>CP106722.1:114275629-115525629 GCA_025506655.1 Gossypium rotundifolium
AAGTTTTTCTCGACGGCTGTCTTGGAGTATTTTCCGCCTCTTATTCGGCATCTATTCAACGTATCCTTTTAGGTTGCCCCCTAGGGTGTTTATATAGGCTTTGGAACACCTCTCTTAGCCCAAGAGTAGCTTATTTCGAATTGAATTCTTCTTTGCTATGACAGGGACATGCCCGTGTGACACGCCCGTGGTGGACTCCTTTGGCCGTGGTTGATTCTGCTCGCCACACACAGCCGTGTGATCTGCCCGTGGTCGATAGTCTAGGCCGTATGATTTTTTATGTAGGCCCATTTTGTCCATTTTTGGCCCTTGTCTCGTTCTTTCCGACTTCCTAAAGCCCTCATGAGTATAAAACATGAAATTAAAGGATTAAGAGCATCAAATTCATCAAATTTAATGATAATTCATCCAAAAATAAGCCAAGCATGGGGTTAAAATATGTGTAAATTATGGTTTATCAAATATCCCCACACTTAAGCATTTGTTTGTCCTCAAGAAAAATTCTCAACTCACAATTAAAATTAACTTCCTTCAATTCATAATTCCCATCAATAATGTCTTATCATAATTCACAAATAATTCATACATGGATAATTCAACTTAAAGAATCCTAAAGATCAAACAATCTAAGTCATCAATTTTTATAGCATGAAAACATAGGTGTTTCCCCTTACCTAAATAATTACCTCTGATTCAAAACCGAGAAGGATTAACATCCTCACTAAGGATTCATTCAAATCACTCAAAGTGTTTAAGGTTCAATTTAAGCACTCAAAAGTCAAATATGAAAAATTAATCCCATAGGCTTGCTTGAAAATCAAATCTCTGCCACTATAGAATGAGAAGATACACAAATCAAAAGGTCTTTAAAAGGGTTGTAATGGGGCTTGGGTTAAAGGTGTGGATAAAGGATGAATTAGAGGGTTAGAATCAAGATTTAATTGACAAATTACCTAACTAGAACAATAGACTAATACTGAATAATTACATCAATTGAAAACTTATAATAACACGAGCTTCTTCTCAAAATATGAAGTTAACTGCTTAAGCTCAAATAACATAGAACTAATAATGAATTAATTTCAAATTTTTTTAAAGAATAAGAAAATACATGAATAGGATGAATTTAACCTGAAATAGATAAAATAGTTAGGCAACTGATCAAATCAAATCTCGACAAAAGGGACATCAAAAGATTAGGGGAATTAAAAATTCAGTTTTAAGTTAATATTAAAGGTTAAGTCAAGAAATGGTTTATTAGGATCAAAGGGGTTCACTAGGGTTAATTACAAAGGTAGGTTTTTTGTGGAGTGAGTAGGTTAAATCCTAGGTGCCTTTATCATCTCAGCATATCAAATCAAAGGTGTGGTCTCGACTTGTATAATCGAAGCAAGTTCTTGAATAACAAATCAATGTTGACACACTCATAATCAATAAAGTGAGAAAGAAAAGATATATGCGTTAAATGCTGAAAATCTCACAAAAATTATGGTTTTTGATGTCAACCTTTGAAATTTCAAATTTCAAGGTAATATTTAAATTTAGGAAAACAACCTAGAAATTTTTAATTCTAAAATAGACTTATCATGATTGATTCTCTAATATCTTAAAGTATATACCATCAATGCACAATTATCTATGACTTAATCCAAAACATATCAACAAAAATCATAAATCAATAGAAGTTTCATTTTAATTAGTAATATGAGAAAATTACTTGAGACAAAGCATAATTCAGGGATTTTCTAATACGAGTATTGTTGACACCTCCCCACACTTAAGATTTACATTGTCCTCAATGTACAAAGATAAAAATGATAATAAAGTAAGAAAAGCATAAGAGAGGAAGAGAAGTGAAACTTCCTGAATTTTGGATAGAGTCAAAGAAAAGAAATGGGGGAAATTCGAGCCGAGTTGCAGGAGGGTATTTCGGTGGAGGTGGATACTGGGGTCGTGGTGTGGTGATTCCCTAACAGCCTTTTGAACCTAAATCAAAGAAATCAAATATAATAATATAAATTAAGCACAAGAAAGATAAAGAGAAGGAAAATAAAGGAGAAGAGAAACGAAAAAGAAAAATATAAATGGACTCGAAGGTCCTTGTCCTGTCGAGGTAATGAAACGGCCAGCATGAACTTATGTAGAGTGGTCGCACATGGGGAAACCGTGCTAGGATCCTTTCACTTCTTCGAAATGGGAATGATGGTTGAAAAGAAAGAGTGATGGAAAGGGCGAAAGGAAAATGAAATGAGATAGTAGAAAAAGAAGGGTGTGGTGGTTAGGGTTTGGGAAAAGAAAAAAGTGGGGAGAAAGTGAGAAGAAAGGGGGTTTTAAATAGGAATCAGGGATCTAGTGGATGCCCACACCATGTTCCATGGGCGTGTTAGGTCACACGGTCGTATCACACGACCATGTTGTGTCTTGTTCGTTTCTCCCACGCCTGTGTACAGGTTTCCACGCCTGTGTAGATTTCTCAGAGTCGACCACGGTCTGGGGACACGGGTGTGTCGCACACCCGTGTTACTTTCTTAGTATCGACCATGGTCGTATCACACGACCGTGGCATTTTATTTCCATCTGTGGTTTGGGTATGTTTCGTCCTTGGTTCGTACAGTCTTGGCCACGCTGATGTGCCTAATCGTGGTGTCCACACGGCCACGGCCACGCTCGTGTGCAATGTCGTGTGGTAGGGAAACATGCACTTTATTAATTTGGTTAGTTTTTAGTTAGGTGCTATAAATTGAAAATATAACGTTAGTGAAATTAGTGGTAGGGTTGCCTCCCGAGAAGCATTCGTTTAAAGTCTTAAGCTAGACTTACCTCTCATTCGCATAATCATGGGGGTTTTAAGAGTTGAAACTCCTCATTCTTGCTATCAATTTAGTTATCAATATATAGTTTAAGTTGAATAAAGTTTACCTTAAAAGTTTCGAATGTAGGATTAGTTACCTTGACCGTTCCGTATGGGAAGACATTCAGTACCGTGAAAGGGATCTCATCGTTTGTATTAAGGTTCGAAGTGGCGATCCGAGGGTCTTTCTTATCCAACAATACTTGATCTCCGATCTAAAATTAGGTTGTCCCATCCTTAAGTTTGACATGGTTTTGCTTTGGTTCATCATGTTTCCCTGATTTCTCCTTGTAACGTGTCTTCCACTTGTCTAGTTCATCGATCTGAAGCCTTTTCTCTGCATAATTTATTTCTTTGTTAGCATGAGGTCTAGGATCTGGCTCAGTTGTGTAATTTCGTGGTGCTTCCTGAAAAAGAAGGTTGAACCAAATAGTCATTAATAGAATTTATGTTCTCACCATTATTACTCGATGTCTTAGATGAGTCAAGAGCCTAAAGAGTGATTGTTTCGTCACCTACACAAAGTGTGAGTTCACCTATACCAACCTCAATTTTAGCTTTAGCAGTTGCTAAAAAGGGTCTTCCTAAAATCAAAGGAACATTATTGTCCTCATCTATGTCTAAAATAACAAAGTCTACTGGGAATATGAAATTATCAATTTTTAGTAGCACATCCTCAATTATACCTCTAGAAACTCTAATAGTTTTATCAGCCAATTGAATACTCATCCTAGTTTGTTTGGGTTTCCCGAGACCTATCTATTTAAACATTTACAAGGCATAACATTGATACTTGCCCCTAAATCAGCTAAAGTATTGTTAACAGATAAACTACCAATTAAGCAAGGAATCGTAAAACTCCCTGGATCTTTTAACTTTTGTGGTAGTTTATTTTGTAAGATTACTGAGCACACTACACTTAGCTCCATATGCGTCGCCTCATCTAACTTTCATTTGTTTGTCAAGAGCTCTTTTAAAAATTTCCTTAAATTGGGCATCTGTGAAAGAGCTTCAAGAAAAGGTAAGTTAATATGTAATTTTTCAAGAGTTTAAGAAATATACCGAATTGTTCATCTGTGCGGTCTTTCTTCTTCGCATTGGGGTATGGCACACGAGGTTCGTACTCTGTAATTACCAGTTTTGGTTTACCATGGCTTACCTCAACCTTACCTTCCTCTACCACATTCTCTTGCCTCAATTTTGGCTCATCAAAGCCTTCACTATCGTGAGCAGTAACAACATGAAGTTGCTCCTTTGGGTTAATTTCAGTATTGATTGGCAAGCTACCTTGTGGCTGTTCAGATATGAGCTTAGTAAGTTGTCCTAATTGGTTCTCAATCCCTTGAATCGATGCTTGCTGATTCTTGAGTGTTGTTTCGATGTTTTGGAAACGGGTTTCTGACACTCGCAATAAATTTTGTTAGTATCTCCTCAAGGTTTGGTTTTTTCTCTTGTGGGTGGGGTTGTTGTTGAAAGCTTGGAAAGGGTTGTCGTCTCTGATTTTCTTGGCCACCCCATAAGAAGTTGGGATGATTCCTCCAACTTGGATTGTAAGTGTTACTATAAGAGTTATTTTGAGGTCTAGAATTGTTACCCATATAGTTCATCTGTTCGTTCTCCATGCCTAGATTGTAGGGTGGGTATTCTGTATTGTTCGTCCCTCCTCCGTATGTATCGCACCACATCACTGGATGTACCTGCAAAGAACCATACAAACCATCAATCTTTTTATTTAACAGTTTTACCTGGTTTGATAACATGGTCACTGCGTCGAGGTTGAAAACACTGGCAGCTTTCGTTGGCTTTGTCCTTATAACTTGCCATTGATAGTTATTCAGTGCCATCTCCTCTATAAACTCATAAGCCGTTTCAGGGTCTTGTTATTTAGGGTTCCACCAGAGGCTGAATCAATCAACTGCCTAGTTGAGGGGTTCACACCATTGTAAAAGGTTTGAACCTATAGCCACAGGGGTAACCCATGGTAAGCGCATCTTGATCGTGTCAAAAAGTCACATTTTAATATTTATAAAAAGAATGATCGAACCTGTAGACTAAATATGACAAAGATAGAGGCAAGTGCACCTACCGAATAGTAGTATAGCTTAAGCAAGAATATCTTATCGAACCCAAGGGAACCTAAAAGTACTACTACTCACTTTCTTTCTATTATTTAGCCTGAAATATGAAGTGGTTGTTTTATTAAATTAATGAAATACTTAAACTAAATGCAAAGACAAAAGAATGAATGTGAGAAAGACTTTAGGAAAACTCAGTTGATGAAGATGATACCCTCAGGAAGAATCCACCTATGACTTCACTTATTATTTATTACTCAAACCATATGATTTCTTTGCTTAGCTTGATCCGTGAGACTCCCTAACCTATATTAAACCCTCTCTCGAGGCGAATAACGTCTAACCTTAGGTTAATTAGTGGAACTCTAATTCTCTTATAATAACCCCCTAAGGAAGTAGTAAATCGATCAATAGATTCCCATATTAGGTTTCACCCTAATCCAGTAAAATCTCGCAACCCTATCTCTAGGCGCCCGATCAACTCTGCTCAATTATGCTAGATCTAGTATTAGGTAGGGTCTATTCCCCCTCCACCTAATCACATCAGATTAAATTAAACAACATAATTAAGAACAAACCAAGTTCTTATCATATAATTTAGAAATCAAATAATAGAATCCATCATAGGTTTCATCCCCTTTATGTAGCTGAAGGGTTTAATTCATAACGAAATAAGAAAAAATCTCAAGAGAAAAGATAAAACAAAACATAAGAAATCTGTAACACCCCAAACCTGACCCATGCTTTTCGACTAGATCTGGCATGTCACGGCTTGTACATTGAAAACTTCTTAGTTGAATAAAAACTAGGGGCCTTAAAAAAATCCCAAATAAAAATAAAATAAACTTAAAGAAATCCCGAAATAATTTGTAGAAATAAAACTTGATGGCCCCTCGAGTCCGCCTAGGCTCCCATGTTCATGATCTACTGCTCACCTGAAATGTTGGGAAAAATAAAAGGTTGAGTCACCAAGACTCAGTGTGCAAATCCCGAGAACACATAAAAAGGCTTGAGGCCCACAAACACATTATGAGCCTTGGCCTGTATACAAGGGTAACAAAATATGCAACATGGCCCATCCCAAACCTATGAGTCCATCCTCTACACACCCCCATACCAACCATCACACCGTGGGGATTTCTACAATCAACCCTCCAACCGCTACACACCATATCGACAACTGTGCTGCCTATCATAAAGACCAATCACTATGTGACTATGTGGCGAAGCCACCGATCGCTGTGCGACCTTAATAATATATCGACAGCTGTGCTGCCTGTGATAAAGACCAATCACTATGTGACCTACATGGCAAAGCCACCGATCGCCTCGCGACCTGCTCCCCTTCCGTAAATCAATCAATCCCATCCCATGCATACATGCAAGAATCAGAACATTAAACTATCTAAACAGATCACATATTTTTACATACTTGATACACATAGAAGTTTCTATGATTACGCACTGCATCCCTTGCCTACCCTTTCTGGGTAATACGACTATTCATACAGCCTCATTTTTTGGCTTTTAGCCCATAACATACATATAATTCAGATTAACTAGTGTGATAGAGATCTACACACCTTTTTCGGCTTTTAGCCCATAACATACATATAATATAACAAAGCTTATGTGTCACGAATCTACACACGATTCGATAAAACGAGGCTTTCTATATCGACGCTATCCTTAGTCGACACAACCGCTATCTCGCCTAAGGTGTTGTTCGAAGCGATCCACAACCAATTGGCCAATCTCGAACAGCAGATACTGCTCGTTTCTTAAACTTAAGGACTCTTTCTTTTGCCTGATCCATATTTAATTCCATCATAAATTCTTATCAGAGTTACTATAATAATATTTAATCGTTAATCCTCCTCATAAAGTTAAAATCTTGTATATAATGATGAAATCTAATAGAAATCTAGGAAAATCTTTTTACCTTAAAAATCTCGAAATTGGAGAATTATGAATTTCGAATTTTAGATCTAGTCGACTAGGCTTTCTTCAAATCCTAACTTGCCGCCCATCATAAACCATTAAACTATTAGCTTTCAGCTTTTGCCTTTTTAAAAATCAGGAATAGATTATGAGAACTAATCAAAAATCTGCTCTTACCTTAACTTAGGAGATTCAGCTAGTACTAGAGAGAGAATTCGACAATGTCAATGGAGGATTTAAATGCCGGAAGTATAGAACAATTTCTCAAATAGGATGAATAAAATAAAATCTATAGAGATTTTAGCTTTTTAGAGAAGGAAGAGAATAATGGAGTTCTCATCTTTTAGAAGAAAGAAGAGAATAATAGAGTTTTTGGCTTTTAGGAGAAAGAAGAGAGTAATAGAGTTTTTGGCTTTTAGAAGAAAGAAGAGAATAATGGAGTTTTCAACTTTTAGAGAAATTGGAGAAAGAAATTTGGAGAAAAGAAGCTAAGGAATTTCGGCACAAAAGTGAGAGGATTTAATGTCAGAAACAAGGAGCTAACCCCCCTATTTATAGGAAATTCGGCAACCCTTTGTCATGTAGTAGCTGGTTTCTTTACTCCTCTCAGTGATGGATTCTTGGCCATCACTCTCTTTGTAGATAAATTCCTAACTTTTCTCCTTTATCTTAATCTACTAGCTCATCTAAAAGAGACTTAATTATCTCTAACTCCTCCCTCCTTTATCATCATATTATCCACATATTTTAATCATAAAAATCCCTAGATCTTAGCCTTTATCTGCTTATTATCCACATAAAATAAATTCCTAAATAATAGCCTTTATCTGCTTATTATCCACATATTTTAAACATTAAAACCCCTAAATTTTAGCCTTGTTGCCATCCACTCCACCTAATCCTAATGCCCAAAATTTAACTAACTTAAATTAAAAGAATTGTGCTCCATGAAACTTAAATTTGGGCCCCTTACTCCTTGTGTGGCGTCACCTCCTAAGATTGGACAATAAGCCCACTTTGGTATTTTAAACATAGATACTACCTTTTAAATCATATAATGCCCAAACAGATAATTTTAATCAAGGCCTTTGCCTAAGCCTGAGCCCAATTTGGACCCCTAACACTTAAATTAACTCATTCCACATATTCACCCATTAAACGCATAGGCCCAAAAATTTAGGATGTTACAAAATCCCTAAAACCCCCCGAAGGAATTGAAGGAGAGATCCTCCGTCTTGAATAGAGTTCCGACTTCTTGAGATGGATCAACTGGCTATCTTTAAGTGCTTCCCTAAAAGATGAAAGCTTCGACAAAAGCCTCTACAAAAGCCTCTACAAAAGTCCCCTCTTAATGTCTGCCTTGGGTTGTTTATATAGGCTTTGGGATGTTATACTTGGCTCCTAAGTACCTCCTTCAAGTAGAATTACTATTAAGGTGTTTGAGTAGACTTAGAAGTATGTTTCTTTAGCTTCAAGCATCCAATTTCGAGAGAAATTGCACATTCCCGCGGCAGGGGCACGCCCATGGCACACGCCCGTGTAATTTTAGGGTTGGGCTGTGCCTTGATTCTGTCATTTTGGGCACGGTCATGTAAGTCAGGATTCAGGCCGTGCTTCAGGTCTGTCGATTGGGACACGGCCATGTAGATCGCTTGACACGCCCGTGTGCGGTAATGAGGTGATGCGCGACCGTGCAACTCGTGAGTTGGGTCGTGCTCTAAGTAATCGTCGAGACACAGTCGTGTAGGCTTTGTGCCAGGCCATGTTGATTTCTTGCTAAGGCCCAATTACTCCATTTTAAGCCCGTTTTTGTGTTCTTTTTATCCTCGGGTGCTTTCCTAAGTATAGACATGAAAAGAAAGGATTAAAAGCACCTTTTTACATAAATTAAGGCCTAAATCATCCAAAAGCATGTTAAATATGGGGTTAAAATATGTTACTTTTACGGTTTATCAAATACCTCCACACTTAAGCTTTTGCTTGTCCTCAAGAAAAATTCTCAACTTATAATTAAAATGAAATTTCCATAATTCATAATTCCTATCGACAATTTCTCATCATAATTCATAGATAATTTATACATGGATAATTCAACTCAAAGAACCCTCAAGATTCAATTATGATAAGTTATACCTTTGCAGTACGAAAACATAGGTGTCTCCCCTTATCTGAATAATTACCTTTAATTCAAAATCGACAAGGATTGACATCCTCACTGAAGGTTCACTCAAATCACTCAAAGGTGTTTAAGGTTCAAAAATAAGCACTCTAATTCGAACCGAAAAATTAATCCCATAGGCTTGCCTGAAAATCAAATCTCCACCATTGTATATGAGATGATACACAAATCAAAAGGTCTTTATTAAGGTTGTAACGGGGCTAGGGTTAAAGGTGTGGATACAGGCTAAATTAGAAGGTTAGAATCGAGATTGATTTAACAAATTACCTAACTAGAAACATTGAACTAAATATGCATATTTACTTCGAATGAAAACTAATAATACCTACTATTGATAATTACTCTTATAATAAAAAGTATTTTCATCACCTAAAATTTGATAATACTTTAATACGAGCTTTTTCTTCAACAATTGGAGTTTAAATGCTCTAACTCTTTTATATACTACTAATAGTGAATAAACTTGGATTTTTTTTAAGAACAAACTAAGAAAAACTTAATAGAAGGAACTTTGATAATTGAAATAACCTAATTCGACAACTGATCAGATCAATTCACGATAGAGGGGTAGTCAAAAGAATGTTGATATCAAATACAAAGGAATGTAGATCAATTCTGGATTCAACGGGGTTCACTAGGGGTTAATTTGTATGTGTAGGCTTTTTAGTGGAGTGAATGGGTTAAAACCTAGGTGCCTTTATCATCTCAGTATATCAAATCATTAATGTGGTCTCGACATGTATAAACGAGGCAAGTTCTAGAATAACAATTCAAAGTTGACACACTCATAATCAATAAAGTGAGCATGAAAAAGAATATATGCTCTATAAGGCTCAAAATCTCACAAAAATTATGGGTGTTTTTTTTACATCAATCCCTATGGATTTTGAACTTTAAGGTGATACTCAAATTCAGTTCAACAACCTATCGATTTTAATTTTTAAAAAGTAGACTTATCATGCTCGATTCTCTAATATTCTTCAAATTTGATCATCAATGCACAATTAACTATGACTTACTCTAAAACATATCAATAAAAAGCATAAATCATTAGAAATTTCACCCTAATTAATAATATGAGAAAAATACTTAAGATCAAGACTAAATTCAAGGTTTTGAGAATTATGCAAAAAGTTAGGCACTGTTACCCCCACACTTAAGATGTACATTGCCCTTAATGTACAAAGATAGATAATGATAATTAGATGTCAAATCAAAAAGATAAGTGGGGAAAGTAATACTCCCTAAAATCTGAATGATCCCTGGCATCTTTGGTGGCGGTGATGGTGTTTTCTATGGGCCTGGTGGTGTGGCTACCAAAAAACAATTTGCTAGATGAAGAAATTGGGTAGCCTGCGAAGATATAGCCAAGCGATCTAGAGAAATAATAATAATATACTAATAATATATTTAAAGATTAAGGAAATAAAAAGGAGACTAAGAAGAAAACTGAAATTGAAAGAAAAGACTAATGGACTAAGTAGTCCTTATTGTTGGATGGTTCGTGAGGTGGGTGTGACTTCGAAGGCTGTTGTGCGTGATTCCCAATCAGCCTTTAGAACCTAACCAAGAAACTAGCAGAAGAGAAGTATAGATAAGGAAAATAAATGAGATGAGAAAAGAAAAATAGAACTGAAAAGGTTTCGGAGACCCTTGGCGTGTCAATTAGCTGAAGCTGCTGGCATGAACTCATGTTGGGGTCTCTTCTAAGGAGACGATGCTTACGTTTCTTTGGCATGATATTTGTGCTGCTCAAGAATCTTGAACCTTTTTTTATGAATAGAAAGAAAAATTTGAAAGAAAAGAGAAGAAGAAAGAAGATGGGAAAAAGGGGAAGGGCTGTGGGGATTTAAATAAGATTTCAAATCTGGCACGTTCCCACGCCCGTGTACCGAGGGTGTGTTGACTCACACGGCCGAATCGCACGACCGTGTTATGGAGTCTATTGTTCTTCCATGCCCGTTTGTCGATTGGCACGCCCGTTCCTAAAAGGCCAGTATATGAGCACGGTTGGAATGCACGGTCGTGGTTTGGGTGGTTGGCTCTGTGACGTTGGGGGTGGGTAAACTGACTTGCACGGCTCTACTCTATTAATGTGGTGGTTCTGATGGTTCACACGGCCACAGGCACAGTCGTGTGTAAGGCCGTGTGGCCTGGAAATCTGTATTTTTGCATTTTAAATATTGAGAAAAGAGAGAGAAGGAAAGAAAAGAAAATAAATTTTAAAGTAAATAGTGTTAGTGCTCGGGTTGCCTCCCGAGAAGAGCTCTTTTATAGTCTTAAGCTAGATTGTCCTTGACTTTGAAAGTTTTAGGGAGGTTTAAAAGTTTGAATATTTTCCCTCTTACTGACAGTTTTATTTTCGTGACAAAGTTTAGGTCGAGAAGCGTTTACCTTGAAATTGCTAAATATTGGATTGGTTACCTCGACTATTTCATGTGGGAAAATATCGTGTACCTAAAGGAGTATTTCTCCCTTTTTCTTCATGTCTGTTGAAGTGATGTGAGGATCAGTTTTGTCTAATAGCACTTGGTCTCCTATTTTAAAGCGATTTGATGTCCTTATGATTTCTTCTGGTGGTTTATTTGGTTTTACTTCATATGGATCCGACTTTTCTTTGATATGTATCTTCTGCTCTTCTAAATTATTGATCTTACGGTTTTGTTTCTGGTGTGATTCTTCTATGAAAACTTGGTGGCTATGAGTTTGCTCAGGTTTGATGCATTGTGATGTTTCTTGCGATGAAGGTTGAACAATTTGGTTATCTATTGAAATGACATTCTTACCTTCATCTTCTGTTATTTTGGCTGAGTCGAGAGCTTGAAGATTGACCGATTCTTCTCCTACGCGAAGTATGAGTTCACCTATGGCAACATTAATTTTAGTTCTAGCAGTTGCTAGAAAAGGTCTTCCTAGAATTAAGGGAATTGAATTATCCTCATCCATGTCTAAAACAACAAAATCTACTGGGAAAACAAATTTATCGATTTTTTCAAGCACATCTTCAATAATGCCCCTAGGAATTCTAACAGTTTTATCAACTAGTTGAATACTCATCCTAGTTTGTTTGGGCTTCCCTAGACCTAATCATTTAAACAATGTATAAGGCATGACATTTATACTTGCCCCTAGATCGGCTAATGCATTATCAATAGTTAAACTACCAATTAAACATGGAATCATAAAACTCCCTGGATCTTTTAGTTTCTGTGGTAGTCTGTTCTGTAGCATTGCTGAGCATGTTGCGTTCAATTCCACATGGTGCTCTTCATTTATTTTGTATTTGTTTGTTAAGAGCTGTCTTAAGAATTTCCTTGAATCGGGCATCTGAAACAGAGCTTCAAGAAGAGGTAAGTTAATATGTAATTTCTTTAGAAGTTTTAGAAACTTACCAAATTATTCCTCTGAATCCTCTTTTTTCAATGCTTCGAGATAAGGTATGCGAGGTTGGTATTCTTTGATTACCAGTTTTGGTTTTTCATGAGCTACCTCTATTTTACCTTTTTCTTCCTTGGTTTCTTGTGCTGATGTGGGCTTGTCTACCTTTGTACCCTCTTGAGATGTGATGGCTTGGATTTGTTCTTTTGGGTTTATTCCTGTGTTGCTTGGTAGACGTCCTTGTTGATGTTTAAAAATCAGCTTTGTAAGATGTCCCACTGACCTAGCAAGTTCTCCAACTTGATTCTTGATCCCTTTGATCGATTTTTGTTGTTCATCACGTGTTGCTTCAGCCTTTTTGAGATGAGAATTTGTAGTTGCTATGAATTTTGTCAGCATCTCTTTAAGGTTTGATGTCTTTTCTTATGGATAGGGCTGATTTTGGTAATTAGGAGGAGGTTGCTGCCTTTGATTTCCTTGATTTCCTTGTCCTCCTTACAAAAAATTTGGGTGGTTCCTCCAACCTGTATTATAAGTTTTACTATAAGGATTATTATTAGATCAGAAATTGTTACCTATATAGTTTGTTTGCTCATTTTCTGCTTCCGGTTGGTAGGGTGGGTACTTAGAATTCGCCATATTTCCACTCGCTTCGCATTGCATGATTGGGTGTACCTGCGAAGAGCATAAGTTATCAAGCTTTTTATTCATTAACTCCACTTGTGTTGACAGCATTGTCACTGCGTCTATTGTGAAAACTTCGGCTGATTTTTTCAGTTTCGCTCTTGTAATTTTCCATTGATAAGTGTTCAATAATAGCTCCTCAATAAAATCGTAAGTTGCTTCAGGAGTTTTGTTGTTCAAAGTTCCACCATTGATGAATCAATCATTTGCCGCGTTGAAGAATTCACACCGTTGTAAAAAGTTTTGACTTGAAGCCACAAAGGTAACCCATGGAGTGGACATCTTTTCAGGATGTCCTTGTATCTCTCCCATGCATCATATAATGTTTCTGCGTCATTCTGCACAAAAGAAGATATGTCATTCCTAAATTTAGCCGTTTTGGCTGGTGGAAAATATTTTAAAAGAAATTTTTCGATCATTTTCTCTTATGTGGTGATTGACCCTCATGGTAACGAGTTTAACCACTACTTTGCTTTATTTCTTAATGAAAAAGGAAATAACCGAAGACGTATGGCATCATCAGAAACACCATTTATTTTGAAGGTATCACAGAATTCTAAAAAATTAGATATATGAATATTTGGATCTTCATCCTGCAAACCATCAAATTGAACAAACTGTTGAATCATTTGTATTGTGTTAGGCTTTAATTCAAAATTATTAGCAGCTATAGCGGGCCTAACAATACTAGATTCTCGCTCACAAATTAGGTTTAGCATAATCATACATAGTACGCGGATCATTCTGTTCTTGCACATTTGGCGGTGGATTGTTTTCATCCATCCCTTCAGTAAGATTGGATCCTTCTTGTTGTTCTTCTCTTTGGTAGTCTAGAGCTCGTCTAATTTCTCGATGATTTCTGCGAGTGGTAGCTTCAATGTCACTTTCGTATTCTAATGGTCCTCTCGGGTTTTTTCTAGTCATAAACAAGAGGTACCTACTAGGAAAAGAAAGAAAGAAAGAGAATTAGTAAAAATAAAAATTTAATCTAAAAATAAAATTAAATTGCGAAAATAATAAAATAATGGTTAAAGTAATAGAAATAGAGCTTTCTTAATATTTTAGAGCTCCCTGGCAACGGTGCCAAAAACTTGATCGTGTCAAACAGTTGCGTTTTAATATTTATAAAAAGAATGATTGAACCTATAAACTAACTATGACAACGATAGAGGCAAGTGCACCTATCGAACAGTAGTATAGCTTAGGCAAGAATATCTTATCGAACCTAAGAGAACCTAAAAGTACTACTACTTACTTTCTTTCTATTATTTAGCCTGAAATATGGAGTGATTGTTTTATTAAATTAATGAAATACTTAAACTAAATGCAAAGACAAAAGAATGAATGGGAGAAGGACTTTAGGAAAACTCAGTTGATGAAGACGGTACCCTCAAGAAGAATCCACCTATGACTTCATTTATTATTTATTCCCCAAACCATATGATTTCTTTACTTAGCTTGATCCGTGAGACTCCCTAACCTATATTAAACCCTCTCTCGAGGCAAATAATGTCTAACCTTAGGTTAATTAGTGGAACTCTCATTCTCTTATAATAACCCCCTAAGGAAGCAGTAAATCAATCAATGGATTCCCATATTAGGTTTCACCCGAATCTGGCAAAATCTCGTAACCCTATCTCTAGGCGCCTGATCAACTCCGCTCAATTATGCTAGATCTACTCTTAGGTAGGTTCTATTCCTCCTCCACCTAAGCACATCAGATTAAATTAAGCAACATAATTAAGAACAAACCAAGTACTTATCATATAATTTAGAAATCAAATAACAAAATCCATCATAGGTTTCATCCCCTTCAAGTATCTGAAGGGTTTAGTTCATAACGAAATAAGAAAACATCTCAATAGAAAAGATAAGACAAAACATAAGAAATCCCTAAAACCCCCTGAAGGAATTGAAGGAGAGATCCTCTGTCTTAAATAGAGTTCCGGCTTCTTGAGATGGTTCAACTGGCAATCTTCAAGTGCTTCCCTAAAAGATGAAAGCTTCGGCAAAAGCCTCTGCAAAATCCCCCTCTTAATGTCTGCCTTGGGTTGTTTATATAGGCTTTGGGATGCTATACTTGGCTCCTAAGTACCTCCTTCAAGTAGAATTACTATTAGGGTGTTTGCGTAGACTTAGGAGTATGTTTCTTTGGCTTCAAGCATCCAATTCTGAGTGAAATTGCTCATTCCCGCGGCAGGGGCATGCCCAAGGCACATGCCCGTGTAATTTCAGGGTTGGGCCGTGCCTTGATTCTGTCATTTTGGGTACGACTATGTAAGTCGGGATTCAAGCCATGCTTTAGGTCTGTCAATTGGGACACGGCCATGTAGATAGCTTGACACACCAGTGTCCGGTAATGAGGTGATGCGGGCCGTACAACTCGTGAGTTGGGCCATGCTCTAGGTAATCGTCGAGACACGGTCGTGTAGGCTTTATGCCAGGCCGTGTTGATTTCTTGCTAAGGCCCAATTACTCCATTTTAAGCATGTTTTTGTGTTCTTTTTATCTTCGGGTGCTTTTCTGAGTATAAACATGAAAAGAAAGGATTAAAAGCACCTTTTTACATAAATCAAGGGCTAAATCATCCAAAACCATATTAAATATGGGGTTAAAATATGTTACTTTTACGGTTTATCACATCTCCTTAGTAGATCTTTATATCTCTCCCATGCGTCGTATAGTGTTTCTAGATCCATCTGCACAAAAGAAGAAATATCAGTACTCAACTTAGCCGTTTTAGCCGGTGAAAAATATTTTAGAAAAATTTTTTTGGTAATTTGGTCCCATGTAGTGATTGATCCTCGTGGTAACAAGTTCAACCACTGTTTAGCTTTGTTCCTCACCAAAAAGGGAAACAACCAAAGGCAAATGGCATCGTAATAAACGACATTTATCTTGAAAGTGTCACAGAATTCTAAAAAATTTGCCAAGTGATTGTTTGGATCCTCATCCTGCAAACCATCAAACTGAACAAATTGTTGAATCATCTATATAGTGTTAGGTTTCAGTTCAAAATTATTTGTAGCAATAGTAGGTCTAACAATACTTGATTCAGTTCATATTAAATTAGGTTTAGCATAATCATACATAGTACGGGGAGCAGGATTTTGATTCACTGGATTTGTAGCAACCACAAGAGGTAGCAGATTATTATCAGCCATCTCTTCGGTATTATTACTATCGTCCTCTTGCTATTCTTGTATGTATTGTAGGCTTCGCCTTATTTCTCTTTGATTTCTGCGAACGGTACCTTCTATATCACTATCGTAAAGTAATGGTCCCGACGGGTTCCTTCTAGTCATAAACTAGAGTTACCTGCCAGAAGCAAATAAAGGAAAAAATTAGTAAAGAAAATAATAATAATAATAAATAAATAAATTGCAACTAAAGTAAAAATGGTTAAAGTAATAAAAATTTAGTGTTCCTAATTTTTTAGTCCCTGGCAACGGTGCCAAAAACTTGATGGAGCTTGAAATTAACAATTATTTCGATAAAGGCAAGCACACCTATCGAACAGTAGTATTGTAACATCGCAAAGTTGGGCCTAGTAGGATTGGGCCCATTGGGCTGTAACACCCTAAACCCGGCCTATACGTTACGACTGAATCTGGTATGTCACAAGGTGAAGTAAAATCAAGTCTTAGTTATACTTAAGCGAGATTTGAAAGAAAACTTTTCTCGAGTATTTCGTAGTCTTTTGAAAACATTGATGTTTTGATTAAAGAAACTCCACTTTTACCTTAACATTTAAACTGTCGTGGTGTCAAATTTGATATAAACAATAACTAATAAAAACAAAAGTACAACTTTGAAAGGCCTTATTACATAACAAAAGTCACAAACTAAAATAAACCTATAGTAATACTGAGAATATAAAAGAAAAGGCAAAAATCAAAATTACTAAAGTTCACGAGTAGTAACTCCGATGTATAGCCACCCCCGAGTCCTCCACGGCTCCCAATCCTCAATCGCTGGGAATCACCTGAAACATTTAATAAAAAGAGGGGGTGAGTTTACGAAAACACAGTGTGCACAACTCTCACCGATAAGAACATGCATCACAATAATCCGGGCCGAAGCCCATTACAGTAACGGTGGCAATTGGGCCTTAGCCCAAAATAGCCTCGGTTGAGCCTAAACCCATATCATATGTCACAGCAGATCATGTATGCAATGCAATGCAAACCCAGCCCAACCTAATTTTCCATCTGCTACACACCACCCGTACCTGCCAATCACACCAATGGGGATTTCTACAATCAACCCTCACCGCTACACACCATTGATGGCAGTCATGCTGCAGTTAGCTGCTCATCATTAGAATTGTGACATAGTCACCAGAATAGATCGTGGCAGAGCCACTACAATGCATCATGGCGAGCCAAGACAATGATCGCTGCGGATCCACTACAATGCATCATGGCGAGCCACTACAACACTTCCCTTTAATATCATAATCCCAAATTTCATGCAAGCATAAGATATCGATGTATGGTTTCAACAGTTTCGGCATGCATGTATAGGATGCTCATCACATATAACATGTCATCTCATCGTAACCATCTATTAATATCACAAAAGTCACTAACCTGATGAATAGCCTTTACCCTCCACGGGGATTTCAATAGCCATACCGAAGTTTTCGGATTTAATGTAATATACATAAATATATATAAATATGTTATCAAGACACTATAAATGGTGTGAGAAGTTACACACAATCACGCTAATCAACCCCAAAGGGTATAATGGTAATTTTACCTACCGAGGGTATTTTAGTAATTTACCTACCAAGGGTAATTCGATAATTCTACTCATAACTAATCCATGTATGCAGTGCATCTCAAACATAATCAATCATACAATTAACACAGACAATATTAGTACTACGACGAGGGTACAACGGTCATTTTATTATTTAGGGGTAAAACGGTAATTTTGCAAGCTAAGGGTATTTTGGTAATTTTGCAAGCTAGGGCTATTTTGGTAATTTTACAAAGTAGGAGTATTTTAGTAATTTTGCAAACTATGGGTATTTTGGTACTTTACCAATATAAGGGTATTTGGTCCCTCTCGAATTTTAGTTATGAACTTTGGCCCATCAACAAGTCCTCGTGGCTAAAGTGAACAGACACTACGCACCAGGTAGGATTCCAGAAAAGAGGAGGTGTGCCACTAGGGCCGCTTAAATACTAAGCTCTCCCTAGATCCAATCCTAGACATGCGTATGCCTGTTGCCACACTCCAACCCTGCAACTTGTTCACAGACATGTTTAATTAGAAAATTAAGTCTTATGGAATTTAAGAGTTGTTCAAACTAGACCTAAGGTCCATAAACCCTAACATACATGTCTACGTCCCTATAAGCCCATCAAAACCAAATTACAACCTTATGGCCCGTTAGGCCCAAATTTCATCGTATGGCCTATTAGGCCTAAAACAAATCCAATTCATGTATCATGCATGACTATTTCAAATCATATAACCAACGAAACCACTTCATCAATCTTTAGCCTTAGGGCCCATCGAGCCCATTTAGCCACTTTCGGCTTTTCAACCTTTTGACATTGCCGATGTCGTGTGTGTAGTGTTTGTACACACCTAGTAACCACGTGCGCTACAAACCCCTTAGTCACGAACCTACAATCGACATTACCTAACGATTAATCATAACTTAATATACATTTATTCAAAACCAAAACCTCACCGTAACCTTATCGTGTACCTCACGTTCTAGTAGCCCTTCCTTCGCTACTATCGGCGATTATCCTCTAGGTTTGCGCCCAAACGCCCACCAAGGTATATTAACTCTCCTCATAGAATGCTCTATATATTGCTAGCTTCTCACCTTCCTTCTTTGTATATTTCCGATGTGGGATCCCTCCGTTAGCAGAGTTTAAATCCAACTCAAACTCTTCCCGTCCAATTCGCAAAATAAATACTCTCTTGCTTGTCATGAGATTCGAACCTAGGCTCCTTCACACCCTTAATGATGCCTTGCCACTAGACCACTCACTTTCTTGTGTCTAAAATCATGCGCAACTAAACATAACCCTATGGCAAAATTCTAGAGTCCATTTAAAAAGAAATCCAAAATGCAAGAGCCAATACTTGAACCTTGGACCTTCTTCCTTCCTTTTTGGCGTCACTCCCTTGCCTATTATGTGGCATCACTTTGCCACTACACCATATACTCCACTTGTGTCATTTTCCCCACATTTTATTCTTAAAGCCTACTACTAACTCCTAGGGTTTTATTCACCCAAAACCAAAATTTTTCCTAAGGCTTAACTTGAACCCGTGACTTTATAGAAGCCCTCTAACCTTCCAAAATCACTCACCTAATAGGTCCAACTAGCACTAAAGCCATTCTTTTGTTCTAAAAAAATTTTTAAACGCACCTACGCCTACGGCTCATTGGGCCCAATTCTTCTAGGCCCAATTTCGGGATGTTACAAATCTACCCTCCTTAAAGAAATTTCGTCCTCGAAATTTTTAGCTATAGACATAGTCACATATCCTAACCTACAACACTACACTCACGCTGCGCACTCTGATTCTAAAATAGTAATACACTTTCTAACTTAAGCTTGGAACCTCTTCACACAACCAAATATCTAATACAGAAGCAAATAGATATTTAACACTTATACATAAAAATTTTCCATTCAAACATCACATCCAAACGATACATAGAATAAATACAGTCATTATAACATATACTAATAAGTAAGGGGACTTACGGATTTAGTGCCGGAGACTCGAGTGCCATACTTCCAATAAAGATACTTTTTTTAAACCAAATTTTAAATAACTTTGAAAAAACATTTTTTTGACCCCATTCTACAGTCGAGTTTTGTAACCTAGGCTCTGATACCATAATTATAACACCCCAAACCCGGCCTATACATTACGACCGAATCTAGAATGTCACAAGGTGAAGTAAAATCAAGTCTTAGTTATGCTTAAGAAAAATCAGAGATTTGAAAGAAAACTTTTCCGAGTATTTCGTAGTCTTTTGAAAACATTGATGTTTTGATTAAAGAAACTCCACTTTTACCTTAACATTTAAACTGTTGTGGTGTCGAATTTGATATAAACAGTAACTAATAAAAACAAAAGTACAACTTTGAAAGGCCTTATTACATAACAAAAGTCCCAAATTAAAATAAAACTATAGTAATACTGAGAATATAAAAGAAAAAGCAAAAATCAAAATTACTAAAGTTCACGAGTAGTATCTCTGATGTATAGCCACCCCCGAGTCCTCCACGGCTCCCGATCCTCAATCGCTAGGAATCATCTGAAACATTTAATAAAAAGAGGGGGTGAGTTTACAAAAACTCAATGTGCACAACCCTCGTCGGTAAGAACATGCATCACAATAATCTAGGTCAAGCCCATTAGCCCTTAGCCCAAAATAGCCTCGATTGAGCCTTAACCCATATCATATGATCATGTATGTATGCAAACCCAGCAACCTAATTTTCCATCCGGGCTACAATCAACCTCAGCCATACCAAAATAGCCTCGATCGTGAGTCACAATACAGCCACTACTCATGATACAATGATCGTGGCGAGCCAATACACTAGAGCCACTACAAATCTTCCCCTTTAATATCACAATCCCAACCCCATGCAAGCATAAGATACTGATGTATGGTTTCAATAGGTTTCGACATGCATGTATGGGATGCTCATCACGTATAACATGTCATCTTATCAGAACCATCTATTAATATCACAGAAGTCACTAACCTGATGGATCACCTTTACCCTCCACGGGGATTTTAATAGCCACACCGAGTTTTCGGCATTTAACAGAATATACATAAATATATATGTTATCAAGACACTACAAATGGTGTGAGAAGTTACACACAATCACGCTAATCAACCCCAAAGGGTATAACGGTAATTTTACCTACCGAGGGTATTTTAGTAATTTACCTACCAAGGGTAATTCAGTAATTCTACTCATAACTAATCCATGTATGCAGTGCATCTCAAACATAATCAATCATACAATTAACACAGACAACATTAGTACTACACGAGGGTACAACGGTCATTTTATTATTTAGGGGTAAAACGATAATTTCGCAAGCTAGGGGTATTTTGGTAATTTTGCGAGCTAGGGATATTTTGGTAATTTTACAAACTAGGGGTATTTCAGTAATTTTGTAAACTAGAGGTATTTTGGTACTTTACCAATATAAGGGTATTTGGTCCATCTCGAATTTTAGTTATGAACTTTGGCCCATTAACAAGTCCTCGCGGCTAAAGTGAACAGACACTACACACTAGGTATGATTCCAGAAAAGAGGAGGTGGGCCACTAGGGCCGCTTAAATACCAAGCTCTCCCTAGATCCAATCCTAGACATGCGTATGCACGTTGCCACACTCCAACCCTGCAACTTGTTCACAGACATGTTTAATTAGAAAATTAAGTCTTATGGAATTTAAGAGTTGTTCAAACTAGACCTAAGGTCCATTAACCCTAACATACATGTCTATGTCCCCATAAGCCCATCAAAATCAAATTATAACCTTATGGCCCGTTAGGCCCAAATTTCATCGTATGGCCTATTAGGCCCAAAACAAATCCAATTCATGTATCATGCATGACTATTTCAATTCGTATAACCAACCAAACCACTTCATCAATCTTTAGCATCAGGGCCCACCGAGTCTATTTAGCCACTTTCGGCTTTTCAGCCTTTCGACATTGCCGATATCGTGTGTGTAGTGTTTTTACACACCTGGTAACCATGCGCGCTGCAAACCCCTTAGTCACGAACCTACAATCGACATCACCTAACGATTAATCATAACTAAATATACACTTATCCAAAATTGAAACCTCACCGTAACCTTACCGTGTACCTCACGTTCTAGTAGCCCTTCCTTCGCTACTATCGACGATTATCCTCTAGGTCCGCACCAAACACCCACCAAGGTATATTAACTCTCCTCATAGAATGCTCTATATATAGCTAGCTTCTCACCTTCCTTCTTTGTATCTTTCCGATGTGGGATCCCTCCGTTAGTAGAGTTTAAATCCAACTCAAACTCTTCCCGTCCAATTCGCAAAATAAATACTCCCTTGCTTGTCATGAGATTCGAACCTAGGCTTTTTTGCACCCTTAATGACACCTTGCCACTAGACCACTCACTTTCTTGTGTCTAAAATCATGCACAACTAAATATAACCCTATGGCAAAATTCTAGAGTCCATTTAAAAAGAAATCCAAAATGCAAGAGCCAAGACTTGAACCTCGGACCTCTTTCCTTCCTTTTTGGCGTCACTCCCTTGCCTATTATGTGGCGTCACTTTGCCACTACACCACATACTCCACTTGTGTCATTTTCCCCACATTTTATTCTTAAAGCCTACTACTAACTCCTAGGGTTTTATTCACCCAAAACCAAAATTTTTCCTAAGGCCTAACTTGAACCCGGGACTTCATAGAAACCCTCTAACCTTCCAAAATCACTTACCTAATAGGTCTAACTAGCAGTAAAGACGTAAACATAATCAATCATACAATTAACATAGACAACATTAGTACTACCACAAGGGTACAACGATCATTTTATTGTTTAGGGGTAAAATAGTAATTTCGCAAGCTAGGAGTATTTTGGTAATTTTGCAAGCTAGGGGTATTTTAGTAATTTTACAAACTAGGGGTATTTTGGTAATTTTGCAAACTAGGGGTATTTTGGTACTTTACCAATATAAGGGTATTTGGTCCCTCTCGAATTTTAGTTATGAACTTTGGCCCATCAACAAGTCCTCGCGGCTAAAGTGAACAGACACTACGTACCAGGAAGGATTCCAGAAAAGAGGAGGTGGGCCACTAGGGCCGCTTAAATACCAAGCTCCCCCTAGATCCAATCCTAGACATGCGTACGCTGTTGCCACACTCCAACCCTGCAACTTGTTCATAGACATGTTTAATTAGAAAATTAAGTCTTATGGAATTTAAGAGTCTTTCAAGCTAGACCTAAGGTCCATAAACCCTAACATGCATATTTACGTCCCCATAAGCCCATCAAAACCAAATTACAACCTTATGGCCCGTTAGGCCCAAGTTTCATCGTGTGGCCTATTGGGCCCAAAATAAATCCAATTCATGTATCATGCATGACTATTTCAATTCGTATAACCAACCAAACCACTTCAACAATCTTTAGCCTCATGGCCCACCGAGCCCATTTAGCCACTTTTAGCTTTTCAGCCTTTTGACATTGCTGATATCGTGTGTGTAGTGATTGTACACACTTGGTAAGCACGTGCTTGCAACCCCCTTAGTCACAAACCTACAATCGACATCACATAATGATTAATAATAACTTAATATACACTTATCAGAAACCAAAACCTCAGCGTAACCTTACCGTGTACCTCACGTTCTAGTAGCCCTTCCTTCACTACTATCGGCGATTATCCCCCAAGTCTGCACCCAAACGCCCACCAAGGTATACTAACTCTCCTCATGGAATGCTCTGTATATAGCTAGCTTCTCACCTTCCTTCTTTGTATCTTTTCGATGTGGGATCCTTCCGTTAGCAGAGTTTAAATCCAACTCAAACTCTTCCCGTCCAATCTGCAAAATAAATACTCCCTTGCTTGTCATGAGATTCGAATCTAGGCTCCTTTGCACCCTTAATGATGCCTTGCCACTAGACCACTCACTTTCTTATGTCTAAAATATAACCCTATGGCAAAATTCTAGAGTCCATTTAAAAAGAAATTCAAAATGTAAGAGCCAAGACTTAAACCTCGGACCTCTTTCCTTCGTTTTTGGCGTCACTCCCTTGCCTATTATGTGGCGTCACTTTGCCACTACACCACATACTCCACTTGTGTCATTTTCCCCACATTTTATTCTTAAAGCCTACTACTAACTCCTAGGGTTTTATTCACCCAAAACCAAAATTTTTCCTAGGGCCTAACTTGAACCCGGGACTTCATAGAAGCCCTCTAACCTTCCAAAATCACTCACCTAATAGGTTAACTAGCAGTAAAGCCGTTCTTTTGTTCTAAAAAAATTTTAAGCGCACCTACACCTAAGGCCTATTGGGCCCAATTATTCTAGGCCCAATTTTGGGATGTTACAAATCTACCCTCCTTAAAGAAATTTCGTTCTCGAAATTTCAAGCTATAGAAATAGTCGCATATCCTAACCTACAACACTACACTCACGCTGTGCACTCTGATTCTAAAATAGTAATACACTTTCTAACTTAAGCTTGGAACCTCTTCACCAAACCAAATATCTAATACAGAAGCAAACAGATATTTAACACTTATAGATAAAAATTTTTCATTCAAACATCACATCCAAAACATACACAGAATAAATACAGTCATTATAGCATATACTAATAAGTAAAGGGACTTACGGATTTGGTGCCGGAGACTCGGGTGCCATACTTCCAATAAAGATACTTTTTTAAACCAAATTTTAAATAACTTTGAAAAATATTTTTTGAACCCATTCCACAGTCGAGTTTTGTAACCTAGGCTCTGATACCATAATTGTAACACCCCAAACCTGGCCTATACGTTACGATCGAATCTGGTATGTCACAAGGTGAAGTAAAATCAATTCTTAGTTATACTTAATAAAAATCAAAGATTTGAAAGAAAACTTTTTTCGAGTATTTCGTAGTCTTTTGAAAATGTTGATGTTTTGATTAAAGAAACTCCACTTTTACCTTAATATTTAAACTGCCGTGGTGTCAAATTTGATATAAAAAGTAACTAATAAAAGCAAAAGTACAACTTTGAAAGGCTTATTACATAAGAAAAGTCCCAACTTAAAATCATCCTATAGTAATACTGAGAATATAAAAGAAAAAGCAAAAATCAAAATTACTAAAGTTCACGAGTAGTATCTCCGATGTATAGCCACCCTCGATTCCTCCACGGCTCCCAATCCTCAATCACTGGGAATCACCTGAAACATTTAATAAAAAGAGGGGGTGAGTTTACGAAAACTCAATGTGCACAACCCTCGTCGGTAAGAACATGCATCACAATAATCTGGGCCGAAGCCTATTACAGTAATGGTGGCAATTGGGCCTTAGCCCAAAATAGTCTCAGTTGAGCCTTAACACATATCATATGTCACAGCAGATCATGTATGCAATGCGATGCAAACCCAGCCCAACCTAATTTTCCATCTGCTACACACCACCCGTACCTGCCAATCACAGCAATGAGGATTTCGACAATCAACCCTCACCGCTACACACCATCGATGGTAGTCATGCTGCAGTTAGCTGTTCATCGTCAGAATCGTGACATAGTCACCAGAACATGTCATGGCAGAGCCACTACAACAGATTGTGGCAGAGCCACTACAACAGATCGTGGTAGAGCCACTACATTAGATCATGGCAGAGCCACTACAACACTTTCCCTTTAATATCACAATCCCAACCCCATGCAAGCATAAGATATTGATGTATGGTTTCAACAGGTTTCGGCATGCATGTATAGGATGCTCATCACATATAACATGTCACCTCATCAGAACTATCTATTAATATCACAGAAGTCACTAACCTGATGGATCGCCTCTACCTTCCACGGGGATTTCAATAGCCATGCCGAGTTTTAGGCATTTAACAGAATATACATAAATATATATATGTTATCAAGACACTATAAATGGAGTGAGAAGTTACACACAATCACACTAATCAACCCCAAAGGGTATAATGGTAATTTTACCTATCGAGGGTATTTCAGTAATATACCTACCAAGGGTAATTCGGTAATTCTGCTCATAACTAATCCATGTATACAGTGCATCTCAAACATAATCAATCATACAATTAACACAGACAACTTTAGTACTACTATGAGGGTACAATGGTCATTTTCTTGTTTAGGGGTAAAATGATAATTTCGTAAGCTAGGGGTATTTTGGTAATTTTTTGAGCTAGGGGTATTTTGGTAATTTTACAAACTAGGGGTATTTCGATAATTTTGCAAACTAGGGGTATTTTGGTACTTTACCAATATAAGGGTATTTGGTCTCTCTCGAATTTTAGTTATGAACTTTGGCCCATCAACAAGTCCTCGCGGCTAAAGTGAACAGACACTATGCACCAGGTAGGATTCCAAAAAAGAGGAGGTGGCCCATTAGGGCCGCTTAAATACCAAGCTCTCCCTAGATCCAATCCTAGACATGCGTATGCCTGTTGCCACACTCAAACCCTGCAACTTGTTCACAGACATGTTTAATTAGAAAATTCAATCTTATGGAATTTAAGGGTTGTTCAAACTAGACCTAAGGTCCATAAACCCTAACATACATGTCTACATCCCCATAAGCCCATCAAAACCAAATTACAACCTTATGGCCTGTTAGGCCCAAACTTTATCGTATGGCCTATTAGGCCCAAAATAAATACAATTCATGTATCATGCATGACTATTTCAATTCGTATAACCAACCAAACCACTTCATCAATCTTTAGCCTTAGGGCCCACCGAGCCCATTTAGCCACTTTCAACTTTTTAGCCTTTTGACATTGCCGATATCGTGTGTGTAGTGTTTATACACACCTGGTAACCACGTGTGCTGCAAACCCCTTAGTCACGAACCTACAATCGACATCACCTAACGATTAATCATAACTTAATATACACTTATTGGAAACCGAAACCTTCACGTTCTAGTAGCCCTTCCTTCGCTACTATCAGCGATTATCCTCTAGGTCTGCACCCAAACGTCCACCAAGGTATATTAACTCTCCTCATAGAATGCTCTATATATAGCTCACTTCTCACCTTCCTTCTTTGTATCTTGCCGATGTGGGATCCCTCCGTTAGCAGAGTTTAAATCCAACTCAAACTCTTCACGTCCAATCCGTAAAATAAATACTCCCTTGCTTGTCATGAGATTCGAACCTAGGCTCTTTTGCACCCTTAATGATGCCTTGCCACTAGACCACTCACTTTCTTGTGTCTAAAATCATGCGCAACTAAATATAACCCTATGGCAAAATTCTAGAGTCCATTTAAAAAGAAATCCAAAATGCAAGAGCCAAGACTTGAACCTTGGACCTCCTTCCTTCTTTTTTGGCGTCACTCCCTTGCCTATTATGTGGCGTCACTTTGCCACTACACCACATACTCCACTTGTGTCATTTTCCCCACATTTTATTCTTAAAGCCTACTACTAACTCTTAAGGTTTTATTCACACAAAACCAAAATTTTTCGTAATGCCTAACTTGAACCTGGGACTTCATAGAAACCCTCTAACCTTCCAAAATCACTCACCTAATAGGTCCAACTAGCACTAAAGCCGTTATTTTGTTCTCAAAAATTTTTAAACGCACCTACGTCTAAGGCCCATTGGGCCCAATTCTTCTAGGCCCAATTTCGGGATGTTACAAATCTACCCTCCTTAATGATATTTCGTCCTCGAAATTTCCAGCTATAGAAACAGTCGTATATCCTAACCTACAACACTACACTCACGCTGTGCACTCTGATTCTAAAATAGTAATACACTTTCTAACTTAAGCTTGGAACCTCTTCACACAACCAAATATCTAATACATAAGCAAAAAGATATTTAACACTTATACACAAAAAATTTTCCATTCAAACATCACATCCAAAACATACACAGAATAAATACAGTCATTATAGCATATACTAATATGTAGGGGGACTTACGGATTTGGTGCCGGAGACTCGGGTGCCATACTTCCAATAAAGATACTTTTTTTAAACCAAATTTTAAATAACTTTGAAAAAACATTTTTTTGAACCCATTCCACAACCGAGTTTTGTAACCTAGGCTCTGATACCATAATTGTAACACCCCAAACTCGACCTATACGTTACGACCGAATCTGGTATGTCACAAGGTGAAGTAAAATCAAGTCTTAGTTATACTTAAGAAAAATCAAAGATTTGAAAGAAAACTTTTTTCCGAGTATTTCGTAGTCTTTTGAAAACATTGATGTTTTGATTAAAGAAACTCCACTTTTACCTTAACATTTAAACTGCCTTGGTGTCGAATTTGCTATAAATAGTAACTAATAAAAACAAAAGTACAACTTTGAAAGGCCTTATTACATAACAAAAGTCCCAAATTAAAATAAACCTATAGTAATACTGAGAATATAAAAGAAAAAGCAAAAATCAAAATTACTAAAGTTCACGAGTAGTATCTCTGATGTATAGCCACCCCCGATTCCTCCACGGCTCCCAATCCTGAATAGCTGGGAATCACCTGAAACATTTAATAAAAAGAGGGGGTGAGTTTACGAAAACTCAATGTGCATAACCCTCGTCGGTAAGAACATGCATCACAATAATCCGGGCCGAAGCCCATTCAGTAACGGTGGCAATTGGGCCTTAGCCCAAAATAGCCTCGGTTGAGCATTAACCCATATCATATGTCACAGCAGATCATGTATGCAATGCGATGCAAACCTAGCCCAACCTAATTTTCCATCCGCTGCACACCACCCGTACCTGCCAATCACAGCAATGAGGATTTCTACAATCAACCATCACCGTTATATACCATCGACGGCAGTCATACTGCAGTTAGCTGCTCATCATCAGAATCGTGACATAGTCACCAGAACAAGTCGTGGCAAAGCCACTACAACAGATCGTGGCAGAGCCATTACACTAGATCATGGCAGAGCCACTACAACACTTCCCATTTAATATCACAATCCCAACCCCATGCAAGCATAAGATACTGATGTATGGTTTCAACAGGTTTTGGCATGCATGTATAGGATGCTCATCACATATAACATGTCATCTCATCAGAACCATCTATTAATATCACAGAAGTCACTAACCTAATGGATCGCCTTTACCCTCCACAGGGGACTTCAATAGCCATATCGAGTTTTCGGCATTTAATAGAATATACATAAATATATATATATGTTATCAAGACACTATAAATGGAGTGAGAAGTTACACACAATCGCGCTAATCAACCCCAAAGGGTATAACGATAATTTTACCTATCGAGGGTATTTCAGTAATTTACATACCAAGGGTAATTCGATAATTCTACTCATAACTAATCCATGTATGTAGTCCATCTCAAACATAATGAATCATACAATTAACACAGACAACATTAGTACTACCATGAGGGTACAATAGTCATTTTATTATAAAGGGGTAAAACGGTAATTTCGCAAGCTAGAGGTATTTTGGTAATTTTGCAAGCTAGGGGTATTTTGGTAATTTTGCAAACTAGGGGTATTTTGGTACTTTACCAATATAAGGGTATTTGGTCCCTCTCGAATTTTAGTTATGAACTTTGGCCCATCACCAAGTCCTCGCGGCTAAAGTGAACAGACACTACGGACCAGGTAGGATTCCAGAAAAGAGGAGGTGGGCCACTAGGGCTGCTTAAATACCAAGCTCTCCCTAGATCCAATCCTAGACATGCGTATGCCCGTTGCCACACTCCAACCCTGCAACTTGTTCACAGACATGTTTAATTAGAAAATTAAGTCTTATGGAATTTAAGAGTTGTTCAAACTAGACCTAAGGTCCATAAACCCTAACATACATGTCTACGTCCCCACAAGCCCATCAAAACCAAATTACAACCTTATGGCCCGTTAGGCCCAAATTTCATCGTATGGCCTATTAGGCCCAAAACAAATCCAATTCATGTATCATGCATGACTATTTCAATTCGTATAACCAACCAAACCACTTCATCAATCTTTAGCCTCAGGGCCCACCGAGCCCATTTAGCCACTTTCGACTTTTTAGCCTTTTGACATTGTCGATATCGTGTGTGTAGTGTTAGTACACACCTGGTAACCACGTGCACTGCAAACCCCTTAGTCACGAACCTACAATCGACATCACCTAACGATTAATCATAACTTAATATACACTTATCCGAAATTGAAACCTCACCGTAACCTTACCGTGTACCTCACGTTCTAGTAGCCCTTCCTTCGCTACTATTGGAGATTATCCTCTAGGTCTGCACCCAAACACCCACCAAGGTATATTATTCTCCTCATAGAATGCTCTATATATAGCTATCTTCTCACCTTCCTTCTTTGTATCTTTCCGATGTGGGATCCCTCCGTTAGCAGAGTTTAAATCTAACTCAAACTCTTCCCGTCCAATCCGCGAAATAAATACTCCCTTGCTTGTCATGAGATTCGAACCTAGGCTCCTTTGCACCCTTAATGACGCCTTGCCACTAGACCACTCACTTTCTTGTGTCTAAAATCATGCGCAACTAAATATAACCCTATGGAAAAATTCTAGAGTCCATTTAAAAAGAAATCCAAAATGCAAGAGCCAAGACTTGAATCTTGGACCTCATTCCTTCCTTTTTGGCGTCACTCCCTTGCCTATTATGTGGCGTCACTTTGCCACTACACCACATACTCCACTTGTGTCATTTTCCCCACATTTTATTCTTAAAGCGTACTACTAACTCATAGGGTTTTATTCACCCAAAACCAAATTTTTTCGTAAGGCCTAACTTGAACCCGGGACTTCATAGAAACCCTCTAACCTTCCAAAATCACTCACCTAATAGGTCCAACTAGCACTAAAGCCGTTCTTTTGTTTTAAAAAATTTATAAACGCACCTACGCCTAAGGCCCATTGGGCCCAATTCTTCTAGGCCCAGTTTTGGGATGTTACAAACCTACTCTCTTTAAAGAAATTTCGTCCTCGAAGTTTCCAGCTATAGAAACAGTCGCATATCCTAACCTACAACACTACACTCACGCTATACAATCTGATTCTAAAATAGTAATACACTTTCTAACTTAAGCTTGGAACCTCTTCACACAACCAAATATCTAATACAGAAGCAAAAAGATATTTAACACTTATAGATAAAAATTTTCCATTCAAACATCACATCCAAAACATACACAGAATAAATATAGTATTATAGCATATACTAATAAGTAGGGAGACTTACGGGTTTGGTGCCGGAGGATCGGGTGCCATACTTCCAATAAAGATACTTTTTTTTAAACCAAATTTCAAATAACTTTAAAAAAATATTTTTTTGAAACCATTCCACAGCCGAGTTTTGTAACCTAAGCTCTGATACCATAATTGTAACACCTCAAACCCAGCCTATACGTTACGACCGAATCTGGTATGTCACAAGGTGAAGTAAAATCAAGTCTTAGTTATACTTAAGAAAAACTGAAAATTTGAAAGAAAACTTTTTCCGAGTATTTCGTAGTCTTTTCAAAACATTGATGTTTTGATTAAAGAAACTCCACTTTTACATTAACATTTAAACTGCCGTGGTGTCGAATTTGATATAAACAGTAACTAATAAAAACAAAAGGACAACTTTGAAAGGCCTTATTACATAATAAAAGTCCCAAATTAAAATAAACCTATAGTAATACTGAGAATATAAAAGAAAAAGCAAAAAGCGAAATTACTAAAGTTCACGATTAGTATCTCTGATGTATAGCCACCCCCGATTCCTCCACGGCTCCCAATCCTCAATTGCTGGGAATCACCTGAAACATTTAATAAAAAGAGGGGGTGAGTTTACGAAAACTCAATGTGCACAACCCTCATCGGTAAGAACATGCATCACAATAATCCGGTCGAAGCCCATTACAGTAACGGTGGCAATTGGGCCTCAGCCCAAAATAGCCTCGGTTGAGCCTTAACCTATATCATATGTCACATCAGATCATGTATGCAATGCGATGCAAACCCAGCCCAACCTAATTTTCCATCCGCTACACACCATCCGTACCTGCCAATCACAACAATGAGGATTTCTATAATCAACCATCACCGCTACACACCATCGATGACAGTCATGCTGTAGTTAGCTACTCATCGTCAGAATCGTGACATAGTCACTAGAACAGATCGTGGCAGAGCCACTACAACAGATTGTGGCAGAGCCACTACACCAGATCATGGTAGAGCCACTACAACACTTCCCCTTTAATATCACAATCCCAACCCCATGCAAGCATAAGATACTGATGTATGGTTTCAACAGTTCCAGATGCATGTATAGGATGCTCATCACATATAACATGTCACCTCATCGTAACCATCTATTAATATCACGAAGTCACTAACCGATGGATCGCCTTTACCTCCACGGGATTTCAATAGCCATATCGAAGTTTTCTAGATTTAATGTAATATACATAAATATATATATGTTATCAAGACACTATAAATGGTGCGAGAAGTTACACACAATCACGCTAATCAACCCCAAAGGGTATAACGGTAATTTTACCTACCGAGGGTATTTCAGTAATTTGCCTACCAAGGGTAATTCGATAATTCTACTCATAACTAATCCATGTATGCAGTGCACCTCAAACATAATCAATCATACAATTAACACAGACAATATTAGTACTACCATGAGGGTACAACGGTCATTTTATTATTTAGGGGTAAAACGATAATTTCATAAGCTAGGGGTATTTTGGTAATTTTATGAGCTAAGGGTATTTTGGTAATTTTACAAACTAGGGGTATTTTGGTAATTTTGCAAACTAGGGGTATTTTGGTACTTTACCAATATAAGGGTATTTGGTCCCTCCCGAATTTTAGTTATGAACTTTGGCCCATCAACAAGTCCGCCATTAAAGTGAATGCACACTACGCACTGTAGGATTCCAAAAAAGAGGAGGTGGCCCACTAGGGCCGCTTAAATACCAAGCTCTCCCTAGATCCAATCCTAGACATGCGTATGCTGTTGCCACACTCCAACCCTACAACTTGTTCACAGACATGTTTAATTAGAAAATTAAGTCTTATGGAATTTAAGAGTTGTTCAAACTAGACCTAAGGTCCATAAACCCTAACATACATGTCTACGTCCCCAAAAGCCCATCAAAACCAAATTACAACCTTATGGCCAATTAGGCCCAAATTTTATCGTATGGCCTATTAGGCCCAAAACAAATCCAATTCATGTATCATGCATGACTATTTCAATTCGTATAACCAACCAAACCACTTCATCAATCTTTAGCCTCAGGGCCCATCGAGTCCATTTAGCCACTTTCGGCTTTTCAGCCTTTCGACATTGCCGATATCGTGTGTGTAGTGTTTGTACACACCTGGTAACCACGTGCACTGCAAACCCCTTAGTCGCGAGCCTACAATCGATATCACCTAATGATTAATCATAACTTAATATACACTTATTAGAAACCGAAACCTCAGCGTAACCTTACCTTGTACCTCACGTTTTAGTAGCCCTTCCTTTGCTACTATTGGTGATTATCCTCTAGGTCTGCACCCAAACGCCCACCAAGGTATATTAACTCTCCTCATAGAATGCTCTATATATAGCTAGCTCCTCACCTTCCTTCTTTGTATCTTTTCGATGTAGGATCCCTCCGTTAGCAAAGTTTAAATCCAACTCAAACTCTTCCCGTCCAATCCGCTAAATAAATACTCTATTGGTTGTCATGAGATTTGAACCTAGGCTCCTTTGCACCCTTAATGATGCCTTGCCACTAGACCACTCACTTTCTTTCGTCTAAAATCATGCGCAACTAAATATAACCCTATGGCAAAATTCTAGAGTCCATTTAGAAAGAAAATCAAAATGCAAGAGCCAAGACTTGAACCTTGGACCTCCTTCCTTCCTTCCTTTTTGGCGTCACTCCCTTGCCTATTATGTGGCGTCACTTTGCCACTACACCACATACTCCACTTGTGTCATTTTCCCCACATTTTATTCTTAAAGCCTACTACTAACTCCTAGGGTTTTATTCACCCAAAACCAACATTTTTCTTAAAGCCTAACTTGAACTTGGGACTTCATAGAAACCCTCTAACCTTCCAAAATCACTCACTAATAGGTCTAACTAGCACTAAAGCCGTTCTTTTGTTCTCAAAAATTTTTAAACGCATCTACGCCTAAGGCCCATTGGACCCAATTCTTCTAGGCCCAATTTCGGGATGTTACAGGGCCTTTGGCGTAGGAGTGTTTAAAATTTTTGGGAATAAGAGAACGACTTTAATGCAAGTTAGATCTATTAGGTGAGTGATTTTGGAAGGTTAAAGGGCATCTATGAAGTCCCGAGATCAAACTTGGGCTTAGGAAAAATTTTGGTTTTAGGTGAATAAAACTCTGGAGTTAGTAGGTAGGCTTTAAGAATAAAATGTGGAGAAAATGACACAAGTGGAGTGTGTGGTGTAGTGGCAAAGTGACGGCACATAAGAGGCAATGGGGTGATGCCATAAGGAAGGAAGGAGGTCCAAGGTTCAAGTCTTGGCTCTTGCATTTTGGTTTTCTTTTTATATGGACTTTAGAATTTGTCTATAGGTTTATATTTAGATGCGCATGATGTTAGACACAAGAGGAGCTTGTGGCTTAGTGGCAGGTGACGTGAATTGGCTGATGGGAGAGCTTGGGTTCGAATCTCATGAAAAACAAGGGAGTATTTATTTTGCGGATTGGACGGGAAGAGTTTGAGTTGGATTTAAACTCTACTAACGGAGGGATCCCACATCGAAAAGATACAAAGAAGGAAGGTGAGATGCTAGCTATATATAGAGCTGTCTAGGAGGAGAAGGAGCATACCTGGTTGGCATTGGGCATAGGAGTGCTCGGAGCGCAGTTTAGCAGCTTCAGATTCCTATCAGGTGTGTACTTCTCTCTACTCTAGCTGGAGAGCGAGAAATGCCGAAATGCTGGTCACACGACAATGGTAGCCACACGAGTGTGTGAGCGCACGTATGGAAGCTTCGACATGATAGTCGAGGCCACCCTGAGTATTCTTGTAGGTGTGGGCTGTTGGGCCACGATGGCCCGAAAGGGGCCAAGTGGGCCCAATGGGCCCAGGGGCCCATATGAGTAAATTGTATGATTAAGTAGTAGATAGTGAACTAGACTATGTGGATCTCATATATGTGGCTAAGTTTGGGCTAAATGGGCCACACGAATGTGTGGGCCCACTTGGGCAGAGAATGGGCCTTAGGCCCATTCACATTATTATCTCTGTTTAGAATACTTGAGTCGTTCGAGGTGACAGTGGACCTTTTGTTGGGTCGTTAACACCCTAATTTGTAAAATTACTGAAATACCCCTGGGTGGTAAAATTACCAAAATACCCCTAGTTTGTGAAATTACCAAAATACCCCTGATTTGTAAAATTACTGAAATACCCCTGGTTTGCAAAATTATTGAAATACCCTAATTTGTGAAATTACTGTAATCCTCGTGGTTTGTAAAATTATCGAAATACCCCTAGTTTGTAAAATTACTGAAATACCCCTGGGTTGTAAAATTATCGAATTACCCTTGGTAGGTAAATTACTGAAATACCCGATGGGTAAAATTACCGTTATACCCTTAGGGTTGATTAGCGTGATTGTGTGTAAAATTTCACACTTTGTTATTAATGTGTGTTATTAATCGCTTAAATGAAAAGTCAAGTGATCGTTAGAAAGTCGTTATACCTTTGTGGGTAAAGTCGGGAATACCGGTAAGTGATTATAACGTTTATTAATGGGTATGAAAATGTATGTTGTAATCATCACTTTCTTTGAGAGCATGTTGCATTCATTTGATATGTATGTTTTGCATGGGTTTGGTATGTGATGCGAAAGGGGAAGTGTTAGAGACTGTCACGGTGGTTTGGTACCACAAGCGGGTTGGCCCCACACATATCTGATAATAGTGACCATGTCTCGGTGGCTTGGTGCCACGGTGGTTTAATACCACGATTATATATGACTAGTGACTCGTCCCAGTGGTTGTTACCATATTAGGTTGGCCCCACATATATTCATCGGGGATTGTCACGGTGATTGTTACCACGGTGGGTTGGCCTCACGTATATTAATAGTGACTTTGTCACGGTGATTTAGTATCACGGTGGTCTAGAACCACGAGTGGCCTAATGCCACGTATGAGGTGTGTAACGGATGGGGGGTTGATTGTAGAAATTTCCACGGTGTGATGGGCTGGTACGGGTGGTGTGTAGAGGATGGAAAAACTAGGTTGGAATGGGACACATATTGCATAACATAATTGTGTATGATATTATGATGGGCTGAGGCCCAATATGTGATTGTGGGCTTGAAGCCATGTGTGTGACATAAGGGGGATTTACACACTGAGTCTCGGTGACTCACCCCTCTGCTAAAAGCTTGCAAGTAATCTGTAGATCGTGGATCAGGGAGCCGGGGCGGACTCGTGGAGGCCAAAAAGTATTTCTTTTCGTAAAGTCATTTATTTTCTAGTAATTATTAAATTTGGCAATTTTGTTATGTAATAAGGCCTCTCTAAGATAGTTTTTGGGTTTTATTATTTTATTATTTACTTAATTATGACATTATTACATTTTAACATGATAATCAAATTGGAGTTTTCAAAACCTAAGCAACATTAAGCAATCGTTTTCCCAAAACTCACCTAAGTTAACAAATGGAATTTGACTCAAATTTTAAATTTTCATTAAACATTAAATCACTGGTTTTCAAACATCACCCTAGATGAAAAGTTTTTCAAACTTACAATATTTTCTTAAGATTTTAAAAAGTTATTTTTTTTTACAACTTTCCCCTGTGACATTCCAGTTCTAATCATAATGTCTAGACCGGGTTTGGGGTGTTACAAGTATAGTTATGGTGAGTTCAGAATATCGTATCCTCAAGGACTAAAATTACTAGTAATAACTATCTTTTTATTATCTAGCCTAATAATTAAGGGGGTTTATTCTTAATCTAAAATTAACTAACTAATTTAACTAACTAATTGACTATGAATGTGACAGAGAGTGAATTGGGAAAATACTTTTGGACAAATTATGTGAGATAGGCAATACCTAAGAAAGAATCCACCTAGACTTCACTTATTACTTTTAATTCATATGATTTATTCACTTGACTTAATCCGTAGAAATCCCTGATTTATGTTAATATCTCTTTTGAGACTAAAAACAACTAACTCTAGGTTGATTAATTGAAATCTCTTTCTAATTAAAACCCCTATTGTCGCATTAACTCGATCTATAGATCCCCTTATTAGATTTGACTCTAATCTGGCAGATTTTCGTCGCCCTATTTCTAGGGTTGTAATCAACTCCACTTAATTATCTTGATCTACTCTTAAACAGTGACTTTTGCTCCTCTGAATAATCACATTCGACTTGAATCAATAACCTGGATTATCAAAACAAGAATAAAAACTCACAATTAAGAATAAGAACAAGTATTTATCTTATAAATCAAATAATAATAAGATTTGTCTAGGTTTCATCCCCTTAGATATTTAAGGGATTTAGTTCATACTAATAGAAGGAAACATCATAAAATCGGGAAAACCACAAAACATAGTGAAAACCCAAAAACTTCTAAAGAACTTGATGGGAGATCTTCAATCTTGATGGAGATCATTTTCCTAAGCTGTTCCCGACGGCTGTCTTGGAGTATTTTTCGCCTCGTATTCGGCTTCTATTCAACGTATCCTTTTAGGTTGCCCTCTAGGGTGTTTATATAGGCTTTGGAACACCTCTCTTGGCCCACGAGTAGATTATTCCTAATAGAATTCTTCTTTGCTATGGCAGGGACACGCCCGTGGTGTACTCCTTCGGCTGTGGTCGATTCTGCTCGCCACACACGGTCGTGTGATCTGCCCGTGGTCGATAGTCTAGGTCGTATGATTTTTTATGTAGGCCCATTTTGTCTCGTTTTGGCGCATTTCTCGTTCTTTTCAACTTCCTAAGCCCTCCTGAGTATAAAACATGAAATTAAGGGATTAGGAGCATCAAATTCATCAAGTCTAATGAGTATTCATCTAAAAATAAGCGAAGCATTGGGTTAAAATATGTGTAAATTATGGTTTGTCATCTATCGAAAATACGGTGTCTTCCCCTCCCTTAGCCAAATTTTTCCTCTTCTTTTTTCCTTCTCCTTTTGTCATTCTTTCTCTCTTCCTCGCTACCATATTTTAATTTTGATCTTCTCTGTAGTTGCCTCTCTTCTGTGCAACACTAGTTCACGTCTTGATTCAGTAAGATGAGTAGTGTAGTTTTATTTTCGTTGTTAGCTTATAATGATGTGCGTCGTTAATGCTGGATAAGGGTAGATTCAGAGGCTCGTAATCACTATTTGGATACTTTGGTTCAGGGAATTTTGATGACTTTATTAAAGGTAAGGTTTTTGAAAGGTATCAGGTTTAACATCTAGATTTAGTTTCATTTTAAACACTGATTTGGACGTGGGAATATCAATTCTTAGGTTCTAGAGTGCTCAGTGATCGTCTTAAAATGACACAATTAAATGTCTGCTTCAGTGGTTAAGGGTCCTAAGAAGTTCAGTGGTTAAGGGTCCTAAGAAGTGTTGGAGAAGTCCTGGGTTCAAACCTGCGCTTTAGCAAAAATTTTAGTTTTTAAGTGAATAAAACCCTTGCTGCTTGATAGTAGGCCTTTTAGATATGTGTGGTTAAAATATGACACAAAAAGAGCCTGTGGTGTAGTGGCAAGGTGGCGTGTGGTGTAACTGAGAGGTCTGAGGTTTAAGTCCTGGGTTGCGTAGTGGAGTGTTTATTTTGCTGCTTGTGCTGTATAGGTAGAAGAGTTGGACTGAAACACTGTTGAGAGAGGGATTTGTGGAGCAAGTCAAGGAGGAGATTAGGGAGAAAATCAAGGAATTTCGAAATGGGAGGTTGGTAAGGTTTTGTGGCCAAGTAGGACTCTAAAGCTCTATTGGAGAATTCGGCTAGGGGAAAATATGGAGCAATTTCAGCTTTAGTCATTTCTCTGTTTCAGTTTTAAGGGTGTTGATAGGAGAGTTTTCGAATTTCCTTGTTGACAGTTTGGGGTTTTTCACTCTTTGTATCTTGAGTTCTCTCTAGTTTTCTCTGTACTACGAAACTGACCACTAGTGTCATTTCCCTTTTGACCATTCGGGTCATTCTTTCTCCTCATCTTTGATATTTTCTTTCTCTCATAGCCGAACCTTCACTTTTGCTTCTTTAATTTCTGTGCATTCGCTCTTGATTCTTCAATTCTAGTCTGGCCGAATAGCACTGTTGTTAATCCCTCTTTGCGTCGATCTGTTGCAAAGGTTCTAACTGTTGGGTCTTTCTCAAGGAGTGGTGGAGTGTGAACGGTCTTGGAGGAGTCACACATCGTTCTCAATGTTCAGTTAAGGTAAAAGTGTTACCTTATGTTCTTTAGGGTTAGGCCGAATGTGCCCTATCATTCACTAAATAGATTTTGATTGTATTTTAGGAAATCAACAAGGGTGTGTAATCGTTTCTGAACAGCGATCGTAGAGGGACTAAGGTCACCCTCATTCAAACAAGGTTGCCCCTATAAGGTAAAATGACCGTAATGCCCCTATAAGGTAAAATGACCGTAATGCCTCTATAGGGTAAAATGACCGTAATGCCCCTGTAGGGTACAATGACCTAATGCCCCTGTAGGGTAAAATGACTGTAATGCCCCTGTAGGGTACAATGACCGTACTGCCCCCTATAGGGTACAATGATCGTAATGCCCCTATAGGGTAAAATGACTATAATGCCCTTGTAGGGTAAAATGATCGTAATGTCTCTATGGGTAAAATAACTGTAATGCCCCTGTAGGGTACAATGAGTGTAATGCCCATGTAGGGTAAAATGATCGTAATACCCTTGTAAGGTAAAATGACCGTAATGCCCCTGTAGGGTACAATAACCATAATGCCGCTGTAGGGTAAAATGACTGTAATGCCCCCTGTAGGGTAAAATGACCGTAATGCCTTGGTAGGGTAAAATGACCATAATACCCCCAGAGGGTAAAATGACTATTTTGCCCCTCGAAGTTAGATGACTGACCTGCCTGTGATTTAAATGACTGATTGTCTATAATAAATAACTGATTGTCTATGATTTGTATGATTGATTTGTCTGTGATTTGTATGATTGATTCTGAGCATGGCATTCTGCATACACGACATACTGTATGGGGTTGGGATACTGTTATGGAGGAAGTGTACTGTTACTAATGGCTTTGTCACAAATACTGTTGATGGCGCTTTTGTCGCGATCTCGATACTAGCAACTCTATTCCAATATCATTCGTAGCTTTGCCACATATCTCACATCGTGGCTTTGCCACATATCTTTATTCTGACGATTCTGCTGCATTATTATTACTAGAAGCTATGCTGCAATATTGTTGTGTTGGCTGGGTAGGTCGATTTTATCCCCACATGGTGTGTTGGTTGGTACGGTGTGGGTTACTTATTTGCACCATACTGTATCGGGCTTAGGCCCACATTGTTAATGTAATGGGCTAAGGCCCAGACTATTACCGCATATATTATTGACTGAACGATAGGGGATTACACACTGAGTTTCATAAACTCACCCTTTCTTTTAATTGTACAGGTAATCCCCAGCCTTAGACGATTTGGAGCGCAAGGGATTCGGAGGTGGCCACATGTACGTTAATATTTTGTTTTTGGCTTAGTTATTTAAATTTTGTATTGGGTTCTTGATTATGTAATAATGCCTTTGGTGGATCTAATTCCTTTTTGATTGGGTTTTTAATTTTTTATTTCAACTACCAAACTAATACAAACAAGATTTCAAAAATAAAAACTGTTTTAAAGTCAAACATGCATTTTTAAAACTTCAAGTTGGTTTAATTAGAGTAGCTTCGACGGATTTAAATTAATTAAGGAATCAACGGTAACCAACATGACAATCATTTTAAAAAGTGATTTTTTTTCAAACTTAATAACTTAACTTACCAAATGTTTTTCCAGGCAATAAAAGCTAAATGGGTTTTAACTTAAAAACGGTTCTCTATCAAGAAGCCTTAATTTTGAAAGACACTTTGATGTGACACATCAGATTCAGTCGTATCGTCTAGGTCGGGTTTGGGGTGTTACATTTAGTGGTATCAGAGCCTAGTTGCAAAACTCGGCTGTGGAATGGGTTTTCAAATTTTGGATTTCAATAAGTTGTTTTTTCAATATGTGAAGTGTTTGAGATATTTCTTCTGTAAAGTGTGGCACATCGGGTCTCCAGCGCCGAATCCATAAGTTTTTTGAATACTTTTGTCTGTTTAGAAACTGAAATGCAGTAAGTTAGGAAGTACTGTGGCTACTTTAGAAATTAGACCATACCACTCTAGATAGAGCAAACTGAAACTATAGCGGATTGAAGCTATACTGAGCCTACGATGGCGAAAACAAAACTCTAAACTACTATTGCTCATAAAACATCTTCTTAATTACTGAACCAATAAACAAATATGCATAAAATTTGTAATTTTGATAATACGCATAGAGATAATGAGCATAAGGGGTACTCGCGAATGAGGTACAAGGGGCCGTGGTAGAGGCCGTAGAGGTGCTGGAGTTGGGTCCTCGTTGTCTGGCCATATACCTAAATTGGAATCAGAGTGCAAAGTAGGAGCGTAATGGTGTAGTCTATATATACGACCATTCTAATAGTTGGAAATTTCGAGGACGAAATTTCTTTAAGGGAGGTAGAATTGTAGCACCCCAAATTTTGGGCCTAGAAGTATTGGGCCTTATGTACGGATCAGTAAGGAGGCTGTACATAAGTATTTAATTGTGCAAGGAAATGACACAATTAAATGTCTGCTTTAGTGTTTAAGGGTCCTGTTGGAGAAGTCTTGGGTTCAAACCTGGCTTTACCAAAAATTTTAGTTTTTAAGTGAATAAAACCCTTACTGTTTGGTAGTAGGCCTTTTAGATATGTGTAGTTAAAATATGACACAAAAATAGCTTGTGGTGTAGTGGCAAGGTGGTGTGTAGTGTAATTGAGAGGTCTAAGATTTAAGTCCTAGTTGCACAGTGGAGTGTTTATTTTACTGCTTGAGCTGTGTAGGTAGAAGAGTTGGACTGAAACACTGTTGAGAGGAGTTTGAACTAGTTATGGAGGGCTTTGTGGAGCAAGTCAAGGAGGATATTGGGGAGAAAATCAAGGAATTTCGAAATAGGAGGTTGGTAAGGTGTTGTGGCCAATTGGGACTCTAAAGCTATACTGGAGAATTCGGCTAGGGGAAAATATAGAGCAGTTTCGGCTTTAGTCATTTCTCTGTTTCGGTTTTAAGGGTGTTGATAGGAGAGTTGTCGAATTTCCTTATTGATATTTTAGGGTTTTTCACTTTTTTCATTTTGGGTTCTCTCTATTTTTCACTGTACTACGAAACTGACCACTCGTGTCATTTCCCTTCTGACCATTCGTGTTATTCTTTCTCCTAATCTTTGATATTTTCTTTCTCTCATAGCCGAACCTTCACTTTTTCTTCTTTAATTTCTATGCACTCGCTCTTGATTCTTCTATTCTAGTCTGGCCGACTATTACTATTGTTAATCCCTCTCTACGTCAATCTGCTGCAAAGGTTCTGACAATTGGGTCTTTCTCAAGGAGTGGTGGAGTGTGAATGATCTTGGAAGAGTCACACCTTCATTCTCAACGTTCAGTTAAGGTAAAAGTGTTACCTTATGTTCTTTCGGGTTAGGCTGAATGTGCCCTATCATTCACTAAACAAATTTTGATTGTATTTTAGGAAATCAACAAGGGCGTGTAATCGTTTCTGAACAGCGATTGTAGAAGGACTAAGGTCATCCTCATTCAAACAAGGTAAAATGGGTGTTTCAGATTAATCGTCAATAAGAGGGTGCTTTGCCCTAATGATGAAAAGGACTAACATTGGATCTCGTTTGAATCTAGGTTGGGTGCTCGTGGAATTTGGAGCAATTTTATAAACAGGTGTGTAATGACACTATCACTTCTGTAAGTCGACAAAAGCTGAAAAGCCGAAACTTTGGCATTTGAGGCCTCACAAGCGTACGATCGCTCGTGTGGTAAATTGAGCCACAAATCATGGGCGATAAATTGTAGAGGCCACTATGAGCGCTCTCGTGCTCTTAGGCCGTTATGGGCCTCGTAGGGCTGAAATGGGCCATGTGGGCCCAATGGGCTCGTGGGCCTACGGATAAAATTTGCAAAAATTGGCAGATACTAGATTGGGTTATGTAGTTCGCATAGTCGTGACTGAATTAAATAATCTAGATGGGCCACACGAGTGTGTGTGCCAACTTGGGCTGAATATTGGACCTTGGGCCCATTTACATCATTTTGATCATTTAGGTTATCTACGTCGCTCGAGGCGACTGTAGACCTTCGGAAGGGTCATTTTCAAACCGAAATTCCCCATAAGGTAAAATGACCAAAATACCCCATAGGGTAAAATGATCGAAATACCTATAAGGTAAAATGACCGAAATACCCCATAGGGTAAAATGACCAAAATACCTCAGTAGGGTAAAATGACTGTAATGCCCCTGTAGGGTAAAATTATCGTAATACCCCTGTAGGGTAAAATAATCGTAATGCCCCTGTAGGGTAAAATGACCGTAATGCCCCTATAGGGTACAATGACCGTAATGCCCTTGTAGGGTAAAATGACTGTAATGCCCCTATAGGGTAAAATGACCGTAATGCCCCTATAAGGTACAATGACCTAATGCCCATGTAGGGTGAAATAACCGTAATGTCCCTATAGGGTAAAATGACTGTAATGCCCTTATAAGGTAAAATGATCGTAATGCCCCTATAGGGTACAATGACTGTAATGTCTCTATAAGGTAAAATGATCGTAATGCCCCTGTAGGGTAAAATGACCGTAATTCCCCGGTAGGGTAAAATGACCGTAATACCCCTAGAGGGTAAAATGACTATTTTGCCTCTCGAGGGTTGATAACTGACTTGCCTGTGATTTAAATGACTGATTGTCTATGATTTGAATGACTGAATGTCTATGATTTGTATGACTGATTTATCTATGGTTTGTATGATTGATTCTGAGCATGGCATTCTGCATACACGACATACTGCATGAGGTTGGGATACTGTTATGGAGGAAGTGTACTGTTACTGGTGGCTTTGCCACATATACTATTACTGGTAGCTCTGCTACGTTATTATTACTGGCAGCTATGCTACAATATTAGTGTGTTGGCTGGGTGGGTCAATTTTATAGTGTGTTGGTTGGCATGGGTGGTGTGTTGATTGGATTGGGGTGGGTTGTATATTTGCACCATACTGATACTGTATTGGGCTTAGGCCCACATTGTTACTGTAATGGGATAAGGCCCACACTGTATTGTTATTGAATAGGGCTCAAGCTCAGACTATTACCGCATATATTACTGACTGAATGATAGGGGATTACACAACGAGTTTCACAAACTCACCCTTTCTTTTAACTGTACAGGTAATCCCCAGCCTTAGACAATTTAGAGCCGCGAGGGATTCGGAGGTGGCCACACGTACATTAATATTTTGTTTTGGACTTAGTTATTAAATTTTATATTGGGTTGTTGATTATGTAATAAGGCCTTTGGTGGATTTAGTTCCTTTTTGATTGGGTTTTTAATTTCTTATTTGAACTGCCAAACTGATACAAATAAGTTTACAAAAATAATAACTTTTTTAAAGTCAAACACACATTTTCAAACTTCAGTTGGTTTAATTACTGTAGCTTCCATGAATTTAAATCAATTAAGGAATCAACGGTAACCAACATGGAAATTGTTTTAAAAAGTGATTTTTTTTCAAACTTAATAAGTTAACTTACCAAATGTTTTTCCAGGCAATAAAAGATAAATGGATTTTGATAATCCATAATCTATATATATTTTAACCCTATGCTTGGCTTATTTTTTGATGAATTTTCATTAGATTTGATGAATTCGATGCTCCTAATCCCTTAATTTCATGTTTTACACTCAAGAGAGCTTAGAGAGTCAAAAAGACTGATAAATGGGCCAAAACGGGGCAAAATAGGCCTACCTTAGAAATCAACACGGCCTGGACCAATAAACACAATCGTGTGTTACAAGCAGGATCAAACACAGGCTGGATCAACGTACACGGGCAGACAACACGGCCATGTGTGGGGAGTAGAATCGAGCACGGTCTAAGGAATCGAACACGGGCGTGTCACACGAGCGTGTCCCTGCCATATCAAAGTTTAGTTCTATTTAGAATAGGCCACTTGTGGGCCAAGAGAGGTGTTCCAAAGCCTATATAAACACCCTAGGTGGCAACCTAAACGGGGACGCCGAGTAGAAGGCAGAAAAGACTCAAAGACAGCCATCGAAAGCAGCTTAGGAGAAGGATCTCCATCAAGACTGAAGATCTCCCATCAAGTTCTTTAGAAGTTTTTGGGTCTTCTTATGTTTTGTTGTTTTCCCTATTTTAAGATGTTTTACTCTATTAGTATGAACTAAATCCCTTAGATACCTAAGGGGATGAAACCTATGACGGATCTTATTATTATTTGATTTATAAGATAAATACTTATTCTTATTCTTAATTGTGAGTTCTTATTCTTGTTTTGATAATTCAGGTTATTGATTCCAGTCGAATGTGCTTATTCAGAGGAGAAAAAGTCCCTATTTAAGAGTAGAGCGACACAATTAAGCGGAGTTGATTGCAACCCTAGAAATAGGGTGACGAAAATCTGTTGGATTAGAGTCAAATCTAATAAGGGAATCCATAGATTGAGTTAATACAGCAATAGGGGTTTTAATTAAAAAGAAAGTTCAATTAATCAACCTAGAGTTAGTTGTTTTTAGTCTTGAAAGAGATATTAACATAAATCACTACAGATTAAGTCGAGTGAATAAATCATATGAATCAAAAGTAATAAGTGAAGTCTAGGTGGATTCTTCCTTAGCTTATCTCATAAAGTTGTCTAAAGTATTTTCCAAATTCGTTATCTGTCGTGTTTTTAATTAAGTTTTAGTTTAAAATAAATCACTCCAATTCTTAGGTTAGATAATAAAAAGATATTAATTACTAGTACTGTTGGTCCTTATGGATACATATTACCGATCTTACCATGACTATACTATTGAATGATAGGTGCGCTTGCCTTTACTGTGATCGTAGTTAGTTTGAGACACAACAAGTTTTTGGAGCCATTGCCAAGGTCTAATATATTAGGAACGCTAAATTTTTATTACTTTAGCCATTCTTATTTTACTGCAATTTAATTTTAATTTTTTATTTGTTTCTACTTCTCTAATTTCTCTTTCTTTGCTTCTGGCAGGAACTTTTAGTTTATGACTAGAAGGGGCCCGTCAAGACCATTGCTTTTTTATAGTGATATAAAAGGTACCGCTCGCAAAAATCGAAGAGAAATATGGCAAAGTCTACAATACATAGAAGAAGAGCAAGAAGACGAAACCAATACTACCGAAGAGATGGCAGACAATAATCCGCTACCTCCTGTGGTTGCCGCAAATAAAAATCCTGCTGCTCGTACTATGTATGATTATGCTAAACCTAATTTAACAGGAACTGAATCAAGTATTGTTAGACCTTCTGTTGCTGCAAATAATTTTGAACTGAAACCTAACACTATTCAGATGATTCAACAATTTGTTCAGTTTGATGGTTTGCAGGATGAGGATCCAAATAATCACTTGGCAAATTTTCTAGAATTCTATGACACTTTCAAAATAAATGGCGTTTCTGACGATTCCATTTGCCTTGATTGTTTCCCTTCTCGTTGAGAATAAAGCCAAACAGTGGCTGAACTAATTACCACGAGGATCAATCACTACAAGGGAATAATGACAAAAAATTTTTACTTAAATATTTTTCGTCGGCTAAAACGGCTAAGTTGAGGAATGATATCTCTTCTTTTGTGCAGATGGATTTAGAAACACTTTACAATGCATGGGAGAGATGCAAGGATCTATTAAGAAGGTGCCCTCACCATGGGCTACCTCTATGGTTACAAGTTCAAACCTTTTACAACAGTGTGGACCCCTCAACTAGGCAGTTGATTGATGCAGCTGCCGGCGGTACACTAAACAACAAAACACTTGAGGCTACTTACAAATTCATTGAAAAGATGTCACTGAATAACTATCAGTGGCAAGTTATAAGAACGAAGCCAACAAAAGCTGTCAGTGTTTTTAACCTCGACGTAGTTACCATGCTATCAAATCAGGTAGAGCTTTTAAGTAAAAAGATTGATGTCTTATGTGGTTCTTTGCAAGTACATCCAGTTATGTAGTGTGATACGAATGAAGAAGGAATGAGTAATACAAAATATCCATCCTACAATCCTGGCATAGAAAGCGAACAGATGAACTATATGGGTAATAATTCTAGACCTCAAAATAACCCTTATAGTACTACTTACAATCCAAGTTGGAGGAACCAAACAAACTTCTCATGGGGTGGTCAAGGAAATCAGAGACAACAACCCCCTCCAAGCTTTCAATCACCATACCAGTAGAAGAAAATGCCGAACCTTGAAGATATGCTAGAAAAGTTTATTTCAGTGTCAGAGACTTATTTTCAGAATATAGAAATAGCATTGAAAAATCATCAAGCATCAATTCAAGGGCTTGAGAATCAAATTGAACAGTTGGCTATACTAGTTTCTGAAAGGAAACCAGGTAATTTACCTAGTAACACCAAACCTAACCCAAAAGAGCATGTGAAGGTAGTTACACTAAGGAATGGGAAGGTGTTGGTTGAAGCCAAAAAGAAGACGCCACAAGAAACTGATAAGGAAAAGGGTAAGGAAGTAAACGAGAATGTAACACTGGTACTTAAAAAGTATAAACCACCAATCCCATATCAGGCAAAGTTAAAAAAAGACCGCATTGACACACAATATGGTAAATTTCTTGAACTTTTTAAACAGTTACATATTAACTTACCTTTTGATGAAGTTATTTTGCAGATGTCGACATACGCAAAATTCCTAAAAGAGCTTTTAACAAATAAAAGAAAGTTTAAAGAGCTATCGGTCGTGGAGCTTAACGAGGAATGTTCAGCTATTCTCCAAAATAAGCTGCCAACCAAATTGAAAGATCCAGGAAGTTTCACTATTCCCTATTTAATTGGTAGTTTAAATATTGAGAAAGCATTAGCTAATCTAGGTTCCAGTATTAATTTAATGCCTTATAAAATGTTCAAGCAACTTGGTCTCGGGGAACCAAATCCCACTAGGATGAGTATTCAATTAGCTGATAGATCTATTAAATATCCTAGGATAATTATTGAATATGTTTTGGTAAAAGTTGATAATTCATATTCCCTATTGATTTTGTTGACATGGATGAGGACATTGAGGTGCCTTTAATTTTAGGATGCCTATTTTTTGCTACTGCTAGGGCTATTATTGATGTAGGTGATGGTAAACTTGTGCTAAGGGTAGGTGACGAGGAAATTATTTTTAAAATTTACGATGATATGCGATATTCAAGAAAGCAATATGATTCCTTCTATTTTATTGATGATATTGATCATTTTATTCAAAACTCTTTTCAGGAAATCATGCATGAAGACACGTTGGAACTGTGTCTTACCTAAGGTGAAGGGGCAGACGACGATACCAATGAGATGGGGAGATAAAAAGTGAGTTAAATTCTAATACTTCTTCCCCGAGACAAAAGAAATATGAGGGCGTTGAAATAAACAACGAACTAAAACAAAAACCTCTATTGAAGAACCTCCCAAATTGGAATTGAAACAGTTACCAAACCACTTAGAGTATGCATTCCTAGGAGATAATTCTACACTACCGGTAATTATTTCTTCAGAATTAGAACCTAATGAGAAAGACGAGTTACTACAGGTATTAAAGGAGCATAAAATAGCCATAGCTTGGAAAATTTCTAACATTAAAGGGATAAGTCCATCATTTTGCACCCACAAAATTTTAATGGAAGATGAATATAAACCATGTGTGCAACCTCAAAGACGATTGAATCCCAACATGAAGGAAGTTGTTAAAGCTGAGGTAATTAAACTTCTAGATGTTGGAGTTATTTATCCTATTTCTAACAGTACTTGGGTAAGTCTTGTGCAGGTTGTTCCAAAGAAGGGAGGCATGACTGTTGTAGCTAACGAAAAGAATGAATTAATTCCAACAAGAACAGTCACAGATTGGAAAGTCTGCATTGACTATAGGAAGTTGAATGATGCCACAAGAAAAGATCACTTTCTTTTACCCTTCATTGATTAGATGTTAGAAAGATTATCTGGGCATATGTACTATTGCTTCCTAGATGGACTCTCTGGCTACTTCCAAACCCCAATAGCTCATGAGGATCAAGAAAAGACAACATTTACATGCCCATATGGTATGTTTGCTTATCATAGAATACCTTTTGGGTTATGTAATGCTCCTACTACTTTTCAGCGTTGCATGCTAGCCATCTTTGATGAACTTGTGGAAGATATTATGGAGGTATTTATGGATGATTTTTGGTATTTGGTAATTCTTTCCATCTTTGCCTTAAAAATTTAAAACGATTTCTAATGAGATGTGAGGAAATGAACCTTGTGCTTAATTGGGAAAAGTGTCACTTTATGGTTCGAGAAGGGATTGTGTTAGGTCACAAAATTTCTAGTAAAGGGATTGAGGTTGATAAAGCAAAAATTGAAACCATAGAAAAATTACCTCCTTCTAGTTCAGTTAAGGGTATTAGAAGCTTTTTAGGACATGCTGGATTTTATAGAAGATTTATTAAGGATTTTTCTAAAATAGCTAAGCCTTTAACGAATTTATTAGAAAAAGATGTGCCTTTCAATTTCAATCAGGAATGTTTAGATGCATTTAATATCCTTAAAAATAAATTAATAAATGCTCCAATTATAATTGCACCTGATTGGAATTTACCCTTTGAACTAATGTGTGATGCGAGTGATTTTGCAGTAGGTGCGATTTTGGGACAGCGAAGAGACAAACATTTTCAGCCGATTTATTACGCTAGCAAGACATTAACGGCCGCACAAGAAAATTACACCACCACAGAAAAAAATTTGCTTGTTGTGGTTTTTGCATTTGATAAATTTAGACAGTGTTTGATATTATCTAAAGTTGTCGTTTACACTGACCATTCAACTCTTCGTTATCTTTTAACTAAATCTGATGCAAAACCTCAACTCATAAGATGGATTTTACTCTTACAGGAATTTGATTTGGAAATTCAGCATAAGAAAGGAGCTGAAAATCTCACGGCAGACCATCTTTCTAGGTTTGAAAATACACATATCAAAGAACTCGACGAGAGTGAGATAAACGACTCATTTCCTGAAGAACAACTCTTTGCTATAACTGACTTCGAGGTACTTTGGTTTGCAGATATTGCAAATTATTAAGCTTCTAACATCCTCCCAAAAGGGTTAACACATCATCAAAAGAAGCGATTCTTTACTGATGTGAAAAACTATTTTTGGGAGGACCCTTTTCTCTTTCGTATATGTGTAGATCAAGTAATTTGGAGATATGTTACAAAGGGAGAAGCAAGCAAAATCCTAGAATATTGCCATTCAGGACCAATGGGAGGACATTATAGTGGGACTAGGGCAGCACATAAAACGCTCGAATCAGGTTTTTATTGGCCCACTCTGTTCAAGGACGCTAATAGGTATGTTACTTCGTGTGATAGATTTTAGAGAATAGGTAATATCTCTAAACGCAATAAAATGCCTCAAATGTATATGCTATCATGTGAAATATTTGATGTACGGGGTATTGATTTTATGGGACCATTCCCTAGCTTATTTGGGAATAAATACATCTTAGTAGCAGTTGATTATATGTCAAAATGGGTGGAAGCTCAACCTTTACCTACTAATGATGCTAGAGTGGTAGTAAGATTTCTTAAGAAACTCTTCTATCGATTTGGAACACCTAGAGTAATTATTAGTGATAAGGGCACTCATTTTTGCAACATTCAATTTGATAAAATCTTAAAGAAATATGGAGTGCACCACAGAACAGCTACCCTTTATCACCCTCAAACCAGTGGACAAGTTGAAGTAGCCAATCGATAACTTAAGCGTATTCTAGAGAAAAATCGTAGAATCAAATAGGAAAGATTGGGCATTAAAAGTAGACGATGCTTTATGGGCCTATAGAACCGCTTTTAAAACACCCATAGGAGCATCCCCATACTGACTTGTCTATGGGATGAGTTGTCATCTGCCATTTGAATTAGAGCACAAATCATTTTGGGCTATAAAATAACTAAACTATGATATTAAACTTGTAGGTGAGAAAAGATTGATACAGTTGAATGAGCTAGATGAGTCGCGAGCAAATGCCTACGAGAACTCACGTTTATACAAGAAAGTAACAAAGTGATGTCATAATGCTCGTTTGAAGCAACCGAAGCAATTTGAGGTTGAAGATATTGTTCTACTATACAATTAGAGGCTCAAAATGTTTCCTAGAAAGCTGAAATCAAGATGGTCAAGTCCATTCGTAATTAAACCATTTTTCCCTATGGCACAATTGAGGTAACTCATTTGACTTATAGCACATTTAAGGTAAACGATCAACGACTTAAACTATATAATGGTGAAGATTTTAGGGATATGAGAGAGGAGCTTCAGCTCCCTGAACCTTTGTATAGAGATCAAAACAGGGTAAGTCTAGCTTAAGACTTTAAACGAGCGCTCCTTTGGAGGCAACCCGAGCACTAACTTCACTAATATCCATATTTTTTATTTTTAAGCATCTAACTAAAAACTAACCAAGTAGGCGTAGGTTTCTATACCCACACGGCCTTTCACACGGGTGTGGTCGTGGCCATGTGGCCACCACGGGTAGGTACATGGGCGTGGTGGAGACCGTGCGCATCAAGGAAGAAAATTTTTTGACACACACAAGGTAAATAAAGGGCACACGGGCTTGGCCCCTGACCGTGTGCCCTAATCCCTATTTAAAGCACCCAATTGCTCATTTTCCCCAAATTTTTCCCCCCAAAACCCTAGCTGCTCTTCCCCAAACAACCCCTTTTTCTTCCCTATTCCGGCCACCGTCGACCCTTCTCCCTCCTCCCTTCACTTCCCCTTCTTCCTCTTCCCATCATCTTTCTCCTTTCCCCTTTTTCTCCCACCGCCACGTCTGTGCCACCGCGTCAACACCCCCATCGGTTCATCTTTTTCTGCCATTGTTACTCAATTCATTCATTTTTATCTATTTATTTGATCTTATTCTCTGCTCTTACTATTATTATTATCATGATTTTTATTTCTAATTTATTAGTATATTTTGATTGTTTAGTTTATTTAGTTTGCTTTTATTTAGTCAATACTTCTTCTTAGTAATTTTAGCATTACTTACTCAACTATTATAGGATTATACTATTTAGGACTACTAGGATAGTGCATTTTGGCTGGCAATGATACTTGAAATCTTTGGTATTTCTCAGGTACGTAATGACTCCCCCATGTGGGAAGAAGGCCGCCGTTCCCATTTCAAAAAAGTGAAAGGGTATCGGTGCGACATCCTCGAGTGCCTCTGCCATAGTACGTCATCCATTCCTACAGTTTCCTCCGGGAACTCAGGAGGACCTCTTTCAGATACTTCGCGCGCAACCCCTCGGCATGGGGTGGTGCATTGATTGGGCCACCTTAGAGCAGGTCCAACTAGCTGATGCCGTCTGGGCCCTCTTAACAACTGACCCATGAGGGCGTTTCTTCGAGATTGTCAAGCCGACATATTTGGAGCTCACTCTAGAGCTCTATTCCACATTCCATCTTCAAACGATGATGACCAACTTTGACGACCCAGACAAAGTCCAATTTAGTCTTGGGTGCCTTGTACAAGAAATGAGTATCCTAGAGTTTGGGGTCACCTTGGGACTTTACACCGACGAGTTCATGTAGGATGGCGACTTTGAAGACCTCCATCGCCACATTCACTAATCCCCTTCGTCATGTTGGAGAGCTTTAGCCCCTACATTGGTGGAATATGATCCCAATCACTCCAAGGCCTCCGCTCTCGCCCCATCCTTGAGGTACTTACACGCCATCCTGGCTCATACTTTGACGGGTAGGCAAGAGAGCACCGGTGTCGTCAACACTCACGGCGCCTATTTTATGCTGTACATGGAAAATGGGCACATATTTGATCTAGCCTACTTCATCGCGCTCGCCATTCAGCATCAGACGAAGTGACATCAGAGAGGGGTCATCTCCATGGGCCCCTATGTGACATGCCTGGGTCGTTATTTTGGGCTCCTCAACACCGTTGCTCAGTCTTCCTCGCTCACACTTATAGGGCAGATGTCCCCACAAGGCATCGCAATGATGATTCATATGAGGATAATTGAGAGTCGTTGTGGGTTCGATCCTCCTCAATATCGTCTGATGAGAACCATCGATCAGGGTGACCTAGAGAACATTACTGATGATGTCCTTCCACGTCACGAGGAGCCCCCTTCTGTACCACCACCACCCTACCGACTAGTTCATGCGGCTGCTTCACTCACTGACATTTCTAAGTGCCTCACTCGGTTCGAGCACTACTGTACTCAGTAATTTAACAACAACGCTCGATGATTTAACGGCATCGAGGGGACTCTGCAACAGATTTGTTAGCATTTTCACATATCGCCACCACCCCCACCTCGCGATCCGGCTGATGATGAGGACCTTTGAGTCTATTTAGTTTTTCTTTTTATTTTATTTTCATTTTTAAACTTTTTTTCTTTATCTTTCTTATCTTTAATCTTTATTAGTATATTGTCATTCCATTTTTATCTCTGGCTACCTATTATCGAGTTAACATAACAAAATCCATTAATAAAACCCCCTAAAACTTTCCTAATGACTTCGTAGTTTCAAAAGGTTCAAGGTGCTACTAAAGAACGATCAAACTACCGGAGTATTCTCCCCCACCTTCACCTCTGCCTAGTCTATCATGTTTATCATTGGCTCTATTTTCACTCTCTAAGGATTTCATCCTTAATTCAGGAAGTTTCATTTATCTCCCTATCTTGTGATATTCTTACTATATTGCTATTATCTGTCTTTGTACATTGAGGACAATGTACATCTTAAGTGTGGGGAGGTTAAGTATAGTATTATTAGAAAATCCCTGAATTATGTCTTGTTCTTAAGTAATTTTCTCATATTACTATTAAAATGAAATTTCTATTAACTTATGATTTTTATTGATATGTTTTGGATTAATTCATAGGTAATTGTGCATTGATGATTTAAACTTTAAGACATTAGAGAATCAAGCATGATAAGTCTATTTTCAGAATAAAAAATTTAGTTAGGATGTTTTCCTAAATTTAAATATTACTTTAAAGTTTGAAATTTGCAAGGTTGACATCAAAAACCATAAATTTTGTGAGTCTTTGAGCCTTTTAGAGCATACTTTTTTTTGTGCTCACTTTATTATTGGTTATGAGTGTGTCAATATTGATCTATTATTCTAGAACTTGCTTCGATTATACATGTCGAGACCACACCTTTGATTTGATATACTGAGATGGTAAAGGCACTTAGGTTTTAATCCACTTATTCCATCAAAAGGCTACCTTCATAATTAACCCCTAGTGAACCCCTTTGAATCCTAATAAACTATTTGTTGACACACCCATTAATATTAACCCAAAACTAAATTTTTACTTCCCCTACTTTATTGACTCCCCTTTTGTCGAGATTTGATTTGATCAGTTGCCTATCTATTTTTGTTAAATTCATCTTATATTGTGAACTTGTTCTTATTCTAAAAAAATTGAAAAAGTTAGAAATTCATTCATTATTAGTTCTATGTTATTTGAGCTTAAAACGGTTAAATTCACATATTTAGAAGAAGCTCGTGTTATTATGATAAGTTTTCAATTGATGTAATTATTTAGTATTAGTTTATTTTTCTAGTTAGGTAATTTGACAATTCAATCTCTATTTTAACCCTTTAGTTCAGCCTTTATCCAAACATTTAACCCAAGCCCCATTACAACCCTTTTAAAGACCTTTTGATTTATGTATCATCTCATTTTATAGTGGTGGAGATTTGATTTTCATGCAAGCCTATGGTAATAACTCTTCATGCTTGACTTTTGAGTGCTTTATCTTGAACCTTAAACGCTTTGAGTGATTTGAGTGAATCCTTTGCGAGGATGTCAATTCTTGTCAATTTTAGATCAAAGGTAATTATTTAGATAAGGGAAAACACCTATGTTTTCGTGCTACAAAAATTTGTGACTTAGATTGTTTGAATCTTTAGGACTCTTTAAGTTAAATTATCCATGTATGAATTATTTATGAATTATGATGAGACATTATTGATGATTATGATTTGATGAAGTTTAATTTTAATTGTGAGTTGAGGATTTTGCTTGAGGCCAATCAAATGCTTAAGTGTGGGGATATTTGATAATTCATAATCTATATATATTTTAACCCCATGCTTGGCTTATTTTTGGATGAATTTTCATTAGATTTGATGAATTTGATGCTCCTAATCCCTTAATTTCATGTTTCACACTTAGGAGAGCTTAGGGAGTCAAAAAGAACGATAAACGGGCCAAAACGGGACAAAATGGGCCTACCTTAGAAATCAATACGGCCTGGACCAATGAACACGATTGTGTGTTACAAGCAGGATCAAACATTGCCTGGATCAACATACACGGGCAGACCACACGGCCGTGTGTGGCAAGCAAAATCGAGCACGGTCTAAGGAATCAAACACGGGTGTGTCACATGGGCGTGTCCCTACCATATCAAAGTTTAATTCTATTCGAAATAGGCCACTTGTGGGCCAAGAGAGGTGTTCCAAAGCCTATATAAACACCCTACGGGGCAACCTAAATGGAGACACCGAGTAGAAGGCAGAAAATGCTCGAAGGCAGCCATCAGAAGTAGCTTAGGAGAAGGATCTCCACCAAGACTGAAGATCTCCCATCAAGTTCTTTAGAAGTTTTTGGGTCTTCTTATGTTTTGTTGTTTTCCCTATTTCAAGATGTTTTTCCTTTATCAGTATGAACTAAATCCCTTAGATACCTAAGGGGATGAAACCTATGACGGATCTTATTATTATGTGATTTATAAGATAAATACTTGTTCTTATTCTTAATTGTGAGTTCTTATTCTTGTTTTGATAATTCAGGTTATTGATTCAAGTCGAATGTGCTTATTCAAAGAAGCAAAAGTCACTGTTTAAGAGTAGATCAACGCAATTAAGCGGAGTTGATTGCAACCCTAGAAATAGGGCGACAAAAATTTACCGGATTAGAGTCAAATCTAGTAAAGGAATCCATTGATCGAGTTAATGCGACAATAGGATTTTAATTAGAAAGAAATTTCAATTAATCAACCTAGAGTTAGTTTTTTTTAGTCTTGAAAGAGATATTAACATAAATCAGGGATTTATACGAATTAAGTCGAGTGAATAAATCATATGAATCAAAAGTAATAAGTGAAGTCTAGGTGGATTCTTCCTTAGGTATTGCTTATCTCATAAAGTTGTCTAAAGTATTTTCCAAATTCATTCTCTATCATGTTTTTAATTAAGTTTAGTTTAAAAGAAATCACTCTAATTCTTAGGTTAGATAATAAAAAGATAGTAATTACTAGTACTCTTGGTCCTTGTGGATACGATATTACCGGTCTTCCCATAACTATACTATTGAACGATAAGTGTGTTTGCCTTTATTGTGATCGTAGTTAGTTTGAGACACATCAGATTTTAACATAAAAACGGTTCTCTATCAACAAGCCTTGATTTCAAAAGACACTTCGATGTGACACGTCAGATTCGGTCGTATCATCTAGGCTGGGTATAGGGTTTACAAATTTGCAAAATGGTTAAAAGTTTAGGGACATGCCATGAGAGTGTTTATGTTGTTTGTTTTGTTTTTATGGAAGAAAATTAATGTTTGTGAGATGAGAAACAACTTTGATAAAGGGTGTTATCATGAAAACACCTAAATAGGACTTATAAGTTAAGGTTGAAATTGTGTAATAAATGCATGAAATAAATGGATTTGTGATTGTCGTAAGAGAAATAAATGTTCAACTAGGCTTGTTTAATGAGAAAATATGATGAAAATGATTTAAGAGCCTAGGGGCTAAATCAGAAATTTTCCAAAGTATAAGGGCAAAATGGTCATTTTTGCCTAAGTAGAAATTTTGGTGTATTATGATTTATAAAGTGATTGAATGAGTGAATTTTATAATTATAGATCAAGAAGAACACAGAATCAACCTTGACCGGGGAAAATGCAAGGTTACGGACTAAACTGTTGATCAATACATTTTGCACTGAGGTAAGTTTATGTGTAAACAATACATCTCGAATATATATGTTGTTAATTATTGGTGCATTATATGAATGAGATCATTTATGATTGAGATGGATTGAATTCAATAGATAATGAGTATTTCCCATATGAACCTAAAAATAGAAATGTAAGTGTAGAAAATATCTGTAATAATCATTGGTGGGTTGTGGGCAATACCACCGTAATTATTCTTTTGGTGGGCTGTGTGTGATACCACCTTATTACTCATTCACGATGGGTTGTGTTCGATACCATCGTTTATATTATCATTTGGCGGGCTATGTGTGATACCACCGTATTATAGATTAATGGTGGGCTATGTGCAAAACCACCGAGTGTTTGATATTATTCCAAATGGTTCATTGAAAAGTTGTTTAAGTATTTGTTTCATGTGACTTTGTGGTGATGAGTATGGGGGATGTATGCTAATTAATGTGAGCATTATGCTTGTTATATGGTTAGAATATGGTAAGAAATAAAATGAGTAAGCATGATTATAGAATGTGGATTGTTTTTGCTTAGTATGTAATGCTATTTAATGACTAGCATATGTTATGATGCTTATTGTTTACATGTATGTAATGCTATTTAATGACTAGCATATGTTATGATGCTTATTGTTTACATGTAAACTTACTAAGCTTAAAGCTTACTCCCTTTTTTTCCATTGTTTTATAGTGTCAAAGAGCCAGTTCGGGATATGAAGTTAATTGGAAGATCACCCACACTATCAGCTTATCTCGGTATATTTAGAACTTGCATTTTGAGTATGGCATGTATAGGGGCTAGACTAGATGAAATGTTTTGTTATTTTGGCCAAGTGTGTTGGCTCCTTTAAATATGAACTCTTTTGTATATAGCCATAGTTGATGGCTCATTATTACTAATTTATGAAAAGATGAGGTTATTCATGAAAGTGTATGTTGCACAATTCGGTTGCTTAGTGAATGGTTTAATGGATTTATGTTGTGTGAGTTAGGGTGATAAAGAGAGCTTGGAAAATAGCTTTGTTCTTATCCACATGGGTAGACACACGGGCATGTGTCTAGGCCGTGTAAGACACACAGTCAGTCCCATGGGCATGTGACCAGGCTGTGTATCCCCTGCATGCTAATGTTGTAAGTCAGTGTCAACCACGGGCTAGCCACACGGGCGTGTGCCTAGGCCGTGTGACCCTTATGAGGTTGCTGACGTCACAAACAGAATACCCAGGTTTTTATACACGGGCGATGAAACAGGCGTGTCTAGGTTGTGTGGAGCACACGGGCCAAGAACATGGGCGTGTGTCCAGCCGTGTGAAAACCCCTGTAGGTTCAAAATGAAAATAAATCCCACACGGGCTAGGGACATGGGCATGTGTGACCACACGGCCTGCCCACATGAGCGTGTCCCATTTCACACGGGCATGTGACCTTGTTAAGGTAAAAATTTTTAAGATTACAAAAGTTCCCAGTTTGATTCTGAGGCCCTCCGATTGTATGTTTAAGGCCTCGTAGGCCCATAATAATAATGTTATGAATGTGAGTGAAAAGTTTGGAATGAAATTTGATAGTCCAACTCTATATGTTCAAGCGAGATAAGTCTGGTAATGCTTAGTACCCGATTTTGACGTTGAATACAGGTAAGGGGTGTTACATTTAGTGGTATCAGAGCTATGATTTAGTCGGTTCTCAGACTACCATAGCATGTGTGAGAAACTAGCTATACATGCCATAAATGTATATTGATAGTGTGGTGACTTCTAACAATTCTAAACTTTGTTTTTAAGTAGTAAATGGATCCCGTCCCAGCAGCTGCTAATGATGCTGCTAGTAAAGCACCGACTCCTGCGCAAAGGACCTCGTCTATAGAAAGTAGACCCGAGACTTTGGGTCAAGGAGAAGAGGCACGGGAGGCCTTTCTCCATATGATGAGTAATTGGTATACGGAGTATGTACCAACGAACCCTAATGCTCCACCTCCTCCACCCCCTCCTATACCTCAGCAAGTTCCTGTGGCTCCTCAAGGTATAGATTTGGTGAGAATGACCAAACCCCCTGTAGATAAGATTCAGAAGCAAGGGGCTGAAGAATTTTGAGCTAACATAGATGATGACCCCGAGAGGGAAGAGTTCTGGCTTGAGAACTTAATGCGAGTTTTTGATGAACTCTCTTGTACTCCTGAGGAGAGCTTGAAATGTGTCGTGTCATTGCTATAGGACTCAGCCTATTGTTGGTGGAAGATGTTAACGTCGGTGGTTCCAAGAAAAAGAGTAATATGGGACTTCTTTTTGGAAGAGTTCTGAAAGAAGTATATAAGTCAAAGGTTTGTGGACCAGAAACGAAAAGAATTCCTTGAATTAAAGCAAGGAAAAATGACTATGGCAGAATATGAGCGTGAGTTTGTTAGGCTCAGCAAGTATGCATAAGAGTGTGTGTCTATAGAAGCTATCTTGTGCAAGAGGTTTGAAGATGGGCTAAACGAGGATATCGGACTTCTAGTCGGGATCTTAGAATTGAAAGAATTTGTAGTGTTGGTTGATAGGGCATGCAAGGCCAAGGAACTGAATAAGGAAAAGAGGAAAGCCATAAGTGAAGCCCGAAATACAAGAAAAAGGCCAATGAGTAAATCATACCAAACTCATCAAAGAGGTCCAAAGAGATAAACTTTCAGACGACTGCGTCAGTTGGATATTCACACTGAGACCGAAGTAATACATACTCGGGCTCGAGAGTTCAAGCCACCTTGATGGAAAGCGTGGCAATCCAAAGTCAAATAAACTGAAGTGTCCAAATTGTGATAGGCAGCACACTAGGGAGTGTTGGGGAAACAACCAAAATTGTTATAAGTGTGGTTCCCCCGACCATTTCATCCGAATTTGTCCAGAGATGGATGCGAATGAAAAAAAAAGCAAGAAGTGAGATTAAATAATGCATCTTCGAGGGGTAGATCACAAAAGAACCAAGGAGGTCAGACTACTAGTTAAGGTACGCCTCGAGACTCTGCTGTGAGACCGGAGGGTCAAGCACCTACAAGAACTTATGCCATTTGCCCTTGCGAAGAGGCATCATCTCTAGATGTGATAACGGGTACTTTTTCTCTTCATGATACCTCTGTTATTACTTTGATTGATCCAGGGTCTACCCATTCTTACATTTGCATGAAATTGGCATCTAGTATGAGTATGATTGTTGAGTCTACGGAATTTGTAGTAAAGGTGTCAAACCCATTAGGCAAACATGTGCTAGTTGACAAGGTGTGTAAAAATTGTCCTTTGACAATTAGAGGTCATTATTTTTCGGCGAATCTCATGTTGTTGCCGTTTGATGTGTTTGACTTGATTCTTGGTATGGATTGGTTAACTACTCATAATGTTTTAGTGAACTGTGGTAGTAAATTTATTGAATTGAAATATGAAAATGGAGATGTCATTCGGGTTGAATCAGGTAGATCGAATAGTTTTTCTATGATAATTTCATCTATGGTAGCCAAAAAATAAGTGAGAAAAAGATACGAGTCCTACCTCGCCTTTGTGCTGAATACTCAAGAGTTAGAGGTAAAGATTGAATCAGTGCCGGTGGTATGTGAGTATCCAGATGTATTCCCGAAAGAGTTACCCAGATTACCTCCAGTTAGAGAGGTTGAGTTTAAGATTGAGTTAATTCCGGGTACAAAACCTATTTTGGTTGCTCCATATAGGATAACACCATTGGAGTTGAAAGAATTGAAAGTTCAGTTGCAAGAGTTAACGGACAAGGGTTTTGCAAGACTGAGTTATTCACCATGAGGTGCTCCAGTACTTTTTATAAAGAAGAAAGATGGGTCGATGAGATTGTGCATAGACTACAGACAACTCAACAAAGTGACAGTGAAGAATAAGTATCCTTTACCAAGGATAGATGATTTATTTGACCAACTAAAAGGAGCTACGGTGTTCTCTAAGATAGACCTAAGGTCTGGTTATTATCAGTTAAGAGTTAAGGAGCAAGATGTGTCGAAAATTGCATTTTGGACGAGGTATGGCTATTATGAGTTTCTTGTCATGCCATTTGGTTTAACCAATGCTCCTGCGATTTTTATGGATTTAATGAACTGTGTATTCCGACCGTGTTTGATAAATTTGTGGTTGTTTTATTGATGACATATTAATTTATTCTCGGGATGAGAGTGAGCATGCAGAGCATTTGAAAATTATTTTATAGACTTTAATAAACAAGCAGTTGTATGATAAATTCAGTAAGAGAGAGTTTTGGCTCTGAGAGGTCAGATTCCTAGGACACATTGTGTCGGGTGATGGTATTAGAGTTGATCTGAGTAAGATCTCAGCTATTGTGGAGTGGAAACCGCCAAGAAATGTGTCGGAAGCCAGAAGCTTTTTGGGTCTAGTGGGGTACTACAGATAGTTCGTAAAGGGGTTCTCCATGATTGCTACCCCGATGATGAAACTATTGCATAAGGATGTTAAGTTTGAATGGACTGAGAAATGTCAACAGAGTTTCGAGAGATTGAAAGCATTGTTGACTGAGGCGTCGATTTTAATACAACCTGAGTCGGGAAAAGAGTTTGTAGTCTATAGTGATGCATCATTTAATGTTCTTGGCTGTGTATTGATGCAAGAGGGCAAGGTAGTAGCTTACGCCTCGAGACAGCTAAAACCGCATGAGAAGAATTATCCGGCTCATGATTTGTAATTGGCTACGATTGTTTTCGCTTTAAATATTTGGCATCATTATTTATATGGTGGGAAGTGTCGAATCTTCACCGATCATCGGAGTTTTAAGTACTTTATGGATCAAAAGGATTTAAATATGCGACAACGACGGTGGCTCAAATTATTGAAGGATTATGAGCTAGTAATTGATTATTATCCGGGGAAAGCAAATGTCGTTGCGGATGCCTTGAGCAAAAAATCTCTGTATGCTTTGAAGGTCAAAAGTACGAGCTTAGCGTTGTCTGATGACGGTGTTATATTGGCCGAGTTGAGGGCTAAACCGCTATTTATTCAACAAATATGTGAGGCTCAAAAGAATGATAATGAGATGCAAGCTAAGAGAGCTCAGTGCGAATTGGGAAATGATTCTGATTTTTGGGTGAGTTCAGATGGTTGTTTGATGTTTCATAACAGGGTTTGTGTACCCAAGGATGATGAGTTGATCCAAAAAATTTTACATGAGGCACACAATGGTTGTTTGTCAGTGCATCTGGGCAGCACGAAAATGTACAATGATTTGAAGAAATTTTATTGGTGGCCGGGTATGAAAAGAGACATCTCTGAGTTTGTTACAAAATGTTTGATCTGTCAACATGTGAAAGTAGAGCATCAAGTACCTTCAGGACTACTTCAATCAGTGATGGTCCCAGAGTGGAAATGGGATCGGATCACCATGGATTTTGTAAGGAGGATGCCTATGACTCTAAGAAAGAAAGATGCTGTGTGGGTTATTGTTGATAGACTAACGAAGTCGACTCACTTTATACCGGTGCGTGTGGATTATTCACTCAATAAGTTGGTTGAACTATATATTGCTGAGGTGTTGAGATTACATGGGGTGCCTATAACTATTATCCCGGATAGAGATCCGAGGTTTACTTCGAGATTTTGGAAGAAGCTACAGGAAGCCTTGGGTACAAGATTGAATTTTAGTACTGCATTCCATCCCCAAACCGATGGCCAATCTGAAAGAGCGATTCAAGTTCTTGAGGATATGCTCCGATGCTGCGTGTTAGAATTCAAAGGTAATTGGGAAAAATTCCTAACCTTGGTTGAATTTGCCTATAACAACAGTTAACAGTCGAGTATATGGATGGCACCATACAAAGCTTTATATGGTGGCAAGTGTCGAACTCCTTTGTATTGGATCGAACTTAGTGAGAAGCAAATTCATGGGGTCGATCTAGTTAAGGAGACCAAGGAGAAAGTGAAAGTGATCTGTGATAGTGTGAAAGCTACTTCGGACCGACAAAAGTCATACGCGAATTTAAAAAGGAAGGAAATTGAGTTTCAAGTGGGCAACAGAGTATTTCTAAAAGTATCCACGTGGAAGAAATATTGAGATTTGGTCGAAAGGGCAAATTGAGTCTATGATTCATAGGGCCGTATGAGATTATCAAAAGGATTGGGCCAGTGGCATACCTGTAACACCCCAAACTCGGTCAAAATGCTACGATCGAATCTGGCATGTCACAGGAAAAGAAAAAATTTTGAAAACCGAGTTAACGTCATGAGTTGGGTAAAATCTTTGATTTTATAGAAACATAATTTATATTGAGTGATCAATTGAAACCAATTTTGAGTCTTAGTTTGAAAATTTTGTTACTTTACTACTAAAACCCAAATTTTAGTTAGCCAATTGTAAAGTCTCAAAGTTCTTAAGTTTTGGAAATCATCCATTTCGACAATTTGTTAGGCATGCCTTAATAATCCAAAATAAAATAAAGAAAGTTAATAAAAATAAATATAAACCCAAATTAAACGTTCAAATGGCCTTATTACATTACCAAAATCCAAATTAAAGTAGAGTAATCCCAAAATAACTATTTAAGATAAAGTCTAAAATATTACGCATGGCCACCTTGAGTCCACCTCAGCTCCACGTCCGCGGTCTAAGGATTACCTGCAAAATTTAACGGAGGTCACCGAGACTCAGTGTGTAAAACCCCATCCAAAAGAGTTTTAGCTCTCACACAAAACCATATGGTACGTATGTATGCCATGCAACCCAGCCAACCTAATATGCACATCCACCGTATCTCCTGTCTCTACCCAACATTTGTGGCACCTAGCCACTGGTGGCACCTAACCACTGGTGGTTCCAAACCACTGGTGACAAAAGTCACAAATATTAATATGTGGGGCCAACCCACTTGTGGTACCTAACCACTAGTGACAATCCCTAATGTCTGTACGTGGGGCCAACCCACTGTGGTACCAAACCACTGGGACGAGTCATAGAAATAAGATATATGTGGTACCTAACCACTGGTGGTTCCAAACCACCGAGACTTAGTCACAAAATATTAATATGTGGGGCCAACCCACTTGTGGTAGCTCACCACTGGTGACAGTTTGAAAGAGTTCATATTTCCTCTCTTATCACATCATACCCCATCTTCATGTTCATGCTTTACAACATGGTATGATCATGCTTTCAATGTACAACAACAATCAATCCCCTCATACATGCATCCATTAATGATAGCACATAGTAGAACTTACCTGAAGTCCTCACTTCTACCCTCAAGGGTAACATAGTGATCCATACCATCACTTCGGCTTTTGGCAAGACACAGATAATAACATAATTAACATATAAAGTGTGTAAGAGTTACACACCTGATAACACGTAATACCACACTCTCTATGTCGACACTATCGCTAATCGTAACTACTGCTATCTGCCTACTACTTTGCTCAGAAGTCGGCCTACAACCTGGTGGCCAATCTCAAACCCCAGATACTGCGCGCTTCTTAAACTTAGGGATTAGGTTTACGGGTCCAATCCCCTCCTTCGCCTGATCGATATTTGACTCCATCAAAAGACCTTGTCAGTCGCTACCATCATAACATAGGGTTGTTAAACCATAACATAGGGTTAAGGTAATAATACAATAACGAGTTTAATAAGTCTAAAGAGAACACTCTTACCTTGAAATCCTGAAAGAGATAGAGTTCAGAAAATAACAATTTTCGGCTTAGGGATCTAGACGATTCAATCTACTTTGATTCCCGATGTGTCGCCCCAAAGAGAACACAAGAACGGCCAAAACATTAATCAAAAGATAACCTTACCAAGCCAATTAGCCTTTCGGATTTGGCTTCCAAAAACCGAAAGAGGAAGGTGAAATATATGAGAAATCGTCACTTACCTTAATACAGAAGATTCGGCTAATCCCAACAGATTTTGGTACTTAGCACCCTAGAAGAAGAATTTCGGAAAAGGTTAGGGAAGAAGATGAAAAAGTCGCAAATTAAACAAAAAGGACTATAGGTGAGATGTAAAAGTTTCGGCTTTTGAGAAGATCAAAAGAAAAGATGGTGCAAAGAAACTACGGGATCCGGCTTATAGGGAAGGGATAGAGAAGTGAATGAAGATCATAGGACATTCAGCCACGGCATAGATATGGAGATGAAAATGAAGTTAAAGGTATCGGCTTTAGAGAAAGAGACGATTGAGAGAAGAAGAGTAAAATGGAATGAAAAGAAGCAATAGAACCGGTAAAGAATAAGAAAGATTTTCGCAATACTTGGGATAGATTCGGCTCTGGCAAAAAAATGTAAAGAGAAGGAATGCTTAAGAGGGTTTCAGCTTTCACTTAGAGAAGAACAAAAAGAGAATGGATGAAGACCTTAAACGTCGAAAATGAAAAAGAGATACTCACCTGACTACACAGAATTATGGCACACACTAACCAAAAGTCAAAAATGCACACTTTGAGAACTAAAACCTATGCTACCAACAAAGGATTTTCGGCACACCCCCTAAGTTAACATCCAAAACCGAATGCCCAACCTCACCCAACTCCTTCCTAAATTCAGCTAACACTCCCCCTCTCCCCACTAACACTATGCCGTCCCTTCAATCCCTCCTTGATTCCCTCTCCTCCATCCATTCAAACAAGTTTGAATGATTCAAACTCCTTAAAACCCTCTCCACCATTCCTTTGAAATATATGACTAAATCAACTCTCCCATTTTCAAGCATCCCAGCCGAACTCCACCTCTGCTCCCCTTGACTCCAAAAAGAGTTCTTAAAATGAGGACTACGCAACTAGAACCTGCTCCCTCCAACTCCCTTGTGACGTCACCTACCTCACCCTTTAAGTGGCGCCTCCTTGCCACTTTACTAAGGCATTTCTTTGTGTCATCCAACACAAACAATATCCCTTAAGGCCTAATTCAGCTAGCTTTCCTTAAAAGTGCTCAAAAAGGCAAATTTTCTCTAAGGTCTCGGCTTACCCCTAGGTCATTCCTGGACCCTAAAGTACCCTAAACTAAAATGACAACCATAGCATTCACACACAAACACATAAAATGCAAAGGCCCTACTTCAGGATGTTACAGTTCTACCCCCTTAAAATAATTTTGGCCTCGAAATTACCTGGTCAAAAGAGTTGAGGGTATTGCTGTCGTATCACCTCCTCTAGTTCCCACGTCGCTTCCTCTGAACCATGATTTTGCCACAGAACCTTAACCAACGAAACTGTCTTTTTACGCAACACCTTGACATCGCGATCCAAGATCCACACTAGTTCCTCATCAAAAGATAGATCAGTCCTTACCTCAATTTCTTCCACTGACACCACGTGAGATGGATCTGAACGATAGCGTCTTAGCATCGAAATGTGGAACACATCATGGATCTGACTTAACTCTGAAGGTAACTCGAGCTGATAGGCTACTGGTCCAACAAGCTTCAACACCCGTTAAGCCCGATAAACCTGGGGCTCAACTTGCCCTTCCAACCAAATCTTAGCACTTTCTTCCATGACGACACCTTTAAGAAAACCTTGTCACCCACTGCAAATTCTATGTCTTTCCGCTTTAGATCAGTATAGGACTTCTGCCTGTCTGAAGCTTCCTTCAATAGAGTTCGAATTAGCTTAACCTTATCCTCCATTTCAGCAACCAACTCTGAACCCAACAATTGACGCTCACCCAACTCTGTCCAGTACATAGGTGTACGACACTTTCGACTATATAACGCTTCATACGGTACCATCTGAATACTCGACTGGTAGCTATTGTTATACGCGAATTTTGCCAACAGTAGAAATTCTTCCCAACTACCTCTGAAGTCTATGACACAGCCCTTTAACATATCCTCTAAGATCCGAATTACCTTCTCCGACTGTCCATCAGACTGTAGATGAAACGCTGTACTGAAATCTAACTTTGTACCTAACGCTTGATGCAACGTCTTCCAAAATCTGGATGTAAATCTAGGGTCTCTGTCAAATGATCGACACTGGCACCCCATGCAACCTTACAATCTCCGTTATATATAATCTAGCCAACTTCTGAAGAGAGTAATCCACACGCACGAATATGAAATGAGTAGGCTTCGTCAAATGATCAACAACTACCCAAATCGAATCCTTCTTAGTAGGCGTAAGGGGTAGCCCACTTACGAAATCCATCATGATCCTCTCCCACTTCCACTGTGGAATCATGACCGATTGCAACAACCCCGAAGGCAACTGATGCTCAGCTTTGACCTGTTGACACGTCAAGCATTTACCCACAAATTCAGTTACTTCTTGCTTCAGACTTGGCCACCAAAACTGTTCCCACAAATCCCGGTACATCTTACTTCCTCCTGGATGCATAGCGTATGGGCTATGGTGCGCTTCCTGAAGAATCTTCTGCCTTAAATCCACATCTCTCGGCATGCAAACCTTACCACGAAAACATAACACTCCATTATTGTTCAAGCTGAAATCCTCTATTCCACCCTCTTCTACTTGTAGATGTCGAGCACTCAAGACATCATCTACTAACTGTTTTTCCTTAACCTGACTTACCCATGTCGGCTTTACTTGTAATTCCGCTAAACTTCCGTCGTCAAATAAACTAAGGTGGGCAAACATTGCTCTTAGGTCAGATATTACCTTACGGCTTAGCGCGTCTGCCACAATGTTAGCTTTACACGGGTGGTACTCAATCGAGCAGTCGTAATCCTTCAACAACTCGATCCACCTCCGCTATCTTAAATTCAACTCCTTCTGAGTAAGGAGATATTTCAAGCTCTTGTGATCCGTATAAATGATGGACTTCTCCCCATACAAGTAGTGTCTCCAGATCTTCAGGGCCAAAACCACTGCAGCTAGCTCAAGGTCATGCGTGGGGTAATTCAACTCATGTGATCTTAACAGTCGAGACGTATACGTAACAACCTTTCCGTCTTGCACCAGCACACACCCTAATCCTGTGTGTGAAGCATCACAGTAGACCACGAATTACTTCCTTGCCTCAGGCTGAATTAACACTGGAGCTTCTGTCAGAATCCCCTTTAACTTCTCAAAACTTTCCTGTTGCTTGTCAGACTACACAAACGGAACCTCTTTCCTTAACAACTTGGTTAACGGTACCGCAATCAAAGAGAACCCTTCCACGAACCTTCTATAATAGCCAGCCAACCCCAGAAAACTTTGACTCTCCACCACAGACTTAGGAGGTTTCCAATCCAACATAGCCTCAATTTTTTGAGGGTCCACCCTAATCCCCTCAGCAGACACCACATGACCCAAAAAGGTAACTTCCCTTAGCAAGAACTCGCACTTATCTGTAATATCCCGGGTTAAGGGCTATTTTATTTTGGTATTTATTTGCATGTTAAGGGCTTGCTATGTTATTGTTTGTGTGGTTTCGGGGCTTAGTTGTAGGCTAGGTGTGAGCTTGAGTAGGTAAGAAAATTTTAGTTTTTGGGCTTTATGTGATAGGAGCTGAAGGAGCTGGGTCTTTTATATTTTAATTGGTGTTCTTGAGCACAAGTGAGGAGCTAGCAAAGTGGCAAAGCATGCGCCACTTAGGGCTTGTGTGTGGCGTCAAGTGCAAGGGGGAGAGGTCTCGAGTTCAAGCTGCAGAGTGCTCCCTTTTTGTTTCATTTTGACGACATGGAGGGGAGGAGTTGTTGGTAGTTCAAACTCTACCATGGACTATGTCAACTCATTCAAATGATGGGTGGAGAGTGAATGTAGGAGGGAGACTAGTTCAACAAGTTTGAATTAGTGGCTTGGGAGTGATTGGGGGGAGTTTGGCCGGATTTGGAGAGAGTTTGGGGGAGGGAAATGAGTGGCCGGTTGGTAAGTGTTGGTGAGTGCCGAATTTTCCACTTAGGCAATTTGTGTTTTTCGGTCTTAGCTAGTGTCAAACGAGTTCTTCTTTTGGTCCTTTGGTAAGCCGATTTCTTTTAGTCAAAAGCTAGCAAAAAGCTTCAAGATCATTTCTTCTTTATTCCTCCTTAAACCGAAAGTTCAGGTAGCTCTTGTCAAAATTGCTTTGCATCTTGTGTAAACCGGAACCCCAAGCACCTTCATTCCCTTGGAAGACAAGCCGAGACTTCAGAAAATTTCTTTCATTTCTTTTTCTTGGAAACCGAAACTAGCTTTCTTTCTCCCATATTTTCTTTTCTTTTCTCAATACCCTATTGCCGAAACTTTATTCTCCAAAGAGACCTTCATCCTTCTTCTTTTCTATAAACCGAAAGCACCCCATTCACCATTTTAACTTCTTCTTTTCTTCTCCAAACCCCTTAGCTTTTGTTCCCAATCGTTCTTCCCATTTCTCTAAGGCCGAACCTCCTTTCCATCTTGATTAAAGGGTGCTACCCGGATCTTTTTCTTCTTCCTATAGTTCTTCATTGCCGAATATCAACCCATTTCTTTTTATCTATACTCTCTTTTCTTTTCACAAAGCCGTAAGTAGGAGTGTTAACATCAAGGCCGAATCTTTCTTCTCTCCTAGTGGTGTTTGTTGGCCGAATATCTCGTGTTGTTGGGTGCTTGTTTCCAATCGGTTGGTGGTGGGTAAGAGCTTGGCCGAATGGCCATTTTCCCTCTCTCTCATTCTTTTGTATTGTGGCTTAGATAAAGGCTGATTTTGGTATTGGTTGAAGGGTATTAACCTATTGTGTAAATCAATTTTATTATAGGACATCCGGATTTTGGGAACATTGGAGAAGAGCCTTATTTCTCTGTTAAGCAATCGGTAAGTGGTGGTAAGAGGTTGCTTTAATGGTTTCTTTAGAGTTGTTAAGCCAAAGATTGATGAGACTAATGATTTGTGTTTTAGAGGGGAGGCCGATTATCAGAAGGAACCAGTGTTGGTTCGGGTTTGGTTGGAAACCGAACCATTTGCAAGGTAAGGCTTAACGCAACCCCTGGTTATCTATTTTGGCGAATGGTATAATGATTAATCCATTATTGGCCAATTGTAGGATCGAGGTTGTCGAGGTGATCAAGGGACTTAGACTGGTTCTTAGGATTTAACCTTCGCTATTTCAGGTGTGTAAACCAACACACTTTCTTAATCGAGTAATGTGATAACTTTGTTTGTGTAAATGAAACAAAGGTGGTTGACTATTTTGGTACCCATTGAGGTATGGATACGGATTCGGGTAAGTCCGTTTCATTATGAGATATGTGATGATATATGATATCATGATTATGGGTGTATATTCGTTGAGATGCCATATTAAGCATGTGAGCATGATAGCATGATTGCACGATTTTGCATTTAGTATGATGTGCTAATTGGGTGATATGAGAGGAGGGAGTATGATATCCGTGTCTTTGGGACACTGTGTGTCTTTGGGACACGGAGGTTTGGCACCTCCGGTGGTTTGGTACCACATATGACATTTTGTGACTTTGGGTCACGGAGGTTTGGCACCTCGGCGTCTCGTCCCAAAGGGCTTAGTACCATGGTGGGTTGGCCCCACAGCTTGATTATCTGGGATTGACGCCAGGTGATTTGGTATCACACGATGGGTTGGCCCCATCATCGGATTTGTGACTACGGTCACCAGTGATTTGGTATCACACTTGTGTCTTTGGGACACCAGAGGTTTGGCACCTCATTGCGACTCGTCCCTGTGGTTTGACACCATCGTGGGTTGGCCTCACTTATGAGATATGGGATTGTCACTAGTGATTTGGTATCACACGATGGGTTAGCCCTATCATTGGATTATTCGTGACTTCGGGTCACCAGTGGTTTGGCACCACATTATGGATATCGTGACTTTGGGTCACCAGTAGTTTGGCACCACCAGTGGTTTGGTACCACACGGGGTAAAAAAGGTGATATGGTCGGTTAGGATCGGGTGCATTACTTGCATTACTTTGCTATGATATGTGTTGGCATGTTATACCGGGAGAGGAATTTATACACTGAGTCTTGTGACTCACTCTCTCCTTTGACATTTCAGGTGACACTTAGACACGGACATGGAGCCGGGATGGACTCGAGGTGCTCATGCCATGCTTCAATAAGGATTTGCTCGGACTTTATAAAATTTGGTACATTAGCTTATTTATTTCTATTTGGTTTTATTTTGGTTTGTAAAAGGCCTTTTAAAATTATGTTGTGCTTTGTTTATGTTTAAAGTAGATGGTTAATATGCCTTAACAAATTAATTGGGTTAAAATGTGCTAAAACTTGGAAAGACAACGATTTCAAAACTACAAAAGCGATATTTTAAACTATACCATCGGGTATCATACTATGATTTGGGATAAAGAGAACTCAAATGTTTTTCTAACTTAAAACTCGATCTTTTTCTACTAAGTCAAAAATGTTTTAGTAACAATAAGAAACAACTTAAACTTCTAAACGAGATAAACCTGTTTTACCTACCCATCGGAGTAAGTTTTTTTAAATTTCCGGGTTTTCAAATACATCATCAGATTTCAATCAAACCTACTCAAGTTTTCTTCAAACACACAATCTAGCGAAGTGTTCTCCTCAAACTTTTAATCTTAAACCTAAACCTCCCAAAATCCTTTTTCCCCTATAACATACCAGATTCGATCGTGGTGTGTTGATCGGGTTTGGGGTGTTACAATTGTGGTATCAGAGCTAAGTTCAAAGGCTCGACTGTGGGCCCGAGGCCCAAAATGTTTTCAAAAGTCTGTTTTAAGTGTTTTGTTTTAAAAAGTATGGTTTGAAAGGCATGGCACTGAGTCTCCGGCACCAATCCGCCCAGGTAAGTACCCCGTACTATTATTTTTGATAATGATATTGATAAGATTGAATGGCTAGTGATAGTAAGACTACCCCGAGGCTGGCCGATAGGACTCAGGACTCATGAAAACAAAGCCTCTTTAATATTCATAAGACTTTGCTTTAAAATAGTGGAATAATTACTGATGCATAAAATTCTTTAAATCAAGACGAGATTTAGTCATGAGTACCGAGGTGGACGTGGTCGTGGACGTGGTCGGGGTAGGATGACGGTTTCTGAGCCCGTAGGTTACGGTCGTGGGTCGAGAATGAAATACCGGCTCCGCCACCAGCTGGAGGTGGTGAGTTCCAAGAGCAGACTAGGGATGACGCAGTGTCACAGGCGATGCTGCGGGTTTTAGAAAGGGTAGCTGGAGTAGGTGGAGGCGCAGGAGTTAGAAAATCTGTGCCTGAGCGACTTCGGGCAAATAGGGCTAAATTCTTTCGGGGTGTCTCGGGTGTTGCTCCTAGCACTGCTGAATATTGGCTGGAAGCGACGGAGCGGATCATGGACGATCTAGACTTGACTGCTGAAGAAAAGTTAAAGGGGATCGTATCACTTCTCCGAGATGAGTCATACCAGTGGTGGCTCACTTGTCGAGACAATACCTGCAGAAGATCGACTTGGGACTATTTACGGCCGCTATCAAAAAAGTGCGTGGGAGCTAACTACATTAATGAGCAAATGAAAGCATTTCGAGGTTAGTTCGAGCAAATCGTGTCGAGAATCGAGGCGAGTTTTTGAGGTCGAGTCGGTATGCGTGGGTATGGTGGCTACCGAACACGAGAGGTGTGTTCGTTTGAGGATGGCTCATGGACTAATTAAGATTGTTGATTGCGCCTCGGCAGAGCGTGAATTTGCCGCTCGCTGAAAAAGGCGAAAGTAGTCGAGGTATTAAAGAGTCCGTGAGGCAAGGCATGGATAGGAACCGACACAAAAGGAGTTTTGGATCTTCGGGTCATCGGGTAATCAATGAGAAAAGGGCTAGACCGAGTGGGCGAATCGATCGGGTAGGTTTGTTGTTTGCTAGGCAAGGGCCACCGCAGATGTAACCGCTAGGGAAAGCTCATTGGGGAGGATGATGGTGATAGTAAAGGTCGTTTTGAGTGTGGCTTGTTTGGACCACCGTGTGAGGGACCGTCGCAAGTTGGCTAGGATTCATCAGAGAGTCGTGGTCGTACTCAAGACAGAATAACGGACCACCACCGCAGAGGGGCCGAGGTAATGGCGAGAGAGGTAATGGTTCAGTCGGGCCGTGGAGCACCGACGAGGTGCAGTAGTTCTGAGGCCGACAGTAGGGGCTAGTGTATGCTGACGAGGCGTCGAGAGGAGGGCGATGCATCGGACGTCATAACCCAGACGCGTTTTAATCTTTGGTTCTCCATTTACCGCTTTGATTGATGTGGGTTCAACACATTCATATGTTGCAAGTAGCATAGTGAAGACCATGGATTTAGACTCGAGATATCTTCTAGGCGATGACCGTAATAAGCCCTCTAGGTCACTCTGTAGTTGTAGATAAGTCGCATAGAGACGCACCTCTAGAACTCCAAGGGTAGTGCTTGTGGCTGATCTGATGGAACTGCCGTTTGGGGAGTTCGATCTGATTCTCGAGATGGATTGGCTGGTTAAGTACCAGGCGAAGTTGGATTGCGCGACTAAGCGCTTGGTTCTGAAAATAGCTAAGGGTGATGAGGTAGTTCTGATCGGTAATAGGAGAAATTATCTGTCCAATGTGGTATCTGCTTTGAAAGCCGAGAAGATGGTCAGAAAGGGCTGTGAAGCATATGTGGTTCATGTGTATGCCTTGGAGGCTAAAGAGTCTGCTGTGGAGACGGTTGGACGATTAGGAATTTGTTGATGTGTTTCTGAGGAGCTTAGGGTTTGCCACGGATCGGGAGGTAGAGTTCGGGATAGATCATTACTTAATCGCGCCAAGATCCATAGCTCCGTCTGAGATGGCACCTAAAGAGTTAGTGGAGCTTAAGGCTCAGATCCAGGAATTGTTGGACCGAGGCTTTATTAGGCCAAGTGTTTCACCTTGGGGAGCGCCGGTACTCTTTGTCAAGAAGAAAGACGGTACTATGCGGATGTGTATAGACTACCGCCAACTGAATAAGCGGACGATCAAAAACAAGTATCCACTGCCTCGGATAGATGACTTGTTTGATCAGCTGAAGGGTGCGTCAATTTTCTCAAAGATCGATTTAAGGTCTGGGTATCACCAGTTAAGGGTAAAGGAGGCGGATATCTGCAAGATGACATTTCGTACTCGGTATGGGCTCTTTGAGTTCTTAGTTATGCCGTTTGGGTTGACTAACGTGCCGGCAGCCTTCATTGATCTGATGAATAGGGTGTTTCAACGGTATCTAGATCAGTTCGTAGTGGTTTTTATCGATGACATCTTGGTATATTCAAGGACTGAGGAGGAACATGATGCTCATTTGCGGGTGGTATTGCAGATTCTAAGGGAGAAACAGCTTTATGCGAAGTTTAGCAAATGCGAGTTCTGGCTTAGGGAAGTGACATTCTTGGGTCATGTAGTATCGGCTGAGGGGATTAGAGTGGATCCTCGAAAGATTGAGGCGGTTTTGGATTGGAAGCCGCCTAAGTCAGTAGCTGAGATTCGGAGTTTTCTGGGCTTGGCAGGATACTACCGAAGATTTGTAGAGGGTTTCTCATTGATCGCAGCACCGATGACTAAATTATTGAGAAAAGGGGTTCCATTTATTTGGACTGAGAAGCAGCAGGAGAGCTTTGACAAGTTGAAGAAGATTTTGATAGAAGCTCCGGTTCTGATTCAACCTGAGGCTGGTAAGGAATTCATAGTGTACTGCGATGCATCACATCTGAGATTCGATTGTGTCTTGATGCGGGAAGGAAGGTTGTGGCTTACGCATCTCGGCAGCTGAGGCCACATGAGGTAAATTATCCAATGCACGATCTGGAGTTAGTGGCTATAGTTTTTACCTTGAAGATATGGAGGCATTACTTGTACGGAGAGAGATCGATAGTCTACACGGATCATAAGAGTCTGAAGTACCTTCTGACTCAAAAAGACTTGAATCTGAGACAACGCAGATGGATTGAGCTACTGAAAGACTACGATTGCTCAATTGAGTATCATCCGGGCAAGGCTAACGTTATGGCAGACGCGTTGAGCCGTAAGGTTGTGTCGGATCTAAGAGCGATGTTTGCCCACTTGAGTTTGTATGACGACGGGAGTATTCTGGCAGAGCTGTAGGTTAAGCCTACTTGGGTTGAGTAGATCAGAGAAAAACAGTTGATGGAGGAGGTTTTGAGTGCGCAGAGGACACAAGTACAGAATGATGGTTTGGAGGTTCTGACTTGTCTAGTGATGGGGTCTTTGTGTTTTCAAGGGAAAGCTTGTATCTTTGAGAGATCTTGAGCTAAGGCAAAAGATTCTTCAGATGCACATAGCAGCCCCTACGCTATGCATCCCGGAGGTAGCAAAATGTATAGGGATCTCGGAGAACGATTACGGTGGTAAGATGCGAAAAAGGAAGTGACGAGTTTGTGGGAAGTGTCGACATGTCAAGAGGGTCAAAGTGAGCATCGCCACCGTCGAGTTGCTTGACCGATGAAGATCTCACAATGGAAGTGGGAAAGGATAACTATGTATTTTGTCAAGGATTATCGCTACACCGAGCAAGAAGGATTGATTTGGGTAATTGTGGATCGATCGACTAAATCACTCACTTTATCCCGTGAGGGTGGATTACTCACTTGAGAGGTTGGCGAAGTCAGTATGTGTCGAGATAGTGAGATCGCACGGGTGCCGATGTCGATCATCTCGAATAGGGATCCCATTTACGCCAAGGTTCGGAAAGCATTGCATCGAGCTCGGGTGCGCGATTGATTTCAAAGACGGATTTCATCCGCAGACTGACGGGCAGTCGGAAAGGGTTATACAGATCTTGGAGGACATGCTACGAGGGTGTGTTTTGGACTTTAGGGGTAGTTGGGAGGAGTATCTACCGTTAGCTGAGTTCGCCTACAACAATAGTTACCAAGCAAGCATCAAGATGGCACCATATGAGGCATTGTACGATAGGAAGTGTCGCTCACCTACTTGTTGGACAGAGTTAAAGGAACGTCAGTTGTTTGGACCAGAGTTAGTTGCTGAGACTGAAGACAAGGTTAAGTTGATTCAGGCCCGATTGAAGGAAGCTTCGGATCGGCAGAAGTCTTATGCCAATCTTAAGCGAAGAGATATAGAGTTTGCTGTGGGGGATCAAGTTTTTTGAAGGTCTCGCCATGGAAGAAAGTGTTAAGGTTCGGGAGGAAAGGCAAACTAAGTTCGAGGTTTATTGGGCCGTATAAGGTACTGAGACGAGTGGGGCCAGTTGCATATCAGCTCGAGTTGCTAGCAGAGCTAAGTCAGATTCATGACGTGTTCCACGTTTCGATGCTTAGGCGATATCGCTCAGATCCATCGCACGTGGTGGCAGTGGAAGAGATCGAGGTAAACCCAGATTTGACCATGGAGAAAGAGCCTATACAGATTTTAGATCGGGATGTGAAGGTTCTGCATAGGAAGTCTGTGCCTTTGGTTAAGGTTCTTTGGCGGAATCATGGCGTGGAAGAAGCTACGTGGGAACCCGAGGATATGATGAGACAAATGATACCGCAACTCTTCGACTGTAATTTGGGGCGAAATTATTTTTAAGGGGGGTAGAACTGTAATATCCCGGGTTAAGGGTTATTTTATTTTGGTATTTGTTTGCATGTTAAGGGCTTACTATGTTGTTGTTTGTGTGGTTTCAGGGCTTAGTTGTAGGCTAGGTGTGAGCCTGAGTAGGTGGGAAAATTTTAGTTTTTGGGCTTTATGTGATAGGAGCTGAAGGAGCTGGGTCTTTTATATTTTAATTGGTGTTCTTGAGCACAAGTGAGGAGCTAGCAAAGTGGCAAAGCATGCGCCACTTAGGGCTTGTGTGTGGCGTCAAGTGCAAGGGGGAAGAGGTCTTGAGTTCAAGCTGCAGAGTGCTCCCTTTTTGTTTCATTTTGACGGCATGGAGGGGAGGAGTTGTTGGTAGTTCAAACTCTACCATGGACTATGTCAACTCATTCAAATGATGGGTGGAGAGTGAATGTAGGAGGGAGACTAGTTAAACAAGTTTGAATTAGTGGCTTGGGAGTGATTGGGGGGAGTTTGGCCAGATTTGGAGAGAGTTTGGGGGAGGGAAATGAGTGGCCGGTTGGTAAGTGTTGGTGAGTGCCGAATTTTCCACTTAGGCAATTTGTGTTTTTCGGTCTTAGCTAGTGTCAAACGAGTTCTTCTTTTGGTCCTTTGGTAAGCCGATTTCTTTTAGTCAAAAGCTAGCAAAAAGCTTCAAGATCATTTCTTCTTTATTCCTCCTTAAACCGAAAGTTCAGGTAGCTCTTGCCAAAATTGCTTTGCATCTTGTGTAAACGGAACCCCAAGCACCTTTATTCCTTGGAAGACAAGCCGAGACTTGAAAAATTTCTTTCATTTCTTTTTCTTGGAAACCAAACTAGCTTTCTTTCTCCCATATTTTCTTTTCTTTTCTCAATACCCTATTGCCGAAACTTTATTCTCCAAAGAGACCTTCATCCTTCTTCTTTTCTATAAACCGAAAGCACCCCATTCACCATTTTAACTTCTTCTTTTCTTCTCCAAACCCCTTAGCTTTTGTTCCCAATCGTTCTTCCCATTTCTCTAAGGTCAACCTCCTTTCCATCTTGATTAAAGGGTGCTACCGAATCTTTTCTTCTTCCTATAGTTCTTCATTGTCAATATCAACCCATTTCTTTTTATCTATACTCTCTTTTCTTTTCACAAAGCCGAAGTAGGAGTGTTAACATCTAGGCCGAATCTTTCTTCTCTCCTAGTGGTGTTTGTTGGCCGAATATCGCGTGTTGTTGGGTGCTTGTTTCCAATCGGTTGGTGGTAGGTAAGAGCTTGGCCGAATGGCCATTTTCCCTCTCTCTCGTTCTTTTGTATTGTGGCTTAGATAAAGGCTGATTTTGTATTGGTTGAAGGGTATTAACCTATTGTGTAAATCAATTTTATTATAGGACATCCAAATTTTGGGAACATTGGAGAAGAGCCTTATTTCTCTGTTAAACAATCGGTAAGTGGTGGTAAGAGGTTGCTTTAATGGTTTCTTTAGAGTTGTTAAGCCAAAGATTGATGAGACTAATGATTTGTGTTTTAGAGGGGAGGCCGATTATCAGAAGGAACCAGTGTTGGTTCGGGTTTGGTTGGAAACCGAACCATTTGCAAGGTAAGGCTTAACGCAACCCCTTGGGTTATCTATTTTTGGCCGAATGGTATAATGATTAATCCATTGTTGGCCGATTGTAGGATCGGGGTTGTCAAGGTGATTAAGGGACTTAGACCGGTTCTTAGGATTTAACCTTCGCTATTTCAGGTGTGTAAACCAACACACTTTCTTAACTGAGTAATGTGATAACCTGTTTGTGTAAATGAAACAGTGTGGTTGACTATTTTGGTACCCATTGAGGTATGGATACGGATTCAGGTAAGTCCGTTTCATTATGAGATATGTGATGATATATGATATCATGATTATGGGTGTATATTCATTGAGATGCCATATTAAGCATGTGAGCATGATAGCATGATTGCACGATTTTGCATTTAGTATGATGTGCTAATTGGGTGATATGAGAGGAGGGGGAGTATGATATCCGTGTCTTTGGGACACTGTGTCTTTGGGACACCAGAGGTTTGGCACCTCCAGTGGTTTGGTACCACATATGACATTTTGTGACTTTGGGTCACCAGAGGTTTGGCACCTCAGCGTCTCGTCCCAGTGGCTTAGTACCACAGTGGGTTGGCCCCACAGTTGATTATACGGGATTGAAGCCAGTGATTTGGTATCACACGATGGGTTGGCCCCATCATCGGATTTGTGACTACGGTCACCAGTGATTAGGTATCACACTTATGTCTTTGGGACACCAGAGGTTTGGCACCTCATTGCGACTCGTCCCTGTGGTTTGACACCACCGTGGGTTGGCCCCACTTATAAGATACGGGATTGTCGCTAGTGATTTGGTATCACACGATGGGTTGGCCCCATCATTGGATTATTCGTGACTTCGGGTCACCAGTGGTTTGGCACCACATTATGGATATCGTGACTTTGGGTCACCAATGGTTTGGCACCACCAGTGGTTTGGTACCACACGGGGTAGAAAAGGTGATATGGTCGGTTAGGATCGGGTGCATTACTTGCATTACTTTGCTATGATATGTGTTGGCATGTTATACCGAGAGAGGGATTTATACACTGAGTCTTGCGACTCACTCTCTCCTTTGACATTTCAGGTGACACTTAGACGCGGACATGGAGCTGGGATGGACTCGAGGTGCTCATGCCATGCTTAAATAAGGATTTGCTCGGACTTTATAAAATTTGGTACATTAGCTTATTTATTTCTGTTTGGTTTTATTTTGGTTTGTAAAAGGCCTTTTAAAATTATGTTGTGCTTTGTTTATGTTTAAAGTAGATGGTTAATATGCCTTAACAAATTAATTGGGTTAAAATGTGCTAAAACTTGGAAAGACAACGATTTCAAAACTACAAAAGCGATATTTTAAACTATACCATCGGGTATCACACTATGATTTGGGATAAAGAGAACTCAAATGTTTTTCTAACTTAAAACTCGATCTTTTTCTACTAAGTCAAAAATGTTTTAGTAACAATAAGAAACAACTTAAACTTCTAAACGAGATAAACCTGTTTTACCTACCCATCGGAGTAAGTTTTTTTAAATTTCCGGGTTTTCAAATACATCATCAGATTTCAATCAAACCTACTCAAGTTTTCTTCAAACACACAATCTAGCGAAGTGTTCTCCTCAAACATTTAATCTTAAACCTAAACCTCCCAAAATCCTTTTTCCCCTGTAACATACCAGATTCGGTCGTGGTGTGTTGACCGGGTTTGGGGTGTTACATTATCCCTCAGAATTTGCAAAACCACTCGAAGATGTGTATCATGCTCCTCCTCAGACTTTGAATAAACCAGAATTTTGTATATAAACACCACGATAAATTAATCCAGATAGGGTTGAAAAACTCGATTCATCATATCCATAAATGCTGCTGGTGCGTTGGTCAACCCAAACAGCATCACCAAGAATTCGTAGTGACCATAACAAGTACGGAACACCATCTTATGAATGTCTGCCTCCTTGACCTTGAGCTGATGATAGCCTGACCTCAAATCTATCTTTGAGAAGACTGATGCTCCCTTAAGTTGATCGAACAAGTCGTCTATCCTCGGCAAGGGGTACTTATTCTTGATCGTCAACTTATTCAACTGACGGTAATCAATGTACATACGCATTGATCCGTCCTTCTTCTTAACGAATAGCATTGGCGCTCCCCAAGGTGATACACTTAGTTCCCGATCTAACAGCTCCTGAATCTGCGCTTTCAGCTCCACTAACTCCTTCAGCACCATTCTGTATAGGGCAATAGACACTGGCACTATTCCCGGTAGAAGATCAATACTAAACTCTACCTCGCGATCCAGAGGTAATCCCAGAAGCTCTTCTGATAAAACATCAAAAATTCTTTTACCGTTCGTACATCCCCCACAACTAATTCCTTGGCCTCCAAAGTACAAACATGAACCATAAATGCCTTACATCCTTTTCTCACTATTCTCTCGGCCTTCAAAGCAGATACCACATTAGATAGGTAGTTCCTCCTCTCACCTATCACCACAACCTCTTCACCCTCGCAAGCTCTTAACACCATGTGCTTGGCTGCACAGTCCAAACTTGCTTGATATTTTACTAACCAATCCATCCCTAAAGATCAAATCGAATTCCCCGAGTGGCAGTTCCATCAGATCAGCCAGAAAAACTACCCCTTGAAGTTTTAGAGGTACATCCCTATATAGTTTATTCACCATTACAGAGTGTCCTAAAGGGCTAATTACAGTCATCTCCCCAGAAGAAATCTCAAAGTCCAATTCTAGAGTTTCTGATATAGCACTGGCAACATAAGAGTGTGTCAAACCAATGTCAATCAAAGCAGTATAAGGCATCCCATCAATAAGAAATGTACCAGTTATGACGTCCGGTGTGTCGCTTTTCTCTCTGCACCTAGCTCCATGGACCAACCCAGGCTGCCTTGCCTCTGTATTCCTAGCACCTTCGTCCGGTGCTCCACGCCCTCGACCAAAGCTATTCCTCCTCTGGCCGGACCACGAACTCTCTGTGGTTGCTGACCCTCTCTTTTGAATGGTACACGTCTTTAACCCTCTGACTGTGCCCTGACTGGCCTTCGTGGGTAATCTCTTATCCGATAATCTAAAGATCCACATTCAAAACAGCCCCTATTACCTAGCCAACACTCTCCCGAATGAAATTTCCCGCATCGAGTACACTGAGGTAGCCACTGAACAGCAACAGGATTCGCAGCTTGACTCATCCCTCCAAATCTAGACCTCTTCTGAAAAACCCCAGCAGATCCTGATGGCCCAAAAATTCTTTTATTCCTACTCCTATCCTGGTTCTGCTTTTCAGACCTCTTCACCTCCTCGGCTATTTTAGCCTTCTCAATCAATACAACAAACTCCCTTTCTCGTTGTGGAGCTATTAATACCCACAACTCGTCTCTTAGGCCATCCTCAAATCTGACACAGCGCTCATGATCTGTTGCCACGATACCCCTGGCATAGCGGCTCAGACGTAAAAATTTCACTTCATACTCAGCCACTGACTTACTTCCCTGAGCCAAATTAAGGAATTTCTTCCACTAAGCGTCCACATAACTCGACCCAATGTATTTTCCTTGAAATACTGACTTAAAGAACTCCCAGGTGATATGGTCAGCCGATGAGCCATCCCTAACCATGAGACCATTGATATGCCTCATCTCGAAGGAGAGACACTACACCCTTCAATTTCTCCTCTGCAGTACAGTCTAGGTCATCCATTATACGCTCCAGAGCTTCTAACCAATACTCCGCTACATTAGGGGCTACACCAGAAACACCCCTGAATATCTCAGCTCCATTAGTTCTAAGTCGTTTTGACACAGATTTCTGAGCCCCTATGCCCGTGCCTGCCCCAATAACTCTCTCTAGAACCCGCAACATTGCTCGAGGCCTCGCATCGCTCCACTGCTTGGCCTCAAACTCTGTTTTGGCAAAGAAAGATGGATACCTTATTTTTGACCCATGACCAGACCTGCTGGTTCCGTCTGATAAACTCGCCTTACCACGACCACGCACATTACGCCCACGTTCTCGAGTGCTCATGACTAACGTTCACGATTTAATCTGATTTAGGAAAAATTTTATGAATTAGTTTCTTCCACTATTTATTACAGAACTGTCTTATGAGTATGTATTCAGAGTAGTTTCTTTTGCGAGCAAGTACATTCCTACATGCTTCAATCTCTAAAGTAAGATTTTCTAATACTAACAATCATATCTCGATACAATCATGTCAACAATACCATCACATCATACAACTGATAGTTAGAGGACTTACCATCGCGGATCGATGCCGGAGACTCAGGTGCCATGCTTCCCGAAAACAATTTATTGCAACCATTTTCCAAGCTATCTATTGAAAATATTTTGGGCCTTATACCCACAACTGAGTTTTTGAACTTGACTCTAATACCACAATTGTAACACCCCAAACCCGATCAAAACGCTACGATCGAATCTGGCATGTCACGGGAAAAGAAAAGAAATTTGAAAACTGAGTTAACGTCATGAGTTGGGTAAAATCTTTGATTTTATAGAAACAGAATTTCTATTGAGTGATCAATTGAAACCAATTTTGAGTCTTAGTTTGAAAATTTTGTTACTTTACTACTAAAACCCAAATTTTAGTTAGCCAATTGTAAAGTCTCAAAGTTCTTAAGTTTTGGAAATCATCCATTTCGACAATTTGTTAGGCATGCCTTAATAATCCAAAATAAAATAAAGAAAGTTAATAAAAATAAATATAAACCCAAATTAAACGTTTAAATGGCCTTATTACATTACCAAAATCCAAATTAAAGTAGAGTAATCCCAAAATAACTATTTAAGATAAAGTCTAAAATATTACGCATGGCCACCTTGAGTCCACCTTAGCTCCATGTCCGCGGTCTAAGGATTACCTGTAAAATTTAACGGAGGGGGTGAGTCATCGAGACTCAGTGTGTAAATCCCCATCCAAAAGAGTTTTAGCTCTCACACAAAACCATATGGTACGTATGTATGCCATGCAACCTAGCCAACCTAATATGCACATCCACTGTATCTCCTGTATCTACCCAACATTTGTGGCACCTAGCCACTAGTGGTACCTAACCACTGGTGGTTCCAAACCACTGGTGACAAAAGTCACAAATATTAATATGTGGTGCCAACCCACATGTGGTACCTAACCACTAGTGACAATCCCTAATATTCGTACGTGGGGCCAACCCACTGTGGTACCAAACACTGGGACGAGTCACAGAAATAAGATATATGTGGTACCTAACCACTAGTGGTTCCAAACCACTGAGACTTAGTCACAAAATATTAATATGTGGGGCCAACCCACTTGTGGCACCTAACCACTGGTGACAGTCTGAAAGAGTTCATATTTCCTCCCTCATCACATCATACCTCATCTTCATGTTCATGCTTTACAATATGGTACGATCATGCTTTCAATGTACAACAACAATCAATCCACTCATACATGCATCCACTAATGACAGCACATAGTAGAACTTACTTGAAGTCCTCGATTTTACCCACAAGGGTAACATAGTGATCCAACCATCACTTCGGCTTTTGGCAGTACATAGATAATAACATAATTAACATATAAAGTGTGTAAGAGTTACAGACCTGATAACACGTAATACCACACTCTCTATGTCGACACTATCGCTAATCGTAACTACTGCTATCTGCCTACGACTTTGCTCAGAAGTTGGCCCACAACCTGGTGGCCAATTTCGAACCCCAGATATTGCGCCCTTCTTGAACTTAGGGATTAGGTTTATGGGTCCAATCCCATCCTTCGCTTGATCGATATTTGATTCCATCAAAAGACCTTGTCAATCGCTACCATCATAACATAGGGTTGTTAAACCATAACATAGGGTTAAGGTAATAATACAATAACGAGTTTAATAAGTCTAAAGAGAACACTCTTACCTTGAAATCCCGAAAGAGATAGAGTTCAAAAACTAACGATTTTTGGCTTAGGGATCTAGACGATTCGATCTACTTCGCTTCCCGACGTGTCACCCCAAAGAGAACACAAGAACGGTCAAAACATTAATCAAAAGATAACCTAACCAAGCCAATTAGCCTTTCGGCTTTGGCTTCTAAAAACCAAAAGAGGAAGGTGAAATATATGAGAAATCGTCACTTACCTTATATAGAAGATTCGGCTAATCCCAATAGATTTTGACACTTAGCACCCTAGAAGAAGAATTTCGGCAAAGGTTAGGGAAGAAGATGAAAGAGTCACAAATTAAACAAAAAGGACTACAGGTGAGATGTAGAAGTTTCGGCTTTTGGGAAGATCAAAAGAAAAGATGATGCAAAGAAACTACGGGGATTCGGCTTATAGGGATGGGATGGAGAAGAGAATGAAGATCATAGGGCATTCAGCCAAGGCATAGATATGGAAATGAAAATTAAGTTAAAGGTTTCGGCTTTAGAAAAAGAGACGATTGAGAGAAGAAGAGTAAAATGGAATGAAAAGAAGCAATAGAACCGATAAAGAAGAAGAAAGATTTCGGCAAGACTTGGGGTATGTTCAGCTATGGTAGAAAAATGTAAAGAGAAGGAATGCTTAAGAGGGTTTCGGCTTTCACTTAGAAAAGAAGAAAAAGAGAATGGATGAAGACCCTACATGTCGAAAATGAAAAAGAGATACTCACCTGACTACACAGAATTTCGGCACACACTAACCAAAAGCCGAAAAATGCATACTTTGAGAACCAAAACCTATGCTACCAACAAAGGATTTTAGGCACACCCCCTAAGTTAACATCCAAAACCGAATGCCCAACCTCACCCAACTCCTTCCTAAATTCAGCTAACACTCCCCCTCTCCTCACCAACACTATGCCATCCCTTCAATCCCTCCTTGATTCCCTCTCCTCCATCCATTCAAACAAGTTTGAATGATTCAAACTCTTAAAACCCTCTCCACCATTCCTTTGAAATATATGACCGAATCAAGTCTCCCTTTTTCAAGCATCCCAGCCGAACTCCACCTTTGCTCCCCTTGACGCCAAAAAGAGTTCTTAAAATGAGGACAACGCGACTTGAACCTGCTCCCTCCAACTCCCTCATGACGTTACCTACCTCACCCTTTAAGTGGCGCCTCCTTGCCACTTTACTAAGGCACTCATTTGTGTCATCCAACACAAACAATATCCCTTAAGGCCTAATTCAACTATCTTTCCTTAAAAGTGCTCAAAACGAAAAATTTTCTCTAAGGTTCCGGCTTACCCCTAGGTCATTCCTGGACCCTAAAGTACCCTAAAATAAAATGACAACCATAGCATTCACACACAAACACAAAAAATGCAAAGGCCCTAATTCAAGATGTTATAATACCGGTTGTTTTTACAGGTAGAGTTAGAGAAAATACATAATGTGTTTCATGTGTCGATGTTGCAGTGGTGTCATTCTGATCCTTCGCATGTGATCCCTCCAATAGAAATTGAGATACGACCGGGCATGACTTATGAAGAGGAGCCAATTAAGATATTGGCTTGGGGGGTTAAACAGTTGAGGAATAAGAGTAAAGCTTTAGTAAAATTGTTATCGTAAAAACACGGTGTGGAAGAAGCTATATGGGAATTGGAGGAAGCCATGAGAGAATAATAACCAAACCTTTTTATTGGTAAGATTTTTAGGGATGAAAATCTCTAAAGGGGGGAGAGTTGTAACAGCCCGATTTTGGGGCTAGTCGAAACAGTGGTTTCGGGACCACTAATCTGAGATTGAAGAAAATTATTCTGATATTGTTTTATGTGTTATAGCATTTTTATAAGGATGCATGAAAATTTTGGTGATTCAATTTTAGCGATTGAAGGCTTAATTGCGAAAAAGGACTAAATCGCATAAAGTGCAAAAGTTCTATTTTACAAGCTAGAATTATTAAATAGTTAATGAACTTTAAATTGAAGGTTTTAAATGTGAAATTAGACCTTCCTAATGTTATTAGCTAGCCATAGGGGACAATAGATAGGTGGATTAATTTGAAGGAAATAAATAAAATAAGAAAAGATTACATCACCTATTTTATTCATCTTCTTCCCACCAAAAATATCAGCTAAGGAAGGGTTTTGGAAGCCAAAAATTTTCAGCAACTTCTCATCCTTGAAAGTAAGTGATTTTGGTGGTTTTATTTGATAATTTTTGTACTTTTGGAACCCCCAAAGCTTAAGCTAGCTAATGAGGGGACTAATTTGCAAAATGGTTGAAAATTTAGGGACTTTACATGAGAGTGTTTATTTTGTTTTCTGAGTTTTTATGGAAGAAAATTAATGTTTGTGAGAAGAGAAACAACTTTGATGAAGGGTGTTATCATGAAAACACCTAAATAGGACTTATTAGTTAATGTTGAAATTGTGTAATAAATGCATGAAATAATTGGATTTGTGAGTTGTTGTAAGAGAAATAAATGTTCAGCTAGGCTTGTTTAATGAGAAAATGTGATGAAAATTATTTAAGATCCTAGGGGCAAAATCGTAATTTTGCCAAAGTATAAGGGCAAAATGGTCATTTTTGCCAAGTATATATTTTGGTATATTATGATTTATAAAGTGATTGAATGAGTGAATTTTATTATTATAGATCAAGAAGAACACGGAATCAACTTTGAAAGGGGAAAAGGCAAGGTTACGGTCTAAACCGTTGATCAATACATTTTGCACCGAGGTAAGTTTATGTGTAAACGATACATCTCGGATATATATATATATATATATATATATATATATATATATATATTGTTAATTATTGGTGCATTGTATGAATGAGATCATTTATGATTGAGATGGATTGAATTCAATAGATAATGAGTATTTCTCGTATGAACCTGGAAATAGAAATGTAAGTGTAGAAAATATCTGTAATAATCATTGGTGGGGTTGTGTGCGATACCACTGTAATTATTCTTTTGGTGGGCTGTGTGTGATACCACCTTATTACTCATTCACGATAGGCTGTGTGCAATACCATTGTTTATATTATCATTTGGTGGGCTATGTGCGATACCACCCTATTATAGATTAATGATGGGCTATGTGCGAAACAACCGAGAGTTTTGTATTATTCCAAATGGTTCATTGAGAAATTGTTTAAGTATTTGTTTCATGTGACTTTGTGGTGATAAGCGTAGGGGATGTATGCTAATTAATGTGAGCATTATCCTTTTTATATGGTTGGAATATGGTAAGAAATGAAATGAGTAAGCATGATTATGGAATGTGGATTGTTTTTGCTTAGTATATAATGCTATTTAATGACTAGCATATGTTATGATGCTTATTGTTTACATGTAAACTTACTAAGCTTAAAGCTTACTCCCTTTCTTTTCCCTTGTTTTATAGTGTCAAAGAGTCAGTTTGGGATACGAAGTTAATTGGAAGATCACCCACACTTTCAACTTATCTTGGTTTATCTAGAATTAGTATTTTGAGTATGGCATGTATAGGGGCTAGACTAGGTGAAATGTTTTGTTATTTTGGCCAAGTTTGTTGGCTCCTTTAAATATGAACTCTTTTGTATATAGCCATAGTTGATGGCTCATTATTACTAATTTATGAAAAGATGAGGTTATTCATGAAAGTGTATAATGGTTGAATGGATTTATGTTGTGTGAGTTAGGGTGATAAAGAGAGCTTGGCAAATAGCCTTGTTCTTATCCACATGGGTTGACACACGGGCGTGTGTCTAGGCCGTGTGAGACACTGGTTAGTCCCGTGGGCATGTGACCAGGCCGTGTGTCCCCTGCATGTTAATGTTACAAGTCAGTGTTGACCATGGGCTAGCCACACGGGCGTGTGCCTAAGCCGTGTGACCCTTATGAGGTTGCTGATGTCACAAATAGAATACCCAATTTTTTACACATGGGAGAGGACACAGATGTGTCTAGGTCGTGTGGAGTACACGAGCGTATGTCTGACCTTGTGAAAACCCTTGTAGGTTCAAAATGAAAACAAATCCCACATGGGCTAGGGACATGGGCGTGTGTGACCACATGGCCTGCCCACACGGGCGTGTCCCATTTCACATGGGCTTATGACCCTGTTAAGGCAAAATTTTTCTAAGTTTATAAAGTTCCTGATTTGATTCTGAGGCCCTCCGATTATATGTTTAAGGCCTCGTAGGCCCATAATAATAATAATAATAATAATAATGTTATGAATGTTAGTGAAAAGTTTGGAATGAAATTTGATAGTCCGACTCTGTATGTTCAAGCGAGATAAGTCCAGTAATGCCTAGTACCCGATTTCGGCGTTGAATACGGGTAAGGGGTGTCACACCGAACCTAACCCAAAAGAGCATGTAAAGGCAGTTACACTAAGGAATGGGAAGGTGTTGGTTGAAGCTGAAAAAAGATGCCACAGGAAGCTGATAAGGCGAAGGGTGAGGGAGTAAACTCCGACGTAAGTGTAACACCGGTGCTTAAAGAATATAAACCACCGTTCCCATATCCAACAAAGTTGAAGAAAGACCGCATGGATGCACAATTTGTTAAAGAATATAAACAATTGTATATTAACTTACCTTTTGTTGAAGCTATTTCGTAAATGCCTATATATGCAAAATTTTTAAAAGAGCTTTTAACAAATAAAAGGAAGTTTGAAGAGCTATCAGCCTGGAACTCAACGAGGAATGTTACTTATTCTTCAAAATAAACTACCAACCAAATTGAAAGATCCAGGAAGTTTTACTATTCCTTATTTAATCGATAGTTTAACTATTGAGAAAGCATTAGCAGATTTAGGTGTCAGCATTAATTTGATGCCTTACAAAATGTTCAAGCAGCTTCGTCTTGGGGAACCAAAACCCACTAGGATGAGTATCCAATTACCTGATAGATCTGTTAAATATCTTAGGGGAATTATTGAAGATGTTTTGGTAAAAGTAGATAAATTCATATTCCCTGTTGATTTTGTTGTGCTTGACATGGATGAGGACGTTAAGGTAGCTTTAATTTTAGGTAGCCCATTTTTAGCCACTACTAGAGCTGTCATTGATGTAGTTGATGGTAAACTTGTGCTTAGAGTAGGTGACGAAGAAATTTTTTTTATGATTTATGATGCTATGCTATACTCTAGAGAACAAGATGATTCTTGTTACTTTATTGACTCTATTGATCATTCTATTTAAGATTCTTTTTAGGAAATCATTCATAAAGACATGTTGGAATTGTGTCTTGTCCAAGGTGAGGAGGTAGATGATGATACCACTGAAATAGGGGAGATAAAAATTGATTTAAACTCTAACGAGTCTTTCCCAAGACAAAATAAGTATCAGGGTATTGAAATGAACGACGAACTAAAACAAAAACCCTTTATTGAAGAACCTCCCATATTGGAACTGAAGCAATTACCAAATCACTTAGAATATGTGTTCCTTAGAGATAATTCTACACTACCAGTAATTATCAACCCAATGAGAAAGATGAGCTACTACAATTACTAAGGGAGCATAAAAGGGCCATAGCTTGGAAGATTTCTGACATTAAACGGATCATCCCTTTGTTTTGCACCCACAAAATTTTAATGGAAGATGAATATAAACCGTGTGTGCAATCTCAAAGACAACTAAATCCCAACTCAAAAAAAGTTGTTAAAGCTGAGGTAATTAAACTTCTAGATGCTGGAGTTATTTATCCTATTTTTGGCAGTACTTGGGTGAGCCTTGTGCAGGTTGTTCCAAAGAAGGGAGGCATGACTATTGTAGCCAACGAGAAGAATAAATCAATCCCAACAAGAACAGTCATAGGTTGGAGATATTGCATTGACTATAGGAAGTTGAACGATGCCACGAGAAAATATCACTTTCCCTTAAGATTCATTTATCAAATGTTGGAAAGATTATTTGGGCATATGTATTTTTACTTCCTAGACGAACTCTTTAGCTACTTCCAAATTCCGATAGCTCCTGAGGATCAAGAGAAAACAACATTTACATGTCCATATGGTACGTTTGCTTATCGTAGAATGCCTTTTGGATTATGTAATGCTCCTGCTACTTTTCAGCGCGCATTATTGGCCATCTTTGATGATCTTGTGGAAGATATTATGGAGGTATTTATGGACGACTTCCCGATATTCGGTAATTCTTTCCAATTTTGCCTTAAAAATTTAAAACAAGTTCTAATGAGATGTGAGGAGACGAACCTTGTGCTTAATTGGGAAAAGTGTCACTTCATGGTTAGAGAAGGAATTATTTTAGGTCACAAAATTTTTGGTAAAGGGATTGAGGTTGATAAAGCAAAAATTGAGACCATAGAAAAATTACCTCATCCTGGTTTAGTTAAGACTATTAGAAGCTTTTTAGGACATGCTGGTACAAAAGATTTATTAAAGATTTTTCTAAAATAGCTGAACCTTTAATAAAACTACTAGAAAAAGACGTGTCTTTCAATTTTGATCAGGAATGTTTAGAAGCATTCAATACACTCAAAGATAAATTAATCAATGCTCCAATTATAATTGCACCTTATTGGAATTTTCCCTTTGAACTCAAGTGTGATCTGAGTGATTTTGTAGTAGGTGCAGTTCTTAGACAGCGAAGAGACAAGCATTTTCAATCGATTTATTATGCTAGCAAGACATTGACAGCCATTCAAGAAAACTACACTACCACGGAAAAAGAATTGCTAGCTGTGGTTTTTGCATTCATTAAATTTAGACAATATCTAATGTTATCTAAAGTTTTCGTTTACACTAACCATTCAGCTCTTCGTTATCTCCTAACTAAGCCTGATGCAAAACCTCAACTCATAAGATGGATTCTACTTTTGCTGGAATTTGATTTAGAAATTCAGGATAAGAAAGAGGCTGAAAATCTTGCGGCGGACCACCTTTCTAGGCTTGAGAATCCATATCTCAAAAGAGCTCAATGCGAGTGAGATAAATGACTTGTTTCCTGAGGAACAACTCTTGGCTATATCTGACTCTAAGGTACCTTGGTTTGCGAATATTGTGAATTACTTAGCTACTAACATCCTACCAAAAGGGTTGACACATCATCAGAAGAAGCGATTCTTTGCCGATGTGAAAAATTATTTTTGGGAGGATCCTTTTCTTTTTCATATATTTGAAGATCAAGTAATTCGAAGATTTGTTACAAAGTTAGAGGTAAGAAAAATCCTAGAACATTGCCATTCAGGACCAACAGGAGGACATTACAGTGGGACTAGGACAGTACATAAAATGCTCAAATCAGGTTTTTATTGGCCCACACTATTCAAGGATGCTAACAGGCATGTTACTTCTTATGATAGATGCCAGAGAACAGGTAATATCTCTAAATGCAATGAAATGCCTCAAACGTATATGCTATCATGTGAAATATTTGATGTATGGGGCATTAATTTTATGGGTCCATTCCCTAGCTCATTGGGAATAAGTGGTTGATTATATGTCAAAATGGGTAGAAGCTCAAGCTTTACCTACTAATGATGCTAGAGTGGTAGTGAGATTTCTTAAGAAGCTCTTCTCTCGATTTGAAACACCTAGAGCGATTATTAGTGATAGGGGTACTTATTTTTGTAATTCTCGATTTGATAAAGTCCTAAAAAAATATGGATTGTACCACAGAACAACTACCCCTTATCATCCTCAAACTAGTGGACAAGTTGAAGTGGCAAACCGAGAGATTAAGCGTATCCTATAGAAAAAATCATAGAATCAAATAGGAAAGATTGGGTAATAAAAGTAGACGATGCTTTATGGGCCTATAGAACTGCTTTTAAAACTCCCATAGGAACATCTCCGTACAAACTTGTTTACGAAAAAAGCTATCATTTACCATTTGAATTAGAGAACAAAGCATTTTGGGCTATAAAATTCCTAAACTATGATCCTAAACTTACAGGGGAGAAAAGATTGATGCAGTTGAACGAGCTAGATGAGTGGTGAGCAAATGCTTATAAGATTTCATGATTAAACAAAGGAACGACAAAGCAACGCCATAATGCTCGTTTGAAGCAACCTAAGTAGTTTGCAACTGGAGATCTTGTTTTGCTATACAATTCAAAGCTTAAATTGTTCCCTGGAAAGCTAAAATTAAGATGGACAGGTTCATTTGTAGTCTAAACCATCTTTCCCTAAGGCACAATAGAGGTAACTCACCCGACTTATGGCACATTCAAGGTAAACGGTCAATGACTCAAACTTTACAATGGTGAGAATTGTAGAGATGATAGGGAGGAGCTTCGGCTCTACGAACTTTCGTAAGTAATGAGCACAAGGTAAGTCAAGCTTAAACTTTAAACAAGCGCTTCTTGGGAGGCAGCCCGAGCACTAACACTACTAATTAGTTTATTTTTATCTATTCTTCGTGTTTAAAATGCAAGTTTTCTAACTCACACGGCCTGGACACACAGGCATGTCCCTGGCCGTGTGGACCCCATGGTCTAGACATCCGGGCGTGTGTTCGACCGTGTAAACTCTCATGACTTAGCTTTAAAACTTTAAGAAAATAGACAATGACCCACATAGCCTGGACACATGGGCGTGTCCTTGGCCGTAAGCAAACAGGACTTAAATTTTTCCCAAAAATGATAGAGACATGGGCTACGATTAATCCCCGCAGTCGTGCGGTATGGCCGTGTTGGACACACGGGTGTGTCTTAGGTAGTGTGAACCTTGGAGCTAAACTTTCCAAGTTTAAAACAAGTCAGGAAGGAATACGGGCAAGGCACACGGTCGTGTGCGAGACACAGTCGAAGCCCACCGGCATGGAAAAAGTCACACGAGCGTGGGAGAAGTGAATGAGGTTGTGCACAGTCATGGGACATCGCCATGTGAGGAACACGGCCCAGACACACGGGCATGTCTGAAGTCGTGCGACGGGCTGACTTCATTTATTATCAAACACGGGCTAAACAGGACACCACACAGGCATGGGCCACAACCGTGTGGCCCAACACATGCCTTACACGATCATGTCCTTCTTTTTAACCCTAAACCCTAAATTATTCTTACACTTTTGTCTTTTTTCTCCCACCTCCCATTCACCCCAGTCACCTACTGCCCCAAACCCACCCTTCTTCTTCGGTCGCCGCACTTCTCCCCCTCTCCCTTGTGCGTGCACACCAACCCTCCTTCTCCCTTCTTCCCCAACCAACCCCCTTTCCCTTTGCACAGCCACACGCCCCAACCGGCTCAACGCCTCGACCCCCCTTTTTGCACAACCTTCCGCGTCGACCGACTAAAACCCCCTCACCCACCTCCTTTATTACCGTCGACCGACCACCCTCCCCCTCCATTCTTTTTCCCCTTCTTTCCCTTCCCTCTAACCCCCTAAATACCCAAACCGACCAAAACCCCACCTCCTTCCTCCTCACCTTTCTTTCCCCCCTTGCCACAAACCCATCGTCTACACCACCCCCTCCTTCCCAAACCACGCCTTCCACTCTAGCCGAGCACCATCGCCCGCGCATCCAGCTACTGTTTCATTCACAACCGATTACCCTTATTCACTTTTTACCCTTCTGTTATTATATTTTATTTATTTATCTTTTATTATTATATTGAATTAAATTATTACTTTATTATATTATTAGTTTTATTATGCGTTATTCTTTTCTGGCTCTAATTAACTGCTTTAAATTCATACATTAGTATTCCAAATTTAGTCAATATTCATTTTTTCTTTTAGTAATATGTTCATTTCTTTACTTGTATATTTCTGCTTCTTACTTCTATATCTATTATGGGTCATTTTTTTCATTATTACTGATTATTCTTGGCTACTAGTGTTCATTTTAAGCCTATCATGAATTGTCCTTTTTATTTCTTGCTAGTTTTGCTACATAGTTTAGCACATCGGCTTTGCTACATAGTTTAGCACATCGGTAGTATTTTGCATTTATTTTGCTTTATGGTCATTGTCTTGTTGGTTTTTTTCATATTCTGCTTGCCTATTCATTTTTATATATTGATCATTTATTTAGTTTTCTATTGAACATTTATATATGGATAATTTATTTAGTCTATTTGATTGAGCTGAATTTGGATGTTTATTTCTCATTCACATGCATATTATTTTGATTCGCCAAATTGAATTTTGTGCTCGCTTTCTTGCAAATTTATTATGACGAACACACGCGAAAAATACAAGGTTGTCGTCCCTACTTTGAAAAAGTGGAAGGATCTTTGCGCGACCTCTTCAAGCCCATCTACCGAGGATCGCCATTCTTATTTACGATTCCCAGCGGGACCCCAGGATGATTTATTTCAACTTCTTCGCACACGACCACTCGGCGTGGGCCGATGCATAGATTGGGCCGCTTTGGAGCAGGTCCACCTTGCTGTCCTCGTTCAGACCCTTCTGACTACAGCTCCATAAGACCGTTTCTTTGATACTGTCGAGCCCACATATATGGAACTCACTTTGGAAATTTTCTCGACGTTTCAGCTACAGTCAGTCATGTCGACGCATGATGAGCCAGGTACCGTTACATTCAGAATTTGAGGCTTAGTGTGCCAGCTGAGTGTCCCAGATTTTGGAGTTGCCTTAGGGTTTTATACGGAGGAGTTTATGGGTGCCAAAAACTTCCCTCACCTCCACCACCACATTTATTACCCATCGTCCTCCTATTGGCGGCTCTTCTAGTAAGTACAAGCCCCTATGATCCGAGTCACTCAAAGGCGACATCTCTCTTTGGCTTTACTATACCTTCACACACTATTAGCTCGCACCTTTACAGGTCGGCGAGAGAAGCACCAGCGTCGTTAATACTCATGACGTTTATTTCTTATGTAGCATGGCGAAAAGGCATGTATTTGACTTGGCATACTTCATTGCCCTTGCTTTTCGCCATCAGACTGAACGCCACAAGAAGGGCCTTATCTGCTTAGGTCCTTATGTGACTCGTATAGCTAGACACTTCGGCCTTTTAGACACACCGGCACAATCCTCGTCACTCACATTAGTTGGCTGAATGTCCCTCAAGGACTCCCAACCATGATCCACATGAAGATGATAGAGCGACGTCGAGGAGTGGATCCTTCTAAGTACCGATTGTCTCATTCTGATGCTTAGGATGAACCCGAGGACATCACTAATGATGTTCCTCCCTCTCACGAGGACCAACCTTATCCTCCACCTTCGAGTCACTGACCTCCTCCTTCTGTTGCTACTTTAACAAACATATCCGAGCGTCTCACTTACTTTGAGTAGCAGTGCTTTCAGCGGTTCGACAGTCTTAAGGCTATATTGCAGCAGATTCGCCGCCATCTCCATATTTCATCTTCGGTGCCGATGACTCACGACGCGTCTGATGATGAAGACCTTTGAGTCCATTTACTTTATTTTTATTTTTATTTTTGTTTTATTTTATTTTATTTTATTTATTTCTCATGTTTCTTAATTATCTTTTCAAGACTTGTCTTTTGAACTATATTTATTTTTATGGTTGTTATCAAGTAATCCTTTAATCTTCTTCCACAATTGTATTTATTTTCTTAATAGTTGCTCAGAATCATGCACTTCACTTAGCTATATCCACAACTCTGTTCTCACTGTTTTGGGGATTTCATCCAAAATTCAGGGCAGTTTCAGTTCTCTCCGTCTCTTATGACTTTCTGATTACATTGTTATTATCTATTTTTGTCCATTGAGGACAATGTTCATCCTAAGTCTAGGGAGGTTATTTATATAATCATCAGAAAAACCCTGAATTTTGTCTTGTGATTAAGTAATCTTTCTCATATTACTATTAGAATGAAATTTTATTGATTTATGATTTTTTTTATGTGTTTTGGATTAAGTTCATAGGTATTTGTGCATTGATTGTTTGAACTTTAAGATATGAGAGGATCAAGCATGATGAGTCTATTTTTAGAATTTAAATTGCTAGGTTGTTTCCCTAAATTGAGGTATTACCTTGAAGTTTGAAATATACAGGATTGACATAAAAAAACCCATAAATTTTTGTGAGATTTTGAGCCTTTAGAGCATATATTTTTCTTGCTCACTTTTATTTTTGGTTATGAGTGTGTCAATTATTGATTTATTTATTCTAGAACTTGCTTCGATTATGCATATCGAGACCAAGCATTTGATTTGATATACCGAAATGATAAAGGCACTTAGGTTCTAACCCACTTATTCCATAAAAAGCCTACCTTCATAAATAACCCTTAGTGAACCCCTTTGAGCGTCATAACCGTTTCTTGATCTACCCTTAATATTAACCCATGGCTCATTATTTTTGATTCATTGAGAATTTTCCCTATTGTATTGACTCCCTTTTTGTCGAGATTTGATTTGGTCAGTTGCCTAACTATATTCTTTTGTTTTAGTTGTTAAATTATTTCTTTTTATCCATAACTCAAAAAAATGTACATTTATTTTAATTATTACTAGTTCTATGTTATCTGATCTTAAACGGTTAATTTCACATTTTGATAAGAAGCTCGTGTTATTATTGATAAGTTTTCAATTGATGTAATTATTCAATATTAGTTTATTTTTCTAGTTAGGTAAATTGTCAATTCGATCTCGATTCTAACCCTCTTTTTTAGCCTTTATCCACACCTTTAACCCAATCCCCATTACAACCCTTTAATGACCTTTTGATTTGTGTATCATCTCATTTTATAGTGGTGGAGATTTTATTTTCATGCAAGTCTATGGTAATAACTTTTCATGTTTGATTTTTGAGTGCTTAATTTTTGAACCTTAAACACTTTGAGTGATTTGAGTGAATTTTTAGTGAGGATGTCAAATCTTGTCAGTTTTGAATTAAAGGTAATTATTTAGATAAGAGGAAATACCTATGTTTTCATGCTTTAAAAATGTGTTACTTGGATTGTTTGAATCTTTAGTGCTCTTTTAGTTGAATTATCAATGTGTGATTATTTGTGAATTATGATAAAACATTATTGAAGAGAATTATGAATTGAGAAAGTTTAATTTTAATTGTGAGTTGAGAATTTTGCTTGAGGACAAGCAAACGCTTAAGTGTGGGGATATTTGATAAACCATAAAAGTAACATATTTCAATCCCATGCTTAGCATGTTTTTGGATGATTTATTATTTAATTTAGTGAATTTGATACTCCTAATCCTTTAATTTCATGTTTCTATACTCAGGTGAGCATAGGGGAACAAAAGGAGCGGAAACAGGCCAAAAATGGACAAAACGGGCTGATTTAAAGGATCCACACGGCCAATACCATTCCCACATGGGTTGAGCACACGCTCGTGTGAGACACACGAGCTGGCCACACGCCCGTGTGCCAGCCCGTGTTGATTTCGAACCATGTCAGTATCGCACATAGTCTGGGCACTTTAACACGGACCTCCCACACGCCCGTGTGAGACAAACGGGCTGGCCACACGCCCGTGTGCCAGCCCGTGTCGATATCAAACCATGTCAGTATTGCACAAGGCCTGGGCATTCTTACACGGGCTGATCACACGCCTGTGTCCCTGTCAAACCCTATTTCATTTTCACGCTGAAAAAGTCAATTTTTAGGTATTTTGAGCATTCCAAAGTCTATAAAAACATAGCAGAAGAATACCTAAAGGGGACACACAGAGGAGAACGCAAAAATTACTCGAAGAACACCATTGGAATCATCTCGGAAGCAGATCCACTCCAAGATTGAAGATATCCAGTCGAATTTCCTTTGAAGTTTTATTGGTTTTTTCATGTCTTGTTGCTATTTTTATTTGGAGATGTTTTCCTCTATGCGCATGAACTAAACTCGCTAAATACCTTGGGAAGACGAAACCTATGACAGATCTTATTATTTAATTTTTTGAATTACATGATAAATACTTGTTCTTGTTATTGGTTATTGTTCTTAGTTCTTGCTTTAATATTTTCAGGATGTTAATTCAAGTTTGATGTGCTTGTTCAGCGGAGCAAAAGTCCCTATTTAAGAGTAGATCTAGCATAATTGAGCGGGGTTGATTGCAATCCTAGAAATAGGACGACATAAATCTGCCGGATTAGAGTCAAATCTAATAGGGGAATCCATAGATCTAGTTAATGCGGCAATAGGGGTTTTAATTAGAAAGAGATTTCAATTATCAACCTAGAGTTAGTTATTTTTACTATCGAAAGAGATATTAATATAATTTAGGGATTTCTACGGATCAAGGCAAGTGAATAAATTGTTTAATTCAGATTTAGAATAATAAGTGAAGTCTAGGTGGATTCTTTCCTGGGTATTGTCTCTCTCATTGGTTTTTCTTCAAATATTTTCCCAATTTTATCTCCATCGCGTTCATAGTTAATTAGTTACTTTAATTTTAGATTAAAACACCCCTTTAATTATTAGGCCAAATAATAAAAAGATAGTAATTACTAGTACTTTTAGTCCTCGTGGATACGAAATTCCAGACTCACCATAGCTATACTATTGTTCGATAGGTGCGCTTGCCTTTGTCATATTTTAGTTAGTTCGTGACATCATCATTTTCCATCCATTAGCAAAATCGCCTAAACACATGCATTCAATCAACATGTTAGTCACCAAAATCTTCATATCAATCAAGTAAACATAGATGAGCTCATCAAGCAATATTCTTACAAGTCATTATCATTTCATCTCAGAATTCTCATACCAGGTCAAGAGTTTTATGTCCGTTGAATCATTGAAATTCCGATGGATACTTAAGTAGTACACTTGAGGTGTACGATTCGATAATCCGTCAATTCTTATTCAAGGGTACCCATTAGGGAACTTAACCAAGGAACACACTCTCGAGCCACATATCGTATAACAAGATTACCAGTCCAGGATAAATCCTTTATATAATGTATGCTCAGAAGAGCTAGATTAGGATTACCGTTCAGGCTAAACCCTAATCATAACGTATTCTTGAGAGGTATTATATCAAGATTACCCGTTTGGGCTAAATCCTTTCTATAATGAGGTCAATAGGATTACTCATCCGAGCTAAACCCTATCCGCAACAAATGCAGGACCTCATCCATTTCGGGTAAGCAGATATATTTATCGGAATTCAATATTCAATCGGGGCTTAACCCTTTATCACCATTCAAGCATGTATTAAATTTCTCCTTATAGCATTCAAGTAATGTACATAAATATAAGTCACATTCCATATAAGCACAATAGTCAATTAAATATATTTACATGCCCGATTAATTTACACGAACTTACCTCGACACTTTTTCACGTAAGTAATCTACTAATCCGAAACCTTTTCTTTTTCTCGATCTAACCTCAAATGTGATTTGTCCGAATCTATATAAATAGCTTTAATTGTCAATTTCTCATATTTCATACTCATTTGGACTCAATTTACATTCTAGACAAAATTACCATTTTGCCTGTAACTTTTCCATAAAATCCCATTTCGTCCCTAGGCTTGAAAAATGAAACTAGTGCAATTTACTCACTATTCCTAGCCTAACCAAAATCCCATTGCAAAATTTACAGCACATGTGTTCCTAAAAATTCAAAATTTTTCATCAAATTTCACAACTTTATAGTTTAGTCCCTAAATCATGTTTTCATCAAAAATCACTTTGTAAAAGTTGTTCATCTATCAACAACCTTTCATTTTCTACCATAAATTTCAAATTTTCAGCATATTCATCCATGACCCAAATTTCATACCTTGATAACTTTTCAAATTAATCCCCCAAATAGATAGATTAGACTATCCCGGTTTCAAAAATATAAAAATTACTAAAAACAGGACAATGTAACTTATCCAATTAAGCCTTGAAAGTTTCTTCTCTCTCCTAGGGTTCCTATAAAATTTTGGGGTTGAAGATGACAAAATAATAAGATGATATCTTTTATTGTCTTTTAATTAATCAATTATTTCAATTTCCAATTTAGTTCCTACTCTTTTCTAATTTTTCCATGGATGAGTCACCAAAAATCTACATACTTTTCTTTAATGGTCTAATTATCATATAAGGACCTCTAGTTTTGAATTCCATATCTATTTAATCCTTATAGCTACTAGAATTCAACTTTCGCATTTTATACGATTTAATCTTTCTCGTAATTAAACAGTTAATCGATAAAATTTTCATATCAAAATTTTTACACGACACGTCTATCATAATACAGACCATATAATAAAATAAAAATAAATTTTATTTTCGGATCGAATTTGTAGTCTCGAAACCACAATTTTAATCTCACTAAAAATGGGTTATTACAATCTTCATTTCATATCATGCTTTCTATATATTATATCTTGTACTTATTCAAAATTTAATTTTATTTAAAATGTTAAGACTTGAATGGTACAATTTTTTTCTAGATTTCAATTATACTTACCTTGAAATATTACATAATTTTTATTATATTAATTTTTACAATAAAAATGAAATATATACTAAAAATCTTATAAAATTAAATAAAATACGTAAAATATAATTAAAGTATTATTAAAGCTATAAAAGTTTTAAAAAATTAAAAATAGTAATAAAATTAAAAGAAAAGTTATTTGATAAAAATTTTTAGACGACTTGTACCGACTCCAAAATAAAAATAAAAAATGTGGTTGGCACATAATCCTATGCGTACGGTTTAATTTACCATCCCTAATTGTAGCATCAAAGGCTTTTATCCTTTATCCTTTTTTTTTTTCAAAACTTCAATTGGATATGGTTTTATTCTTCAATGAAGTTTCAGTCATATACTAAAAATATCAAATCCAATATCTCAGATTCTTACAGAATACACACAAAAGCAAGAGAAAATTTAGATTCACAAGACACTGAGTCAGATGGCAGAAGACTTTACTGGTTGCGGAGAGTGGCCAAAATGCAGAATCAAGGTAATAATAATATATTGTTCTGTTTAGGGGGATTTTCCAAGCAAGATTGCATTATTGAACTGCAACTGAGACAGATACAACTAGTAGGAAGACTCTGTTCATTCTAATGCTGGAAAAGGGTATTTGTTTGTTTCTAAAAATTAATTCTCTAGGGCAACCCATTATTGATGTTGTTGTTTCATGTAAAATCATGCAATGTATAGGCACAGCTCAACCACATTCACACATGGTGAGCTCAGACCTTAAGCCCTTTTGAAGGGCACACCAGCATAACTGGTTCATGGCTGTCAATATCTTCTGCAACTTGATTGACATGGGGAACTGATAGTGTAAAATTCTTACTTGTATAAGAGACATGAAAATAGCAACTAACAAGGGAGAAATTAGGAAAGTTTCATTGGATTATTAACCTTAACATGTGATATCAATAAATACACCACTGACATGGTTTGAAGTAACCTCAACTTTTTTTTATTATATAATTTAATTTTAAACAATTTTTTTGAAACTCTAAAAAATATTAATTATAAAAAAATCAAAGTATAAAATTTTGTATGAAAATGACCCGTTTTTTATTGTGCACACCGTTGCTGCCATACCCATTGGCGGTGCCACTCCTAATCATGAGTCAATGATTAGCCGTTTTTAAAAATAATAATTTTTTGGGTGCCGTCATTGGTATGTATTTTTCTATATACCCATTTAAATACAGGTAAAGAAAAAAGAAAAAAAATATTTTAATGGGTGTCGACACTTTCTTTGGCGGAACCGAATGAATTTATATAAAAAAAATATGGTGTTGTTGTTCTCATTGGCAAGACGGTGTCAAGAATTTGAATTTTTTGTGTTTGTCAGCCATTTGGCAAAGACCAATTATTTTTTTTTTAAAAAGTTGATTTTTTTTGTGCTACTAGGTTGTGTGGTGGCATCGGTGTTAGAAAACAAATTTTGTATTGTTTTCGGTGTCGGTAGGCCTTGTGGCGACGCCACCAATTATATATCTGAATTGCAATGCCCCTAACTCGAATTCGTCACCGGAATAGAGTTACGGAGCATTACCAGAGTTATAAATTTATCTATCAGACATTTTATTTCACCTAGCATTAATATTTGGAACCAACTAAAATCAAACATATTGTCCCTTAAACATATTTATTTTTCTCAACTTGTCTTACTTAAATTTATTACTCATCTCAACATACTTAAATTCATTGTATCAACGTATCAAAGATAATCACATATTTACATGTCATGATAAATATCATTCTCTTGCCGTTTCTTCATAAACATAAATCAATTAATTTATATCAATATTTCATATACCATTAACTCGTATTTCCTTATATCACATAATTAGATTACACAAACTTACCTGACTAAATTGCAGAAATACCAAGATTCAGGGGCATTTTGGTAATTTTCATTTTCATCGAATTTTCAACCGATCTTGATCTAAATTAATAATTTCATTCAATTTATTAATTTAGACAATAAAATAATTCATTTCACTCAATTTGGTCATTTTTTATACTTTTACAAAAATTGCCTCTAAAGTTTTACTTTTATTCAATTTAGTCCATGAGTCTAAAACATGCAAATTAGCCATGCTAGCCGAATATTCATATATATTTTCCTCCTCCTCCTCTCCATTCCACATCCTTAATTTATATTACATGCATATAAGTAACATTATCTATGATTTCACTATTTACTTATAAATTTATTCAAAGTTATCCATTTGAGTCATAGTCACTAAATTATTTATATCTTGAGTTACAGAATTCCAATTTAAGATCCTCTTGATGTGTTAGAAACTAGACTCAAATATTTTTCTACCATAAAATTTCAGAATTTATAGTTTATCCAATAATTACATTAAAATCTTCAAACTTGACTCTATTCTGCTGTTTGATAGTTTCTACCTTTCTTTACTAAAAATTAATTATCTTTTAGTACAGGACTTCGATGATGTTATCGTTTGTTTCTATTAAAAATAGACTAATTAATAATTCAAAAATTTAAATTTAAGCCCATAATTATTTTTCTCCAATTTTTTATGATTTTCTAAACTCAGAACAGGGGAACCCGAAATCATTCTGACCTTGTCTCACAGAATTGACTATAAATCATAATTTGCAAGTTCATTGCTTACATCACTTATTCTATAAAAAAAAACTAAACTCAAAAAGATTTAATTTCTTATTTTATTCATCCTCTAATTAGATTTACACATTTTTTGTGATTTTTCAAAGTTAGACTACTGCTGCTGTCCAAAACTGTTTTACTGCAAAATGTTAATTACCAAGTTTGTAACACCTTTATTTACTTTCTCTATAATATTTCCCATCACTTTCTCTTATTTTCCTTCACTAACATATCGATAACATAGGACAATATATAAGAAAACTCTACTATAACATCATTTTCATGCTTTTTCAATAATAACAAACTTGAAAATATATTGAAATCTTGATGTTCTTGCCTTGTCTTATTGATTTCAATCTTTAACTTGATTTTCTCTCTCCTCCAGCTTCTATTTCTTGAATCTAACTTGATATTCTAGATCCTCATAGTCTCCTTAATATTTTTCTCTCTTGGTAGCTATGGAAATTCTTTTGATTTCTAAGTGACAATGGTGAATTTTTGGTAGAAGGACTAAACTGTAAAGAAAAGAAAGTTTCTTTCTTATCTTCTTTCTAACGTGGGGTGCATGGAAGAGGATGATGGATGGTCTATTGTTGTTTCCTCCCCCACACATATATATACTAAATAAAATAATAAACTAATAAATATCTTATTAAAATATTAATAAAATAATATTTATCTAATTAATTAATTTAAAATATCATCAACATAATCATTACATTCTAGAACTCTCTCTCTTACTAATTGACCATTTTGCCCTTCATGATCTTTTAAAATTCCATCATTGAGTCATAACTTAATTTGGAAAAATTACAATTTAGTCCCTCATAATTCTTCACCTATTCGATTTGGTCCTAATTCATCCATTTTCCTTAGTTTCTAGATTATTCCACCCCTAAAATATTTACACTATTGGTCCTTCAAATTTTTCATATTTACACTTTAACCTCTCATATGTTTAGTATTTACTCTTGGGCAACAAAACTTTTCTCACTTTACAATTTAGTCCTTTCTTGAATTAATAATGTAATATATCATAATATGCTTCCCAATATTGACATAATCCAAAATTTTCCCTTTTTGTCACTTTATTTCCTTACTTAACTATATCAATGATAATATCTTACTTTCTTACTGTAGTAATTTTCGAGGTATTACATGAATTTTGTTGAAGTTTGCTTGATTTAACTGTTTAAGAGATAGAGAGAGAAAAAAAAGATTTTTGTTTAGTAGAAGAGAAAATAAATTGTATGAAGATGAAAAACCAAATGTTTTTGTTATAGGTTTAGTTCGATGGGGCAATCTTACCATCAACTGAAGTTGGTTGTGTATTCGAAGGTCGCCACAATGTAGGGATAAGATTCAATAAGAATATAAAGGTGGAAGAACTTAAACGAAAAATTAGAGAAAAAATAGCTCTCCGTTGTAGGAAGATAATGTCAAGATTATTTTACAAATTTCCAATTTCCTCAAATCTTTTGAAATTTATAGAGATGGAACTTATAGATGATGATGACCCGATGACTATGCTCAGAATTTATTGGTCACCTCGGAATGTCAACCCCCAACTAGTTGAGTTGATCGCACAGTTAGCCGATTTCTAGCTCGTTCAAAATGTCACTCCAATAAGTCCACATCACAGGTTTCACTTTAATATCAATGTCAGATGGGCAAATTAGTCATGCTGTAGAAGGACATCACAATGGCCTGAAAATCTAAACTATGCTGGGAGTTCGTATAACAACCCTATCCTGGGTTTAAGTCTAGAGATACATCCAGAGGTGATGGGCACCAATGCAGATGGTGAAGAAGGGTCCGATAATGATGACCATTCTCACCACAATGGTGAAGATTTTAGTGACCTCGATCTAGATGAGGTGCCAGATGATATCGACAATAAAGGTGCGAAAGAGGGTGAAGATGTACACCCATTTTGGTCGAAAACCGAGTCATGACATTGTTATACGGAATGACCTTGGGGCCCTCATGTTGAGCGTAGACCCCGGTATGGCGCTTGCACCTGAGTTTTCTGAGTACCCAGATATAATACTTACTTTCCAGTTGGCGATAGATTCAGAGTTTAAAGGGTTGTTCGTAGGGGAACAATTCGAAAACTAGGCAGAATGCGTATTTCCATCAAGCGGTACAACATAAAGAAGTCGGTGGACAACAAAGTGACAAAGTCTACACCAACATTATATGTTGAGGAATGTTGGAGGGCAAAAGAATGGTGCAGCTGGCGTGTAACACCCCAAACCCAGTCTAAACACTATGACGTAATCTGGCGTGTCACTGGGAAGAAAATGTCTTACAAACCATTTTTGTCGACTTGATTTGAAGAGAAAACTTTTTTGTAGTTAAAAAGAAATGAGGTTGAATTGAGTGAATTGTTAAAACATTTTGAAACTTAATTCAGCATGATAGAATCACCTTGTTGTTAACCTTTGTTTATTATTTATCCGGCGTATAACTTTATAAAAACTCAAAGTATTTACTTAAGTTTATAAAAATGTCTATCTCGTAAATTACTTGACATGCCTTTTTCGTTTAATAAAAATTTAAGAGAAAATGGAACGAATAATAAATTCCAAAGTAAAGTTTAAGTGGCCTTATTACAAACTGAAATCCAAACTTAAAGTAGAGGAAAACCAAATCCGTAATAAATAGTGAAATAGAAACAATTGTTGAGCATGGCCACCACGAGTCCACTCAAGCTCCGAATCCACGGTCTAAGCATTATCTAAAAAAAAACAACAGAAGGGGTGAGTCACCAAGACTCAGTGTGTAATTTCCCATCCCAAAAGACGTTAAGCTCATACACAGATTCATATGATATTATGCATGTCATGCAACCCATTACCTAAATATCCACTCGAGTCTCCCAAATCTACCCCTTGTGGCACCTAGCCACTGGTGGTACCTAACCACTGGTAACCGAAGTTACAAATATTCATGTGTGGGGCCAACCCACTTGTGGAACCTAACCACTGGTGACAATCCCTTATATCGATATGTGGGGCCAACCCACTATGGTACCTAACCACTGGGACGAGTCACAGAGGAAATCATATGTGGTACCTAACCACTGGTGGTTCCAAACCACTGAGACTTAGTCACGAATAATAATATGTGGGGCCAATCCATGTGTGGTACCTAACCACTAGTGACAGTCTGATAAACCATGCCTTCCCCCTCCTCTCATCATACCCATATCTCATGTATATGTTTCTCCATACAATATCATCATGTTTAACACTTAAAAGAATATAACATGGCACACACATAGGTTTCACATCGATAAAACACGTTATTCACCATAATGGACTTACCCGGAGTCCTTGCTTATACCCATAAGGGTAACGTAATGTTTCCCACTGCTATTTTGGCTTTTGACAAAACACAACATTTAACATAACAACATATGAAGTGTGCAAGAGTTATACACCTGATACCCGTACTATCGCAATCTCGGCTTTAACACTATCGTCACTCGAGACTATCGCTACCGGCCTACGATCTTGCTCTGATGCCAGCCCACAGCTCGGTGGGCAATCTCGTACTGCCTATACTACTCGTTTCTTGAACGTAGGGATCGAACCAGATGGTTTGCTTCCCTCTCCAACTTGTATGTTTCTAAATCGATCGAATCCCGGAGTTAACAGACTTGGCTAAAACGATGATTGAATCCCTACACCACAACCAAATGAGATTCGGCTAAAGAAGAATAGATTAAAGAGAAGTGGCCCTTCGGCCAAACAGGGGACATAAGTCCACCCTCCAACGTTCAGCCACACGAAAATCCTATCTCCTTACCATCGGTTTTCTTCTAGATTCGGCACAAGCAGCCACCACAGAAGGGACTCGGCTTCAATCCTGAGATGATGATTCGGCTATGTTGAAACTTCGGGAAAAGAGGCTGAACTTTGAAGGTTTCGACTATGGGAGAAAAAAATATGGGCAAGGGTATTCGGCTTTTGAAAGAATATTAAAGAGGAGAAGAGAGTGTTAGAGAGCTGCGGCAAAAAAAAAGAGAACCCACAAGAGAAAAGGGAATTTCAGCTTTGAAGAGGAAGGATGAGAAGGAAAATAGATGAAAAAGACTAACACTTGTGCCTACTAATTTCGCCATATCAACCCGATTTTTCTCCCCCTCTCAGAGTTTGATTTTCAGCCAACTCTGCCTCCACCTGATAGCTCTTATCCTCCCTAGTTATCTTAATCTACAACCTCCCATCAAAAGAGGCCTACTAAGCCCCAACTCCTCCCCTCATAAATCAACATATTATCCACATAATAAAAGAATTAAATCTCTTATTTAGCCCAAGAGCATGGGCTCCAAGCGGCCAACACTTAGGCCCAATCCTTCCCCTTAATGACGCCACCTTCTGGTTCCCTTATAGCACCACCAGACTTTGGGCCACAAGCCCACTATGCTAATTTTAAACCCAGATACCTATTTTTAAACCTTATAATGCCCTAACAGAGAAAAAAAATAACTAAGGTCTCAGCCCAACCTGAGCCCAATTCGCACCTCTAAATCTCAAGCTAACACCTGAACCCTACAAGACACAAAATGCGCAGACCCACTATTTCAGGATGTTACAGTTCCACCCACTTAAAATAAATTTCGGCCCCAAAATTTACCTGATCAAAAGAGTTGAGGGTATTGCTGCCGCATAACATCTTCTAGCTCCCATGTCGCTTCTTCTGACCCATGGTTCCGCCACAATACTTTCACCAAAGGGACTGATTTCCTACGTAATACTTTGACATCCCGCTTCAGGATCTGCACTGGTTCCTCCTCAAAAGATAAGTTTGGGCCCACCTCAATTTCTTCTACCAGCACAACATGAGATGGATCTGAGCGATAGCGTCTAAGCATGGAAACATGAAACACATTATGGATCTGACTCAATTCTAGTGGCAACTCGAGCTGATAAGCTACTGGTCCCACTCGCTTCAACACCTGATAAGGCCCGATAAACCTAGGGTTCAGCTTGCCTTTTCGACCAAATCTTAGCACTTTCTTCCACGGCGACACCTTCAAGAAAACCCTGTGACCCTCTGCAAATTCTATATCCTTCCGTTTGAGATCGGCATAGGACTTTTACCTATCCGAAGCTTCCTTCAGACGAGCTCGAATTAGGCTAACCTTATCTTCTGTTTTAGCAACCAACTCTGGACCCAATAACTGCCGCTCCCCCAACTCTGTCCAACACGTAGGGGTACGACACTTTCGACCATATAACGCTTTATATGGTGCCATCTGAATACTTGCCTGGTAACTCTGCCAACGGTAGAAATTCTTCCCAACTACCTCTGAAATCCAAGGCGCAACCCCTTAGCATATCTTCCAAAACTCAGATATCCTCTCCTACCGTCCATCCTTTGGGGATGAAACACCGTACTGAATTCCAATTTTGTACCTAATGCTTGGTGCAACGCCTTCCAAAACCTCGACGTGAACCTAGGGTCCCTGTCTGAGATAATCGACATCGGTACCCCATGTAACCTCACGCCGCCACATATAATTTAGCCAACTTTTGAGAGAGTAATCAACCCGAACCCAAGATAAATGAGCCAACTTTTTAAACAACAACAATCACCCAAACCGAATCCTTCTTAGTAGGCGTGAGGGGTAGCCCACTAATAAAATCCATCGTGATCCTTTCCTATTTCCACTGCAGAATCTTTATCGGTTGCAACAATCTCGAGGGTAACTGATGTTCGGCTTTGACCTGTTGACACGTCAAACACGTACTCACAAATTTAGTTACTTCTCACTTTAGGCCCGACCACCAAAACTGCTCCCGTAAATCCTGGTACATCTTACTACCTCCAGGATGCATAGCGTATGGACTACTATGAGCTTCCTGAAGAATCTTCTGCCTTAACTCCACATCTTTAGGCATGCAAACCTTCCCTTGAAAACATAGCACTCCATCGCTGCTCAAGCTATACCCGTCCAATCCATCATTCTACACTTACAAACACCGAGCGTTTAAGACTTCATCCACCGCTTGTTTTTCCTTAACCTAGTTTACCCACGCTTGGCTTCACTTGCGCCTCCTTGGTCATCATATAGACTAAGGTGGGAAAACAAGGCTTTAAATCTGCCACAACCTTGTGGCTCAAGGCGTCGACTACCACGTTAGCCTTACCGGATGGTACTCAATCGAGCAATCATATTCCTTCAACAAATCGATCCACTTCCTCCGCTTTAAATTCAATTCCTTCTGAGTAAGGAGGTATTTCAAACTCTTATGATCTGTGTACACAATAGACCTTTCTCCATACAAGTAATGTCTCCAAATTTTTAGGGTGAAAACCACTGCAGCCAACTCTAGATCGTGCGTCGGGTAATTCACCTCGTGAGGTCTCAATTACCGAGAAGCATACGCTACTACCTTCCCCTCTTGCATCAGCACACACCCTAAAGCTGTATGCGACGCATCACAATAAACCGTAAACTCTTTCCCTACTTCAGGTTGAATCAGCACCGGAGCTTCCATCAAAATCCTCTTCAACTCCTCAAAACTCTCTTGTTGCTTGTCTGACCACGCAAACGGAACCCCTTTCCTTAGAAACTTGGTTAACGGTGCTGCAATCAAAGAAAACCCTTCAAGAAACCTTTTGTAATATCCTGCTAAACCCAAAAACTCTGAATCTCCGACACAGACTTCGGCGATTTCCAGTCTAATACCGCTTCAATCTTTCGGGGGTCCTCTCTAATCCCCTCTGCTGATACCACATGACCCAAAAAGGTAACTTCCTTCAACCAGAACTCGTACTTACTAAACTTAGCGAACAACTACTTTTCTCTTAGAATCTGTAAAACCACCCGCAGATGTGTGTCGTACTCCTCCTCCGACTTCGAGTACACTAGAATATCATCTTTAAACACTACGACAAACAGATCCAAATACGGCTGGGACACCCGATTCATCATATCCATGAACGCTGCAGGGGCGTTAGTCAACCCAAACGGCATCACCAAAAATTCATAGTGACCGTAACGAGTACGAAAAGTCGTCTTATGGATATCCGCCTCTCTGACCTTAAGCTAGTGATATCCCAACCTCAAATCTATGTTGGAAAAGACTGAGCCTCCCCTAAGTTGGTTGAACAGGTCATCTATCCTTGGTAACGGATACCTGTTCTTAATCGTCAACTTATTCAACTGACGATAATATATGCACATTCGCATCGACCCGTCCTTCTTCTTAACAAAAAGCACAGTGCTCCCCATGGCGATACACTTGGCCGAATAAAACCCCGATCCAACAACTCCTGAATCTGCGCTTTCAGCTCCACCAACTCCTTCGGTTCCATTCCATATGGGGCAATAGACACTGGCACTGTTCCTAGTAGAAGGTCTATACCAAACTCCACTTCGCGATCCGGAGGCAAACCCGGAAGCTCTTCCTGAAAAACATCGGTAAATTCTTTCATCATTCGGACATCCCCCACCTTTGATTCCTTAACCTCCAAGGCACAAACATAAGCCACATACGCCTTACATCCATTCCTCACCATTTTCTCAGGCTTCAAAGCGGATACCACATTAGATAGGTAGTTTCTTCTTTCACCTATCATCACCACCTCCATGCTCCTCAACTTCAGCGCCCACAGCTGGCGGCGGCGGAACCTTATTTTTTGACCCATAACCAGACCCTACCGATTTCGACACAGTCGTCTTACCCCTACCACGGCCACGCATAATACACCCTCGACCTCGAGTGCTCATTCTACCGCTCGCGAATTAATCTGGTTTAGAAATTTTATAGGTTGATAACTTTTTCTTCCACTGATTAACTGTAACACCCCAAACTTGGCCTAAATGCCACAATCGGATCTGACGTGCCACGGAAATGAAAAATGTTTTAAAACTGATTCATTGATTTTCGAAAAGGGAAAGTCGTTGTAAAACTAATTTTTTCAGAAAACATCGAGGTGTTTTGGAAAGGTGCAAAACATGTTGATATTTCGTATTATTTATTTAGGCGTGGTATATATAAAAAAAAACAAGTACTTATCTAGTTTTTTTTTTTAAAAAAACATTCAATTCCTAGTTTAATCAACATAGTAAATATGAACTTTAGAGTCTACTAAATAAAAACAAACCCAAAATAAAGTTTAGGCGACCTTATTTACATAACTGTGAACCAAAATTAAACGAAATAACTAAGTTCGAAAGAAAAATTTGTGATAAACCAAATGCTGTGCATGGCCACCTCGAGTCCTCTCCGGCTCTATATCCACGATCTAGGCCTAATCTGCAAAATGTAATGGAAAGGGGTGAGTCACCGAGACTCAGTGTATAAATCCCCATCCCAGAGAAATTATGCCCTTACACAAATTCATACATTAATATGCAAGTCATGCAACCCATCCAACCTAGTATCCATCCGAGTCTCCCAAATCTACCCCTTGTGGTACCAAACCACTGGTGGTGCCAAACCACTGGTAATCAAAGTTACAAAAGAGATATATATGTGGTACTAAACCACTAGTGGTGCCAAACCCCTGAGACTTAGTCACAATTTTAAACATATGTGGGGCCAACCCACTGTGTGATACCAAACCACTGGTGACAGTCTGATAGATCATACTTCCCCCTCCTCTCATCACCCATAACATATATTTATGGTAACAACATCAGTGTGATCATGTTTAACATACTAAATTATGTATACAAGATAACATGCTTTCATAGATCACATACAACGCGAGTAATAGTAACAACTTACCCGGCATCCACGCTTTTACTCAAAAGGGTATTTCAATAACCATACCTATCATTCTGGCTTTTAAACAACACACAACATTAAAACATATTAAGTAAGAAAGTGTGTAAGAGTTACACACCTGGTTTTCGCACTAACGCTTTTACTACTTATACTCTATTATCACTCGAAACTACCACGATTGGCCTACAATCCAACCCCGATGTTGGCCCACACCCGGATGGCCAATCACGCACTCTTGAACAGATCGCTTTTTGTATTTTGACGTTGGGTTTATAGATCCAACCCCTCCTTCTGCTTGACTGCTATTCGAGTCCATAATAACCCTTGGTCACTAAACCAATCAAACCGATGAGATCTAATAAATAAACTTAGTGTTTAAACGAAACCCTTACCTAGCTTTCAGATCCCGAAAGTCTTTAAGAAAGCTTCACACCCCACCTACATTCGGCCAACACCAAACTATCAAACCGATCCATTATTTGGAGCCAAACACGTACCATATAGCATTCAGCCAACCATAATTGAACAAGAAAGGCCATTCGACCAAACCTACCATAACCTACCTTCGGCTTTTCCACCAAATCGGCACTTCTGACTACTAATAGGTAGGATTCGGCTTCTATAGATAGAGAAGAGAAATCGATAAGCCTTACAACAAGTGATTTGGATTAGAGCTTGATAGAATCAAAGAAATCACAGAGGAAGGAAATCTCGAAACTCACCGGATTACAGAGGAGTATTTGGCTTACGATGAACCTTCGGGAAACAGAAAAACCACCTTGATGATTCGGCTATGGAGGAAGATGATCAGAGGGGAGTAGGTTTTGAAAGAAAAACTATTTGAAGAGAGGGAGAAAGTGCTGGAAGGTGGCGGCAAGGAAAAGAAAAGAGAAGAGTTTGAGAAAAAAGGAGGAGAGGATTTTCGGCTAGCAAAGTAGATGAATGAAAAAAATGAAAGAAAGATGAGTACTATGGCTACCAAATTCGGCTGCACTAGCACAGACCTTAGAGTTGGAATTTCAGCCAATTCTCTCCCTCCTGATAACCTTTATCCATCTTGATAACCCAACCTTTATCTCTCTTTTAAAAGAGGCCACCTTAAATCCACCTCTTCCCTCTTAATTATCATCTTTTTTAATCATAAAATAAAAGAAATAAACACTCCAAAATTGTAGCTAGGTGCCGTCCAACCCCCTTCCCATAGGAGTGCCGAATTTTACCCATCCATTTGGGCTTCAAGTGGCCACACATGGCCCAATAATCCCCCCTAAGTGGTGCCACCTTAATGGCCACTCAAAGCACTCCAGATTTTTGGGCCACGAGCCCAGCTTGCTACTAACATAATAATTTAAATTAAAAATACTACTAACTTTCTTTTTAAACAATTTAACTTTGATTTAAGCCCAAACTTGGGCCCAATCCAAACCTCAAAGCTTTCACCTACTAATTTATCCATGCAACGCATTAAATGCACAGACCCACAAAATCAGGATATTATAGTTCTACCCTCCTTAAAATAAATTTCGGCCTCGAAATTTGCCTGGTCAAAAGAGTTGAGGGTATTGTTGACGCATAATATCCTCCGGCTCCCATGTCGCTTCCTCTGATCCATGGTTTCGCCATAGTACCTTTACCAAAGGAACAGATTTCCTACGTAAAACCTTAACATCCTGATCTAGGATCTGCACAGGTTCCTCCTCAAACATTAAGTCTAGATTCACCTCTATCTCCTCCACCGGCACAACGTGTGATGGATCCGAGCGATAGCATCTAAGCATAGAAACATGAAACACATCATGGATTTGACCCAACTCTGGTGGCAACTCAAGCTGGTACGCCACTGGTCCTACCCGCTTCAACACCTGATAGGGCCCAATAAATCTAGGGCTCAACTTGCCTTCCCTACCGAATCTCAGAACCTTCTTCCATGGTGACACCTTCAAGAAAACCTTGTCACCTTCAGCAAACTCTATATCCTTCCGCTTGAGATCGGCATAAGACTTACACTCGTCCAAGCTTCTTTCAAACGAGCTCGAATCAACTCCACCTTATCCTCTCGCTCTCAGAATCAGCCCGGACCCAACAACCGCCGCTCTCCAATTCCGTCCAACACGTAGGGTACGACACTTCCACCATATAACGCTTCAGATGGAGCCATCTTAATACTCACCGATAACTATTGTTATACGCGAACTCTGCCAACGGTAGAAATTCTTCCCAACTGCCCTTGAAATCCAAGACACATCCCCTTAGCATGTCCTCCAAAACTTGAATCACCCTCTCCGATTGTCCATCCGACCGGGATGGAATCCGTCAGATGAAATCTAATCTTGTGCCTAGTGCCTGGTGCAAAGCTTTCCATAACCTTGACATAAACCTTGCGTCTCTGTCCGAAATAATTGACACTAGCACCCCATGCAACCTTACAATCTCCGCTACATATAATTTTGCCAACTTCTGAAGAGAAAAATCCATACCTCTGTGTATGAAATGAGCCGATTTTGTCGATGGTCCACAATCACCCAAATTGAATCCTTCTTGGTAGGCGCCGGGTAGCCCACTCACAAAATCCATTGTAATCCTTTCCCACTTCCATTGTGAAATCTTAATCGGTTGCAACAATCCCGAGGGTAACTGATGTTCAGCTTTAACCTTCCGACATGTCGACACTTGCTCACAAATTTCACATTTCATGCTTAAGGCTTACCACCAAAATCGCTCTTGCAAATCCGGTACATCTTACTACCTCCTAGATGCATGGCATATGGACTGCTATGTGCCTCTTGCAAAATCTTCTGCCTTAACTCCACATCCTTAGGCATACACACCTTCCCTTGAAAACACATCAGTCCATCACTATTCAAGCTATACCCTTCCAATTCACCATTCAGTACTTGCAACCACTGAGCACTTAAAACTTCATCTGCCCGTTGTTTTCCTTAACCTCGTTAATCCATGTTGGCTTTACTTGCAATTCTGCTAATAGGCTTCCATCCTCATACAGACTAAGGTGAGCAAACATGGCTCTTAAATCCCCACAACCTTACGACTTAAGGCGTCTGCTACCATATTAGCCTTTTCCGGGTGGTATTCAATCGAGCAGTCATAGTCCTTTAACAGCTCAATCCACCTCCTTTATCTTAAATTCAACTCCTTCTACTTGAGAAGGTACTTCAAGCTCTTGTGATCCGTATACACTACCGACTTCTCTCCATACAAATAATGTCTCTAGATTTTTAGCGCAAAAACTACTACAGCCAATTCTAGATCATGAGTCGGGTAGTTCACTTCGTGAGGTCTTAACTGTCGAGAAGCGTACGCTACCATTTTTCCTTCTTGCATCAGCACACAACCCAATCCTTTGTAGGATGCATCACAATAAACCGTAAATTCCTTTTCAGCTTCTGGTTGAATTAACACCGGGGCCCCGTTAAAATCTTTTTTAACTTTTCAAAACTTTTCTGTTACTTGTCTGACCACACGAACGGAACCCCTTTCCTCAGTAACTTGGTTAACGGTGCTGCAATCGGAGAAAATCCTTCCACGAACCTCTAGTAATACCCTGCTAGCCCTAGAAAACTCCGAATCTCAGCCACAGAATTTGGTGGCTTCCAATCCAAAACGGCCTCAATCTTCCGAGGGTCCACTCTAATCCCCTCAGATGACACTACATGACCCAAGAAAGTAAGCTCCTTTAGCCAAAACTCGCACTTACTAAACTTGGCGTATAAACACTTTTCCCTTAGAATCTGTAACACCACTCGTAAATGCGCGTCATGCTCCTCCTCCGATTTCGAGTACACCGTATTGTTGTCGATAAATACTACGGTGAACCGATCCAAATACGTTGAAACACTCGATTCATCATATCCATAATGTCATTGGGTGCATTCTCAACCCGAACAGCATAACCAAAATTCGTAATGCCCAGACGAGTACTAAATGCCGCCTTATGGATATCCGCCTCTTTACCTTAAGTTGGTGATACCCCAACCTTAAATCTATCTTGGAAAAGACCGATGCTCCTTGTCGGTCGAACAAGTCATCTATCCTAGGCAAAGGGTACTTGTTCTTAATCGTCAATTTATTCAACTGACGATAGTCTATACACATCTGCATCGACCCGTCCTTTTTCTTCACAAAAAGCACAGGCGCTCCCCAAGGTGACACACCTGGCTGGATAAAACCCCGATCCAGCAACTCCTAAATATGTGCTTTCAACTCCACCAATTCTTTTGGTGCCATCCTATACGGAGTAATGGACACCGGCGCTGTTCCCGATAAAAGGTCTATACCGAACTCCACTTCCCGATCTGGGGCAAACCCAGAAGCTCTTCTAGAAAGACATCAACAAACTCATTCACTGCTCGAACACTTCCTATAGTCGGTTCCTTACCTTTCAATGCACAAACATAAACTACAAACGCCTCACATCCTTTCCTTACCATCTTCTCTGCTTTTAGCGCGGACACCACATTAGATAGGTAATTCCTTCTCTCACCTATCATTACCGCCTTTACACCCTCGACCGTTTTCAGCACCATGAGCTTAGCCTCACAGTCTAATTCTGCCTCGTACTTAACCAACCAATCCATTCTTAGGATTAAATCGAACTCCCCAAAGGGTAGTTCCATCAAATCCGCTTGAAACACGACCCCTTGGAGTTCTAGGGGTACATCCCTATATAGTTTGTCTACCACTATAGAGTGTCCTAGAGGGCTAACTACCGTCATCTTCCTAGCAGATATCTCATAGGCTAAGTTCAGAGTTCCTACCACACTATTAGCAATATACGAGTGTGTCGAACCAATATTAATTAAAGCAATGTAAGGCAGCCTAGAAATTATAAACGTACCAGTTATGATGTTCGGTGCATCGCCCTCCTCTCAACCTTTGGCTGTGTAGACCAACCCAGGCTGCCTAGCATTAGCCCCTCTAGCACCTCGGCAAGGTGCTCCACGACCTCGACTGTTGCCATTACCATTACCCTTAGCCGCACCTCGACCCCTTTGTAGTTGCTGGCCATCTATCCTGAATTAACCACGTTCTTGACCCTCAGCTTGGATCCTAGCTAACTTCTGCAGATAGTCCCTTACCCGGTGCTCCATCGACTCGTACTCAAAACATACTCTATTACCAGCCCAACATTCACCCGAATGAGACTTCCCACATCGAGCACACCGGTGGCCACTGAATAGCAGCAGTAGGTCTCGCAGCTTGATCCGGCCCATCAAATCTAGTCCTTTTTTGAGCAGTCCCTCTAGACCCTGATGGCCCAAAACTCATTTTATCCTTGCCCTATCCTGATTCCGTTTCTCGGTCCGCTTCACCTCCTTAGCTATTTTGGCCTTTTCCACGAGAACGGTAAATTCCCTTTCACGCTGAGGTGCAATCAACACTCGCAGCTCATCTCTCAGCCCGTCCTCGAACCTAACACAACGCTTATGCTCTGTGGCCACCATACCCCGAGCATACCTACTCAACCTAAAAAATTCAGCCTCGTTCTCGGGTACTGACTTATTCCCTTATACCAAATTTAGGAATGCCCTACATTGCGCATCAGTATAGCCAGTCCCCACATACTTCCTCTGATAGGTTGCCCTAAAATAATCCCAGGTGATATCACCTGCCACCGCACTATCCCTTACCGTGAGCCACCACTAGTACGACTCATCCTGGAGAAGAGACACTATCCCCTTCAACTTCTCCTCAGCCGAGAAGTCTAAATCATCCATTATTCACTCTGTTGCCTCCAACCAATACTCAGTAGTATTGGGAGCTACACCGACACCCCCTAAACACCTCCACTCCGTTATCTCGGAGTCGCTCAGCCACCGATTTGCGAGTTCCTGCTCCCCCACCTGTCTCGGCAACCCTTTCTAAAACTCGCAGTACCGCCTGCGATACTACATCATTACCACTGGTCTGGTCCTGAAACTTAGCTTTACACGGTAGATCCAAAGATCACGCTCCCGCACCCATGGCTGACCTGCTGGCTCTGACAAGGCCATCCTACCCCTACCACGGCCACGCGGTGGACATCCACAACCTTGTGTACTCATTCTTCTCGTTCGGTTTATCTGGTTAAGAATTTTCTGAATTATTAACTCACATCGCTTATCCACGAACAATTTTATGAAAAATAGTTTTAAAAGTGATTCTTTCGCATTCGGACCTATCTATAGTTTTCAGTCTTCCTAATTCTAGGAAACATGCACATTCAACATTCATACGAGCGCATCGATCACCTAAGGGTATTTTCATCATTTCACTACCCGGAGGTATTTTCGTAATTTTAACCTACATGGGTATTTTCATAATTTTCCAAAATATAATTTCGGGTGATTTGGCAAAATAAGGGTATTTTGGTAATTAATTTTTTTAACTTGGGGGTATTTCGATAATTTTGCAAATTTAGGGGTATTTTGGTAATTTTGTAAATTCGGGGGTATTTCAAAAAAATTTTACAAGTCAGAGTAATTTGGTAGTTTTATAAACCAAGGGTATTTTGGTTATTTTTTTCAATCTAAGGTAATTTTTACAAATCTAGGGGTTATTTGGTAATTTCAAAACTAGGGCTTTCACAAAACGGTGTGGCTGGTCCCTTTCGGGTTTTAGTTGTAAGTTTTAGCCTGTTGACACGCCCTCGTAACTAGGGTGAATAGTCACTATGCACCATATAGGATTCTAGTGAAAAGAAGGTGAGTCACTAGGACTGCTTAAATACCAAGCTTTTCCTAAATCCATTCCTAGACATGCATATGCCTATTGCCACACCCTAGCTTGGCTAAAGTGAGCAATCACTATGCACCAGGTAAGATTCCTGCGAAGAAGAGGTGAGTCACTCGGACTGCTTAAATACCAAGCTCTTCCGGATCTACTGCTAAACATGCGTATGCGTGTTGCCACACTTTAGCCTTATGACTTGTCTACAGGTTCTGTTTATTAAGGTTAAGTCTTATGGCTTAGAAAGTTGTTTGTCTAACCTAGAGTACATTAATACTATCATCCTTAACTACGTTTAAGCCCACAAAACCCAACAAATATATATCACAACAGAAGTTAGGGTACTTACATGGGTGGATTGGCGCCGGAGACTCAAAGCCATGCTTAATCATTTCACAAACCCAAAAACATATTTTGGGCCCTAAGCCCACAACCGAGCTTTTGAATCGGGCTCTGATATCAAAATGTAACACCCTAAACCCGGTCTAAATGCCATAACCGGATCTGACGTGCCACGAAAAGGAAAAATGTTTTAAAATCGATTCGTTGATTTTCAAAAAGGGAAAGTTATTGTAAAACTATTTTTTTTTCCAGAAAACGTCGAGGTGTTTTGGAAAGGTGCAAAACATGTTGATATTCAGATTATTTACTAGGCGTGGTATATATAAAAAACAAGTACTTATCTAGTTTTTTTTAAAACATTCAATTCCTAGTTTAATCAACATAGTAAATATGAACTTTAGAGTCTACTAAATAAAACAAACCCAAAATAAAGTTTAGGCGGCATTATTTACATAATGTGAACCAAAATTAAACGAAATAACTAAGTTCGAATGAAAAATTTGTGATAAAACAAATGCTGTGCATGAACACCTGAAGTCCTCTCCGGCTCCACATCCACGACCTAGGCCTGATCTGCAAAATGTAATGGAAAGGGGTGACTCACCGAGACTCAATGTATAAATCCCCATCCTAGAGAAATTATGCCCTTACACAAATTCATACATTAATATGCAAGTCATTCAACCCATCCAATCTAGTATCCATCCGAGTCTCCCAAATCTACCCCTTGTGGTACCAAACCACTGGTGGTGACAAACCACTGGTAACTGAAGTTACAAAAGAGATGCATATGTGGTACCAAACCACTGGTGGTGACAAACCCCTGAGACTTAGTCACAATTTTAAACATATGTGGGGCCAACCTACTGTGTGATACCAAATCACTGGTGACAGTCTGATAGATCATACTTCCCCCTCCTCTTATCACCCATAACACATATTTATGGTAACAACATCAGTATGATCATGTTTAACATACTGAATTATGTATACAAGATAACATGCTTTCATAGATCACATACAACGCGAGTAATAGTAATAACTTACCCGGCATCCACGCTTTTACTCAAAAGGGTATTTCAATAACCATAGCCGTCATTCAGGCTTTTTAAACAACACACAACATTAACACATATTATAAGAAAGTGTGTAAGAGTTACACACCTAGTTTTCCCACTAACGCTTTTATCGCTTCTACGCTATTATCACTCGAAGCTACCACGATTGGCCTACTATCCAACCCCGATGTTAGCCCACACCCGGATGACCAATCACGCACTCCTGACACAGATCGCTTTTTGTATTTTGACGTTGGGTTTACAGATCCAACCCCTCCTTCTGCTTGACTGCTATTCGAGTCGATAATAACCCTTGGTCACTAAACCAATCAAACCGATGAGATCTAATAAATAAACTTAGTGTTTAAACGAAACCCTTACCTAGCTTTCAGATCTTGAAAGCCTTTAAGAAAGCTTCACCCCCCACCTACATTCGGCCAACACCAAACTATCAAACCGATCCTTTATTTGGAACCAAACACGTACCATATGACATTTGGCCAACCATAATTGAACAAGAAAGGCCATTCGGCCAAACCTACCATCAACCTACCTTCGGTTTTTCCACCAAATCGGCACTTCTGACTACTGATAGGCAGGATTCGGCTTCTATGGACAGAGAAGAGAAATTGACAAGCCTTACAACAAGTGATTTGGATTTGAGCTTGATAGAATCAAAGAAATCACAGAGGAAAGAAATCCCGAAACTCACCGGATTATAGAGAAGTATTTGGCTTACGTTGAACCTTCAGGAAACAGAGAAACCACCTTGATGATTCGACTATGGAGGAAGATGATTAGAGGGGAGTGGGTTTTGAAAGAAAAACTATTTGAAGAGAGGGAGAAAGTGCTGGAAGGTGGCGGCAAGGAAAAGAAAGGAGAAGAGTTTGAGAAAAAAGGAGGAGAGGATTTTCGGCTAGCAAAGTAGATGAATGAAAAAAATGAAAGAAAGATGAGTACTATGGCTACCAAATTCGGCCACACTAGCACACACCTCGAGCTGGAATTTCGCCAACTCTCTCCTCCTGATAACCTTTATCCATCTTGATAACCCAACCTTTATCTCTCTTTTAAAAGAGGCGACCTTAAATCCACCTCTTCCCTCTTAATTATCATCTTTTTTAATCATAAAATAAAAGAAATAAACACTCCAAAATTGTAGCTAGGTGCCGTCCAACCCCTTTCCCTTAGGAGTGCCGAATTTTACCCATCCATTTGGGCTTCAAGTGGCCACACATGGCCCAATAATCCCCCCTAAGTGGCGCCACCTTAATGGCCACTCAAAGCACTCCAGATTTTTGGGCCACGAGCCCAGCTTGACACTAACATAATAATTTAAATTAAAAATACTACTAACTTTCTTTTTAAACAATTTAACTTTGATTTAAGCCCAAACCTGGGCCCAATCCAAACCTCAAAGCCTTCACCTACTAATTTAGCCATGCAACGCATCAAATACATGCACCCGTAAAATCAGGATATTACATTAACAACGAATGTCTTATGGAATGAAGTTTTTAAGTTGGTTCTTTCTAATTTGAACTATGCCTACACAGTTCAGTTCTCAAGTCGATATTCCCTAATTCTAAAATTCCCATTCAATCAACATCCAATGGAACACCACATATACGTATTAAACACACAAGTTCATCCATGGTCTCACATTCATTGCCTAAGGGTATTTTCGTCATTTCACTACCTAGGGTATTTTCGTAATTTTAACCTGTAAGGGTATTTTTGTAATTTTTAAAATAGGGTATCTTGGTGATTTTTCCAAAACAGGTGTATTTCAGTAATTTTACAATTCGAGGGTATTTTGGTAATTTCTCAAACAATGGTGCTTTGGTAACTTTCCAAACAGGGTTATTTTGGTCATTTCACAAAATCAAGGGTATTTTGGTCATTTACCTCAACCTAGGGTATTGTGGATAATTTTGCAAAATCAGGATCATATAAGTAATTTTTGCAAAGATAGGTAATCGTCCCTTTCGGGTTTTAGTTAAAACTTTGGCCCATTAACAAGTCCTCGTGGCTAAGGTGAACAGTCACTACACACCAGGTAGGATTCCAGAGAAGAGGAGGTGAGTCGCTAGGACTGCTTAAATACCAAGCTCTTCCTGAATCCAATCATAGACATGCGTATGCCTGTTATCACACCCTAGTCCTTCTGACTTGCTCACAGACATGTTTATTTAGGGAAGTTAAGTTTTATGGAATTTAAGAGTTTGTGTAACTAGGCATAAGGTCCACAGGCCCTAATATATCTATCTACGTCCCTATAAACCCATTAACCTATCACACATAGATATTACCTCAGAGGTTAGGATACTTACCTGAGTGGATCGGTGCACAGCCCCTTTTATTGAAAATATTTTGGGCCTTATACCCACAGTCGAGCTTTTGAACTGGGCTCTGATACCAAAAATATAACACCCCAAACTCGGTCTAAACGTCATGATCAATCTAACGTGTCACTGGGAAGAAAACGTCTTACAAACCATTTTGTCGACTTGATTTGAAGAGAAAATTTTTCTGTAGTTAAAAAGAAACAAGGTTGAATTGAGTGAATTGTTAAAACATTTTGAAACTTAATTCAAAGATGATAGAATCACCTTGTTGTTAACATTTGTTTATTATTTATCCGGCGATAACTTTAGAAAACTCAAAGTATTTACTTAAGTTTATAAAACGTCCATCTCGTAAATTACTTGACATGCCTTTTTCATTTAATAAAATTTAAGAGAAAACGGAACAAATAATAAATCCCAAAGTAAAGTTTAAGTGGCCTTATTACAAACTGAAATCCAAACTTAAAGTAGAGGAAAACCAAATCCATAATAAATAGTGAAATAGAAACAATTGTTGAGCATGGCCACCACGAGTCCACCCCGGCTCTGAATCCACGATCTAAGCATTATCTAAAAAAAAACAACAGAAGGGGTGAGTCACCGAGACTCAGTGTGTGATTCCCCATCCCAAAAGACGTTAAGCTCATACACAGATTCATATGATATTATGCATGTCATACAACCCATTACTTAAATATCCACTCGAGTCTCCCAAATCTACCCCTTGTGGCACCTAGCCACTGGTGGTACCTAATCACTGGTAACCGAAGTTACAAATATTCATGTGTGGGGCCAACCCACTTGTGGTACCTAACCACTGGTGACGATCCCTTATATCGATATGTGGGGCCAACCCACTGTGGTACCTAACCACTGGGACGAGTCATAGAGGAAATCATATGTGGTACCTAACCACTGGTGGTTCCAAACCACTGAGACTTAGTCACAGAATAATAATATGTGGGGCCAACCCACATGTGGTACCTAACCACTGGTGACAGTTTGATAAACCATGCCTTCCCCATCCTCTCATCATACCCATATCTCATGTATATGTTTCTCCATACAATATGATCATGTTTAACACTTAAAAGAATATAACATGGCACACACACAGGTTTCACATAGATAAAACATGTTATTCACCATAATGGACTTACCCAAAGTCCTTGCTTATACCCATAAGGGTAACGTAATGTTTCCCACTGCTATTTTGACTTTTGATAAAACACAACATTTAACATAACAACATATGAAGTGCGCAAGAGTTACACACCTGATACTCGTAGTATCGCACTCTCGACTTTAACACTATCGTCACTCGAGATTACCGCTACCGGCCTACAATCTTGCTCCGATGTTGGCCCACAACCCGGTGGCCAATCTCGTACTGCCGATACTTCTCGTTTCTTGAACTTAGGGATCGAACCCGATGGTTTGCTTCCCTCTCCAACTTGTATGTTTCTAAAATGATCGAATCTCAGAGTTAACAGACTTGGCTAAAACGATGATTGAATCCCTACACCACAACTAAATGATATTCGGCTAAAGAAGAATAGATTAAAGAGAAGTGGCTCTTCGGCCAAATAGAGGACATAAGTCCACCCCCCAACGTTCGGCCACACGAAAATCCTATCTCCTTCCCTTCGATTTTCTTCTAGATTTGGCACAAGCAGCCACCACAGAGGAGATTCGACTTCAATCCTAAGATGATGATTCGGCTATGTTGAAACTTTGGGAAAATAGGCTAAACTTTGAAGGTTTTGACTATGGGAGAAGAAACTATATGCAAGGGTATTCAACTTTTTAAAGAATATTGACAAGGAGAAGAGACTGTTAGAGAGTTGTGGCAAAGAAAGAGAGAACCCACAAGAGAAAAGGGAATTTTGGCTTTGAAGAGGAAAGATGAGAAGGAAATTAGATGAAAAGACTAGCACTTGTGCCTACTAATTTTGGCATATCAAACCGATTTTTCTCCCTCCCGAGTTTGATTTTCCGCCAACTCGCCTCCACCGATAGCTCTTATGCTCCCTAGTTATCTTAATCTACAACCTCCCTTCAAAAGAGGCCTACTAAGCCCCAACTCCTCCCCTCATAAATCAACATATTATCCACATAATAAAAGAATTAAATCTCCTATTTTCTAGCCTTTGTGTCGTCCTCCCCTAGTCCCCTTAAAGTGCCGAATTTAGCCCAAGAGCATGGGCTCCAAGCGCCAACACTTAGGCCCAATCCTTCCCTTAATGACGCCACCTTCCGGTTCCCTTGTAGCACCACCGGACTTTGGGCCACAAGCCAACTATGCTAATTTTAAACCCAAATACCTATTTTTAAACCCTATAATGCCCCAACAAATAAAAAAATAACCAAGGTCTCAGCCCAACCTGAGCCCAATTTGCACCTCTAAATCTCAAGCTAACACCTGAACCCTACAACACACAAAATGCGCAGATCCACTATTTCAGGATGTTACATGGCGGGTTCGGGAAACATTTATACATAGGACTCAACTGTGGACAATCCAAAAATTAGAAGGGCCCTATACATGCACGTATGACACAAGAGCATCGAAAACTGGATACGAAAACAATCTGCAACTGCATTATGCTACTGGTGAAAGACATTGTAACAGTCCAGTTTAGACCCTAGTCAGAATAGTAGTTTTGGGACCATAAATTTGAGTCAAAAAATATTTTAATATTATTTTCTGTGTTTTTAGTTTGTGAATTGACATGTGTAAAATTTTCGTGATTAAATTTGATCATTTGTGTGCTTAATTTGCAAAAAAGGACTTAATCGCGTAAATTGTAAAAGTGGCATTCTAATTGTTAAAGTGGTTAATTATTTTGATTAATTAAAGATGGAATCCTTATGTTTTAATTTGGCCATTGAACCATGGGATGGACGGTTATGGGCTTATGTTATATGGTTTTCTTATTAAATTACAAAGGTTAATTTAGTAAATTGTATATTAAAATGAAATAAATAAAACAAATGTATTTGTAAGTGGGATGTTCATCCATTCTAGCCGAAAATAAGAGAAATAAAGGGTTTTAAGCTTTCTTAACATTCGCCATTGAAAGCTTTGATTGAGGTATGTTTTGATTCGGTTTTGATAAATTTTACGCTTTTGAGATCGTTGCTATGTAATCTATCAAGCCCATGTCTCAATTTTTGAATTTGATGATGATTTTTTTATTTTTCCATTGTTGAAAGCTTGTGGTTTTTGTTGTTTGATGATGGAAAATAAAAGATATGTGATAGATTAATATGTTTTGTCTTTGGATTTTTGATGAATTTGAGTAAATTAGGCTAAATTGTGAAAATAATAAACTGAGGGACTAAAATTAGAAATAAATGAAATGTGTGGACTTGTATGAGTTTAGTGAATATTCGGCCAAGCTATTGTGTAATGAAATTATGTTTATTTGGTATTTTGTGAAATAAGGACTAATTTGTGAAAAATGTGAAATGTTAGGGGCAAAAGTGTAATTTACACATTTATGTGTTTTTGAATGAATTTGATTGAAAATGTGATTAAATAGGTTTAATTTATACTAATTTAGATCAAGAAAAGAAGAAATCAGAATTGGACCGGGGAAAATCTAAAGTTGTTGAATAGTCGTTTCGATTCATCCGAGGTAAGTTCATAAGTAAATAAATGTCGTTAAATTCGATTGTATATATTTTATTTGTACCAAATTGAATTATTACTTGTAGATTTATGTGAATGCCGAATTGGTAAAAGTGTGGAAGAATTGTCTACGAGCTTGAATCGATCGAGTTACAACGTCCAAAAGCCCCGTACGAACCTTAGGAATAGTTAGCATACATATGTCATGACATAGGATTCTGATAAGTGTTTTCGTGTAAGACCATGTCTGGGACGTTGGCATCAACTTGTGTTTACGTGTAAGACCATGTCTGGCACATTGGCATCATATTTGATTCGTGTAAGACCTTGTTTGGGATAGTGGCATCGATATGTGATTACATGTAAGACCACGTCTGGGACGTTGGCATTGTACAAGATTTCCAACTATCCGAGTATCTTTATTGATTCCAAATGGTTCAACGGGCATGATCGAGTTAAGATCGAATGTGAAAATGAACTAAAAGGTACAGGTACTTGTTATGTTATATGACTATGAAATTAAGGTAATTATATGTTTGAGATGAATATATGAATTAGACATGGTAAAAGAGAGATTTATATGTACTTATCAGTATATGTGCTTTCGACCATTGATGTTATAATGCTATTGTATATGTGATAATGTTCGAGTTTGCAAGCGTAATAAATGCACAATTGGATAAGGTTTGTTTGATTTAGCTAGTTGATTTAATGCGAATGTTTAATTGATCATTATTTGCTTATGTCTTACTAAGCTATGAAAGCTTACTCTATGTGTATTTATAAACCTCAATTTATACATATTTTAACCCCATGCTTGGCTTATTTTGGATGAATTTTCATTAGATTTGATGAATTTGATGCTCTTAATCTCTTAATTTCATGTTTTACACTCAGGAGAGCTTAGGGAGTCAAAAATAATGAGAAATAGGCCAAACCGGGACAAAATGGGCCTACCTTAAGAATCAACACGGCTTGGATCAATGTACACGGGTAGACCACACGGCCGTGTGTGGTGAGCAGAAGCGAGCGTAGTCTAAAGAATTGAACACGGCGTGTCCATGCCGTATCAAAGTTTAATTTATTAGGAATAGCCCACTTGTGGGCCAAGGAGGTGTTCCAAAGCCTATATAAACACCCTGGGGCTAACCTAAAAGAGGACGCTGAATAGAAGGTAGAAAATACTCAAGACGACCATCGGGGCAGCTTTCTAAGAAGGATCTCCATCAAGACCAAGATCTCCCATCAAGTTCTTTAGAAGTTTTTGGGTTTTCTTGAAAAATACTCAAGATAGCCGTCGGGAGTAGCTTGGAAGAAGGATCTCCATCAAGATTGAAGATCCCCATCAAGTACTTTAGAAGTTTTGGGTTTTCTTTGTTGTTTTCCTTATTTTAAGATGTTTCCCCATTAATATGAACTAAATCCTTAGATTTATAACATAAATACTTGTTCTTATTCTTAATTGTGAGTTCTTATTCTTGTTTTAATAATTCAAAGTTATTGATTCAGTCGAATGTGCTTATTCGGAGAAGCAAAAGTCCCTGTTTAATAGTAGATCAACACAATTAAGTGGAGATGATTGCAACCCTAGAAATAGGGCGACAAAAATCAGCCGGATTAGAGTCAAATCTAATAAGGGAATCCATAGATTGAGTTAATGCAACAATAGGGGTTTTAGTTAGAAAGAAATTTCAATTAATCAACCTAGAGTTAGTTTTCTTTAGTCTTGAAAGAGATATTAACATAAATCAGGGATTTCTAAGGATTAAGTTAAGTGAATAAATCATATGAATCAAAAGTAATAAGTGAAGTCTAGGTGGATTCTTCCTTAGGTATTACCTATCTCAAAAAGTTGCCTAAAGTATTTTCCAAATTCGTCCTCTGTCGTGTTTTTAATTAAGTTTTTTTTAAACGAAATCACTCCAATTCTTAGGCTAGATGATAAAAAGATAGTAATTACTAGTACTCTTGGTCTTTGTGGATACGATATTACCGATCTTACCATAACTATACTATTAAACGATAGGTGTGCTTGCCTTTATTGTGATCGTAGTTAGTTAGAGACACATCATGCATGTTTGTTCAATGGTTTATAGATTATCAAAGCTACGGGAAGCTTGGCACCACACTATCGAACTATATTTTTGGCATCTTTTTAAAATGTACATATTGAAGTATGGCATGTATAGGCTAGAGAATTTTGATTATGTTTTGAAATGTGTAAATATAGCCATGTGATATGGCTTGTTAATGAATGTGTTTATGGATGAGTTTAGTTCATACTATATTATGTAAAATTTGGTATGTTTTGATGTGTTCATGAATGGCCAAATGAAATGGTCAATTTTGGTAAGTTTCATGGTTGATTTGGGGAAATGAAATAGTAGATCAATACAATATGATCATGTTTAACACTTAAAAGAATATAACATGGCACACACACAGGTTTCACATAGATAAAACATGTTACTCACCATAATGGACTTACCCAAAGTCCTTGCTTATACCCATAAGGGTAACGTAATGTTTCCCACTGCTATTTTGACTTTTGACAAAACACAACATTTAACATAACAACATATGAAGTGCGCAAGAGTTACACACCTGATACTCGTAGTATCGCACTCTCGACTTTAACACTATCGTCACTCGAGATTACCGCTACCGGCTTACAATCTTGCTCCGATGTTGGCCCACAACCCGGTGGCCAATCTCGTACTGCCGATACTGCTCGTTTCTTGAACTTAGGGATCGAACCCGATGGTTTGCTTCCCTCTCCAACTTGTATGTTTCTAAAATGATCGAATCTCAGAGTTAACAGACTTGGCTAAAACGATGATTGAATCCCTACACCACAACTAAATGATATTCGCTAAAGAAGAATAGATTAAAGAAGTGGCTCTTGACCAAATAGAGGACATAAGTCCACCCCAACGTTCGACCACACAAAATCCTATCTCCTTCCCTTCGATTTTCTTCTAGATTTGGCACAAGCAGCCACCACAGAGGAGATTCGACTTCAATCCTAAGATGATGATTCGGCTATGTTGAAACTTTGGGAAAATAGGCTAAACTTTGAAGGTTTTGACTATGGGAGAAGAAACTATAAGCAAGGGTATTCAACTTTTTAAAGAATATTGACAAGGAGAAGAGACTATTAGAGAGTTGTGGCAAAGAAAGAGAGAACCCACAAGAGAAAAGGGAATTTTGGCTTTGAAGAGGAAAGATGAGAAGGAAATTAGATGAAAAAGACTAGCACTTGTGCCTACTAATTTTGGCATATCAAACCGATTTTTCTCCCCCTCCCAGAGTTTGATTTTCTACCAACTCTGCCTCCACCTGATAGCTCTTATGCTCCCTAGTTATCTTAATCTACAACCTCCCTTCAAAAGAGGCCTACTAAGCCCCAACTCCTCCCCTCATAAATCAACATATTATCCACATAATAAAAGAATTAAATCTCCTATTTTCTAGCCTTTGTGTCGTCCTCCCCTAGTCCCCTTAAAGTGCCAAATTTAGCCCAAGAGCATGGGATCCAAGCGGCAAACACTTAGGCCCAATCCTTCCCCTTAATGACGCCACCTTCTGGTTCCCTTATAGCACCACCAGACTTTGGGCCACAAGCCCACTATGCTAATTTTAAACCCAGATACCTATTTTTAAACCTTATAATGCCCTAACAGAGAAAAAAATAACCAAGGTCTCAGCCCAACCTGAGCCTAATTCGCACCTCTAAATCTCAAGCTAACACCTGAACCCTACAACACACAAAATGCGCAGACCCACTATTTCAGGATGTTACAGTTCCACCCCCCTTAAAATAAGTTTCGGCCCCAAAATTTACCTGATCAAAAGAGTTGAGGGTATTGCTGTCGCATAACATCTTCTAGCTCCCATGTAAGCTTCTTGACCCATGGTTCCTCCACAATACTTTCACCAAAGGGACTGATTTCCCTCATAATACTTTGACATCCCGCTTGGGATCTGACTTTGGTTCCTCCTCAAAAGATAAGTTTGGGCCCACCTCAATTTCTTCTACCAAAGACAACATGAGATGGATCGGCGATATAGCGTCTAAGCATGGAAACATGAAACACATTATGGATCGACTCAATTCTAGTGGCAACTCGGTGATAAGCTCTTGGTCCCACTCGCTTCAACACCGATAAGGCCCGATAAACCTAGGGTTCACTTGCCTTTTCGACCAAATCTTAGCACTTTCTTCCATGGCGACACCTTGAAAACCACAGTGACCCTCGCAAATTCTATATCCTTCCGTTTGAGATCGGCATAGGACTTTTACTGTCCAAGCTTCCTTGAACGAGCTCGAATTAGGCTAACCTTATCTTACATTTTGCAACCAACTCTGGACCCAATAATCGCCGCTCCCCAACTCTTGTCCAACACGTAGGGTGCGACACTTTCGACCATATAACGCTTTATATGGTGCCATCGAATACTTGCTGGTAACTCGCCAAGCGGTAGAAATTCTTCCCAACTACCTCTGAAATCCAAGGCGCAACCCCTTAGCATATCTTCCAAAACATGTATTACCCTCTCATTTGTCCATCCATTTGGGATGAAACACCGCTTGAATTCAATTTTGTACCTAATGCTTGGTGCAATGCCTTCCAAAACCTCGGCGTGAACCTAGGGTCCACATGCGAGATAATCGACCTTTGGTACCCCATGTAACCTCACGATTTACCACATATAATTTAGCCAACTTTTGGAGAGAGTAATCAACCCAACCGGCATAAAATGAGCCAACTTTTTAAGCAGTCAACAATCACCCGCATCAATCCTTCTTAGTAGGCGTGAGGGTAGCCCACTAACAAAATCCATCGTGATCCTTTCCTATTTCCACTGCGAGAATCTTTCTGGTTGCAACAATCTAGAGGGTAATCGATGTTGGCTTTGACCTATTGACACGTCAAACACGTACTCACAAATTTAGTTACTTCTCGCTTTAGGCCCGACCACCAAAACTGCTCCCGTAAATCTCGGTACATCTTACTACCTCCAGGATGCATAGCGTATGTACTGCTATGAGCTTCCTGAAGAATCTTCTGCCTTAACTCCACATCTTTAGGCATGCAAACCTTCCCTTGAAAACATAGCACTCCATCGCTGCTCAAGCTATACCCGTCCAATCCATCATTCTACACTTGCAAACACCGAGCGTTTAAGACTTCATCCACCAGTTGTTTTTCCTTAACCTAGTTTACCCACGTTGGCTTCACTTGCAGTTCCTTCCGTCATCATACAGACTAAGGTGGGAAAACAAGGCTCTTAAATCTGCCACAACCTTGTGGCTCAAGGCGTCAGCTACCACGTTAGCCTTACCCAGATGGTACTCAATCGAGCAATCATATTCCTTCAACAGCTCGATCCACTTCCTCTGCCTTAAATTCAATTCCTTCTGAGTAAGGAGGTATTTCAAACTCTTATGATCTGTGTACACAATAGACCTTTCTCCATACAAGTAATGTCTCCAAATTTTTAGGGTGAAAACCACTGCAGCCAACTCTAGATCGTGCGTCGGGTAATTCACCTCGTGAGGTCTCAATTACCGAGAAGCATACGCTACTACCTTCCCCTCTTGCATCAGCACACACCCTAAAGTCAGATGCGACGCATCACAATAAACCATAAACTCTTTCCCTACTTGAGTTGAATCGACGCCGACTTCCATCAAAATCCTCTTCAACTCCTCAAAACTCTCTTGTTGCTTGTCTGACCACGGAAACGGAACCCCTTTCCTTAGAAACTTGGTTAACGGTGCTGCAATCAAAGAAAACCCTTCAAGAAACCTTTTGTAATATCCTGCTAAACCCAGAAAACTCTGAATCTCCGACACAGACTTCGACGATTTCCAGTCTAATACCGCTTCAATCTTTCGGGGGTCCACTCTAATTGTAATATCCCGGGTTAAGGGGTTAATTTATTTCTGGCAATTGTTGCATGTTTATTGCTTGCTATGATGTTGTTTTGGTGTTTTCAGGATTTAGTTGTAGGCTAGGTGTGAGCCTAGGTAGGTGGTGAAATGCTTGTTTTTGGGCTTTAGGGGATAGAAGCAGAAGGTGTTGGGGTTTATATTTAAATTAAGTGGAATTATAACACAAATAAGGAGCTAGCAAAGTGGCAAGCATGCGCCACAAGGAAGGTGTGTGTGTGGCGTCATCTACAAGGGGAGGTGCAGTGTTCAAGTCATGAGAATCCCACCCTTTTGGCTCTCATTTTGGACGGCATGGAGGAAGAGGTTGTGGGCAATTTGAACTCTACCATGGACTTGGTCAACATATTCAAACGGTGGATGGAGAGTGAAAGTAGGAGGAAGACTTGGTAAGCTCATTTGAATTGAGTGGTGTGGAGTGTTGTGGGGATTTGGCAGTTTGGAGGAGTGTTTGGGGAGCTTGGGAAGTGCCAAATCTCCCTTGTGCATGTGTGTGTGTGTGTTTTCGGTCATATCTTTGGTAGCTTAAGCGAAACTTGAACTCTCTTTCTTTTTGCCCATATTCTCTCTTCTTGGAACCGAAAACCCAAAGCTTGGGTATTGCAGAATGCACTTGTAGCTCTTTTGTTTTTCTTTTTGTTTCATTTAGAAGTCAAATGCCTCTCCACCCTCTGCTTCTTTTCAACTTTGTTAAGCCGAAACCTCTAGCACCTTATTGCCGAAAGTAAACCTTGTTTCTTCCTTCTTCTTTCCTTTGTGTGCGAAACCTATATCCCTTCTTCTCATTTTTTCTTCCTCTTTCTTTAATTGTACAAAGCGAAAGTAAGGGTGTTAAGCACTCAAGCCAACCTTCTCATTTCTTTGGTCGATTCCTTCTCATTTTCTTTCTTTGTGCTTTCACAACCTTGTGCCGATTTCCTTTGTTCCATACCATCTCTTTTAAACAAAAACCAGCCTTTGTTCTTCATCATCGTGGTAGAACCTAGCATGTTCTTTCTCTTTTCCTTAAAAGATAGTAGCCGAAACTAGTTCTTCTTCTAAACCCACATATTTATTTCTTTCCCTTTCAAACCGAAAGTGACCCCTCCACTCATCTCTCTTCGTTTCATCTCTTTTTCCAAAACCGAGTTAGCGAATCCTCCTTGTGTTGGCGAATATTTGGTGGTGTTGGGGAGCTTGGCTCAATCGTTTGGTAGTGGGTAAGTACTAGGCGAATGGCCATTCCTCTTCTTTCTCTCACCTTGCCGATTCTTGTTATGTTGATGGCCGATTGTGATTGTTGGAAGGTGCTAATCGTTTATAAACCAATTCTTATTATAGGACATCCGGATCTAAGGAGCGTGCTAAAGGAGTTTTCTTTCTCTGTAGCGGCGAGGAGTAGTGGTAAGGCGAGTGCTATGTTCGATTGCATTTAGTTTTCTTTAAGACCGATTGTTAAGGATTAGCGCTTTCGTTTATCGGTGTGTGCCGATTGTGTGGGAGACACCATTGTTGAAGCGGTTTGAAAGAACCCTGTTGGGTTGAATTTGGTAGAAACCAAATCCGGGATAAGGTAAGGTGTCGATATACCCTTTGATTTCTTTGGTTATGGCCGATTGATATGTGTGCTAACCCGTTGGTTGGTCGATTTTAGGATCAAGTTGCCAAGGTGGTCGAGGGTCTTAGATCGGTTCTTAGTATTAGAATCTCCCTTAATTCAGGTGTGTAAACTAACACACTTACATTTAGTAATATGATTGATAACACGTGTGATGATTAATGAAAGCAGAGATGATTGATGTGATACCTAATGGGTATGATTACGGACTCGGGTAAGTCGAGATTATTATGAGTTTATTGATGATCTATGTGATACCATGGCTGTGGTTATATGTGACATGGGATATGAGGTTACACATAATAGCATGATATGCATGATTATATGATATACATGATTACATGAGTATGGTATGTTGATGGGTGATCTGAGTGGAGGGAGCAGCGGTGATATGTTGTCTTGACGAGCACCGGTGCTTTAGTAGCACACTTTGTGACTTTGGGTCACGGAGGTTTGGCACCTCATTGCGACTTGTCCACGTGGTTTAACCACCGTGGGTTGGCCCCACTTGAGATATGGGATCGTCTGCTAGTGATTTGGTATCACCACGATGGGTTGGCCCCATCATCGAGTTGTGACTTGGTCACGGTGCTTTAGTAGCACAATTGTGTCTTTGGGACACGGTGGTTTAGCACCACATTGGCGGATATTGTGTCTTTGGGACACGGTGTTTTGGTAACACATTGTGACTATATGTCACCGGTGGTTTAGCACCACCGGTGGTTTGGTACCACAGGGGTAGAAAAGCGATATGGATGGTTAGGATCGGGTTGCATTAATTATGTTGCTTTGTATGATGTGTGTTAGCATGTTGTTTTTGGGGCGGGGTTTACACATCGAGTCATTCGACTCACCCTCTCCTTTGACATTTCGGTGACTCGTGAAGCCTTGGACATGGGCCGGGATGGACTCGGGGTGCACATGCGGGCTTTAATAAAGGACTATTGAATTTGGGTACTTTAGCTTATTTATTTTACTTGGGTTTTATATTGGATTTGTAAAAGGCCTTTAATTTATGTTTTGGTGATGTTTATGTTTTAATTAGATTTTAATATGCCTTAACAACACAAGTTGGTATGAATTTTACTAAAACTTGGAAAGATAATGGTTTCAAAATTATAGCATAGGTGTTTTTAAACCATACCATCGGGTATTACACTATGTCTTTCTGATGAAGCAAATTCAAATGATTTTCAAATCAAACTTGTATGACCCCTAAGTCTAAAAAAAAAAAAGGGTTTCAAGTAACACTAAGGAACTATTAAGGTTTAAATGGTTTAAACTCGTTTAACCACACATTACAGTTAAGATTTCAAAATCTCCGGGTTTCAAATACTTCATCTGATTCCAAATAAGTCTACTCAAATTGTCTCCCAAAATACACCGTGTTTCCACTCGACTTTTAACGAAAAATTTAACCTCTCACAAACATGTTTTCCCGTAACATACCAGATTCGGACGTGGTGTCTTGTCCGGTTTGGGGTGTTACATTTGTGGTATCAGAGCCAAGTTCAAAAGCTCGTCTGTGGGCCCGAGGCCCCAAAATGTTTTAAAACTATAATTTTCAAGTATTCTATTTTTAAAGTATGGTTTGAAGGGCATGGCACCGAGTCAAAGCACCCGTTCGCCCGGTAAGTACCCGTACTCTTTGGTTGTGATATTAATTGATATGATTGAATGGCTAGTGATAGTAAGATACTTTAGAGATGAAACTAATAGGACTCTGTGGACTCATGAAAATAAAGCTTCTTTAAAATTTCATAAGACTTTGCTTTAAACACGGTGAAATAATGGTGATACATAAAATTCTTTAATCGGGCGAGATTTAGTCATGAGTACCCGAGGTGGGCGTGGTGCGTGGGCGTGGTCAGTAGGATGGTATTTACAGCCCGTAGGTTACGGCGGGGTTGAGAGAATGAGGTACAGTTACGCCACCGCCTAGAGGTGGTGAGTTCAAGAGCGGCCGGCGATGATGCGATGTCACAGCGATCTTGCGGTCTTAGAAAGGGTAGGCGGAGCGGTGGGGGCGTGAGCTAGGAAATCGTGCTGGCGACTTGGGCAAATGGGGTTTGAATTCTTTGGGGTGTCTCGGTGTTGCTCCTAGCACCTTGAAATCTTGGTGGAAGCGACGAGCGGATTATAGACGATCTGGACCTAGCAGTGAGGAGAAATTAAAGGGATCGTATCACTTCTCGGGATGAGTCATACCGATGGTGGCTCACGGTCCGTGATAATGACTGCAAATGAAGATCGACATGGGATTATTTACGGTACGCTTATCGGAAGAAATGCGTCAGACTAACTACATAAATGAGCAACGGAAAGCATTTACGAAGTTAGTCGAGGAGCAAATCAGTATCGGAGTATGAGGCCGAAGTTTACGAGGTCGAGTCGGTATGCCGGGGTATGGTAGCTCTTGAAGAGGAAAGGTGCGTTCGTTTGAGGATGGCACGTGAGACGAGTTAAGATTGTTGATTGCGCCCGGCAGGAGCGTGAATTGCAGTTCTAGTTGAAAAGGCAAAGGTTGCGAGGGCATTAAAAGAGTCTGTGAGGCGTAGTATGGATAGAAACCGTCACAAAAGGAGTTTTGGATCTTACGGGTCGCGTCGGTGTCAATGAAAAAAGGGCTAGACCGAGTGGGCGAATCGATCGGGTAGGTTTGTTCTTTGCTAAGCGAGGACCATTGCATTGTAACCGTTGTGGGAAGGCTCATTGGGGAGGATGTTGGACCGAAGGCAGAGGCTGTTTTGAGTGTGGCTCGCTGGACCACCGAGTGAGGGACTGTCCGCGTAAGTTAGCTAGGATTCAATCAGAGAATCAGGGCCGTAATCAGTACAGAAATAATGGACCACCGCAGAGGGGCCGAGGTAATGGCAGAGGAGGTAATAGTTCTGGTCGGGGCCGTGGAGCACCGGAAGGCGAGGTGCGAGCGATTCGAGGCGAGACGGCTGGATTGGTATATCTTTGTGAGGCGCCGAGAGGAGGGCGGCCTTGCCGGACGTCATAACCCAGTGCGTTTTGATTTTTGGTTCTCCTTATCTTGCTTTAATTGATGTGGGTTCTCGCACTCTTATGTTGCCGATAGTATAGTAGAGACAATGGATTTAGACTACGAGATATCTTCTAGGCGATGACCGTAATAAGCCCTCTAGGTCACTCTGTAGTGGTAGATAAATCTGTATAGAGGCGTACCTCTAGAACTCAAGGGGTATCTTTTGAGGCGATCGATGGAACCGCCGTTTGGGGAGTTCGATCGATTTTGGGATGGTGGTGAGTAAGCATCGGCGAAGTTGAATTGCTGTGACTAAGCGCATGGTTCTGAAACACGGTGAGGTGATGAAGTAGTTCTGATCGGTAATAGGAGAAACTATCTCATCCAATGTGGTATCTGCTCTGGCCAGAAAATGGTCGAGAAAGGTTTGCGAAGCATATATGGTGCATGTGTATGCCTTGGAGGCTAAGGAGTCTTAGTGGAGACTGTTTGGACGATTAGGGAATTTATTGATGTGTTTCACGAGGAGCTTAGAGTTTGCCACGGATCGGGAGGTAGAGTTGGGATAGATCATTGCGGAGCGCACCGTATCCATTGCTCCGTCTGAGGATGGCACCTAAAGAATTAGTGGAGCTTAAGGCTCAAATCCGGGAGTTATTGGACGAGGTTTTATCGGGCCAAGTATTTACGCCATGGGGGCCGGTACTCTTTGTAAAGAAGAAAAGCGGTACTATGCGGATGTGCATAGACTACATAGCTAATCGAATAAGTGACGATCAAAACAAGTATCCACCCTCGGATAGATGACTTGTTTGATCGGTGAAGAAGCGTCGATTTTCTCGAAGATCGACCTAAGGTGCAGGTATCACCATTGAAGGTAAAAGAGGCGATATCGTAAGGCGGCATTTCGTACTCTGTATGGGCATTTTGAATTCTTGGTTATCTGTTCGGGTTGACTAATGCAGCGGCTTTCATGGATCGATGAGCAGGGTGTTCCAACAGCATTACCTAGATCGGTTCGTGGTAGTTTTATCGGCGACATCTTGGTATATTCAGGGCGAGGAGGAGCATGATGCTCATTTGCGGGTAGTATTGCAGATTCTAAGGAGAAACTTATTTCTATCGAAGTTCGATGAATCTGAGTTACGGCTCGGGGAGGTGACATTCTTGGGTCATGTAGTGTCGGTGAGGGATTAGAGTGGATCCTCGAAAGATAGAGGCCGTTCGGATTGGAAGCCGCCTAAGTCGATGGCGGAGATTCGAGTTTTACGGGGTTGGCGGGATACTCTAGAAGGTTTGTAGAGGTTTCTCGTTAATTGCAAAGACCGATGACCAAATTATTGAAAAGGGAGTTCCGTTTGTTTGGGTGAGAAGCGGCGGGAGAGCTTCGATAAGTTAAAGAAGATTTTGGTGAAGCTCGGTTACGATTCAACTTTGAAATTTGGTAAGGAATTCTGATGTCTTTGCGATGCATCACATCTGGGCTTGGGTTGTGTCTTGATGCGAGGAAGGAAGGTTGTGGCTTACGCATCCCGGCGGTGAGGCCACATGAGGTCAATTATCCTCGACGATTTGGAGCTTGCGGCTATAGTATTTGCCTTAAAGATATGGAGGCATTACTTGTGCGGAGAAAGATCGATAGTCTATCTGGACCATAGGAGTCGAAGTACCTTCGACTCGAAAGACTTGAATCGAGGCGACCTTGGGTGGATTGAGTCTTTGAAAGACTACGATTGCTCAATTGAGTATCATCGAGCAAGGCTAACGTCGTGGCGCGAGCGCGTTGAGCCGTAAGGTTGTTTTGGATTTAAGGCGTTGTTTGCCCACTTGAGTTTGTCTGACGGCGGGAGTATTTTGGCGAAGCTGAGTTAAACCTACTTGGGTTGAAGCGGAGAGAAAGCGGTTGTTAGATGAGGTTTTGGCGCTTGTGAAAACTTCGGTGTGAGTGATGGGTTGAAGGGTATAGCTTGTCTAGTGATGGGGTTCTGTGTTTCGGGGAGGGCTTGTATGCTTAGAGATGCTGAATTGAGGCAAAAGATTCTTGAGATGCACATAGCACCCTACGCTATGCATCTGGAGGTAGCAAAATGTATAAGGATCTCGGGGAATAGTTACGGTGGTAAGATGCGAAAAAGGAGGTGACGAGTTTGTAGGAAAGTGTCGACTTGTCGGCGAGTCAAGACGAGCATCGATTGCGTCCGGGTTGCTTGACCGATGAAGATTCCACGATGGAAGTGGGAAAGAATAACTATGGATTTCGTCGGTGGATTACCGCTTACCGAGCAAGAAGGATTGATTTGGGTAATTGTGGATCGGTGACTAAATCAGCTCACTTTATTCGGTGAGGTGGATTACTCACTTGAGAGGTTGGCAAAGTCTGTATGTGTCGAGATTGTGAGGCGCAGGGGGTGCCGTGTCGATCATCTCGGATAGGGACCCCGATTCACGTCAAGGTTACGGAAGGCTTTGCATCGAGCTCTGGGTACAGTTAGATTTCAAAGCCTGACATTTCATCCATGATGACGGGCAATCGAAAGGGTTATCTGAGATATTGGAGGATATGCTTGAGGTTGTGTATTGGACTTGAGGGTAGTTGGGAGGAGTATCTACCGTTGGTGAGTTCGCCTACAACAACAAATGACTACCAAGCGAGCATTAAGATGGCACCTTATGAGGCGTTATGCGGTAGGAAGTGTCGTTCACCGACTTGTTGGACGAGTTAAGTGAGCGTCGATTATTGGGACGAGTTGGTTCTTTGAGACCGAAGACAAGGTTAAGTTGATTGAGCTCGTTGAAGGAAGCTTCGACCGCGAAGTCTATCTTGATCTTAAGCGGAGAGATATTGAGTTTCTTGTGGGAGATCGGGTTTTCTGAAGGTCTCACCGTGGAAGAAAGTATTAAGGTTCGGAAGAAAGGCAAGCTTAGTCAGAGGTTTATTGGGCCATATAAGGTACTAAGGCGAGTGGGACGATTATGTGTCGTTTCGAGTTGCCGGTGAGTTAAGTCAAATTCACGACGTGTTCCACGTTTGATGCTTCACGATATCGTTCCGATCCATCACATGTAATATGATGAGGAGATCAAGTAAATCCGGATATGTCCATAGAGGAAGAGCACTGTCTGATTTTGGATCGGGATGTGAAGGTTCTGCAGAAGTCTGTGCCTCGGTTAAGGTTCTTTAGGCGGAATCATGGCGTGGAAGAAGCGGCGTGGGAACCCGAGGATATGATGAGACAGCAATACCCGCAACTCTTCTGACCAGGTAATTTCGAGGTCGAAATTATTTTAAGGGGGGTAGAACTGTAATATCCCGGGTTAAGGGGTTAATTTATTTCTGGCAATTGTTGCATGTTTATTGCTTGCTATGATGTTGTTTTGGTATTTTGAGTTTAGTTGTAGGCTAGGTGTGAGCTGGGTAGGTGGTGAAATGCTTGTTTTGGGCTTTAGGGATAGAAGCGAGAAGGTGTTGGGGTTTATATTTAAATTAAGTGGAATTATAACACAAATAAGGAGCTAGCAAAGTGGCAAGCATGCATACAAGGAAGGTGTGTGTGTGGCGTCATCTACAAGGGGAGGTCAGTGTTCAAGTCATGAGAATCCCACCCTTTTGGCTCTCATTTTGGACGACATGGAGGAAGAGGTTGTGGGCAATTTGAACTCTACCATGGACTTGGTCAACATATTCAAGCGGTGGATGGAGAGTGAAAGTAGGAGGAAGACTTGGTAAGCTCATTTGAATTGAGTGGTGTGGAGTGTTGTGGGGATTTGGCGGTTTGGAGGAGTGTTTGGGGAGCTTGGGAAGTGCGAAATCTCCCTTGTGCATGTGTGTGTGTGTGTTTTCGGTCATATCTGGTAGCTTAAGCGAAACTTGAACTCTCTTTCTTTTGCCCATATTCTCTCTTCTTGGGCAAAACCCAAAGCTTGGGTATTGCCGAATGCACTTGTAGCTCTTTTGTTTTTCTTTTGTTTCATTTAGAAGTCGAATGCCTCTCCCACCCTCCGCTTCTTTTCAACTTTGTTAAGCAGAAACCTCTAGCACCTTATTGCCGAAAGTAAACCTTGTTTCTTCCTTCTTCTTTCCTTTGTGTAAGCGAAACCTATATCCCTTCTTCTCACATTTTCTTCCTCTTTCTTTAATTGTACAAAGCCGAAAGTAAGGGTGTTAAGCACTCAAGCGAACCTTCTCATTTCTTTGGTTGATTCCTTCTCATTTTCTTTCTTTGTGCTTTCACAACCTTGTGCGATTTCCCTTTGTTCCATACCATCTCTTTTAAACAAAAACCAGCCTTTGTTCTTCATCATCGTGAGTAAGAACCTAGCATGTTCTTTCTCTTTTCCTTAAAAGATAGTAGCGAAACTAGTTCTTCTTCTAAACCCATCGTATTCATTTCTTTCCCTTTCAAAACCGAAAGTGACCCCTCCACTCATCTCTCTTCGTTTCATCTCTTTTTCCAAAACCAGGTTAGCGAATCCTCCTTGTGTTGGCGAATATTTGGTGGTGTTGGGAGCTTGGTTCCAATCGTTTGGTAGTGGGTAAGTACTAGGCGAATGGCCATTCCTCTTCTTTCTCTCACCTTGCCGATTCTTGTTATGTTGATGGCGATTGTGATTGTTGGAAGGTGCTAATCGTTTATAAACCAATTCTTATTATAGGACATCCGGATCTAAGGAGCGTGCTAAAGGAGTTTTCTTTCTGCAGTAGCGGGCGAGAGTAGTGGTAGGCGAGTGCTATGTTCGATTGCATTTAGTTTTCTTTAAGACCGATTGTTAAGGGATTAATCGCTTTCGTTTATCGAGGTGTCTTGGATTGTGTAGGAGACACCATTGTTGAAGGCGATTTACGAAAGAACCCTGTTGGGTTGGTTGGTAGGAAACCAAATCCGGGATAAAATAAGGGTAAGCCGATATACCCTTTGATTTCTTTGGTTATGGCCGATTGATATGTGTGCTAACTTGTTGGTTGGTCGATTTTAGGATCAAGTTGCCAAGGTGGTCGAGGTCTTAGATCGGTTCTTAGTATTAGAATCTCCCTTAATTCGGTGTGTAAACTAACACACTACATTTAGTAATATGATTGATAACTTTGTGTGATGATTAATGAAACAGAGATGATTGATGTGATACCCTAATGGGTATGATTACGGACTCGGGTAAGTCGATTATTATTATTATGAGTTTCTTGATGATCTATGTGATACCATGGTTGTGGTTATATGTGACATGGGATATGAGGTTACATAATAGCATGATATGCATGATTATATGATATACATGATTACATGAGTATGGTATGTTGAGGGTGATCTGAGTGGAGGAAGCGGTGATATTTTGTCTTGTGAGCACCGGTGCTTTAGTAGCACACTTTGTGACTTTAGGGTCACGGAGGTTTAGCACCTCATTGCGACTTGTCCTGTGGTTTAACCACCGTGGGTTGGCCCACTTGAGATATGGGATCGTCGCTAGTGATTTGGTACCACACGATGGGTTGGCCCCATCATCAGTTGTGACTTGGTCACGGTGCTTTAGTAGCACAATTGTGTCTTTGGGACACCAAAGTGGTTTGGCACCACATTGGCGGATATTGTGTCTTTGGGACACGGTGTTTTAGTAACACATTGTGACTATATGTCACGGTGGTTTAGCACCACCAAAGGGTTTGGTACCACACGGGGTAGAAAAGCGATATGGATGGTTAGGATCGGGTTGCATTAATTATGTTGCTTTGTATGATGTGTGTTAGCATGTTGTTTTTGGGGCGGGGTTTACACCTTTGAGTCATTCGACTCACCCTCTCCTTTGACATTTCGGTGACTTCGTGAAGCGGACATGGGCCGGATGGACTCGGGGTGCACATGCAGGGCTTTAATAAAGGACTATTGAATTTGGGTACTTTAGCTTATTTATTTTACTTGGGTTTTATATTGGATTTGTAAAAGGCCTTTAATTTATGTTTTGGTGATGTTTATGTTTTAATTAGATTTTAATATGCCTTAACAACACAAGTTGGTATGAATTTTACTAAAACTTGGAAAGATAATGGTTTCAAAATTATAGCATGGTGTTTTTAAACCATACCATCGGGTATTACACTATGTCTTTCTGATAAGCAAATTCAAATGATTTTCAAATCAAACTTGTATGACCCCTAAGTCTAAAAAAAAAAAAGGGTTTCAAGTAACACTAAGGAACTATTAAGGTTTAAATGGTTTAAACTCGTTTAACCACACATTCTGGTTAAGATTTCAAAATCTCCGGGTTTCAAATACTTCATCTGATTCCAAATAAGTCTACTCAAATTGTCTCCCAAAATACACCGTGTTTCCACTCGGCTTTTAACGAAAAATTTAACCTCTCACAAACATGTTTTCCCGTAACATACCAGATTCGGACGTGGTGTCTTGTCCGGGTTTGGGGTGTTACACTAATCCCTCTCTGACACCACATGACCCAAAAAGGTAACTTCCTTCAACCAGAACTCGCACTTACTAAACTTAGCAAACAACTACTTTTCTCTTAGAATCAGAAAACCACCCGCAGATGTGTGTCGTACTCCTCCTCCGACTTGAGTACACGAATATCATCTTTAAACACTCGACAAGCAGATCCAAATACGGTTTGGGACACCCGATTCATCATATCCATGAACAGCTGCTTTGCGTTAGTCAACCCAAACGGCATCACCAAAATTCATAGTGACCGTGAACGAGTACGAAAAGTCGTCTTTTGGATATCCGCCTCCACGACCTTAAGCTGGTGATATCCCAACCTCAAATCTATGTTGGAAAAATGAGCCTCCCTAAGTTGGTTGAGCAGGTCTTCTATCCTTGGTAACGGATACTGTTCTTAATCGTCAACTTATTCAATCGCGATAATATATGCACATTCGCATCGACCGTCCTTCTTCTTAACAAAAAGCACAAGCTCCCCATGGCGATACACTTGGCGAATAAAACCCGATCCAACAACTCCACGAATCTGCGCTTTCGGCTCCACCAACTCCTTGGTTCCATTCCATATGGGGCAATGAACCTTTGCCTTTGTTCTGGTAGAAGGTCTATACCAAACTCCACTTCGCGATCCGGAGGCAAACCCTAAGCTCTTCTGAAAAACATCGGTAAATTCTTTCACCGTTCGGACATCCCCCACCTTTGATTCCTTAACCTCCAAGGCACAAACATAAGCCACATACGCCTTACATCCATTCCTCACCATTTTCTCAGCCTTCAAAGCGGATACCACACTAGATAGGTAGTTTCTTCTTTCACCTATCATCACCACCTCCATGCTCCTCAACTTGGTATACCACACGGTGGCGGCGGCGGAACCTTATTTTTTGACCCATAACCGGACCCTACCGATTTCGACACGATCGTCTTACCCTACCATGGCCACGCATAATACACCTCGACCTCGGTGCTCATTCTACCTCGAATTAATCTGGTTTAGAAATTTTATAGGTTGATAACTTTTCTTCCACCGATTAAGCAGAACACCCCAAACTTGGCCTAAACGCCACAATCGGATCGACATGCCATGGAAATGAAAAATGTTTTAAAAGCGATTCATTGATTTTGAAAAGGAAAGTCGTTGTAAAACTAATTTTTGAAAAACATCGAGGTGTTTTGGAAAGGTGCAAAACATGTTGATATTTCAGTATTATTTACTTAGGCGTGGTATATATAAAAAAAACAAGTACTTATCTAGTTTTTTTTAAAAACATTCAATTCCTAGTTTAATCAACATAATAAATATGAACTTTAGAGTCTACTAAATAAAAACAAACCCAAAATAAAGTTTAGGCGACCTTATTTACATAACTGTGAACCAAAATTAAACGAAATAACTAAGTTCGAAAGAAAAATTTGTGATAAACCAAATGCTGTGCATGGCCACCTCGAGTCCTCTCCGGCTCCATATCCACGATCTAGGCCTGATCTGCAAAATGTAATGGAAAGGGGTGAATCCCCGAGACTCAGTGTATAAATCCCCATCCCATAGAAATTATGCCCTTGCACAAATTCATACATTAATATGCAAGTCATGCAACCCATCCAACCTAGTATCCATCCGAGTCTCCCAAATCTACCCCTTGTGGTACCAAACCACTGGTGGTGCCAAACCACTGGTAATCAAAGTTACAAAAGAGATATATATGTGGTACTAAACCACTAGTGGTGCCAAACCCTCTGAGACTTAGTCACAATTTTAAACATATGTGGGGCCAATCCACTGTGTGATACCAAATCACTGGTGACAGTCTGATAGATCATACTTCCCCCTCCTCTCATCACCCATAACACATATTTATGGTAACAACATCAGTGTGATCATGTTTAACATACTAAATTATGTATACAAGATAACATGCTTTCATAGATCACATACAACGCGAGTAATAGTAACAACTTACCCGGCATCCACGCTTTTACTCAAAACGGTATTTCAATAACCATAGCAGTCATTCCGGATTTTAAACAACACACAACATTAAAACATATTAAGTAAGAAAGTGTGTAAGAGTTACACACCTGGTTTTCGCACTAACGCTTTTACTACTTATACTCTATTATCACTCGAAACTACCACGATTGGCCTACAATCCAACCCCGATGTTGGCCCACACCCGGATGGCCAATCACGCACTCTTGACACGATCACTTTTGTATTTTGACGTTGGGTTTATAGATCCAACCCTCCTACCTTGGCGCTATTCGAGTCCATAATAACCCTTGGTCACTAAACCAATCAAACCGATGAGATCTAATAAATAAACTTAGTGTTTAAACGAAACCCTTACCTAGCTTTCAGATCCCGAAAGTCTTTAAGAAAGCTTCACACCCCACCTACATTCGGCCAACACCAAACTATCAAACCGATCCATTATTTGGAGCCAAACACGTACCATATAGCATTCAGCCAACCATAATTGAACAAGAAAGGCCATTCGACCAAACCTACCATAACCTACCTTTGGCTTTTCCACCAAATCGGCGCCGACTACTAATAGGTAGGATTAAACTTCTATAGACAGAGAAGAGAAATCGACAAGGCTTACAACAAGTGATTTGGATTAGAGCTTGATAGAATCAAAGAAATCACAGAGGAAGGAAATCCGAAACTCACCGGATTACTGAGGAGTATTTGGCTTACGATGAACCTTGGAAATGCAGAAAAACCACCTTGATGATTGGCTATGGAGGAAGATGATCGGAGGGAGTAGGTTTTGAAAGAAAAACTATTTGAAGAGAGGAGAAAGTCTTTGGAAGGTGGCGGCAAGGAAAAGAAAAGAGAAGAGTTTGAGAAAAAGGAGGAGAGGATTTTCGCTAGCAAAGTAGATAAATGAAAAAAATGAAAGAAAGATGAGTACTATGGCTACCAAATTCGGCTGCACTAGCACAGACCTTAGAGTTGGAATTTCAGCCAATTCTTTCCCTCCTGATAACCTTTATCCATCTTGATAACCCAACCTTTATCTCTCTTTTAAAAGAGGCCACCTTAAATCCACCTCTTCCTCTTAATTATCATCTTTTTAATCATAAAATAAAAGAAATAAACACTCCAAAATTGTAGCTAGGTGCCGTCCAACCCCTTCCCATAGGAGTGCGAATTTTACCCATCCATTTGGGCTTCAAGTGGCCACACATGGCCCAATAATCCCCCTAAGTGGTGCCACCTTAATGGCCACTCAAAGCACTCCAGATTTTTGGGCCACGAGCCCAACTTGCTACTAACATAATAATTTAAATTAAAAATACTACTAACTTTCTTTTTAAACAATTTAACTTTGATTTAAGCCCAAACTTGGGCCCAATCCAAACCTCAAAACTTTCACCTACTAATTTATCCATGCAACGCATTAAATGCACAGACCCACAAAATCAGGATATTATAGTTCTACCCTCCTTAAAATAAATTTTGGCCTCGAAATTTGCCTGGTCAAAAGAGTTGAGGGTATTGCTAACGCATAATATCCTCCGGCTCCCATGTCGCTTCCTCTGATCCATGGTTTCACCATAGTACCTTTACCAAAGGAACAGTTTCCTCGTAAAACCTTAACATCCCGATCTAGGATCCGCATGTTCCTCCTCAAACATTAAGTCTAGATTCACCTCTATCTCCTCCACCGCTGGCAACGTGTGATGGATCCGGCGATAGCATCTAAGCATAGAAACATGAAACACATCATGGATTTGACCCAACTCGGTGGCAACTCAAGTGATGCATACTTGGTCCTACCCGCTTCAACACCGATAGGGCCCAATAAATCTAGGGTTCAACTTGCCTTCCCTACCGAATCTCAGAACCTTCTTCCATGGTGACACCTTCAAGAAAACCTTGTCACCTTCAGCAAACTCTATATCCTTCCGCTTGAGATCGGCATAAGACTTCTGCCTGTCCGAAGCTTCTTTCAAACGAGCTCGAATCAACTCCACCTTATCCTCTGTCTCTGTAACCAGCTCCGGACCCAACAACCGCCGCTCTCCCAATTCCGTCCAACACGTAGGGGTACGACACTTTCGACCATATAACGCTTCGTATGGAGCCATCTTAATACTCGCCTGATAACTATTGTTATCGCGAACTCGCCAACAGTGAAATTCTTCCCAATCGCCTTTGAAATCCAAGACACATCCCCTTAGCATGTCCTCCAAAACTTGAATCACCCTCTCCGATTGTCCATCTGACTGGGGATGGAATGCCGTACTGAAATCTAATCTTGTGCCTAGTGCCTGGTGCAAAGCTTTCCATAACCTTGACGTAAACCTTGCGTCTCTGTCCGAAATAATTGACACTAGCACCCCATGCAACCTTACAATCTCCGCTACATATAATTTTGCCAACTTCTGAAGAGAAAAATCCATACCTACAGGTATGAAATGAGCCGATTTTGTCAGATGGTCCACAATCACCCAAATTGAATCCTTCTTGGTAGGCGTCAGGGGTAGCCCACTCACAAAATCCATTGTAATCCTTTCCCACTTCCATTGTGAAATCTTAATCGGTTGCAACAATCCCGAGGGTAACTGATGTTCAGCTTTAACCTTCTGACATGTCAGACACTTGCTCACAAATTTCGTAACTTCATGCTTAAGGCCCGGCCACCAAAACTGCTCTCGCAAATCCCGGTACATCTTACTACCTCCTAGATGCATGGCATATGGACTGCTATGTGCCTCTTGCAAAATCTTCTGCCTTAACTCCACATCCTTAGGCATACACACCTTCCCTTGAAAACACATCAGTCCATCACTATTCAAGCTATACCCTTCCAATTCACCATTCAGTACTTGCAACCACTGAGCACTTAAAACTTCATCTGCCCGTTATTTTTCCTTAACCTCGTTAATCCATGTTGGCTTTACTTGCAATTCTGCTAATAGGCTTCCATCCTCATACAGACTAAGGTGAGCAAACATGGCTCTTAAATCTGCCACAACCTTACGACTTAAAGCGTCTGCTACCATATTAGCCTTTTCCGGGTGGTATTCAATCGAGCAGTCATAGTCCTTTAACAGCTCAATCCACCTCCTTTACCTTAAATTCAACTCCTTCTACTTGAGAAGGTACTTCAAGCTCTTGTGATCCGTATACACTACCGACTTCTCTCCATACAAATAATGTCTCCAGATTTTTAGCGCAAAAACTACTACAGCCAATTCTAGATCATGAGTCGGGTAGTTCACTTTATGAGGTCTTAACTGTCGAGAAGCGTACACTACCACTTTTCCTTCTTGCATCAGCACACAACCCAATCCTTTGTAGGATGCATCACAATAAACCGTAAATTCCTTTTCACACGGTTGAATTAACACGGGCCCGTTAAAATCTTTTTAACTTTTCAAAACTTTCACATTACTTGTCTGACCATACGAACGGAACCCCTTTCCTCAGTAACTTGGTTAACGGTGCTGCAATCAGAGAAAATCCTTCCACGAACCTATAGTAATACCCTGCTAGCCCTAGAAAACTCCGAATCTCAGCCACAGAATTTGGTGGCTTCCAATCCAAAACGGCCTCAATCTTCCGAGGGTCCACTCTAGTCCCCTCAGATGACACTACATGACCCAAGAAAGTAAGCTCCTTTAGCCAGAACTCGCACTTACTAAACTTGGCGTATAAACACTTTTCCCTTAGAATCTGTAACACCACTCGTAAATGCGCGTCATGCTCCTCCTCCGATTTCGAGTACACCAGAATATTGTCGATAAATACTACGGTGAACCGATCCAAATACGGCTGAAACACTCGATTCATCATATCCATAAATGCTGCTGGTGCATTCCTCAACCCGAACGGCATAACCAAAAATTCGTAATGCCCGTATCGAGTACGAAATGCCGTCTTATGGATATCCGCCTCCTTTACCTTAAGTTGGTGATACCCCAACCTTAAATCTATCTTGGAAAAGACCGATGCTCCCTTAAGCTGGTCGAACAAGTCATCTATCCTAGGCAAAGGGTACTTGTTCTTAATCGTCAATTTATTCAACTGACGATAGTCTATACACATCCGTATCGACCCGTCCTTTTTCTTCACAAAAAGCACAGGCGCTCCCCAAGGTGACACACACATCGGATAAAACCCGATCCAAAGAACTCCTAAATATATGCCTTCAACTCCACCAATTATTTTGGTGCCATCCTATACGGAGTAATAGACACCGGTGCTGTTCCCGGTAAAAGGTCTATACCGAACTCCACTTCCCGATCTGGGGGCAAACCCAGAAGCTCTTTTAGGAAGACATCAACAAACTCATTCACTGCTCGAACACTTCCTATAGCCGGTTCCTTACCTTCCAATGCACAAACATAAACTACAAACGCCTCACATCCTTTCCTTACCATCTTCTCTGCTTTTAGCGCGGACACCACATTAGATAGGTAATTCCTTCTCTCACCTATCATTACCGCCTTTACACCCTCGACTGTTTTCAGCACCATGAGCTTAGCCTCACAGTCTAATTCTGCCTCGTACTTAACCAACCAATCCATTCTTAGGATTAAATCGAACTCCCCAAAGGGTAGTTCCATCAAATTCGCTTGAAATACGACCCCTTGGAGTTCTAGGGGTACATCCCTATATAGTTTGTCTACCACCATAGAGTGTCCTAGAGGGCTAACTACCGTCATCTTCCTAGCAGATATCTCATAGGCTAAGTTCAGAGTTCCTACCACACTATTAGCAACATACAAGTGTGTCGAACCAATATTAATTAAAGCAATGTAAGGCAGCCTAGAAATTATAAACGTACCAGTTATGATGTTCGGTGCATCGCCCTCCTCTCAACCTTTGGCTGTGTAGACCAACCTAGGCTGCCTAGCATTAGCCCCTCCAGCACCTCGGCAAGGTGCTCCACGACCTCGACCGTTGCCATTACCATTACCCTTAGCCGCACCTCGACCCCTTTGTAGTTGTTGGCCATCTATCCTGAATTAACCACGTTCTTGACCCTCAGCTTGGATCCTAGCTAACTTCTGTAGATAGTCCCTTACCCGGTGCTCCATCGACTCGTACTCAAAACATCCTCTATTACCAGTCCAACATTCACCCGAATGAGACTTCCCACATCAAGCACACCGGTGGCCTTTGAATAGCAAAGCGAGGTCTCATGACTTGATTTGGCCCACCAAATCTAGTCCTTTTTTGAGCAGTCCCTCTAGACCCTGATGGCCCAAAACTCATTTTATCCTTACCCTATCCTGATTCCGTTTCTCGGTCCGCTTCACCTCCTTAGCTATTTTGGCCTTTTCCACGAGAACAGTAAATTCCCTTTCACGCTGAGGTGCAATCAACACTCGCAGCTCATCTCTCAGCCCATCCTCGAACCTAACACAGCGCTCATGCTCTGTGGCCACCATACCCCGAGCATGCCTACTCAACCTAAAAAATTCAGCCTCGTTCTCGGGTACTGACTTATTCCCTTATACCAAATTTAGGAATGCCCTACGTTATGCATCAAGATAGCCATCCCCACATACTTCCTCCGATAGGTTGCCTAAAATAATCCCGGTGATATCACCCCTTACCGTGACTATCCCTTCTGTGAGCCACCACTAGTACGACTCATCACGGAGAAGAGACACTATCCCCTTCAACTTCTCCTCAGCCGAGAAGTCTAAATCATCCATTATTCACTCTGTTGCCTCCAACCAATACTCAGCAGTATTGGGAGCTACACCGGACACCCCCTAAACACCTCCGCTCAGTTAGCTCGAGTCGCCACCATATAGATTTGCGAGTTCCTGCTCCCCCACCTGTCTCGACAACCCTTTCTAAAACTCGCAGTACCGCCTGCGATACTACATCATTACCACTGGTCTGGTCCTGAAACTTAGCTTTCGCTGTCGGTAGATCCAGCATCACGTTCCCAGACCCATGGCCAGACCCTGCTGGCTCTGACAAAGCCATCCTACCCCTACCACGGCCACGCGGTGGACATCCACAACCTTGTGTACTCATTCTTCTCGTTCGATTTATCTGGTTAAGAATTTTCTGAATTATTAACTCTGTTTACTGTTTATCCACGAACAATTTTATGAAAAATAGTTTTTAAAAGTGATTCTTTCGCATTCGGACCTATCTATAGTTTTCAGTCTTCCTAATTCTAGGAAACATGCACATTCAACATTCATACGAGCGCATCGATCACCTAAGGGTATTTTCATTATTTCACTACCCGGGGGTATTTTCGTAATTTTAACCTACATGGGTATTTTCATAATTTTCCAAAATATAATTTCGGGTGATTTGGCGAAATAAGGGTATTTTGGTAATTAATTTTTTTAGCTTGGGGGTATTTCAATAATTTTGCAAATTTGGGGGTATTTTGGTAATTTTGTAAATTCGGGGGTATTTCAAAAAAATTTTACAAGTCAGAGTAATTTGGTAGTTTTATAAACCAATGGTATTTTGGTTATTTTTTTCAATCTAAGGTAATTTTTACAAATCTAGGGGTTATTTGGTAATTTCAAAACTAGGGCTTTCACAAAGCTGGTGTGGTTTGGTCCCTTTCGGGTTTTAGTTGTAAGTTTTAGCCTGTTGACACGCCCTCGTAACTAGGGTGAATAGTCACTATGCACCATATAGGATTCTAGTGAAAAGAAGGTGAGTCACTAGGACTGCTTAAATACCAAGCTTTTCCTAAATCCATTCCTAGACATGCATATGCCTATTGCCACACCCTAGCTTGGCTAAAGTGAGCAATCACTATGCACCAGGTAAGATTCATGCGAAGAAGAGGTGAGTCACTCGGACTGCTTAAATACCAAGCTCTTCCGGATCTACTGCTAAACATGCGTATGCGTGTTGCCACACTTTAGCCTTATGACTTGTCTACAGGTTCTGTTTATTAAGGTTAAGTCTTATGGCTTAGAAAGTTGTTTGTCTAACCTAGAGTACATTAATACTATCATCCTTAGCTACGTCTAAGCCCACAAAACCCAACAAATATATATCACAACAGAAGTTAGGGTACTTACCTGGGTGGATTGGCGCCGGAGACTCAGGTGCCATGCTTAATCATTTCACAAACCCAAAAACATATTTTGGGCCCTAAGCCCACAACCGAGCTTTTGAATCGGGCTCTGATATCAAAATGTAACACCCTAAACCCGGTCTAAATGCCATAACCGGATCTGACGTGCCACGAAAAGGAAAAATGTTTTAAAATCGATTCGTTGATTTTCGAAAAGGGAAAGTTATTGTAAAACTATTTTTTTTCAGAAAACGTCGAGGTGTTTTGGAAAGGTGCAAAACATGTTGATATTCCGTATTATTTACTAGGCGTGGTATATATAAAAAAAACAAGTACTTATCTAGTTTTTTTTTAAAACATTCAATTCCTAGTTTAATCAACATAGTAAATATGAACTTTAGAGTCTACTAAATAAAAACAAACCCAAAATAAAGTTTAGGCGGCATTATTTACATAACTGTGAACCAAAATTAAACGAAATAACTAAGTTCGGATGAAAAATTTGTGATAAAACAAATGCTGTGCATGAACACCTGAAGTCCTCTTCGGCTCCACATCCACGACCTAGGCCTGATCTGCAAAATGTAATGGAAAGGGGTGACTCACCGAGACTCAATGTATAAATCCCCATCCTAGAGAAATTATGCCCTTACACAAATTCATACATTAATATGCAAGTCATTCAACCCATCCAATCTAGTATCCATCCGAGTCTCCCAAATCTACCCCTTGTGGTACCAAACCACTGGTGGTGCCAAACCACTGGTAACTGAAGTTACAAAAGAGATGCATATATGGTACCAAACCACTGGTGGTGACAAACCCCTGAGACTTAGTCACAATTTTAAACATATGTGGGGCCAACCTACTGTGTGATACCAAATCACTGGTGACAGTCTGATAGATCATACTTCCCCCTCCTCTTATCACCCATAACACATATTTATGGTAACAACATCAGTATGATCATGTTTAACATAATGAATTATGTATACAAGATAACATGCTTTCATAGATCACATACAACGCGAGTAATAGTAACAACTTACCCGGCATCCACGCTTTTACTCAAAAGGGTATTTCAATAACCATAGCCGTCATTCAGGCTTTTTAAACAACACACAACATTAACACATATTAAGTAAGAAAGTGTGTAAGAGTTACACACCTAGTTTTCCCACTAACGCTTTTACTGCTTCTACGCTATTATCACTCGAAGCTACCACGATTGGCCTACTATCCAACCCCGATGTTAGCCCACACCCGGATGACCAATCACGCACTCCTGACACAGATCGCTTTTTGTATTTTGACGTTGGGTTTACAGATCCAACCCCTCCTTCTGCTTGACTGGTATTCGAGTCCATAATAACCCTTGGTCACTAAACCAATCAAACCGATGAGATCTAATAAATAAACTTAGTGTTTAAACGAAACCCTTACCTAGCTTTCAGATCTCGAAAGCCTTTAAGAAAGCTTCACACCCCACCTACATTCGGCCAACACCAAACTATCAAACCGATCCTTTATTTGGAACCAAACACGTACCATATGACATTTGGCCAACCATAATTGAACAAGAAAGGCCATTCGGCCAAACCTACCATCAACCTACCTTCGGTTTTTCCACCAAATCGGCACTTCTGACTACTGATAGGCAGGATTCAGCTTCTATGGACAGAGAAGAGAAATTGACAAGCCTTACAACAAGTGATTTGGATTTGAGCTTGATAGAATCAAAGAAATCACAGAGGAAGGAAATCCCGAAACTCACCGGATTACAGAGGAGTATTTGGCTTACGTTGAACCTTCAGGAAACAGAGAAACCACCTTGATGATTCGGCTATGGAGGAAGATGATTAGAGGGGAGTGGGTTTTGAAAGAAAAACTATTTGAAGAGAGGGAGAAAGTGTTGGAAGGTGGCGGCAAGGAAAACAAAGGAGAAGAGTTTGAGAAAAAAAGGAGGAGAGGATTTTCGGCTAGCAAAGTAGATGAATGAAAAAAATGAAAGAAAGATGAGTACTATGGCTACCAAATTCGGCTACACTAGCACACACCTCAGAGCTGGAATTTCGGCCAACTCTCTCCCTCCTGATAACCTTTATCCATCTTGATAACCCAACCTTTATCTCTCTTTTAAAAGAGGCGACCTTAAATCCACCTCTTCCCTCTTAATTATCATCTTTTTTAATCATAAAATAAAAGAAATAAACACTCCAAAATTGTAGCTAGGTGCCGCCCAACCCCTTTCCTTAGGAGTGCGAATTTTACCCATCCATTTGGGCTTCAAGTGGCCACACATGGCCCAATAATCCCCCCTAAGTGGCGCCACCTTAATGGCCACTCAAAGCACTCCAGATTTTTGGGCCACGAGCCCAGCTTGACACTAACATAATAATTTAAATTAAAAATACTACTAACTTTCTTTTTAAACAATTTAACTTTGATTTAAGCCCAAACCTGGGCCCAATCCAAACCTCAAAGCCTTCACCTACTAATTTAGCCATGCAACGCATCAAATACACAGACCCAGAAAATCAGGATATTACATTAACAACGAACAGTCTTATGGAATGAAGTTTTTAACAGTGGTTCTTTCTAATTTGAACTATGCCTACACAGTTCAGTTCTCAAGTCGATATTCCCTAATTCTAAAATTCCCATTCAATCAACATCCAATGGAACACCACATATACGTATTAAACACACAAGTTCATCCATGGTCTCACATTCATTGCCTAAGGGTATTTTCGTCATTTCACTACCTAGGGGTATTTTCGTCATTTTAACCTGTAAGGGTATTTTTGTAATTTTTAAAATAGGGTATCTTGGTGATTTTTCCAAAACAGGTGTATTTCAGTAATTTTACAATCCGAGGGTATTTTGGTAATTTCTCAAACAATGGTGCTTTGGTAACTTTCCAAACAGGGTTATTTTGGTCATTTCACAAAATCAAGGGTATTTTGGTCATTTACCTCAACCTAGGGTATTGTGGATAATTTTGCAAAATCAGGATCATATAAGTAATTTTTGCAAAGATAGGGTACTGGTCCCTTTCGGGTTTTAGTTAAAACTTTGGCCCATTAACAAGTCCTCGTGGATAAGGTGAACAGTCACTACACACCAGGTAGGATTCCAGAGAAGAGGAGGTGAGTCGCTAGGACTGCTTAAATACCAAGCTCTTCCTGAATCCAATCATAGACATGCGTATGCCTGTTATCACACCCTAGTCCTTCTGACTTGCTCACAGACATGTTTATTTAGGGAAGTTAAGTTTTATGGAATTTAAGAGTTTGTGTAACTAGGCATAAGGTCCACAGGCCCTAACATATCTATCTACGTCCCTATAAACCCATTAACCTATCACACATAGATATTACCTCAGAGGTTAGGATACTTACCTGAGTGGATCGGTGCACAGCCCCTTTTATTGAAAATATTTTGGGCCTTATACCCACAGTCGAGCTTTTGAACTGGGCTCTGATACCAAAAATATAACACCCCAAACTTGGTCTAAACGCTGCGACCGAATCTAACGTGTCACTGGGAAGAAAACGTCTTACAAACCATTTTGTCGACTTGATTTGAAGAGAAAATTTTTCTGTAGTTAAAAAGAAACAAGGTTGAATTGAGTGAATTGTTAAAACATTTTGAAACTTAATTCAGCATGATAGAATCACCTTGTTGTTAACATTTGTTTATTATTTATCTGGCGTATAACTTTAGAAAAACTCAAAGTATTTACTTAAGTTTATAAAAACGTCCATCTCGTAAATTACTTGACATGCCTTTTTCATTTAATAAAAATTTAAGAGAAAACGGAACAAATAATAAATCCCAAAGTAAAGTTTAAGTGGCCTTATTACAAACTAAAATCCAAACTTAAAGTAGAGGAAAACCAAATCCATAATAAATAGTGAAATAGAAACAATTGTTGAGCATGGCCACCACGAGTCCACCCCGGCTCTGAATCCACGATCTAAGCATTATCTGAAAAAACAATGTAAGGGTGAGTCAAGAGACTCGATGTGTGATTCCCCATCTCAAAAGACGTTAAGCTCATACACAGATTCATATGATATTATGCATGTCATACAACCCATTACTTAAATATCCACTCGAGTCTCCCAAATCTACCCCTTGTGGCACCTAGCCACTGGTGGTACCTAACCACTGGTAACCGAAGTTATAAATATTTATGTGTGGGGCCAACCCACTTGTGGTACCTAACCACTGGTGACGATCCCTTATATCGATATGTGGGGCCAACCCACTGTGGTACCTAACCACTGGGACGAGTCATAGAGGAAATCATATGTGGTACCTAACCACTGGTGGTTCCAAACCACTGAGACTTAGTCACAGAATAATAATATGTGGGGCCAACCCACATGTGGTACCTAACCACTGGTGACAGTTTGATAAACCATGCCTTCCCCATCCTCTCATCATACCCATATCTCATGTATATGTTTCTCCATACAATATGATCATGTTTAACACTTAAAAGAATATAACATGGCACACACACAGGTTTCACATAGATAAAACATGTTATTCACCATAATGGACTTACCCAAAGTCCTTGCTTATACCCATAAGGGTAACATAATGTTTCCCACTGCTATTTTAACTTTTGACAAAACACAACATTTAACATAACAACATATGAAGTGCGCAAGAGTTACACACCTGATACTCGTAGTATCGCACTCTCGACTTTAACACTATCGTCACTCGAGATTACCGCTACCGGCCTACAATCTTGCTCCGATGTTGGCCCACAACCCGTGGCCAACTCAGATCTTCCGAAATATCTTCTCGTTTCTTGAACTTAGGGATCAAACCCGATGGTTTGCTTCCCTCTCCAACTTGTATGTTTCTAAAATGATCGAATCTCAGAGTTAACAGACTTGGCTAAAACGATGATTGAATCCCTACACCACAACTAAGTGATATTCGGCTAAAGAAGAATAGATTAAAGAGAAGTGGCTCTTCGGCCAAATAGAGGACATAAGTCCACCCCCCAACGTTCGGCCACACGAAAATCCTATCTCCTTCCCTTCGATTTTCTTCTAGATTTGGCACAAGCAGCCACCACAGAGGAGATTTGACTTCAATCCTAAGATGATGATTCGGCTATGTTGAAACTTTGGGAAAATAGGCTAAACTTTGAAGGTTTTGACTATGGGAGAAGAAACTATATGCAAGGGTATTCAACTTTTTAAAGAATATTGACAAGGAGAAGAGACTGTTAGAGAGTTGTGGCAAAGAAAGAGAGAACCCACAAGAGAAAAGGGAATTTTGGCTTTGAAGAGGAAAGATGAGAAGGAAATTAGATGAAAAAGACTAGCACTTGTGCCTACTAATTTTGGCATATCAAACCGATTTTTCTCCCCCTCCCAGAGTTTGATTTTCTGCCAACTCTGCCTCCACCTGATAGCTCTTATGCTCCCTAGTTATCTTAATCTACAACCTCCCTTCAAAAGAGGCCTACTAAGCCCCAACTCCTCCCCTCATAAATCAACATATTATCCACATAATAAAAGAATTAAATCTCCTATTTTCTAGCCTTTGTGTCGTCCTCCCCTAGTCCCCTTAAAGTGCCGAATTTAGCCCAAGAGCATGGGCTCCAAGCGGCCAACACTTAGGCCCAATCCTTCCCCTTAATGACGCCACCTTCTGGTTCCCTTGTAGCACCACCAGACTTTGGGCCACAAGCCAACTATGCTAATTTTAAACCCAGATACCTATTTTTAAACCCTATAATGCCCCAACAAATAAAAAAATAACCAAGGTCTCAGCCCAACCTGAGCCCAATTTGCACCTCTAAATCTCAAGCTAACACCTGAACCCTACAACACACAAAATGCGCAGACCCACTATTTCAGGATGTTACATGGCGGGTTCGGGCAACATTTATACATAGGACTCAACTGTGGACAATCCAAAAATTAGAAGGGCCCTATACATGCACGTATGACACAAGAGCATCGAAAACTGGATACGAAAACAATCTGCAACTGCATTATGCTACTGGTGAAAGACATTGTAACAGTCCAGTTTAGACCCTAGTCAGAATAGTAGTTTTGGGACCATAAATTTGAGTCAAAAATATTTTAATATTATTTTCTGTGTTTTTAGTTTGTGAATTGACATGTGTAAAATTTTCGTGATTAAATTTGATCATTTGTGTGCTTAATTTGCAAAAAAGGACTTAATCGCGTAAATTGTAAAAGTGGCATTCTAATTGTTAAAGTGGTTAATTATTTTGATTAATTAAAGATGGAATCCTTATGTTGTAATTTGGCCATTGAACCATGGGATGGATGGTTATGGGCTTATGTTATATGGTTTTCTTATTAAATTACAAAGGTTAATTTAGTAAATTGTATATTAAAATGAAATAAATAAAACAAATGTATTTGTAAGTGGGATGTTCATCCATTCTAGCCGAAAATAAGAGAAATAAAAAGGGTTTTAAGCTTTCTTAACATTCGGCCATTGAAAGCTTTGATTGAGGTATGTTTTGATTCGGTTTTTGATAAATTTTACGTTTTTGAGATCGTTGCTATGTAATCTATCAAGCCCATGTCTCAATTTTTGAATTTGATGATGATTTTTTTATTTTTCCATTGTTGAAAGCTTGTGGTTTTTGTTGTTTGATGATGGAAAATAAAAGATATGTGATAGATTAATATGTTTTGTCTTTGGATTTTTGATGAATTTGAGTAAATTAGGCTAAATTGTGAAAATAATAAACTGAGGCACTAAAATTAGAAATAAATGAAATGTGTGGACTTGTATGAGTTTAGTGAATATTCGGCCAAGCTATTGTGTAATGAAATTATGTTTATTTGGTATTTTGTGAAATAAGGACTAATTTGTGAAAATGTGAAATGTTAGGGCAAAAGTGTAATTTACACATTTATGTGTTTTTGAATGAATTTGATTGAAAATGTGATTAAATAGGTTTAATTTATACTAATTTAGATCAAGAAAAGAAGAAATCAGAATTGGACCGGGGAAAATCTAAAGTTGTTGAATAGTCGTTTCGATTCGTCCGAGGTAAGTTCATAAGTAAATAAATGTCGTTAAATTCGATTGTATATATTTTATTTGTACCAAATTGAATTATTACTTGTAGATTTATGTGAATGCCGAATTGGTAAAAGTGTGGAAGAATTGTCTACGAGCTTGAATCGATCGAGTTACAACGTCCAAAAGCCCCGTACGAACCTTAGGAATAGTTAGCATACATATGTCATGACATAGGATTCTGATAAGTGTTTTCGTGTAAGACCATGTCTGGGACGTTGGCATCGACTTGTGTTTACGTGTAAGGCCATGTCTGGCACATTGGCATCATATTTGATTCGTGTAAGACCTTGTTTGGGATAGTGGCATCGATATGTGATTACATGTAAGACCACGTCTGGGACGTTGGCATTGTACAAGATTTCCAACTATCCGAGTATCTTTATTGATTCCAAATGGTTCAACGGGCATGATCGAGTTAAGATCGAATGTGAAAATGAACTAAAAGGTACAGGTACTTGTTATGTTATATGACTATGAAATTAAGGTAATTATATGTTTGAGATGAATATATGAATTAGACATGGTAAAGAGAGATTTATATGTACTTATCAAGATATGTGCTTTCGACCATTGATGTTATAATGCTATTGTATATGTGATAATGTTCGAGTTTGCAAGCGTAATAAATGCACAATTGGATAAGGTTTGTTTGATTTAGCTAGTTGATTTAATGCGAATGTTTAATTGATCATTATTTGCTTATGTCTTACTAAGCTATGAAAGCTTACTCTATGTGTATTTATAAACCTCAATTTATACATATTTTAACCCCATGCTTGGCTTATTTTGGATGAATTTTCATTAGATTTGATGAATTTGATGCTCTTAATCTCTTAATTTCATGTTTTACACTCAGGAGAGCTTAGGGAGTCAAAAATAATGAGAAATAGGCCAAAACGGGACAAAATGGGCCTACCTTAAGAATCAACACGGCTTGGATCAATGTACACGGGTAGACCACACGGCCGTGTGTGGTGAGCAGAAGCGAGCGTAGTCTAAAGAATTGAACACGGGCGTGTCCATGCCGTATCAAAGTTTAATTCTATTAGGAATAGCCCACTTGTGGGCCAAGGGAGGTGTTCCAAAGCCTATATAAACACCCTAGGGGCTAACCTAAAAGAGGACGCTGAATAGAAGGTAGAAAATACTCGAAGACAGCCATCGGGAGCAGCTCGGAAGAAGGATCTCCATCAAGACTGAAGATCTCCCATCAAGTTCTTTAGAAGTTTTTTGGGTTTTCTTCAGAAAATACTCGAAGATAGCCGTCGGGAGTAGCTTGGAAGAAGGATCTCCATCAAGATTGAAGATCCCCCATCAAGTACTTTAGAAGTTTTTGGGTTTTCTTTGTTGTTTTCCTTATTTTAAGATGTTTCCCCCATTAATATGAACTAAATCCCTTAGATTTATAACATAAATACTTGTTCTTATTCTTAATTGTGAGTTCTTATTCTTGTTTTAATAATTCAGGTTATTGATTCAGGTCGAATGTGCTTATTCAGAGAAGCAAAAGTCCCTGTTTAATAGTAGATCAACACAATTAAGTGGAGTTGATTGCAACCCTAGAAATAGGGCGACAAAAATCTGCCGGATTAGAGTCAAATCTAATAAAGGAATCCATAGATTGAGTTAATGCAACAATAGGGGTTTTAGTTAGAAAGAAATTTCAATTAATCAACCTAGAGTTAGTTTTCTTTAGTCTTGAAAGAGATATTAACATAAATCAGGGATTTCTAAGGATTAAGTTAAGTGAATAAATCATATGAATCAAAAGTAATAAGTGAAGTCTAGGTGGATTCTTCCTTAGGTATTACCTATCTCAAAAAGTTGCCTAAAGTATTTTCCAAATTCGTTCTCTGTCATGTTTTTAATTAAGTTTTTTTTAAACGAAATCACTCCAATTCTTAGGCTAGATGATAAAAAGATAGTAATTACTAGTACTCTTGGTCTTTGTGGATACGATATTACCGATCTTACCATAACTATACTATTAAACGATAGGTGTGCTTGCCTTTATTGTGATCGTAGTTAGTTAGAGACACATCATGCATGTTTGTTCAATGGTTTATAGATTATCAAAGCTACGGGAAGCTTGGCACCACACTATCGAACTATATTTTTGGCATCTTTTTAAAATGTACATATTGAAGTATGGCATGTATAGGCTAGAGAATTTTGATTATGTTTTGAAATGTGTAAATATAGCCATGTGATATGGCTTGTTAATGAATGTGTTTATGGATGAGTTTAGTTCATACTATATTATGTAAAATTTGGTATGTTTTGATGTGTTCATGAATGGCCAAATGAAATGGTCAATTTTGGTAAGTTTCATGGTTGATTTGGGGAAATGATATGGAATAAAATAATGTATGATTCATATGTTTTTAATGTGAAGTTGGTGCTTAAAATTGGTATGTTTGAGTTGGATTTGTGTATGGAAATGAATGATGTTGTTAAGAGCCAAATTGTACAGGACTTGGTATGTTTTTGGCTGCTTTTGGGTCATGAATTGAGGCTTGTTGATGCTTGTAGGTTTAATTAAATTTTGGGTGGCAAATTGGCCTTGCAAATGGCCTATATTTGCCCACTATTCAGCACACAGGCGTGTGTCTCGACCGTGTCTATTAAGGTTGCAATTCGGAGCAAGTTAGGAAGCCACACGGGCTAGATACACAGGCGTGTGACTGGTCATGTGAGCAAGTCAGTAACCTCTATAATTTCACATGGCCTGGCACACAGGCGTGTCTTGTGGCCGTGTGGACGAGTTAGTATGTATGCCCTATTTTGCCATGGCCTAGACACATGGGTGTATCTAATGCCGTGTGAGGTACACGGCCTGCCCACACGGGTATGTGACCTCTGTAACTTAAAAAAATGTTCAAGTTTTCGAAAAAAATTGTATGTGCTCGATTTAGTCCCGACCCCTTCCTAATACATGTTTAAGGCCTCGTAGGCCTTTATGAGGGACAATGTGATTGTGATTAAATGATATTTGAGTATGATTGCATAAATGTATGAGTTATGTATGTTAAATGATATGTATTGATTGGTAATACCTCGTAACCCTACTTCGGTGATGGATACGGGTTAGGGGTGTTACATTTATTGGTATCAGAGCTACGGTTTAGTCAATTCTAAGACTAACGTAGCGTGTGTGAGTCTAGCTATACATGCCATATTTATAAACTGTGATAGTGTGATGATTCTTGACAATTGAAATGTGTTTTTGTATAGTAAATAGATCCTGATCGAGCCGTAGCTGATGATGTAGAAAGTATAGCGCCTGCTCCCGCTCAAAGGATAGGCCGACTGAATCTCGGCTGACTACGAGTAACCAAGAGAGAGAGGATAAATAAGCCTTTTACCAAATGATGAATGAATGGTTTACTCAGTATATCTGGATGAATTCGGCTGTTCCAAAACCTTCTCCCCCACCGAGTCTTTCTCAAATACCCGTTATGCAACAAGTTATTGATCCAGTGCGAATGAATAAGCCACCGGTTGATAAAATCAGAAAATACGGGGTCGAAGAATTCAGAGCCACTGTTGATGATGATGCTGAGCGAGCTAAATTTTGGCTTGATAATACGATCTGTGTGTTTGATGAATTATCTTGTACCCCTGACGAGTGTATTAAATGTGTTGTATCCTTGCTTCGAGATTCCGCGTATCATTGATGGAATACACTGATATCCGTAATTTTGAGAGAACGAATTACTTGGGAGTTCTTTCAGACTGAATTTCGTAAGAAATACATTATTCAGAGATTCATCGATCAAAAGCCCAAAGAAGTTCTCGAGTTTGAAACAAAGTTGTATGACCGTAACAGAATATGAGCGGGAATTTGTGAGACTTAGCAGATATGCCCAAGAGTGTGTTTCGACAGAAGCAATTATGTGTAAAAGATTCGAAGACGGGCTGAATGAAAAAATTAAATTGCTAGTTGGGATTCTTGAAATAAAAGAGTTTGTTGTACTTGTTGAGCGATCATGCAAAGCTGAAGATCTCAGGAAAGAAAAAAAAAGAAAAGCTGACTTTAAAGCTAGAGATTCATGTAAGAGATCAACAAGTAAGTCATTCCAGTCGGTATCAAAGAGATTCCGGGATGATTTTAGCCATTCAAAGGCTACTGCAGGCTATTCTAGACATGATCGGGACAGACCACCTGTGAGTTCGAAAGCTACCTCAGTAGCTAGTGTTGATAACATTAGATCAAATCAACTGGAGTGCAAATATTGACGTAAACGAAATCCTGGTAGTTTTAGGTTGAATGATCGAGCCTGTTTCAAATGTGGATCATTAGATCATTTCATCCGTGAATGCCCTGAGTTAGCTGAGCAGAATACAGTATAGAATGCAAGACCGAGTAACATGTCAGCTCGAGGTAGACCACTCAAAAACACAGGAAATGTGAGTAGCAGTCAGAAAGGAACTAAAGACACAGCTGTTAGATCTGAGGCTCACGCACTGGAAACACGAAAATTTATATACTTTTTCATACCCTTTTTGACCCAAATTCATGTAGTTTCGAGTAAATTCTTGTCAAAAAATAATTAAATATTATAAAATAATTAAATTGTGCTAAAAATATGAACATGATGAATTTTAATTAATTTTATAATTAATTTTGATTTATTTTGACTATTTTCGACAGATTCGCATAAAGGGCGAAAATCGACTCGGCAGACACTACTCGAAGAATAAAATCGAGAAGCAATTTGAAGTGTCAAAGTGAAATTATTTCCAGCTCAAGACGGTCCAATTATTAAGATTTAATAATAATATAATTAATTTTAATTTATTCCCAATTTAATCTAGGTTAAATAAATTACTATTAATTAATTATGGGAAAAGGGGTCTAGTTGAACCACATCAGTTGAACCGAGCCGATTGAACCGAACCAGCCACCACAATGATGGCCCAAATCAGCTTATTAGCTGATTAATTCAGCTTGCAAACAAGCCCTTGAAGATCTTTCAAAATCTCATTCAAACCAATCCAAAACTCATGGGTTTAAAGATTTGCCCATGCTATATTTAGCAAAGTTGAATTCTTCAACTTTGCCACATAGGATGGCTGGCCAAGGAGGCCTCTTTTTCTGCTGCTATTTGCTATTTTTAGCAGCCTTGATCACCTATAAATACATCCCCTTTCTGCTCATTCAAAACACACCTCAAGCATCCAACATTTTCCTCTCTCATTTCTCTTAATTCCCTTTGTTCCATTTTCCTTTGGTGTGTTCCTATGCCGATTTCCCCTCTTGGAAAAGAGGTGTTTTCCCAGCCATTCGGAGCAGCATTTGGAGTATTTGTAAGCCACCTTGATAGCCGAGGCCAACGAAGAACAAAGAACGGAGCAATCAGTCAAGCCACGGAGAAACACCGAATTTGCTTCTTGTTCCCTATCTCTTTAAATTTCGTTGTTGTTTTGACGAACATGTTTATGGATATTTATGCTGTTGGAATGATTAATTTAATCAATTTAGCTTGAATTTAATTCGTGTTGGGTTGATTGCATTTCAATTTCTTAAATTGTTAAAATTGTGTTTATGCTATTAAAGGCCTCGATAAAATGTTTGATTAAGTAAAATCATGTTAAGTTATATAGCATTATAACTGTTTAGATAGCTTATGAGTTAATTATTTAAACGCATTGAAATTGTAATTAATGGATACAATACTTAATCTGTGCATGTTTAATTCTTCTAAGGTAGCTGGAGATTAAATTAGCATTGTATTTAACGATATATATGCCTTGCATAACTTGCAGGATTTTTGTGATTAAATTGTTTCAAGGTAAAAATACTTTGTTACTTCGCATGATCTTTTATATGCTTATTAGGTTTAATTAATTGTTTAAATTGACATAGGAATATGCAAGAGATTGTTTAGCTGAATAAGTATGTATGTGCAATAACATGTTTACTTTTATAAATATGTTTAATCGGTCGAATTGACATAGGAATATGTACAAGAGATGAATGGATTTTTATTTGTAAGTATGTTCATAAGTTAGCAAATTACTGAGTTTCCATGATTTAATAAGTATAAACATGACTTTAATAATTCTAAGGTAAGAAATATGATTAATCCTGCACAATTATATCATCTTGATTAAAACCAGCTTTTGAAATCGTGCATTTGAACTTTGTTTTATTTTATTTTTACTTTGTTTTTCTTTTAGTTTTTAAATATTTTTCAAAACCAAATATTTTCCTGTCACCAAAGTGTTTGAAATAATTTTCATAAATAATTCTTTTACAGTCCCTGTGGGTACGATAACTCGATATTTACTTGTCACTTTATTACTTGTTACGATTGTGTACACTTGCACATTTCCACCGTTCCAAGTTTTTGGCGCCGTTGCCGGGGACTGTTTTGAAAGCCATTATTTGTGAATTTGTCTTACATTTTGGTTTATTTATTTTTATTGAAATTTTTACTTAATTTTTCTGTGATTATTTTAGGTGTTTATGAGTATTGATCAGATTATTGACTTACTCTCTATGGACCTTGAAATAGAACGAACCTTTCGTCAACGAAGAAGACAAGCAAACCAGAGAAGGACTGAAGGAATGAATTTCGAGAATATGAACCAAGGAAACGGAGCAAACCCTGCTTAGAATCCTATCTTTTTTGCTGATGATAGGGATAGAGCCTTAAGACAATATGCCCTACCAGTATTTAACGATCTTAATCCGGGTATTAGGAGACTTGAAATCGAGGCACAACAATTCGAGCTGAAGCCAGTCATGTTCCAGATGCTTCAAATAGTGGGCCAATTCAGCGGAATGCCTACTGAAGATCCTCATCTTCACTTAAGATTATTTATGGAAGTGAGTGATTCATTCAAGTTAGCCGAAGTTTCCAAAGAGGCCTTACGATTGAAGTTGTTCCCATATTCGTTAAGGGACAGAGCTCGTGCCTGGTTGAATTCATTGCCACCGAACTCCATTTCTACATGGCAAGAGTTAGCCGAGAGATTTCTCATGAAGTATTTTCCGCCAAACAAAAATGCGAAATAAGGAACGAGGTCACTGCTTTCCACCAAATGGATGACGAGTGCTTGTATGATGCATGGGAAAGATTTAAAGAGTTATTACGAAAATGCCCTCATCATGGAATCCCTCATTGCATTCAACTTGAGACATTCTATAATGGTCTCAACACTCACACAAGGATGGTAGTGGACGCCTCTACTAATGGTGCTCTCCTTTCTAGGTCTTATAACGAGGCTTATGACATTATCGAGAGGATTGCCAGCAATAATTATCAGTGGCCAACCAGTTGAACAGCATCATAAAGACGAGTTGCTGGAATTCATGAAGTAGACGCTCTTACTTCACTAGCATCTCAGGTATCATTGATATCCTCAATGCTTAAAAACCTTACTACTAATGGGTCTAATAGTTTTGCAGCACAGCTGCCTAATCAATTTGAGAATATAGCCTGTGTTTATTGTGGAGAGGCACATTTGTTTGAAGAATGTCCATCGAACCCAGAATCTGTGTAGTACATGGGCAATCAGAACCAAAATCGAGGAAGGCAAGGATTGTAATCAAACTTTTACAACCCATCATGGAGAAACCACCCGAATTTTTCCTGGAGTAACCAAGGGGCTGGAACCAGTACCACTTACACTTAACCCAGACCGACCCAGCCGCTAAATTTTTCGCAGCAAGTTCAGAAACCAGTTCAAGCTGAAGCACCCAATAGCCTGGAAAGTTTGCTAAAGACCTACATGGCAAAGAATGATGCTTTAATCCAGAGCCAAGCAACTACATTGAAGAATTTGGAGAATCAAGTGGGCCAGCTTGGAACTGAACTCAAAAACGACCACAAGGTGTTTTACCAAGTGACACGAAAAATCTGAGAAATCCCAGGAAAGAACATTACAAAGCGTTGCAATTGAGGAGTGGAAAGATAGTAGATCCCAACACTGTCGAAGTTGAAAAGGAGCAAGCTGATGCTCAAGAAGAAGTTCAACCAAGTGTTGAAACACCAGCTTCACTAGAACCAAAATCTGCAAAACCATGCAAAGTAACTTCAGGACCAATTAATTCTGATCAACCAACAACGTCGTTGATGTAGAATTATACCAAAGGCAAATCAACTAGAACTAGTTCCAGTAATAAAACCACCACCACCCTACCCTCAAAGACTTTAGAAGCCGAAGCAGGAGATTCAATTCAAGAAGTTCCTTGACGTACTCAAGCAACTCCACATCAACATCCCGTTGGTCGAAGAACATGAGCAAATGCTATACGTTAAGTTCATGAATGATATCTTGTCAAACAAACGAAGACTTGGAGAATTTGAGACTGTAGCTCTGACGAAGGAATGTAGTGTATATCTTCAGAACAAACTACCTCCAAAATTGAAGGATCCTGGATGTTTTACCATACCGTGAAATATTAGATCAACATACTTTGGTAAAGCATTATGTGACTTAGGTGCAAGTATCAACTTGATGCCTATGTCAATATTTAGGAAGTTGGGGATAGGAGAAGTTAGACCAACTACAGTTACACTTCAACTAGCAGATCGATCTTTAGCGCATCCAGAAGGAAAAATTGAGGACGTATTGGTACGTGTAGATAAATTTATCTTTCCTTCTAACTTTGTAATTCTAGAATTTGAAGCGGACAAAGAAGTGCCAATTATTCTAGGAAGACCATTCTTAGCAACTAGAAGGACTCTTATAGATGTGCAAAAGGGTGAGCTGACTATGCGTGTTCAGGATGATCAGGTAACATTTAATGTTTTTAAGTCAATGCGTTTTCCTAACACAATGGATGATTATTCTACAGTAGTCGATTTAGAGGAATTAATAGTAGAGAAGGAACTTAACTTTGTTAATGACCCTCTGGAAAGAATTTTAACATCGAAATCCCCAAATGATGAAGAGGAGGACGCATACTCAGCTTTGCTAGAAGCTAATCAAAAGCGATTTAATCCGCAATCCCTTTTTGAATCTTTGGAATTAGAGAAAAGAGATTACATGCAGCCAAAAGCATCAATCGAGGAGCCACCTAAGTTAGAACTCAAGGTATTACCTTCACACTTAAAATATGTTTATTTAGGTAACACATCTACTCTGCCTGTGATTGTTTCAGCCGAATTAACTACTGAATAAGAAGAGAAACTTATCATAGTTTTAAAACAATTCAAGAAGGCTATCGGATGGACCATAGCCAATATTCGCAGCATTAGCCCATCTGTATGCATGCACAAAATCATATTAGAAGATGGCGAGAGAGGAACGATTGATGGACAATGGAGACTGAACCCAATCATGAAAGATATAGTGAAAAAGGAAATTATCAAGTGGTTGGATGCGGGAATAATTTACCCCATTTCATACAGTTCATGGGTGAGTCCAATCCAGTGCGTGCCGAAGAAAGGAGGTATCACGGTTGTGGAGAACGAGAACAACGAGTTGATACCAACGATAACAGTTACGGGATGGAAAATCTGCATTGATTGCCAGAAGCTGAACAAGGCGACTAGGAAAGATCACTTTCCTCTACCATTTTTGGACTAGATGTTGGATTGACTCATAGGATGAGACTACTACTGTTTTCTTGACAGATACTCAGGGTATAATCAGATTACAGTAGCACCAGAAGATCAACACAAAACAACATTCACCTGCCCGTACGGTACATTTGCATTTAGACGCATGCCATTTGGTTTATGTAATGCACCAGCTACATTTTAAAGATGCATGATGTCTATTTTTACTGACATGGTTGAGAAGTATTTGGAAGTTTTCATGGACGATTTCTCAGTATTTGGAGGTACTTACGAGGATTGCTTAGCCAATCTAGCGAAGGTACTAAGGTGATATGAAGAAACGAATCTCGTACTCAATTGGGAAAAGTGCCATTTTATGGTATGAGAAGGAATTGTTCTAGGTCATCGGATAACGAGACATGGGATTGAGGTGGACAAAGCAAAAGTAGATGTTATCGAGAAACTCCCACCTCCAAAATCTATAAAAGGTGTTAGGAGCTTATCGAAGATTTATCAAGGACTTCTCCAAAGTGGCTAAACCCTTATGCAAGCTATTGGAGAAAGACTCGATATTCAAGTTTGATGAGGAATGCTTAAAAGCCTTCAATGATCTGAAGAGTCAATTAGTCACGGCGCCCATAATCATCACACCAGACTAGGATTCACAATTTATATTGATGTGTGACACAAATGACTTCGCCATTGGAGTTGTCATGGGCCAGCAAAGGAACAAAGTTTTTCATCCCATCTACTACGCAATTAGAACTCTAACCGGAGCTCAACTGAACTATACGATAACAGAAAAAGAGTTACTTGCCATTATGTTTGCTTTCGAAAAGTTTCGATCTTATCTTGTAGGTACCAAAGTGATTGTCTATACGGACCACTTAGCAATTAAGTATTTATTGGCCAAGAAATATGCTAAGCCAAGATTGATTCGGTGGGTGCTTCTACTTCAAGAGTTCGATCTAAAAATTCAAGACCGAAGGGGAGTAGAAAACCAAGTAGTAGATCACTTATCCAGATTGGAACCGCAAGACGAAAATTCTCCACTTCTACCGATCCATGAGACATTTCCAGATGAACACATATTGAAGGTAAATCATGTCTATAATACTCCTTGGTTTGCTAATTTTGCTAACTATTTAGCTTGTGGTTTGATGCCGATTGATAAAACATATCAGCAAAGGAAAAAGTTTATTCACGATGTGACGTACTATTTTGGAAAGAGCCATATTTGTTTAAAAAGTGTGCAGATCAGATGATTAGGAGATGTGTGACAGAAGACAAAATACTGAAGATTTTATACCACTGTCATTCAAATCCGAGTGGGGGACACTTTGGTACTCGTACAGCGGCCAAAGTATTGTAAGCTGGATTCTTTTGGCCAACACTATTCAAGGATGCATACGCTTACATAAAGAATTGCGATCGATGTCAGAGGGTTGGAAACATCACCAACAGAAATGACATGCCTCAAACGAATATCATTGAGGTAGAATTGTTCAATGTTTGGGGTATTGACTTTCTCGACCCTTTCCCTCCATCTTTTGGTCACAAATACATATTGGTAGTAGTAGATTATGTGTCCAGGTGGGTCGAGGCTGAAGCTTATCCGACGAATGATGCCAAGGTTGCGATGAAATTCTTGCAGAAACATGTGTTCACAAGGTTCGGAACCTGAAGAGCTATTATCAGCGATGAAGGGACCCACTTTGTGAACAAATGGTTAAAATGGTTGTTAGACAAGCATGGAGTGAAACACAAGGTTGCTACAGCTTACCATCCGCAGACAAATGGGCAAGCTGAGCTAGCAAATAAGGAGATCAAAGGCATACTTGAGAAGGTAGTTTGCCCAAACCGACGAGATTGGTCAAAGAGACTAGATGATGCTTTATGGGCTTACAGAACAACATACAAGACACCCTTAGGAATGTTACCCTACATGTTGGTCTTTGGGAAAGCATGTCATCTACCTATGGAGTTAGAGCACAAAGCTTACTGGGCTCTTCGACAACTCAATTTGGATCTCAAGCTTGCTAAAGAGAAACTAATGCTCCAACTCAACGAGCTAGACGAATTTTGAATGTTCTCATACGAAAATGCCAAATTACTCAAATAAAGACTCAAGAAATGGCATGACAAGCATATCCGGGTTCGAGAATTTAAAGCAAGTCAGCAAGTCTTGTTATTTAATTCTAGATTGAAATTCTTTCCAGGTAAATTAAAGTCACGTTGGTCCGGTCCATTTATGATTCATCGCATCTATCCATACGGAGTTATTGAACTCCAAGGTAAGAGAGGTAATTTTCAAGTCAATGCTCAGCGTTTGAAACATTATTATGGAGAAAACCCTGAATAGGATAAAATCTCGTTCAGTTTATCTAACCCTTAGTTTTTATTGCTTTCAATAAATTATTTAGGGTATATTTTTGGTTTATTATGCTCAAATAAATTCTGTCTAGCAGATTGGAACTTAAGCGGGACCGCTTGTGACCCATCCAATCTTTCGTTGGAATTAATTTTTGCATAAGTTTACAAGGAATTAGCCCCTAAATAACAAAATAAATTTTTGGTTTTTATTCAAATAAAAAGGCCAATTTTGACCCAAGTCTTAAATCGCTACTCAATTTCAAATTTTCATTAAGTCTAAGGACTTAATTGAATTATTTTCAAAATTTTGTTGCTATTTTTGTAAATAATAAAAACTAGGTGCCTCTTTTTGTAAATATTTTAAAAGGCATCTAAAATAAACATTTTATTTAATTTCATACTTATAAATTATTGATAAACTTTAATATATAATTATATTCATTATAATTTATATATTGACTTTTATCAACTTAGATTAGGATTAGAATTAATTTTATTTTATATTTATCTTGGCAATTAAATAGCAATTGATAATTTATATCTATTTATTTTATTATTATTTGTTGTTTATCTTGAGTAAAATTAGAATTAAACTCTTATTTTTAATTCTTTAATTATTCTAAGAGTTCTAGTCTAATTTGTACTCCTCCCTCTATAAATTGCACCATTAATTCACCCCATTCACTCATCACTCAAACTCCCATCCACCAAAACACCAATACCGCAAAGCCCCTAGCCATAGCACTATTCGCCAAAGAAGAGCTCCCAAAGACACGCCAGACACCATTCGGCCAAGAATGCTCCAGGACACGCCGCACAAGTAGTCTGCTCCAGCAGACCTGCGCACACCAACTCCTGCCCATGTCGTGGCCTCACGCTGCTACCTCTGCCCCGTGCGCCTGCTGGACACCATTACCCCATGCCAACCAGCCGTGGCCTACCTTGCACTGCACCTTGCTGCTTTGTGTGCCTTGGCACACCCCCTCTTTCACCCAACCTAAGCCAAAAGTCCTTTAAATTTCCCTCTTTTGATTCATTAGTATATTTTTATTTTTAGAGCTCTTAAAATCTACAAGGAAGGTGGTAAGAATAATTTTCTCTTAAAATTTAATTTTCACTCAATTATTTAATTTTTCAATTTATTGAAATATTACTAATTGTTGTTAAATTTTTAAGAAGCTAACTTTTATTTTTTTCATCTATTCAGGTTAATCATGACTCGAAAAAGAACTTGTGCCTCTGCTCACAAAACACAAAGCAAATTTCACTGTGAAGAAGCTAAAGTAAGATACGAAAGTATCTTCAAGAATCAACAGATGCATCCAGATAAAGGCTTCGCATTGAAGGAAAGCAACTACAGAGACTTTATGGCACGTATTTGTCAAGTTGCTGAAGCCCTCAATTGGGAATTGTTTTGTGAAAAGAGACCAAGTGTGGATGAGGAATTAGTTCATGAATTCTACGTGAATTTAACCTCAAGTGAATTGACCAAAGTTCCAGCCCGCGGAATCAAGGTAACGATAAATTCTAATGCTATTAATGAGTTCTTTGAATTACCCAATTTCGACAACGATGAATATTCCTCTCTGTTGAGCAATATTAAGCCTGAAAATCTGCAAGAAATCCTCGAAGAACTCACAGTTCCAGGTTCCAAGTGGACTGTGTCAAAGCAAGGAATCCACACGTGTTGAAGAGAGTATTTGACACCACTCGCGAAGGTATGGTTCTACTTCATCTGTTTCAGCCTTATGCCTAGTTCGCATGGGACTACAATCTCACTAGAGCGAATGGTCCTATTATACTTGATTCTAACTGGAAAGACCATTGATGTGGGCAAAATCATCTTGAGAGAAATGCAAAATTGTGCTGTTAGAAGATCTAGCCCTGCCTATTTCCCCTTTACGATCACCATTCTGTGTTTAAAAGCAAAACTCCTTGCGGACGTAAAGAAGACAGAGTATAGTCAAGGCACAATCACCGATTGGGATCTCTACCGAGTAGCCGGAGATTTTGTTCTTCAGCAACGAATTGAAGAAAGCGAGGATCCCGAAGAAGCAGAAGATGACCCCACAAAAATCCTACCAGAGCAATCATCTAAAGTCCCTAATGAGGCAGAATCAATGGAACCAGAAGCTGAACCTGATATCGAGCCCTCAATGTTTAGAGCTCCACCGCCTAGCCCAAATAGTCGTGATGAGCTATTGAAGTTGATGGACTTAATGCAACACATGCAATGGCAGCAAAAAGCTTACTGGAGATATGCAAAAATAAGGGATGACTCGATGAGGAGTGCCCTCAAGAAAATTTATAATGACCCATTTATTTTTGTCCTTGAGTTTCTAGATTTCATATTTGAGCCATGGGTTTCATCATCAAAGAAGGAGCAAGGCAATTCATGCAGAGGCAATGCTAATGGAGCAAAAGATGAGTCAAATTTGGAAGGATCGGTGAACAAATAAAAAAGGGGAGGACTTCAACTTTCATTTATTTTTATTGTTTTTTAGTTTTTAGGATTAGGTTAATTAGGATTTTTAATTTTTTAGTTTAATTAGGATTTTTAATTTTTTTGCACAATAAAATAAGAGATAGGAAGCATGAATAAAATCTAAACAAGTGTCAAAGGCTAAAGTGTGGCAATAGATATATACATGTATAGCATTGGATTTTAGAAAGAGCCTGGTACTTAAGTAGTCAATTTGACTCACCTCCTCTTTTCTAATTATCCTACCTAGTGTATAGTATCTATTTACTTTAAACAATGAGGATGTAACATCCCAAAAATGGGGTTACCTGGAATTTAATTATTTTTCCTATGTATGAATGGTTGAGGCATTATTTATGGAATAATCATGATTAATTTAAGTTTTTGTGTTGGCTCGATTTGGTAGGAAATTTTAGTTTTTAACTTCTAAGGTAGGGAGCCTTAGCAAGAGGGTGTTATAAGAATAAATGGGGATAATTTGGACATAAAATAAGCCTAGACTAAGTGGCAAAGTAAGCCCACTTAAGAGCTACATGTGACGCCACCAAGGAGCAAGGGAGAGCTTGTGTTCGAGTCGCGGAAGTCCCTCTTTTTGCACTTTATTTTGACGGCACATGGGGGGGGAGAGTTTCTCCTCTCTTTAAACTCTTATTATTATTTATTATTGATGATAAATAATAAGTTAAAAGAAGGATAATAGGGGATTTTATTTTAAGGATAATAGGGGATATTACAGGGATTATTAAGAGATTATTACTTATTATTATTCATTAAATCATATTAGTTTGAATGGGTGGCCTAGAGTGATTCAAGGAAGATTGATGAACCTTGAACTCTTTGTTAAGAGAAGTGGACGGCAAGGACACTAGGGAGGGGGTGCCGAATTCTTATATAAGCACCTAAAGTGATCACCTTATTTTCTTTTTCCAAGTTTGCTAGTCAATCTCTAAACCCTCTCATCATATATTCTCTTTTCTTTTTACATCCTCTCCAAAACCTAGGCCAAACCCTCCTAGCATCTCCCATTGCCGAATTCCTCCTCAATTCTTTCTTCTTTATTTTCCTACTAGCCTAATCATCTATTCTCTACCTATCTTTCTTCTTTCACCAAAAGTCCAAATTTGAGTTAAACACCCTAGCCAACCTAACTTCTATCAAAGTGTCAAATTCCTTTTCTTTAAACTCTACTTGGCGAATTGTGTGCATGAAAAGTAGGCATCTTTTGTTGACGATCTCGTAAGGTAAGGATCCTAGGTCAATGCCTATATTATTGGTATCTCATTATGTCGACTTTGGTAAAGATAGGTATGGGTTTCGGCAACTATTGATTAAGAATACTAATCACAGATTAATCTAATCCACTGTAGGATCTTCGGGATTTGGAGATAAGCAAGTAAGTGCGCCAACGTTAGTCACCAATCTTCTGAAGGAGTTACATATAGATTAGTGTTCATTTAAAAAGGGTTATGATTATTTATATTAACCGATTGTAGTTTGTGAATCAGATTCGTGATTTGGGCACCGAGGCTAGTATTCAAAGAGACTAGGTAAGGATTCGGGTACAAAAGGTTACCCCTTTAAATAATTTGGTTTGGCCGAATGGCCATATTACTAACCTTGATAGTTGGCCGAATATAGGGGCAAGGACTTAGAGGGTGGCCGATTGATTACCTTCGGGATTTAAGACTATCGTGGTATCAGGTGTGTACATACACACTATATAATATATTAAATATGCCTAACTTTGTGAATGCTCATTTTTATGAATGTAGCATTGGAATGAATACCAAATCGGTATAAGTGGTGATTCAGGTAAGTACCTGTTAACGTGATTTATTATTATTAATGCTTTTGGTAAGCATGATGTGTTGACACATGAAATTTAAGAATGTGATGGCATGAAATATATGTATGTGTATCTGTTGTGGGATTGATGAGTGGAGGGGGCAGTGATATTGTGCCGACGGGCACCAGTGTTTTGGTAACACACCGTGACTAAATGTCACCAGAGGTTTGGTACCTCCGAGGTTTGGTACCTCAATAGCGACTTGTCCCTCGTGGTTAACACCACCGTGGGTTGGCCCCACTTGAGATATGGGATCGCCTCGCCAATGATTTGGTATCACACGATGGGTTGGCCCCATCACCCGATTTGTGTCTCATGGACACCGTGTTTTGGTAACACATTGTGACTATATGTCACCAGGTGGTTTGGCACCACCAAGGTGGTTTGGTACCACAACGGGTAGACAAAGTGGCGTATGGTTGGCTAGGTTGGGTACACATTACTTTGCATATTAGATGTTATATTTTGTGTATGAAATATATTTTAAAACTGGGAAGGGTTACATATCGAGTCTTGGTGACTCACCTTCTCCATTAATTTTTCAGTGATGCTTAGATCGCGGACATGGAGCCGAGGGACTTGAGGAGGCCATGCGGTGGATTTAAATTTAAATAGACTTTGATTTTGTTATTTTAAATTTGGTTATTGGGTTGTTTTATTTTGGATGTAATAAGGCCTCATTAAACTTTACTTTGGTTATTTTCTTTTATGTTGGATATTTTATTAAAATTTGAATCACACGCTTTTCTAAGTTAACACTAAAATGTTTTATCGTGCCATCGAACACATCCGAAAATTTGTGTAATAACTTGACTTAATTAAACTTTCAATTTGGACTAAGTATACTTTCTAAGAAGATAACTTAAAATGAGCGCTTTCAACAAAACTTAAGTGGATTTAGAAAATGGGTTTCAAAAACTTCTTCTTAGTAACGACCCATATTCGGTCCTAACGATTGGGCCGGTTTGGGCTGTTACAAATTGGTATCGAGCCGTGTTCAAAACTCTATACTGGGGCCCAAGGCCCAAAAATGTTTTAGTAGGCCTTATTAATTGTTTTTGGGTTTTAAAGCGATGGCCCGAGTCTCCCAAGACCGATCCGCCTGTAAGTACCTCTAAACTTTTTGTGAATTATATTCAGTAGAAGGGTAGGAAGCATGGAACGAGATAGACTTATAGGAATTTGAACCCTAGGATTAGATTACTCAAACACACAAGCTAAACATAAAACTTAAAGAACTAAACCAAACTATGACCTAGTCACGAGCTAGGGTGTGGTAACCCTCAGACGCATGTCTAGGATTGGAACCTAAGAGCTCGGTATTTAAGCAAATCAAGTGACTCACCACCTCTTCGCAGTATCCTACCCGTGCGTAGCTTGGGTTCACCTCGACTCGAGGCAGCTCAAGGTGTGGTAACCTCTCATGCGCATGTCTAGAAAGGTTCGGTGGGAGCTTGGTATTTAAGCAATCCAGCGTGACTCACCTCCTCCCACACGAAACCTGCCTGGTGCGTAGCTTGGTTCACCTGACCAAGAGGGCTCTACATAGGCCAAACATAATGACTAAAACCCAAAGGGAATTAGCCTTGATTTTCAAAAAAGATGAAACAACAACACTTGGTTTTAAAACTTTTCAAATCACCCCTTCAAAAGTAAGAACAACTCTTTTACAACGCTTTCCTCGAAAAGTTCTATTTGTGGAAAAATTACGAAATGCCCTTGGGGTAAAATTACTAAAATACCTCGGTCCATAAAATATCAAATCAATGATTTTGTCCAAAAATTTTAACTATTCTATAATTATTCAACAACTTAGCCTTGGACATCATCAAGAAAATATTTGGTTTTGGAAAAATTACGAAAACGCCTCAACTTATAAAATTACCAAAATGCCCCGAGTACAAAATTTTTGCAACATCACCGCTTTAAGAAAAAAAATTCTCAAAAGGACCCTCGAGTCTTACAATGGTTAAAACATCCTTGATTTACCAAAATTACAAAATTACCCTTGGAGGACCAAATTACCAAAATACCCCTAGTTTTGAAATAATGCCATAACTTCAAATCTTGTCAATTTCAATAATACCTCCAGCTTTGGGAACTTCAAACAATCTACTCTACTAAAGTTTTAAATTTTCTTTTATTACTTAAAATACCCTCAGTAGGAAAATGACGAAAATACCCTAGGTTAGAAATGGGCGTAAATGTCCAAAGAGTGAATAGGTATGGAAAGCATTAGGGAATGGATGCAAGAACTTCTTTGTGTGAACTAGGATAGAAGACTAAAACCTTGTTTGCACGAAAGAATCTCCGATTAAACTTTATCCATAAAATTTCTTCATGAGTAATAAAGTGGAACAAATGCTAACGCATAAAAATTTTCTTAATCGATTAAAAGCGCAAGTAGATAGAATGAGTTCTAGAGGACGTGGACGCCGTGGACGCGTAGGGTAGGATGATTTGTCTCGAACCCGCAGTCGGGACAAGGTTCTCGAACGATGTACCTCCGCCACCACCACCTCCACTTTTGGAGCAGAGGAGCAGGATCGAGACGGAGGAGAGGCAGATCTCAAGCGGTATTATGAGTCCTTGAATTGGTGGTCAATGGTGGAAATTTAGGAGCTCGAAATCTGTTCCGAGCGATTCGGTCCAACGAGCCGAGGTGTTCCGGTGTGTCGAGTGGCGCCCAGTGTAGTAGTATTGGCTGGAATCTACAGAAAGGATAATGGATGACCTTGACCTAACCGAGGAGGAAAAGCTGAAAGGGGCGGTGTCGCTTCTAAAGGATGAAGCGTACTGGTGGTGACGATTCGGGATGGAGCCACAGCTGATGATCTTACGTGGGACTACTTCAAACCGCCTTTCGTAAGAAGTATGTGGGCACCAATACACCGACGCCAGCAGAGGAAGGCTTTTCGAGTTTAGTACAAGGAACTAAGTCCGTGGCCGAGTATGAGGCGGAGTTTTAAGACCGAGTAGGTATGCAAGAGGAATCGTAGCTATCGAACACGAGCGCCTGGTCCGCTTTGAGGACGGACTCAGATGACTTGAGGTTACCGATTGCCCATGACAAGTTCGTGAGTTTTCATCCTTGGTGGAAAAGGCTAAAGTAGCCGAGGGATCAAGGAGGTCGGAGGCGTAATTATAGTAGGAATAATCGAAGAGAGGATTTGGGTCACCGGATCCAAAGGTAATGATCGAGAAGGCTAGGCGAGTGGGCCAAATCAGCAACAAGGCCGTAGCTAATAATCGAGGCCGCTCAAGGCAATCGCTGGGAAGTCCCATTGGGGAGGTTGTTTGACCCATGATAGAGGATGTTTTGAGTGTGGGTCTTTGGAACATCGGGTCGAGATTGTCCCCTGAAGCGAGCTCGAAATCACCAGGGGGCGTAACTGCATCGGATCGAAATGTGGGACCGCAGAGGGGTCGTGGTAATGGCAGAGGAAGCAATGGTCCTAACCGAGGTCGAGGAACTCAGGGCAGAGGTTCAGGCAACACAGAGGCTAGGCACTGGCTTAGTCTATCGGCAAGGCGTCATGAGAGGGGGTGACGACCGGATGTCATAACCGTACATTTCGATTTTTGGTCTTCCTTATTATGCATTAATTGATGTGGGGTCTACACACTCATACGTAGCCAGTAGTGTGGTAGAGACTTTGAACCTAGACTCTGAGATTGCTGCTAGGGAGATGACTGTAGTGAGTCCTTTAGGTCACTCTGTAGTGGTAGACAAACTTTTTAGGGACGTACCCCTAGAACTCCAAGGGGTCGTATTCGGGGCTGATCTGATGGAACTACCATTCGGGGAGTTCGATTTGATCCTTGGAATGGATTGGTGGGTTAAGTATCAAAGTAGTTTGGATTATGCGCTAAGCGCATGGTTCTTAAGACTACCGAAGGTGGTGAAGTGGTTATGATAGGTGATAGAAGGAATTACCTATCCATGTGGTGTCTCGCCTTGAAGGCGAAGAAGATGGTCAAGAAGGGTTGTAAGGCGTTCTTGGTTCAAATCAGTGCTTTGGAAGCTAAGGAGTTAGCAGTTGGAAGGGTCCGAACGGTTGGGGAATTTGTTGATGTGTTCCTCAAGAACTTCCGGTCCGCCTCCAGATCGGAAGTCGAATTTGGTATAGACTTGATACCCGAACGCACTGTGTCTATAGCACTCACGGATGGCACCAAAGGAATTGGTGGAGTCAAGGCTCGATTCGTGAGCTCTTGGATAAGGGTTTATTCGACCTAGTATATCTCCGTGGGGAGCGCTGTGTTGTTTGTCAAGAAGAAGGACGGTTCTATACGAATGTGCATCGACTACCGTCAGTTAAACAAGTTAACGATCAAAAATAAGTACCCATTGCCTCGGATCGATGACTTGTTTGACCAGTTGAAGGGGGCGTCGGTGTTTTCGAAGATAGACCTTAGGTCGGGTTACCATCAACTTAAGGTGAAGGGGGCCGATGTTCACAAGACGGCGTTTCGAACTCGGTATGGGCATTACGAGTTTCTAGTAATGCCATTCGGGTTGACCAATACACCGGCAGCGTTCATGGATCTAATGAACCGAGTTTTTCAACAGTACTTGGACCAATTTGTCGTAGTGTTCATAGACGACATATTGGTCTACTCAAAGACGGAGGAGGAGCACGACAAGCATTTACGGATAGTCCTACAAGTGTTGAGGGAAAAACAGTTGTATGCCAAATTCAGTAAGTGCGAATTTTGGCTGAGGGAGGTGGCTTTCTTGGGTCACGTAGTGTCGGCCAAGGATTAGAGTGGATCCCATAAGATTGAAGCGGTATTGGAGTGGAAACCGCCTAAGTCGGTGGCAGAAATACGGAGTTTCCTGGGGTTAGCAGGATATTACCGAAGATTTGTGGAAGGGTTCTCTCTGATCGCAGCGCCGTTAACTAAGTTGCTAAGGAAAGGTGTTCCATTTGAATGGACGGAGAAGCAGCAAGAAAGCTTTGATAAGCTAAGGAAAATTTTGACGGAAGCTCCGGTTCTAGTACAACCCGAGGCAGGGAAATTATTCACAGTCTATTGTGATGCATCTCACATCGGTTTAGGGTGTGTGTTGATGCAGATGGAAAGGTAGTAGCCTATGCGTCTCGGCACCGAGACCGCATGAGGTTAACTATCCAACTCACGATCTGGAGTTAGCCGCAATGTCTTTCCGAAAATTTGGAGACATTATCTTTATGGGGAGAAGTCGGTAATTTACACGGACCATAAAAGTCTGAGGTATCTTCCGACACGTATGATCTGAATTTGAGACAATACCGATGGATTGAACTGCATTAAGGACTACGATCGCTCCATCGAATATCATCCGGGTAAGGCTAACGTGGTGGCCGACGCGTTGAGCCGGAAGGTCGTGGCGGATTTAAGAGCAATGTTTGCTCAGTTGAGCCTATATGACGACGGAAGCCTTTTGGCAGAACTTCAAGTTAAGCCAACATGGGTCGAGGAGATTAAGAACAAACAGTTAGTCGATGAAGGCTTAAATGCTAAGAGAATGCAAGTTCAGGATGGTGGTTTAGAGGGGTATAGTCTGACCGGTGATGGTGTGCTATGTTTTCAGGGACGGCCTTGTATGCCAAAAGATATGGAGTTGAGGCGGAAAATTCTCCAGATGCTCATAGCAATTTCTACGCTATGCATCCGGGAGGAAGCAAGATGTATGGAGATCTACTAAATGCCTACGTGGCGGGTTGAAGCGTGAGATAACGGAATTCGTAGGAAGTGTTTGACGTGTCGGCAGTTAAGTGAACACCGCTTACCATCGGGTTACTTCAACCGTTAAGATCCCTCAATGGAAGTGGGAGAGGATCACTATGGATTTCGTCGATGGTCTACCCTTACGCCCAAAGAAGAAAGATGCGCTTTGGGTGATCGAGACCGTCGACTAAATCACCACTTCATACCTGGGTGAGAATGGACTACTCACCCGAAGCTAGCAAAGTTGTATGTGGCGAGATAGTCGATTGCATGGTGTACCGTGTCGCTTATCTCGGATAGGGACCCAAGGTTCACTTCGAGGTTTTGGAAAGCGTTACATCAAGCGTTGGTACGCTGTTGATTTCAAAGATGACTTTCCATCCTCGACGGACGGCAATGAAAAGGTCATACAGATCTTAGAAGATATGCCGAGGGTTGTGTCTTGGAATTTCGAGGTAGTTGGGAGGAATTCTTACCTCTAATGAGTTCGCCACAACAATAGCTACCAAGCGAGTATTCAGATGGCACCGTCACGAAGCAATCAGATGGATTTGAAATGCCGAACCCCGACGTGTTGGACGGAGTTGAGTGAACGACAAGTGTTGGGCCCAGAATTGGTAGCGGAGACTGAAGACAAAGTTAAAGTGATTCGGTCTCGTCTCAAGGAAGCATCAGATAGGCAGAAGTCTTATGCCGATCTCAAACGCAAGGAAATGGAGTATGCTGTGGGAGATAAGGTCTTCCTGAAGGTGTCGCCTTGGAAGAAGGTACTAAGATTTGGGCGAAAAGGGAAGCTAAGCCCAAGATTCATTGGCCCATATACAAGGTCTTTGTTTAATAGGACCGGTAGCTTATCGCTTAGAGTTACCGCGAAATTAAGTCGATACATGACGCCTTTCACGATCAATGCCGAGACGGTATCGGTCGGATCCATCACATGTGGTGCCCGTGATGAAATCGGGTTAACACGGACTTATCTTTTGAGGAAGAACCTGCTCGGATCTTGGATAGAGATATAAAGGTTCTACGAAGGAAGTCGATGCCCTTAGTGAAAGTGTTTGTGGCGGAATCATGGTCTTTGAGGAAGCTACGGGAACCCGAGGATGTGATACGGCGGCAATACCCTCATCTGTTTTAGTTATGTAATTTCGGACTAAATTTATTTTAAGGGGGTAGAATCGTAACATCCCAAAATGGGGTTACCGGAATTTAATTATTTTCCTATGTATGAATGGTTGAGGCATTATTTATGGAATAATCATGATTAATTTAAGTTTTTGTGTTGGCTCGATTTGGTAGGAAATTTTAGTTTTTAACTTCTAAGGTAGGGAGCCTTAGCAAGAGGGTGTTATAAGAATAAATGGGGATAATTTGGACATAAAATAAGCCTAGACTAAGTGGCAAAGTAAGCCCACTTAAGAGCTACATGTGACGCCACCAAGGAGCAAGGGAGAGCTTGTGTTCGAGTCGCGGAAGTCCCTCTTTTTGCACTTTATTTTGACGGCACATGGGGGGGGAGAGTTTCTCCTCTCTTTAAACTCTTATTATTATTTATTATTGATGATAAATAATAAGTTAAAAGAAGGATAATAGGATTTTATTTTAAGGATAATAGGGATATTACAGGATTATTAAGAGATTATTACTTATTATTATTCATTAAATCATATTAGTTTGAATGGGTGGCCTAGAGTGATTCAAGGAAGATTGATGAACCTTGAACTCTTTGTTAAGAGAAGTGGACTGCAAGGACACTAGGGAGGGGTGCCAATTCTTATATAAGCACCTAAAGTGATCACCTTATTTTCTTTTTCCAAGTTTGCTAGCCAATCTCTAAACCCTCTCATCATATATTCTCTTTTCTTTTACATCCTCTCCAAAACCTAGGCCAAACCCTCCTAGCATCTCCCATTGTCAATTCCCTCCTCAATTCTTTCTTCTTTATTTTCCTACTAGTCAATCATCTATTCTCTACCTATCTTTCTTCTTTCACCAAAAGTCCACCTTGAGTTAAACACCCCTAGTCAACCTAACTTCTATCAAAGTGCCAAATTCCTTTTCTTTAAACTCTACTTGGTCAATTGTGTGCATGAAAAGTAGGCATCTTTTGTTGACGATCTCGTAAGGTAAGGATCCTAGGTCAATGCCTATATTATTGGTATCTCATTATGTCGACTTTGGTAAAGATAGGTATGGGTTTGAAACTATTGATTAAGAATACTAATCACAGATTAATCTAATCCATCGTAGGATCTTCGGATTTGGAGATAAGCAAGTAAGTGCGCCAACGTTAGTCAGTCAATCTTCGGTAAGGAGTTACATATAGATTAGTGTTCATTTAAAAAGGGTTATGATTATTTATATTAACCGATTGTAGTTTGTGAATCGATTCGTGATTTGGGCACCGAGGCTAGTATTCAAAGAGACTAGGTAAGGATTCGCACAAAAGGTTACCCTTTAAATAATTTGGTTTGGCCGAATGGCCATATTACTAACCTTGATAGTTGGTCAATATAGGGGCAAGGACTTAGAGGGTGGCCGATTGATTACCTTCGGATTTAAGACTATCGTGGTATCGTGTGTACATACACACTATATAATATATTAAATATGCCTAACTTTGTGAATGCTCATTTTATGAATGTAGCATTGGAATGAATACCAAATCGGTATAAGTGGTGATTCGTAAGTACCGTTAACGTGATTTATTATTATTAATGCTTTTGGTAAGCATGATGTGTTGACACATGAAATTTAAGAATGTGATGGCATGAAATATATGTATGTGTATCTGCTGGGATTGATGAGTGGAGGGGCAAGGATATTGTGCCGACGGGCACCATGTTTTGGTAACACACCGTGACTAAATGTCACCAGAGGTTTGGTACCTCCAGAGGTTTGGTACCTCAATAGCGACTTGTCCCTCGTGGTTAACACCACCGTGGGTTGGCCCCACTTGAGATATGGGATCGTCCGCGGTGATTTGGTATCACACGATGGGTTGGCCCCATCACCCGATTTGTGTCTCGGACACCAGTGTTTTGGTAACACATTGTGACTATATGTCACCAAAGTGGTTTGGCACCACCAAAGGGTTTGGTACCACAACAGGGTAGACAAAGTGGCGTATGGTTGGCTAGGTTGGGTACACATTACTTTGCATATTAGATGTTATATTTTGTGTATGAAATATATTTTAAAACGGGAAGGGTTACATCTTGAGTCTTGGTGACTCACCTTCTCCATTAATTTTTCAGTGATGCTTAGATCGCGGACATGGAGCCGAGGGACTTGAGGAGGCCATGCGGTGGATTTAAATTTAAATAGACTTTGATTTTTGTTATTTTAAATTTGGTTATTGGGTTGTTTTATTTTGGATGTAATAAGGCCTCATTAAACTTTACTTTGGTTATTTTCTTTTATGTTGGATATTTTTATTAAAATTTGAATCACACGCTTTTCTAAGTTAACACGAAAATGTTTTATCGTGCCATCTCAGCACATCTGAAAATTTGTGTAATAACTTGACTTAATTAAACTTTCAATTTGGACTAAGTATACTTTCGGCAAGATAACTTAAAATGAGCAGCTTTTCAACAAAACTTAAGTGGATTTAGAAAATGGGTTTCAAAAACTTCTTCTTAGTAACGACCCATATTCGGTCCTAACGATTGGGCTAGGGTTTGATGTACATTAGAGGACATTGTTCACTTTAAGTAGGGGACCAAAATTTGAAATTGATTCTATTCGAATAAAATTTTCTTTTAGTTATGATTAGGACATATTTTTGTTCAATAATTTTAGATTTTGTTGATTATGCTAAACTTCAAGATTAATAAAGTTCTATTATTTCAATCATTTATTATGTTAGCTTAATAAAGATATGAATGTATTTTTAATAAAGCGTGTAAATTGCACCATAAAATTTTTAGTTCCCTACTGAAAAATTAGGCATGCATGAAAGCTTAAGTCTTTAGAATTGACTTAGTAATTTCTTGAGGCGAAATCCTAGGAAGCATGGAATATTGAAAATGATTTAGGCAAACTTTTGTTTGGACCGTTTGAGCCTTTCAAGCCGACCCTGATAAAAATGTCCTTTGGCACCCAATTTTGAGACTATATGGCCTAATTTTATTTGGACCTATGCAATATTTAGCCATCAATTTTCTCTTCATTACTTCTAAAATTGTCCCAAACACTAGACTCAGTACTATTCAGAAGATCATTCGAAAATAAGTTTGGGGGAGTTGAAAAGAAGTATCAATTAATCAAAAAAATTTGTAGTACATGAAGCAAGTGCTCGAGTTTGAGCTTGAATTCAAAAAAAAAAAAGAAAAAAGAAAAAAACACATGTACTCAAAGAAATAAGTGAGCATAAGTTGGGTATCAAGGGTGAAAATTCCAAAGGTTCGATTTTAAGTTGAGTCTAGGGTTTTTAAAGCCAAAAAATTATCTATCTTTTACCTACCCCTAAGCCCAACCACGTTACAACCTTAATTAAGGCCCTATTGATTCAAGATTCCAATGTTACCTACATTAGTGGAGAGAAATTGCTCTGTTCAACATATGAAGACACTAGTTAAGCTTAATGATTGGTGTTTACCTTTTGAATAAGGAATTAAAATCAAATTGGTATCGAGTAACATGTCTTTATTAAGAAATATATAGTCTAATTTTGCTAGTATAATAAATATTGGAGGTAATTTGAACTATATGAATGCTTAAGTAGCATAATTATCAAATTTCTTATTCTTGAGCCTAAGTATACCAAATTCATAATTTTGAGGGAAAAGTGTTCTGAAGGAAGTTTTTCAAAGGTGTTCCAAGAAAATTCTTTTCAAATTTGTCCATTACTCGGGACGAGCAATGAATTAAGTTTGGGGGTGTGGAAATACGAAAATTTATATACTTTTTCATACCCTTTGTGACCCAAATTCATGTGGTTTCGAGTAAATTCTTGTCGAAAAATAATTAAATATTATAAAATAATTATATTGTGCTAAAAATATGAAGATGATGAATTTTAATTAATTTTATAATTAATTTTGATTTATTTTGACTATTTTCGACAATTTACACAAAGAGCGAAAATTAGCTCGGCAGACACTACTCGAAGAATAAAATCGAGAAGTGATTTGAAGTGTCAAAGTGAAATTATTTCCAGCTCAAGACGGTCCAATTATTAATATTTAATCATAATATAATTAATTTTAGTTTATTCTCAATTTAATCTGGGTTAAATAAATTACTATTAATTAATTATGGGAAAAGGGGTCCAGTTTAACCACATCAGTTGAACCGAGCCGATTGAACCGAACTAGCCACCAATTGGGCAGCCCAAACCGTCCAAAATGATGGCCCAAATCAGCTTATTAGCTAATTAATTCAGCTTGCAAAGAAGCCCTTGAAGATCTTTCAAAATCTCATTCAAACCCTTCCAAAATTCATGGCTTTAAAGATTTGCCCATGCTATATTTAGCAAAGTTGAATTCTTCAACTTTGCCACATGGGATGGCCGGCCAAGGGGGGCCTCTTTTGCTACTGCTATCTACTATTTTTAGCAGCCTTGATCACCTATAAATACAGCCCCTTCTTGCTCATTCAAAACACACCTCAAGCATCCAACATTTTCCTCTCTCATTTTCTCTCAATTCCGTTTGTTACATTTTCCTTTGGTGTGTTCCTGTGCCGATTTCCCCTCTTGATTGATCCTAGTTCGACTCATTCTTATGTATGTGAGACTTTAGTATCCAGTAAGCCTTTGCCTATAAAGTCTACTGAGTTTGTGATTAGAGTATCGGACCCCTTAGGCTGGTGTATTTTGGTTGATAAAGTATGTAAGAGTTGCTCGTTGATGATTCGAGATTCATGTTTTCTGGCTGATTTGATGTTGTTGCCATTCGACAAGTTTGATATAATTCTGGGTATGGATTGGTTAACATTACATGATTCCATTATGAACAACAAACAGAAGACTATTGATTTGCGATGTCAGAATGATAAGATTATTTAGATTGAGTCTAATGATTTGAATAGTTTACCAATAATGATTCCTTCCATGTTAGCTCGAAAATATGTGAGGAAGGGTTGTGAAGCCTACTTTGCTTGTGTGCTCGATTCTAAAGTATCTGAAAAGAAATTTGAATCAATACCAGTTATGTGTATGTATCCGGATGTGTTTCCCGAAGAATTACCGGGTTTTCCACCGATCCGAGAGGTGGAGTTTGGTATTGAGTTAGTGCCGGGGACTACTCCGATTTTGATAGCTCCGTATAGAATGGCATTGACTGAATTAAAAGAATTGAAAGCTCAATTGCAAGAATTGATGGATAGAGGCTTTGCATGATCGAGTTTTTCTCCCTAGGGTGCACCTGTTTTGTTTGTGAAAAATAAAGATGGAACTATGAGAATGTGCATCGATTACCGACAGCTCAATAAGGTGGCAATAAAGAATAAATATCCTTTACCATGGATTGACGACTTGTTCGATCAGTTGAAAGGGGCTACTGTGTTTTATAAGATAGATCTGAGATCGGGTTACTATCAGTTACGAGTTAAGGACTCCGATGTGCCGAAAACTACTTTCCGAACGAGGTACGAACATTATGAGTTTCTAGTTATGCATTTTGGACTTACTAGTGCACCTGCTATTTTCATGGATTTAATGAATCAGATCTTCAGATAGTATTTGGATCGATTTGTGGTTGTATTCATAGATGAAATATTGATTTATTCCTGTGATGAATCCGAGCATGCAAAACATCTAAGATTAGTGCTACAGACTTTGCGTGACAAGCAGTTGTATGCAAAGTTTAGTAAATGTGAGTTCTGGATACGAGAAGTCAGTTCTTTGCGATATATTGTATCAGCATCGGGTATTCGGGTTGATACGAACAAGGTTTCGACTATACTAGATTGGAAGCCTCTTAGAAATGTATCCAAAGTCCAAAGTTTCCTAGGACTAGCTGGTTACTATAGACGGTTCATAAAAGGTTTCTCTATGATTACAACCCCGATGATGCGACTACTTTAGAAAGATGTTAAGTTCGAGTGGTCAAAAAAGTGCCAAAAAAATTTTGATCAGTTGAAAGCTTTGTTGACCGAAGCTCTAGTGCTAGTTCAGCTAGAATCGGGTAAAGAATTTGTTATCTATAGTGATGCATCTTTGAACGGTTTAGGTTGTGTTTTTATGCAGGAAGGCAAAGTTATAGTTATTCCTCAAGACAGTTAAAGCCACACGAAAAGAACTATCCGACACACGATCTAGAATTGGCAGCTATTGTGTTTGCGTTGAAAATTTGGTGCCAGTATTTGTTCAGTGAGAAATGTCACGTCTATTTTGATCACAAAAGTTTAAAATATTTGATGACTTAGAAAGATTTGAATCTATGACAGCGAAGATGGTTAGATTTGTTAAAAGATTACGAGCTTGTATTTGACTACCATTCGAGAAAAGCCAATGTTGTTACTGATGCTTTGAGTCAAAAATTGTGGTTTGCCCTTTGTGCGATGAATACTCTATTGGCCCTATCCGATGATGGTTAGATAGTAGCTGAGTTGAAAGCAAAACCATTATTTATTTAGCAGATTCTTTAGGCTCATAAAGTTGATAATGAATTGATAGCAAAATGGGCTCAATGTGATGCGAATACTGATTCAGAGTTTTGATTTGATAGTGAAGGTTGTTTGAGGTTCAAAGACAGAATGTGTGTTCTGAGAAATTCAGATGATTTTGAATGAAGCTCATAGTAGTCGGTTATCTATTCACCCAGGCAGTACAAAATGTATAATGATTTGAAATAGCTTGACTGGTGGCATGGTATGAAACGAGACATCTTTGACTTTGTTTCCAGATGTCTAGTTTGTCAACAAGTCAAAGCTGAGCATCAGGTGCCTTCTGGGTTACTTCAGCCGATTATGATACCTGAATGAAAACGGGACAGAGTCACGATGGATTTTGTATCAGGTTTACCTTTGACATCGAACAAGAAAGATGCAATCTGGGTTATTGTGGATAGATTGACTAAATTAGCTCACTTCACAGATTATTTACTTGATAAGCTTGCTGATGTGTAAATTTCTTAGATTGTGAGATTGCACAGAGTACCTATATTTATTGTTTTGAATAGAGATCTGAGGTTCACATCGCGATTTTGGAAGAAACTGCATGATGTACTAGGTACGAAACTACACATTAGCACTACTTTCCATCCGCAGACAGATGGTCAGTCTAAACAAATTATTCAGATACTCGAGGATATGTTGAGATGTTGTATTCTTGAGTTTGAAGGTACGTAGGGACGATATTTACCACTGATTGAATTCGCATATAATAATAGCTTTCAATCGAGTATCAAAATGGCACCTTAAGAGGCTTTGTACGATCACAAATGTCGAACACCTTTGTATTGGACTGAGCTCAGTGAGAATAAAATACACGGGGTAGATTTGATCAAAGAGACTTAATAAAAAGTGAAAGTGATTTGCAATAGTCTGAAAGCCACGTCAGATCGTCAGAAATCGTATGCAGACTTGAAATGAAAAGATATTGAGTTTCAAATAGGGGACAAAGTGTTTTTGAAAGTCTCATCGTGGAAGAAAATACTTTGATTCGGTCGTAAATGCAAATTGAGTTCGAGATTCATTGGACAGTATGAGATTGTTGAACGTATAGGGCCGGTTGCTTACAGAATGTTGTTGCCACCTGAGTTGGAAAAGATCCATAATGTATTTCATATTGCGATGCTTTGACGATATTGATCCGACCCATCACATGTAATTTTCCCCTCTAAGATTGAGACTAGATCTGATATGACATACCAGGAAGAACCGATCCAGATTTTAGACCGCGAAGTGAAAGAATTGAGAAATAAGAAAATTTCTTTAGTAAAAGTCTTATGGCATCGACACGGGGTTGAAGAAGCTACGTGGGAGCTGAAAGATGCTATGAGAGAACGTTACCCAAACCTATTCGCCGGTAAGATTTTCGGGGACAAAAATCCCTAAGGGGGAGAGTTGTAACAATCTCATTTAGACCCTAGTCAGAATAGTGGTTTCAGGACCACAAATTTGAGTCAAAAAAATATTTTAATATTATTTTATGTGTTTTTAGTATGTGAATTGACATGTGTGAAATTTCTGTGATTAAATTTGATTGTTTGTGTGCTTAATTTGTAAAAAGGACTTAATCGCGTAAGTTGTAAGTGGCATTCTAATTGTTAAAGTGCTTAATTTCTTTGATTAAAGATGGAATCCTTATGTTGTAAATTGGCCATTAAACCATGGGATGGACGGTTATGGGCTTATGTTATATGGTTATCTTATTAAATTACAAAGGTTAATTTAGTAAATAGTATATTAATATGAAATAAATAAAACAAATGAATTTGTAAGTGGGATATTCATCCATTCTAGCCAAAAATAAGAAAAATAAAAAGGGTTTTAAGATTTCTTAACATTCGGCCATTGAAAGCTTTGATTGAGGTATGTTTTGATTCGGTTTTTGATAAATTTTACTTTTTTGAGGTCATTGCTATGTAATCTATCAAGCCCATGTCTCAATTTTTGAATTTGATGATGATTTTGTGTTTTTCCATTGTTGAAAGCTTGTGGTTTTTGTTTTTTGATGATGGAAAATAAAAGATATGTGATAGTTTAATATGTTTTGTCTTTGGATTTTTGATGAATTTGAGTAAATTGGGCTAAATTGTGAAAATAATAAATTGAGGGACTAAAATGAGAAATAAATGAAATGTGTGGACTTGTATGAGTTTAGTGAATATTCGGCCAAGATATTGTGTAATGAAATTATGTTTCTTTGGTATTTTGTGAAATAAGAACTAATTTGTGAAAAATGTGAAATGTTAGGGGCAAAAGTGTAATTTGTCCATTTATGTGTTTTTGAATGAATTTGATTGAAAATGTGATTAAATAGGTTTAATTTATACTAATTTAGATCAAGAAAAGAAGAAATCAGAATTGGACCGGGGAAAATCTAAAGTTGTTGAATAGTCGTTTGATTAAATCAGAGGTAAGTTCATAAGTAAATAAATGTCGTTAAATTCGATTGTATATATTTTATTTGTACCAAATTGAATTATTACTTGTATATTTATGTGAATGCCGAATTGGTAAAAGTGTGGAAGAATTGTCTACAAGCTTGAATCGATTGAGTTACAACATCCGAAAGCCCCATACAAACCTTAGGAATAGTTAGGATACATATGTCATGACATAGGATTCTAATAAGTGTTTTCGTGTAAGACCATGTCTGGGACGTTGGCATCGACTTGTGTTTACGTGTAAGACCATGTCTAGGACATTGGCATTGTATTTGATTCGTGTAAGACATTGTTTGGGACAGTGGCATCAATATGTGATTACATGTAAGACCACGTCAGGGACGTTGGCATTGTACGAGAATTTCAACTATCCGAGTATCCTTATTGATTCCAAATGGTTCAACGGGCATTATCGAGTTAAGATCGAATGTGAGAATGAACTAAAAGGTTTAGGTATGTGTTATGTTTTATGAATATGAAATTAAGGTAATTATATGTTTGAGATGAATATACGAATTAGACATGGTAAAAGAGAGATTTATATGTACTTATGAGTATATGTGCTTTCAGCCATTGATGTTATAATGCTGTTGTATATGTGATAATGTTTGAGTTTGCAGGTATAATAAATGTACATTTGGATAAAGTTTGTTTGATTTAGCTAGTTGATTTAATGCGAATGTTTAATTGATCATTATTTTCTTATGACTTACTAAGCTATGAAAGCTTACTCTGTATGTGTGTTTGTTCTTTGGTTTATAGATTATCAAAGCTACGGGAAACTCAGGGATCGTCGAGGATGATCACCACACTATTGAACTATATTTTTGGTATCTTTTGAAAATGTACATATTGAAGTATGGCATGTATAGGCTAGAGAATTTTGATTATGTTTTGAAATGTGTAAATATAGCCATGTGATATGGCTTGTTAATGAATGTGTTTATGGATGAGTTTAGTTCATACTATATGATGCAAAAGTTGGTATGTTTTGATGTGCTCATGAATGGCCAAATGAAATGGTCAATTTTGGTAAGTTTCATGGTTGATTTGGGGAAATGATATGGAATAAAATGATGTATGATTCATATGTTTTTGAAGTGAAGTTGGTATCTAAAATTGGTATGTTTGAGTTGGATTTGTATATCGAAATGAATGATGTTGTTAAGAGTCAAATTGTGTAGGATTTGGTATGTTTTTGGCTGCTTTTGGGTCATGAATTGAGGCTTGTTGATGCTTGTAGGTTTAACTAAATTTTGGGTGGCAAATTGGCCTTGCAAATGGCCTATATTTTCCCACACAATTGAGTACACGGGCGTGTGTCTCGATCGTGTCTCTTAAGGTTACAATTCGGAGCAAGTCAAGAAGCCACACGGGCTGGACATGTAACACTCCAAACCCGGTCTAGAAGTTAGGCCTGAATCTGGCGTGTCACATGGAAGTGTTTTTTTTTTCAAAACCATCTTTGCAATTGTTAAAAACTTGTTTGAGAATTACAGCCTCTTTGTTAAAACCCAAAACACTTAAGCAATTGTTATCTACCTGAAAAACGTAATTATCTTTAAAAAAAACCTTTTGGTTGCGAAAACATATTTGAAATAATCAATTTATGAAAATAAGACGTTTGGAAATAGAGTTGCAGAAGCATTTTGAAAACATTGCGGAAACGTAGATATAATTCAAGTATTTTTGAGAGGTTGATTGATGAGTCGAAAATTGAAGTAGTGGACTTTAAAATCAGGACTTTTGAAAATGACGTTGAAATTTTGAAAGAGAATCCGAGTTAAATTATTTGTAAAAGTTTGCTATAAAATCCATTTATTAATCAATTTTGAAAACCATTATTTATATTTTTAGAAAATTCCTTTTTAAACAATTTAAGAAAAATAATAAAAACATCCCAAACATAATGCAAAATAAAAATAGTATAGATGCCTTATTACAACTTTAAAACCTGAAACAATAAAAGTAATCAAATAAAACGGAAAGGTAGTTTACTAATACTCGAAAATGTTATTTCCAAAGCATAGCCTCCATCGAGTCAGCCATGGCTCCAAGTCCTCGTCACTGAGCATTACCTATAGGGGTTAAGAGAAGGGGGTGAATTGCAAGAACTCAGTGTATAATCCACTTACCATTGTTCACTGGGCTAAAATCCCATTAAGCAATTAATTGGGCCAAAGCCCGCTTACAATAATATAAATGCATCATATATAATATGCATATGATATGCAATTCTCAAATCAAATCCTAGTTTTCCATCCGCTACACACCACCCGTACCAACCAACATACATGTGGGGAGCTTTAGTCACCCACCCCACCAACACACAAAAGTAGGCATTAAGCCATTTATATCAAATTTGTGGACAAGCCATCAGATTACCAGAATTTACATGGCATTGCCATTTTTCAGATTTGTGGCAGAGCCACCAGATTTATGTAGCATAGCTACCAGAACTTCTCTTCATCATCATCCCATCCCATGCAAATCATGTATTTAATGCATAACAAATCACAATAATTTATTCGGATATTTATTACAAAAATACGGCTCATTATAACAAATTATCAATTATGCCCATATAGCAAAATATCATATTGGCCCAATTAGCAAAATATCAGATTGGCCCATTTAACAAAATATCAGACTGGCCCATTTATTAAAATAATAGATTGGCCCATTTATCAAAATATCAGATTGGCCCATTTATCAAAATAACAGATTGGCCCATTAACACTTTTACAAATCGGCCCATTAGAGGCATTTCCATATTTCGGCCCTTTAGAGGCATTTTCGTAATTTGGCAATTTACCTACTAAGGGTAATTCGGTAATTTCGCAATCCAGACTTAACTACTTATTTGGGCATAAAAATTTTAAACTGTCTATCTGCGTCGTACTGACTAAATTGACTATAACTTGAGTTAGGAAACTTGAAATATAAATCCGTAAATTTTTCTTGAAACTAGACTCATATTTCTTCTTACTACAATTTTTCCAGAATTTTTGGCTTAACCATTTAGTACAGTTTATTCCTTAAAGTTTCCCTTGTTACACTGTCCAATGATTCTAACCTCTCCTTCCTTAATTTCAAATATCTCACTGTACGGTTTTCCTATACTGCTCCCACTTCTTTCTTTTGAAAATAGACTCACCAAGGAATCTTTACATATAAACTATAACTCTTAATTCACTTTGTACAATTTTATACGATTTTTCCAAAACAGATCAGGGAACCACGAAATTATTTAGAACCAGTCTCACTAAAATTAACGTATCTCAGAATATAAAATTTCTTTTCCTTCTCTATTTCTTCCTTATCAAAATAGACACAGTAAGATTTTATTCAATATCTCATTCACTTTCTAATTCCAATTCTTCAATTTTTTGTTATTTTAAGAAAACTCGTCACTGCTTCTAACTGAAACTGTTTTATTACAAAATACGTTTACCACTACGATCATACGCACGCCCGAGTGATCACGGATGCCGGTTTCTGGTTTTCCTCGATATTTCGATTGATGCACAAAATATTTCATACAAAATTTCCTAGAAGTGTGAGATTACACACCATTTCAGATATGTATACGAAAGGTACGGGATTATACACCTGATTTCGATTTCCTAACGAACCACTCGTCGTTGACCTAGAACAATACCAACCAAAAGTTAGCCTCGGATTTCCAAAAGATTTCGTATCACTTACACTTGAATCACTTACCACTATGTCCGAAGGTAGAATATATCGAGTGATTTGTCCCTAAAACATGTAGTCGATTATTTCACATTATTACTCCTTTAGCAACCAATCGAATATTGAATAATATCAATAATCCATAAGAACTCCTTACCTTATTAATATTGGATCCGATTTCTAGTGATTATGCAATGACTTCGAAAAAATTCAAGTTTCGGCCTTCCACTATATCTCTACGAGGAAGAAAAATGATTTCGAATGAGGGAAAGTAAGGTGATGGTCTAGGTCAAAATGACCATCCAAAACCAAAGAAAATAAAATATTGAGAAGAATACTTACCGATTGATCAAGAAACGGATGTTAATATGGATGAGAAGAAGAAATAGAGAAAATATGAAAGTTCGGTTATGGAGGAAATTGTATGTTGATATTCGGCTATCAAGGAAGGTGGACAAAAGGTATCCAAAGAGAAGAAAAAAGCACTATTGTGCTAGAAGATTTCGGCAAAGAGAAGAGCAAATTGGGAGAAGATGACACTAAAGTTGCAAATGTGATTTTTGGCCAAAACAATACCAAGACCCTACCAAATGCCAATGTAAAATTTTAGCTACATATCTACCTCCAAAACCGTCCACGTGCATTGTCATAAGGGTCAAAATTTTACCAATCATACTTTCCATAGCATTCTCCATGAAATAAGCCACTTGTTCCCCTTACTTGCCTTTTCCTTTTGATTCCTTTTCCCAACCTCAACCTTTCCTTAATTCTTTAGCCACCATACAAAAAATAAAGAAGTCAAACTTGCCATAAATACCTCTTGGCCGACACTTAAGGAAAGAGTGCAAAAATATTAGTCAAAAATTGCACACAAAGGAATTTGAACCTCTTCCCTCAAGGTACTTCACTTGATGCCATAACCTCTTTACCAATAGCTCATTTATCAAAGCACATTACTTATTTATTTCTATAAGCTTTGAAGCTACTTACCATCTCTCCTTAAAGTGCTAAAATACCCAATTTTTCCTAAGGCCCAATTAAACCCGAGACTTTATAGAATCCTTGTAACCTTCCAAATTCACTTAACTAATAAGTCCAATTTGTAATAATGTCATTCTCTTGTTCTCAAAATTTTAAACATTCCTACACCCAAGGCCCATTGGGTCCAATCCTACTAGGCCCAATTTTGGGATGTTACAGTTCTACCCTCCTTAAAGAAATTTCGTCCTCGAAATTTCCAATCAACTACTAAACGCATCGCTCTAAACACACCACTATGCTTTCGCTGCGCACTCTGATCTAAATAACACTAATGTACTTTTAACAGAATCTTGAATCCTCTTTCACACAACCAAACATCTAACCACAAAAGCAAATAGTTGTCTACCATTTATACTTAGAATTTTCTACATTCAATCATCACGTCCAACCAAAACATACCTGACTTGATGGTGATGTAACATTCCCGAGCCTTATGCTCCTTAGACCAGCATCTCAAACATGCTCCTGACCTCTTCCAGCATTCTTCCGGATGACACCTTTTGCAATAATCGCAAGTTGAAAAGTTTGGACGTGCCTTAACACGTTTTACGAAACGAGACTGTGATCCAAAAGAACCACGATCTCCTTTCTTCTTACAGTCCACAGACCCAACTCGAAGTGCTTCACTGATTTCCTTAACCTCCTTCAATACCTTCTTAACTATCTGAGTCAGCTCATCAACCCCAACTCGATCATGAGATCTCGTCTTAGCCACTAACGATGTCTGCGCCTCCCTTTCGGGCACATGCTTTGGTGCCAAAGATCTAGCCCTAGCACCTCGGCCTCTACCACGTCCACGTCTACCGCGTCTGTGTCTTCTAGCTCTCATGTTCACTAAGTCGATATAATCTGATTAAGAGTTTTATGAATCATTATGCTATTCGATGTTTATTAAACGATGTTTTATGGAGTATGAGTAGAAAAGTCGTTTTCAAGAGTCAAATCTGCATCCTAGAGTCTCAGTCTCTATAGTTTTAACTCTTAAAGCTAACAGTTCTAGAGTATTCTACTTTCTAGTATTTTCATAACACAATAATCATAAAATGAAAACAAATACTTACTTGACTTTGTCCCGGATACTCGTGGTGCCATACTTCCTTTAGAACATGCATTTATAAATTAAAATTCAAATAGCTTTGGAAAAAACATTTTTGAACCCAAACCACTGCCGAGTTTTGAAATTGGGCTTTGATACAATAAAATGTAACACCCCAAACCCGGTCTAGAAGTTAGGCCCGAATCTGGCGTGTCACATGGAAGTGTTTTTTTTTTCAAAACCATCTTTGCGATTGTTAAAAACTTATTTGAGAATTACAGCCTCTTTGTTAAAACCCAAAACACTTAAGCAACTGTTATCTACCTGAAAAGCGTAATTATCTTTAAAAAAACCTTTTTGATTGTGAAAACATATTTGAAATAATCAATTTACGAAAATAAGACGTTTGGAAATAGAGTTGCAGAAGCATTTTGAAAACATTGCGGAAACGTAGATATAATTCATGTATTTTTGAGAGGTTGATTGATGAGTCAAAAATTGAAATAGTGGACTTTAAAATCAAGACTTTTGAAAATGAAGTTGAAATTTTGAAAGAGAATCGGAGTTAAATTATTTGTAAAAGTTTGCTATAAAATCCATTTATTAATTAATTTTGAAAACCATTATTTATATTTTTAGAAAATTCCTTTTTAAACAATTTAAGAAAAATAATAAAAACATCCCAAACATAAAGCAAAATAAAAATAGTCTAGAGGCCTAATTACAACTTTAAAATCCGAAACAATAAAAGTAATCAAATAAAATGGAAAGGTAGTTTACTAATATTCGAAAATGTTATTTCCGAAGCATGGCCTCCACCGAGTCATCCACAGCTCCAAGTCCTCGTCACTGAGCATTACCTACAGGGGTTAAGAGAAGGGGGTGAGTTACAAGAACTCAGTGTATAATCCACTTACCATTGTTCACTGAGCCAAAATCCCATTAAGCAATTAATTGGTCCAAAGCCCGCTTACAATAATATAAATGTATCATATATAATATGCATATGATATGCAATTCCCAAACCAAATCCTAGTTTTCCATCCGCTACACACCACCCATACCAACCAACACACCTGTGGGGAGCTTTAGTCACCCACCCCGCCAACACACCAAAAGTAGGCATTAAGACATTTATATCAAATTTGTGGACAAGCCACCAGATTAACAGAATTTACATGGCATTTCGATTTTTCAAATTTGTGGCAGAGCCACCAGATTTATATAGCATAGCTACCAGAACATCTCTTCATCATTATCCCATCCCATGCAAATCATGTATATAATGCATAACAAATCACAATAATTTATTCGGATATTTATTACAAAAGTACGACTCATTATAACAAATTATTAATTATGCCCATACAGCAAAATATCAGATTGGCCCATTTAGCAAAATATCAAATTGGTCCATTTAGCAAAATATCAGACTGGCCCATTTATCGAAATATCAGATTGGCCCATTTATCAAAATAACATATTGGCCCATTTATCAAAATATCGATTGGCCCATTTATCAAAATATCAAATTGGCCCATTTATCAAAATAACAGATTGGCCCATTAACACTTTTACAAATCGGCCCATTAGGGGAATTACCATATTTCGGCCCTTTAGAGGCATTTTCATAATTCGGCAATTTACCCACTAAGGGTAATTCGGTAATTTCACAATCCAAACTTAACTACTAATTTGGGCATAAAAATTTTAAACTGTCCATCTGCATCGTACTGACTAAATTGATTATAACTTGAGCTAGGAAACTCAAAATATAAATATGTAAATTTTCCTTGAAACTAGACTCATATTTCTTCTTACTACAATTTTTCCAAAATTTTTGACTCAACCATTTCATACAGTTTATTCCTTAAAATTTCCCTTGTTACACTCTCCAATGATTCTGACCTCTCCTTCCTTAATTTCAAATATCTCACTATACGTTTTTTATATACTGCTCCCACTTGTTTCTATTGAAAACAGACTCACTAAGGAATCTTTACATATAAACTATAACTCTTAATTCACTTTTTACAATTTTATACGATTTTTCCAAGACAAATTAGGGAACCACGAAATCATTCAGAACCAGTCTCACTAAAATTAACATATATCAGAATATAAAATTCCTTTTCCTTCTCCGTTTTTTCCTTATCAGAATATAAAATTAATAAGGTAAGCTTTTATTCAATACCTCATTCACTTTCTTCAATTTTTAGTGATTTTTCAAAAACACATCACTGCTTCTAACCGAAGCTGTTTTATTACAAAATACGTTTACCACTACGATCATACGCATGCCCGAGTGATCACAGATGCCGGTTCTAAGTTTTCTTCGATATTTCGACCGATTCACAGGATATTTCATACAAACTTTCCGATAAGTGTGAGATTACACACCATTTCAGATATGTATACGAAAGGTACGGGATTACACACCTGATTTCGATTTCCTAACGAACCACTCGTCGTTGACCTAGAACAATACCAACCAAAAGTTAGCCTCGGATTTCCAAAAGATTTCGTATCACTTACACTTGAATCACTTACCACTATGTCCGAAGGTAGAATATATAAAGTGATTTGTCCCTAAAACATGTAGTCAATTATTTCACATTATTACTCCTTTAGCAACCAATCGAATATTGAATAATATCAATAATCCATAAGAACTCCTTACCTTATTAATATTGGATCTGATTTCTAGCGATTATACGATGACTTCGGAAAAATTCAAGTTTCGGCCTTCCACTATATCTCTACGAGGAAGAATAATGATTTCGAATGAGGGAAAGTAAGGCGATGGTCTATGTCAAAATGACCATCTAAAACCAAAGAAAATAAAATATTGAGAAGAATACTTACCGATTGATGAAGAAACGGATGTTAATATGGATGAGAAGAAGAAATAGAGAAAAGATGAAAGTTCGGTTATAGAGGAAATTGTATGTTGATATTCAGCTATCCAGAAAGATGGACAAAAGGTGAACATGAAACCAATCCAAAGAGAAGAAAAATGCACTATTGTGCTAAAAGATTTTGGCAAAGAGAATAGGAAATTGGGAGAATATGACACTAAAGTTGCAAATGTGATTTTTGGCCAAAATAATACCAAGACCCTACCAAATGCCAAAGTAAAATTTCAGCTACCTATCTAAATGCAAAACCGTCCACATGCATTGTCATAAGGGTCAAAATTTTGCCACCATACTTTCCATAGCATTCTCCATGAAATAAGTCACTGGTTCCCCTTACTTGCCTTTTCCTTTTGATTCCTTTCCCAAACCTCAACCTTTCCTTAATTCTTTAGCCACCATACCAAAAATAAAGAAGTCAAACTTGCCATAAATACCTCTTGGCCGACACTTAAATAAAGAGTGCAAAAATATTAGTCAAAAATTGCACACAAAGGGATTTGAACCTCTTCCCTCAAGGTACTTCACTTGATGCCATAACATCTTTACCAATAGCTCATTTATGCAAGCATATTACTTATTTATTTCTATAAGCTTTGAAGCTACTTACCATCTCTCCTTAAAGTGCTAAAATACCCAATTTTTCCTACGGCCCAATTAAACCCGAGACTTCATAGAAACCTTGTAACCTTCCAAATTCACTTAACTAATAAGTCCAATTTGCAATAATGCCATTCTCTTGTTCTCAAAATTTTAAACATTCCTACGCACAAGGCCCATTGGGCTCAATCCTACTAGGCCCAATTTTGGGATGTTACAGGACAAATAGGCGTGTGACTGGTCATGTGAGCAAGTCAGTAACCTCAAGAATTTTACACGGCCTGGCACACGAGCGTGTCTTGTGGCCGTGTGGACAAGTCAGTATGTATGCCCTATTTTGCCACGACCTAGACACACGGGTATGTTTAATGCAGTGTGAGGCACACGGCCTGCCCACACGGGCGTATGAGCTCTGTAACTTTAAAAAAATTTTTAAATTTTTGAAAAATTTGTATGTGCTCAGTTTAGTCCCGACCCCCTCCCAATACATGTTTAAGGCCTCGTAGGCCTTTATAAGGGACAATGTGATTGTGATTAAATGATATTTGAGTATGATTGCCTAAATGTATGAGTCACTACATCAAAACAGACTTTTAGCGGCGTTTGTAGTGGTGTTTTAATGAAAAACGCCGCCAATATCATCCATTAGCGGCGTTTAAGAGAAAACGCCGCAAAAAGTTGAGCAATAGCGGTGTTTATTTCCAAAATGCCGCCAAAAAGGAGAAATAGCGGCGTTTATTTCCAAAACGCCGCTAAAAAGGATAAATAGCGACGCTTTTTTCCAAATCACCGCTAAAGACCCGAGAATTAGCGGCGCTTGTTTACAAACGCCACTAAAGACCTGAGAATTAGCGGCGCTTTTATAAAAACGCCGCTAAAGACCTTGCATTAGCGATGCTTTTTTAGAAACGCCGATAAAAGTTTTTCATATTTTTTCCTCATTCTTGCTTTGAATTATATTTTATTTTGATACATTCACTTATAAGCAATGAAAAAGTTTCATTTTAGATACTTAATTATGAAAAGTTACAAATTGCTAACTAAACAATTTAGAAGTTTTCATTTAAGTTACAAATTAAGCTATTAAAATTGATTAAGGGTTTAATGTTTAGTATGTTAATTTCATGGTTTAGGGTTTGTTATTTTGGTGTATGGGTTTAGTGTTTTAAAGTTTGTTATTTGGGTTTATTGTATAGTGTTTAATATGTTAGTGTTTACCGGTATTAAGGTTTAAGTACTGTTAGTGATTAGGGGTTTTGGGGGAATGGTTAATGGGTTAGGGTTTTAAGTTTAGGGTTTATATATTATAGTTTATGGGTTTAGGGGAAATGGTTGATGTGTTAGGTTTCTAATTTTAGGGTTTATGGTTCAAGTTTAGGATTTTAGGGTTTGGAGTTTAATTAGGGCTTAAGGTTTAGGGTTTATGGCCGAAAATCCCAAAGCCGAAATCTCTCATGAGGGATTTATGGTTAATGTGTTAGCTATTAAAATATATGTTTTGTACTACACTAACATTGGCTACATGAATTCCCAATTTAGTCTTAGATTATGGTTTAAGGTTTGCAGTTTAGAGTTTATGGTTCGAGTTTTATGGTTTAAGATTTATGTTTTAGGGTTTTGAGTTTGCTGTTTAGGTTTTAGTGTTTGTGGTTTATGATATAATATTTAAGGTCTACGGTTTATGATTTAGGGATTAATCTTGGATTTTCTAGAATATAAATCAAAATAAGATAAGTGTAAATTATTATTTTAAAATATATATATAAAAATATATTGATGTATTTATATTTTAAAATAATGTTATTATTAAATCAAATTAAAGTTTCAACTATACATTTAAACCACAATTAGAATTTCACATCTAGAATTACACATTAAACCAAAATTCATATATATATATATATATATATATATATATATATTCTAAATAAGATGCATCTATATCAAAATTTAGGTGTATATACATATAATTAAATGCCATTTCAAGATACACCACAGTCGGTGTCACAACATTGGAATATTACATACTGTCAGGCACTCATTTTCAATATTACGACATTGACTCTATTTTGACAAATTAAAAGACCTAAATAGTTCCCATAATTTGTAATCAAATTACCTCTAAAAGAAAGTATAGAAATGATTTGAAAACTTCAAATAACCTTAAATATGTTAAAATGAAGTGTTTAGATAAATATTTAAATTAAATGATGGTTGTATTTAAATGTAATATTTCTTACTCAAAATATAGGTTGAAATCGGATAGAGGATATTACATGTATAGTAAGATAAATATAGTTTTCTTAAAAGTTTAAAAATTATAAAAATCTTCAAAAGTTTTGAAATTTTCTTTAAAAGTTTAATATTCAAAATTTTTAAAAATAAAATTCAAAAAAATGATAATATCAGCAAAAAATTGTGAAATAAAAAAATAAGTAAAAATAAAAAAATTAAAATTGAGAATAGTGGCGTTTTAAAAAAAAGCATAAATATGTTTCTGTATTGTAATTAAAATGGCATAGTTTTGTATATTTTAGTGGCGTTTTTCTTGTAAGCATACAAAAGTTAGATCTAGCGGTAGCTTATAAAAACGCCGCAAATATGTTTGTGTATTGTAAATAAAACGCGTAGTTTTGAATATTTTAGTGGCGTTTTTTTTAAAGCGCATAAAAAAAGTTGGGATATAGCGGTAGCTTATAAAAACGCCGCAAATATGTTTGTGTATTTTAATTAAAACGACGTTGTTTTGTATATTTTAGTGGCGTTTTTATGGTAAACGCCGCAACAAGTTGGGATATAGCGGCGCTTATAAAAAACGCCGCAAATATGTTTGTGTATTCTAATTAAAACGACATTGTTTTGTATATTTTAGTGGCGTTTTTCTCTTAAACGCCGCAACAAGTTGGGATATAGCGGCGCTTATAAAAAATGCCGCAAATATGTTTGTGTATTCTAATTAAAACGATGTTGTTTTGTATATTTTAGTGGCGTTTTGTTTGTAAACGTCGCAATAGGTATGTCTTTAGCAGTGCTATTTTATAAATGCCGCAATGCTTGAATTGTTTTAGTGAAAACATCGTCGTTTTGCTCTCCTCCAGTTCCCCCAACCCTTAAACCCGATTGACTCAATTTCCCCCTAGGCTTCTTCTGAATTCATTTTCCCCTTCTTCTGAAATCCCTAAATTTCTAAAGGTTTAGTTTCTTTCATCCTCTCTTCATTTCATACCTCTCTTGATCATACCACCATCGTACTTCATCGATTAATAATCTCTTCGTCCTCCACGGCTCCACTATTATCGTCTAAACCAACACTCCTTCGGCTTCAAGATTTACCTCTCTTTCGCCGGACTGTCGACGCATGAACATCTCAGATTCTCAAAAAGGTAACATGCAAGTGAATAGAATATAGGTTTGGATCTTTGTTATCGACTAGTATTAGTTCTTGGTTGTTTGGTTCTCTAAATTTGTTGGCTCATCGTAGAAAGAGGGAAGGGAACGGGATGGTGTAATGTGAAAAGAGGGGAAGGGTGGGGCTGTGGGATTATTCATTATAGTGAGAAAAAATATTCTTTTTAATTGTTGTGGGTTGGTTGAGTGTTTGCGTGAGATGGGGAACTTGTGGGCATTTCAACAAACAACTAGAAAACAGGCAGAATGATATGACTCGAAATTTATGGCCAAACATTTGTTTAAATGGACTGGGAAGTCCACTGTTAGATGGTTTATCAATGTACTCCAAACCATGTTTGTACTACATTTACAGTACATGAAAATCTTGCCACTAAATCCTTCGGTTGGGTTTGGTAACCTCTGCTTGCCTTATATAGAAACTAAGCAGTATTATGTCACTTATACTAGTATTATATCACTGTCGGGTTTGTATACTAATGCACATTGAGTTGCTGTCAGGTACTTACAATTGAGTATTGACAAATTCAATATTTGAAGAAGACATTTTGCGACTCTGGTAATACTCAAATTGATTTTAGCCAATATATAACTCGGTTTTCAGTATCTAATACTTATCCCGTTATTTGTTTAAAATATATTACTTATAAAAATTTTGATTTTTTCTCATTCTTATATTGTTTTACTTTGAAATCTTTCTTTGAGCTTGTACTATCTACCGGCCTTGAAGGTTTCTTGATATCAACACATTGTTCGCACATAAATGTTGGGAAGCAATAAGCCCTATCCTAATCATTAGTCAATTTTATGCTTATTAGAAAAGATGGAAGTTGTACTTATATCTTTTAGGTCTTTGTTTAATGAAAGTTTTGGATTAAGTTCATGTACATTCAACCTCAAATTCAGCCCTTAATAATATATATTATAAGATAATAATGTAATTTAATAGAGTATCAATATGCTACATAAATCAGAAGGGACTAAAGTTGGAATTGCACCATTATTAATTCATCTATGTTACCTAGGCTTATAGCATGTTTACATGAAGGGACATTGAGTTGTAATCTATTAAGTGAAAAGGTTCTAGTCGCAACCCTTACATTAACATAATTTTGATTTGGATATTGGTTGTTGGTTCTTATATGATTTGGATATTGGTTGTTGGTTCATTCACATGTCTATGAATTCATGAATAACATTTTTTTTCCATGTAATTGATATTGTGTGCTGGTCCTGTAACACCCCAAACCCGGCCCATGAGTCCTGACCGGATCTGGTATGTCACTGGGTAAAATAATTTGAGCCAATTTGAAAGTTTGGTGAAAATTTGATAAAATTTGGTTAAGGAATTAAAACGGGGTTTGGAAAATTTAGTTGGGATCTTTATAAATGTAGTTGGGTTGGAAAATTCTTTGAAAACATTTGATCATGTAACATTTAATAAGTCAGGATTATAATTTACTTGGTGTAGTTTGTTATCCGATGGTAACATCTTTAAAAACCCGTAGAAGTTTATTAAGTTTGAAAAATTACTTTTAACCGGTTCACTTATTGTTTTAAAATTTCATTTGTAACTTAACATAAGTAAAATAAAAAGAACATCCACATAATGAATAGCGGCCTTATTACAATCCCAAAGTAAAAACTTAGAAAATAATTAAGTTCAGCTAAAGCATGTAAAGACAAATCCAACGACAAGCATGGCCGCCTCGAGTCCTCTCCGGCTCCATCTCCGCGATCTACTCATCTGCAAAATGTTAAGGGAAGGGGTGAGTCACCAAGACTCAGTGTGTAAATCCCTCACCCGAAAAACACAACTCATACATAATTCATTAATAAACATGCTCATGCAACCCAACTAGCCATCCATACTCCTTTTCTACCCCGTGTGGTCAAAACCACTAATGACTTAAAGTCACAATTTAAATGATGGGGCCAACCCATCGTGTGGTCAAAACCACTGATGACCATAGGTCACAATATATCAAATGTGGTCAAAACCATTGGTGGTACCAAACCATTTGGGACTTTGTAACACCCCAAACCCATCTATCGTTGAGACTAGATTTGGTTTGTTACGTGATTCGAACTATTCTTAAATCTTTAATGAGTTGAAAACTACAATATTGTTTACGAGTTTAAAATTTGAAGAGTATTAGATTTTGATAAATATTTAAAACATTAGTTGAAAATCATTGCATTATCAAAAACCGTTAGGAGATTTGTTAAAGAGTTAACAATAAAAGAATTATTTATAAAAGAATTCCATATACTTTGAAAACCCAAATTTATTTTAGTAAAGCATCATAAAATCACATTACATGATTTAAAAGTCCAAATAAAGTTTAAATTCCAAACACACATAAAATCCATAAGTTATTTATAGAGGCCATTTATTACAACATCCCAAAATAGTAAAAATAATTATTAAAAGTTCGAATTTAAATAACCCTTATTTAGCAAGATGGCCTCCACGAAGTCATCCTCGCCCAAGTCCACATCGGTTTCCATTACGAGATGGAAAAATAAAAAGGGGTGAGTTACTTAGAACTCGAAGTGTAAATCACTTACCACCATTATTGGGCGATCGTCAAGATATTAAGTCGGGCTTGAGCCCATTTCGAAATTTAACAATATATCATGAATTTTAAAAAATAATTAATAATGCATGAAAACCGTAATTCCCAACCCAAACCTAATATCCATCCGCTAACACCCGTACCAACCATCACACCTGGGATCAAGTCAACCCACCCCACATCACACCAATCGTAGGCATTAAGCCTTTTTATAATTGTGGCATAGCCACCGAACTAGAGCAATAAGCCGATATTGTGGCAGAAACCACCGAACTAGAGGCAAGAAGCCGATATTGTGGCGAAACCACCGAACTAGAGGCAATAAGCCGATATTGTGGCAATCGCCATTCTTCTCTTCATATATCCCACCCATGCAATTATACATGTACTTTAAAGTATAAAAAATTTATTAACAATATATATAACATGGTGGGTTTATCAATAACATTTCATTTGGCCCATAATTATAGCAATTTATCCATTTAGCAATTTAGTGGGCTTTGGCCCATTTACCAAACTAGAGTGTTTTGGCTAAATTTTAACAAACTAGAGTATTTTGGCCCATTTTCACGAACTAGAGTATTTACGGCCCATTTTCACGAACTAGAGTATTTACGGCCCATTTTCACGAACTAGAGTATTTACGGCCCATTTTCACGAACTAGAGTATTTACGGTCCATTTTCACGAACTAGAGTATTTACGGCCCATTTTCACGAAACATCCAATTTTCATAGTAACAATTAATTTCTCGAGGGCGTTTTCGTAATTTTCACGATCTAGTTGTTTTTACGCATTTTCGTCAAAAATATAAATTTTTACGTTTTTACCGATCTAATCGTTTTTACGATTTACTTCCATACCGAAATTTGACATCCAACCAAAAATATTGAGTGTGAAATTACACACCTCGATACCGTGAGTATTAACCCTTCTCGCTCCTCGGCACCTAAAATATATTTTGATCCGTTAGACAACTAACTCGTAAAAAATAAATCTTAATCGATAATGAATCCAAAATCTTACCCTCTTGATTTTGAATCACTTCGATTTTCGGTTTTCCTTCGTTTATCGATTCACTAGCCGCCGAGAATCCACCAACGTATAACGGCTCGGAGGTTCGTACTACTTCGAATAATGGACTTCTTTCGGAAGATGGCCCACAACCCGATGGAAAATCCCGGACTGCCGAAACCGCTCTTCGTTTGAATGGGGGATTTACGGATCCGCCCCTCTTAACGTGACTAACCACCGCCTTTTCTTCCCTATCTTGGAGGTTTCAAGATCCAAAAGAATTTAGTTAGATCTAAAATAATATCGATGTTACTAGAGATTTAAAGAGATTTGATTTCCTTACCAAAATGAAACGTTTCCAACGTTTCCACGATTCTCCCGATCACTTGAATTCCAATCTCCGTTATTGCACTAAATAATAACGAAAGAAACGTTATTAGTATGAACTTTATACCGATTCAAAAAGTCCTTCAATAAACCAATGATATTCGGCCATAATATCACTTATTAAAACGAAAATGGAAAAGAACCCTTACCTATATTCCACTACGAAAGAAAAGAATGGAGAATGATGTCTAAATGATGAAGGATTCGGCTATGTATGTTCAAGGAAAAGAAAAAAATATTTGATTTAAAGGCACAATAGCATTCGGCCAAAAGAGTGAAGATGGAGAGAATTTTTATTGATTGAAAAAGAAATAATATAAGAACGAAAGGATGATGGTGATGATGTTGTTTTAATTCCAAGGAGATTAGTAGAAAAGAAAAGAAAAGACCAACTTTAGGAGGAATGTATATTAAGCAATAGCAAAAAGAAAAGAGAAGAATTGGCTTTTGGCATAAGTGATTTTCGGCACAAGGAGAATACAAAAGAAAATCAACAAGAGGAACAAAAGTGACCAAATGGTCAAAAGATTTTGGCTTTGCCAAATGCAAAATTCGGCCAAGAGGGATGTTGGAAGGAGAGGAAATAAAATTCTGCACAAAGTGCAAAGAACAACCAAAGAGAGAAAAGAATTTTTCAGCCAAAACTAACTCAAAATTTAGGCTCCCTCCTATACCAAATTGCCGTCCAGCACATGGTCAATTGGCCATTATTTCTTTCCAAATTTTCCCCTTGATAAGTGCCTTATGTTCCCCCTATCTTTCCTTAAACCTTTGATTCCATACCATATGTTAGTTGTTACCTTAATCCATTGATACACTAACCAAAAATACATGGTCAACACCTTCCTTATATGTCCTCTTGCCGACACTTCCTAGCCATGAGCAGAAAATTAAAACAAAAATTTTATCAAGGTGCTATACAAGGGATTCGAACCTCTTCCCTCTTACTTGAACCCATGCGCCAACTCCACCATGCCATATGCTCAATTTATGACACTCTTTAGCACATAATTTAGCTTAAGTCTTAATCACCTTTGTTTCACTTCCATAAATTCTCAATTAATAAATTTTATTCCTTCTTCAAATTATGCTTTACCCTCTCAAAGACTTCAATAAGCTCCAAATTAAAGTAAAGATTTTTCCTTTAAAATCTAAACACCAAAATCATGCAAATTTAAATACTCAGATTTTTAGGGTGTTACAACTCTACCCTCCTTAAAGAAAATTTCGTCCTCGAAATTTACACAGTTGAAAAAGGTGAGGGTATTGTTGCGAATTGCATCCTCTGGCTCCCACGTAGCTTCTTCCACTCGTGGTTCGCCATAGAACTTTGACCAACAGTGCAGCTTTTCTTCCTTAATACCTTGACATCTCGGTCTAGGATTTCCACCGTTCTTCTTCAAAGGACAAATCAATTCACTCAATTCTTCTACCGATAATGTGCAAAGGATCCGATCTATAACGCCTCAACATGGAAACATGAAAGACATTGTGAATTTGATCTAACTCAGGAGGTAACTCAATCGATATGCCATCGACCAATACGCTTCAAAGACACGATAAGGTCCAATATATCTAGGACTTAGCTTGCCCTTCCTTCCGAATCAAGATCTTTTCCAAGGAGATACCTTCAAGAAAACCCGATCTCCCACACTATACTCGATGTCCCTTCGTTTGAGATCTGCGTCGACTTACATCTATCTAAGGCTTCTTTCAACCGTGCTCGAATAACTTTTACCTTATCCTCGGTCTCGGATATCATCTCGGGACCTAACATCATCTTTTCGCCCAACTCGGTCCAACAAATAGGAGAGCGACACTTACGACCATACAATGCCTCGTAAGGTGCCATCGAATGCTAGATCGATAGTTTGTTGTTATCTGCGAATTACGCGGTGGTAGATAATCCTCCCAACTACCCTCAAGTCGATTACATCCTCTTAACATATCTTCCAATATCTGAATTACTCTCTCCGATCGACCATCGACCGAGGATGAAAAGCCGTCTTGAAATTCAACTTTGTTCCCAAGGCTTCATGCGAGCTTTCTAGAATCGTGATGTAAACCTAGGGTCCCTATCCGATATAATAGATACAGTACCCATGCAACCTCACAATTTCGGATCGTAAAGTTTCGCCAATTTACGCAATGAATAATCCGTCTGACCGGCAAGAAATGAAAGCGGTCTTCGTCAACCGATCAACAATTACCCAAAAGGAATTTTTCTTAGTAGGTGTTAACGGTAACCCACTAACAAAATCCATAGTTATCCTCTCCCATTTCCAAAGAGGAATCTTTATCGGTTGTAACAATCCAGGCGGTAATTGGTGTTACGCCTTCACTTGCGACAAGTCAAACATTTTCCCACAATTACGTAATCTCACGCTTCAACCACAGCCACCAATACATTCACGGAGATCTCGATACATCTTATTTCCTCCGGGATGCATAGCATAAGGACTACTATCGCCTCCCGTAGAATCGATTGCCTCAAATCTAGATCCTTAGGCATGCATACTCTCCCTCGAAAGCACAACACACCCTCGTGTTTATTCCAAAATCCTCAATTTCACCATTTTCAACTTGTCGCATAAAGGTCCCAACTTCTCATCGATGTCTGCTTTTCCTTGATTTGTTCCACCCACGGAGGTTTCACTGAAGTTACGCTAACAAGCGCCATCCTCATCTGAGACTCAAATGGGCAAACAAAGCTCTTAATTCAGATACCGCCTTACGACTTAACGCGTCGCTACCACGTTAGCCTTTCCGGGATGGTATTCGATGGAGAAATCATAATCTTTTAACAATTCTACCCATCTTCTTTGTCTTAAATTCAACTCCTTCGGGTAAGGAGGTATTTAAGACTCTTGTGATCCGTGTAGATTATGGACTTCTCACCATAGAGATAGTGCCTCCAAATCTTTAGAGCAAAGACAACGGCACTAACTCCGGATCATGAGTAGGGTAGTTTACTTCGTGTGGTCTCAATTGACGAAAGCATAGGCCACCACCTTTCCATTTTGCATCAACACACAACCTGACCCGTGTGAGGCGCATCACAATAAACAGTGAATTCTTTTCCGACCTCCTATTGAATTAAACCGGAGCTTCATCAGGATCTTCTTCAATTTCTCAAAACTCTCTTCGCTTTTCGGTCCGGATATATGGAGCTCCCTTTCGCATTGCTTTAGTTAGGGTGCGACAATCAATGAAAACCCTCTACAAAGCGTCTATAGTATCCACCAAGCCTAAGAAACTCCGAATTTCACTCATCGATGTTGGTGGTTTCCAATCCAGAATAGCCTCAATTTTCCGAGGATCCACCCTTATTCCTTCGGCTGATACTACATGACCAAGGAAAGTCACCTCCTTTAGCCAAAATTCGCATTTACCAAATTTGGCATACAATTGCTTATCACGAAGTAGTTGTAATACTATCCGCAAATGCTGGTCATGCTCCTCCTCATTTCTCGAATAAACCAATATATCATCTATGAACACTACCACAAACCGGTATAAATATGGTTGAAAGACTGGTTCATCATGTCCATAAATGCAAATGGTGCATTAGTTAATCCAAACGGCATCACTACAAACTCATAGTGTCCGTAGCGTGTCCGAAATCTTTGTCTTATAGATGTCCGCTTCTTTCACCTTAAGTGGTGATAACGACCTTAAATCAATTTTGGAAAAAGCAAGCTCCTTTCAATTGATCAAGCAGTCGTCAATTCTCGGCAGAGGATACCGATTCTTGATCGTCAATTTATTCAACTGTCGTAGTCAATGCACATACGCATCGATCCATCCTTCTTCTTGACGAACAAGACCGGTGCTCCCCACGAGACACACTTGGTCGAATGAATCCCGATCCAAAGAATTCTTGAATTTGAGCTTTGAGCTCACCAACTCCTTCTTGCCATTCTATAGGAGCAATGGACACCGGAGCCGTCCTGCAAAAGCTCAATGCCAAATTCTACTTCCGATCCGGAGGTATGCCGGAAGTTCTTCAGAAATACATCGGAAATTCCTTCACCGTCCTCACATCATTCACGGATAATTCCTTGGTATCCACAAAGAGATAAAGGCTAGGAATGCTCCGTATCCTTTCCGTACCAACTTCTCGACTTTTAATGCAGATACCACATTTGCGGATAGTTCTTCCGTTCACCAATCATTATGACTTCCTTATCATCCGGGTCCTTATCGACATTCGCTTTTCAAAGACAATCCAATTGCGCCGATGGTTAACCAACCAGTCCATGCCGAATGAGATCGAACTCACGAAAGGTAGTTCCATCAAATTTGCTAAGAATACTTCCTCTTGGATTTTTAAGGGCACGTCTTTAAATATTTTATTAACCACTCTTGATCATTCTAAAGGATGATTCATCATCATCTCATTTTCGGTAATTTGATTCTAAATTGATTTCCAGATATGGCACTAGATACATATGAATGAGTAGAGCCAATATCTATTAAGGCAATAACAGTACATCAAAATGAAGAACGTGCAGTTATCACATCAGTGCATTGCCGTCCTCGCGCGTCTAACCGCATAGACCGATCCGAGTTGTCTTGCATCCGCATTTCCTCTATTACCATTTCCTCGACCGGTGCACCTTGACCACGACCAGCCCCATTACCACCACGACCGGTCCACGACCTCTCGGTGGTCTTGATTACCTCGGCCATTTGTGCATCATTATTACGGACCTCTTGAGTCGTATCCATTCGTCGAGGACAACTTTTATCTTGATGTTCCATTGAACCGTATTTGTAGCATGCACCGTTTTCCTCCAACATTCCCAAAATGCCTTTTCCCACACTCGATGCAATCTCGACTTGATTATTTGCTACCGGGTTCTACCTTGAACCGATTCATCATTCCGGTTTCTTCGGAATCTCTTGGAAGAACCAGATCACTGTGTCTCTCTCTTGTTTCGGATCTTTCTGGTTCGCTTCGAGTTCTTAGCCTCTTGGCTATTTTGGCCTTCTCCACCGAGTGGAAAAATTTCTAACTTGTTGCGAGCAATCGGAACCCTCACTCATCATTAAGTCCATCCTCGAAGCATACAAGCGTTCATGATCATTGCTACAATTATCCGCATAACGGCTCGGACGTAAAACTCACTTCATATCTTGCCACCGTCTTACTTCCTTGGACAAGATTCGAAATTCCTTCCTTGAAGTCTACATAGCTCGTTCGGCGATCTTTCCTTGGAAGGCGCCTTTAAAGAATTCCCGTTAATCGATGCGACTTGATTGCCTTCTCGAGCAGTGAGCCACCACCGATCGCCTCATCTCTCAATAAGGATACAGCTCCTCCGGTTTTTGCTCACCGTGCATTCCATATCATCTATAATCCGTTCCACCGCTTGAGCCAAGATTCACCACATTCGAGCTACACCGAGACTCCTCCGAAAACTTCGCATTATTTGCCTTAAGTCGCTCTGAAATTGACCCACGAGTTGTTGGCCCAATTCTAGTTCCAGCGACCCTTTCCAAGACTCGTAGCATTGCTTGAGTCAATGCATGATCTTCTTCCATGTGATCGCGTGATCCGGTCTCACTTTCAATTGACGCAGTCGTCGTCTTACAGCATATGATTTGGTGCTTCAAATAGTAGCACCTCGGCCTCTACCACGGCCACGTCTACCGCGTCCACGACCACGTCCTCTTGTACTCATGATTGCTTGTTCGTTTATCTGATTACAAGTTTTATGAATCAGAAATTTTGTTTCGGTGTTTATTAGCGATATTTTATGAGATTTGAGATATAAAGTTGTTTTTCGCAACGTGTCCTATAGTCTCAATCTCTACAGTTTTTCACATCTAAAACTAGAAGTTCTAGAGTGTTCCTATGATCATATCATAGTAATCATTTAAGCAATAAATACTTACTTGACTTGTTGCGGATGCTTGTGGTGCCATCTTGATCTTTAAAATATCATTGAGCGTTTTCATACGAAATTATTTTTTGAACCCAAACCACGGTAGAGTTTTTGAAATCGGCTCGATACCACTAAATGTAACACCCCAAACCCGGTCTATGCGTTGAGACTAGATTTGGTTTGTTACGTGATTCGAACTATTCTTAAATCTTTAATGAGTTGAAAACTACAATATTGTTTACAGAGTTTAAAATTTGAAGAGTATTAGATTTTGATAAATATTTAAAAACATTAGTTGAAAATCATTGCATTATCAAAAACCGTTAGGAGATTTGTTAAAGAGTTAACAATAAAAAGAATTATTTATAAAAGAATTCCATATACTTTGAAAACCCAAATTTATTTTAGTAAAGCATCATAAAATCACAAATTTCATGATTTAAAAGTCCAAATAAAGTTTAAATTCCAAACACACATAAAATCCATAAGTTATTTATAGAGGCCATTTATTACAACATCCCAAAATAGTAAAAATAATTATTAAAAGTTCAGAATTTAAATAACCCTTATTTAGCAGTATGGCCTCCACGAAGTCATCCTCAGCCCAAGTCCACATCAGTTTCCATTACCTGAGATGGAAAAATAAAAGGGGTGAGTTACTTAGAACTCGAAGTGTAAATCACTTACCACCATTATTGGGCCGATCATCAAGATATTAAGCTGGGCTTGAGCCCATTTCAGAATTTAACAATATATCATGAATTTTAAAAAAAATAATTAATAATGCATGAAAACTGTAATTCCCAACCCAAACCTAATATCCATCCGCTAACACCCCCGTACCAACCATCACACCTGTGGGGATCAAGTCAACCCACCCCGCCATCACACCAATCGTAGGCATTAAGCCTTTTTATAATTGTGGCATAGCCACCGAACTAGAGCAATAAGCCGATATTGTGGCGAAACCACCAACTAGAGGCAAGAAGTCGATATTGTGGCGAGCCACCGAACTAGAGGCAATAAGCCGATATTGTGGCAATCGCCATTCTTCTCTTCATATATCCCACCCATGCAATTATACATGTACTTTAAAGTAATAAAATTTATTAACAATATATATAACATGGTGGGTTTATCAATAACATTTCATTTGGCCCATAATTATAGCAATTTATCCATTTAGCAATTTAGTGGGCTTTGGCCCATTTACCAAACTAGAGTGTTTTGGCTAAATTTTAACAAACTAGAGTATTTTGGCCCATTTTCACGAACTAGAGTATTTACGGCCCATTTTCACGAACTAGAGTATTTACGGCCCATTTTCACGAACTAGAGTATTTACTACCCATTTTCACGAACTAGAGTATTTACTACCATTTTCACGAACTAGAGTATTTACGGCCCATTTTCACGAAACATCCAATTTTCATAGTAACAATTAATTTCTCGAGGCGTTTCGTAATTTTCACGATCTAGTTGTTTTTACGCATTTTCGTCAAAATATAAATTTTACGTTTTACCGATCTAATCGTTTTTACGATTTACTTCCATACCAAATTTGACATCCAACCAAAATATTGAGTGTGAAATTACACACCTCGATCTGTGTGAGTATTAACCCTTCTCGCTCCTCGGCACCTAAAATATATTTTGATCCGTTAGACAACTAACTCAAAAATAAATCTTAATCGATAATGAATCCAAAATCTTACCTCTTGATTTTGAATCACTTGATTTTCGGTTTTCCTTCGTTTATCGATTCACTAGCAGCGAGAATCCACCAACGATAACGGCTCGGAGGTTCGTACTACTTGAATAATGGACTTCTTTGGAAGATGGCCCACAACCCGTGGAAAATCCTTGATTGCAAAACCGCTCTTCGTTTGAATGGGGGATTTACGGATCCGCCCCTCTTAACGTGACTAACCACCGCCCTTTTCTTCCCTATCTTGACAGTCTTCAAGATCCAAAAGAATTTAGTTAGATCTAAAATAATATCGATGTTACTAGAGATTTAAAGAGATTTGATTTCCTTACCAAAATGAAACGTTTCCAACGTTTCCACGATTCTCCCGATCACTTGAATTCCAATCTCCGTTATTGCACTAAATAATAACGAAAGAAACGTTATTAGTATGAACTTTATACCGATTCAAAAAGTCCTTCAATAAACCAATGATATTCGGCCATAATATCACTTATTAAAACGAAAATGGAAAAGAACCCTTACCTATATTCCACGGTCGAAAGAAAAGAATGGAGAATGATGTCTAAATGATGAAGGATTCGGCTATGTATGTTCAAGGAAAAGAAAAAAATATTTGATTTAAAGGCACAATAGCATTCGGCCAAAAGAGTGAAGATGGAGAGAATTTTTATTGATTGAAAAAGAAATAATATAAGAACGAAAGGATGATGGTGATGATGTTGTTTTAATTCCAAGGAGATTAGTAGAAAAAGAAAAGAAAAGACCACTTTAGGAGGAATGTATATTCGACAATAGCAAAAAGAAAAGAGAAGAATTGGCTTTTGGCATAAGTGATTTTCGGACAAGGAGAATACAAAAGAAAATCAACAAGAGGAACAAAAGTGACCAAATGGTCAAAGATTTTGGCTTTGCCAAATGCAAAATTCGACCAAGAGGGATGTTGGAAGGAGAGAAATAAAATTCGCACAAAGTGCAAAGAACAACCAAAGAGAGAAAGAATTTTTCAGCCAAAACTAACTCAAAATTTAGGCTCCCTCCTATACCAAATTGCCATCCAAACATGGTCAATTGGCCATTATTTCTTTCCAAATTTTCCCTTGATAAGTGCCTTATGTTCCCCTATCTTTCCTTAAACCTTTGATTCCATACCATATGTTAGTTGTTACCTTAATCCATTGATACACTAACCAAAAATACATGGTCAACACCTTCCTTATATGTCCTCTTGCCGACACTTCCTAGCCATGAGCGTAAAATTAAAACAAAATTTTATCTAGGTGCTATACAAGGGATTCAACCTCTTCCTCTTACTTGAACCCATGCGCCAACTCCACCATGCCATATGCTCAATTTATGACACTCTTTAGCACATAATTTAGCTTAAGTCTTAATCACCTTTGTTTCACTTCCATAAATTCTCAATTAATAAATTTTATTCCTTCTTCAAATTATGCTTTACCCTCTCAAAGACATCAATAAGCTCCAAATTAAAGTAAAGATTTTTCCTTTAAAATCTAAACACGAAAATCATGCAAATTTAAATACTCAGATTTTTAGGGTGTTACAGACTTAGTCGCAAATAATCAATCGCTGTGGTCAAAACCACTGATGACCATAGGTCACAAATAGTCTAATGGGGCCAACCCATCTTGTGGTCAAAACCACTGACGACAGTCCATAATTCATCCCCCTCCTCTCATCAATCCCACCATCACATGCTTATACATCAATTAGCATATATCATGTTATAGTATTAAACATCATGTGATGGCATGCAAACATATATCAAAAATTACAAGTTAGGGGACTTACTCGAAATCCATGATTATGCCACAAGCTAACCACAACCAAAAGATTTAAGGCAAACAATAACGTCATGTAAATTAATAAAGTGTGTAGAGAGATCTTACACACCTGTTACTATCGTAATTCCTAGATCTCAAAACTCCGATCTACAACGCTAGATCTTGACCCTACATTTGGCCAATCATCTTTGTTAATACCAAAAGCCTATTCGGCCAAACCAAGATTGTACCAAAGGGTTTCACACGAACCCGAAACCTTACCACCACTTACCTTAGGAGAATAAATCCCGAAAGTTTCCCTTAATGGCTATGGCTTCCCTACAATCGCTTTAATCGTATTAGTAAGAATCATAGGCCATAACTTTAATTATAAAAGAGATGATTATCCTTACCACACTTATTGGAAATCGGCAGCACCTCTTAATGTCATGAGAGGGGTTCAGCTATCTTCAATGAAGAGAAAGCACCCTTTTCCTTAAGGAGATTCGCCAAACTCAAATGGAGGGCTGGAATTTTAGAGATAGGTTCGGCTACTAGGGAAAGAAAAAGAAGGAAATTTTGAAGGGTTTTGGGCAAAGGTTGGAGTGGTTTGACCAAAGAAAGAAAATTAAAAGAAGAAGAAGTATTTTCGGTTTAAGAAGAACAAGAGAAGTGGAAATTTTCTCTTAAAGAGGGGTATATTCTATTAAAAGGAAGCAAGAAAAGCTGGAAGTTTTGAATAATTTTGGCTATGAAATAATGGAGAATTCGACATCAGCAAATTTGGGGAGAAGAAAAGAGTTTTGGTTGAACTTTTTGGCACTTCTTTGCTATAAAAACTGATTATAGACAGCCCCCAAAGAGTCCTCAAATCAGCAAACACCTTGTTTTTGTGATAATTCTAGCCTTGAATTATCCAAGATAATACAAGGTTTAATCTTCCATCTATCTCCTAATCTTCCTTGAACAAATTAAAAGCAAATAAACCACTAATTACTCCCCCCCTTCCAGCCGAAATTAAGCAAAAAAATAAGCCTTTTCTCTTATCAATTAAGAGTCCTATAAGCTGCCAACATCCCCCTCCTTTACGCCAACATCAAAAAGAGAAGAAGAAAATAAAACCAAGGTGCTGCTTCTTTGATTCGAACCAGTGACCTCATGCAGCCCTCTCCTCCAACGCACTTTGCCACTTTTCCCCTTAGACTTTCATGTCATAAGCCCTTACCTTTTAATTATAAGCCTTCTTCTTGGTCCTCTTGCCTTTAACGCAAAAAGCCCAAAAAAAATAACACTCCTTGTGTCTTTCATGTCTCGAACCCGAGACCTTAACCAAAGCCCCTTTTAAGTGGCGCCCCAAGCCACTCCACCTCCTTGACTTTCATGTCCGATCCTTGCCCAAAAATTCTTTAAGGCCTTCCTTACTTGGGCCCTTCCTTTAACGCCCCAAAAGAAAAAAAAACATATCCCCTTGTTACTTCCACGGATCGAACCCGCGACCTCCCTTGCCAACCACACGCTACCACCAACGCACTGAACCATTCTTGTGCCATAATTACCAAATTTCCCTTAACCCTTTCTCACCTAGCTCCCTTCTTTTAAGTACTTTAAAAGAGATTTTAATTCCAAATCCGACCTAATTAGGGTTATTTCTAGACCCTAAATCGTGCTAAATAAAGTCATATTATTTATTTCTTCAAGCACACATGGGAAATTAATTAAATTATAATTAACCCCTAATTGAGGATGTTACAGGTCCTGCTCTTGCTGTATGCATCACATTGTTATTTTGCATATGCCCTTAAAAAGTTTATCTCCCTAAGCCTTTTTCGCATTACTGCTGCAAGTCTTATAATCCACTAACATCTGCCATCGCCTCTCGGTTGCAGTTCACCCCAGTTTATGCCATATTTTAGTATAAGTTGTTATATAGTATGGAAAAGAACCTACTTGATAACTTGAAATTATTTTTCATGGTTCTGAATGTAATCAATGTTTTATTTTTACAATTGAATATAAAAATGCCTTTTAGTTGTTGATAATTAATATTGTTTGTCCCCTTCATTTTCTTTTCCAGGTTGTACTTTCAATAGCTATTGCATTCGTGACATTTAATTTGCTTCTTGCTCCTTCTACAACTTCTGGTTCAACTGAAGAGTTACATTTAATCTTTGATTTAATATCTGGTAGTGCTATTGATAAAGTTTCTTCTGCAGATTGTTCTCCGTTAGTTTGTTGGTAAGTTTTCACTGTTTACATATAGTTGCCCTCATTTTTTTTATATCATTAGTATGAGTATTCAAATAATACACGACATATAGTCAACAATTATAAAAAATTTATTTTGATCATTATTTAATATTTTTTTAAAAGAAGTAATTTAAAATCTGTTTAAATTTACAACAACAATATCTAAATGATTTATAGAAATGAAATAGTTAAAAATCAAATTTATATAAAATTGACATAAAAATAAAATATTATTTATTTAAGGGTAGTAATGTTATTTTCACACTTATTACTTATTCTTTATCAACATGTAATTCAACCAAATAATGTAATAATATTACTTGTTTATTCTATTCAACTAACTAAACTACATAATACCTATTATTTATCTATTCAATTCCTAATTAATCCTATTCAAATTTTGCTCTATTCCATTATAATAAATCAAACATAAAGTCATGGTCGTTTGAACTAGTTGGGCTTTCAATTAGGAAAAAGTATTAGACTAATTGACTTGAAAATAAGTAAGTACCGATTAAACCAAATTAAAAAATAAAATTATTTTTAATTTTTTTTATTTTTAGTGATTTATTCAATTAAACCATATTTAGTAACCTACCCAATTAAATAATTTATCCCGATATCATTAATTTTCTAAAATTTATTCTATATTTTAATATAGTCAAATAACAAACCCAACACAAAAGGTTAGTAAAACATACTAATTATTACTATTATATAAGCTGTTGAATTGAATCTCCCGAACCCCCAATAATCTCAAATTTCGCTTCCCTAGCCTTCTCATTCCTTTCAAAAATATCTTCCGTGAAAGAACAAAATCGCAATTTTCTCCATCTTCCTCCTTTTGAATTGCTTTGTGCAAAATAATATTTAACATTAAAAGATTTGTATCCTAAAACTAAAATAACTTTAGTTCGTTCTTCCTTTTCTTTATTGTCCATGCTTCTTTATATAAAATGTATTAACCGATTTTTTGTCTCAATCCATTAATTCAACATCATTGAATCAATGTATTAACCGATTCTTAATCAGTCCAACAATCTCATCTCATATAGTAAAAATATTATACTAGCACTTGTCTCGAAAAAAAAATAGTTAATGAAATTGTTTTGCTTTTTATTTTATTTTATAGACTTGACATTAGATATAAGATTCAATTAAAATAAATTATTAAACAAGTTATTTCAAATTCTAAGCACCCTCACAACATCTCAACAATCTCAAAAATAAAAAATAAAAAATTCACTTAGATCAAGAAATAAATTATTTGTATCATATTTATGTGAGTAGCATGAAACATAAAATCAAAATATGACGATACATCATTCAATATACCAATAGAAGCTAATTAGCAAGAAACTATAAATATTACTTATTCATTCATCTTGAACAATAAATTTCTTATAATTATTATAAAGAAGTACATAATTAAGAACACATTAAATTTACAACAACAATATGTAAATGATTTATAGAAATGAAATAGTTTTTTTCTCGAGTGAATTAAAGTATTATACGTACAAGTACTTCTTAAGAACACATTAAATTTACAACAATAATATAAAAAAAACACCGCTATTAAATTGAAAAAAAACTAAATATGGAGCATTGCATTGAATTCTCTAATGGAATTTGCTATCATGCATTCTTTGAAAATACACAAACAATGAAGAAAAAAAAAAAGATTGTTCCAAAACATAACTTACATAATACATAACTTACATAATACTTGTATAGAAAAAAAAAGATTCAAAGTATATAGGCTGGAAACCTGACGGGTTGCCTTACATCTCACAGTTAGATATAATGGATCCTCCCTAGGTGTAACAATGTCACGTATGATGAATCTTAAAGAATACATAACTTACTTAATTTTAAGATCAAATTTCATAACTTACATAAGTTTAAGACCAAATTTCATAACTTACATAATTTTAAGTTAAGATCAAACTTCATAACTTACATAATACTTGTATAGAAAAAAAAAAGATTCAAAGTATATAGGCTGGAAACTTGACGGGTTGCCTTAGATCTCACAGTTAGATATAATGGATCCTCCCTAGGTGTAACAATGCCACGTATGATGAATCTTAAAGAATACATAACTTACTTAATTTTAAGATCAAATTTCATAACTTACATAAGTTTAAGATCAAATTTCATAACTTACATAATTTTAAGTTAAGATCAAACTTCATAACTTACATAATACTTGTATAGAAAAAAAAGATTCAAAGTATATAGGTTTGGAAACTTTGACGGGTTACCTTATATCTCACAGCTTAGATATAATGGATCCTCCTAGGTGTAACAATGCCACGTATGATGAATCTTAAAGAATACATAACTTACTTAATTTTAAGATCAAATTTCATAACTTACATAAGTTTAAGATCAAATTTCATAACTTACATAATTTTAAGTTAAGATTAAACTTCATAACTTACATAATTTACATAACTTACATAGTACTCAGTTATATATATGATCATATCATTACTTACATAAATTATTAATTAACAATTTAGCCATGTAATTTATTGTCAACTTTAGACTTCAACAACTACGAAATGGATAGGAGTTGGATGAAATTGTCAAGGGTAAGCAACGACTATCGAAATGGAGTAGAAATTTTTCTGAATTTCGCATTTCAAAATGCAAGCCAAGAGAATATGATTCTTTGCCCGCGTAAGACTTGTTGCAATATTAGCTGGCATTATTTTGAAGTGGTCTACGAACATCTAGTTGTTAATGGCTTTGTCCGGGGGTACAAAAAATGGTTTTTTTCATGGAGAGTGTACATCTAGTGGAATATCTTTATCGATGAATATGGGGTATCCTCATAGTGCTTTCAATCAGAATGTTAAAGACGATAACATGGAAGGCATGTTGCTGGATGCTTTTAATATGCACAGTGATGGTTTCAGGTCATTTCCACCTGACTTGGGTGCAACCGATGATCATAATTTTGGTGGAAATACTTTCACCGAAACAAGAAGAAATGTACAGGATGAACAGCCAAATGAAGAAGCGGCGAGGTTCTACATGTTACTTGGTGAAATGAATGAAGAATTGTATGAGGGATCAAAATTTTCCAAACTGTCATTCTGTATTCGTCTTTTTCACTTAAAATGTTTGGGGGTGGACCGAAAATCGTTGGCAATGCTGTTAGAGTTTCTGCAAGAAATGTTACCATTTGCAAAAATCCCTCAATCTTCCAAAGACATGAAGAAATTGATAAAGGATTTGGGCCTTGGCTACAACAAAATTCACAGTTGCCCAAATGACTGCATGTTGTATTGGGGCGACCGGATAAACCAATAGTACTATCATGTATGCGGCCAATCTCGTTGGATTAATAGAAATACAGAGGACGGTAATGAGGATGAACACGATACACAGTCAAGGAAGCAGTCAGTTAAGATTTTACGATATTTTTTGCTAATACCAATGCTTCAACGGCTTTTCATGTCGTCAAAGACAGCCGAATCAATGACGTGGCACCATGATGGACGAACAGATGATGGGTTGTTAAGGCATCCTGCAGATTCTTTAGCTTGGAAATCTTTTGACTCCAAATTTCCAAGCTTTGCAAGCAATCCTCGGAGTGTGAGGCTTGGACTAGCATCCGATGGATTTAACCCTTACAAACTCATGAGCACAACGTACAGTACTTGGCCTGTGGTGCTTGTTCCCTACAATTTACCTCCATGGGTTTGCATGAAACAATCTTCTTTTATCTTGTCTATGATTATACCTGGAGAGAAAGGGCCGGGGAATGATATTGACTTATATTTGCAGCCACTTGTTGACGAGTTAAAACAACTATGGGCTGGTGTTCAAACATACGATGCAATGAGAAAAGAGAACTTTAATTTACGTGCGGCTTTAATGTGGACTATTAACGACTTCCCGGCTTATGCTAATTTATCTGGTTGGAGTACCAGGGGATGTTATGCTTGTCCATGATGTCTTTGCTTGATGTTTCACAATGGTTATATAATGGGAAGAAGTTCTCTTACATGGGGCATCGTTGGTGGTTACCAAAAAATCATACATTTAGATTTCAAAGTGCTCAGTTTGATGGTCCTGAAGAGTTCAGACCAGCTCCTTTGCAGACCGGTGGATTTGAAATATTCTTAATGTTGAAAGATATGAATTTCATTTATGGGAAGATGAATCAACCGCCCAACCCGCAAAGAAATAGAAGATCTAAGGATGAATCTGATGAAGAGGATGATCCTAATGAGGCGGACTTGTGGAAAAAAAGAAGTATTTTTTTCGAGTTGCCTCATTGGGAGCATCAGATTTTACGTCATAATCTTGATGTCATGCACATAGAGAAAATGTCTGCGAAAACATCATTGGGACTATTTTGAATGTCGATGGAAAATCGAAAGATAATCTTCAGAGTCAACTTGATTTAGTCCACATGGGAATTCGGCGTGAGGTTCATCCCCGAGCACTTTCGAATATGAAATATCGGTTGCCGCCAGCTATTTTTTCAATGTCAAAGATGGAGAAAGAAGTGTTCTGTATGGTGTTGAAGGATATAAAGGTCTCGAATGCATATGCATCAAATATATCGCGATGTGTGAGTCTTAAGGATCGAAGACTATATGGCTTAAAATCACATGACTATCACATCTTGATGCAAGACTTACTGCCAGTTGCTATGCGGTGTTGTATGTCGAAAAAGGTGATGGCTCCTGTAATTGAAATGTTGAATATAATGAAAGGAATTTGTGGTAAAGTTTTGAATGTTCAAGAATTAGAGAGACTACAAGATCGAGCCGCATTGACTTTATGCAATCTGGAGAAGATATTCCCGCCTTCCTTCTTCACTATTATGGTGCACTTGTTATTTCATCTCCCGCGTGAAGCACTTATTGGTGGACCTGTTTTCTATCGAAGGATGTATCCCATTGAAAGGTATTATTTTATTTGCAAAATATTCTTTCATTCAGCTCAATGCCTTTAGTTACAACTTTTGATAATGTTGTATACCGTGTTTAGGTTCCTTTCCAAATTGAAGTCATCTTTACTTAGTAATAAGCGTTATCCGGAAAGATCAATTGCCGAGGGCTACTTGGCGAGAGGAATGTATGACTTTCTATTCGAGGTATTTGGAAGATGTTGAAACAAGAATGAATGACCAAGTAGAAATCTTTGGGCTCACGGATGATAATTTGGCCGAAACTTATTTATTTCAAAGTTTTGGAGAACCGATCGGCAAAGTCAAAATTGCAGAATTAGACGATAGATCGTGGGTCCAAGCACATCAATACGTTCTTTTTCATCACGATTCAATGGAACCATTTCAGAAGTAAGTTCTAGAATTTGATAAATACTCATCAATTATAATTTATTTGTCTTCTAACAAAGTAAAACCTTTTTTTACCGTAATGAGTACAAACAAATATTGAGAGCTCGTTCACGATCCCGAAGATTAAATTGACGAGAAATTAATAAGTTGTTCGCAGAATCATTCCATGAATGGTTAAGCCAAATGGTATGCAATTTAAGTTTTCATTGACAAGTAATAATGTTTTCTCATAACATTCATAATTACTCGATTTACTTTCGACTCAATAGGTTTGGAGTCGGAATGAAGTAAATGACGACATTAAATGGCTTTCACAAGGTCCAAACAGAATTGAAACACCCCCAAACCCAGCCCACAAGCCTTGACCGGATCTGGTTTGTTCCTTGAGTAAAACATTTCAGATACTTGTTTGTACTTTGGAAAAATTTAGGTGGTTTTGAAGAAAAATTAATTTGTGTTGAGTTTGAAGGGAAAACGGTGTTTTTCTTGAGGATTAGATTTTATTAAAACCTTGCTATTATATTTCAAAACTACAAGTTAAAAAAATACCGAGTTTTTAGAATTTACCATTAAATTGGAAATCGTTGGTGTTTAGGTGACGTAACTTTCAGAATTTATTTTAAAGAAAAGTTATTTAACCTTTTGTTTGATAATAATCGTATCATGATAAAATAATTAAAATGCATGCATAAAACAGTTAATAGTAATGGCCATATTACGTCAAAGCAAAACCCGAAATAAATCCAAAATACTTAAATATAAAAATTCTAAATAAAATAAATGCTGAGCTGAGCATGGCCACCAATAAGCTCCTGTCGACCCGGTCCATTTACTGAGTGTCACCTGAAAAGATATCCCACAATGGGGTGAGTCAACAGACTCAATGTGTAACAACCAACACAAACTCCCAACGATTTAGGCATACAAATCATATATAAAGCATATATAAACAATGATCCAATCCCAAACCCAAACCTAGATAACCATCCTCTACACATCACCCGTACCTGCCATCACACCGTGGGGATTACTAAATCGACCCTCCATCCGCTACACACCATCGAAGGCAGTCGCTGCAGATGACTTGCACATCACCCTTATAAATTGTGGCATAGCCACCAGATAATGTGACAAGGTCACTAGATAATAATATGTGACATAAGTCACCACATTCGGATTATATGACATGAGTCACCAGATATTGTGGTAAAAACCACCAAATCACTTCCCCTTTTCATAATCACCCATATGCCCATGCACAATACAATACATGCAAAATCATGCCATATACCTTATTCCATGTTCATAACGAATTCACGTATATGTCATATTCAATATTCTTAACACTATTAACATAGTATTAAAGGTGAACGTACCTGAGTACTCTGTACCATCGTATGGTACCTTTAGCCACATCTTTCATATTTTCATTAACATATATATATTAAATTGATACCATAAATCTATCAAGAATTAGTGTGGGGCTACACACCTGGTTACTATCGTGTTCACGAAATCCCGAAAGTCTATCGGAACAGATTGTACTCCTTCCTAATAACCAATGTCAGAATCGGCTAGTCACTAATACTTAATATAGCCTTGGCCAAATATTTATATTCACTTACGTTGCGGATCTAAATCCTGAAAGCCACTACTTGTCTATGGAGTTGACGAAATCCCTGCTTATCAACTGTTAGAATCGGCTTTAATACAAGAATACTTATGAAAGTGGCCTATGGCCGGACACTATACCGCTACCTTGAGTAGTCGAATCCAAGAGACTCCTTTACTGTTCCTTCACGTTGGCTACATAAATGAAACACGAGATTATGGCTTAATGAACATTCGGCCATCCTTAGAAATTAAGGCCAACCCTTGATTTCGGCACACCAAAAGAAAGGGAAGAGAAAATCGATTGCTAAGGAAAGAAATACTTACCACCCACGTTGCTTATGAAGACTAAGAGAGTAGTCGACATCCCCTCCTTTAGAGATTCAGCTTTTGAAAATAATAGAAAAACAATGGTTTCGGGAAAACGTGATAACACGAATTGAAAGAAGGAGAAGAGAACTATCATTCACTTTGACTTTTGAAAGAACCGTGAGATAAAAGAAGAGAAGAAGAGGTTGAGAAATTTGGCAATGGTGACAAAGGAGGATTCGACTTCAAAGATCTCAAGAGAAGAAAAAGAATAAGAAGAGAAAGGTTAGAAGAATTCAGCAACACACCTCAAGAGCACAAAAATGCTCAAATGACCACTCCAATTTTTGGTTCTTTCCTAAAGAAAAGAGAGGAAAAAAAAAGAATTCCCTTGACTCATAATTACGGCAGAAAGATGGACAGTCTCACTAACTAAAATTCGGCACAACTCCCTACAATACCCCACAGCCGCACATACACATCCCCTAGAGTCCTATATTCAGCCACCACCCCTTTCTCCTCTCATATCCCTTCTTTTGCTCCTATTTTTCCTATTCAACACTCATTCAAAAAGTTTGAATGAGTCAACTATTATCTCTTCCCCTATAGCCAAATTTTTAAAAGAATTGACCAAGTCTTATCCTCATCCTTTCAAAGTCGAAATGCCGTCCAACTACTGCTCATCCTTGCAGCAAAATAAAACTCCTATTTGCGTCCCTTGCTGCTCGAACCTAGGCCCTATTACATAGCTTGTGGTGTCACTTACTAAGGCTTTAAGTGGCGCCTCCTTGCCACTTCAACAAGCCCATTTCCATGTCTAATTTCCCTTACAATTTTTCTTAAGGCCTCATTGGCCTAGCTCCTCCTTAAAACTTAAAATACAATATTTTTAAGGCATTCATCTACACTCTAAAGTTCTCAAATTTCATAAAACACATTCACAACACACATAGGCATGCTACTTCATACAATTAAGCAATAAAGCACAACCCCTAAATTCCAGATGTTACAGTTCTACCCCCTTAAAATAATTTCGACCTCGAAATTACCTGGCTAGAATAAATGAGGGTATTGTTGTCGCATTGCTTCTTCCGTCTCCCACGAAGCTTCCTCCGATCCATGATTATGCTATAACACTTTGACCAAACGAACGGATTTCCTTCGTAGTACCTTCACATCCCGTTCTAGAATCTGAATCGACTCCTCCTCGTACGACAAATTTGGTCTCAGCTCCACCTCCTCAACAGGCACTATATGAGATGGATCCGATCGGTATCGGCGGAGCATCGATACGTTGAACACATCGTGCATTTGCTTCAACTCCGGAGGCAAATCCAACTGGTATGCCACTGGTCCAACTCGCTTCAGTACTCGATAAGGTCCTATAAACTTGGGACTTAACTTTCCTTTGCGACCAAATCTCATTACCTTTTTCCAAGGTGAAACTTTAAGAAACACATAATCTCCCACAGCAAACTCAATCTCCTTCCGCTTAAGATCTGCGTATGACTTTTGCCTGTCAGATGCCTCTTTCAACCGTGTCTGAATCACCTTAACCTTTTTTTCTGATTCTGCCACAATTTTCGAACCCAAAATCTAACGTTCCTCCAATTCCGTCCAACATGTAGGAGTGCGACACTTCCGTCCATATAGCGCTTCGTACGGTGCCATCCGAATAGTTGCCTGATAGCTATTATTATACGCAAATTCTGCTAAAGGCAATAACTCTTCCCGACTCCCTCTGAAGTCTATCACACAGCCCCTCAACATATCCTCTAACACTTGGATCAATCGCTCAGATTGACCGTCCGATTGTGGATGAAATGCCATACTGAAGTCCAATCTGGTGCCTAAAGCTTGATGTAGCGCCTTCCAAAATCGAGACGTAAACTTCAGATCCCTATACGAAATAATCGACACCGACACTCCATGCAACCTTACCATTTCTGCCACATATAACTTTGCCAACTTTTGCAACGAGTAGTCAACCCACACTAGGATGAAATGCGAGGACTTCGTCAACCGATCCACTATCACCCATACCGAGTCCTTCTTAGTAGGCATAAGGGGAAGCCCACTAACGAAGTCCATGGTGATTCTCTCCTACTTCTACTGTGGAATCTTTATCGGTTGAAGCAATCCTGACGGAACTTGGTGTTCAGCCTTGACTTGCTGACATGTTAAGCACTTCCCTACAAATCTGGTAACTTCCCGCTTAAGACCAGGCCACCAAAACTGTTCCCTTAGATCTCTATACAACTTACTACCTCCAGGATGCATAGCATAAGGGCTACTATGCGATTCCTGAAGAATTTTCTGCCTGAACTCCTTATTCTTAGGCATACAGACCTTACCCTTGAAACATAATACTCCATCACTATTAACACCATACTCCTCTAACTCCACATTCCGCACTTGCCATAGCTTAGCACTTAGATCATCATCCGCCAATTGACTCTCTTTCACCGCATTCAGCCATGACTACTTAACCTGCAATTCTGCCAGCAAACTTCCATCATCATAGAGGCTCAAATGTGCGGACATTGCCCTTAACTCCGTCACTACTTTCTGACTTAGGGCATCTGCCACCACATTCGCCTTGCCCGGGTGATACTCTATAGAACTATCATAGTCCTTTAATAACTCCACCCATCTTCGCTGTCTCAGGTTTAGCTCTTTCTGAGTCAGCAGATACTTAAGGCTCTTGTGGTCTGTGTAAATCACTGAGTTCTCTCCATATAGATAGCGCCTCCATAACTTAAGTGCAAAGACCACTACCGCCAATTCCAAATCATGCGTTGGGTAGTTAACTTCATGTGGCCTTAATTGTCGAGACGCATAAGCAACTACCTTCCCGTCCTGCATCAAAACACATCCCAAACCTGTGTGAGAAGCATCACAGTACACCATAAAATCCTTCCCTGCCTCAGGCTGAATCAAAACTGGAGCTTCAGTCAAGACCCTCTTAAGCTTCTCAAAGCTCTCCTGTTGCTTATATGACCATACGAAAGGCACTTCCTTCCTTAGCAACTTCATCAAAGGTGCTGCTATCGACGAGAACCCCTCAACAAATCTCCCGTAGTAGCCTGCTAATCCCAAGAAACTATGAATTTTTGCCACAGACTTAGGTGGTTTCCAATCCAATACTGCCTCAATCTTCTGAGGATACACCATTATTCCTTCAGCAGACACCACATGACCCAAAAACGTAACTTCCTTCAGCCAAAATTCGCACTTGCTGAACTTGGCATATAGCTTTTCCTCCCTTAACACTTGCAACATGGCTCGAAGGTGCTCATCATGTTCTTCCTCTGACTTAGAATACACCAAGATATCGTCTATGAACATAACAACGAAATGGTCCAAATAGGGTTAGAAAACCCGGTTCATCATGTCCATGAACGCGGCTGGGGCATTTGTCAATCCAAACGGCATTACCAAGAACTCATAATGCCCGTACGTTGTCCGAAAAGCTATCTTAAGGATATCAACCTCCTTCACTTTAAGCTGATGATATCCAGACCTCAGATCTATCTTTGAGAATACCGCGACCCCCTTAAGCTAATCGAACAAGTCGTCTATCATTGGCAACGGGTATTTGTTCTTGATGGTCAACTTATTCAACTGATTATAATTTATGTACATACGCATAGTTCCGTCCTTTTCCTTCACAAACAAGATCGGTGCTCCCCATGGAGACACACTGGGTCGAAGAAACCCACGATCAAGCAACTCTTGGATTTGTGCCTTGAGCTCTACCAACTCCTTTGGTGGCATTCTGTACGGAGTAATTGACACAAGAGCTGTACCTGACAGCAAGTCAATTTTGAACTCCACTTCCCTATCCGGGGGTATTCCAGGTAACTCCTCCGGAAAAATATCCACAATTCTCTTACTTTTCTAACTCCACTATCTCCCCCTTCTTTCGCATCCAACGCACTAACGAAGGTCAAAAATGCCTTGCACCCTTTCTGGACCATCTTATCAGCCTTTAAAGCAGAGACTACGTTTGACAAGTAGTTTCTTCTTTCTCCTATCATAATTATCGCCTCATCCTCCAGGGTCCTTAACTCCATTCGCTTAGCTGCGCAATCCAATATAGCCCAATGTTCCACTAGCCAGTCCATGCCAAGAATGAGATCAAATTCTCCGAAGGGTAGTTCCATCAAGTCGGCGGAAATGCCACTCCACGAATCTCTGAGGTACACTCAAATATCTTATTCACCACTACAGTTTGACCTAATGGGCTCACTACAGTCATCTCCCTATTAGACAGTTCAGAGGCTATGTTTAGTGTTTCAACTACTCTACATGCAACATAAGAGTGGGTAGAGCCAACGTCAATTAAAGTAAAGTAAGGCTTGTTAGCTATAAAAAACGTACTGGTTATGACGTCCTGTGCGTCTCCATCCTTCCTCCGGCGAACTGCATACACCAGACCCAGCTATCTTGCCTCCGTATTACCAACACCTCTGCCCAGTGTTCCCCGTCCTCTTCCGAAACCATTACCTTTGACATTTAGACCACGACCCCGCGGTGGCTGCTGTCCACCTCTTCTAGCCTGATTATAACCTTGACCTACTGGTCGGCTCCCATCTGTTTTCATAGGACAGTCCTTAATCATGTGGTCCTTGGACCCACACTTGAAACATCCCCCTGTCTTCTTCCAACACTCTCCTAGATGCATCTTTCCACACAGAGCACAAGTACGATACTGCCCTCCCGTAGCAGTTTGTTGACCTCGCAGCCCATCAACTCTAGCCTCTTTTGCACATTCTCGGATGACCCTGATGATCCAAAACCTCTCTTTTGCCTATTCCAGTCTGTTTTCTGTCTCACAGATTCTTTAATCCCTTTGGCTACCTTAGCCTTCTCTACCAATACGGTAAATTCTCGCTCCTGCTGTGGAGCTATCAACAACCTCAGGTCATCCCTCAGTCCGTCCTCAAACTGGATACATCGCTCATGCTCCGTAGCCACGATTCCTCGAGCATAACGGTTCAACCTTAGAAATTTTGCCTCATACTCCGCTACGGACTTACTTCTCTAAACCAGCCTTAGAAATGCCTTCCTCTACGCATCCACATAGCTGGTCCCAATGTACTTCTTCTGGTATGCTGCCTTAAAGTACTCCCAAGTGAGATCATCTGCGGCAGCACCATCCTGAACTGTGAGCCACCATTGATATGACTCATCACGGAGGAGCGATACTATCCCTTTCAGTTTCTCCTCAACAGTCAGGTCCAAATCATCCATAATTTGCTCCGTCGCTTCCAACCAAATACTCAGCCGTATTGGGTGCCACACCAGATATACCACAGAAAAACTCAGCTCCATTAGCTTGGAGTCACTCAGGTCTGCACTTTCGAGCTCTCATGCCTCCACTCCTCCACCACCCTTTCCGAACTCGCAAACATCGCTTTGATATCTTGCATCATCCCCCGTCTGATCCTAATATTCCACATCAACGGCTGGTGGTGGTGGCATTTCATTTTTGGACCCTTGACCAGACCTAACGGGTTCCGACACGGTCATTCGGCCTCTACCACGGCCATGCACACTACAACGACGTCCCCTAGAATTCATGCTTCTGAACCGCGTTTATCTGATTAAAGAATTTTATGAATTAGTTTTTGTTCCATTGATTTATCGCGAACAGTCTTATGTTCAATAGTTCTAAAGAGTAGTTCTTTCGAATACACACACAGAGTCTCAAATTCATTCATTCATTCATCACATTCATGAACTTGCGTTCATTACAGAGAAGTGTTGTAGTTATCATTGTTGTTGTTTCCCACTACCCAAGGGTATTTTCGTAATTTTTATCCTATAGGGGTATTTTGGTAATTTTTCAAATTAGGGTATTTGAAAATTTTGCAAAGTAGAGATTTTTGGTATTTTTTTCAAAATTGAAATACTTGGTAAGAAGATTCAAGGGTAATTTGGTAATTTTACAATCTGGGGGTATATTTGTAATTTTTACAAGCCAAGGGCATTTCGACAATTTTGTAAAATATGGTTCCCGATGACTCTTCAAAACAAGGGTATTTGTGGAATTTTTTTAATTTGGGGTATTTCGACAACTTTCCATACTGAGGGTATTTTAGTAATTTGTACAGGTTAGGGGTAATTTGGGCAGCTTCCAAACTAGGGGTATTTTGGTCATTTTTAAATCAAGGGTACTTTGGAATTTTATAATCATGGTTTGACTTTAGAGTTTCACAAAACAAGGTGACTGGTCCCTTTCGGGTTTTAATTATTGAATTTAGCCTGTGATTGAGTCCTCTTGGTTAGGGTGAACCGTCACTACGCACCAAGTAGGATTCGAGCGAAGAGGAGGTGAGTCACTAGGACTGCTTAAATACCAAGCTCCCCCTAGATCCAATCCTAGACATGCGCACAATGGTTGCCACACCTTTAACTCGACGACTCAGTCACAGGTTTGTTTGGTTAGACTTGAAATTTTATTTATTTCGGTGTCGGAGTAGACTAATCCTAGGGTTCAATAATTCTTAATCTACTAATCTACGTCCCTATAATTTCCCACATACAAATCACAAAAGGGGTTAGGAGTACTTACCTGGTGGACTTCGGGTAGGAGACTCAAAGCCATGCCGTAAAACCTGCTCATTCCTTAGTAAAATCCAATTTTCAAAAGAAAGAAAACGTTTTGGGCCCAAAAAGCCCTCAAGGCCGAGTTTTGAACTGGGCTCTGATACCAAGCTGAAACACCCCCAAACCCGGCCCACAAGCCTTGACCGGATCTGGTTTGTTCCTTGAGTAAAACATTTCAGATACTTGTTTGTACTTTGGAAAAATTTTGGTGATTTTGAAGAAAAATTAATTTGTGTTGAGTTTGAAGGGAAAACGGTGTTTTTCTTGAGGATTAGATTTTATTAAAACCTTACTATTATATTTCAAAACTTCAAGTTAAAAGAAATACTGAGTTTTTAGAGTTTACCATTAAATTGGAAATCGTTGGTGTTTAGGTGACGTAACATTTAGAATTTATTTTAAAGAAAAGTTATTTAACCTTTTGTTTGATAATAATCGTATCATGATAAAAATAATTAAAATGCATGCATAAAACAATTAATAGTAATGGCCATATTACATCAAAGCAAAACCCAAATAAATCCAAAATACTTAAATATAAAATTCCAAATAAAATAAATCTTGAAATGAGCATGGCCACCACTAAGCTCCTGCCAATTCGGTCCATTCTTGAGTGTCACTGAAAAGATATCCCACAACGGGTGAGTAAATGACTCAATGTGTAACAACCAACACAAACTCCCAATGATTTAGGCATACAAATCATATATAAAACATATATAAACAATGATGCATTCCCGAACCCAAACCTAGATAACCATCCTCTACACATCACCCGTACCTACCATCACACCGTGGGGATTACTAAATCGACCCCCCATCCGCTACACACCATCGAAGGCAGTCGCTACAGACGACTTGCACATCGCCCTTACCCAAACCTAGATAATCATCCTCTACACATCACCCGTACCTGCCATTACACCGTGGGGATTACTAAATCGACCCTCCATCCGCTACACACCATCGAAGGCAGTCGCTGTAGACGACTTGCACATCACCCTTATAAATTGTGGCATAGCCATCAGATAATGTGACAAGGTCACCAGATAATAATATGTGACATAAGTCACCTGTAACATCCTAAAATTGGGCCTAGTAGGATTGGGCCCAATGGTGTAGGAATGTTTAAAATTTTGAGAACAAGAGAATGACAATATTGCAAATTGAACTTATTAGTTAAGTGAATTTGGAAGGTTACGAGGCTTCTATGAAGTTTCGGGTTCGAGTTGGGCCTTAGTAAAATTTTGTGATTTAGCCTATTAAGGAGAAATAGTAAGTGGCTTCAAGGCTTATGGAATTAGATGAGTAATTTGTTAGCATAAAGGAGCTTATGGTAAAGAGGTTATGGCATTAAGTGATGTACCTTGAGGAAGAGGTTCAAATCCCATTGTTTGCAAATTTGACTATTATTTTGCTTTCCTTCCTTATGTGTCGGCAAAGAAGTATTTTTGGTAAGTGTGGACTTTATTATTTTGGTAAGGTGGCTAAAAGAATATGGCAAGGTTAAAGTTTGGGAAAGGAATCAAGAGGAATAGGAAAGAAAGGGGGACATGAGGCTAATATCGGGGGAGGTGTTTTGGAAAGTATGAGTGGCCAAATCTTATCCTAAGGGGGATACATGTGGATGGTTTTTGGAGTAATTAGGTGGCTGAAATTTTATTTGGCATTTGCTAAAGTCTTAGCTTTGTTTTGGCCAAAATCCTTTTGACAACTTTGTGCCATTTCTCTCAATTTTGCAACCCTCCTTGCCAAATCATAGTAGCACAATAGTGCATTGTTTTTCCTCTCAAATTCTTTTCTTTTCCTTTGCTTTGTGCCGAAATTACAAGCCTTGGTGACCATAGTTTCTTCTTTCTTTTTACTTTGGCGAATTCCCTAGCACAATTGTGCATTTTCTTGCTCTTTTGTTTGATCAAGATTTTCATCTATTGTTTATTCCCTATTGATTTACGAAATTACAAGGCACTCTTCTTCCATCCAATCTCTTCTTAATCAAATCGGTAAGTAATCGTATTTTCCTCTTTTCATTTCATTTTCTTTTCTTCCAAGCCGTATATAGGTGAAGGGGTGTATTGTGGTGATTCCTCCTCGTCGAATAAGGTGTGGCTAACATTGTTTTGTGTTAATCACTTTTAAGGACTCAAGTACTTTATCGGAGGGCCAATCGAACACCTATCCCTCGTAATAAGAGACTCGGATTGTTGGTAAGTGATAGATTGTTAATCAATCAAAATAATTGGTTGAAGTGGTAAATTCAGTTTTGGGATTAATTGTTGATCGATTGTATCTTTAGGTGCCATGGAGAATTTCGTGTTACTGGATTCGAATAAGGTGTGTAATCCCGTACCCTTCCGAATATATGTTTGAAATGGTGAGTAAGTCTCACATCTATTTGAAAGTTTACATGAAATATTCTGTGATTCGGTAGAAATACCGAATAAAACCGATAACCGGCATTCGTGATCACTCGAGAGTGCGTATATTCGTAGTGGTAATCGTATTTTGTAATAAAACAGTTTCGGTCAGAAACAGTGTCTTGTATTTGAAAAATCATGAAAAATTGGATAAAAGGAATTACGAAGTGAATAAGATATCAGATTAAAGCTTACTGTGTCTATTTTAATATGGAAGAAACGGAAAAGGAAAAGGAATATTAGATTCTGAGATATATTAATTTTAGTTAGACTGGTTTTGAATGACTTCGGGGTATTCTGTTCTGTTTTGGAAAAATCATATAAAATTGTACAAAGTGAATTAAGAGTAATAATTGATATGTATGGATTCCTTAGTGAATCTATTTTCAAAAGAAATAAGTGGAAGAAATAGATGAAAATCGTACAGTAAGATATTTGAGATTAAGTTAAGAGAGGTCAGAATCATTGGACAGTGAAACAAGGGAAATTTTAAGGAATAAACTGTACTAAATGGTTAAGGTAAAAAATTCTGGAAAACTTATAGTAGAAAGATATACGAGTCTAGTTTCAAGGAAAATTTACGGATTTAGATTTTGAGTTTTCTAACTCGAGTTATGCCCAATTTAGTCAGTGTGATGCAGATGGACAGTTTCGTTTTCATGCCCCAAATTAGTAATTAAGCTTAGGTTGCGAAATTACCATTATACCCTTAGAGGGTAAATTACTGAATTACCCTTTGTGGGTACGATTACGAATTATGAAAATGCCCTTACGGGTCAAGTTATGAAAATGCCCTAATGGGCGAATTATGAAAATGTCCCTATGGACTAAATTACGAAAATACCCTTTATGGGTCAAATTGAAATATGTTGCTATATGGGCCTCATGTGAATAATGGGCCAAATTTTCTAGATCGATTAATGGGCCAAATTTTGCTAGATCGTTAAATGGGCCAAAATTTTGCTAGATTGTTAAATGGGCGAAAACCACGATAAATAGTTAAATGGGTCAAATCTACTTTAGATCGTTAAAAGTAGAAAATATGCTAAATCGTTAATTGGCCCTAAGTTGCTAAAGTGCTAAATGGGCTAAATGTTATTTTGTGTTATGGGCCTTAATTAAAAACTTGAAATATTGATTCTCTTGTAAATTGGGCCTTTTGCTAAAATTATCATATGGATATAAATTGTTATGCATACATGTTTGCATGGGTTGGGAAAATGATGAAGAGAAGAAAGGCTGCTGCCAAAATCTAGTTCGGTGGCTCGCCACAAATAATCAAATGGCTTATTGCCTCTAGTTCGGTGGCTCGCCACAAATAATCAAATGGCTTATTGCCTCTAGTTCGGTGGCTTTGCCACAAATATAAAATGGCTTAATGCCTCACGACCGGTGTGTTGGCGGGGTGGGTTGACTTGATCCCACAGGTGTGATGGTTGGTGCGGGGTGTGTAGCGGATGGAAATTAGGCTTGGTTTGGGAATTGCATATCACATGCATATTATATACATGTTATAATTGTAATTGTGCTTAGGCCCAAAATATTGCTATGTGTGTTCACCCAGTGGATGATGGTAAGGGATTATACATCGAGTTCTTGTAACTCACCCCCTTTCTCTTAACCACAGAGGTAATGCTCGTGAGGTAGACTTGGGCCATGGATGACTTGGTGGAGGCCATTCTTTAGATATAGTGTTATTAAATTTTAAATTTCTATTCCCGTTATTTTATTATTTTGGTTTAAGTTGTAATAAGGCCTCTGAACTATTTTATTATTTGCTTTATGGTTAGTTTACTTAGTATTTTGCTTAAATTGTTTTAAACGAGAATTTTTCTAAAGACTTAAATAAAGGTTTTCCAAAATCGATTAACAAATGGATTTCAAAATAAACTTTTTCAAATATGTTTTAACTCGAACTTTCTTTCAAATTATTAACGACATTTTCAAAAGTCACGGATTTAAAGTTCAATTCCTTGATTTGTGATTTATAAATCAATCTCTCAAAAATACTTGTATTTTATCGACATTTCCGCAATGTTTCAAATATGCATTCACAAACGAAAAGGTTTATTAAAGATAATTATGTTTTCACGTAGACACAATTGCTTAATTGTTTTGGGTTTTGACAAAGAGGTTGTAATTCTCAAACAAGTTGTTAACAATTGCAAAGATGGTTTTGAAAAATACTTCCATGTGGCACGCCAGCTTCGGGCCTAACTTCTAGGCCGGGTTTGGGGTGTTACATCACCACATTCGGATTATTTGACATGAGTCACCAGATATTGTGGTAAAAACCACCAGATCACTTCCCCTTTTCATAATCACCCATATGCCCATGCACAATACAATACATGCAAAATTATGCCATATACCTTATTCCATGTTCATAACGAATTCATGTATATGTCATATTCAATATTCTTAACACTATTAACATAGTATTAAAGGTGAACGTACCTGAGTACTCTGTACCATCGTATGGTACCTTTAGCTACATCTTTCATATTTTCATTAACATATATATATATATTAAATCAATACATAAATCTATCAAGAATTAGTGTGGGGCTACACACCTGGTTACTATCGTGTTCACGAAATCCCGAAAGTCTACTGGAACAGATTGTACTCCTTCCTAATAACCAATGTCAGGATCGGCTAGTCACTAATACTTAATATAGCCTTGGCCGAATATTCATATTCACTTACCTTGCGGATCTAAATCCCGAAAGCCACTACTTGTCTATGGAGTTGACGAAATCCCTACTTATCAACTGTTAGAATCGGCTTTAATACAAGAATACTTATGAAAGTGGCCTATGGCCGGACACTATACCCCTACCTTGAGTAGTCGAATCCAAGAGACTCCTTTACTGTTCCTTCACGTTGGCTACATAAATGAAAGACGAGATTATGGCTTAATGAACATTTGGCCATCCTTAGAAATCAAGGCCAACCCTTGATTTCGGCACACCAAAAGAAAGGGAAGGGAAAACCCATTGCTAAGGAAAGAAATACTTACCACCCACGTTGCTTATGAAGACTAAGAGAGTAGTCGATAGCCCCTCCTTTAGAGATTCGACTTTTGAAAATAATAGAAAAAGAATGGTTTCGGGAAAAGGTGATAACACGAATTGAAAGAAGGAGAAGAGAACTATCATTCACTTCAGCTTTTGAAAGAACCGTGAGAGAAAAGAAGAGAAGAAGAGGTTGAGAAATTCGACAATGGTGACAAAGGAGGATTCGGCTTCAAAGATCTCAAGAGAAGAAAAAGAATAAGAAGAGAAAGGTTAGAAGAATTCGGCAACACACCTCAAGAGCACAAAAATGCTCAAATGACCACTTTAATTTTCGGTTCTTGCCTAAAGAAAAGAGAGGAAAAAAAAGAAAGAATTCCCTTAACTCACAATTTCGGCAGAAAGATGGACACTCTCACTAACTAAAATTTAGGACTACTCCCTACAATACCCCACAGTCGCACATACACATCCCCTAGAGTCCTATATTCGGCCACCACCCCTTTCTCCTCTCATATCCCTTCTTTTGCTCCTATTTTTCCTCTTCAACACTCATTCAAAAGTTTGAATGAGTCACTATTATCTCTTCCCTATAGCCGAATTTTTAAAAGAATTGACCAAGTCTTATCCTCATTCTTTCAAAGTCGAAATGTCATCAACTCATCGCTTCATCCTTGCAAAGAAAATAAAACTCCTATTTGTGTCCCTTGTCGCTCGAACCTCAGGCCTATTACACGACTTGTGGCATCACTTACTAAGGCTTTAAGTGGCGCCTCCTTGCCACTTTAACAAGCCCATTTCCATGTCCAATTTCCCTTACAAGTTTTCTTAAGGCCTCATTGGCCTAGCTCCTCCTTAAAACTTAAAATACAATATTTCTAAGGCATTCATCTACACTCTAAAGTTCTCAAATTTCATAAAACACATTCACAACACACATAGGCATGCTACTTCAAATAATTAAGCAATAACGCACAACCCCTAAATCCCGGATGTTACAAGAATAGTTAAAAGATATAGTGGCTTCTTCATCAACGGATACAGATTTCATACAAGGTATCACGAGAGATTGAGAAGAACCCAAAATTGCAGAATTGTTGTTAATTCTTCGATTACAAGTTATGCTAGTGCTAGGGACAGTAATCCAGTCGAGGGGAATTTGGAATGTTACGGACTTATTACTGACATCATTGAGTTGGATTATTACGAAAATGCAAATTTGTCTTATTTCGAGGTGATTGGGCTGATGTGAATACGGCTCATGAATTAAAAAGATCAATATGGCTTTACAATGGTGAATTTCTCTCGATTGATTCACACCGAGAACAAGCGATGGATGAGCCGTATGTGTTTTCTTCTCAAGTTAAACAAGTTTTTACTCAAAGATCCAACTGATGAGGGTTGGTATCTCAGACTTGAAACACCCTAGAGACTTGTTCGACATTGGCGGTGGAAGTAGAGATGACATAGTCGAAAGATCGAAACTTTGCCTTTTTGAACAAGACTTAAATGAAAATATCCTAGTACTAGGCAACAATTTCAATGGGTTCGTCGGATGTGGACGAAGATATTTACTGAAATATGATGTAGTAAGATTTAACAATTTATTATTTATATGTAATATTATAATTTTCATGTTGGTCATGTTATATAATTTAACTGCTTTAAATGTCCTATTATTGTTGTTATTTGTTACTAAAATTTTGAACTATTTTATGTGTATTGCAGGGAAAATGCCTAGAAGACGATTACTAAATATTGTCCAGAATACTCCAAATCTAGAAGAAGTAAATAGTGGATGGGATACGCTTGTTGGATCTTCTAGTCTGGGACATAGATGACGAGCATGGACAATTCAAAGTAATGTTAAATTTATTTTACATGCATGTTGAATTTATTATTGAATCATTTTTCAATTTTAATATAATAATATATCATTTTTCAAATTGAGGTGGTGAGACGAAAGGAGGTCGGGGCGTACATTACTTACAGATTTATATGACTTAGAGCCTCTCGGCGTGTTCAAGTAAGGAGAAACAATCATGGCCACCTATCGGATCTCGAAGTCGGGCTATTTGGTCATTATAGCACAAAATACGAATATGTTGCCCATTAACTACTTAATCATGGCATCACATGCCCGATGCCAACAAAAATCGTGCTCTCGATAATATTAAGGTAATAAAAGGTGAATGTAATTTATAAAACTTTAATTTAACCTTCATTTATATTAACTTTTAATTTTTTTCGTGGTAAATTTGCTTTAGAGGTCTCCGATGACTATGTTAAGAAGGCGTTGGGTAAAAATGGAGAGACAATAAAAGCACCCTAAAAAATAATATTTTAAGAAAGACATAAGCCTCGATTTAAAATTACGAAATGTCCCACGGAATGTTGAGGTACCAATGGGAAGATCAAGTTAGATTCTGGAATTCAAAGAAAGGAGAGGTATTACGTACTTTCAAAGTCTTATAAATTTTTCAGTTTATCGTATTTACTATATACATAATTCAAATTCTATTATGTAGGACCGTGAGCGAGTTGGAACAAACAGCAGATAGAAACAACAATTCACGCACACGGCAGGTTCCAGAAGTTTTGCTCGTGTAGCTGAGGCCGAGGTATTATAATTTATTACTTCTTTCAAATATTAATTACTTTATACTATTAAATTATATTTTTCTGCTATAATGTAGGATGTTTCGTAGGGTCAAAAAGTTGGACGCCTTCAGCTTTTTGACATTACGCATAGGAAGAAGGATGGATCTCCGATGACATCCGAGGCTACAGAAATTTTGGTATATTTACTTAATAAAATTTGATTTATTATAAATATTTATAATGTTTAATTACAATAGTTTAATTCATCGTTTGTAGTTTTAAATTTATAATTTTAAGTTATGTTCCATTCCTTTTTATTATATATTTCGTTTCTAACTTTTTTATTGATTTATTAGGATAAACTAAAGGAGAAGAAGGCGGAGTATGAAGCGGTTGCTTCGTCTGATAGTTCTGTTAATCTCGAGGAGATTGATAACAGAATTATTACTGATGTTTTGGGTCCTGAAAGGTACGACTGCTTCGATTGATAGTTTTGTTAATCTTGAGTATATTTATAACAAAATTTTCACTAATGTTTTGGGTCTTACAAGGTATGGTCGGGTTCGATGTCAAGGATCAGGTGTTACCCCAACTCAATATTTTGGATCCGGCTCCCAGCAATACATGCCTTCCGGGAGTCAATCTCGTGCTGAAGTTCAGAGACTGAAAGACTAGATATCCCTGATGAAAACGAGCACAGCTGAGCAAATTTCTCAGCTTAGAGCGGAGGCAGCAGCGAGGGAGGCGGATCATATTGCTCAACTTAGAGTGGAGGCAGCAGCGTGGGAGGCAGAGCAGAACAGAAAGTATGAAGAACTCCAGCTACAACTGCAGACTATGATGCAGTTGTTCTAGCAGCAGTCGTAGAGGCCGCCATCTTAGACATTTGTTTTATTATTGTAAGATTTTTTTTAACATTGTTACAGTTAACATTATTGTAAGAATTATTTGAATTATGCTTCATTTATTAATAAATATCATATATCTTTTATTAAATTTGAAGTATCGTTTAGATTTCATGCTTTTGGTGAGATTTAAATGTTTTATTTGCTGCCTTGGGTTGGAATTATATGCAATTGCTGTTGTTTTTGGTTGGTTTTTAATGCAGGGAGGGTAGGATATTGTAGAAAATAGCACTGTAAATCTGTGCAAATTAGTGGCATTTTTGTTAAAAACGCCGCTAAAAGACCCCACCTTGTAATATCCGGGATTTAGGGGTTGTGCATTTTTGCTTAAATATATGTGGAAGCATGCCTGTGTATTTTGAATGTGTCTTGCGGATTTTGAGAACTTTAGAGTGTAGGTAAGTGCCTTAGAAAATATGAGATTTTAAGTCTTAAAGGGGGAGCTAGGCAAATAAGGCCTTAAGAGAACTTGTAGGGGAAATTGGACATAAAAGTGGGCTTGTTAAAGTGGCAAGGAGGTGCCACTTAGGGCCTTCGTAAGTGACGCCTCAAGCAGTGGAGAAGGGCTCGGTTCGAGCAAAGGGAAGCAAAGGGAGTTTTATTTTGCAAAGAAGGAGAAACAGAGGTGGACAAAGAATGGGACACTAAGGGATGAGCTTTAGATGTGGTCAATTTCTTTTTAAAATTTGGCTAAGGTAGGAAGATAAATGTTGATTTATTTCAATTATTTTGAATGAGTGATAAAGAAAAGTTTTAGGGGAAAAAGAAGGGATTAGATAGGGGGAAAGAGAGTTGGCCGAATAGAGGGGTCTAGGTGTGGTATTTTTGGCAAAAGGGAGGAGTATGGCCATTTGCTTTCTTTTCTTTTCAATTGAGCCTCTGCCGAAATTCTTTTTCTGTTGAAAACCAAAAGTGAATCTTCTCTTCTCCTTTTGGTTTGTCAAAGCCGAAAACACAAGTAAGCCTAGTCGATTTCTTCATCTTTTTCTTCTTCAAGTTGATCACTCTTCCATAGAGCCGATTTGATCATAGCACTAAAAGCTGAAATATCCCTTGTGCTAGCCGAATCTTTATTTATCACCATTGCCGAATTGTTCAACCTTTCTCTTCTTCTTTTCACAATTTTCCAAAAGCCGAAAATAAGTCCTTCCTAGACCATAGCCGATTGTTCATTAAACTCCAAAAGCCGAAACCAATTGATCAACATCTAGCCTACATAGCTGAATATCTCTGTGGGTTCAAGCAAGGGTGTAGTCGATTTCTGTAGTAAGGGGTAAGGATCAACTGTTGTTTTTCTTCTTTCTTTTTTTCTGGGTTAGCCGAAATTAGGACTCTAATCTCTTTTACTGATCTTTGGCCAAAACTATGAAGGAGGTTTCGGGATTTGGTTATTGTCGACTACAAGGAGGAGATCATTCAGATTTCAAGGTCTAAGGTAAGCAAGTGAGGTTTTAGGCCGAAGGCCATTTATTGTGTTTAAATGTTAGAATTGGATCTAACATGTACTATATAGGATTTTGACATCTCCATAGCCAAGTGATGATTTTCAGGATTTAGATACACAAGGTAAGGAGTGTTAATATTCGCCAAGGCCATATTAAGTGTTAGTGTCTAGTCGATTCGACATTGATTTTTAGGGAGGAGTACAATCTGCTTGGTAGACTTTCTGGATTCAAAGGAACACGTTAGTAAACCGTGTGTAGCCCTACATTGATTCCTAATAAGATTTATGGTATTAATTTAAAACATGTGTTAATCAAAATATGAAATATGTGGCTTAAGGTACCATTCAATGGTACAGGGTATCGAGGTACGTTATCCTCTAAAGCTTTGTTAATAGTGTTATGAACATTGAATATGAAACATATGTGAATTTGTTATGAATATGAAATAAGGTATATTGCATGATTTACTTGCGGTTTGTATGGCGATGGGGCATATGGGTGATATTGAAAAGGGAAGTGATCCGTGGTTTTACCACAATATCCGGTGACTCATGTCACATAATCTGAATGTGGTGACTAATGTCACGTATTACTATCTGGTGACTTTGTCACATTATCTGGTGGCTATGCCACAATTATAAGGGCGATGTGCAGTTGACTGCAGCGACTGCCTTCGATGGTGTGTAGCGGATGGAGGGTCGATTTAGTAATCCCCACGGTGTGATGGTAGGTACAGGTGATGTGTAGAGGATGGATATTTAGGTGGGGTTGGGATTGCATCATTGCCTATATTTGTTATGTATGATCTGATATGCCTAAGTCATTTGGGAGTTTGTGTTGGTTGTTACACACTGAGTCTGTTTGACTCACCCCTCGTGGGCTAACATTTTGCAGGTGATGTTCAGTAAATGGACCGGGTCGGTAGAAACTTAGTGGTGGCCATGCTCAGCTCAGGATTTATTAAATTTTGAATTTTTATATTTAAGATTTGGATTTATTTCGGGATATGCTTTGATGTAATAAGGCCATTACTATTAACTGTTTTATGCATGCATTTTATTTGATTTTATCATGATATTATTATTATTAAATCAATGTTTAACAACTTTTCTTGAAAATAAATTTTATATGTTTGGCACCTAAACACAAATGATTTTCAATTTAATAGATATCAGACTTCAAGAATAACACCGTTTTCAATTTGAACTCAACACAAACAAATCTTTCTTCAACACCACCCAAATTTTCTAAAGTAACAAACAAGTTTTTGAAATTTTTTTCTCAAGGAACATACCAGATCCGGTCGAGGCTCGTGGGCCAGGTTTGGGGTGTTTCAGTTTGGTATCAGAGCCCAGTTCAAAACTCAGCCTTGAGGGCTTTTGGACCCAAAATGTTTTTCTATTTTGAAATTGAGCTTTACAAAAGAATGAGCAGGTTTTCTGGCAAGGCACCTGAGTCTCCAGCCCGAAGTCTACCAGGTAAGTACCCCTAACCCTTTTGTGATAGGGAATTATAGGGACGTAGATTAGTAGATTAGGAATTATTGAACCCTTGGATTAGTCTACTCCAACACCGAATTACATAAAATTTAAAGTCTAACCAAACAAACCTGTGAGTGAGTCACCGAGTTAAAGGTGTGGCAACCGTTGTACGCATGTTAGGATTGGATTCAGGGGGAGCTTGGTATTTAAGCACTCCTAGTGACTCACCTCCTCTCCACTCGAATCCTATCTGGTGCGTAGTGACGGTTCACCCTAACCAAGAGGACTCAATCACAGGCTAAATTCAATAATTAAAACCCAGAAGGGACTAGTCACCTTGTTTTGTAAAATTCTAAAGTCAAACCGTGATTATAAAATTCCAAAGTACCCTTGATTTAAAAATGACCAAAATACCCCTGATTTGCAGATTAACCAAATAACCCCTAACCTGTGCAAATTACCAAAATACCCTTAGTATGGGAAGTTACCGAAATACCCTCGAATTAAAAATTTCCAAAATACCCTTATTTCGTTAAATCACCTGGAACCATATTTTGTAAAAAAAAATATCGAAATGCCCCTAGTTTGAAAAATTACAAAAATACCCTCAATTTATGAAATTCCCATATTACCCTTGAATCTTCTTCCAAGTATTCCTATTTCGCAAAAAGACCAAAAATCTCTATTTTGCAAAATTTTCAAATACCCTAATTTGAAAAATTACCAAAATATTCGTATAGAATAAAATTACAAAAATACCCCTAGGTAGTGGAAAACAACAACAATGACAACTACAACACTTTTCTGTAATGAACACAAGTTCATGAATGTGATGATTGAATGAATGAATTTGAGACTCTGTGTGTGTATGAATTCGAAAGAACTACTCTTTAGAACTATTGAACATAAGACTGTTCGCGATAAATCAGTGGAACAAAAACTAATTCATAAAATTCTTTAATCAGATAAACGCAATTCAAAAGCATGAGTTCTAGGGGACGTGGTCGTAATGTGCGCGGCCGTGGTAGAGGCTGAATGACCGTGTCGGAACCCGTTAGGTCTGGTCAAGGGTCTGAGAATGAAATGCCATCACCGCCAGCCGCAGGTGTGGAATATCAGGATCAGACGGGGGATGATGCAGTATCACAGGCGATGCTACGAGTTCTGGAAAGGGTGGTTGGAGCAGGTGGAGGCATGGGAGCTCGGAAGTCTATTCCTGAGCGACTCCGAGCTAATGAAGCTGAGTTTTTTCGTGGTATATCTGGTGTGGCGCCCAATATGACTGAGTATTGGTTAGAGGTGACGGAGCGAATTATGGATGATTTGGACCTGTCCGTCGAGGAGAAACTGAAAGGGGTAGTATCGCTCCTCCGCGATGAGTCATATCAATGGTGGCTCACGGTTCAGGATGGTACTGTCGCAGATGATCTTACTTGGGAGTACTTTAAGGCGGCATATTAGAAGAAGTACATTGGGACTAGTTACATTGATGCGCAGAGGAAGGCGTTTCTGAGGCTGGTTTAGGGGAATAAGTCTGTAGCGGAGTATGAGGCAGAATTCCTAAGGTTGAGCCGATACGCTCGAGGTATAGTAGCTACGGGGCACGAATAATGTGTTTGGTTTGAGGACGGACAAAGGATGACCTGAGATTGTTGATTGCCCGACAACAAGAGCGGGAGTTTGCTGTGTTGGTGGAAAAGGCAAAGGTTACTGAAGGAGTTAAGGAGTTGGTGAGGCAAAACATGGACAGGAATAAACAAAAGAGAGGTTTCAGATCATCAGGGTCATCTGGAAATGTTCAGAAGAGACCTAGAATGGATGGGTCGCGAGGTCAGCAAGCTACTACGGGAGGACAGTACCGTACTTGTGCTCAGTGTGGAAAGATGCACTTGGAAGAGTGTTGGAAGAAGATGGGAGGATTTTTCAAGTGTGGGTCCAAGGATCACATGATTAGGGACTGTCCCATAAAAACAGAAGGGAGCCGACCAGTAAGTCAGGGTCCTTATCAGGCTGGAAGAGGTGGACAGCAGCCACCGCGGGGTCGTGATTCGGCTGGCAAAGGTAATGGTTCTAGAAGAGGACGGGGAACATCGGGCAGAGGTGTTGGTAACACAGAGACGAGATAGCCGGGTCTAGTATATACAATTCATCGGAGGGAGGATGGTGACGCACCTGATGTCATAACAGGTATGTTCTTTATCTCTGGATTACCCTTTATTGCGTTGATAGATATTGGGTCAACTCATTCATATATTGCTAGTAAGGTGTCTGGAACTCTACATGCGAACTCTGAAACTGTACCTAGGAAGATGACTGTACTTAGTTCTTTAGGGCAATCGGTGAGTGTTAGATAAAATCTTTAGGCGATCTGGTTGGAAGTTCGAGGCGCAATTTCCAGCAGACTTAATGGAGTTGCCGTTTGAGGAGTTTGACCTAATCTTAGGCATGGATTGGTTAGTGAAGTACCATGCAAATGTGGATTGTGCGGCTAAGCACATGTCGTTAAGAACTCCTGCCGGCACAGAGGTTGTGGTGATGGGCGAGAGACGAAATTGCCTGTCAAATGTGGTATCTACCCTTAAGGCAGAGAAGATGGTGAGAAAAGGGTGTGTAGCTTTCCTGATGTTGATCAGTGCCTTGGAGGCTAAGGAAGCAGCTGTAGGAGTAGTTAGAACAGTAAGGGAATTTGTGGACGTCTTTTCGGAAGAGCTGCCTGGGTTACCCCTGGATAGGGAGGTGGAGTTCGAAATTAACTTATTACTGAGTACAGCTCCTGTGTCAGTTGCTCCGTATCGAATGGCACCAAAGGAGCTAGTAGAGCTCAAGGCTCAGATCCAAGAGTTACTCGATCGTGGATTTATTCGACCTAGTGTGTCTCCATGGGGAGCGCCGGTCCTATTTGTGAAGAAGAAGGACGGGACTATGCGCATGTGCATAGATTACCGGTAACTGAATAAGCTGACCGTCAAGAACAAGTATCCATTGCTAAGGATAGACGACTTGTTCGATCAGCTTAAGGGGGCCGCAGTATTTTCGAAGATAGATCTAAGGTCAGGATATCATCAGCTTAAGGTGAAGGAGGCTGATATCCATAAGACAGCTTTCCGAACAAGGTATAGGCATTATGAGTTCTTGGTAATTCCGTTTGGATTGAAAAATACCCCAATCGCGTCCATAGACATGATGAATTGGGTTTTCCAACCCTATCTAGACCGGTTCGTTGTTGTGTTCATAGATGATATCTTGGTGTATTCTAAGTCTGAGGAAGAACATGATGAGCACCTCTGAGTCATGTTGCAAGTGTTAAGGGAGGAAAAGCTATATGCCAAGTTCAACAAGTGTAAATTTTGGCTGAAGGAAGTTACGTTTTTAGGGCATGTGGTGTCTGCTGAAGGGATAAGGGTGGATCCTCGAAAGATTGAGGTAGTATTGGATTGGAAACCACCTAAGTCTGTGGCGAAAGTTTATAGTTTCTTGGGATTGGCAGGCTATTACAGAAGATTCGTAGAAGGGTTTTCATCAATAGCTGCACCTTTGACGAAGTTACTAAGGAAGGAGGTACCTTTCGTATGGACAGATAAGCAACAGGAGAGCTTTGAGAAGCTTAAGAGGGTTTTGACTGAAGCTCCGATTTTAATTCAGCCTGAGGCAGGAAAAGACTTCATGGTGTATTGTGATGCTTCCCATACAGGATTGGGATATGTCCTTATGCAAAATGGAAAAGTAATCGCGTATGCGTCTCGACAATTGAGGCCCCATGAGGTAAACTATCCGACGCACGATCTGGAGTTGGCGGCGGTTGTATTCGCTCTTAAAGTATGGAGGCACTATCTATATGGAGAAAGGTCGATGATCTGTACGGACCACAAGAGCCTTAAGTATCTGCTAACTCAGAAAGAGCTGAACCTGAGACAGCGAAGGTGGGTGGAGTTATTGAAAGACTATGATTGTTCTATAGAGTATCACCCGGGCAAGGCAAACGTAGTGGCAGATGCCCTAAGTCAGAAAGTAGTGTTAGAGCTGAGGGCGATGTTTGCACATCTTAGCTTGTATGATGATGGAAGTTTGCTGGCAGAGTTGCAGGTCAAGCCGTCATGGCTGAATGAGGTGAAAGAAGGACAGTTGGCAGATGAGGATTTAAGTACTCAGCTACTACAAGTGCAAAATGGGGAATTGGAAAATTTTGGTGTAAACAGCGACGGAGTGCTGTGTTTTGAAGGCAAGGTCTGTATGCCTAAGAATGAGGAGTTAAGGCAGAGGATTCTTTAGGAATCGCATAGTAGCCCTTATGCTATGCATCCTGGAGGAAGTAAGTTGTACAAGGATTTACGGGAATAATTTTGGTGGCCTGGTCTTAAGCAAGAAGTTACAGAGTTTGTAGGGAAGTGCCTAACGTGTCAGCTAGTCAAGGCTAAACACCAAGTACCGTCAGGATTGCTTCACCGGTAAAGATTCCGCAATGGAAGTGGGAGAGAATTACCATGGACTTCGTTAGTGGGCTTCCCCTTATGCCTACTAAGAAGGACTCGGTATGGGTGATAGTAGACCGGTTGACAAAATCTGCATATTTTATACTGGTGCGGGTGGACTATTCTCTGCAGAAATTGGCAAAGTTGTATATAACAGAGATCGTGAGGCTGCATGGAGTGTCAGTGTCGATTATCTCGGATAGGGATCTGAGGTTTATGTCTCAATTTTGGAAGGCGTTACATCAAGCTTTGGGCACCAGGTTGGATTTCAGTACGGCATCCCATCCGCAGCCGGACGGTCAATCTGAGCGGGTAATACAAGTGTTGGAGGATATGTTGAGAGGTTGCGTGATAGACTTCAGAGGGAGTTGGGAGGAGTTCTTGCCTTTAGCGAAATTTGCATACAACAACAGCTATCAGGCAAGTATTCGGATGGCACCGTACGAAGCGCTGTATGAATGGAAGTGTCGCACTCCTACATGTTGGACGGAATTAGAAGAACGTCAGATTTTGGGTTTAGAAATCGTGGCAAAATCGGAAGAAAAGGTTAAAGTAATTCAAACACGGTTGAAGGAGGCATCAGATAGGCAAAAGTCATACGCAGATCTTAAGTGAAAGGAGATTGAGTTTGCTATGGGAGATTACGTGTTTCTCAAAGCTTCGCCTTGGAAAAAGGTAATGAGATTTGGTCACAAAGGGAAGTTAAGTCCCAGGTTTATAGGACCTTATCGGGTATTGAAGCGAGTTGGACCAGTGGCATACCAGTTGGAGTTGCCTCCGGAGTTGAGGCAGATGCACTATGTATTCCATGTTTCTATGCTACGTCATTACCGATCGGATCCATCACATATAGTGCCAGTTAAGAAGGTGGATCTGAGACCAGATTTGTCCTACGAGGAGGAGCCAATTCAGATTTTGGAATAGGATGTGAATGTACTACGGAGGAAATCCATTCCTCTAGTCAAAGTGTTGTGGCATAATCATGGATCGGAAGAAGCTTCATGGGAGCCGGAAGAAGCAATGCGACAGTAATACCCTCACTTATTTTAGCCAGGTAATTTTGAGGTCGAAATTATTTTAAGGGGGTAGAACTGTAATATCCGGGATTTAGGGGTTGTGCATTTTTGCTTAAATATATGTAGAAGCATGCCTGTGTGTATTTTGAATGTGTCTTATGGATTTTGAGAACTTTAGAGTGTAGGTAAGTGCCTTAGAAAATATAAGATTTTAAGTCTTAAAGGGGGAGCTAGGAAAATAAGGCCTTAAGAGAATTTGTAGGGGAAATTGGACATAAAAGTGGGCTTGTTAAAGTGGCAAGGAGGCGCCACTTAGGGCCTTGGTAAGTGACGCCTCAAGCAGTGGAGAAGGGCTCAGGTTTGAGCAGCAAGGGAAGCAAAAGGGGAGTTTTATTTTACAGCAAAGAGAAACAGAGGTGGATGGCAATGGGACACTAAGGGGATGAGCTTTAGATGTGATCAATTTGTTTTTAAAATTTGGCTAAGGTAGGAAGATAAATGTTGATTTATTTCAATTATTTTGAATGAGTGATAAAGATAAGTTTTTGGAGAAAAAGAAGGGATTAGATAGAGGAAAGAGAGTTGGCCGAATGGAGGGGTCTAGGTGTGGAATTTACGGCGAGAGGGAGGAGTATGGCCATTTGCTTTCTTTTCTTTTCAATTGAGCCTCTGTCGAAATTCTTTCTCTGTTGAAAACCAAAAGTGAATCTTCTCTTCTCCTTTTAGTTTGTCAAAGCCGAAAACACAAGTAAGCCTAGCCGATTTCTTCATCTTTTTCTTCTTCAAGTTGATCACTCTTCCATAGAGCCGATTTGATCTTAGCACTAAAAGCCGAAATATCCCTTGTGCTAGCCGAATCTTCATTTATCACCATTGCCGAATTGCTCAACCTTTCTCTTCTTCTTTTCTCAATTTTCCAAAAGCTGAAAGTAAGTCCTTCCTAGACCATAGCTGATTGTTCATTAAACTCCAAAAGCCGAAACCAATTGATCAACATCTAGCCTACATAGTCGAATATCTCTGTGGGTTCAAGCAAGGGTGCAGTCAATTTCTGTAGTAAAGGGTAAGGATCAATTGTTTTTTGTTTCTTTCTTTTCTTCTAGGTTAGCCGAAATTAGGACTCTAATCTCTTTTACTGATCTTTGGCCGAAACTATGAAGGAGGTTTCGGGATTTGGTTATTGTTGACTACAAGGAGGAGATCATTCGGGATTTCAACGTCTAAGGTAAGCAAGTGAGGTTTTAGGCCGAAGGCCATTTATTGTGTTTAAATGTTAGAATTGGATCTAACATCTACTATATAGGATTTCGACATCTCCATAGCCAAGTGACGATTTTCGGGATTTAGATCCACAAGGTAAGGGAGTGTTAATATTCGGCCAAGGCCATATTAAGTGTTAGTGTCTAGCTGATTTTGACATTGATTTCTAGGGAGGTTCGGTAGACTTTCAGGATTCAGTGAACACGTTAGTAAACCAGGTGTGTAGCCCTACATTGATTCCTAATAATATTTATGGTATTAATTTAAAACATGTGTTAATAAAAATATGAAAGATGTGGCTTAAGGTACCATTCATTGGTACAGAGTATCCAGGTACGTTATCCTCTAAAGCTCTGTTAATAGTGTTATGAACATTGAATATGACACATATGTGAATTTGTTATGAATATGAAATAAGGTATATTGCATGATTTCTGCATGGTTTGTATGACGCATGAGGCATATGGGTGATATTGAAAAGGGGAAGTGATCTGGTGGTTTTTACCACAATATCTGGTGACTCATGCCACATAATCTGAATGTGGTGACTAATGTCACGTATTACTATCTGGTGTCTTTGTCACATTATCTGGTGGCTATGCCACAATTATAAGGGCGATGTGCAGTTGACTGCAGCATTGCCTTCGATGGTGTGTAGCGGATAGAGAGTTGATTTAGTAATCCCCACGGTGTGATGGCAGGTACGGGTGATGTGTAGAGGATGGATATTTAGGTGGGGTTGGGATTACATCATTGCCTATATTTGTTATGTATGATCTGACATGCCTAAGTAGTTTGGGTGTTTGTGTTGGTTGTTACACACTGAGTCTGTTTGACTCACTCCTCGTGGGCTAACATTTTGCAGGTGACACTCAGTAAATGGACCGGGTCGGTAGGAACTTAGTGGTGGCCATGCTCAGCTCAGGATTTATTAAATTTTGAATTTTTATATTTAAGATTTGGATTTATTTCGGGATATGCTTTGATGTAATAAGGCCATTACTATTAATTGTTTTATGCATGCATTTTATTTGATTTTATCATGATACGGTTATTATTAAATCAAGGTTTAACAACTTTTCTTGAAAATAAATTTTATATGCTTGACACCTAAACACAAATGATTTTCAATTTAATAGATATCAGACTTCAAGAATAACACCGTTTTCAATTTGAACTCAACACAAACAAATCTTTCTTCAACACCACCCAAATTTTCCAAAGTAACAAACAAGTTTTTGAAATGTTTTTTCTCAAGGAACATACCAGATTTGGTCGAGGCTCATGGGCTGAGTTTGGGGTGTTTCACACCTTTAGCGGCGCTTATACAAGAAACGCCGCTAAAAGACCCCACATTTAGTGGCACTTTTACAAGAAACGCCGCTAAAAGCCCCCACCTTTAGCGGCGCTTTTACAAGAAACGCCGCTACAATACCCAACCTTTAGCGGCGCTTTTATAAGAAACGCCACTAAAAGACCCAACCTTTAGCGGCGCTTTTGTAAGAAACGCTACTAAGAGGCCCAACCTTTAGCGTCGCTTTTATAAGAAACGCCGCTAAAAGACCCAGCCTTTAGCGGTGCTTTTATAAAATGCATGAAAAGACCCAACCTTCAGCGTCGTTTTATAAAAAAGCGCCGCTAAAGGTGGGGTCTTTTACTGAGCATTGTTATAAAAGCACTAAAAGGTCGAGTCTTTAGCGGCGCTTTTCTAGAAAACGCCGCTAAAAGACCCCACCTTTAGCGGCATTTCTTATAAAAGCGCCGCTAAAAGTCAAGACTTTTAGCGGTGTTTTTTCTCAATAAACGCCGCTAACGTTTGCGACGCGTGTTTTAGCGGCATTTTTTGCGGCGCTTCAAATAGTATTAGTGGCGCTTAAAAACGCCGCTAAAAGCAAAAAAAAAAAAAATGCGCTAAAAGTCTGTTTTGGTGTAGTGAGTTATGTATGTTAAATGATATGTATTGATCGGTAATACCTTGTAACCCTACTCCGGTGATGGATACGGGTTAAGGGTGTTACAGACATGCCCTATAACAACCTATTTTTTAGTGGTGTAGGAAATAGTGATTTCGGAGCACAATTCTGACAAGTGAGTATATTTATGAGTGAAGTATGATGATAAAGTGAATTCTATTTGATAATTTTATTTAATTGAATAATTAGTTAAGTGCAAGTGGTTTGTCTCTGATGTTAAGTGCTTTTAAAAAATGAGGTGTCAGGACATCATTTCTATAAATTGAGCCCGTAAATATTTAATAAAAACATTTATGAAGTTTGGTTTGGAAATTGTGTTGATTAAATAGTTAATTAAAGAAAAAAGACTAAATCGTAAAATATATAAAATTTAATAATTTAATGGATTAAATGGCTTAATTATAATAAGTGGATGGGTTTATAAGGCAATAATACCATTGTTTGTGTTAATGGACGGTTAAAGTTTAGAAATAAGTTTATTTGAATGAAAACATTAAAGGTAAAATTGTAATTATTTTAATATTCATAATTTAAAGAAAAATAAAATAAAAATAGAAGTCATCTTCTTTATTATTTTGTTTCACAGAAATTAGGAGGAAAGGAAGCGATTAGACAGCTTAAGGTTCGGCCAACATTTGATCCATGCATGTAAGTGCATTTTTATCCTATTTCTTGTAATTTTTATGTTTTTGTAATCGCTGCAACTAGGTCCAGCTAATCCGTACCACTGTTTTCAAAACTGCTAAAGACTTTAAAACTTGCCAATGATGAATATCAGATGTTTTGATAGAAAATGGTTTAGTTCGAAGCTTGATAATGAGCTTGGACTAGTTGTAAAGTGATTTAGTTTAGTTTTTAAGTTTAAGGATTAAATTGAAAATAAGTTAAATTTGACATGTTTTTCCTATAATATTTCATCATGTGAGGACTGTTTTGAGGGTGTTAATGAATTGGGCAATATGGGTTTAAGGGTTAATTGTGAAAATAAACTTGTTTTGATTTTAGGGATTAAATTGAATAAATTATAAAAATATAGGGGTAAATTTGTAACATGAGATTAAAATGGCTTAAATGCATAAATTTGATTGTTTATCTGATTTAAACTGATTTAATTGAATTAAACTATGCTTTAAATTAAGAATCTCATCGACCGGAGGATGTACGAGGAAAAGGAAAAATTGTCGATTAGTCGCTGATAGTTAAATTACTTTGACAGGTAAGTTCATACTATTATCCTTGGTTATAATTCATTATTGAATGTTGTTGATTATATATTTAATTTGTTGAAATTGAAATTTGGTCTATGTGAAATAAATCGAATTCTGAGATAATTCTGATGGACTGTGTAAAAGTTTCATACATGAGATTTTTGAATGATTTCTTGTTCTGGACCAAGCTCCAATATTTGTTGCGGACTTAGATATACATGTGACACAGATTTAGCCTAGACTGGAAATCCATTGTCATTTTAAAAGTTTAGCTTGGACTAGTAACCTTACATGTATATATAGCCCAGGCTAGGCTATTTTTTTGTGTTGTTAATGGTTTAGCCCAAATGGGTAACTGGCACATATATTTCTATACACGACTAGCTCGAATGAGCATTATATTTTTTTCACACTCGTGTATTGAATTCTTTTACAAAGTTCCATAAAAAAAATCAAAAGATATATAGTATGAAATTGTATCATTAATGTGGGTGAAATACGAATTTTGAATATCTGTATATTCATTACTTTTTGACCTAGAATTATTGAACTATGTCCTGATCTGAATAAATATTACAAGGGTATGTGATGTAATGTTTATGATGAAAGTGATGCAAAGGGTTGAATATGGATTCATGATGAATTTTGAGTTAAAGTTGGTATTTTACCGTTTGAAATTATATATGTGGTTTGGACTAAATCTCATATGGTTGATATTTGAATGCTATGATAGGTGAATTTGTTTCATATTTATTCATGTAATTGTTGAATGGTTAAGGTAAGCTATTTGATTATATTGTATGATCTTACTAAGTATTTTGTATACTTACTTTGGTTATTACTTTTCTGTAGATTTTGGACTTTAAAAATGTGTTGATCGAATCAGCAAGAAGCTCATGTCTACGGTCATTTGATTTGGTAGACATTGAAATTGGAATGTTGTTACTTGTGGCATGTATATACGGTGTCTACTTTGCAAGTTAATGGTCATGTTTTAGTACTTTGCTTATGAATATGATCATAAGTAATTTTGAGATATTAATTTATTGGCATCTAATTAACATTTAATAAGTTGATGATGTTAGCCAATATTTGAATAACATTATGTGTAAGTTTAGGTAATAATATGACTTAATATTTAATGTTGGTAATTGTTAATGTTTGGAGTGAATGACTTGAATGGAATAAAATGGTTAAAGGCGTGATTAAATAAGGTATCCTTAAATTGTGAAAATAGATTCTTATGTTTTAGGTCATATATTGAACTTTCTTATTGATATCTTAGTTATAATAATGATGATTGAATAAGTATGTTTTGGCATGAATGGTAATGAATGGTTATTGATTCATGATTGAATTGTGGTGCCAAAAAGGCATATTGGTTAGACTTAGATTGAATGTGATAAACTGTAAAAGTAATATATTTTAATCCCATATTTAGTATTCTTTTGGATGATTTAGCCATTGATTTATGTAAAAAGGTGCTTTTAATCCTTTCTTTTCATGATTATACTCAAGAAAGCACTCGAGGACAAAAAGAACGAGAAACGGGCTTAAAACGGGCCAATTTGGGCCAAAGAGGAAATCGACACGGCCTGGACTTGCCACACGGCCGTGCCTTGTCAAATCACTTCACACGGCCATGAAGACGATTTACACGGCCTGAAGACGATTTACACGGACATGTACCATGGCCGTGCCCCTACTGCGGGAAAGAGCAATTTCACTCGGATTTGGATGCTTGGAGGCAAAGAAACACATTCCTAAGTCTACTTAAACATCCTAAGAGGAATTCTACTTGAATTAGGATACCTAGGAGCCAAGTAAAGCATCTCAAAGCCTATATAAACACCCAAGGTAGCAACTAAAAGGGGGAGTTCGGCAGAAGCTGAAACAAGAGGTTTTTGGGTAGAGTTTTCTGCCAAGAGCTTTTATTCAGGGAATTACTCGAAGATAGCCAGTTGATCCATCTCAAAAAGCCGGAGTTCTACTCAAGACAGAGGATCTCCTCTTCAATTCCTTCAGGGGGTTTTAGGGATTTCTTATGTTTTGTTTTATCTTTTCTCTTGAGATGTTTTCTTATTTTGTTATGAACTAAACCCTTCAGATACTTGAAGGGGATGGAACCTATGATGGATTTTGGTATTTGATTTCTAAATTATATGATAAGTACTTAGTTTGTTCTTAATTATGTTACTTAATTTAATCTGATGTGCTTAGGTGGAGGAGGAATAGACCCTGCCTAGGAGTAGATCTAGCATAATTAAGTGGAGTTGATTGAGCGCCTAGAGATAGGGTTACGAGATTTTTTCGAATTAGGGTGAAACCTAATATGGGAGTCCATTGATCAATTTACTGCTTCCTTAGGGGTTATTATAAGAGAATGAGAATTCCACTAATTAACCTAAGGTTAGACGTTATTCACCTCGAGAGAGGGTTTAATACAGGTTAGGGATTCTCACGGATCAAGCTAAGTAAAGAAGTCATATGAATTAAAAGTTAGATAACAAGTGAAGTCATAGGTGGATTCTTCCTGAGGGTATCGTCTAAAATCAACTGAGTTTTTCCACAGTCTTTTCCCAAAGTTTCATTCTTTTGTCTTTGCATCTAGTTTAGTTTTTCATTAGTTTAATAAACCAATCACTCCATATTTTAGGCTAAATAATAGAAAGAAAGTGAGTTGTAGTACTTTTAGGTTCCTTTGGGTTCGATATAATAATCTTGCCTAAGCTATAGTATTGTTCGATAGGTGCACTTGCCTCCATCGTTGTCATAGTTAGTCTACAGGTTCGATCATTCTTTATAAATATTAAAACTCGACTGTTTGACACGATCATAATGTTTAACTAGTATGTTTTAACATGTTTTAGGGAGTTTTGAATTAGTATAAATAGAAGTAAATGGTATAACTTGATTTTTAAGAAAAGATGGATGACACTGCTTGAGTTTGAACGTGTTTTGGGTATACACGGCCTGAGACACGATCTTCCACACAGCCGTGTGCCCCATACGTTTGTGTACATCGTTGGTAACATGACTGCGTGCTCTGTTTAAAATTTCAAATTTTAAGTATGCACGACATCAGTTAGTTACACGGTCTGGAGACACTACCGTGTGTCTCCTTTCACATGGTTTGAGTTTTTTCACACAATTTAGCCACACGATCATGTCTCTGCATCACATGGTTTTTGCCTTGTCACACGGCTTGGCCACACAACCGTGTGACCCCTATTTTCATTATTTGCCTATATTTTGTAAAAATTTTGTTTTAATCCAGATTCATTTCTAATTTGTTTTAAATGTTTCGTTATTCAATTTAGGTTTTGATATGATTGGATAACATGGAAATGATTTTAATTTATTATGAATTGATTTTTTGGCTCTATTTGGGTAGTTGGTAACCCCTGTTTCGTATTTTACTTGTTGTTTTGTAAATGTTTCAGATCGGTCTCTATTTAGTTCTAAACTTGTTCAAAGGTTTTTGTAAGCCTGAGTAAGATTCGATTTTGATTGTAATGATGTTTAAAATGGAATTAACTTGTAATTATTGATTATTGAGTAGTATTGAATAAAATTATTTGTGAATGTTCTGGTTTACTGGATCTAGTATAAGGTGTTACATGCCCACCATTCCTGTATCGGTCCTGATTACTGACATGCAAGCTCGGTTCCAATACAGGGTGTCCTACAAGAAATCATGGTGGGCCAAATAGCTAGCCATGAAGTAGTTGTATGATGACTAGGATGTGTCCTACAATGAATTGTAGGGGTGGATATCCGTGATGCAAGAGTACGTATCAAATATTGTCGTCGACTTGTAAGCGTTGCCTTGTTATGGCATGGCAGACGAACTACAACCAGGGAAAAGAATTTTCCACCGCTTGTTCTGGACGTTTGATCCATGTGTTAGGGTTTTCTCCTGCTGCAAGCTTCTAGTGTAGGTTGATGGTACTTGGCTTTATAGTAAATATACGCAGATACTCTTAATTGCAGTGGCACAAGACAGTAATTGGAATGTACTACCCATCGCCTTTGGCGTCGCGGAGTCTGAAAACTTCAAATCATGACAATTTTTCCAGACCAACTTCAGAAGGCATGTTATTAGGCAAGAAAAAATTTGCATTATCTCTGACAGATCGAAGGGACTAGTTGCTGTTATTAGGTATTATGAGGTTCCGTGAGACCCATCTACTGCATTCGCCATATCACCATTAACTTCCACCAGGAATACAAGAATAAAAACTAGTGCAAACAAGTCGTGAACATGGGTAAAAAGAATCTTTTATTTTTTTATTCTTTAAATAATTCAAAGCACTTTTACAAGCTAAAAAGAATGATAATGTTTCATATCCTAATACATATACAAGGTACGAGAGAAAACCACACTGTTTTAGGCACAAGCTGGTGAGGCTTGAGGTTTATATGGAAGGGTAAACGAATACTCCTTTTTGACAGTGGTTAGATAGCATGTAGCTGCGGCATTGGGCTCAAAATTTTGATAATGGGTATCGATACAGTCATATAATGACCAACGTCGTAAAGGCGGTTAACTATGTCTTGATGTGTACATGTCATTTCCCAATTTTAGTTATTTTCTCAACTAAGTTCTATATGATAGCAACATTGATGCCGAGAATAGGGCTGAGACAAGTTAAGCAGATGGAGGCAGGACACGTGTACTTAGAGAAGGTTAATAAGGACATGGACGACAACACTCGAAGAGTAAGATTGATGAATGTAGAACCGTATTCTCAAAACTTGAAAACTTTTTGGGTGACGGAGTACATCAACTGTCACGTTGGGGTCTCGTTTAGGACCTACATAGTTGATCTTTGAAATAGGCACTACGAATATGGGAGGTTCTAGACCCTTCAATACTTGTATGCACATGTTGTTAAGTTATCATGGAGTTGATCTCTAAAACTTTTCTTTTTGTTCTCAATGTTAGTTAAGTTAGCTATTGCTGTAGCTAGGGTCTATTTGCAGTTTTAGTCCATTTCCTTTACTTGTAATGACATCAACCTTTAGTTTAATATATTTTAGTTTCTTTTAGTTTAATCGTTTAAAGACTTCAACTTTTATGTTTCATGCACTTTATTTTACTATTGAATGTTCATCTACACTTTTGTTTTAAGTTTATAGATTAAGAATCCAAACTTTCATATTTTTCTCAAGTTTTATGTTAATGACAGTCATTTCCTTTTCTTGCATGTTTGTTAGCTTAATTTTTAGCATGGATAACTAAACTCTAAGAGGGTTGGTTGATGGAAATGCGTGTAAGCTGATTTTTGATGAGGCATTAGGTTGCAAATAAATTGGACTAAATTGAATAAACCTAAAAACTTAAGATTGATGCCCCTAAGAGAATATTTAGGCAAGTGAGACTGAGAGGTAATTTTGTTAAGCATCAATTTGTTAGTCCCAGGTTAACCCGTGAGATCGAGAGATAAAACAAACTAATTTGTTTGGTTTGGTAAAGTTGAAACTGAAAGGTAAAACAAAACCATTTTAAGAGTTTAAACAAGTTAGATCCCTAATTCGAAGATTAGTGAACTACATTGAAATCAATCAACTTTGCATATTTTACAATTTAGTCCTTGTGTTAATTATTGATAAATTAGTGTAATTATTTTTTATTTTATGGAAAGCCATAGCTATAGTGTTTAGAATATAATTACTTAGACTCCTTATTTTGTATGCTTGTTGCTATAATTTTCTCAATCATGGATTCTCTTGGGTTCGATCCTCGGTGTACTGTGTACCCCGTTGTACAATTATATTACAACTGACCTGTCTTACTTGTAGACACTGCACAATAGTATAGTTTCTGTTCCTTTGTTGTTTTTAGTGTTGATTTATCCCTCGTCATTCTCGAGGGCAGAGACGGAGGCAGTCAAGTTGTTGGCGTCGTTGCTGGTGAGCCAATGCTAGATTGAGCTATTTTTAGTTTTAGTGTATGTTAGTTAGGGAGATAATTGACGAAAGTTAAACTTAAAGATATGACATTATCATTAGTTATATTGGTTAAATAGACAATACGATTTATCTATTTGATTTATTCTTTTACTTATTGTAGGAACTTGAGCTTTCTTGCGGACTAAGATACCTACAATTTATTAGAATAACCTCCTTGTTGGACACCATGTTGTACAATCGTAATTGTCTACAACCTAGTATATTGACACCAGATGCTGATTGATCGTTATGTCAAAGTCTTAAAAATTTATAAAAAGAATGATCGAACCTGGAAACTAACTATGACAACAATGGAGGCAAGCGCACCTATTGAACAGTAGTATAGTTTAGTGGCAAGACCGGATTGTCGAACCCAAAGGAACCAAAAGTACTAATACTAACTTTCTTTCTATTATCTAGCCTAAGAATTAAAAGATTTGTTTATCTAATCTAAAATTAACTAACTACTAAGCTAAAGATGCGAAGACAAAGAGAAGATTGAGGAAAGACTTGAGAGGGAAACTGATTGATTTAAACAATACCCGAGGAAGAATCCACCTAGACTTCCCTTATTATCTAACTCGAAACTGGACTTAACTTGATCCGTAGGATTCCCTAAGTTCTATTAATACCTCTCTCGAGGCTACTAACATCTAACCTTAGGTTGATTAATTGAAATCTCTTTCTAATTAAAACCACTAGAATTGTATTAACTCGATCTATGGACTCCCATATTAGGTTTGACCCTAATCCAGCAAATTTTCGTCATCCTATCTCTAGAGTTTCTATCAACTCCGCTTAACTATGCTAGATCTACTCTTAAACAGGGTCTATACTCCTCTGCCTAAGAGCATAAATGCTTGAATCAATATCCCGGAAATACCAAAACAAGAATTAATAACACATAGTTAAGAATAAATCAAGTATTTATCATACAGCTCAGATAACAATAACAAGATCCATCTTAGGTTTCATCCCTCTCAAGTATCTGAGGGTTTCATAATAGTAAAAGAAAACACTCAAAAGATAATATAAAATAAAACATAAGGAAACCCTAAAACCCCCTTAAGGAATTGAAGAAGAGTTCCTTCGTCTTGGGTATGATTTCGGCTTCTTGAGATGAACCAACTGGCTTCCTTCGAGTAAATCCCTGTATTCAGCTTCTCTGGCTGGGCTCCTTGGCCTAGTTGAATGCCCGAAAAGCCCTGATAGAAGGCTTCTATCAAACTCTTATCGAACCCCCTTCTTCAAGTGGCCTCTAGGGTCTTTATATAGGCTTTTGGAATGGCTTTCTTTGCCTCTAAGTACCCTAATCCGAATAAAATTCTATTTTCCTGCGACAGGGACACACCCATGGCACACATCAGTGTGATTCGAGGCCAGGCCATGGTCGAACTTGTTGATGAGGCACGACCATGCATTTCGGGGTCCAAGCCGTGGTTGACTCTTCTAAAGAGGCACGGCCGTGTGGTCTTGGGCTTAGGTCGTGTGGAATTTGTGCTTTGGCCCATTTTCTCCATTTTGGCCCGTTTCTTGTTCTTTTCATCCTCTGATGCTCTCTTGGGTATAACACATGAAAATAAAGGATTAGGAGCATCTATTTCCATAATTAAAGGGAAAAATCATCCAAAAGTATGCTAAATGTGGGATTTAAAATATGTTCATTTTACGGTTTATCAAATACCCCCACACTTAATCCTTTGCTTGTCCTCAAGCAAAATTCTCAACTCATAATTAAAACAAACTTCCTCTACTCATAATATTCATTGATAATGCCTCATCATAATTCATAGATAATTTATACATGGATAATTCAACTCAAAGAGTCCTAAAGATTCAAACAATCAAAGTCATGAGTTTTTAGTATGAAGGCATAGGTGTTTTCCCTTATCCGAATAATTACCTTTAATTCAAAATCGACAAAAGTTGACATCCTCACTAAAGATTCACTTAAATCACTCGAGGTGTTTAAGGTTAAAAAATAAAGCACTCATTAGTCAAAAATGAAAAGTTAATCCCATAGGCTTGCATGAAAATCAAATCTCCACCACTATAAAATGAGATGATACACAAATCAAAAGGTCTTTAAAAAGGGTTGTAATGGGGCTTAGGTTAACGGTATGGATAAAGGCTGAATTAAAAAGGGTTAGAATCGAGATTGAATTGACAAATTACCTAACTGGAAAAATGAACTAATAAATTGAATAATTACATCAATTGAAAACTTGTAATACTAATAATACGAGCTTCTTCTTCAAGATGTTGAAATTAAACGTATAGGCTCACTTAATTATAAATCTAATAATGAATATACTTCGATTTTTTTTTAAAGAACAAATCAATATAAGATAAAACTTTAACAATTGAATTATTATAATTAGGAAACCGATCAAAACAAGTCTCAATAGAAGGGTAGTCAAAAGGAATGGTGATAACAAATACAAGATGGATTTCGGGTTAATATTAGTGGGTTGAGTCAATAAAAGGGTTGTTACGATCAAAGGGGTTCACTAAGGGTTAATTGTGATGGTAGGCTTTTAGTGGAGTAAGTGGGTTCAATCCTAAGTGCCTTAATCATCTATGTATATCAAATCAATAGTGTGGTCTTGACATGTATAATTGAAGCAAGTTCTAGAATAACAAATCAATGTTAACACACTCATAATCAATAAAAGTGAGCACGAAAAGAATGTATGCTCTAAAAGGTGCAAAATATCACAAAAATTATGGGTTTTTAATATCAACTCTGTAAATTTCAAACTTTAAGGTAACAATTAGATTCAGGTAGACAACCTAACAAAATTTTTAATTTTTTTTGAAAATATACTCATCATGCTTGATTCTCTAGTATCTTAAAGTTTAAATTATCAATGCACATTATCAATAACTTAATCTAAAACATATCAATAGAAATCATGAACCACAGGAGTTTCAGTCTAATTAGTGATATGAGAAAATTACTTTAAGACAGAATATCATTCAGGGGTTTGAGAATAATGCAAAAATTTAGGCACTTTTTCTAAGTAATTTTCACCCCCACACTTGAGATGTACATTGCCTTCAATGTACAAAGATATATAATAATCATATAATAAGAAAATCAAAAGAAAGGGAGAGAATTGAAACTTCCTGAATTTTGGATGAGATCCTCGAGTTAGCGTTAATTGGTGGTGTGGTGGTCACGACAATCTCTACGCTAGATGAACAAATTGGGTAACTCGTGAAGAATTATCCAGGAAATAGCAAAAATAATTCAAAATATACTGATTATATATTTAAAGAAAAGACAAATAGAAAGAAAGAGTGCAGAAAGGGAAATAAGACTAAAAGAACCGATTTCTAGACTGAAAGGTCTTTATTGGTAGATGGTTCTTGAGGTGGTTGTGATTTCTAATGCCATGGTGTGCGATTCCCTAGTAGACTTTAGAACCTAAAACCAAGAAACTAAAATGAAATAAACTAAATTATGCATAAGAAAGTCAAAGAGAAGGAAAAGAAAAGAGAAGAGAAAAGAAAAATAAAAGCTAAATGGCCTCAAAGTCCTTTGGCTTGTCGAGTAGATAAAGCGGCTGGCTTGAACTTATGTTAATTAGTCTCGCACAGGGAGACTGGGCTAGGATCTTTCCGTTTCTTTGACATTGTTGAAGAGTAGATCAAGACTTTAGAGAATGAAGAAGGAGGAAAGTGAAGATGAAGGGGAGTGAAGAGTGAATGGGGAGTGGGTGAGAAGGGGGGAGGGGTGATTTAAATAGAAATTTTCAATTCTGGTACATCCCCACGCCCGTGTCCCATGGGCGTGTTGTGTCCCACGGCCATATCGCATGACCATGTGGTGGTTCAATCACTTCTTCCACAACTTGCATTAGATTGCCACGCCCATGTTGGTTCAACAGTGTCGTCCACGGCTGTGTTACACGGCTGTGGTGTTAGTTGAGTCTGCGATTTGAAGATATTTTTCTCGTCCTGTCTCATACTATCTCTGCCATGCTAGAGCTAACATCCGTAGTATCCACACATCCACGGCCACGGCCGTGTGTAAGGCCGTGTGGTGTGGAATTCTGCACTTTATTAACTTGGTTAGTTGGTAGTTAGGTACTAGAGGAAAAAGAAATAAAAAATAAATAGGGTTAGTGCTCAGATTGCCTCCTGAAAAGCGCTAATTTAAAGTTCTAAACTAGACTTACCTTTCTTCCGTACCTTCACGGTGGTTTAAGGAGTGAAAAATCCTTTTTCATGCTATCAATATATAGTTTGAGTCAAGTAGAGTTTACTTTAAAAGTACCGAATGTAGAATTACTTACCTCGACTATTCCATAAGGGAAAGCATTAAGTATCGTAAAGGGGATCTCTTCGTTTGTCTTCAGGTTTGATGTGGTGATTCGCGGGTTTGTTCTATCTAATAGTACCTGATCTCCTATTTTGAAGTGATTTGATGTTCCTTTAAGTTCTTCTAGGGGTTCCTTCGGTTTTGCTTCGTGTGGATTTGATTTCTACTTGAAATGTGTCTCCCACTCATCTAGCTCATCAGACTGAAGCCGTCGTTCCTTATGAGATATTTCCTTATTGGTATGAGGTATAGGATCTAGCTCTATCGTGTAGTTCCTCGGTGTTTCCTGAAAAGAAAGTTTAATCAAATAAATATCGATAAAATTTACGCCCTCTGTAATATCCTGAAATAGGGGTTATTTGTGATTGAATTGTTTTGCATGAGTATGGACTGTTGTATTATTATTGGAGGTGTTGTAAGATTTAGATATAAGTCTAGAGTAGGCCCGAGTTGCAAGAATTTTTATTTTAAGTAAAGGGAGCAGAAGGAGCTAGGGGTTAAGTATAATTCATGGGGGATTTGAGCACAAGATTGGGCTTGGAAAAGTGGCAAGGAGGTGCCACTTAGGGCCCTGTGATTGACGCCACATACAGGGAAGGGAGAGCTCAGGTTCGAGTAGCAGAAATTCCACTTTCTACTTATTGTTTTGACACCAAGGGGGAAGAGTTGTGCTCAGCACAAACTCTGTCAGATAAGATGGAGAAGAGGGGATTTAGGAGTTTGATTCATTCAAACTCATTTGAATGATTGGCCAGGAGTGAGTCAGGGAGGTTTGCCAAAATCTTGACTCTGGTCTGAGAGGAGTAACCGATTGGGAGACTTAGGGAGGGGCTAGGTGACATTTTTGGCTAGTAAGCTTTGGTGCATTCGGTGAAGAAACAAACCGAAACCCTCTCTAGCATTCTCTCTTTTCCCTCTTTGCAAAACCAAAAACCCTCACTTGACATCTTCTTCTCTTCTTTTTCTTTCTTCCTCTCAAGTGTTTCGCCGAACCTTTCTTTCTTCCATCTCTCATTCTCTTTCTTTTCATAACTACTCCAAACCACATCTTCCTCTTTACTTCTTTTACCGAATACTCCCTCTCCTATTTTTTTCACTTTTCCTTCTCTTTCTCCACTCTAGCCGAATATTGATTATTTTTCTTTTCCATCCACCATACTCTGTGCCGAAATCTCCTTGTTTTCCTATTGTCTTATTTTGGCCGAATAGCAACAAGGGTGGATCTTCTTCAGTTCTTCATCAATCGATTTTGAGAAGGGGTAAGTGTCTTGGCCGAATACCTTTTGTTCCTTTCCTTTTCTCTCTGCCGACTATCATAGGAGCAAAAGCTGGATTCCGGCATTTGGTAATAGATTTCTAATCATCTAAGGACGATTTCTCCTAGGTTCTCCAGAATTTGAAGCAGTCGATCTAAGCCTCTATTCCCTAACAATCGAATTCGATAAGTCAAGTGGTAAGGATATCTACGTTGGTTCATCATTCTTTAAGTGGTTGAAAAGCCGAAGGCTATTAAGACTAAGTTTTATTGTTGGCTGAATGTAGGGGGAGAATCAGTCTCGCATAATTTGGTGTTGTTTTCGTAAGGCGGAAAGGTAAGGGTGGTGTTATTTATGCGTAATCTCACCTTTCGGGATTTATTGGTATGGCCAAATGGCCTTGTTAATGGTCTTATAGTTTGGCCGAATGTAGGATCAGGGAGATCTAGTGTAGTAGATCGGGTGTTCGGGATTTAGTGCCTGCGTTGGTGACAGGTGTGCAACTTACACACTTTTTAACTAAGTAAATATAATAATAACCTGAATATGTTAAAAGCCAAAATTGTGTAGATCTTCATTTGATACCGTAAAGGGTATGAGCAAGGATCCCGGTAAGTTCGTTTTGATATGATTTGCTATATGATGCTAGATACCATGATCTGTGATATATAGATGCTGTATGATTCATAATAAAGCATGATGGCATGATTTGCATAAGTTTTGCATTGTGATGGGTGATATGAGAGGAGGGGGAAGATTTGATATCCGTGTCTTTGGGACACCAGAGGTTTGGCACCTCCAGTGGTTTGGTACCACAGATTATTTTGTGACTTTGGGTCACCAGAGGTTTGGCACCTCATAGCGACTCGTCCCAGTGGCTTAGCACCACAGTGGGTTGGCCCCACAGTCGATTTATCGTGATTGTCGCCAGTGATTTGGTATCACACGTGGGTTGGCCCCACACTTGGATTATTGATATTTCGTGACTTTGGGTCACCAGTGGTTTGGCACCACATTTTTATTGGATATCGTGACTTTGGGTCACCAGTGGTTTGGCACCACCAGTGGTTTGGTACCACACGGGGTAGAAACGGAGTATGGATGGCTAGGTTTGGGTGCATTATATGTATTGCTTGGTTATGATTTGTGTAAGTATGTTGCTTTATCCGGGAGGAGGATTGATGCACTGAATCTTGGTGACTCACCTTCTCCCTTATCCTTTCAGGTGATTCATAGATCGCGGATGAGAAGCCGGATGGACTCGAGGTGGCCATGCGTTAAGCACATTTGGTTTTACTTGGATTTTTTTTAAAATTGGGTATTATTTCATATTTCATTTTTATTATTTGGGTTTGTAATAAGGCCTTCTAAATTATGTTTTGAATTATTTATATGTTTTGGATTTGATTTCTATCATGGTTAAGTAAATTACTTGATTAATTTAATAACATGAGCGCAAGGTTTTTTTTTCTAAACTACAAAACGCAATGGTTTTCAAAACTTTACCATCGGGTAATACAAACACTCGGGAATAAATGACAACTCAAATGTTTTCGACCCCTTAAATGGTTTCAAATTTTGAGTTCTACACTCAAATGCATTCGGTTTTTAACTAACCATGCACCTGGTTTCTACAAACATAGAATAAAAAAGGTTTTCTCTAGTTTTCAATCGGTAACTTGATATTCATCAACACGTTTTACCTTCGTGGCATGCCAGATTCGATCGTGGTGTGTTGACCGGGTTTGGGGTGTTACATTTTTTGTATCAGAGCCAAGTTCAAAGGCTCGGCTGTGGGCCTGGGGCCCAAAACGTTTTAAAAAAAGGTTTTTGAAGTGTTCTTGGTTCGTAATATACGGTTTGAGAAGCATGGCACCGAGTCTCCGGCACCAATCCGCCCAGGTAAGTACTTCTGACTGTTGTGTGATTTATATGTGGGGGAAATGGGTATTTCGGGATCGTAGATTAGTAAAATAGGAATTATTAAACCCTAGGAATAGCTTACCCCAACGCAAGTACATAAGACTTAATGATCCACTAAACAAACCTGTGAATACGTCACTGAGCTAAGGGTGTGGCAACCGTTGTGCGCATGTCTAGGATTAGACTCAGGGGGGAGCTTGGTATTTAAGCAGTCCTAGTGACTCACCTCCTCTCCACCTGAATCCTACCTGGTGCGTAGTGACGGTTCACCCCAGCTAAGACGGCTTATTCACAGGCTAAACTTCATAACTAAAACTCAAAAGGGACCAGTCGTTTTGTTTTGAAACGCTTTAAAACCTTGGTTTTGAAATGTCCATAGTAATCTTGATTTAAGAAATGACCAAAATACCCCCGATTTGAAAAAAAATGACCAAATTACCCCTGACTTGTAAAATTACCAAAATGCCCTCAGTATGGGAAAATTTTTTAAGTACCCTTGAATTGAAGATTTTCAAAATACCATTGTTTTGTAAAATCACCTTGAACCATATTTTGAAAAAAAAATTTGAAAATACCCCTGGATTATGAAATTACTAAAATACCCCTGGTTTATGAAATTACCAAAACGTCCCAATTTTTTTTGAATTTTTTTTTGAAATATCCATGATTTGTAAAGGTTTTCAAATTAACTCTATTTTATTACTAAAATACCCTGATAGGCTAATTACGAAAATACCCCCGGGTAGTGGAATGACGAGAATACCCCTACTAGTGGAATGAGGGTAGGAAATTGAACTGAAAATTATGTGATGATCGAAAGAACCACTATTAAATTTCTCTGCATAAAACTTATTCGTGGGTAATTAGTGAAACAGAAGCTAATTCATAAAAATCTCTTAAACAGATAAATCGCAACCATTGACATGAATTCTAGGGATCGTGGTCGTAATGTGCGTGGCCGTGGTAGAGGCTGAATGACCATGTCAGAGCCCGTTAGGTCTGGTCAAGGGTTCGAAAATTGAAATGACACCACCACCAGCCCTGATGTGGAATATCAGGATCAGACGGGGGATGATGCAGTATCACAGGCGATGCTATGGGTTTTAGAAAGGGTGGCTGGAATAGGTGGAGGCATGGGAGCTCAAAAGTTGGTACTTGAGCGACTCCGAGCTAATGGAGCTGAGTTTTTCCGTGGTGTATCTGGTGTGGCGCCCAATACAGCTGAGTATTGGTTGGAGGCAACGGAGCGAATCATGGATGACCTGGATCTGACAGCTGAGGAAAAACTGAAAGGGATAGTGTCGCTTCTTCGGAATGAGTCATACCAGTGGTGGCTCACGGTTCGGGATAGTGCAGTAGCTGATGATCTCACATGGGACTATTTTAAGGCCACTTATCAGAAAAAGTATGTTGGGACCAACTATATTGATGCGTAGCGGAAGGCGTTTTTGAGGCTGGTTCAGGGGAGTAAGTCTGTCTCAGAGTACGAGGCATAATTTTTAAGGTTGAGCCGGTATGCTAGGGGCATCATGGCTACAGAACATGAACGATGTGTCAGGTTTGAAGATGGATTGAGAGATGAGCTGAGATTGTTGATCGCGCCACAGCAGGAGAGAGAGTTTGCTGTACTGGTGGAGAAAGCCAAGGTAGCTGAAGGGGTAAAGGAGTCTGTAAGACAGAACTGGATAGGAATAGACACAAGAGAGGTTTTAGATCATCGGGGTCGGCCAGTTATCTGCAGAAAAGGGCTAGACAGAGTGGGTCAAATTAATCTAGAAGGCCTACTGCTACTAATTAAAGACCAGCGCAGTGTAATCGATGTGGGAATCTCATTGGGGAGGATGTTGGACTAGTGGAAATGGATGTTTTGAGTGCGGTTCACTGGATCATCGTGTGAGGGACTGTCCACGTAAGTTAGCCAGGATTCAGTCTGAGGGTCAGGGTCGTGCTCAGTTTCGAAATAAGGGACCACCACCGCAGAGGGTCGTGGTACCGGTAGGGGAGGTAACTGCTCTGGTAGAGGCTGCGGAGCACCAGGCAGAGGTGCAGGCAACGTTGAAGCAAGACAGCCTGGGTTGGTATATGCAACGAGGCGTCGAGAGGAGGGCGACGCACCGGACGTCATAATCGGTACGTCATTAATCTTTGGATTACCGTATATTACTTTGATTGATGTGGGTTCGACGCATTCGTATATTGCTAGTAGCATAGTAGAGACCATGAACCTAGACTTTGAAACTACTTATGGGAGATGACATGAATTAGCCCTCTAGGTCACTCAGAGAAGTAAATAAGTCAGATAGGGATGTACCCTAGAACTCCAAGGGGTAGTGTTTGTAGCTGATCTGATGGAACTACCGTTTGGGGAGTTCGATCTAATTCTTGGGATGGACTGGCTGGTTAAGTACCAAGCAAGTTTGGATTGCGCGGCTAAGCGCATGGTTTTGAAAACGGCTAAGGGGGAGGAAGTGGTGATGATAGGTAATAGAAGAGATTATCTATCCAACGTAGTATCGGCGTTAAAGGCTGAGAAGATGGTCAGGAAGGGTTGTGAGGCGATTTTGGTTCGGGTATGCGCTTTGGAGGCTAAGGAGGTTACTGTAAAGGATGTCCGAATAGTAAAGGAATTTGCTGACGTATTTCCAGAGGAACTTCTGGGTCTGCCTCCGGATTGGGAAGTTGAATTTGGTATAGATTTGTTACCCGAAACTGCGCCAGTGTCTATTGCCCTATATAGAATGGCACCGAAGGAATTGGTAGAGCTGAAGGCCCAAATTCAGGAGTTGTTGGACTGAGGTTTCATCCAGCCAAGTGTTTTGCCTTGGGGAGCGCCGGTACTCTTTGTCAAAAAGAAAGATGGTACAATGCGGATGTGCATAGACTACCACCAGTTGAACAAGCTGACGATCAAAAACAAGTATTCGTTGCAGAGGATAGATGACTTGTTCGATCAGCTTAAGGGGGCATCAAGTTTCTCAAAGATTAATTTAAGGTCTGGGTATCATCAGCTAAAGGTGAAGAGGGCAGATATCCACAAGACGGCGTTTCGTACTCGGTATGGACATTACGAGTTTCTGGTGATGCCGTTCGGGTTAATAAATGCACCAACAACATTTATGGACTTGATGAATCTAGTGTTTCAGCAGTACTTGGACCAATTTGTCGTAGTATTTATAGACGACATATTGGTGTACTCAAGGACGGAGGAGGATCATGATGCGCATTTGCGAGTAGTGTTGCAGATATTGCAGGAAAAGCAGCTATTTGCCAAATTCAGTAAGTGCAAATTTTGGCTTAGGGAGGTGACTTTCTTAGGTCACGTAGTGTCCGCTAAAGGGATTAGAGTGGACCCTCACAAGATTAAGGCGGTGTTGGATTAGAAACCGCCTAGGTCGGTGGCTGAAATTTGGAGTTTTTTAGGTCTGGCAGGGTATTACCGGAGATTTGTGGAAGGATTTTCTTTGATCACGGCATCGTTGACCAAGTTGTTGAGGAAAGGAGTTCCATTTGTGTGGTCGAAGAAATAGCAGGAGAGTTTCGACAAGTTGAGGAAGATTTTGACGGAAGCTCTGATTTTGGTACAGCCTGAGGCTGGAAAAATATTCACGGTCTATTGTGATGCATCACATACTGGCTTGGTATGTGTGCTGATGCAGGAAGGGAAAGTAGTGGCATATGCGTCTCGACAGCTGAGACCGCATGAGGTTAACTATACGACACATGACTTGGAGTTAGCTGCAATGGTTTTCGCTTTAAAAATATGGAGACACTATTTGTACGGAGAGAAGTCGATAGTCTACACAGATCACAAGAGTCTGAAATATCTTCTGACTCAGAAAGATTTAAACTTGAGACAACGCAGATGGATTGAGCTGTTGAAGGACTACGATTGCTCGATTGAGTACCATCCGGGCAAAGCTAACGTGGTGGTAGACGCGTTGAGCCGTAAGGTGGTAGCAGACTTAAGAGCGATGTTTGCTCGTCTTAGCTTGTTTGACGATGGGAGTCTTTTGGTGGAATTGCAGGTTAAACCAAATTGGGTTAAGCAGATCAAGGAGAAACAGTTAGTGGATGAGGGCTTGAATGCTCGGAAGTTACAAGTTCAGAATGGTGGTGTAGAGGGTTATAGTGTGTCCAGTGATGGAGTATTGTGTTTCCAAGGGAGAGTGTGTATGCCGAAGGATATCGAGTTAAGGTAAAGGATTCTTCAGGGCGCACATAGCAGCCCATACGCTATGCATCCTGGAGGCAGCAAGATGTACCAAGATTTGCAGAAACAGTTCTGGTGGCCAGGGCTGAAGCGGGAAGTGACTGAGTTTGTGGGTAAGTGTCTGACGTGCCAGCAGGTCAAATCTGAGCATTAGCTGCCGTCAGATTTACTTCAGTCGGTAAGGATTCCTCAATGGAAGTGGGAAAGAATTACCATGGACTTTGTCAATGGGCTACCCCTTACGCCTAGTAAGAAAGACTCAGTCTCGGTGATTGTCGATCGTTTGACGAAATCAGCTTATTTCATACCGGTAAAGGTTGATTATCCGCTTCAGAAGTTAGCTAAGTTGTATGTGGCCGAGATAGTGAGGTTGTATGGGGTGCCAGTATCAATTATCTCGGATACGGATCCAAGGTTCACGTCGAGGTTCTGGAGAGCTTTGCATCAGGCTTTGGGAACAAGGTTGGATTTCAAAGACTTTTCACCCATGCAAATCGACGGGCGATCGAAAGGGTTATACAAATCCTAGAGGATATGCTAAGGAGTTGTGTTTTGGACTTCAGAGGCAGCTGGGAAGAATTTCTACCATTAGCTGAGTTCGCATGCAACAATAGTTATCAGGCAAGTATTAAGATGGCACCATATGAGGCGTTGTATGGTAGGAAGTGTCGCACACGTACTTGCTGGATAGAATTGGGTGAGTGTCAGATGTTGGGACCAGTTGGTTACAGAGATCAAGGATAAGGTTAAGATGATTCAGGCTCGTCTGAAGGAAGCTTCAGATAGGCAAAAGTCATATGCTGATCTCAAACGGAGAGATATAGAGTTTGCCGTGGGTGACAAGGTCTTTCTGAAGGTCTCGCCATGGAAGAAGGTGTTGAGGTTTGGAAGGAAAGGCAAGTTGAGTCCAAGGTTTATTGGCCCATATAAGGTGTTGAGACGAGTGGGACCAGTAGCCTATCAGCTTGAGCTGCCAGTAGAGCTGAGTCAGATACACGATGTGCTCCATGTCTCTATGCTCAGGCGCTATCGTTCAGATCCATCGCATGTTGTAGCAGTGGAGGAAATTGAGGTAAGTCCTGATTTGACTATGGAAGAGGAACCAGTGCAGATCCTGGATTGAAATGTGAAAGTTTTATGTAAGAAGTCGGTCCCATTAGTGAAGGTGCTGTGGCGAAACCATAGAGTGGATGAAGCTACATGGGAACCAGAGGATGTGATGAGACAGCAATACCCCCAACTCTTTTGACCAGGTAATTTCGAGGCCGAAATTATTTTTAAGGGGGTAGAACTGTAATATCCTGAAATAGGGGTTATTTGTGATTAAATTGTTTTGCATGAGTATGGTCTGTTGTATTATTATTAGAGGTGTTGTAAGATTTAGTTATAAGTCTAGAGTAGGCCCGAGTTGCATGAATTTTTGTTTTAAGTAAAGGGAGTGGAAGGAGCTAGGGGTTAAGTATAATTCATGGGGGATTTAAGCACAAGATTGGGCTTGGAAAAGTGGCAAGGAGGCGCCACTTAGGGCCCTGTGATTGATGCCACATACAGGGAAGGGAGAGCTCAGGTTCGAGCAGTAGAAATTCCACTTTCTGCTTATTGTTTTGACGCCAAGGGGGAAGAGTTGTGCTCAACACAAACTCTATCAGATAAGATGGAGAAGAGGAGATTTAGGAGTTTGATTCATTCAAACTCATTTGAATGATTGGCCAGGAGTGAGTCGGAAGGTTTGCTGAAATCTGGACTCTAGTATGAGAGGAGTAACCAATTGGGAGACTTAGGGAGGGGCTAGGTGACATTTTCGGCTAGTAAGCCTTGGTGCATTCGATGAAGAAACAAACCAAAACCCTCTCTAGCATTCTCTCTTTTCCCTCTTTGCAAAACCAAAAACCCTCACTTGACATCTTCTTCTCTTCTTTTTCTTTCTTCCTCTCAAGTGTTTCGCTGAACCTTTCTTTCTTCCATCTCTCATTCTCTTTCTTTTCATAACTACTCCAAACCACATCTTCCTCTTTACTTCTTTTGTCGAATCCTCCCTCTCCTATTTTTTTCACTTTTCTTTCTCTTTCTCCACTCTAGTCGAATATTGATTATTTTTCTTTTCCATCCACCATACTGTGTCGAAATCTCCTTGTTTTCCTCTTGTCTTATTTTGGCTGAATAGCAACAAGGGTGGATCTTCTTCGGTTCTTCATCAATCGGTTTTGAGAAGGGGTAAGTGTCTTGGCCGAATACCTTTTGTTCCTTTTCTTTTCTCTCTGTCGACTATCATAGGAGTACAAGTCGGATTTCGGCATTTGGTAATAGATTTCAAATCATCTAAGGACGATTTCTTCTAGGTTCTCCGGGATTTGAAGCAGTCGATCTAAGCCTCCATTCCCTAACAATCGAATTCGGTAAGTCAAGTGGTAAGGATATCTACGTTGGTTCATTATTCTTTAAGTGGTTGAAAAGTCAAGGCTATTAAGACTAAGTTTTATTGTTGGCCGAAGTAGGGGGAGAATCAGTCTCGCATAATTTGGTGTTGTTTTCGTAAGGCAAAAAGGTAAGGGTGGTGTTATTTATGCGTAATCTCACCCTTCGGGATTTATTGGTATGGCCGAATGGCCTTGTTAATGGTCTTATGGTTTGGCCGAATGTAGGATCAGGGAGATCTAGTGTGGTAGATCGGGTCTTCGAGATTTAGTGCCTGCGTTGGTGACAGGTGTGTAACTTACACACTTTTTAACTAAGTAAATATATTAATAACCTGAATATGTTAAAAGTCGAAAATTGTGTAGATCTTGATTTGATACTATAAAGGGTATGAGCAAGGATCCGGGTAAGTCTGTTTTGATATGATTTGCTATATGATGCTAGATACCATGATCTGTGATATATAGATGCGATATGATTCATAATAAAGCATGATGGCATGATTTGCATAAGTTTTGCATTGTGATGGGTGATATAAGAGGAGGGGGAAGATTTTATATCTGTGTCTTTGGGACACCAGAGGTTTGGCACCTCCAGTGGTTTGGTCCCACAGATTATTTTGTAACTGTGGGTCACCAGAGGTTTGGCACCTCATAGCGACTCGTCCCAGTGGCTTAGCACCACAGTGGGTTGGCCCCACAGTCGATTTATCGGGATTGTCGCCAGTGATTTTGTATCACACGTGGGTTGGCCCCACACTTGGATTATTGATATTTCGTGACTTTGGGTCACCACATTTTGGTTTTGGCACCACCACCGGTGGTTTGGTACCACACGGGTAGAAACGAGTATGGATGGCTAGGTTTGGGTGCATTATATGTATTGCTTGGTTATGATTTGTGTAAATATGTTGCTTTATCCGGGAGGAAGATTGATGCACTGAGTCTTGGTGACTCACCTTCTCCCTTATCCTTTCAGGTGATTCGTAGATCGCGGAAGAGGAGCCGGATGGACTCGAGGTGGCCATTCGTTAAGCACATTTGGTTTTACTTGGATTTTTTTTTAATTGGGTATTATTTCATATTTCATTCTTATTATTTGGGTTTGTAATAAGGCCTTCTAAATTATGTTTTGAATTATTTATATGTTTTGGATTTGATTTCGATCATGGTTAAGTAAGTTACTTGATTAATTTAATAACATGAGCGCAAGGTTTTTTTTTCTAAACTACAAAATGCAATGGTTTTCAAAACTTTACCATCGGGTAATACAAACACTTGGGAATAAATGACAACTCAAATGTTTTTGACCCCTTAAATGGTTTCAAATTTTAAGTTCTACACTCAAATGCATTCAGTTTTTAACTAACCATGCACCTGGTTTCTACAAACATAGAACAACAAAAGGGTTTTCTCTAGTTTTCAATCGGTAACTTGATATTCATCAACACGTTTTACCTTCGTGGCATGCCAGATTCGGTTGTGGTGTGTTTACCGGGTTTGGGGTGTTACATCCTCACCTTTCTCACTCGATGTCCTAGCTGAGTCGAGAGCTTGGAAACTGATTGATTCGTCACCTACAAAAAGTATGAGTTCACCTGTGCTGACATCAATTTTAGATCTGGCAGTTGCTAAAAAAGGTCTTCCTAAAATTAAGAGGATACTATTGTTTTCATCCATATCTAAAACAACGAAGTCTACGAGGAATATGAATTTGTCAACTTTAACTAGTACATCTTCAATTATACCCTTAGGAATTCGAATAGTCTTATCAGCTAGTTGAATACTCATCCTAGTATGCTTGGGTTTCCCTAGACCTAGCTGTTTAAACATTTTAGATGGCATAACATTGATGCTTGCCCCTAAATCAGCTAAAGCATTATCAATAGATAAACTACCAATTAAACATGGAATTGTAAAACTATCTGGATCTTTTAATTTCTGTGGTAGTCTATTCTATAACATTGCTGAGCATACTGCGTTTAATTCCACATGCGACTCATCGTCTAACTTTCACTTGTTCGTTTAACTTGTTCGTTACGAAAATACCCTTGGTAGGTAAATTACAAAATACCCTTGGTGGGTAAATTACAAAAATACCCTTAGTGGGTAAATTACGAAAATACCATTGGTAGGTAAATTACGAAAATACCCTTGGTAGGTAAATTACGAAAATACCCTTAGTGGGTAAATTACGAAAATACCCTTGGTAGGTAAATTACAAAAATACCCTTGGTAGGTAAATTACGAAAATACCCTTAGTGGGTAAATTACGAAAATACCCTTGGTAGGTAAATTATGAAAATACCCTTGGTAGGTAAATTACGAAAATACCCTCGATGGGTAAAATGACTGATATGCCCTTAGAGGGCAAAAATGACGAAAATGCCCCTACATGTTATATGATTATTCTTGTATGTGATTTATGATTGTTATCGTATGATTATTATTGTATGTTGCTTTCATGTGTTATTATGTTGCATGGGGATGGGATTATTCGAAAGGGGAAGTGCAAATAGGATCGCATGGTCGCTTGACGATTGTGGATCCACCAAAACTTTAGCCATCGAGCGACTATCTTTGACCGATAAGTTAGTGCCGCAACCGGTGCTACATAAGGAGTGTAGGGATGGGTGGGTCGATTAAATCCCCACAGGAGTGCAGGGTTGGACAGGAGATGGAGTGCAGGGTTGGTATGGGCATTAATGCATTGCATATGTGGTTTTATTTGAGATGGGCTCAAGCCCAAATAAATATGATTCGTGACATTTATGGGTTAAGGCCCAACTGAGGCTTTTATGGGCTAAGGCCCAATTACCACCGTTACTAAAATGGGCTTCGGCCCAAACTGTTGTGATTCATGTTCTTATTGATGAGGGTTATGCACACTGAGTTTTCGTAAACTCACACCCTCTTTTTAATATTTTTTTTCTCAGGCAATCCTTAGTAAGCGGTTCGACGTGCTGAAGGACTCGGAGGTGGCCACACTACGAGCAGTTTTGGACTCTAGTATTTTACTTATTTTTAACTTGGGTTAATATTTTGTAATAAGGCCTCTCTTAAATTCTGGTTTTAGTTTTGGATTTTAAGTTTATTATGTTTTAAATCTGCTAAACTTTGTATCACGGTTTTCCAAAACAATATCTGCTTTCAAAATACTATGCTTTCACGAATAGGTCGTAAACCATGGTTTCTCGAAAAGCACCCCAATGTGAGACCTCAGATTCGAGCCTAACTTCTAGGCCGGGTCTGGGGTGTTACACAGGGTCTTACACGTACAGATTATAATGATGCCAACGTCCCAGACGTGGTCTTACACGAGTCAATATGATGCCGATGTCCCAGACATGGTCTTACTCATAAAGTTCATATCGATGCCTACGTCCCAGACGAGTTCTTACACGGAATTTCAAATCAACGCCAACGTCCCGGACGTGGTCTTACATGATAAAACAGAACAGATACCTAAGTCATGACATGGCTAATCCTAACTATTCCTAGGTTCGTACGGGACTTCTCGGCTTTATCACTATATCAAACTTATTTTGGAATCCATGCACTTAGCATCTCATACTCATTAATTTTCATCGATAGACATATGAATACATATATTCAATGCAGTACAGATAAGTTTATTTACATAGTGGCTTACCTCGGATTCGGTTTAACGAAACGAAAACAGCTACTCTGTTACTTTCGCTTTCCCGCGATCTAAATCCATTTTCCTCAGTTCTTGATCTAAACATATTCAGAATTAACCCTTTTATTCACCATTCCATTCAATTCCATCCATACATACACATTTAGGGCTATTTACAAATTAACCATCATATTTGCACACTTTAACAATTTAGTACATTTTTCACAAAACATCAAATTCACAAAATCCATACATACACATGCTTGGCCGAACCTCACTAGGGACTATACAAGCCCAAATATTTCATCAAATTTTCAATTTAGTCCTTCAATTTACCATTTTCTCAATTTAGCCATAATTAGCTAAATTCATCAAAACTTCAAGAACAAAACATGTTTATCAAACACATATCTTTCATATTTCATTATTAAACATCACAAATCACATGAGTTCATCAAAGTCTCATTTCACAAACATCATCAATCTTCAAAATTGAAGCATGGGTTTAGAAGCATTCGAAACAACGATTACAAAAACGTAAAAATTATCAAGAACTGAAGTAAAAACATACCTTAATCTTGCATAAATAAAGCCGAATGCCCTAGCACATTTCTCTTTTTTTCTTTCTTCAATTTTGGCACCCAAATATAAGATGATAACATTCATCTTTTCTTTTGTTTAACCTTTATTTAATCAAATTACTCATTTAACCCCTTCCCTAATAACTCAAACAAACATACATTAAGGGCACATTTGTCCTTTGTTCACCCACTAACTAAATAATGGTCTTATTGCCTCATAAGGCCTTTTCTTTTAAAAGCCATAACACCTTGATACTTAACAAATATCATGCAACTTTCACATTCAATGCATTTCAGTCCTTTTGTCAAATTAAACACGCAAACAGAAAAATTCGCTTACGAAAATTTACCACATGCTAATTCACATATCAATGACACAGAAAATAATATTAAAATATTATACGAATTCGAATTTGTGGTCCCAGAACCACTGTTCTGACTAGGGTATAAACTGGACTGTTACATACCATCAATTGGAGATACCGGTTATCGGGGCTGAATTAATATTGTCATACACTAACAGGATTGAATTATATACTATCACGAGGACCGTAAAGGGTATGCCATCAAGGGGTAGAGATACTGATTACGGTATACACAAGTTGGTGGCAGTCTTTGCAGGTGAAAACTAATTGTGTAGGCCGGTTACGGTTTACAAAAGATGGCGGGCGAACATGGTCAATATTACTAGATGCAACGTAAGCTTGATTCAAGTAGAAACTGACTAACTATGGAGAAATTACTTTTAACTTTTTAGTTTGATTCTTTCAAATGTAATTAGTATTAGGATCTGTAATTTGTTCATGAATTATTTAATACAGAAAAAAGGGGTGTCAGCCACCTGTTTTACGGCACCCAAAAACTTTCTTGTTTTAAAATACTGGTATAATATGTATACCGGTATGATAAGGTTTAAAAAAATACATGGGCGCCGGCCATGCAATGGCCACAACCAAAAAAATTATTATTTTTATGTTTGTACCAACCATGAGGTAATGATTAGGGGGACTTTTATGTGGGTTCCAGCCATGAGGTGGCCACAACCCTCAGGCACTGTTAATTTCAAGTCATTTTGGTGATTCTTTTTGAAATTGGGTCATTTTTGTAAATATTTTAATTTTTTGGGTCAAATTGGTAAAATAGCCCCCCAAAACTGAGTTCAAAACTCGTTACAGCCATTATGATTTTCTAGTGATGCTGTTTGGTCTGACTAATAACCCTACAACATTCATGGATTTCATGAATCAGGTATTTCAACCACATTTGGATCAATTTGTAGTAGTGTTTATGAACAAAATTTTGATATACTCGTTGAATGAGTCAAATCATGCCAAACATTTGAGAATTGTGTTGTAGACTTTGCATGAAAAGAAATTATACGCTAAATTTAGCAAATGTGAGTTTTGGTTTGGAGAAGTTGGATTTTTAGGTCATGTAATTTTTACTGATGGCAGTTCTGAAGAATTTTTCACGTAGCTTTCTGGGCTTAGCTGGGTATTATTAGAGATTAGTTAAAAATTTCCTGATTATAGGATCATTGATGACGAAGTTGTTGCAAAAAGATATTAGCTCGTTTGGTTAGACAAGTGTCAGAAAATTTTTGAGCAATTGGAAAACATGTTGACTGAAGCTTCAATTCTGACTCATCCTGAAATTGGAAAAAGTTTATAGTATATAGTGATGCCTTGCTTAATGGTCTGACCAGAACATCGGCCTTTTTGAGGCGTATATAATTATTCTACACTTAGATCATCATTGTCTCCCACTTTTCTCGGGCAATTTCTCATGAAGTGCTCAGTCGAACCACATATGAAACATGCACCCAATTTGCTCTTGCATTCACCAACATGTAATTTCCCACAATGCTCACAGACAAGTCTTGGGGCATACGGGCACGGCCGACACTATCCGCAAAGTATCGAATCATTCTATAACACCCCATACCCAACCTAGACATCACGGTCGGATTATGAAGGTCACATTACTAGATAAACAAATACTACTTTTTTTTTTAAGAAAACCAATTATAACGGGTTGAAAGTTCCACTGTCTCGCTATTTTGTAAAACATTTTAATCATGTCAAAAGATCAAGTTAAGTTCTCCCATAACCATAGCAGACCAAAATAATTTTTAATGAGAACATCAAACTTATTTTTTAGTGGCAATTACTTTTAAACTTATTGTTTCATTTTAGTCACTTTAGGTAGGATTATTAACCATTTTAACTTTGGCAAAATGAACCCTTTTAGCCCTAATGAACTTAACAAATCATAAATTGTCCAAAAGCTAACAAACCATAATAAGGTCCAAAATGTCCAATTTAAACAAATAAAACAAAACCATAAAATATTGTATTAAAAATGTGAAACCCTAGTCTCCAGTAATGACGTCCAATGTTAGGCCGGAGGATTACCTGAAACAAAACATACAGGAACGTGAGCTAATAACCCAGTTTGTGATTTGGCCCATAGTCCAAAATCATACATTTCATATACATCAATTATATAACAAAATATCACATAATGCATTTATTCCAAATGCTTTATATCATATCAAATTCCATACAATTTATAGCTTATTATATTGTAGCATAATATTCTAGATTATATCGGACATATCATATGAAACCATAATTGCATATCAAAACCTACCCCAATCCGCTACGCACAATATCTGTCCAGCCAATTACACCATATTGGACTACAAGAGTCTATCCTCCCAATCACACCAACATGTGGCGAGATGCCACTTATATAGTTGCAGCAGAGCTACCATACATATAGCGTTGCATTCTAGCCACCATATTTGCAATATGTACTTCCATAAATACTTCTTCCGTCATCCATATCATACACATGTCTTATACATATCATAATCATAAATAGACGGCATATTCATATATAGCATATGTTACATGAGATGCTTACATACATAGTTTATTTAACACATATCAAAACTATTAGTTTTATTCTAGCTTAACATATTTACCATGCTCTTAGATTTATTCTCATGGACTTAAGTACAAAACTTATGGATTTTTTACCCTTAAGACGTCCAAGAATCCAAATGTCAATTCCCTTAACAGCACTTAATTGGGCCCTAAAATTGGCCCAAAAGGCCCACATGACCCAAAAGCCTAGCCCGTATGGTCCACACAACCACATGGTTGGTAAATATTCACACGGCCGTGTGTCCCACACGGGCTAATAGTCACACACGACTGTGTGCTACACAAGACCTACCACACATGGTCTGCATAATCCTTACACAGCCTACCACATGGCTGTGTGCCAGGCCTGTGAAAACTGGGTCGTATAATAGACTGAGGCTGTGTAAGCTGGAGGTACATGGTCGTGTGTCCAAGTAATGTAACTCACTGATTCTGTGTGCAACAATTACTCCTAAAACATAACAACCATACAACTGTGCCACATGCCTATGTGTGGCTCACGATCGTGTGTCCAACCATGTGACAGCTCGTGTGTGCCATAAACTACCATCAGAAACAAGTCATTCATGTATTTTCTTACTTAAGCCTCAAGCATACCATTAACCATTCAATTAACCTATTCAAATCATATGAAAAACATACCAAAATATGCAATTTACCTAATTCTAACCAATATGCCACAGGGCACCACCACAAACAACATTCAAACCTAATGATCAACTCCATTTACTATCAAGTTCACACTTAACTAAACAATGTCATATAAGGTGTCAAAATGCTATAATTTCTTTCACCAACTAACAATCATTTATCAAGGAATGTTCACTAACATATTTTCCATAAAAAAAGACAATATACATAACATTTCATGCCATCCAAATAAAACTCCAACCAAAGTTTTACCTATTCAAGCATTCCCTATCACATTATAACTCACCTATATATATTTCATTCCATCATATATCCAATTCAATACCACATTCAAATCTCCATACCAAGCTTTGATCAACCACATTATTAGCCAACAAGCATACAACTTTTATACAAGCACAAAACATACCACTTGTGGTGAACACTTATGTACATATACAAGTTACTCCTATTACATGCCATAAAACCAAAGTATAACATTTTCAAATTCTACCAAAAGGTGGGGGGATAGTGTGATCTTCAAGCTGATTTGATCACTCAGTTCCACAATACAAAATCTAAAAGGAAGCATAAAAACAAAACCAAGTAAGCTTCAATTGAGCTTAGTGAGTTCATATTTAGAAGACAATATAACATACCTTAACATCACATTTATAAATTAACAGAACAATTAACTAACATAAAACATCATAGCCATGTCAACTAGCGAGATCCTTAAAACCAAGTCTCAAATACAAGATTATATATAAGCCATATAACCATTCAAACTATACAAGATTATTCAGTTACAAGTCACAATATAAAATAGGAATACATGAACACATTTACAAGTACAAATATGCATCCTTATGTCATTTAACCATCAAGATTCAGCCCGATGAACCATATGAACAAATACAAATATGCAATTATCCACATAAAACATGCCAAAATCCTCAACTGAGTCAATCTAACCAAGAACACACATGGTCACCAAGTGCCTAGCCAATAAGCTTTACACCCACCCCAAAAACACTCTAGGATCACTGTAAATATAACTCAGTAGTCCACAACAAATGTTGGATTTCGAGACATTTAGTGTATAATATCATGTTATATATCATCATCTCTTCACAAATCAATTTCATATAGCATGCAAAATAACCTATTGGCATGCCAATTGTATTCTATCCTATATTCATCTAGGCTCGATGCATATTTCTGTATAATAGTTTCTATTTTAATCCATTTTTCTCACCTTGTACCAACATTAACATTCAAATTTACATTCAACATTCACAATATATAGAATTTAATAAAAATTATCAAAATACACAAAACAATACCATATGAACTTACCATGGCCAAACAACAAAGATATCGATATTGAAGACTAATATGAAATTTTCTCTCTTTCTTGATTATATATTGGTTCTTGATATATACAAGAATGTTATTTCAATTTATCAGTCCCAATTATATTATAACATTCAATTTGATGCATATGACTTCATATTAACATTTTTCTCAATTTCTCTAAAGTTTTACACTTTATTCAATTTAATCCTAAAACCAAAACAAGCTTATTTTTCACAATTAAGCACTAAAATAATCTGTCAAATTTAATTCCCTACTTATATAGCCCTCAAATATTGGAATTTATAAGAATTTCAAGTTAATCTCAATATTTTATCATTTTAGTCCCTAAACTCAAAACTATTCAAAACCACTTTACAAAATAGTCCTATTTCATCATCAAGATTCAAGCTCAACCACTAACAAATAAAAAGCTTCAAGAATAACAATGGTAAATTTTTAAAATTTTAACAAAATTTCAACATATTCCCTAGGCTAGATAGATTAAGCTACAACGATCTCAAAACATAAAATTTACAAAAAAACGATAGCCAAAGGACTTACAAGTAAGGACACAAGTTGGCCGAACATCTTTAGCTCAAAACCATGGAGTTTTTCAGTGGGAAAGAAACAAATGATGAAGATGACAATTCGTTTCTTTTGTTAATAGTAAACATTTACTTATTACCAAATTAACCTTTAGTAAATATTTTAAATTTCATTAAAGATTAGCCTTAAACCATCCACCAACATTTATCAATGTCTAATTATCACATAAATCCTCTACCTTTAACCATTTAAGCCATTTAGTTAATAAAAATCAATATCGATTAACTTTTACAGCTTTTACAATTTAGTCATTTTTCTTTAATTAGCTATCCAAACACCAAAATTACCAGACCAAATTTCAATATGAAACTCTAATGACCTCGTAAATATTACTTAATATTTATAGGCTCACACATCGAAATTGTGGTTCCAAAACCATTGCAAAATGGGCTGTTACAATTTATACGGTGAAAAATGTCATATTTTTACCTATAAAAAAACCTAAAATATATGATGACATAGAAAGACCTGAACTTGTTGTAACGTAGATGGCTTGAATTACTAAAATATTATGATTTGGTGATTGATTATCATCTCAAAAAAGCTAACTTGGTAGCTGATATTTTGAGCCAGACGTCCTTGTTTGCTTTGAGAGCTATGAATGCAAGTTTGAATTTTGAACGTAATGGTTTTATTCTAGCCAAGTTAAGGGTTAAACTAGTATTCTTAATGAAAATTTAAGAATTTCAAAAAAAATTGATTCAGAATTATTGTCAAAATGGGAACTAGTGAAAAATGGTCAAATGACTAATTTCTTTATCGGTGTTAACAATTGCTTGTATTTTTGAGATAGACTATGCATACCGAATGATTTAGGATTGGAAAAATATTTGTTAAATGAAGCTCATAGTAGTGTTTATTCAATTCATCCAAGAAGTAATAAAACGTATAACGATCTAAAATAACGTTACTTGTAGTCGAGAATGAAACGTGAGATATCTGAGTTTGTATCTTTATGATTGATATGCCAGCAAGTAAAAGCCAAACATCAAGTTCTGTTAGGTTTATTATAGCCTGTGATGATTCCTGAGTGAAAGTGGGAGCGTGTTATAATGGATTTTTTTCGGGTTTGTTGTTGACTCTGAAAGAAAATACTTGATTTGGGTTATAGTAGACAGATTGATGAAATCCACTCATTTTATACTTGTTCGAACTGATTATTCAATTGAAAAGTTTTTCAAACTATATGTTTTAGAAATTGTTAGATTTCATGATGTATTGCTATCGATTATCTCTGATTGTGATACGCACTTTACCTCCAGATTTTAGGGTAAGTTACACGTGGCCTTGGGCTCCTGAGTGAATTTCAGTACTGCTTTCCATTCACAAATGGATGACCGCCTGAACAAGTGATTCAGATTCCAGAAGATATGTTACAGTGTTATGTTATTGAATTTGAAGGTAATTAAGAAAAATATTTGCTGTTAGCCGAATTTGCTTCCAATAACAACTATCAGTCAAGCATAATAATGGCACCGTACAATGCTTTTTATTAGTGTAAATGTATAAGCCTGTTATACTGGTTAGAATTGAAGGAAAGAAAGTTAGGTGGGGTTCATCTAGTCTAGAAAATTGAAGATAAAGTTAGAATCATTCGTGATAATTTGAAAGCTGCATCCAATCATTAGAAATCTTTCGCTGATTTGAAAATGAAAAGATATTGCGTTTCCTATTGGTGAGAAATTATTTTTAAAGTCTTTCCCTGGAGAAAAGTTTTGCATTTCAGCAGAAAAGGGAAACTCAGTCTGAGGTTCATTGAGCCGTAGGAAACCCTAGAGAGAATCAGACCCGTGACTTATTGATTAGCATTACCTCCGAAACTTGATGGAATTCATAATGTTTTTCATGTTTCAATGCTTTGTTGCTATTGATCTAATCCATCACAATTGTTATCTCCAAATGACATTGAGTTACAACTCAATTTGACCTAAGATGAAGAACTGGTCAGAATTTTGGCTCAGTAAGTGAAAGAGTTATGGAATAAATGTGTACCATTAGTTAAAATATTGTGGCATTAACACAAAGTTGAGGAAGCTACTTGGGAAATGGAAGAATATATGAGATCTCAATACCCGAACCTATTTTTAGGTAAGAAATTTCAAGTATGAAATTTTATAAGGGGGGAGAGTGTAACATCCTATTTTTCAATGGTACCAGAAATGGTGGTTTTGAAACCCCAATTTCCAATGATCTAGTAATTTTAATGATTGAATAGATAATTAAGGAAAATGAATAAATTGTAAAAGGCATAAAATCTAACCACTAATGAATTTTATTAGTTAAAAGGTTTAAATGGTAAGAGTGGGAGGATTTATAAGGCAATTAAGCCATTAGAAAAATTAGAAGACGTTGAGGTTATTAATTAGTTAAAATTTTATTTTAATAATAAAGGTAAATAATTAGATAAATGAAAAAATAAACAAAAGAAAAATAAAATTATCCTCTTCAAATATATTTTCCAATGAAATTAGAAAAAAAAAAGAACACCATTGTTAAGCTTTAAGGTTCGACCAACACAAAACTCTTGCATGTAAGTGATTTCTTTATTCGTTTCTCGTAAAAAAAATTTTAAGATCATTGTAGCTTAATCTAGGTAACTCAAGGACTATTTCATAAAACTGTTAAAGGTTTTGGAACTTACTATTAATGATTCTTAGTTGTTCATGAGGATAATTGATTAATTTATGAGCTTGGTTGTTAACTAGGACTATTTTGTAAAGAAATTTTGGATAGTTTTGAGCTTAGGGACTAATATGAAAGTATGTTAAGTTTAGCATGAAATTTTGTAAATTTTAGTATTTTAAGGCTGATTAATGATAAAATTATAATTAGTTTTGAGTGTTGGGGTTTAAATGTGGAATTTATAATAGTTTCCATTTTGGGACTAAATTGAATAAAGTATAAAATTTCATAAAAGTTTAAATTGAAACTAAAAGGGTCTTATACACATATATTATCATGATAATGTTGAATTTAATTATTATTTTGATCAAAGATTGAATCGTGTGGAGGAAAATCGGGGAAAAGAGAAAATTACAAAATAGTCCCTACGATTAAGCTTATTAACCGAATATATTAGGTAAGTTCATATTATAGATGAATGTACATATATTTAGAACTTGTGTTGTTATGAATTGGTTTTAATTGAATTGTGGTTGAATTTTTTTTTGTATTAGATTGAAGTTATAAATTGTTTACAATTAAGTACAAGGTGTGTAACACCCCTAACCCGTAACCATCACCGAAAGAGGGTTAAGTGGTATTACCGAACATTTAGAACATTTACAATCATTTTACAACACAAAGTCAATCATCGTCCAAACATATCAAGATTTATGCAAATAGTCCCTTAATGAGGTCTACGAGACCTTAAACATGGGTTAGAAAGGAGTCGGGACTCAACCGAACACACAAAAATTTCTAAAAATTAAACATTTTTCCAAGCTACAGAGGTCACACGCCCTTGTGGGTAAGCCGTGTGCCTTGCACGGCCTCGGACACGCCCATGTGTCTAAGACGTGGCAAAACAGGGCATACATATTGACTTGTTCACACAGCCTAAAAAATGCCCGTGTGCCTCACCCGTGGTCGACACTGACTTGCACCACACGGCTAGTCACACACCCGTGTGTCTAGCCCGTGGTCGAGCCTAACTTGATACAATTTACAAACTCGAAAGACATGGTTGAGCCACACGCTCGTGTGCTCAACCGTGTGGTCAATTATAGGCCATTTTCAAGGCCAAATTACCATCCACACTTTGGGATCACCTAAAAGCATCAAAACAATATCAAATCATGCCTTAAATGCAATCAAAACATACCAAATATGCATCTCTTTAACCTCATAACATCCTCAATCATTTTCCTATGCAAATCTCTCTCAACTTACTACACAAGTATTATTTACACATTCAAAATCATGAAATATATGTATCATCAAATTTATACCATTTCAAAGCATAAACATACTACTTCCATATTCCAAGACTATTCATAAAGACCATTCACATAGTGCACACATACACATATTAACCATTCTTTTTACTCATCTAAGGCATATACCAAAATCATCCATCTTTCAAGCCATATCACATGGCAAGAACTATACAACTCAAAATATACCATATTTACTAGCCTATACATGCCATATACCAAATATATACATCTTCCAAAAGTACCAAAATTGTAACACCTCAAACCTGAGTCCAACACTGAGACCAAATACAAGGCATTACCATGCTTAATCTTACTTAACACTTCGAAACGGGCTATAAAATTTCGTTTAAGCCTATCACTTACTCAATCTCAGACTACGAGGCCTTAAACATACTCTCGAGAGGTTTTGTGAAATTATGTGATGATGTATGAATGTATGCAAATGAGAGTGGTAAAAGGCTTGGTAGATAGCCTATTAATTGTCCACATAGGCAGACACACAGGCGTGTGTCTAGACCGTGTAAAAGGCGCGGTTAGCACATGGTCGTGTGCCCAAGCCGTGTGGATAAGTCAGAATATCAAGGTTTGGCACACAGGCCAGTGCCATAGGCGTATCAGGGCCTGTGTGTCTGCCTATGTGGACAATTAATAGGCTATCTACCAAGCCTTTTACCACTCTCATTTGCATACATTCATACATCATCACATAATTTCACATAACATCAATATAACTCTTGAATTATCTCCTTTAATCATAAAAGAAACAAAGTCTTCATCCCATGCACTAAGGAGAACTATTACCAATATGATTACAAACAACTTAAGCCATTATCTATGGCCATACACAACAAAACTATAAGTTCTATTAGGCCAACACAATTTGGCTACATCAATTAGAACTTAATCAACTTTAAAAGAATCCCTATAAATGCCATGACTCATAAGAACTTGAGACATCATACCAAGCATCTACTCGGTAGTGTGAAAACATCTCAGGCGGCCTCCAACCTAAACTAGTTAAAATAACCTATAAAAGATGGAAAAAGAAAAGGAGTAAGCAATAATGCTTAGTAAATTCATTTGCATATAACTGAAAAATACTGATATTCATTGAATATACACAACCACAAAGTATTATAATGAGTTTTACTCATTAACTCATGGTTACTTACTCAACCATTCTTGAAACTTACTCATTCTATCTCTTACCACATTCTAACCATGCCACAAGCCAATTGCTCGTGTTAATTAGCCTACATCCCTGTACTGATCGCCACATGATCATACAAAACGACACATCAAGCATTTTCAATAAGCCACTCATATTACTAACCTCTCGGTGGTTTCACACTTAGCCCACCATCGATCTCAAATAGGATGGTAACACACATAGCTCACCCATTATTTATACTTATGGTGGTTTTGCACTTAGCCCACCAAATAATTTTTATAAGCGATGGTATCGCACACAGCCCATCGATTAACAATTAATCAGGTGGTAACGCATATAGCCACCGTTAAAATATAGTTGATGGTATCGCACACAGCCCATCACTACCATCAATAAAGTGATATCGCACATAGCTCACCATTATTATACATTTATGGATAGTTATCCACATGTATTTTGCTATTTCTAATGTTCACCCGAGAACATCCTCACGCACTACTGTTCTTTCTTAACTTTCTACTATATTCGTTCGCATTCATACAATGCATTAATAAATATATCTCATGCACTAAGGTACATTTATTATACATAACCTACTAGGGGTTCATCCTCTACTGAATTCATCTCAATTCGATTCTAACACACACTTGTGCTTCTCATGGTACCATCACATACTTTCTCTCTTTCGACATACTGATTGAATCACTCAAATTATTAAATAACACTTTTGAGTATCATACACCTAATATCATATTGACATCATACCCCAATAGGGTCTTACATGCATTAACATATAGATGCCATGTCCCCGACATGGTCTTATACAAATTCTTTTACCAAAGCCATATTCCAATATGGTCTTACACGGGACCTTAATTATCATCATATCATGCCATATGTAGTAGCCATTATTCTTAGATTGAATTCTTCTGACATCTCAACGAAAGATATTTCATACATTCATAAAGTAAATATACACTCCATACAACATTGGAATACTAAATTAACTTGTACGTAATTGCAACATTTGCACATGAACTTATCTCGATGTCGAAAGGGCCGAAAGGGACTTTTTGCCCACATTTCTCTTTTCACTCGTTCTAGGTCCAAAACTCATTTTCTTTGATCTAGAACAATGAAATTTACTCATTTAACCACTTATAAATCATAATACACCATAATCTAAACTTAGGCAAAAATGACTAATTTGCCCTTATACTTTGGCAAAATTATGATTTTTCCCGTAGGCTCATAAATGATTTTTTATCACATTTTCTTATTAAACAAGCCTAGCTAAACATTTAATCCTCTTAAAACTATTCACAATTCCAACTATTTCATGCCATAATAAACAAATTACAACTTTTTCATTTTAGCCCCAATTAGGTGTTTTCACAACACCTTTCACAAAAGTTATTTACCAACATCCTATCATTCATTTTCTCCCATAAAAACTCATCAAACAACATAAAATCTCTCATGGAAAGTCCCTAGACTTTCAACCATGTTGCAAATTAGTCCCATCATTAGCTAGCTTAAGCTTTGGGGACTCCAAAAATACAATTTTTTATCAAGAACGATCATCAAAATCACTTACTTGTGTGGCAAAATATTTGCTTAACTTTTTGAGCTCCATTACCCTTATTTCTCTTCAATTTTTGGTGGATGAAGGTGGAGGAATAGTGAAAAGATGATAACATCTTTATTCATCTTATTTTATTCATTTTTACTACCTAATTTCCACCAAATTTGACCAACATTTAATATCTAGTCCCCTGTGGCCGGCCATCACTCTTCCAATGGCCTATTTACACTTTAAGGACCTCCAATAATATTCCTTAGTCAATTGGCACCTCTAAAAAATAAAATAGAACTTTCACACTTTATGCGATTTGCTCATTTTTCATAATTTAGCTAGAAATCGCTAAAATTAAGGCACCAAAATTTTCATGCATCGTTAAAAACATGTTATAACACATAACATAGCATGAAAATAATTTTCTCTAACCTCGAATTATTGATTTCGAGATCACTATTTTGACTAGATCTTAAATTGGCAATTACAATTCTCCCCGAAAATATTATCAGGAGGAGTTGCTACCAACATTCTTAAAACATTTCCATCAACTCTTCAAAATCACAAATCTACTTATCCTCAAGTTCTCTTGCCAACAACCTTTAAGCTATGATACACAAGGTCGAAACGTAACTCGAGACCTAAGTTATTCTTCCTCTAGGGCATATACCCAGTAATCCACCAATTTGGAACTCTGTACATGTCCAAATGATTATTCGAATCTTTACTGGTTGATTCACTACAATTCGAATAACATCCCCCTCATGGGAGTTTTGTTAAACTAAATTTGAAATCTATTATACTTTGTCACATTATCACTCTAAAATAGTCACTGACTATAATAGTCTTGACTTGCACCTTTTAAAAAAAATTCAACTTTTAGCGGTGAACTACTTCTAACAAAAAACTCAAACATATCATGAAATGTACTCTATTGTCAAAACATTTATGCACATAACTGTATTTCCTTATTTTTGCATTAGTAGATATGCTATTATTAAATTTCACACCAAAACTTCTGAACCCTTTTATTTTGAACGAAAGACTTGCTCTAGTCATTAACCTCGCTGAAACTAGGATATTACCAACTAAGATCAACCAAGTAACTAACTCGCATTGCTTAGCAAGATTTTTCCATCCCGACATATACACTATATCCACTAACTGAGAAGTATTACAACAACTATGCCTACCATTGTAATAGCTCAAGTCGTTTCCACTATTTCATTTTCAAAATCTTCTGTAGCGTAAGATACTCTCACTCATTAAAATTTAGAAAATACACATCGATTTTCCCATGGATCATTTTATAACATCTAACTCACAACACAGGCACAAAAGTGATCGTCTCGGTTTGAACATTTCGATGAGCATATCCTTGTATCATGCTCCCCACTCATGTATACACAAAATTTTATTCTCTTTATTGATTCATGCATGAATATACACAAAACTTGAATCATATCTCAATACATTAATATACTCTTTTCTCCATACTAAGAGCATATTTTAAGCACACTCTCATCTAAGTTTCTCTTTCTATACTAATCTAACACCTTTACTATCGTCATATCTCACGATAGCAGAGACATCTCGATCGAATTTCATTAACTCTATTAAGCTTACTCGAAAACCCATCACACAACGTGAAACTTGTGATTTCACTTCTTATACTAGAATCATCACCAACTTCCTCCTCAAAGTACTCGAATAGGGTTACGAGGAGATAAAAGAATGTCAATTTCAATTAACTAAATTGACAAACGTTTTTTCTGACTTTTACTATCAGCTAAAATTCTCACACAATCACGATTTATGAAAAGAACAACTACATTAGCCCTGAAAGGCAACAGATATTTATACATAACACTCAAGGAGATTATTATAATCCATCCATGACATCAACTAACCATGCACAAACTACAGGCTTCGAGCCAACCTACTCATACTTGCCATTTATTTAGCACATACTGTACCACACATCGTACTCGTTTCTTCTTGACTCGCTTACGAGTGCCTGTATTTACCCATTCACATGGCTTTAGTACAATTCTTATTTCTGCCTCTAGACTCAGCTATATGTCCCATTGATCACTAGGGATAATCAAAGATGCATATTCATCGTCATTCATGTAGGTACGAAACCAATGCCGCATCTTCGAGGTGGTCTTATATGGAGTCACCCCTATATGCTAATGTCATATGCCAGATAAGGTTTTATATGGACTTTCACATCAAATATCCATGCCATATTCCGAATATGGTCTTACACGATTCTCATATTCATTATCGAAGCCATATCTCGGATATGGTCTTATACAGGATCTCAACTCAGTGAGGCCATGTCCGGACATGGTCTTATACGGGACTTTATCTATTTCATATCTCAATGATAGCTTTTTCATTATAGTCCTCTAAGACTTCAACCTCATGTTCAGGAACAATTACTCTATTTAGTAGAGTATCATTTATCAATGTGATACAAAGCATTCTCAATTATGCTAACATAAATATTGCATTATTCATATGCAAACTTACTCAACTTGACTCTCATAACATCTCATCATAATTCAACAATGGTAAGGGGGTGAGGTTGTAGAGCCCCTTAACTTTGACTCTTGTGACTATATGCATATAATTTAATATTCATCACCAATAAAATATCATCGTAGTCATACAACTCGCTCCAAGTGAGTGTCCACGTTTATCATGCTACAATCGTTTCTATTACTCATACTTTTTAACAGTGATTTCACTTACTCAAGTTCCACATTAATATCTACTTGAGTACTCAACATTTAACTCTACTTTCTCTTAGTATCGCTTATTAATCTAGAGATGTCTTACGAGTTTGAGTACGTTGTTTACTTGATTGCCATAATCCAACTATGGTCTTACTCATATCACACATCATATTCTAGCTATTTTCTTACATGTCATCACAATACCATAGTCTCTCTATGGGCTTACACGAAATCTCATATCAATACCAATGACATATCCCTGATACGCTTTTACATGGAACTCATGTCGATGCCGATGTCATATCCCGGATATGGTCTTATACGAGATCTTATAACTCGATGTCGATGCCATATCCCATATATGGTCTTATACAAGATCGTACTCAAATGTCGATGCCATGTCCCAGATATGGCTTATACGAGATCTTTCTTTGGTGCCGAAGCCTTGTCCCAGCATGGTCTTACACGGAATCACTATTCGATGCTAACGTCATATCCTAGATATGGTCTTACACGGAATCACCTTTCAATGCTGACGCCATATCCCAGATATGGTCTTACACAAAATCACTATTCGATGCCGATGCCATATCCCAGATATGGTCTTACATGGGATTGTGTATCGTTGCCAATGCCATGTCCCAAACATGGTCTTAATAGAATCACATGTATTGCCATGGTCCAACCATGGTCTTATTCATCAATTGTCATTGGACGATCGTACTCATCTCCTGTATTCTATTAAATCAAACTTTCTTGTTTAACTTCGACACTATAACATGTGTGGCTTCATAACAGAGTCACAAAACAAAATATTATACATTTTCTAATTTAACAGTCACACATGAGATTTAACCATGTGGACATATTTATCCAACATCATTCAAATAATTGTACATAAACACATATCCCGTTCTCTGGATAAATTTACTCACTATATGCACTTAACCCAATAAGTTAAGTATATAACACTATACGCATGTAAAATTAATATAAGTAAGCTCATCACTTCATAACTCTTATTTCATTCCTCAACCTGGAATTATATCATTCCATATCTTATCATACACATGTCATAAAATTCTATTCATACTTCTCTAAATTTCAACAATGCATGAGCACATTTCAATTACCTCAATGCCACTTACAACCTTATTGAAATTAGCTCCGTTGGGAATCATCCCTTTCTTAACAAAATAATTTCATTAGAGCAATGAGACATCACACTATCACGATCCGCATATGGCATGTATAGCTAGACTCTTAATCATGCTAGGTTAGTTTGAGAACTGACTAAACCATAGCTCTGATACCACTAAATGTTACACGTCATACCCCAGTACGATACCAAGACTGTATACAAGGCATTGCCATGCTTAATCTTACTTAACACTTTGAATAGGCTATAAAATTTTGTTTAAGCCTATCACTTACTCAATCTCGGCCTACGAGGCCTTAAACATAGTACTGAGAGGTTTTGGAACTAATCCTGAAACTTTTACGAACTCAAGAAACTTTTCATCAAAATAGGGGCCACACGCCCGTGTGCCCCTAAGACATGCCCGTGTCTTCCACTCGTGGTTGACACTAACAAAACCACACGGCCTTGGCACACTTGTGGCACTGGCCCGTGTGCCAAACCTTGATATTTTGACTCATCCACACGGCTTTGGCACGCGACCATGTGCTAATCGTGCCTCTAACACGGTCTAGACACACGTCTGTGTGTGTGCCTATGTTGTAACATCCGTAAATCGGGGCTTTGCATTTCGCATGGTTGCATGTGTATTGTATGGTAGGTATGTTAGTTTGGACTATTTTAGGGTCTAGGCTTGAGCCAGGGATAGGTCAGAGTCATAGCAAAGAGTTGCGTTTTGGGCTTCTAGAGGAAGGGAGCTGTTTGAGCTGGGTGTTAAAAGTAATTGATGAGAGGTTAAGACATAAGAGAAGTGCCTTGGTAAGGTGGTAAGGAGGCGCCACTTAAGGCTTGGAGAAGTGACGCCTCAAGGGGAGCAAGGGAGCCTTGGTTTGAGCAGCAGAATTCCCTTTTCTGCTTGTTATTTTGACGCCAAGGCTAGGGGGAAGTTGTGTTCAGGTGGGACTCTGATGGATGAGGAGTGAAAGGAGTCAACGCATTTGAATTTTGTGGTAGAGAGAAATTTTTGGAGTTGACTCATTCAAATTGATTTGAATGGGTGGCCAGGAGGAATTCATGGAGATGGGTATGTGAGCTTAGCCAAAACATGAATTCTAGTTAGGGAAGGGAGCAATCGGTTTTGGGTGCTTGGGGGTGTCGAATTCTTATAGTAGACTTGGGGGAGCATTTTCGGCATCCTATACTTTATTTCTTTTTGGTCAAAACTGAAATAGCCATAGTATCTAAGTGTCGTTTTCTTTGTTTTCCTTTTTTCAAACCCAAAGCCGAAATCACCATTCCAATTCCTCTTTCAACTTCATCCCTTCTCTCAACCTCGTTTGTGCTAAAACCGAAATCTCTTCTCATATCCCTTACTTCTTGTGTTGGCCGAACCCACTTGTTTCTCCCTTGGCATTAATATTTCATTCATTTTGCTATTTTTCCTAAAGAGCTGAACCCTCATTCTTCATTCCTCTTCTCCATCTTCTTCTGCCTTGATTAGCCGAAACCTTAAGGGGTCTCCTCCTTTGCCGAAATCCTTGCAACTCTCCTCTCTGTTCTTCTAAACACTTTGGCCGAATACCCTTGGCCACCTTTTCTTTCTCTTTTTGCGTTCCTTCCTTCTTGATTGGGGTGCCAAAATCTATTCCTCTTCTCTGGGTTCTCAAAATCGAAACCTCAATTAATAACTAGGTAAGATCTCAATTTTCTCTTTTGTTCTTATGGCCAAATCTCCTTAGCATACTTACATCTCTATTCTTTTTCTCTCTTTCGATTGCTATGGTGTGAAATGCCAAAATCCCTAAGCATCCTGGTGATGATTGTATTTCTATTTTTGGTTTTTCATCAGACTCTCTCTTGTTCCAAGCCGTTGCCGATTCTTGCTAGGGGTGATCGAATCTGTCGGGTTAAGGTAAGGGGGGAGGCAATCGCTTGTATTTTGCGTTATCTCTTTTAGGATTTCTTGATCAAAGCCGAATGGCTATTTGCTTAGTAGTGTTATGCTTGGTCGAATACAGGGGAGTGTGGTGACGCCATCTTGGGTAAATTTTCGGGATTTATTGGTTGTGAGTTACGCTTAGAGCCTCGGGTTTTTTATGGACCCTAATGGCGCTTGAATGTTAGAATGTTTTCACAAACCTTGATGGATTCTCGAGATTTTCTAAAACTTTACCATCGGGTAAAAAAAAATTTTAAGCGGTTTAAGCTTTATAATATTGTGACTAAGTCTCAGTGATTCAAACCAATTTTGGTTTCCAATCAAACAAGACATTTTTTTTCAACTTAAAACGGCGACAACCTCACCCTTCCTTTCTATTTTCTGAGTTTTATCGAAACAAGCTTTCTCATTTAATTTGTGACATCTTTTTATTTCGGATTCGTTCGTAGTGTGTTGACTAGGTTTGGGGTGTTACATATGTGGACAATTAGTAGGCTATCTACCAAGCCTTTTGCCACTCTCATTTGCATACATTCATACATCATCACATAATTTCACATAACATCAATTTAACTCTTGAATTATCTCCTTTAATCATAAAAGAAACAAAGTCTTCATCCCATACACTAAGGAGAACTATTACCAATACGATTACAAACAACTTAAGCCATCATCTAGGGCCATACACAACCAAACTATAAGTTCTCTTAGGCCAATACAATTTGGCTACATCAATTAGAATTTAATCAACTTTGAAAGAATCCATATACATGCCATGACTCATAAGAACTTGAGACATCATACCAAGCATCTACTTGATTGTGTGAAAACATCTCTGGTAATCTCCAACCCGAACTAGTTAAAATAACCTATAAAAGATGGAAAAAGGAAAGGAGTAAGAAATAATGCTTAGTAAGTTCATCTGCATATAACTGAAAAATACTGATATTTATTGAATATACACAACCACAAAGTATTATAATGAGTTTTACTCATTAACTCATGGTTACTTACTCAACCAGTCTTGAAACTTACTCATTCTATCTCTTACCACATTCTAACCATGCCACAAGCCAATTGCTCGTGTTAATTAGCCTACATCCCTGCACTGATTGCCATATGATCATACAAAACGACACATCAAGCATTTTCAATAAGCTGCTCATACTACTAACCTCTCAGTTGTATCGCACTTAGCCCACCATCGATCTCAAATAGGATGGTAACACACATAGCTCACCAATTATTTATAATTATGGTGGTTTTGCACTTAGCCCACCAAATGATTTTTATAAGTGATGGTATCGCACACAGCCCATCAATTAACAATTAATCAGGTGGTAGCGCACACAGCCCACCGTTAAAATATAGTTGATGGTATCGTACACAGCCCATCACTACCATTAATAAGGTGATATTGCACATAGCTCACCATTATTATACATTCATGGATAGTTATCCACATGTGTTTCTGTATTTCTAATGTTCACCTGAGAACATCCTCACGCACTAATGTTCTTACTTAACTTTCTACGATATTCGTTCGCATTCACACAATGCATCAATAAATCTATCTCATGCACTAAGGTACATTGATTATACATAACCCACTAGGGGTTCATCCTCTACTGTATTCATCTCAATTTGATTCTAACACACACTTGTGCTTCTCATAGTACCATCACATACTTTCTCTCTTTTGATATACTGATTGAATCACTCAAATTGTTAAATAACACTTTTGAGTATCATACACCTAATGTCATATTGACATCATACCCCAATAGGGTCTTACATGTATTAACATATCGATGCCATGTCCTTGACATGGTCTTATACGAATTCTTATACCGAATCCATATTCCAATATGGTCTTACACGGGACCTTAATTATCATCATATCATGCCATATGCATTAGCCATTATTCTTAGATTGAATTCTCTTGACATCTCATCGAAAGATATTTCATATGTTCATAAAGTAAATATACACTCCATACAAAATTGGAATATTAAATTAACTCGTACGTAATTGCAACATTTGCACATGAACTTACCTCGATGTCGAAAGGGACTTTTTTCCCACATTTCACTTTTCCCTCGTTCTAGGTCCGAAACTCATTTTCTTTGATCTAGAACAATGGAATTTACTCATTTAATCATTTATAAATCATAATTCACCATAATCTACACTTAGGAAAAAATGACTAATTTGTCCTTATACTTTGGCAAAATTATGATTTTTCCCCTAGGCTCGTAAATGAATTTTTATCACATTTTCTTATTAAACAAGCCTAGCTAAACATTTAATCCTCTTACAGCTATTCACAATCCCAACTATTTCATGCCATAATAAACAAATTACAACTTTTGTATTTTAGCCCCAATTAGGTGTTTTCACAACACCACCTTTCACAAAAGTTGTTTATCAACATCCTATCATTCATTTTATTCCATAAAAACTCATGAAACAACATAAAATCTCTCATAGAAAGTCCCTATACTTTCAACCATGTTGGAAATTAGTCCCCTCATTAGTTAGCTTAAGCTTTGGAGACTCCAAAAATACAATTTTTTATCAAGAAAGATCATCAAAATCATTTACTTGTGTATAGAAATGTTTGCTGAAAATTTTGAGCTCCATTACCCTTATTTCTCTTCAATTTTCGGTGGATGAAGGTGGAGGAATAGTGAAAAGATGATAACATCTTTATTCATCTTATTTTATTCATTTTTACCACTTAATTTCCACCAAATTTGACCAACATTTAATATCTTGCCCCCTATGGCCGGCCATCACTCTTCCAATGGCCTATTTGCACTTTAAGGACCTCAAATAATATTCCTTAGTCAATTAGCACCTCTAGGAAATAAAATAGAAATTTCACACTTTATGCGATTTAGTCATTTTTCACAATTTAACTAGAAATCGCTAAAATTAAGGCACCAAAATTTTCATGCATCGTTAAAAACATGTTATAACACATAACATAACATGAAAATAATTTCTCTAACCTTGAATTAGTGATTTCAAGATCACTATTCTGACCAGCCCCTAAATCGGCTATTACAAAAATAGATAGTCGACAGTGTGTTTGAGTCGCTGACGATCCCCGAATCTGAGCTAGCTTTAAAGACACTGTAAATAGCGAAACACTTCACACAGTAAGCTCTAAAGATTAGTAAGTTCGTAATATAACACATTTTACTCAGTAATTCAATTCTAATACATAAATTAAACCATCACTTAGATCAATTCACAAATATACACCCTATTATCCATAGCTAGTATGGTCACTCAATCATCCACATTTCCACTTACAAAATCATTACCCACATAGGTTCCATACATATTGATCGTGTGTTAGAGTCTTAAAAATTTATAAAAAGAATGATCGAACCTAAAAACTAACCAAGACAATGATGGAGGCAAGCGCACCTATCGAACAATAGTATAGTTTAATGGCAAGACCGGATTTCGAACCCAAAGGAACCAAAAGTACTAATACTAACTTTATTTTTATTATTTAGCCTAAGAATTAAGAGAGTTGTTATCTAATCTTAAATTAACTAACTACTATGCTAAAGATGCGAAGACAAAAAGATTGAATTGGAGAAATACTTGAGGGAAAAACCAATTAATTAAGACAATACCCGAGGAAGAATCCACCTAGACTTCACTCGTTATCTAACTCTGAACCAGACGATTTATTCACTTGACTTGATCCATAGAATTCCCTAATTTATATTAAAACCTCTTTTGAGGCTACTAATGTCTAACCCTAGGCTGATTAATTGAAATCTCTTTCTAATTAAAACCCTTAGAATTGCATTAACTCGATCTATGGACTCCTATATTAGGTTTGACCCTAATCCGGTAGATTTTTGTCATCCTATTTCTAGGGTTGCAATCAACTCCGCTTAACTATGCTAGATCTACTCTTAAACAGGGACTTTTGTTCCACTGCTTAAGCACATCAATACTTTAGTTAATATCCTGAAATATCAAAGCAAGAATTAGGAACACGTAATTAAGAACAAATCAAGTATTTATCATACAGCTTAGAAAACAATAACAAGATCCGTCTTAAGTTTCATCCCCCTCAGGTATTTGAGAGGTTTAGTTCATAATAATAAAAGAATACATCTCAGAAGAAAATATAAAACAAAACATAAAGAAAACCCTAAAACCCCCTGAAGGAATTGAAGGAGAAATACTCAGTCTTGAGTATGATTCCGGCTTCTCGAGATGAATCAACTGGCTTTCTTTGAGTGAATCCCACAATTTGGCCCTTTTGGCTTGGCTCTTTAGCCTAGCTGAACGCCCCCTTGAAGGTTGGCCTCTAGGGTGTTTATATAGGCTTTTGGAATGTCTTTCTTTGCCTCTAAGTACCCTAATCCGAATAGAACTCTTCTTAGCTACGGCAGGAACACGCCCATGGCACACACCCGTGTGATTCGAGGCCAGGCAGTGTTCGGGTCTGTTAATGAGGCACGACCATGTGGTATTGGGCGCAAGGCATGTGTAATTCGTGTTAGGCCCATTTTCTCCATTTTTGGCCCATTTCTCATTCTTTTCATCCTCCAGTGCTCTCCTGAGTATAAAACATGAAAACAAAGCATTAAGAGCACCAAATTCCACAATTAAAGAGATAATTCATCCAAAAGTATGCTAAATACGAGATTAAAATATGTTCATATTTTGGTTTATCAAATACCCCCACACTTAAGCTTTTGCTTGTCCTCAAGTAAAATTCTCGACTCACAATTAAAATGAACTTCCCTCAATTCATAATATTCATTGATAATGTTTCATCATAATTCATGAATAATTTATACATGGATAATTTAACTTAAAGAGTCCTAAAGATTCAAACAATCAAATTCATAAGTTTATAGCACGAAAAATATAGGTGTTTCTCCTTATCTAAATAATTACCTTTAATTCAAAATTGACAAGAGTTGGCATCCTCACTAAAGAGTCACTCAAGTCACTCAAGGTGTTTAAAGTTTAAAATAAAGCACTCATCCGTCAACATGAAAAGTTAATCCCATAGGCTTGCTTGAAAATCAAATCTCCACCAAGGCTTGCTTGAAAATCAAATCTCCACCACTATAAAATGAGATGATACACAAGTCAAAAGGTCTTTAAAGGGTTGTAATGGGGTTTAGGCTAAAGGTGCGGATAAAGGCTAAATTAGAGGGTTAGAATCGAGATTGAGTTGATAAATTACCTAACTAGAAAAATGAACTAATCCTAAATACTCACATCAATTAAAAACATGAAATACTAATAATATGAGCTTCTTATTCAAGATGTTGAATTTAATTGTATAAGCTCACTTAATTATAGAACTAATAATGAATATACTTCGATTTTTTTTAAGAACAAAACAATAAATACATAATATAAGAAAAAAAATTCAACTACTGAAATAAAATAATTAGGCAACTTATCAAATCAAGTCTCGATAGAAGGGTAGTCAAAAGGAATAGTGATAACAAATACATGATGGGTTTTGGGTTAATATTAGTGGGTGAGTCAATAAAAAGGTTGTAAGGATCAAAAGGGTTCACTAGGGGTTAATTGTGAAGGTAGGCTTTTGGTGGAGTAAGTGGGTTAAATCCTAGGAGCATTTATCATCTCAGTATATCAAATCAAAGGTGTGGTCTCGACATGTATAATCGAAAAAAGTTCTAGAATAACAAATCAATGTTGGCACACTCATAATCAATAAATGTGAGCACGAAAAAAATGTATTCTCTAAAAGGCTCAAAATCTCACAAAGTTATGGGTTTTTGATGACAACCTTATAAATTCCAAATTTTAGGGTAATAATTAGATTCATGTAGATAACCTAACAAAATTTTAATTCTGAAAAATAGACTTATCATGCTTGATTCTCTAGTCTCCTAAAGTTTAAATCATTAATGCACAATTATCAATGAATTAATCTAAAACATATCAATAAAGATCATAAATCAACAGGAATTTCATTCTAATTAGTGATATGAGGAAATTACTTAAGACAAGATATCATTCAAGGATTTTGAGAATAATGCAAAAAGTTGGGAACTTTTCTAAATAAATTTTCACCCCTCCACACTTAAGATGTACATTGTCCTCAATGTACAAAGATAGATAATATCAAAATATTAATAAAATCATAAGATATGGAGAGAAGTAAAACTTCTTGAATTTTGGACGGATCCTTGAGAATGAAACTTGTAGGTATGGAGTAGAGGGAATGCATGATGAACTAAACAGATGTGAAGGTATGTGAAAATATTCCAGTTCCTTAGTAGAACCTTGAATCTTTTGAAACTGCAGAGTCATCAGTAACTTTTTAGGGGGTTATGTTATGATATTTACTCAAAGATTAGAGAATCGGAGAAAAAAGATATTGGAATTTTACTAATAAAAGTTTAGAACAAAATAAAAAGCAAAGGTGTGAACTAGCAAATTATATAAAAAAAGGGTACATCAAAATAAAATAAAAGTAAAAACAAAAATTAAATTAAAGATGGAACTAAAAATAAAAAGGAATCAAAAGTCCTCATCATTGCTTGGATCGCGAGTTGGTAGAGGCGGTGATATATGAAAGTGATGACAAGTCTGCTGAAAAGTCACATCAATGCCATCGAATCGTTGAGCGGTGTCATTGAATTGTTGAGTACAGTACTGCTTGAACTGAGTGAGATGTGTAGAGATGTCTGAAAGTGAAGCAGCCGCATGAACTGGTCGATGGCTCGGTTGTGGTTCCTCATGTGGGTGTGGGACATTGTCAGTAATGTCCTTAGGATCCTCCTTTCGATGGTAGGTGTTGGCCAATATTGGGGAGGATCGGTTCTACATCAACATTGGATCATCCTCATATGTAACATCGTCTGGATTTCCTATGGGGACATTTGACTAGCCAGTGTGAGTGAGGAGATCTAAGCGGCGGTGTTGAGGAGCCCAAAATATCGAGCCAAGCGTGTGATGTATGGACCCATAGATATGACCCCTCTCCTATATTACTTCGTTTGATGTTGAACGGCACGAGCTATGAAATAGGCTAGGTCAAAAATGTGTCCATTTGCAATGTACTATAGGAAGTAGGTGTCACGTGCATTAACAACCCCGGTGCTCTCTCGCCTTTCTATCAATGTGTGAGCTAAAATTGTAACATCCATGGTTTAGGGGTCTTGCATCTCTTCTTAAGTTATATGTATGTGGTAGTGTGCTCTATATGTTGTTTGTATGTGTTTGGGGTTTCGGGAAACCTTGAGGCTAAGTTTGGACCTTAGGTAAATTTTTGGTTTAGAGCCTTTAGGGGAGAGCTAGGGGAGATAGGCCTTAAGAGTTCTTATGTGGAGTTTAAGACACAATATGGGAAGTGGTGAAGTGGCAAGGGAGGCGCCACTTAGTGCATAAGGGAGCGACACCTCAGGGAGCTAGTGGGGCAAGGTTCGAGTTGCGGAGAAAGCATTTTGAAGGTGTCTTTTGCGTCAAGGGAGGATGGAGAGTTAGACGGCAAGCAAACTCTGAATGGATGAGGTGTGGATTGGGTCAATAGCTTAAATTTGTGGCTAAGAAGGGATGTAGGAGTTTGATTATTCAAACTCATTTGAATGAGTGGAAGGGGGAAAATAGGAGGAAAAGAAGGGATTTGGGAGAGATGAGGAGTTGGCCGAATATTGGATGCTAGGGGGAGGTGACATTTTCGGTCATATGGAGGGGGAATAGGTGCCGAATGTGCTTTAGCTATTTAGGGGTCATTTTACTTTCGGTTTTCTTTTCTTTTCTTTTAGCTCTTTGCCGAAAAGTGGTGTACCAAAAGCTAGTAATTGTGTGTTTCTTTTCTCCCTGTTTCTTAGAGTCCAAAACCGAAAGTAAGATTTTCCATTTGGGGCATTCATCTTTTTCTTTTTCCTCTTGGAATTGTTCACTCCCTTAGTCCCCAAAGTCGAACCCATCTCTTTATTTCCACCATAGCCGAAACACCCATAAACCTTCAACCCTCTCTTTTCTTTTCATTTGCTAGAAGCCGAATAACCTTTCTACTTCTTTGAATCTTGGCCAAATCTGTCAGACTCTGTTCCAATCGGATCTAATAGTTGGTAAGGGTTCTCTTCTTGTCGTTTTGCTTCTCTTTCTCTTGGTTGCCGAAAGCTAGATGCATAACTTTGTATAGGTGTGGCCGAATCTATTCAAGGTGGTGACCTTGTGTCCATTTTTGGAAGCCGACATTGGGGGTATCTAAGAGCTTTCAGGATTTGATCGAGCAAGGTAAGAGGGGTGTACTTTTGGTTCGGCCATAGGCCACATCTTTGATTTTATGCAGTTTAGCCGATTCTAACTAGACTGATGTAGGGGGAGTTTGACAAAGGTTGACAAGGAGCCGTCGAATTTTGGATCTATTTCAGTAAGAGTATTTGAATATGAATAGGTTTTGTCTCGTTTAGATTTGATTTAATGTTTAACCGGGTCTCTTGATTAAGTGACATTCAATGGATGCAAGTACCAGACAATGAGAGAAAGGGGTTGTCCCTACCCTTAAGTTCAAGAAACGTTTGGTTTCTGCGATTCGGGATTGGCCATCGGGGTGTGGGCCAGCATCGAAAAGAGACAAGCAGATCACTGTAATCTCTTCAAGTGAGGACATTAGGGAAATTGAGAGTCTAGTGCTTCAGGTTATCAGGTGTGTGGTTAATTCACTGTTTCCCTGTTAGTCAATTAATTATATGTGTTATGTGTGTGATAACCGGTACAGTGGTTGTGGTGGAATTGTTACCCTTAATTGGGTATTTCGGTAACCAGGTTAGTACCCTATCTGAGGTGTGGTTGTGGTTGATTACTGTGAATACTTGTGAGCATGCCGTATGCCTACCTAATATGTCCATGCATTATTCTATCATATCATTATAACATGTTGCATATGCATGGGATCGGGATACATATATTAAATGAAGGACAGGGTGTACATTTATGTACGTGGTGATGATTGGCTATGTGCCATATCATGGCTTGATGTCGGCTGTGTGCCACATCATGGGATGATGTTAGCTTCGTGCTTCATCGTGGTTGATGATGACCATGGGTCACATCGTGGATATCGAGATTTGCTCACATAGTGATCGGTGGCCAGGCCACGTTATATTTGGTCACATGGTGATCGGTGGCTAGGCCACATTGTATTGACTTTGAGCAGCATGACTGCCAAAGAGGTGTGTAGCGAATGGAGGGTCGATTTAGTAATCCCCTGGTGTGTGGTGGCAGGATACGGGGTGTGTAGCGGATGGACATTAGGTTGGGATGGGTAACATTTTGCATCTTCATGTGTGTGGTATATGGATTGTATGGTTTTGGGCCAAGCCCATTTGGGAAACATGTGGAATAATTGCACACTGAGTCTATTCGACTCATCCTATTTTCTTAAACAATGCAGGTGATACGTGATACATGGATCGGGCTGGAGTAGATTCGAGGTGGCCATGCAGAAGTTGTTTTAATTCTTTATGCACTTGGATTCTTAATTACTTTTGGGTTAATATCTCTTTATTGTAATAAGGCCATTTTAAATATTTGGGGATTTTTACTATATTGAGTTAGAATGACTATCGGTTAATAACTGGAAACGATTTTGGAAATAATTTACAACTTAAAGACTTAAATTAAAGTTTTAAACCCAGATACTATTAACAACTCAATTTCCTTTGAATTTCCAAACATACAATGTTTTAAACTACACACGACCTTCAAAGTTTTCATTACCTTCGGCAACCTACTTTCCAAAGCGACAGTCATGTTGCAAAACCCGTTATCTTTTATAAACTAATAAAAATATTTCAAACTCAAAATGTGTTTTCACCCTTAAATCAACTTCTTTTCAAACATTTTTCTTAGTAGCATTCCGAATTCAGCCGTGGTGTTTTGGGCCTGGTTGAGGTGTTACTGTTTGGTATCAGAGCCCAGTTTAAAACTCAACTTTGAGGGTTTTTAGGGCCCAAAACGTCTTTCAAAGAGGGGTTTTACTAAAACATGTATTTTTACAAGCTATTCAGGTTTTTTTTCTGGCATGGCACCTGAGTCTCCGGCCCGATGTCCACCAGGTAAGTACTTCAAACCATTGCGTGATTTCTATGTAGAAATGAAGGGTGATATGGGATCGTAGATTAGTAAGTGAGGAACTATTGAACCCTAAGATTAGTTTACCCCAATACTAAACTTCATAAGACTTAACTTATTTCACCAAACCCGGGAATAAGTCGTGGAGTTCAGGTGTGGTGACAAACATGCGCATGCCTAGGCATGGATTCCGAATGAGCTTGGTATTTAAGCAGTCCTAGCGACTCACCTCCCCTTTTCTGGAATCCTACCTGGTGCGTAGTGATTGTTCACCTTAACCGTGAGGACTTGTAACGGGTCAAACCTATAACTAAAACCCGAAAGGGACCGAATACCCGATTTTGCAAAATAATTAAATTACCTCTGATTTCAAAAATACCCCTGTTTACCAAAATTACCATACTACACTCGATTCTTACCAAAATACCCCTGTTTACCAAAATTACCAAAATACCCCTATATGACAAATTACGAAAATGCCCTGGGTTGGGAACGGACGAAAATGCTCAAAGTGGTGAATGTGTGTAGTGGATAGTGTTGATGAATGAATGTGATTCTCTGAGTTAGGGTGGAGGACTTGAGACAAAACTTTGAATGACCGAAAGAACTACTATTAAATGTCTTTACATAAAATTACTTGTGGGTAATCAGTGGAATAAGAATTTAATGCATAAAATTTCTTAAAACAGATTAAAAAGCAGCGATAGACATGAGTTCTAGGGGACGAGGTCGTAATACACATGGACGTGGTAGGGGCAAAATTGCTGTATCGGAACCAGTTGGGTCTAGTCATGGATAGGGGAATGAAACGACGTCGCCCGCGGTAGAAGCTGAGTTTCAGGATAAGACGGGTGGAGATGACGCAGTATCTCAAGCTATGCTGCGAGTTTTAGAAAGAGTTGTGGGAGCGAATATGGGTATCGGGGCCCGAAAGTCCGTTTCTAAGAGACTTCGAGCGTGTGGAGTTGAGATATTTAGAGGTGTCTCAGGGGTGGCTCCGAATGTGGCAGAGTATTGGTTGGAGGCAATCGAAAGGATCATGGATGATTTGGACTGCACTACTAAGGAAAAGCTGAAGGGCGCTGTGTTTTTACTATGGGATGAGGCCTACCAGTGGTGGCTTACCGTCAGAGAGGGTACCCCAGCGGACCGAGTGGATTAGAATTACTTTAAGGTAAAGTTTGAGGGGAAGTACGTCGGAGCTAGTTACGTGGACGCACAGAGGAAGGCGTTCTTGAATTTGGTGCAAGGGGGTAAGTCAGTAGCGAAATATGAGGCAGAATTTCTTAGGTTAAGTCGGTATGCGGAGGATTGTTACTATCGATTCTGAAGCGTGAGGTTTGAGGATGGGCTACGAGATGAACTGCGGGTGTTGATAGCTCCTCAGTGTGAGAGGGCCTTTGCTACTTTGGTGGAGAAAACTCAAATCGCTGAAGAGATTAAGCGAACTAAAAGGCAGAATAGAGATAGAGACAGAGGTCGAAATAGGAGGGGTTTTGGATCGTCAGGATCTTCGGGGGGTTTCCAGAAAAAGTCCAGGGTGGATAGTTCTACTCGTACTTTTATGCCAGCTGCTAGGAATCAGGCCCGTCAATGTGCTCATTGTGGGAGGACTCATGTAGGCGAGTGCTGGGGAAGCAGTAGGGAGTGTTTCAGGTGTGGGTCCAAGGCTCACTTAGTGAAGAATTGTCCTCAGAATGCGGATAGGGCTCAGACAGTAGGTCAGAGGTATATGCAGCTAGGAAGGGGTAGTCCACAAATGTCGAGAGGTCAGGGTCTGAACTGTGGAGGAAATGGTTTTGGCCAAGGTCGTGGAGCACCGGGTAGAGGTGCTGGAGCTCAGATGCAAGGTAGCCAGGGTTGGTGTATGCAGCCGGATGTCGTGAGGAGGGGGACACACCAGATGTTATCACGGGTATGTTCCTTATTTATGGGATTCCCTTTACTGCTTTAATTGATGTTGGGTCAATGCATTCGTACATTGCTAGCATGGTGTCTGGAACCTTGAATGTGAACTCTGAGACTGTCCCTAGGAAGATGACGTACTTAGTCCTTTAGGGCAATCTGTGGTAGTAGATAAACTCTTTAGAGACGTGCCTTTAGAGGTTTAGGGGGTGGTATTCCCAGCTGACTTGATAGAGCTACCGTTTGGGGAATTTGACCTGATCCTAGGGATGGACCGGTTAGTAAGGTATCGTGTGAATTGGGATCTGTCTTTGCTAAGCGCATGTCGATGAGACTCAAAATTATGAGGTTGTAGTGATAGGTGAGAGGAGAGACTACCTGTCAAACGTAGTGTCTGCTCTTAAGGCGGAGAAGATGGTGAAAAGGGGTGCTCGATTTTTTTGATGTTTGTTAGTGCCTTGGATGCTAAGGACGCAGCTGTGGGGGAGGTCAGGACAGTAAGGGAGTTTGGAATTGAGCTGTTGCCGAGAACAGTGCCAGTGTCTATTGCTCCTTATAGGATGGTACCAAAGGAGTTGGTTGAGCTGAAAGCCCAAATCCAAGAGTTGCTAGATCGCGGGTTTATTTGACCCAGTGTGTCTCCGTGGGGAGCACCAGTGTTGTTCGTAAAGAAGAAAGATGGGTCAATGCGTATGTGCATAGATTACCGCCAGTTGAATAAACTGACGATCAAGAACAAGTACTCGCTACCAAGGATAGACGACTTATTTGACCAGCTCAAAGGAGCTGCGGTCTTTTCGAAGATAGATTTGAGGTCGGGGTATCACCAGCTTAAGGTGAAGGAGGCTGACATCCATAAGACGACGTTTCAGACTCGATACGAGCACTACGAATTCCTGGTAATACCGTTTAGGTTGACTAACGCACCAGCTACGTTTATGGATATGATGAATCGGGTTTTCCAACCTTACTTGGATCAATTTGTCGTGGTGTTCATAGACGGCATCCTGGTGTATTCCAAGTCGGAGGAAGAGCATGATGCACATCTTTGGGTAGTGCTGCGAATTTTAAGGGAAAAAAAGTTATATGCCAAGTTTAACAAGTGCGAATTTTGGTTGAGTGAAGTCACTTTTCTAGGTCATGTGGTATCCGCGGAGGGAATAAGGGTGGATCCCCGGAAGGTTAAGGTAGTACTAGAGTGGAAACCACCTAAGTCAGTAGCAGAAATTCACAGTTTCTTAGGGCTAGCATGGTACTATAGGAGGTTTGTCGAGGGTTTTTCTTCGATAGTAGTACCTTTGACTAAGTTGTTGAGAAAGGAGGTACCTTTTGTATGGTCGAATAAGCAGCAAGAAAGTTTTGAGAAGCTAAAGAGAGTTTTGACAGAAGCCCTGATTTTGATTCAACCTGTGGTGAGAAAAGATTTTGTGGTGTATTGTGATACTTTTCACACAGGGTTAGGTTATGTACTGATGCAGAAAGGGAAGGTGGTTGCTTATGCATCTCGGCAGTTGAGACTACATGAAGTTAACTATCCGACGCACGATCTGGAATTGGCAGTAGTAGTTTTCGCTTTGAAAGTGTGGAGGCATTATCTGTACGGGGAGAAGTCAATGATCTACACGGACCACAAGAGCCTGAAGTATCTGTTGACTCAGAAAGAGCTGAACTTGAGACAACGAAGGTGGGTAGAGCTGTTAAAGGATTACGACTGTTTGATTGAATACCACCCAGGTAAAGCAAATGTGGTGGCGGATGCATTAAGTCGGAAGGTAGTATCGGATCTGAGAGCTATGTTCGCACATCTTAGTCTCTACAACGACAGGAGTTTGTTAGCAGAGCTACAGGTGAAGCCGACGTGGTTAAGTCAGGTAAGAGAGAAACAGTTTGTGGATGAGGTTTGGGTACTCATTTTTAGTAAGTCCAGTGGGGAGTTAGAGGACTATAGTGTGAACAGTGACGGAGTTCTGTGTTTCTGTGGTAGGGTGTGTATGCCAGAGGATGTGGAATTGAGGAAGAAGATTCTTTGGGATTCGCATAGTAGCCCTTACGCTATGCATCCTGGAGGAAGTAAGTTGTGTAAGGCCCTACGGGAACAGTTTTGGTGGCCTGGATTGAAGCGAGAAGTTATAGAATTTGTAGGAAAGTACTTGACATGTCAGCAGGTCAAAGCTGAACACTAGGTACCTTTGGGGTTGCTGCAACCAGTGAAGATTCCGCAATGGAAGTGGGAGAGGATCATAATGGATTTCGTGAGTGGGCTTCCCCTCACGCCTACTAAGAAGGACTCGGTATGGGTGATTGTGGATCGATTGACAAAGTCCACACATTTCATACCTGTTCGGGTTGATTACTCTTTGCAAAGATTAGCGAAGCTGTACGTAGCAGAAATTGTGAGGCTGCATGGAGTACCGATACCGATCATATCGGATAGGGATCCTAGATTTACGTCGAGGTTTTGAAGGACGTTGCATCAAGCATTGGGCACCAGGTTGGACTTTAGCACGGTGTTTCATCCACAGACAGACGGCCAGTTTGAAAGGGTAATTAAGGTGTTAGAAGATATGTTTAGGGGTTACGTTATCGACTTCAGGGGTAGCTGGGAGGAATTCTTGCCTTTGGCAGAGTTTGCATACAACAACAGTTACCAAGCAAGTATTCGGATGGCACCATATGAAGCGTTGTATGGACGAAAGTGTCGCACTCCTACGTGTTGGATAGAATTAGGTGAACGTCATGTTTTGGGTCTAGAGATAGTGGCAGAATCAGAGGAAAAGGTTAAGGTAATTCGAGCATGGTTGAAAGAGGCATCTGACAGACAGAAGTCGTATGCGGATCTTAAGCGGAAAGAGATAGAATATTCCATGGGTGATAGTGTGTTCCTGAAATTTTTGCCATAGAAGAAGGTGATGAGATTTGGACGCAAGGGTAAGCTGAGTCCCAGGTTTATAGGGCCTTATAGGGTTTTGAAGCGAGTGGGGCCAGTGGCTTACCAGTTGGAGTTGCCGTCAAAATTGAAGCAGATGCATGATGTGTTCCACGTGTCAATGCTACGTCGTTACCAATCGGATCCATCCCACTTAGTGCCAGTTGAGGAAGTTTAGTTGAGGCCAGATTTGTCCTGCGAAGAAGAACCGATTCAGATTTTAGAGTGAGATGTGAAGGTACTTTGAAAGAAATCAATTCCTCTAGTCAAAGTGTTGTGGCGTAACCATGGTTCAGAAGAAGCTTCGTGGGAACTGGAAGAAGCGATGCGACAGCAATACCCTCACTTATTTTAATCAGGTAATTTCGAGGCCAAAATTATTTTTTAAGGGGGGTAGAACTGTAACATCCAAGGTTTAGGGGTCTTGCATCTCTTCTTAAGTTATATGTATGTGGTAGTATGCTCTATATGCTGTTTGTATGTGTTTGGGGGTTTCGGGAAATCTTGAGGCTAAGTATGGACCTTAGGTAAATTTTTGGTTTAGAGCCTTTAGGGAAGAGCTAGGGGAGATAGGCCTTAAGAGTTCTTATGTTGAGTTTAAGACACAAGATGGGAAGTGGTGAAGTGGCAAGGGAGGCGCCACTTAGTGCATAAGGGAGTGACGCCTCAGGGAGCTAGTGGGGCAAGGTTTGAGTTACGGAGAAAGCATTTTCGAGGTGTCTTTTTGCGTCAAGGGAGGAGGGAGAGTTGGATGGCAAGGAAACTCTGAATGGATGAGGTGTGGATTGGGTCAACAGCTTAATTTTGTGGCTTAGAAGGGAGGTAGGAGTTTGATTCATTCAAACTCATTTGAATGAGTGGAGGGGAGGAAAAATAGGAGGAAAAGAAGGGATTTGGGAGAGAGGAGGAGTTGGCCGAATATTGGATGCTAGGGGGAGGTGACATTTTCGGTCATATGGAGGGGGGATATGTGCCGAATATGCTTTAGCTATTTAGGGGTCATTTTACTTTCGATTTTCTTTTCTTTTCTTTTAGCTCTTTGCCGAAAAGTGGTGTACCAAAAGCTAGTAATTGTGTGTTTCTTTTCTCCCTGTTTCTTAGAGTCCAAAGCCGAAAGTAAGATTTTCCATTTGGGGCATTCATCTTTTTCTTTTTCCTCTTGGAATTGTTCACTCCCTCAGTCCCCAAGGCTGAACTTATCTCTTTATTTCCACCATAGCCGAAACACCCATAAACCTTCAACCCTCTCTTTTCTTTTCATTTGCTAGAAGCCAAATAACCTTTCTACTTCTTTTAATCTTGGCCGAATCTGTCAGACTCTGTTCCAATCGGATCTAATAGTTGGTAAAGGTTCTCTTCTTGTTGTTTTTCTTCTCTTTCTCTTGGTTACCGAAAGTTAGATGCCTAACTTTGTATAGGTGTGGCCGAATCTATTCAAGGTGGTGACCTTGTGTCCATTTTTGGAAGCCGATGTTGGGGGTATCTAGGAGCTTTTGGAATTTGATTGAGCAAGGTAAGGGGTGTACTTTTGGTTCGACCAAAGGCCGTATCTTTGACTTTATACAGTTTAGTCGATTCTAACTAGACTGATGTATGGAGAGTTTGACAAAGGTTGACGAGGAGCCGTCAGATTTCAGATCTATTTCGGTAAGAGTATTTGAATAAGAGTAGGTTTTGTCTCGTTTAGATTTGATTTAATGTTTAACTGGTTCTCTTGATTAAGTGCCATTCAATGGATGCAAGTACCAGACAAGGAGTGAAAGGGGTTGTCCCTACCCCTAAGTTTAAGAAATGTTTGGTTTCTGCGGTTCGAGATTGGCCACCGGGGTGTGGGCCAGCATCGAAAAGAGAGAAGAAGATCATTGTAGTCTCTTCGAGTGAGGACGTTAGGGAAATCGAGAGTCTAGTGCTTCGAGTTATCAGGTGTGTGGTTAATTCGCTGTTTCCCTGTTAGTCAATTAATTATATGTGTTATGTGTGTGATAACTGGTATAGTGGTTGTGGTGGAGTTGTTACCCTTAATTGGGTATTTCGGTAACCAGGTTAGTACCCTATTTGAGGTGTGGTTGTGGTTGATTACTGTGAATACTTGTGAGCATGCCGTATGCCTACCTAATATGTCCATGCATTATTCTATCATATCATTATAACATGATGCATATGCATGGGATTGGGATACATATATTAAATGAAGGACAGGGTGTACATTTATGTACGTGGTGATGATTGGCTATGTGCCATATCATGGCTTGATGTCGGCTATGTGCCACATCGTGGGATGAGGTTAGCTTCGTGCTTCATCGTTGTTGATGATGACCATGGGTCACATCGTTGATATCAAGATTTGGTCACATAGTGATCGGTGGCTAGGCCACGTTATATTTGGTCACATGGTGATCGGTGGCTAGGCCATTTTATATTGACTTTGAGCAGCATGACTGCCAAATAGGTGTGTAGCGGATGGAGGGTCAATTTAGTAATCCCCTGGTGTGTGGTGGCAGGATACGGGGGTGTGTAGCGGATGGACATTAGGTTGGGATGGGTAACATTTTGCATCTTCATGTGTGTGGTATGTGGATTGTGTGGTTTTGGGCCAAGCCCATTTGGGAAACATGTGGAATAATTGCACACTGAGTCTGTTCGACTCACCCTATTTTCTTAAACAATGCAGGTGATACGTGATACATGGATCGGGCTGGAGTAGATTCGAGGTGGCCATGCAGAAGTTGTTTTAATTCTTTATGCACTTGGATTCTTAATTACTTTTGGGTTAATTTCTCTTTATTGTAATAAGGCCATTTTAAATATTTGGGGATTTTTACTATATTGAGTTAGAATGACTATCGGTTAATAATTGGAAACGATTTTGGAAACAATTTACAACTTAAAGACTTAAATTAAAGTTTTAAACTCGGATACTATTAACAACTCGATTTCCTTTGAATTTCCAAACGTACAATGTTTTAAACTACACACGACATTCAAAGTTTTCATTACCTTCGGCAACCTACTTTCCAAAGCGACAGTCATGTTGCAAAACCCGTTATCTTTATAAACTAATAAAAATATTTCAAACTCAAAATGTGTTTTCACCCTTAAATCAACTTCTTTCAAACATTTTTCCTAGTAGCATTATGAATTTGGCCGTGGTTTTTTGGGTCGGGTTTGGGGTGTTACAAAAATGGCTTGTAAGTATCACAAGGATGGGGCAAAAGTTGTCGCTTTGGAGCGACTAGGATCATAACTATCTATGTTAGGGGCTATATTATACCAACAGTTTGTCTAGGAGTTATTGATGTGGCGATGGAGCTCCGAAAGATCATGTTCCTCCATAAATTCATCGGTATAGAGTCCCAATGCGGCTCCAAATTGTGGTACATTCAGTTCTCATACAATGCCTCTGAGATAAAATTGGATCGTGTCGGGGTCATCGTGGCACGTCATCACCGTCTTAAGGTGGAACGTGGAACAAAGATCCAAAGTGAGCTCTAGATACGTGGGCTCGATGATACTGAAGAACTAGCCCCATGGATCGATAGTTAGGAGAGCCCGTACGTCGTTGTCTAGTTAGACCTGCTCCAAAGTGGCCCAATCAATGCATCTCCCTACACCGAGGGGTCGTGTGCGAAGTATCTTATAAAGGTCCTCCTGGGATCCTGGAAGAAATTGTAAAAATGGGTGGCGCACTTCGACAGATGCACTGGCTGATGACGAAATGGGTCCCTTTCATTTTTTGGAACTAGGGACTACAGTTTCCTTGCCTTGGGACGATGACATTATGGTCCTGAAAATAACAGATATTAAACGATTCAAGTAATAATTTCAGCCAAGACATATTGCATAACATTTAAGAACTCAGCAATATAAAAAAAAATAACAAGGATAAAAATTACGATAAGAATAAACTAATATTTTGCATAAATACTAATCGTTATTATTTACGCGAAGACGAAATGAATAAATCAATCAAATAGTGAATATAACTAATATTAAGCAATAAGAATGAACTAACTAGAAACTAAATAAAATTCTAATGATAAAATAGTTTAATGGAGGAATTTGTAAAAATGAGAGGTGACCGGTGGAGTTTTTGGAGAGAAGCGACGCAGTTGAGGTGGTGCAAATAGATGGGGGAACACAGCTGTGTCGTATTCTTGGACGGGCATGTATTCCATCGGCACGGACGTGGACTGATCTTCTATGTGTATGTGAAAGAGGTAAAGGATAAGGAAAGTCAAGAGAGGAGAGGATTTGCTGGTGGCCGGAATAGGGTAGTGGTTTTGGAGTAAAACGACTAGGGTTTTGGTTGGTTGTGGAAAATTTTGGGGGAGACGGGCATTCATTGCTTTAAATAGGGGGTGGAGAACACTGTCAGGGGCCATGTCCGTGTTCCCTTTATTCAGCCCATGTTTTTTGAGATTTTTAAATTTAGGCACATTTTAATTCTGTCCCACGCCCTGTTCCGTGGGCGTGTTGAGCCACACGACCATTTTACACGCCCGTGTATTGTCTCGATCGCTTCTCCCATGCCCGTGGAGAGGGTCCTCCTCCCGTGTTCGTAAGTTAGCATCGACCATGGTCTTGAGGCATGGGCGTGTCGAATGCCCATGTCGATTACTCAGAATTGACCACGGTTTGAAGGCACGGGCGTGTCTCACGCCCGTGTTAATTAATCAGTATCGGCCACGATCGTAGTACACGGGCGTGTGGATTTATCTCAACCTGTGGTCTTTAGGTTGTTTCGACCACGGCCAAGTCGCACGGCCGTGTCGTTTGGTCGGAGCCCGTGGCTTGGGAAAAATTATTGTCCTATTTCTGCACCATCTTTGCCATGCCCATGTACCTGTTCATGGTATCCACACAGCCACGACCACGCCCGTGTGCAAGGTCGTATGGTAGGGAAACCTGCGCTTTTCTGAATTGGTTAGTTTGTAGTTAGGTACTAGAAATTGAGAATATAATATTGTTAAAGTTAGTGCTCGAGTTGCCTCCCGAGAAGCGCTCGTTTAAAGTCTTAAGTTAAACTTTCCCTGTTTTCATTTCTATATGAAGGTTCACAGAGCTGAAGCGTCTATCTTATATCCCTAATGCCTTCACCATTTTGAATTTTTAGTCGCTAACCATTTACCTTGAATGTGCCATAATTTGGATGAGTTACTTCTATTGTGCCGTAGGGGAAACTAGTTTTGATTACGAATGGACCTGCCTATCTTGATTTTAGCTTTCCAGGGAACAATTTTAACCTTGAATTGTATAGCAAGACTAAATCTCCTACTTCAAATTGCTTTGGTTGTTTTAAACGAGCATTATGGCGTCGTTTTGTTGCCTCCTTATTTCATCGTGAGTTCTCATAGGCATTAGCTCGCCATTCATCAAGTTTGTTCAACTGCATCATCCTTTTTTCACCTGCAGTTTTAAGATCAAAATTTAAAAATTTTATAGCCCAAAAAGCTTTGTGCTCTAGCTGAAATAGTAGATGACAACTTTTTCCGTAGACAAGTTTGTATGGGAATGTTCCTATGGGAGTTTTAAAAGCTGTTCTATAGGCCCATAAAGCATCATCTACTTTTAATGCCCAATCTTTCATGTTTGATTCTACTGTTTTCTCTAAAATACGCTTAAGTTCTCGATTTGCTACTTCCACTTATCCGCTGTTTTGAGGATGATAAGGGGTAGCTGTCCTTTGGTGTACTCCATATTTCTTCAAGACTCTATCAAATTGAGTATTGTAAAAGTGAGTACCCCTATCACTAATAATTGCTCTGGGTGTTCCAAATCAGGAGAAGAGTTTCTTAAGAAACCTTACTACTACTCTATCATCGTTAGTCGGTAAAGCTTGAGCTTCCACCCATTTTGATATATAATCTACTTCTACTAAGATGTATTTATTTCCAAATGAACTAGGAAATGGGCCCATAAAGTCAATACCCCATACATCGAATATTTTACATGATAGCATATATGTTTGAGGCATTTCATCGCGTTTAGAGATATTACCTGTTCTCTGGCATTTATCACATGAAGCAACATACCTGTTGGCATATTTAAATAAAGTAGGCTAATAAAAACTTGATTAGAGTGTTTTGTGTGCTGTCTTAATCCCGCTGTAATGTCCTTCTGAAGGTCCTAAATGGCAATGTTCTAGGATTTTTCTTGCTTCTGCTTTTTTAACACATCTTCGAATTACTTGATCTACACATATACGGAAAAGAAAAGGATCCTCCCAAAAATAGTTTTTCACATCAGCAAAGAACAACTTTTTTGATGATGGGTTAACCTTTTTGGTAAGATGTTAGCAGCTAAGTAATTTGCAATATCTGCAAACCAAGGTACCTCAGAGTCGGTTATAGAAAAGAGTTGTTCTTCAAGAAACGAGTCGTTTATCTCACTCTCATCAAGTTCTTTGATATGTGGGTTTTCAAGCCTAGAAAGATGATCTGCTGCAAGATTTTCATCTCCTTTCTTATCCTAAATTTCCAAATCAAATTCCTGTAAGAGTAAAATCCATCTTATAAGTCGAGGTTTTGCATCAGATTTAGTTAAAAGATAGCGAAGATATGAATGGTCAGTGTAAACGACAACTTTAGATAGTATCAAGTATAAATTTATCAAATGTAAAAACCACAGCTAGCAGTTCTTTTTCTGTGGTGGTGTAATTTTCTTGTGCGGCTATTAATGTCTCGCTAGCGTAATAAATTGGCTAGAAGTACTTGTCTCTTCGCTGTCCCAAAACTGCACCTACTGCAAAATCACTAACATTACATATTAGTTCAAAGGGTAAGTTCCAACCAGGTATTGGAGCATTTATTAATTTATCTTTGAGGATATTAAATACATCTAAACATTCCTGATCAAAATTGAAAGGTACATCTTTTTCTAGTAATTTCATTAAAGGTTTAGGTATTTTAGATAAATCTTCAATGAATCTTCTATAAAATCCAGCATGTCCTAAAAAGCTTCTAATAGCCTTAACTGAACTAGGAGGAGGTAATTTTTCTATGGTTTCAACCTTTGCTTTATCTACCTCAATCCCTTTACTAGAAATTTTATGTCCTAACACAATCCCCTCTCAAACCATAAAGTGACATTTTTCCCAATTAAGCAGAAGGTTCGTTTCCTCACATCTCGTTAGAACTCATTTTAAATTTGTAAGGAAAAGATGGAAAGAATTACCAAATACCAAAAATTCATCTATAAATACCTCTATAATATCTTCCACGAGTTCATCAAAGATGGCTAGCATGCAGTGCTGAAAAGTAGCAGGAGCATTACATAATCCAAAAGGCATTCTACGATAAGCAAACGTACCGCATGGGCATGTAAATGTTGTCTTTTCTTGATCCTCAGGAGCTATAGGGATTTGGAAGTAGCTAGAGAGCCCATCTAGAAATCAGTAGTACATATGCCCGGATAATCTTTCTAACATCTGATCAATAAATGGTAGAGGGAAGTGATCATTTCTTGTAGCCTCGTTTAACTTCCTATAGTCAATGCAAACTCTCCAACCTATAACTGTTCTTATAGGAATCAATTCATTCTTTTCGTTGGTTACAACAGTCATGCCTCCTTTCTTTGGAACAACTTGCACAGAGCTTACCCAAGTACTGTTAGAAATAGGATAAATGATTCCATTGTCTAGAAGTTTAATTACCTCAGCCTTAACGACTTCTTTCATGTTGGGATTCAATCGTCTTTGAGGTTGCACACATGGTTTATACTCATCTTCCATTAAAATTTTTTGGGTGCAAAATGTTGGGCTTATTCCTTCAATTTCAGAAATTTTCCAAGCTATGGCTCTTTTATGTTCCCTTAGCACCTGTAGCAACTCGTCTTTCTCTTTGGGTTCCAGTTCTGAAGAGATAATTACTGGTAGTGTGGAATTATCCCCGAGGAATGCATATTTTAAGTGTTTTGGCAACTGTTTTAATTCTAATTTGGGTGGCTTATCAATCGAGGGTTTTTGTTTTAGTTCATCATTGATTTCAATGCCCTCTTCTTTTCTTTTGTCTAGAGGAATATGTATTAGAAGTCAACTCATCGATGTCGTCTTCTACCCCCTCATTTTGGGTAAGATACAGTTCCATCGTGTCGCCATGTATGATTTCCTACAAAGAATCTTGAATAATATGATCAATGGAATCAATAAAATAACAGGAATCATCTTGTTCTCTAGAATATCGCATAGCATCATAAATTTGAAAAATAATTTCTTCGTCGCCTACCCTTAGTGCAAGTTTACCATCACCTACATCAATAACAGCCCTAGCAGTAGCTAAAAAGGGGCGTCCTAAAATTAAAGGCACCTTAACGTCCTCGTCCATGTCAAGCACAACAAAATCGACAGGGAATATAAATTTATCAACTTTTACCAGAATATCTTTGAAATTCCCCTAGGATATTTAACAGATCTATCAGATAACTGAATACTCATCCTAATGGGTTTGAGTTCCCGAGACCAAGCTGCTTAAACATTTTATAAGGCATTAAATTAATACTGGCACCTAGATCAACTAGTGCTTTCTCTATGTTTATACTACCAATTAAATAGGGAATAGTGAAACTTCTTGGATCTTTCAATTTGGTCGGTAGCTTATTTTAGAGGATGGCTGAACATTCTTCATTAAGTTCCACTGTTTCTATCTCTTCAAACTTCCTTTTATTTGTTAGAAGCTCTTTTATAAATTTTACGTATGTCGGCATATGCGAAATAGCTTTAACAAAAGGTAAGTTGATATGTATCTGTTTAAAAAGTTCAAGAAATTTATCGTATTGTACGTCTAAGCGGTCTTTCATCAACTTTACTGGGTATGGGATTCGTGGTTTAATTTTTTCACGTGCTAGAATTGCTTTCTCAATTGCTTCCTCAGCCTTTGCCTTATCAGTTTCATGTTGCATCTTCTTCTTTTTTTCAACCAACTCCTTTCCACTCCTTAGTGTAACTGCCTTCACATGCTTTTCTGTACTAGGTGAATTTTCTGGTCGCCTTTTAGAAACTAACTTAGTTAGTTGTCCAATTTGATCCTTAAGCCTTTGAATTGATGCCTGTTGATTATTCAATATCGTTTTGGTATTTTGGAAATGAGTTTCTGACACCTTTATGAATTTTGTTAGCATCTCTTCAAGGTTTGGCTTCTTTTATTGTTGAAATGGTTGTTGTCTTTGATTGGGATGGTATCTCCAACCTGGGTTGTAAGTACTACTATAAGGGTTATTTTGAGGTCTAAAATTGTCACCCATATAGTGAACTTGCTCATTTTCATCGCTCGATTTGTAAGGAAGATAATCTGTATTGTTCATCCATCCTCCATTCGCATTGTACTGCATAATTGAATGTACCTGCAAAGAATTACACAAACCATCAACCTTTTTATTTATCATCTCTACCTGATTTGATAGTATGGTGACTGCGTCGAGGTTGAAAACTTCGACTGTTTTTGTTGGCCTTGTCCTTGTAACTTGCCACTGATAGTTGTTCAGTGACATCTTCTCTATAAACTCATAGGCCACCTCAGGAGCTTTGTTATTCAGAGTTCCACCGGCTGCTGAATCAATCAGTTGTCTCATTGAAGGATTCACACCGTTGTAAAAAGTTTGGACTTGTAGCCACAAGGGTAATCCATGGTGTGGGCACCTTCTCAATAGATCTTTGTATCTTTCCCATGCATCGTATAGTGTTTCTAAATCCATCTGCACAAAAGAAAAGATATCATTCCTTAATTTGGCCGTTTTGGTGGCAGAAAATATTTTAATAAAATATTTTCAGTCATTTGTTCCCATGCAGTGATTGATCCTCGTGGAAGAGAATTCAACCACTATTTAGCTTTATTCCTCAAAGAAAAGGGAAATGATCGAAGACGGATGGCATCATCAGAAATGCCATTAATTTTGAAAGTATCACAAAATTCTAGGAAATTTGCCAAGTGATTATTTGGATCTTCATCCTGCAAACCATCAAACTGAACAAATTGCTGTATCATTTGTATAGTGTTAGGTTTCAGTTCAAAACTATTTGCAGCTATAGTAGGTCTAACAATACTTGACTCAGTTCTTGTTAAATTAGGTTTAGCATAATCATACATAGTTCGAGGAGCATTATTTTCGGCCACCTCTTGAGGTAGCAGATTATTCTCAGCCATCTCTTTGGTAGTGTTAATTTCGTTCTCTTTCTTTTATTGTATGTATTTTAAGCTTTGCCTTATTTCTCTGCGATTTCTGCGAACCCTTCCTTCAATATTACTATCGTACACTAAGGGTCCTGTCGGGTTCCTTCTAGTCATAAAACTAGAGGTACCTACCAGGAAAAGAAAAAGAAAAAGAAAATTAGAAAGATAAAAATAAAATTTAATTGTAAAAATAAAAAAAATAAAATATGGCTAAAGTAATAAAAATAGAGCTTTTTTAATATTTTAGTTCCCGGTAACGGCGCCAAAAACTTGATCTTGTGTTAGAGTCTTAAAAATTTATAAAAAGAATGATCTAACCTAAAAACTAACTAAGACAACGATGGAGACAAGCGCACCTATCGAACAATAGTATAGTTTAATGGCAAGACCGGATTGTCGAACCCAAAGGAACCAAAAGTACTAATACTAACTTTGTTTTTATTATTTAGCCTAAGAATTAAGAGAGTTGTTATCTAATCTAAAATTAAGTAACTACTAAGCTAAATATGTGAAGACAAAGAGATTGAATTTGAGAAATACTTGACAGAAAAACCAATTGATTAAGACAATACCCGAGGAAGAATCCACCTAGACTTCACTTGTTATCTAACTCTGAACTAGATGATTTATTCACTTGACTTGATCCGTAGGATTCCCTAATTTATATTAATACCTCTTTCGAGGCTACTAACGTCTAACCCTAGGTTGATTAATTGAAATCTCTTTCTAATTAAAACCCCTAGAATTGCATTAACTCGATCTATGGACTCCCATATTAGGTTTGACCCTAATTCGGCAAATTTTGGTCATCCTATTTCTAGGGCTGCGATCAACTCCGCTTAACTATGCTAGATCTACTCTTAAATAGGGACTTTTGCTCCACTGCCTAAGCACATCAATACTTGAATTAATATCCTGAAATATCAAAGAAAGAATTAAGAACACATAATTAAGAACAAATCAAGTATTTGTCATACAGCTCAGAAAACAATAACAAGATCCGTCTTAGGTTTCATCCACCTCATGTATTTGAAAGGTTTAGTTCATAATAATAAAAGAATACATCTCAGAAGAAAATATAAAACAAAACATAAAGAAAACCCTAAAACCCCTTGAAGGAATTGAAGGAGAAATACTCAGTCTTGAGTATGATTCCGGCTTCTTGAGATGAATCAACTGGCTTTCTTCTAGTGAATCGCACAATTTGGCCCTTCGGGCTTAGCTCCTTGGCCTAGCTGAACGCCCCCTTGAAGGTTGGCCTCTAGGGTGTTTATATAGGCTTTTGGAATGTCTTTCTTTGCCTCTAGGTACCCTAATCCAAATAGAACTCTTCTTAGCTGCGGCAAGGACACGCATATGGCACACGCCCGTGTGATTCGAGGCCAGGCCATGTTCAGGTCTGTTAATGAGGCACAGCCGTATAGTCTTCAGCCCAGGCCGTGTGTAATTCGTGTTAGGCCCTTTTTCTCCATTTTCGCCCCTTTCTCATTATTTTCATCCTCCGATGCTCACCTGAGTATATAACATGAAAACAAAGGATTAAGAGCACCAAATTCCACAATTAAAGAGATAATTCATCCAAAAGTATGCTAAATGAAGGATTAAAATATTTTCATATTTTGGTTTATCACATACCATAGCCAACACATAGTTATTGACCATTCTTGCTACTCGATGCTCGATTCCACATTTCAATAAATCTTCATTATTTTTTTGATTTATTCACACACTTAGTGCCAAATTCCTAGCCGAAGCTTTAATGTCATCACACACTTAGTGCCTTTATATTAAATTGAATTTAACTCCGTATCACACACACAGTGCCAATCGATATAGCCAAGGCTTCCTTTATTTCGCACACACAGTGCTATTCACCTTTGTCTCCATTCTAATTACGCACACTTAGTGCCACATTTCTCAATTCCACATATAGCATTTCTAATTCAATAACCACATATTCATTCATTTCATAACACATAGATATGAATTTAAACGATTCGTATTATACACAAACTTACCTCAGACGTCGAAGTAACAAAATGAGTCGATTAATCGAGCACTTTATCTTTACCTCGATCTCGATCTAATTCCCTCTTTTCTTGATCTATACATATTCAAATTTAGCTCATTCAACCACCAATTCATTCAATTTAGTCTAAACACACATATTTAGGGAAATTTATAAATTAGCCCTCATATTGTCACATTTCGACATTTTAGTCCCTATTTTATAAAATCATCAAATTCATATAATTTCCATTTACACATGCTTAGCTGAATTTTCCTCTAGATCATACAAACCCACATATTTCATTTATTTCACATTTTAGTCCTTCAATTTACAATTTTCTCAATTTAGCCCAAATTACTCAAATTCACCAAAAATTCAAAGACAAAATATGTTAATCTATCACATATCTTTCATATTTCATCACCAACTATCACAAAGCTCAAGCATTCATCAATGGAATTTTACTAAATCACCATCAAATTCTAAAATTAAAGCATGGGCTTAACAATACACTAAGCAACGATCACAAAACGTAGAAATCATCAAAAATCGAGCTCAAAACATACCTCAATCAAGCCTTGTATGTGCCGAAATTGTAAAAGCTTCAAACCCTTATCTATTCTTCAATTTTTAGTGATAAAAAGGTATGAAAAAGATGAGCATTTGGTTTTGTTTTATTTAATATACATTAATGGACATTTTACCATTTTACCCTTATTATATAACATTTAAATTCAACTAATATAAGCCTATTTTTGTCCATCTCCACTATCAAAGGTCTAATTACAACATAAGGACCTTTCATTTAATAAGCTATTCCAATTAAGCACTTTAACAATTAGCACACAGCTTTTGCATTTTATGCGATTAAGTCCCTTTTGCAAATTAAGCACACAATCGATAAAATTTTCACACAGAATTTCCACACATGCTCAATCACATATTCTAAACACAAAAAATAATATTAAAATATTTTTTTGACCTCAGATTTTTTGTCTCGAAACCACTGTTCTGACTAGGGTCTAAAGCAGGCTGTTACAAGGTGAGAAAGTACTTATTTGGGAAATTGATGAATATTTGTGAAACACGATTTATATGCTTTCGGAATGAGCATAACTGATTTACTGCATGTATACATATATTATGGAAGTGCCTTTGATTTATAAATATGATGAATTCTGTTAAATGCCCATTTTAACGTATAAACAATTAGGATATGATTGGCATGCCAATAGGGTTAGAATACGCGCTTATATGGGATTGCACTTTGGTGCCTCTATTCACACTTCGGTGTCTCTGTTTTCACTTAAGTACCTCTGTATAGCATTATTATACTCTATGGTGTGGTATAGTTACTCGAGCATCCAAGTTATGTTACTATAGTTCATTGGGCTAGTTAATTTTGTAATTAGCTAACAAAAAAGATTTATTGACCTATGTGAATATACATGAATGATTTTAATTGAACATACATGAATGATCTTAACGGAATGTATATATGAACGATCATGACTAAATTCTTGATGAACACGAGTTATCTGATGATTTAATCTTATACAAATCTCACATGTTCTTGTAAATTGAATGTCAGGTTATGTAACACCCTCAACTCGATCCGATTCACTAGATTTAGATTTCGGGTGTTACCACACGAATGCAGACATAAATTTAAACTATTATTACAAACCACAATTATTTAAAAATTCTATTGATCACATTAACAACAATGGCATATACAAAGATAAGTAGAGTAATTTAATTAAAAAAATTATCATCTAATATCATAACTTATTACATTTATCCTAAGTATAGACTTCTATCTTATGCTATTGAATCTTAAATGCCACCAAACATGCTCTATATGCTTAATAACCTGATACGCCACTCTTTTGGTATAGTCCTGGCATCATCCCTTTTGGCACAGACTTACATCATCCAACCTGAAACATAATACAGATAGATAAGTTCATAAGAATCGAGTGAGAAAAACACTATTTACCTTAGTAATACTTGTTTAATGCAGCTGATGAATCATAATGACAATCTTGTCATTCTTGACATTTAACTTTCCTTCTAGAGAATACTTCCTCGAATTATAATATTTTAAACACAGTAGTTACCATACCTTACTCTGAATTCAGTTATTTCCCATCGATGACTTCAATTCACTACTTATATCCTTCAATCTGAACATTCATATATCCTAACCAATTTCCTATTCAGATATCCATACAACTCAAAATATCGTTACATGGGCATACTTAACCCAAAACCAATGCACAATCACCTATCATGAATGAGCACATACATCGTTGGCGGATACAATTTTCAAACATATATATAAAAACCTTTAATCATAATCATATTTTCAATATAATCCCATTTCTTTTCTGTATCTTTTCTATTCACTAACATCAGTCAAGTCTTAGCCTTATATAATACTTACCATGTAAATGATAGATCTCTTATACCAAACTACTTTTACTTAGTAATTTAAATAATCATATAGAACATGCCACAGAGCTTCCAAATCAACGTATGCCATAAAGGTAGTCCATTCAGAGTTCACCACAAAGACAATTCTTTCAAACTTTACCACAAAGGCTATTCTTTCAGAGTTCTCCACAAAGGCTATTCTTTTAGAGTTCGCCACAAAGGCTATTCTTTGTTGTCGTGTTTACAATATAGATTTTCTAAACTCACATTACGTGAGGTTTGCCCATCATCATCTTGGGACACGTAGAGAACCCATTGGAAAATCACAATTCATTAATTACTTTCTAGATGATTCCATATCCATGGAATTTTCCTTCAGAGCTCTATATCGGAGTTCGTGTTTTCTATCACGATAGACTCCATCAAACATCACTGTGGTTACTAGACACAGACTCACTTTATAGACTCACTTTACAGACTCTTTATGCATTGACACAATCTAAGCCCAACATTTTAATCCACTAACATACACCCAATAGAACATACATCTCATAGCATACATTCCTGACATACATATACGACCATACTCCAACATTTCAGTACTCATACACCAATCATCTCATACTTAAATTTATCAGATTCACTACCAATATAGTTACTATACTTTTCATAGTTTTAGTTCATAGTTCAATCAGTTTCCTATAGGTATTTCTTGATATGAACAATATACATACAAGAGTTAGCATAAAACTCATCTGATTCGCACTTATTGCAATTCAAAACTCCAAATCTAGATATTTATCTCGAACTAGTAGCAACCACTATTTTTAGAACATAAGAACATCATTAAGACTCATTTGTATACAATTTACCATCAATTCAAACATTGACAACTCCAATGCAAAGCCTTATACTTGCATCTTACTGTTTATGCACCTTTTACAAACTTACTCTTTTAAAATTTAACATGTAGAATAGTAATACTTACCTTTGAATGGAATAATCACTGATCATAATATAACCATAGCATTTAGATTATTAATAAAGAGATACATCCAAACTTAAGGCAGATATCAGTAAATACCACTTAAGGAAGAGGAAGAAGAAAGAAGAACCACTTTTCAAACACACTCTCACATATAAACATGACTCAACTTGCTTAGTGGAATTTAGCAAGTGTCATAGGTATCGGAACTTGTCTTCTTAATGGCTTACAATTTTTGAGAGAAATATAAACAAGTTCACTTCATAATACTGATTAGGTTGAACTATACAGTTGGTTTCTAACCAAATTACTTAAAGTCGAACTGCTCAGCATTCCATACAAACCAGGCATAATATACCTTTGGTGAATACTCATTCCATATTTCCCTTTTATCCCTTAACACCAACATCTCTTTAATATAGTACAGTATCATGAAATCAAATTCTTACTAACACAAGTGGCGGTTACTACACACCCACATGTATATGCCAAAATAATTACTTGGGTGGATAACACCATGCCAGACAGGCTATTTTACGTCAAAACTTTGGACCCGCCATATCTGGGGTGTTACAAGTTACTTTATCTAAGTTGTTTTAATTTCAATTGCTTGAATGAGGCAAGTTGGTTTAGAATTTAACTATGAACTTACTAAGTTATGTAAGCTTAATCTATTTCATTTCCTGTTTTCTATTGTAACGACCCGAATCCAGGCCTAGTAGAATTTGGCCCATTGGGCCTTGAGCGTAGGAGCTTTTAAAAATTTTTGAGAATAAGAGAACGGCACTTATGCAAGGTGGACATATTAGGTGAGTGATTTTGGAAGGTTAGGGGGCTTTTATGAAGTCCCGGGATCAAACTTGGGCTTTAGGAAAATTTTGGTTTTAGGTGAATAAAACCCTAGGAGTTAGTAGTTAGGCTTTAAGAATAAAATATGAGAGAAATGACACAAAAGAAGTTGTGGTCTAGTGGCAAATAAAGCCACATAGGAGACAAGAGGATGACGCCACACAAGGAAGTAAGGGGTCCAAGGTTCAAGTCTTGACACTTGCATTTCTTTTAGATTAATTTCTTAAATAGACTTAGACTGTGGCCAAAGACTTATCTTTAGTTGTGCATATTTTAAGACATAAGTGGAATGTATGGAAAGGTGGTGTGGCGTCAAGGGAAGTGTAAGGAGGTTGAAGGTTCGAATCCCATAGTTAGTAAATCAAGGCTTCTATTTTTGTGTTAGCTGGATGGAAGAAGTAGAGTTCAGTCAGAACTCTGCCTTAGAGGTTGGTGACTTGGTCAAACAGGTTGAATGGGTGATGAAGAGGATGTTGACGAACAGAATGTGGAGACAACCAAGGGATTAAGGGTGAGAGGTAGTGGTGGCTGAATATGGGGATGTACATGGGGGATTTTCAGCTAGAGGGGGTTTTGTATATCAAATTCGGTAGCTTAGTGTGTTAGTAGAACCGAAACCTCCCTTGAGTTATACATTTTTCTTTTTGGTTGTTCTTTCGGGATTTCTCTGGATAAGAAATTTGAGCACTTTTCTTTCTCACCACTTTTTACCTCTTTTTCATCTTTTTCTTTACATCTCCTAATAGACCAAACATTGTTGGCCGAATCAACTTCTGCTTAAATCTCTTCACCATGTAATTTCTTTCTCTTTTCTTTAAGCCGAATTGCCATACCTCCTCCTACTTGATTTTCCTTAGGCCGAACATCAAATTGCTTAGAGTTGTGGTTTTCTTTTGTTGGCCGAATCATTTCTTGCCTTTCCTCTCGTCTCATTTCCTCATCTTTCCCTCACAGCCAAATACATATCCGCTCTTCCACATTTTTTTATGGTAGGTGTTCAGCGAAGTTAAGTCTCTTTCTTTCATCTTCTTCTTCGCGTTCTATCTTTATTAGCTACCCATTTGCTGTCGAATCTTTCCCTCCTATTCGGTTTTATCTGGTAGCAAGGTAACACTTTTGTTTCCCTTTGTTTTCTTTACTTTCTCTGCTTTTCTCTATTAAGCCATTCACTCAGGCTTAACTCTTGATTGTTAGGCTGAATCTATTCACTCTTCTACAACTCAAGTCACTTGTGTTCTGTTTGGTGAGGGTCGAAACTCTTTAGGTGGCAATTGCCGATTGGTGGTACTCTGGTAAGGGTAAGGAAAGTCAAATGCATTTTTATGTTGTTCTAGTAAAGACTCCCGTGTCTACTTGCGTAAGAATTCGGTCTCCCTTTTACTCTGTGGGGGCTGAATGTTGGATGTTGTTTGACACACTTCTGTTCATGAAAACTACGTTAGGGTTTTGATTTCCGTAGTCAAGGGATAAGGCCAAGGATTGAGTACACTGAAGGAGATCGCATCGCGATAAGAGGAGTTAGTTTAGTAAGTGTTCTAGTTACATTTATCAAGTGGTGACTATCCTATGAACAACTATCACTATTGGTGTTGGAATCGGTGGATAGCACAACTCATAATCAGGTGTGTAATCACACACCATTTTGATGATTAATGAATGTGATGTTTTGAGAATTGGCCATAAGCCGCAAAGCCGAAAAGTCGGCAACTGTGACCATTAAAGTATGCGAACGCTCGTGGTGGTAAAATGAGACACGAATGAAAATGATGGATCGTTGAGAGTGTCGTGAGCACTCTCGCAAAACTAAGGCCGAATCGGGCCTGACTGAACTGAAATGGGCTAAATGAGCCCAATAGACTTATGGGCCCATGGGGCAAAATCGATGGAACAATACTGAATGATAGATGCGAGTGCAAAATCTGCAAAACTAAAAGCGAAACCATGTGTAATGGGCCACACGAGCGTGTGGGCCTGTTTGGGCCCAAAATGGATTCTAGGCCCAATAGTATCGTAGAGACCAAAAAAGGGTCCTGTGTCGCTCGAGGTGATAGTATGCCTTCGAGGAGGCTGTTAAATGCAAAATTACCAAAATACCATTGGGTTGCAAAATTAACGAAATACCCCTAAAGGGTAAATTACCAAAATACCCATGGGTTACAAAATTACCAAAATACCCTTAGATTGTAAAATTACCGAAATACCCTTGGAAGGTAAATTACCAAAATACCCCTAAATTACGAAATTACTGAAATACCCTCGGGGGTGAAAATACTGTTATACCCTTAATCGTGATTGAATATCGTGTGTATGTTTTAATTACACTTTTATACGTTGATACATGACATTTTATCATATTGTGTGAGGCGGGTTAATGGTTAAAGAAAAGTGTAGCCTGGTGGCTCTACCACATATTGTTTTAGTGGCTATGCCACATATATATATACTGTGACTCTGGTGGCTCAGCCACAAATATTGTGATTAGCAGCTCGTTTGCATTACTGGTCTGATTGGCGGGGTGGGTTGACTTGATCCCCACAAGTGACGATTGGTTGGTACTGGGGTGTGATTGGTTGGATTGGGTTGGGATACATTACATTACGTACATGACATTACATTATCTACATTATCATGTTTATAGGGCTAAGGCCAAGATTGTTACCGAATAGGGCTTCGGCCTAGTCTGCTTCTGCATGGGCTTCGGCCTAGTTTGCTTCTATATGGGCTTTGACCTAGTCTGTTCCGTAAGGGCTCAGGCCCAATGAGTGACCGTTTATGGGATTACACATTGAGTTCATGTAACTCACCCCTTTTCCCTTAACCTCGTAGGGAGTTTCAAGCGGTAAAGGATTTGGAGTTGTGGAGGACTCGGGGGTGGCCATACAACGGAGATTCTTCTCGTGACCTTTAGTAAATCCAGTTTTTACTTTATTTCTAAGATTATTTATTTTGGGTTTACATTTTGTAATAAGGCCTTTGGTTTATTTTTCGTTTAAGTTTACAGTTATTAATACGAGGTTTTCTTAAAACATTAAAAATCATTTTTCAAAATATTATGTTTTCGCAACTATTCAAGTTTGATTTTCAAAACAAAAATAGTTTTTCAAGACAACAACAACTTTTCAAAAATAGACATTAAAGAAATCACATTTTTTTACAAGCAAACAACAAAACTCGAAGTTTTAAAAAGAGATGCAACATTTTTGACGAACGCAAAACTTTTAAACAACCTTTATATGTGGCACGCTGGATCCGGCCATAACGTCTAGGCCAGGTCTAGGTTGTTACATTTTATAGTATCAGAGCTCAGGTTGTAAAACTTGGCTGTGGGATGGGTTCAAAAATGTTGTTTTCAAAATTTGTTTGAAATATGGTTTGGGAAACTGGATATCTTTATTGGAAGTATGGCACCTTGAGTCTCCGGCACCAAATCCGTAAGTCCTCTTACTTTATCTAATGATATGATGAAATGACTATAGTAAGAAACTACTAGAGTTAATGGTCGTACGCTACAACTGTTAGCTATAGGAATTAAGCCTAAAGATACTGAAACAGTAGGAAATTCGATCCGCGAAAACAACTCTTATACCTGTTTTTCATAAGACACTTGTTAATAAACATTGGAATTAAAGACTGATTCATAAAACTTGTAAGCAGATTAACTCAATTCATCAGTATGATTATGAGAGGACGTGGATGAGGTACACGCGGTAGTGGTAGAGGCCGAGGTGCTAGGGCTGGACCCTCGTAATCGGGGCTTATGCCTAAAAGGGAGGCGCCGTCATCGCCAGTGACTGAGTCAGGGTCTCATGATCGAGCCAGAGTTGAAATGCTGACTCAGCTAGTTAGAGAGGTATTGGAAGAGGTTAAAGAAATTGTTGGAACACTTCGAGTGGGGTGCGTGGACTGTAAGAAGAGAAGAGATCGCAGTTCTCTAGGGCCATAGTCTCGTTCTGTGAAGCGTGTTAAGGCACGTCCAAACTTTCTGGCTTACAAATATTACAAAAGGCATCATCAAAGTGAATGTTGGAGGAGGTCAAGACCATGCTTGAGATGCGGGTCTAAGGAGCATACGGCTCGGGATTGTTCCATCACCATTAAGTCAGGTATGTTTTGGTTGCATGTGATTTTTGAATGGAGAAAATTTTATGTATGTGTGATGAATACCTGTTGCTTTTGTGGTTGGATATCTGGTTGGGTGAAGAGGGTTCTAAATTAGGTTAGAAGTGTATAATGTTAATGGAATCATAGTGCACAGCGGTTGCATGGTAAAGTAGTATGTGTTAAACCACTGTTAGATAACTGGAAATTTTGAGGACGAAATTTCTTGAAGAGGGGTAGAATTGTAACGACCCGAATTTGGGCCTAGTAGAATTAGGCCCATTGGGCTTTGGGAATAGGAGCATTTAAAAATTGTCAAGAACAAGAGAATGGTACTTATGCAAGTTGGACCTATTAGGTGAGTGATTTTGGAAGGTTAGGGGGCTTTTATGAAGTCCCGGGATCAAACTTGGGCTTTAGGAAAATTTTGGTTTTAGGTGAATAAAACCCTAGGAGTTAGTAGTTAGGCTTTAAGAATAAAATATAGAGAGAAATGACACAAAAGGAGTTGTGGTTTAGTGGCAAATAAAGCCACATTGGAGACAAGAGAATGACGCCACATAAGGAAGCAAGGGGTCCAAGGTTCAAGTCTTGGCACTTGCAATTTTTTAAATCCAAAGACTTATCTTTAGTTGTGCATGTTTTAAGACACAAGTGGAGTGTGTGGCAAGGTGGTGTGGCGTAAAGGGAAGTGAAAGGAGGTTGAGGTTCGAATCCCACATTTGGCAAATCAAGGCTTTTATTTTTGTGTTAGCTGGATGGAAGAAGTAGAGTTCAGTCTGAACTCTGCCTTGGAGGTTGGTGACTTGGTCAAACAGTTTGAATGGGTGATGAAGAGGATGTTGGGGAGCAGAATGTGGAGAGAATTAAGGGATTGAGGGTGAGAGGTAGTGGTGGCCGAATATGGGGATGTGCGTGGGGGAATTTAGGCTAAAGGGGGGTTTTGTGTAGCAAATTTGGCAGCTTAGTGTGTTAGTAGAACCGAAACCTCCCTTGAGTTATACGTTTTTCTTTTTGGTTCTTCTTTTGGGATTTTTCTAGATAAGCAATTTGAGCACTTTTCTTTCTCACCACTTTTTACCTATTGTGCATCTTTTTCTTTACATCTCCTAATAGACCAAACATTGTTGACCAAATCAACTTCTACTTAACTCTCTTCACCTTGTAATTTCTTTCTCTTTTCTTTAAGTTGAATTGCCACACCTCCTCCTACTTGATTTTTCTTAGGGTGAACATCAATTTGTTTCGAGTTTTAGTTCTCTTTGGTTGGCCAAATCATTTCTTGCCTTTCCTATCATCTTCTTTCCTTGTATTTCCCTCACAGCCGAATACATATCCTCTCTTCTACATTTTTTCTTGGTAGGCGTTCAGAAAAGTTAAGTCTCTTTCTTTCATCTTCTTCTTCGTGTTCCATCTTTATTTGCTACCCGGTAGCATCCAGGATTTAGGGGTCTCGCATTTTATTTTGTATCTATGTGTTCTTGTGTGTAGCATGACTGTTGAGTGTGTTTGGAGGCTTTGGGAAACCTTGGGGTTAGGTGGGAGCCTCAGTGAAAATTTTAGGTTTGAAGTCTTTAAGGGAGAGCTAGTGGAGCTAGACCTTAAGGGATTCTAAGTGGTGATTAAGGACACAACAGGAAAAGTGGTGGAGTGGCAAGGATACGTCATCTGGGGTGCAAGGGAGTTGCGTCAAGGGGAGCTCCAAATGGGAGAAGGTTTGAGTAACATTGACAGCATTTTGGGTTGCATTTTGCGTTAAGAGGGGAGGAGGTAGTGGATTCGGCAAGGGCACTTGGAAGGTAGAGGTTTGAATAGGTCAAACATTTTGAATAGATGGTAGAAAGCTATTTGTAGAGTTTGAATGTTTCAAACTCATTTGAATGGGTGATGCAGAGGGAGTTAAGGAGGAAATCGTGGAGGGTGTTGGCTAGGTGGGTTTTAGCCAAAATTTTGAGGGGTTGAGAGGAGGGGAACATTCGGTTTTGAGCTTAAGGTGAGGGTGCCAAAATTGGGTGCTAGTGTATAGTGTAATGCCAAAATTTGGTCTTTCTTTTCTTTCTTCTCATTCTCTCTGGTGCCGAAAAACACTTAGCATCTCAACTCTCTTTCTCTCTTTTTAACTCATAGCCGAAAATTAGAAAACCATTAGGGTCACTTTTATTCATCTTTTTCTTTTCATCTTCAAAAGTTGAAAGTGAGAGACCATTTGTGCATTTTTGGCCTTTTCTTTGCAACTCTTTCTCCTCTTTTCTATTCACTCTCTAAAGTCAAAATATACCCTTCACTTTCCCCATAGCTGAAACCTCTCAAACCTCAACCCTCTCTTCCTCTTTTCCACCAATTACTTCACTCTCAAAAGCCAAACAACCCATTTGTTTCTTTGTTGGGTGTAGCTGAATGAACTCTTCCCATTTGTGAAACCATAGCCTAACCATCTAGCCATCTCCATTCATTCTTTTCCTTCATTGTTTGTTATTCTTCAAAGCCGAATCTCTCTTGAGTGGCGACTCTTTTTGATTGTTGATCTTTAGGGGAGGTACCGTCATTTATTTTTTGGCCAAATCGCTCAATCGGGTTAGTAGTAGTGGTAAGGGTTCTTGTTCTTTTAAACCCTTTTTCGTTTCTTTCTTTGGTTGCCTAAACCAAAAGCCTGGCTTTGGTTCTTGGGTATGGTCGAATCTATATAAGGCCTTGACTTCGTGTTTTTTTCATTTAAAGCCAGTGTGAGGAGTATTAAGGATCTTTCAGGAATCGATTATCCAAGGTAAGATGGATATACCCTTTTGGTTCGACCGAAGGTCACTTCGTTTGGGCTATATGTGTTAGGCTGAATCTGACATTGATCCATGTAGGGATTTTGACAATCTCTTGGTTCAAGTATAGACTCTCCGGGTTTTGTCAATTCCAGGTAAGGATATTTGATTAAGATATTATTTAGTTTCGTTTAGATCTGATTTAACGTGTTAACTGGGTTTTCTGACCAAGATTATATCTTATGGATTCGAGTAGTAGCCAAGGAGAGAAAGGGGTTGGACACGTAGTCCCTACCCTAAATTCAAGCGATCAATTTATTGATTCGGGATTGGCCAAGGGGTGTGGGCGACTTGAGCAGGATCGTAGGCAAATAGCAGTAGTGTCAATTAGCGATAGTGTCGACATAGAGGGCGTGGTATTACGTGTTATCATGTGTGTAATTATCACACTATTTCCTTAGATGTTTTAATAAAATATATGTATCATGTGTGGTAGCCAATAGTGGCTGCAGAGATCTGGCACCCGTGTTGGGTAATCCAGAAACCAGGTTAGCATACTACCTATGTCGAGGTTGTGGTTAATAATTGTGGATGTATGAAAGCATGTTATATACGCATGTCTAGATGTGTTTATATTTTATTATATTGCCATTTCATCATATTATGCTGTATGTGCATGGGTTCGGGATATATATTGAATAAAGGGGAAGTGTGTACATTTATGTACGTGGGTGACTCTGTCACGATTAATGATGGCCTCGAGCCTCATTGTGGATTGATGATGACTTTGAGTGTCATCATGGATATTTGTGATTTAATCACGTGGATCAGTGGCTAGACCACTAAGTGGACTTTGAGCAGTGTGTCCATCGACATAGACTGCCAAAGAGGTGTATAGCAGATGGAGGGTCGATTTAGAAATCCCCAGGTGTGTTTGAGGATGGATATAGGGGTGGTGTGTAGCGGATGGATTCTAGGCTGGGTTAGGTTAACTTATTGCATCAATATGCGTGGTATATTATTTTAATGTGGATTTGGGGTCAAGCCCATTTATGGAATCATGTGGATTAATTACACACTGAGTCTAGTGACTCACCCTGGTTTTCAAACAATACAGGTAATCCGTAACTCTTTGGACTGGGTTGGAGTGGATTCGAGGTGTCCATGCAGGAGGTGTTTATTTTTCGCGCACTTCGTATATTCTAAACTTTTAATTACTATTAGGGATATTTTTATTGTAATAAGGCCATTTTAAATATTTTGGGATATTATGGTTCTAAACTATCAGTTAATTAATTAAAAGTGGTTTTTAAGATATTTTGAAGTTTAGTTTAAATTTTGGGTCGCTTTTAAACAAACATCTTCCTTGAAACTCAAGCATGAATAACGAATCGGACTTTAGTCAAACTTGTAAGTTTGTTCGCCTGCAAACTGCTATTTCTAAATGACAAACCCCTTTATAAGCGTAATATTTCTGTTAGAATTTAAACATTATTCTCACCTTCAAAATAGAATTCTTTTCACTTTTACAATAGCATTCGGGATTCGACTGTGGTGTTTTGGACTGAGTTTAGGGGTGTTACAATTTGGTATCAGAGCCTGGTTCCAAACTCGGCCTTTAAGGGTTTGAGGCCCACAACGTTTTCAAATTGTGTATTCAAAATTAGTTTAAAAAGAATTTTTTAGGAAATAGATTTGAGAAAGCATGGCACCCGAGTTCCTAGCCCAGGTCTACCAAGTAAGTCTTCTGATTAATTATGTGGGGTGGTTATATGGTATATTATTGTGGATACTGGAATTTAGAATATTTACTATAGAAGGATAACAAACTTTCTAGGGATTTGTGTGCTTGACGAAAGAATAACTTGAGAATTTTATGTCATAAAACTATCCCTTAAGCAACAAGTGGAAAGAAAGCTAATGCATAAAATTTTTCTAAAATAGATTAAAATACGATAATAGATATGAGCACTAGGGGACGTGGACATAACACGCATGTTCATGGTAGAGGTAGGATTACTGTATCGGAACCAGCGGGGTCTGGTACCACTACCGCCAACCGCAAGAGCGGGGGTTCGAGGTCGACAGGGGAGATGGCAGAGTGTCTCGAGCGATCTGCGTATGCTAGAGCGTGTGGTCAGGCGGCAGTGGACAATGACTCGAAGTCCATCCTAAACGACTCCGAGCTAACGGAGCTGAAGTGTTTCGAGGTATTTCTAGAGTAGCTCCAAACATGGCAGAGTATTGGCTAGAGGCGATTGAAAAGATCATGGATGACTTGGACGCACCGCTGAAGAGAAGCTGAAGGGCGTAGTTTCTCTACTTCAGGATGAGGCCTACCAGTGGTGGCTCACTGTCAAGCAGGGCACTCCAGCAGATCAAATAGATTGGGATTTCTTCAAGGTGAAGTTCCAAGGGAAGTAAGTTGAAGCTAGTTATGTGGATGCTCAGATAAAGGCATTCCTGAACTTGGTACAAGGGGGTAAGACGGTAGCTGAGTACGAGGCAAATTTTTTGCGGTTGAGCCGGTACGCCTTGGGAATCGTTGCAACTGACTATGAGCACTGTGTGAGATTTGAGGATGGGTTGCGAGATGAGCTGTGGGTGTTGATAGCTCCTCATCGGAAAAGGATTTTTGCGATGTTAGTAGAAAAAGCTAGAATAGCGGAGAAGGTTAAGCGAACTGAAAGGCAAAATAGGGATAATGACAGAGGCAGGAATAAGAGAAGTTATAGACCATCAGCATCATCGGGGGGTTTCCAGAAAAAGCCTAGGGTTGAAGGACTTGCTCGCATTTCTGTGCCAGCTACTGGAAGTCAGTTTTGTCAGTGTGCTCAGTGTGGGAGGTCCCATATAAGGGAGTCCTAGGGAAGGAATAAAGAGTGCTATAGGTGTGGGTCAAGGGACCATCTGATTAAGAACTATCCTCAGAACATGGCTAGGACTCGGACTGTATGTCAAAGGTATGTGCAGCTAGGGAGGGATGGTTAACAGATTTCAAGGGGTCATGGTCTGAATCGAGGAGGGAATGGTTTGGCCGTGGTTGTGGGGCACCAGGCAGAGGTGCTGGGAGCTCAGATATAAGACAGCCTGGGTTGGTTTACGCAACTAGACGTCGTGAGGAGGAGGATGCACTAGATGTTATCACGGGTACGTTTCTCATTTTTGGGTTACCCTTTATTGCTTAATTGATGTTGGATCGACTCACTCCTATATTGCTAGTATGGCGCCTGGAACCTTGAATGTGAATCCTGAAATTACTTCTAGGGAGGTGACTGTACTTAGTCTTTTAGGGCAATCGGTAGTGGTAGATAAACTTTTTAGAGATATGCCTTTAGAAGTTCAGGGGTCAGTGTTTTTGGCTGACTTGACGGAGCTGCCATTCAGAGAATTTGACTTGATCCTAGGCATGGACTGGTTAGTAAGGTATCGTGCAAATTTGGACTGTGCTGCTAAGTGCATGACGTTGATGACTCTTGAGGACGATGAAGTTTTGGTGGTAGGTGAGAGGAAAGACTACTTGTCTAATGTAGTGTTTGCTCTTAAGGCGAAGAGGATGGTGAAAAAGGGGTGCATGGCTTTCTTAATGTTTGTTAGTGCTTTCGATGCTAAAGAAACAGCTGTGGGGGAGGTTAGAACAGTAAAGAAATTTGTAGACATTTTTTCGGAAGAACTTCCAGGGCTGCCTCTGGATCGTGAGGTGGAATTTGGAATCGAGCTTCTGCCAGGTACGACTCCAGTGTCTATTGCCCCTTACAGAATGGCACCGAAGGAGCTAGTGGAACTGAAAGCTCAAATCCAAGAGTTGTTGGATCGCGAGTTTATTCGACCTAATGTGTCTTAATGGGGAGCACCAGTGTTGTTTGTAAAGAAGAAGGACGGATCTATGCGTATGTACATAGATTACCTCCAATTGAATAAACTGACGATCAAGAACAAGTCCCATTGCCGAGGATAGACGACTTGTTTAATCAGCTCAAAGGGGCTGCAGTCTTTTCAAAGATTGATTTGAGGTCGGGTATCACCAGCTCAAGGTGAAGGAAGCGGATATACATAAGATGACTTTTCAGACTCGATACGGGCACTATGAATTCCTGGTAATGCCGTTCAGGTTGACGAACGCACCACCTGCGTTCATGGATGTGATGAATTGGGTTTTTCAACCCTATTTGGACCAGTTCGTCATGGTGTTCATAGACGACATTCTCATGTATTCCAAGTCAGGGGAGGAGCATGATGCGTATCTTCGAGTAGTGTTGCAGGTTTTAATGGAGAAGAAGTTGTATGCCAAATTTAGTAAGTGCGATTTTTGGCTAAGGGAAGTCACTTTTCTAGGTCATGTGGTATCGGTTGAGGGGATAAGAGTGGATCCTCGGAAGATCGAGGCAGTGTTAGAATGGAAACCACCTAAGTCTGTGGCAGAAATTCAGAGTTTCTTGGGGTTAGCAGGTTATTACAGGAGGTTTTTCGAGGGTTTCTCTTCTATAGCGGCACCTTTGACTAAGCTATTGAGAAAGGAGGTACCTTTTGTGTAGACGGACAAGCAGCAGGAGAGTTTCGAGAAGCTAAAGAGGGTTTTAACAGAGGCTACGGTTTTAATTCAGCCTGAAAGCGGGGAAAGATTTTTTGGTGTATTGTAATGCTTCTTATACGGGATTGGGTTGTGTACTGATGTAGAAAGGGAAGGTTGTTGCCTATGCGTCTCGGCAGTTAAGACCACATGATGTCAACTATCCCACTCATGACCTAGAGTTGGTTGTGGTGGTTTTTGATTTGAAGGTGTGGAGGCATTATTTGTACGGAGAGAAGTCGGTGATCTACATTGACCATAAGAGTTTAAAGTATCTGCTGACTCAAAAAGAGCTGAACTTGAGACAACGAAGGTGGGTGGAGCTATTGAAGGATTACGACTGCTCGATTGAATACCACCTGGGTAAGGCGAATGTGGTGGCAAATGCGTTAAGCCGAAAGGTAGTATCAGACTTGAGAGTGATGTTCGCTCATCTTAGCCTTTATGACGACGGGAGTTTGTTAGCGGAGCTGCAGGTGAAACTGACATGGTTAAGTCAGGTAAAAGAGAAATAGTTGGTGGATGAGGTTCTGAGTGCTTGACTTCTGCAAGTACAGGACGAGGGAATAAAGGATTACAGTGTGAATAGTGATGGAGTATTGTGTTTCCGTGGAAGGGTTTGTATGCCGAAGGATGAGAAGTTAAGGAAGAAGATTCTACGAGAATCGCATAGTAGCCCTTACGCTATGCATCCTGGAGGGAGTAAGATGTATCAGAACCTACGGGAATAGTTCTGGTGGCCTGGATTGAAGCGGGAAGTTACAAAATTTATGGGTAAGTGCTTGACGTGTTAGCAGGTCAAAGCTATACACCAGGTGCCTTCGGGGTTTCTGCAACCAGTGAAGATTCCGTAGTGGAAGTGGGAGAGAATCACGATGGATTTCGTTAGTGGGCTTCCTCTTACGCCTACTAAAAAAGACTCGGTATGGGTGATCGTAGATTGGTTGACAAAATTCGCTCATTTCATACCGGTTCGAGTTGACTACTCACTGCAGAGGTTGGCGAAGCTGTATGTGGCTAAAATTGTGAGGTTGCATGGGGTACCAATGTCAATCATATCAGATAGGGACCCTAGGTTCACATCGCGGTTTTGGAGGGCGTTGCATCAGGCTTTGGGTACCAGGTTGGATTTTAGCACAGCATTTCATCCGCAGACGGACGACAGTCGAAAAGGGCAATTCAGGTGTTGGAAGATATGTTGAGGGGATGCGTCATCAATTTCAGAGGTAGTTGGGAAGAATTTTTGCCTTTGGTGGAGTTCGACTACAACAGCAGTTATCAAGCTAGTATTCGGATGGCGCCGTATGAAGCTTTGTATGGGCGAAAGTGTCGCACTCCTACTTGTTGGACTGAGCTAGGTGAACATCATGTCTTAGGTTCGAAAATGGTGGCAGAATCAAAAAAGAAGGTTAAGGTAATCCGAACTCGGTTGAAGGAGGCATCAGACAGACAGAAATCGTACGCGGATCTTAAGTGGAAAGAGATAGAGTTTGTAGTGGGTGATTGGGTCTTCCTGAAAGTTTCGCCATGGAAAAAGATGATGAGATTCGGACGTAAGGGTAAGTTGAGTCCCAGGTTTATAGGACCTTATCGAGTTTTAAAGCGAGTGGGACCAGTAGCGTACCAGTTGAAGTTGCTTTCAGAGTTGAAGCAGATGCACGATGTGTTCCACGTCTTGATGCTAAGACATTACCGATCGGATCTGTCTCACGTGGTGCCGGTAGAGGAAGTTGAGTTAAAGTCAGACTTGTCCTATGAGGAGGAGCCAATTCAGATTTTGGAGCGAGATGTGAAAGTGCTACGAAAGAAATTAGTTCCTCTCGTCATGGTATTATGGCGGAACCATGGTTTAGAGGAAGCTTCGTGGGAGCCGGAAGAGGCGATGCGTCAGTAATACCCTCATTTGTTTTGACCAGGTAATTTCGAGGCTAAAATTTCTTTAAGGGGGTAGAACTGTAACATCTAGGATTTAAGGGTCTTGCATTTTATTTTGTATCTATGTGTTCTTGTGTGTGGAATGACTGTTGAGTGTGTTTGGGGGCTTCGGGAAACCTTGGGGTTAGGTGGGAGCCTTAGTGAAAATTTTAGGTTTGAAGTCTTTAAGGGAGAGCTAGTGGAGCTAGGCCTTAAGGGATTCTAAGTGGTCATTAAAGACACAACAAGAGAAGTGGTGGAGTGGCAAGGAGACGTCATCTGGGGTGCAAGGGAGTTCCGTCAAGGGGAGCTCCAAGGGGGAGAAGGTTCGAGCAACATGGACAGTATTTTGGGTTGCATTTTGCGTCAAGAGGGGAGGTGGTAGTGGATTCGGCAACGGCACTTGGAAGGTGGAGGTTTGAATGGGTCAAACATTTTGAATAGATGGTGGAGAGCTATTTGTGGAGTTTGAATGTTTCAAACTCATTTGAATGGGTGATGTAGAGGGAGTTAAGGAGAAAATCGTGGAGGGTGTTGGCTAGGTGGGTGTTAGCCAAAATTTTGAGGGGTTGAGAGGAGGGGAACATTTGGTTTTGAGCTTAAGGTGAGGGTGCCGAAATTGGGTGCTAGTGTATAGTGTAGTGCTGAAATTTGGTCTTTCTTTTCTTTCTTCTCATCCTCTCTGGTGCCGAAAAACACTTAGCATCTCAACTCTCTTTCTCTCTTTTTGACTCATACCCAAAACTTAGAAGACCATTAGGGTCACTTTTGTTCATCTTTTTCTTCTCATCTTCAAAAGTTGAAAGTGAGAGACCATTTGTGCATTTTTTTCTTTTTTCTTTGAAACTCTTTCTCCTCTTTTCTATTCACTCTCTAAAAGCCAAAATATACCCTTCATTTTCCCCGTAGCCAAAACCTCTCAAACCTCAACCCTCTCTTCCTCTTTTTCACCGATTACTTCACTCTCAAAAGCCGAACAACCCATTTGTTTCTTTGTTGGGTGTAGCCGAATGAACTCTTCCCATTTGTGAAACCATAGCCGAACCTTCAAGCCATCTCCATTCATTCTTTTCCTTCATTGTTTGTTATTCTTCAAAGCCGAATCTCTTTTGAGTGGCGACTCTTTTCGATTGTTGATCTTTAGAGGAGGTGCCGTCGTTTATTGTTGGCCAAATCGCTCAATCGAGTTAGTAGTAGTGGTAAGGGTTCTTGTTCTTTTAAATCCTTTTTCTTTTCTTTCTTTGGTTACAGAAACCAAAAGCCTGACTTTGGTTCTTGGGTATGGCCGAATCTATATAAGGCCTTGACTTCGTGTCTCTTTCGTTTGAAGCCAGAGTGAGGAGCATTAAGGATCTTTCGGGTTTCGATTATCCAAGGTAAGATGGATATACCCTTTTCGTTCGGCGGAAGGTCACTTCGTTTGGGCTATAGGTGTTAGGCCGAATCTAACATTGATTCATGTAGGGATTTTGACATTCTCTTTGTTCAAGTATAAACTCTTCGGGTTTTGTCAATTCCATGTAAGGATATTCGATTAAGATATTATTTAGTTTTGTTTAGATCTAATTTAACGTGTTAACCGGGTTTTCTGACCAAGATTATATCTTATGGATTCGAGTACCAGCCAAGGGCAGAAGGGGTTGGACACGTAGTCCCTACCCCTAAATTCAAGAAGCGGTCAGTTTCAGCGGTTCGGGATTGGCCACCGGGGTGTGGGCCAGCTTTCGAGCAGGATCATAGGCAAATAGCTGTAGAGTCAATTAGCGATAGTGTTGACATAGAGGGCGTGGTATTATGTGTTATCAGGTGTGTAATTATCACACTGTTTCCTTAGTTGTTTTAATAAAATATATGTATCATGTGTGGTAGCCAATAGTGGCTGCGGAGATGTGGCACCCGTGTTGGGTAATCCGGAAACTAGGTTAGCATACTACCTATGTCGAGGTTGTGGTTAATAATTGTGGATGTATGAAAGCATGTTATATACACATGTCTGGATGTGTTTATATTTTATTATATTGCCATTTCATCATATTATGATGTATGTGCATGGGTTCGTGATATATATTGAATAAAGGGGAAGTGTGTACATTTATATAAGTGGGTGACTCTGTCACGATTAATGATGGCCTCGAGCCTCATTGTGGATTGATGATGACTTTGAGTCTCATCGTGGATATTTGTGATTTAATCACGTGGATCAGTGGCTAGACCACTAAGTGGACTTTGAGCAGTGTGTCCATCGGCATAGACTGCCAAAGAGGTGTGTAGCGGATGGAGGGTCGATTTAGAAATGCCCAGGTGTGTTTGAGGATGGATATACGGGTGGTGTGTATCGGATGGATTCTAGGCTGGGTTGGGTTAACATATTGCATCAATATGTGTGGTATATTGTTTTAATGTGGATTTGGGGTCAAGCCCATTTGTGGAATCATGTGGATTAATTGCACACTGAGTCTAGTGACTCGCCCTGGTTTTCAAACAATGCAGGTAATCCGTAACTCTTTGGACCGGGTTGGAGTGGATTCGAGGTGTCCATGCAAAAGCTGTTTGTTTTTCGCGCACTTCGTATATTCTAAACTTTTAATTACTATTTGGGATTTTTTATTGTAATAAGGCCATTTTAAATATTTTGGGATATTATGGTTCTAAACTATCAGTTAATTAATTAAAAGTGGTTTTTAAGATATTTTAAAGTTTAGTTTAAATTTCGGGTCACTTTTAAACAAACGTCTTCCTTGAAACTCAAGCATGAATAACAAATCGGACTTTACTCAAACTTGTAAGTTTGTTTGTCCGCAAACTGCTATTTCTAAATGACAAACCCCTTTCTAAGCGTAATATTTCTGTTAGAATTTAAACATTATTCTCACCTTCAAAGCAGAATTCTTTTCACTTTTACAGTAGCATTCTGGATTCGGTCATGGTGTTTTGGGCCGGGTTTGGGGTGTTACATACCCCTTTTCTGTCGAATCTTTCCCTCCTATTCAATTTTCTTTGGTGGCAAGGTAACACTTTCGTTTCCCTTTGTTTTCTTTACTTTCTACTTTTCCCTATGAAGTCGTTCACTCAAGCTTAACTCTTGATGTTAGGCTGAATCTATTCACTCTTCTACAACTCAAGTCACTTGTGTTCTGTTTGGTGGGGGCTGAAACTCTTTGGGTAGCAATTGTCGATTGGTGGTACTCTGGTAAGGATAAGGAAATTCAAACGCATTCTTATGTTGTTCTAGTAAAGACTCCCGTGTCTGCTTGGGTAAGAATTCGGTCTCCCTTTTGCTCTATGGGGGCTGAATGTTGGATGTTGTTTAACACGCTTCTATTCATCAAAACTAAGTTAGGGTCTTGATTTCTGTAGTCAAGGGACAAGGCCAAGGACTGGGTACACTGAAGGAGATCGCATCGCAGTAAGAGGAGTTAGTTTAGTAAGTGTTCTAGTTACGTTTATCAAGTGGTGACTAACCTATTATCAACTATCACTATAGGTGTTGGAATCGGTGGATAGCACAACTCATAATTAGGTGTGTAATCACACACCATTTTGATGATAAATGCAAGTGATGTTTTGAGATTCGGCCATAAACCGAAAAGTCAAAAAGACGGCAACTATGACCACTCGAGTACATGAACGCTCGTGGTGGTAAACCGAGACACGAATGACAATGATGGATCGTTGAGAGTGTCGCGAGCACTCTTGCAAAACTAAGGCCGAATCGGGCCTGGCCGAACTAAAATGGGCTAAATGGGCCCAATGGGCTTACGGGCCCATGGGGGCAAAATCGATGGAAAAATACTGAATGATAGATGCGAGTGCAAAATCCACAAAATTGAAAGCGAAACCACGTGTAATGGGCCACACGAGCGTGTGGGCCCGTTTGGGCCCGAAATCGATTCTAGGCCCAATATTACCGTAGAGATCGAAAAAGGGTCATGTGTCGCTCGAGGCGACAGTAAGCCTTCGGGGAGGCCATTAAATGCAAAATTACCAAGATACCCTTGGGTTGCGAAATTATTGAAATACCCCTAGAGGGTAAATTACCAAAATACCCCTGAGTTGAAATTACCAAAATACCCCTAGATGATAAATTATCAAAATACTCTTGAGTTACAAAATTACCGAAATACCCTTAGAGGGTAAATTACCAAAATACCCCATAGATTGTGAAATTACCAAAATACCCTCGAGGGTAAAAATGACTGTTATACCCTTAATCGTGATTGAATATCGTGTGTATGTTTTAATTACACTTTTATACGTTGATACATGACATTTTATCATATTGCATGGGGCGGGTTAATGGTGAAGAAGTGTAGCTGTGGATCCGCGCCACATCTTTGCTTACGTGGCTATGCCACATATATATATTTATACTGTGACTCTGGTGGCTCAGTGATAAATCATAAAAGTAACATATTTTAATCCCACATTTAGCATACTTTTGGATGATTTATTCCCTAAATTATGTAAAAAGGTGTTCTTAATCCTTTCTTTTCATGTTTCATACTCAAGAAAGGACCGGAGGATGAAAAGAACGAGAAACGAGCCTAAAACGGACCAAACGGGCCATATCACGAAATCGGCACGGCTTGAACTTTAGCCCACACAGTCGTGCCTCTTAAGAGAATTCTAAATACGGCCTAACCATGATTCACACGGCCGTCCCTCCATCAACAAACCTAAACATGGCCTGAAGTTGATTCATACGGGCGTGTGCCATGGCCGTGTCACTACCGCGGCCAAGAGGAATTTCACTCGGATTTGGATACTTGAAGGCAAAGAAACACATTCCAAAGCCTATTCAAACACCCGAGTAGGAATTATACTAGAATTAGGATACTTAGGGGCCAATTAAAGCATTCGAAGAGCCTATATAAACACCCTAAGCATAACCTTCAAAGGAGGAGGGCAGAAGCCTTCTGCCAGAGCTAGCAGAGCTAGGCCAAGTAGTCGAGCTAGAAAGGTCAGATTTGTAGGAATAACTCGAAGATAGCCAGTTGATCCATCTTAAGAAGTCGGAATTATACTCAAGACGGCGGATCTCTCCTTCAATTCCTTCAAGGGGTTTTAGGGATTTATTATTTTTTGTTTTATCTTTTCTTTTGAGATGTTTTCTTTTATCATTATGAACTAAACCCTTCAGGTACCTGAAGGGGATGAAACCTAAGACGGATCTTGTTATTGTTTTCTGAACTATATGATAAATACTTGATTTGTTCTTAATTATGTGAGCTTAATTCTTGTGTTAATATTTCCGGGATATTGATTCAAGTTGAATGTGCTTAGGTGGTGGAGCAAAAGTCCTTTCCTAAGAGTAGATTTAGCATAATTAAGCGGAGTTGATCGCGTGCCTAGAGATAGGTGACGAGATTTTTCCAGATTAGGGTGAAACCTAATATGGGAGTCCATAGATCGAGTTAATGTGATTCTAGGGGTTTTAATTAGAAAGAGATTTCAATTAATCAACCTAGGGTTAGACGTTATTCGCCTCGAGAGAGGGTTTAATATAAATAAGGGAATCTTATGGATCAAGTCAAGTGAATAAATTGTCTGGTTCAGTGTTAGATAATAAGTGAAGTCTAGGTGGATTCTTCCTAAGGGTATCGTCTTAATCAACTGAGTTTTCCTAAAGTTTATTTCCCCAATTCATTCTTTTTGTCTTTGCATCTTTAACTTAGTAGTCAATTAGTTTTAGATTAAACAACCAATCACTTAATATTTAGGCTAAATAATAGAAAGAAGGTTAGTATTAGTACTTTTAGTTCCTTTGGGTTCGTAACACCCCAAACCCGATCAATACGTTACGATCGAACCTGGAACATTACAGGAAAGAAGATTTGGAAATATTGGCAAAGTATCGTGATATAAGAAGGAAAATGATTAGTTTTAGTAATTCCATGTTAAAAACTATTCATGATTTACTTAACTTAAAGATTGTTAAACTCTTGATAAGGGTGGCTAGATGATAGAAACCGATAGATCTATATTTTTTTTCTTTTAAAAAGGGATCGAACTTTGAAGATTTTGTACAAGGACATTTTGAAAATAATGTTGAGGTATGCGATGTTTTGAAAATAGGATTAATAGTGTTGAGAAAAATACCAAGTTAAATTATTTACGACTTATGTTACATTTGTTAATCTTTTAGAAAACCTTCATTTACGTTTTAAGAAAAACCCATTTTTCTTATGAATCTTCACATGTATAAAATCTGCATATGATAAAAACCAAAAATAAAAATAAAGTTAAAGCGGCCTTATTACAACTTGAAATCCCAAAATAGAAATAATTTAAAGCAGAGTTTAAAATTACAGAATAAATTACAACGCATGGCCACCTCGAGTCCATCCCGGCCCAAAACCCGCCATCTATTGTTTACCTGCAAAATTAACAAAGGGGTGAGTCATCGAGACTCAGTGTGTAAATCCCCATAAAACGCAAACTGGGCCTTAGCCTATTTAGTACAGCACATGTCATATGTATGCAATGCAACCCACCCCAGTATAACTCTCGATCCGAACACTCGTGGCATTATGCCACTTGTGGTTCATAACCACTGTGGTCCTAGACCACTCGTGACCGTAGTCACTCGTGACAATAGTCACTATAATGTACTCGTGGGGCCAACCCACAGTGGTCGTAGACCACTGTGATGATCTATGGCAAATAATGCATATGTGGGGCCAACCCACTGAGGTACTTGACCACCGAGACGAGTCACTAATTAGATTATTCGTGGTTTCAACCACCGTGGTACTTAGACCACTCATGATCGTAGTCACTCGTGACAATAGTCACTGATTCTCCCTCCTCCTTCCATTCAATCCCGAGCCCATGCTCTTTTCATCGTGCACAATATGTATGCAATCAATATCAGTGTATAACGAATCATATTTCATGCATGCATAACATCAAAATATACGTACGTGCATTTTAACAAGAATATCAATATCGAGAACATACCCGGCGTCGCCAACCTTACCCATAAGGGTATTTTGCCTATCACATTAGTTATTTCGACTTTCAGCCTTTACAGTTAACAATACAATTAACACGGGAGGCGTGTGAGTAATACACACCTGATAACGCGTAAGGTAATACCCTCTATGTCGATGCTTTCTCTAGTAGGAACGACAGCTATCTGTCTATTCCAGACAAACATCGGCTCTCTACCACAGCCCGGCAGAAAATCCCAAACCGTCGACACAGGACATTTTTTAAACCTTGGAGCCGAAACTAAGGGTTCGCTCCCTTCCTTGGATTGACTGGTAGTTGGATCCATGAGGAGACTTGATTAGGAAAAAGGGTTAAGGCTTTGAAAGAAAGCAGAAAAAATAAGAACTCAAAACGATGCAGTCCCTTACGTTGATTAATAGAAGCTGGATGTTAGTAGACTTGGATTAAGAACCTGATTGAACCCCTGAATGAACCATGTTAAACCGATTCTTAGAGATAGAGTAAAAGAAGTGGCCTTTCAACCAACTGAATCAATAAATAATCCCTTTACCACCCTTTCGGCCAATCAATTACCTACCAAAATCTTCTTGAAAGTAGGCCACACGAAGAAGAAGAGATGATGATACACCCCCAAGATAAAAGTTTGTCGAATGGAGGGTCTATATTCGACTATCAGCACCAATTGACAGAACATGTGCATACTCCTGAAGCAAAATGAAGATTCGGCCTTCACACAAGAAGAAGTAAAGAAGAGAAAAGAAGATAGAACAAGTAATAGGGTTCGGCTACACAAGGCACAAGTATGAGATGAAAACAAAAAGGGAAAGGAGGGTTTTGGCCAAAGAAAGTAGCAAAAGAAAAATGAAACCAACAATTTGAAGGGTGCATGGTAATAGTAAATTCGGCTTTGAAGGAAAACTATGGAGTGAGAGTTTCGGTTTTTGGTTGCAAAAGAATTAAGTGCAAAAGTGATATGTGTTTTCGATTTTGGTAAATGAGAAGAGAAGGAGAAATGTTCCAAAAGTGCAAAAGAGAGAATGAGGGTGTTTCAAGATGATTATGGATACACAACACTCAAGAATGCCTATATGAGGGATACGGCACACCCTTATGACCACCTTACTCAATCGAAAAGTCTATGAACTACCAAGGAAGGTTCGGCCCCCCACCTAGCCAAGCTAAACCGTGCACCCTCACAATCTTTTTCCAAATTCGGCCAACTCTCCTCCTCTCTCCAAATCCTACAACTTCCTCCACCTTTCACTCCCCACTCCACATTCAAATAATTTGACCAGTTCAAACTCCCCAAATCCCTCATGGCCACTCATTCGAATGGTTTGACTTCTTCAACTCTCACTCTTGAAGAGTCCATGCCGAAACCATCATCCCTCTATTCAAATGCAAAAAAGAATTCCAAAATGCAGTACACGCGACTCGAACCCCTTCCTTAAGCTGTCTCCTTGTTGACGCCACTTCCCTTACTCCCTAAGTGGCATCACTTTGCCACTACACTACACACTCCACTTATGTCACAAAACACAATTGAATACTCTTAAGGCCTGCCTCTGCTAGCTCTCCCCTAAAGTGCCTTAAAATGAAATTTTCACCAAGGCTCAAACTTCACCCCGAGCTTCCCGAGACCCCCAAACACATCCAAACAATAATAAAAAATATGCCAACACATAACAACATACAATAATGCCAAGCCCCTAATTCCAGGATGTTACAGGGTTCGACAATCCAGTCTTGCCTAAGCTAAACTACTGTCCGATAGGTGCCCTTGCCTTAAGTCGTTGTCAGAGTTAGTTTCTAGGTTCGATCATTCTCTTTAAAAATTTTAAAACTCGATAAAACAACAATCACTCAGCCACAAATATTGTGATTCGCAGCTCATCTGCAGTACTGGTGTGATTGGCGGGGTGGGTTGACTTGATCCTCACATGTGACGATTGGTTGGTATGGGGGTGTGATTGGTCGTATTGGGTTGAGATACATTACATTACATACATTACATTACATTATATGCATTATCATGTTTATAGGGCTAAGGCCCAGATTCTTACCGAATAGGGCTTCGGCCCAGTCTGCTTCTACATGGGCTTTGGCCCAGTCTACTTCTGCATGGGCTTCGGCCCAGTCTATTTCTGTATGGGCTTCAACCCAGTCTATTCCCATAAGGGCTCAGACCCAATGAGTGACTGTTTAGGGGATTACACACTGAGTTCACGTAACTCACCCCTTTTCCTTTAACCTCGCACGTAGTTCCCAACGGTAGAGGATTTAGAGCCGTAGAGGACTCGGGGTGGCCATACAACGGAGATTCTTCTCGTGAACTTTAGTAAATCTGGTTTTTACTTTATTTCTAAGATTATTTATTTTAGGTTTACATTTTGTTATAACGCCTTTGGTTTATTGTTCTTTTAAGTTTTCATTAATAACTGTTAAACTTATTAATACGAGGTTTTCTAAAAACATTAAAAATTATTTTTCAAAATATCACATTTCTGCTACTATTCAAGTTTGATTTTTACATCAAAAATAGTTTTTAAAAACAACAACAACTTTACAAAAACAAACATTAAACAAATCGCATTTTTTTACAAACAAATAACGGAACTCAAAGTTTCAAAAAGAGATGCAACATTTTTTACGAATGCAAAACTTTTAAACAACCTTTCCATGTGACACGCTGGATTCGATCATAATGTCTAGGCCAAGTCTGGGATGTTACATTTTATGGTATCAGATCCCAGGTTGCAAAACTCGGCTATGAAATGGGTTCAAAAATGTTATTTTCAAAATTTGTTTGAAATATGGCTTGGAAAAATGGATATCTTTATTGGAAGTATGCCACCCTGAGTCTCCGGCACCAAATCCGTAAGTCCTCTTACTTTACCTGATTATATGATGAAATGACTATAGTAAGAAACTACTAGAGTTAATGGTAGTACGCTAGAACTGTTAGCTATAGGAATTAAGCCTATAGAGACTGAAACATTTGGAAATTTGATCCGCGAAAATAACTCTTATACTTGCTTTTCATAAGGCACTTGTTAATAAACATTGGAATTAAAGACTGATTCATAAAACTTGTAAGCAGATTAACTCGATTCATCAGTATGAGTATGAGAGGTGTGGATGAGGTATACGCGACCGTGGTAGAGGCCGAGGTGCTAGGGCTGGATCCTCGGCATCGGGGCTTATGCCCGAAAGGGAGGCGCCGTCATCACCAGTGACTAAGACGGGGTCTCATGACTGAGCCGGAGCTGAAATACTGACTCAACTAGTTAGAGAGTTATTGGAAGAGGTTAAAGAAATTGATGGAACACTTCGAGTGGGGTACGTGGACTGTAAGAAGAGAAGACATCGCAGTTTTCTAGGACCGTAGTCTCATTTTGTGAAACGTGTTAAGGTACGTCCAAACTTTTCGGCTTGTGAATATTGTAAATGGCGTCATCTGAGTGAATGTTGGAGGAGGTCAGGAGCATGAGTGAGTTGTGAGTCTAAGGAGCATAAGGCTCGGGATTGTTCCATCACCATTAAGTTGGGTATGTTTTGGTTGTATGTGATTTTTTAATATAGAAAATTTTATGTATGTGTGATGAATACCTGTTGCTTCTGTGGTTAGATATATGGTTGAGTGAAGAGGGTTCTAGATTAGGTTAGAAGTGTATAGTGTTAATGGAATCAGAGTGTCCAGCAGTAGCGTGGTAAAGTAGTCTGTGTTAAACCACTATTAGATAACTGAAAATTTCGAGGATGAAATTTCTTTAAGAGGGGTAGAATTGTAACGACCCAAATTTGGGCCTAGTAGAATTGGGCCTATTAGGCATTGGGCGTAGAAGCGTTTAAAAATTTTTGAGAACAAGAGAACGACACTTATGCCAGTTGGACCTATTAGGTGAGTGATTTTGAAAGGTTAGGTGGCTTCTATGAAGTCCCGGGATCATAGTTGGGCTTTAGGAAAAATTTAGGTTTTTAGGTGAATAAAACCTTGGGTGTTAGTAGTTAGGCTTTAAGAATAAAATATGGAGAGAAATGACACAAAAGGAGTTGTGGTCTAGTGGCAAATGAAGCCACATTGGAGATAAGGGAATGACACCACACAAGGAAGCAAGGGGTCCAAGGATCAAGTCTTGGCACTTGCATTTCTTTTAGATTATTTTTTTAAATCTAAAGACTTATCTTTAGTTGTGCATGTTTTAAGAAACAAGTGGAGTGTGTGGCAAGGTGGTGTGGCGTCAAGGGAACTGCAAGGAGGTTGAAGGTTCAAATCCCACAGTTGGCAAATCAAGGCTTCTATTTTTGTGTTTGCTGGATGGAAGAATTAGAGTTCAGTCAGAACTCGGCCTTGGAGGTTGGTGACTTGGTCAAACAGTTTGAATGGGTGATGGAGAGGATGTTGGGGAGTAAAATGTGGAGAGAATCAAGGGATTGAGGGTGAGAGGTAGTGGTGGCCGAATATGGGGATGTGCATTGGGGAATTTCAGCTAGAGGGGTTTTATGTAGCAAATTTGACAGCTTAGTGTGTTAGTAGAACCGAAACCTCCCTTGAGTTATATGTTTTTCTTTTTGGTTTTTCTTTTGGGATTTCTCTGGATAAGAAATTTGAGGACTTTTCTTTCTCACTACTTTTTACCTCTTGTGCATCTTTTTCTTTACATCTCCTAATAGACCAAACATTGTTGGCCAAATCAACTTCTGCTTAACTCTCTTTACCTTGTAATTTCTTTCTCTTTTCTTTAAGTTGAATTGCCACACCTCTTTCTACTTGATTTTTCTTAGGCCGAACATTAAATTGTTTAGAGTTGTGGTTCTCTTTTGTTGGCTGAATCATTTCTTGCCTTTCCTCTCGTCTCCTTTCCTCGTCTTTCCCTCATAGTCGAATACATATCCTCTCTTCTACATTTTTTTCTGGTAGGCATTCAACGAAGTTAAGTCTCTTTCTTTCATCTTCTTCTTCATGTTCCATCTTTATTTGCTAACCCTTTACTGTTGAATCTTTCCCTCCTATTCAGTTTTCTCTGATGGCAAGGTAACACTTTTGTTTCCCTTTGTTTTCTTTACTTTCTCGGCTTTTCTCTATTAAGTTAACTCTTGATTGTTAGGCCGAATCTATTCACTCTTTTATAACTCAAGTTACTTGTGTTCTGTTTGGTGAAGGCCGAAACTCTTTGGGTAGCAATTGCTGATTGGTGGTACTCTGGTAAGGGTAAGGAAATTCAAACGCATTCTTATGTTGTTCTAGTAAAGACTCCCATGTCTGCTTAGGTATCAATTTTGTCTCCCTTTTACTGTGTGGGGGCTGAATGTTGGATGTTATTTAACATGCTTCTACTCATCAAAACTACGTTAGGGTCTTGATTTCCGTAGTCAAGGGATAAGGCCAAAGTCTGGGTACAATGAAGGAAATTGCATCACGGTAAGAGGAGTTAGCTTAGTGTTCTAGTTACGTTTATCAAGTGGTGACTAACCTGTTATCAACTATCACTATAGGTGTTGGAATCGGTGGATAGCACAACTCATAATTAGGTGTGTAATCAGACACTATTTTGATGATAAATGCATGTGATGTTTTGAGAATCAGCCATAAGCTAAAAAGTTGAAAAGACGGCAACTGTGACCATTCGAGTATGCGAACGCTCACGATGGTAAACCAAGACACGAATGACAATGATGGATCATTGAGAGTGTCGCGAGCACTCTCGCAAAACTAAGGCCGAGTCGGGCCTGACTGAACTGAAATGGGCTGAATGGGCCCAATGGGCTTACGGGCCCACATGGGCAAAATCGATGGAAAAATACTGAATGATAGATGCGAATGCAAAATCTGAAAAATGAAAAGCGAAACCACGTGTAATGGGCCACACGAGCATGTGGGCCCGTTTCGGCCCGAAATGGATTCTAAGCCCAATAGTACCATAAAGACCCAAAAAGGGTCCTCTGTAGCTCGAGGCGACAGTAGGCCTTCGGGGAGGCCGTTAAATGTAAAATTACCAAAATAACTTTGGGTTACAAAATTACCGAAATACCCTTAGATTGCAAAATTACCGAAATACTCCTATAGGTAAATTACCAAAATACCCCTGAGTTGAAAAATTACTGAAATACCCTTAGAGGGTAAATTACCAAAATACCCCTAGATTGCAAAATTATTGAAATACCCCCAGGGGTGAAAATGACTGTTATACCCTTAATCGTGATTGAATATCGTGTGTATGTTTTAAATACACTTTTATACGTTGATACATGAGATTTTATCATATTGCGTGGGACAGGTTAATGACTGAAGAGAAGTGTAGCCTGGTGGCTCTGCCACATACTGTTTTAGTGGCTATGCCATATATATATAATGTGACTCTAGTGACTCAGCCACAAATATTGTGATTAGCAGCTCGTTTGCATTACTGGTGTGATTGGAGGGGTGAGTTGACTTGATCCCTATAGATGACGATTGGTTGGTACGGGGTATGATTGGTTGGATTGGGCTGGGATGCATTACATTACGTACATTACATTACATTATCTGCATTATCATATTTATAGGGCTAAGGCCAGATTATTACTAGAATCGGCTTGACCCGATCTTTCTACATGGGCTTGGCCCGGTTTATTTCAGATGGGTTCAACCCAGTTTGTTCCTGTAAGGGTTCAGGCCCAATGAGTGACCATTTAGGGGATTACACACCGAGTTCACGTAACTCACCCATTTTCCCTTAACCTCGCAGGTAGTTCCCAGTGGTAGAGGATTTGGAGCCGTGGAGGACTCGGGGGTGGCCATACAACGGAGATTCTTCTCGTGAACTTTAGTAAATTCAATTTTTACTTTATTTCTGAGATTATTTATTTTGGGTTTACATTTTGTAATAAGGCCTTTGGTTTATTTTTCTTTTAAGTTTTCATTAATAACTATTAAACTTATTAATACGAGGTTTTCTTAAAACATTAAAAATCTTTTTTCAAAATATCACGTTTTTGCAACTATTCAAGTTCAATTTTCACATCAAAAACAGTTTTCAAAACAACAACTGTAACATCCTAAATTAATGGGCCTTTGCATTTGATGTGTGTTATGTTCAATATGATAATTAGAGTGTTTAAGGGGTTTAGATTGGGCTCAGGTTTGGGCTGACACCTTAATCAAATTTTCTATTTGGGCACTTTAGTGGAAAGCTAGATAGGTCTGGGCTTAAAAGATATTGTTCGCGAATTAAAACACAAAAATGGGCTAGTGGCCTAGTGGACAGTGGCGTGAAAAGTAGTAAGGGGATCCAAGGTTCGAGTCGTATTACCCACTTATTATTTTAATTGTTTTTGGCGTTAAAAGGAGAGGATAGTGGGGGCGGCTAGGATGCTTTAAAATAGGAAGATTTATCTGTTGGATAATGTGGATATTGTGCTGATAATAGTAGGGAGTGGTGGTGTTATTTAGGCCTCTCCTAAAGGTGAATAGATCAAGATAAAGGAGAAAAGTATCTGCTGAGAGCAGAGTTGGCCAAAATTCCATCTCCTAGAGGGGGGAAGGAATCGGTTTCTTTATGTTAAAGGGGTGCCGAAATTTCCCCTATTATTTGATTAATTATTAGTTATCAGGAAGGGCACTCTTGGATTTTGATAAGCAAGTGCCAAAATTCTCTATAAATAGGGGTGGTATCTCTTCAATTCTGACATTTGAACCCTATTCTTTTCCTCATTCTCTGTGTCAAAATTCTCAGTCTTTCTCTCTAATTTATGTTCTCTCTTCTTTTCTAAAAGCTGAAACCTCTCAATTATTTCTCTCATCTTCACTTTCTTCAAAAGTCGAAACCTCTCACTTCACTTTCTTTTTCCATTATTTTCTCTTGTGCCGATTTCTCCATAAAGCCGGAATCTCCTAGAAGTTGCCAAATTCCCTTTAAAGGTAGGTTTCGATTTTCTTCTATTCTTTTTCCCTTCTCTTTCGATTTTGAGACTATAGTCGAATGGCTAGTTGATTGATAGATCATCTTTAGTTTAACTTTTTCTCTAATCACATATTCTTTTGGGCGGCACTTCGGGAAATCATAGTAGATCGAAATCATCCAGATCTCAAAAAGTCAGAAGCTATTAATATCTAAGTATCCTATCGATTTTGGGATTTCAAGGTAAGGGGTTTCCTTTAGATTCCTATTAGATTCGCTATCATATTTGAGATCTTAACTCATATATGGTTTAACAACCCTATTTCTCTATAGTAATTCTAACAAGGACTTTTTGGATGGAATCAAATATGGATCAAGCAAAAGAGAGGTTTGGGTCCGTAAACCCAATCCCTAAGTTTAAGAAACGAGCAGTGTCTGCTGTTTGAGATTGGCTGTCGGGTTGTGGATCGGTTTTTGAACAGCATCTTAGGCAGATAGTAGTCGTATCGGCTTTTGACAGTGTCAACGTAGAGAGTGTCGTCTTAACCGTAATAAGGTGTGTAAATTCTTGACACATAAGCTTTGTTATGTTATATGTATGCTATGGGCTAAAAGCCAGAAAGAGAGGCTATATGAACAGCCGTGTTACCCAGAAAGGGTAGGCAAGGGATGCCAGGTATGTAACCATAGAAACTTTTCTATGTGTATCGAAGCATGTGAAAGTATGAGATCTATTAGATGGCTTGATGTTTTGATTCTTGTATGTGTGTATGCATGGGATGGGATTGATTGATTGATTTATGGAAGGGGAGCAGGTCGCAGGGCGATCGGTGGCTTTGCCACAAAGGTTCGCATTAGCGATCGGTCTTTATGATGACGACATAGTTGTCGAAATACTAAATGTATTTTTGAGGTTCGCATTAGCGATCGGTCTTTATGACAAAAGACAAATTTGTCGACGTGGTGTGTAGCGGATGGAGGGTTGATTGTAGAAATCCCCACGGTGTGATGGTTGGTACGAGGGTGTGTAGAGGATGGACTCTTAGGTTTTAGGATGGGCAATGTTGCATGACATATTTTGTTACTATTGTATTTGGGCCAAGGCCCATAATATGTTTGTGGGCCCTAGGCTTTTATATGTTTTCAAGTTTTGCACACTGAGTCTTTGTGACTCACCCATTTATGTTTTTCCCACTCTGAGATGAGCGATGAGGCGTGGACATGGGAGCCGAGGCGGACTCGAGGGGCCATCAAGACTATTATTATTTTCATAGATTATCTTTGACTTTTCATTTAAAATATAAATTTTTGGGAATATTTTTGTAATAAGGCCCCATAACTTAGATTTCCAATTTATGTGTTACTCGCTTTATTTTATTTTCACCCTTAATAAGTCACATGCTTATAAACCTATGTTTTTCCAAAGTCTTATTAATACAATGAAATGATAAATGAGCTTTTCAAACTCAACCGATGCAAATGATAAGTTCTTCAAACTTTTTCACAAATATCACGATTAATGAAAAAAAAATTGAGACTTTTCAAAACCCATCGAAGCAAAGTTTTTAATATTTAACCTGTAGCCAGATCCGGTAATGACGTATGGGCCGGGTTTTGGGACTTACATTAATGAAAAAATTGAGACTTTTCAAAACCCATCGAAGCAAAGTTTTTAAGATTTAACCTGTAGAATACCTGATCTGGTAATGACGTATCGGCCGGGTTTGGGGTGTTACAACAACAACTTTACAAAAATAGACATTAAACAAATCACGTTTTTTTACAAACAAACAATGAAACTCGAAGTTTCAAAAAGAGATGCAACATTTTTGACGAATGTAAAACTTTTAAACAACCTTTCCATGTGACACGTTAGATCCGGCCATAACGTCTAGGCCATGTCTGGGGTGTTACATCTATAGTTAGAATTTTGCGGAACTAGGCAGTCGAATCAACTTCAAGGCTCACACTATCAAGCTTCTGTCTCTATAGATTTTGACTCCTTTATTTCTAATTTTGTGGCATGTATATAGTTTTGGGTTGATGGTTTCAAAGCTCTAAATTAAAGGTGTAATGTATTATAATAGTTGTTATGTAATAGGTTGAATCTAAAAGTTTCTATGGTATACATTTGACAAATGATGAAAGCATGTTTGGAAATGGTATGCTTGATCTTAGATTCTGAAATGGTTGGGAAATTGTTAAATTTGGATGGAATGATTGGTATATGTGTTAGTTGATTGTTAAGGTGTATACAATTATAATATTAAGATGTTTCATGGATTTGGTAAGTTTTGAATATATACCAAAGTAATTGAATGTTTGAGACTTATGTATGGACACTTTTGGTAAGATTTAAAGCATGTTTTAGGTTTATTTAAAAGTAAGGTTGGGTGGCATTTATGGTAAAGTGCACATTGGTGTTTACATATGCTTGTTTGAATGTTTAAGTTGGATGTTTAATATTGGTTGTGATGGTACCAAAATAGTACATTAGTTAGGCACTTAAGAATGATATTTTAAATGGTGATTTTAATATGTTTTGGTATTTTGATTAGGTTTAAGAATTTGTATAAAGTGCATATACGGTATGTGTGAGTGTTTGTGTTTCGTAACTTGCCTTGTGGGTAAGCATAGGTACATATCGTCTACTAAATAATTTGACACACGACCCTGTACCTTACATAGGCAGATGGTATGACAGTATGGTCTGTTTGATTTAGGTGACAATTATGTCCACACGGCCATAGTTAGTCCCACAGCCGTGAGACCTTGGATTACATGGAATTAGTATATTTCACGGTTTGGGGATACCGCTATGTGGTTTAGATCCACATGACTTCAATTTGTCACACAGCTTGGCCGCGCGGACGTGTAACCCCTATTTTGCATTTTTTCCCACACTTTTCTTGAAATGTTTCAAATAAGTGTCTATTTTGTCCTAAATTGTTTTAGAGCTTTTCTATGCTCGATAATTGTAACAGCCCAATTTATGGCCTAGTCAAAATAGTGGTTGCGAGACCACAAATTCAAAGTAGAAATATGTGTTTTATGACTTTTATGAGGCTTATGATATGTTTGCATGATTGTGTGAAAATTTCATGAGGAAATTTTATTAATTAGTGATCAATTTGTCCATTAAGACTAAATTGCAAAGCTTATAAAAAATGAGATTCTAGAAGGTTTAAGTATGAAATATAATTAGAAAAGTTATTATAGGTCCTTATTTAGAAATTAGACCAATATATGTCAAGATGGACAAAAATAGACATGGGAAGGAAAAATCTCAAGAAAGGGGCTTTAAGGGCATTTTTATCATTTGGTTAAATAATGAATTAAAAGAGAAAATAAGTCAAAAATGGTGCCCATCATCTCTAAGCTTGGTTGAAAATCACAAGGACTCCATAGCTAGGGTTTTGTCATCTTTCAAGCTTGATTGTAAGTACCTCCTAGCCCCGTTTTTTATGTTTTCGTATTTTTGAGATCCTCGTAGCTCGATTTAGCTATTTTTAGCTATATTTTGAGCTAGGGTTTATGTTCAAAATTTTATGTATGACATGCATTTATTTTGATGATTAATGGAAGAATATGAAAGTTTGATGTATGATAAACATCTTTTTCTAAGTGATTTCCATGAGAAATTCATAAAAAGTACTAAATTGTAAAAGTCATGAAAATGGTCATACATGAGTGAATTAGTGGAAATTAAGGGCTGTTGTAGTTGAGAAAATAATTTGGCTAGGCTTAAAATGCAAACAAATGGAATGAAAATCACTTTATGAGCCTAGGGGCAAAAGTGTAATTATGTGAAAGTTTAGAGGCAAAAACAACTGAAATTGTTATTATAGATCAAGAAACACGGAGCCCAGACTGAAACCGAGGCAACAATAACGTTGTGGACTAAATCAAACATCTACACACATTTTGAGTACCGAGGTAAGTTTGTGTGAAATTAAAGCTACATAATGTTTTTATATTTTTATTTGCTTGATATTATGAATGACGAATATTATTTCTATGAAAATCAACTAATGATGCCTCGATGAGAATAAGATGAAAATATGTTATGTTGAAGTCGCGGTTGAAAATTCGGAATAACAAGGATACCTATGTCGCAACATGAGATAAGATAGGTCTTGTGTAAGACCATGTCTGTGACATGGCATCGGCACCGAATGTAGGTCCCGTATAAGACCATGTCTCAAACATGGCATCGGCACCGAATGTATGTCCCGTATAAGACCATGTCTGGAACATGGCATCGGCACCGAATGTAGGTCCCATATAAGGCCATGTTTGGGACATGGCATTTGTACCAAATGAAGAAGGTCCCGTGTAAGACCATGTCTGGGACATGGCTTCTACACCAAAGGAAGATCTCGTGTAAGATCATGTCCGGGACATGGAATCGATATCGAGATGTGAGATCCTGTGTAAGGCCATATTTGGGATATGGCATCGGCATTAAGATGTGATCCCGTGTAAGACCATATTTGGGATATGGCATTAGCATCGTTATTCATGTATGATGAGATTGAGTATCCTTTGATATTCCGAGTAGTTCAATCGGCCAAGAGCTAAGTTTATGTGTAGGTGACAAAGGGTGAAGTTTATGTTTAAAAAGTATAAAAGTGCTAAAGTTATGTGATGAGGTGATACAGGTACCCATGAGTAACTTACGAGAAATGAATACAAAATGTGATACATTTTTTAGATTCCTGTAACTCGATTTAGCTATTTCTACCATTATTTTGAGCTAGGGTTTGTGTTCAAAAATTTACCCATGTATGACATGCATGTATTTTGATGATTTATGGAAAAATATGGAAGTTTGATGTATGATAAACATCTTTTTCTAAGTGATTTTCATGAAAAATTTATAAAAGGACCAAATTACAAAAGTTATGAAATTGGTCATACATGAGTGAAATAGTGAAAACTAGGGGCTACTGTAGTTAAGAAAATGATTTGGCTAGGTTTGAAATACAAGAAAGTTGAATGAAAATCATTTTACGAACCTAGGGGCAAAAGTGTAATTATGTGAAAGTTTAGGGGCAAAATTATATTTTTGACAAAGTATGAATTATGAGTCAATTTAATTAATGTAAGTATTAAACAAGTTAAATTGTTAGTACAGATTAAGAAACACGAAGCCCGGACCAAAATAGAGGCAAAAGCAAGGTTGAGGACTAAATTGCACAACTTTACACATTTTGAGTACCGAGGTAAGTTTATATGAATTTAAGGCTTCCCATGTATTTTTTTTATTAAATCATTTATTATGATGTATAATGTACATCATTTTTATGAAATTAAGATTAATGATATCTTGATGAGAAAATGAATGAGAACATGCAAGAGGAAGTCCCAGTTGAAGACTCGGAATAATGAGGATACTAATATCATAGCAGGAGACAAGGGAAGTCCGTGTAAGACCATGTCAAGACATGGCATCGACACTAAGGCAAGGATATCATGTAAGTCCATGACAAGTCATGGCATTGAAAAGTTATTATGAAGCAAAGGTTTCATGTAAGTCCAAGCCAAGGCATGGCATTGGTGAATTCCTAAGGCAAAGATGTCATGTAAGTCCATGTCAAGACATGGCATTGATAAGATTCATAAGGCAAGGATACCATGTAAGACCATGTCAAGACATGACAATGGTAAGTTTCCAAAGGAAACATATAAGGAAGGTGTAACACCCCAAACCCAGTCAAAACGCTGCAACTAGATCTGACGTGCCACGGGAATAAACGGTTGAAAACTGATTTGATTTGTTTAAAGAGAAAGCTATTGTAAGATTTTTTTTTTTTGAAGATACGTCATTGTATTTTGCAATGTGGAAAACACGTTGATACTTGGTTCTAGAAACACTTTATTGCCTTATTGTTTCTTTCGCATTTATAACTTAGTCGGTGACCACTTTGGAAAACGAGTTTTTCCTTTTTGTTAGATTTTGAAAATAGCCAATTCATAACGATTAGGTATGCATAACAAAAGCTAAAGAACCAATTAAATAAAAACATCCCAAAAATAAACTTCAGCGGCCTTATTACATAACTGAAAACCAAAATCAAGTGAAATAACTAAGTTCGAATAGAAAACTTTGTAATGAACCAAATGTTGTGCATGGCCACCTTGAGTCCACTCCGGCTCCATATCCACGATCTAAGCCTGATCTGAAAAATATAACGGAAGGGGTGAGTCGCCTAGACTCAGTGTGTAAGTCCCCCTCCCAAAAGAAAATATACCCTTACACAGATTCAAATACAAATATGCATGTCATGCAACCCATCAACCTAGGTATCCATCCATGTCTCCCAAATCTACCCCTTGTAGTACCAAACCACTGGTGGTGCCAAACCACTGGTAACCGAAGTTACAAAGATATTATATGTGGTACCAAACCACTGGTAACCAAAGTTACGAAAATAACATATGTGGTACCAAACCACTGGTGGTGCCAAACCACTGAGACTTGGTCAAAATTTTTATAATATGTGGGGCCAACCCACTGTGTGATACCAAATCACTGGTGACAGTCTGATAGATCATACTTCCCCCTCCTCTCATGACCCATAACACATATTTATGCCAACAATATCAGTATGATCATGCTTAACATACAAAATTACGTAAACAAAATAACATGCTTTCATAGATCACAATTATCATGAGAAATAATAACAACTTACCCATCCTCACTTTTACCTCTGAGGGTATTTTAGTAACCATTGCCGTCACTCCGCTTTTAACAACACACAACATATAACATATTTAGCATAGAAAGTGTGTAAGAGTTACACACCTAGTTTTCGTACTAACGCGTTTACTGCTACTGTCACTCAAGACTACCACGATTAGCCTACGATCTAACTCCGATGTTGGCCCACACCCGGATGGCCAATCGCGCACTCCTGACACAGATTGCTTTTTGTATTTTGGCATTGGGTTTACAGATCCAACCCCTCCTACTGCTTGACTGCTATTCGAGTCCATAATAACCCTTGGTCACTAAACCAATCAAACTGATGAGATCTAATAAATAAACATAATGTTTAAACGAAACCCTTACCTAGCTTTCAAATCCTGAAAGTCTTTATGAAAACATCACCACCAACCTACATTCGGCCAACACCCATTTATTAAACCAAACCCTTAAATGCAATCAAATGAGTACCATAACCCATTCGCCCAACCACAAATGAACAAGAAAGGCCATTCGCCAAACCTACCATCAACCACCGCCTTGACTTTCCACAAACAAGACTTGACTATAGCAAGGCGAGATTTGGCTTCTATGGACGAGAGGGAAATCGACAAGCCTTAGAACAAGTGATTTGGATTAGAACTTGATGAAATAAAGAAATCACAGAGAAGAGAAATCCAAACTCATCGATTACACAAAGGAGTATTCACTACGATGCACCTTCGGAAGCAGAGAAACCACCTTGATGATTCGGCTATGGAGGAAGGAATATGAGCAAAAGGGGATTCGGCCTTTGTGGATATGTTGAAGAGGAGAAGAATGCTAAGGAGTTTCAGTTTTAACAAAAGGGCAGAGGCACAAAAGTGAAGAGAATTTTCGGCTTGCTCAGAGTATAGATGAGAAAAGAAAGAAAAATAAAAATGAAAAAGATGATAACTAGCTACTAAATTCGGCTATACACAAGCATCCACACACAGTTGGAATTTCGGCCAACTCTCCCCTTCCTGATAGCCCTTATCCTACATGATAATCCAATCTTTATCTCACCTATAGAAGAGACCACCTTCAAACCAACTCTCTCATTTCCTTTATCATCTTTTATCACTTAACTAAAAAGAAATAAAGCTCCTAAATTAAAGCAAATGTGTCGTCCACCTCCTTCCTTTCTCAGTGCCGAAATTTGACCCATCCACTTGGGCCCCAAGTGGCCACACAAGGCCCAAACTCCTCCCCCTTGTGACACCACCCCTATACCCATTTAAAGCACCTCCAATTTTTGGGCCACTAGCCCAACTGGCCACTAAACATAATAATTTTAATTTTATTACTACTAACACTATTTATTAGCCACCTAACCCAGGTTTTAAAACTCAAACCCGAGCCCACTACACACCTCAAAGCCTTTAACCCACTAACTTACCCATGCAACGTACCAAATGCACAGACCCACAAAATCAGGATATTATAGAAGATCTCGTGTAAGACCATGTCTGGGACATGGCCTCGACACCGAGTTAAGGGATCTCATATAAGACCATATCTGGGATATGTCATTGGCATCATGAGGCGATCCCATGTAAGACCATGTCTGGGACATGTCATTGGCATCGAGATTCATGTTTGATGAGATTGAGTAACCTCAGTTATTTCGGGTAATTCATCGGGCAAAAGAGCCAAGTATGAAAGAGGTAACAAGAAAGCTAAGTAAGTAAAGATAGTAACAAGTTAAATTATTCATGAAGGATAAAAGGGTTGTATCTAAATTAAGGAAGATAAGGAATTGATATGCATACTACACTAACAAAAGTGCTAATCTATGTGATTAAGTGTTACAAGTACCATGAGTATAATACAAGTATGAAATTATTATGTAACATGTGATGAGTAAAAACAAGTATGAGTAAGTAAGTTCAAGCATTTGAGAATTATATTGTTGTTGATGTGTGAGTTGAATAGGCCAATGAATGGCTTGTAAATATTTGATGGCGGCTAGCTATTGGCATGGCTAACTATGAATATACTTTAGTATTATATGTGTGTAAATGAGAATTAATACAAAGAAAACATGATAGAGTACAGTTAGCAACAAAACAGTTTGTATAGTAGCAGTTATATCACTTTGAAAATTCACCAAAAAAGGTGGAAAATGAATTATAAGTTGAATAAGATATTAAATTAAATCTTATTGAGTCTATTTTCTCAAAAAAGAAGCAGAATAAGCAAAATAATTTCATATGATGAGATATTTGGATTTTAGTGAGACAGGGTCAAAATGATTTCGGAATCCCCTATCCTGACTTGGGAAATTCATTAAACATTATAAAAAAATAATTAAGGGGTAAAATTTTTATGCTTGAATTTATTAACGAGTCTATTTTCAATAGAAACAAATGGGAACATTATTCGAGTCCTGTAACACGAGAAATTTTATTTTTAGTGAAGAGGGTTCAAAACTATCTGATAGTGAAACATGAGAGACTTTAAAGAATAAACTGTACTACTTGGCTGAACCAATAATTCTGGAATTTTATGGTAAGAAGATATGTGAGTCTAGTTTTAAGAAAAATTAGCAGATCTTAATTTGGAGTTCCGTAGCTCTGGATAAAAATAATTTAGTGACTGTAACTCGATCAGACAACTCAAGAAGAATATAAGTGAATTGAGAAAGTTTATGCAATAATGATGGCATTACCTTCAGAACTCAAAATAAGGATTGTTAAAAGCATGGTGATAAATTGTTTATTATTTACATACATACTTACTAAGCTTTATAGCTTACTCCCCTTCCTTTCTCATATCATGTAGGGTTTTATACTAGCTCGGGTTGGAGATCGTCGGAGATGCTATCACACTATCAAGCTATCATGTTAAGTATAAGTGAATGCTGTGATAGCCAATTTGTGCCCAGGCCCAAACAAAACCAAATATAAAAAAAAACCAATTAATAAAAGTCCAATGTCTATATTACAAAATAGGCCCAATTGCACCTAGACCCAAATCACTAACACCCAAACAACCCAGACAATTAAACCTTTTAACCCTAACCCAATTAACAAGCCCGACAGGCCCATTTCTTTTCAACATTTTTAGCTTTTGGAAAACCCTAGCAAGGGCCTTGCGCCGCCGCCTCCATATGAGCCCTCCTCGTCAGACATCACGTCGCCATTAGTGAATGAATCGTGCCCCCATCTTCGCCGTTCACCTACAAAAAGGAAAGAAAACATAGCAAAGGCAGCAAATATAGCAATATAGAATCTATGCACTTATGATATTTCGATTAATTTTTGGGGCTATAAAAACCCTAATGTAATCTGTAAAAAGGAGGCACAGGCATATATATGAACACACAGACGAAAACTCAGCAAAGTTTTTTGTTTTCATTTTTTTCCTTTATTTATTTTTGCAACAGCATACATACATATACAAAATTTGTTTCTTTTATATATATAATATATATATAAATATAAAAATACAAAAAAAGAGAATTTTTTTACCTTTCGGAGTTTCGGCCACCATGCGCGGTCGTCGGCGGCAGCACCACGGCGGTGATCGACCGGAGCCCTCACCGGAGTCTGGCTGGAAATCGCCAGAGGGAGAGCAAATAGAGAAAGCTCTCTGTTTTTTTCGAAACAGCAAACAAAATGAAATTTTTGGGCTAAAAAATGGTTTTTATATACCTATTAAACGGCACCATTTTGGGAATCATTTTTGGAGGGCAAAACGATGTCGTTTTGCCCTTAAGACCCACGCGTTGAGCCGACCCGAGAAAGGATCCGCGTGTTTTTATTTTATGGGAAATTTGCACGTTTGGTCCTCCCTTTTTTCTTGCACACTTCAATTTAATCTTGTTTCATTTTTTATATTTTAATTTGACACTAGAATCTTATTTTTATTTTGATTTAGTCCCTGGGCCATTTAAATACAAATATTGGAACGGTACCGTTTTGGGAATAGGGCATATTTGCCCAGTGAGTCCCTCCTTTGGGGCACAAGTTTCAATTAGGTCCCTAGTTTGGTCTTATTCTTTTTTAAAAATTTCACCCCTAGAATCTGTTTAAATTTAGTTTTAATCTTTTTTTTCTTTCATTTTATTGATTTTATTTTATTCTGATTTAGTTCTTTTAATTTATTATTTATTCATTTATTTTAATACTTTGTATATATATATTATTTATTTTAAACCTTTTTATAAAATTGCTTTATTACATATTACTATTTTTTATTTTGTTGTATATTATTTATTATATGTTGTATTGCTTTAATCATATTATGTATTATTTTAAAATTTGTATATTGTATATTATTTAAATTGATTTATTATTAATGTAAAGTTTTCTATGTATTATTTATTTTAAATATATATTATTTTAAGTTGTTATATTATATATTTATTATAAAGTTCTCCTTATACATATTTTTTTATATATTCAAAGTTTTTTATATATATTATCTATTTAAAATATATTTATTTTATTATGTATATATATATATATATCCATTTTAGATTTTTCCATATCATTTTTTTTACATATATGTTTTTTTTTAAAAAAAAAGTTGTTGTAGTATCTATTTATTATTTGGTATATGCCATTTATCTTATATTGTTATTTTTCTTTTATACTTAATCTTGTATGTAAAGTTTCATATTCATTTCGTAGTTTTTATCTTCCGCATATTTTTTTTGTTATTTCCTACTTTATATCTATTATTTGTTTATTCATGTTCTTTTATTTGCTTATTATTTTTATGTTTGTCTTAGTATAATCATTTCATTTTCTATATCATTCGCTATTTTACGTTATTCTTCCTCTTAATTATCTATGTTAATATTAAATGTTAGAATATCATGTAATTTTCAGTAAATTATTTTTGGTATTTATGTTTTATAATGTATTAATCAATATTTTACTCGAATCATTGTTTTAAATAAAAATACATTTTGCTAAATTGTCACATTTTATTCAAAAGTTTTTTTTCAAAAAATACGGTGATACATAATATTTGGGGGCTTCGCGAAAAATTGTACTCTAACTCATTGGGTTTCGATTTTTCTCGTTGAACTTAAGAAATCAAGTATCCCTTTTTGAAATCAAAACCCATAAATTTCAAATCAAAACTTATTCTCAGAAATTCGAGATGTTGTGTCCTAACTTATTGGATACGACATTTTGTTGTCTCGAGGAAAGGATTTTCTACAAATAAAGGCAAGCTTAGTTTCGAAGTCTTGAAATGTTGCATCCTAACTTATTGGGTGTAACATCCTGAATTAGGGGTTGTTTGCAATTTTATTATTTTCATGTGCTTGCTTGAAAAGAAATGAATATTATGATCACTTGATATGTTTTAGGGTCTAGTCATAACCCCGAGCTAGGTCTGACTTAGGGCTGAAATTTCTTTTTAGTGCTTAAGAGGAGGGAACTAGGTGAGATAGGGGTTAAGAGAAATTTCGGGAGAAGCAATGACACAAGGAATAAATTGGCAAAGTGGCTTTCATGCGCCACTTAAGAGCTTGGAGGTGACGATGGGCGCAGGTCTTGGGTTCGAGCTGCTGGAGTGGCGCTTTACTTTTTGCGTTATGTTTAGGGTGATGGGCTAGGAAGGCCTTAAAAATAAAATGGTGCGGGTTATGACATGGAAGTCGAAATGGTAAAGTGGCTGGGGACGTGTTAAAGAGCTGAGGCAAAGAGGTCCCATGTTCGAGTAGCATGGGCAGCAATGGGTGCTTTTATTTTGCTTTGGCGTTAAAGCAAAGGGAAACTAGCGAATGAGCTCTTAAAAGAATTTGTGACAAGGTTATGTCACAAAGACACACCTTAGCGAATGGTTAGAGGCGCTGATGCGCTTGCTCCATCGTGTCCTATGTTCGAACCAAGGAGCAAAGAGTTGGTATTTTATTTTTTTTCAAGCTGGCGTGAAGGGAGAAGGAGCTGATGGCCTGCATGTGGGACTCTTAATGTGATAAGGATAAACTTTGTTTTCCTTTTAATTTTCGGCTGGAAGAGTAGTGTTGTTAGTTTATTTCTTCTTTTATTTTGAAGGGGTAGCTAGGAGATAAAATAGTAGATAAATATTATTTTATGGGTGATAATTAAAAGTTAAAAATTATCACAAAAAGAGGGGAGATGGCCGAATATAGGACTCCTTGGGGCCATCTACAATCGGTTTTATCACATTAGGGAGGTGCCAAAAATTCATCAAAATTATTTCTTTTCTTTCTCTCCAATTGTTGCTGGCCGAATTCTCCCTAGACACATTGCCAAAATTCTTCAAAATTCCTAGCTTCTTTTTCTTCTACTTGGTAGAACCTACCCCTCTTCGCTAAAAATTTCACCTTCTATTTGTTTTGCTAGCGAATATCCCCTACCATAAAGGGCATAAGCGAAACCCTAACATCACCAAGTGGTGCCGACTTGTGGTGGTTAAAGGCCGAGATAGTCATCAAGGTAAGGCGACAACTTCTTTTAGGTTTATGATTATGGCCGAATGGCCTTTAGCTCTCTAATGAGGTGATTAAACCGATTGCAGGGAAGGACTTTAAGTCGATTGAAGGAAGCTTTCGGGATTTGATTCCCTGAGATAAGGTGGTAAGTACTATTTGGCCAAGGGCCTTGACTATGTATAAGTGTGCAAGCCGATTTTAACAAGTGTTTTGGTAGGGATCTTGACAAGTCAAGTGACAATTTCGGGATTTCGGTAAGTTTGGTAAGTGGTTAAGCATATTCGGCCAAAGGCCATATTTCAGGTACAATTGATCCTTCGGGATTATTAGTATAGCCGAATAGGACTATGTCACTAACCTTGTGGTTGGCCGAATATAGGGTCAAAGGATCTAGCATCGTAGATCGAATCTTCGGGATCTAGGATTCGCGTTAGTAACAGGTGTGTAAAACTCTTTACATACTTTATTAGTTAACATTGCTATATTGTTGCCTTTTTAATCATTGTGGTAGTGATTTGCTTGTGGACATGAGCATGGATTCCAGGTAAGTCCCCTATTACATGATCTATGATGTATGCTTGAGTATGCCATCACATGCTGTTGAATGCTATGCTATACATAAATGCATGATATATGGAATTATGATAATTGTTATGTAAGCATGATGATGGTGGGATTGATGAGAGGAGGGGGATGATCTTTATGGACTGTCACCAGTGGTTTTGACCACAAGATGGGTTGGCCCCATCATTTTAATTGTGACTCTGGTCACCAGTGGTTTTGACCATACGGTTGATAAATTGTGACTAAGTCCCAGTAGTTTGGTACCACCAGTGGTTTTGACCATAATATGATAATTGTGACCTATGGTCATCAGTGGTTTTGACCACACGATGGGTTGGCCCCATCACTTGATTTGTGACTTCAGTCACCAGTGGTTTTGACCACCAGTGGTTTTGACCACACGGGGTAGAAAAAGGAGTATGGATGGTTAGTTTGGGTTGCATGTTTGCATGTTTACTAATAATCTGTGTATGAGTTGCATTTCCGGGTAGGGGATTTATACACTGAGTCTTGGTGACTCACCCCTTCCCATATTATTTTGCAGATGAGTAGATGGCGGAGATGGAGCCGGAGAGGACTCGAGGCGGCCATGTTTGTTCCTTGGATATGGAATTTATTTAATACCGTTTAAGTTTGCTTATTTACTAAATTTTTATTTTGGGTTGTAATAGGGCCGCTAATTATTATTTGGATGTTTACATAGTTGTTTTTACTTTACTTATACTATATTACAAATGAAATTATAAATGTTAAGTGAATCGGTTAAAAGTAACATTTTCAAAATTAATAACTCCTACGGGTTTTCAAAGATGTTACCATCGGGTAGCAAAATTCACCAAGTCAACCATGGTTTTGAAAGTTCTTTAAATTTTGAATGATCAAATGTTTTCAAAGGTTTTCAATACAACCAAGTTTGAAAAAAAAAAAAACAATCCCTCCTGAGTTTTATCAAACACTATTTTTAACAAAAATTTCAAATTTTTCACCACACATCAAAATCCTTCAAAACGTTTTACCCTGTGACCTACCAGATCCGGTCAGGGCTCATGCGTCGGGTTTGGGGTGTTACATTTTTGGTATCAGAGCCCGATTCAAAACTCGACTGTGGGGGGCCCAAGGCCCAAAATGTTTTGTTTATGTTAGTGGGCCTTATTGGAATGTTTTGGGAAACTGTTTATGGCTTGAACAGCATGGCACCGAGTCTCCGGCGCCAATCCACCCAGGTAAGTAATTCTATCTATTTTTGTGAATATGTGATAGGGGTAGAAGGGTAAATTGTGAACGTAGAATATTAGAGTAAGGAATTGTTGAACCCTAGGGTTAGCATACCCCAACAAATAATGCATAAGATTTAATAATTCCCTAAACAACCCTGTGAGTTGTCACTGAGCAAGGGATGTGGCAATCGTTGTACGCATGTCTAGGATTGGATTCAGTGGGAGCCTGGTATTTAAGCAGTCCTAGTGACTCACCTCCTACTCACTTGAATCCTACCTGGTGCGTAGTGACGGTTCATCCTAGTTGAGACGATGTGCTCACAGGCTAAACATAATAACTAAAACCCGAAAGGGACTAGCCGTTTTGCTTTTGAAGTAATTAAAACCTGGACTTTAAAAAAAATGAATGACCAAATTACCCCTGGCTTGTAAACTACCAAAATACCCTCCGTATGAAAAATTTCCAAATAGAAAATTTTCAAAATATCCTTTTTTTGTGAAATCAATTAGAACCAAATTTTGGAAATCTTTTAATGAAAATGCCCTGATTATTAAAAAAATTAATTATTACTAAAATACCCTAGTGATAAAATTACGAAATTGCCCCTAACCTACAAAATTACCAGAATGACCCTAATTTTCAAAAATTTTGCAACACCATCAACTTGGAAAACAAATTCTCAAAAAGAACCCTCAAAGTTTTGCAACATTTGGAAATACCCCAAAAATTATCAAACTTTACAAAGTTACCCTGGTTTATTACCAAAATGCCCTTGAGCTTCAAAATCACCAAAATACCCCGAATTTCAAAAATTTTCAAAATACCCTAGGAATTTAAAAGTTCCAAAATACTTTTTGACAAAATCATCCGAGAACTTTTATTTTTGAAAAATTACAAAATACCCAGAGGACAATTGACGAAAATACCCCTGGGATAGGAACGGACAGGAATATCCATTGAGTGGATGTGTATGGGAGATACTAAGGAATGGATGTGTTTTTCTGTGAATTAGGATAGAAAACTTAAACTTTGAATGATCGAAAGAATCCCTATTAAGCTCTCTACATAAAGTTTCTTCGCGGATAACCAGTGGAACAAGCACTAATACATAAAATTCTTAACCAGATAAACGCGAATGAGAAGAATGAGTACAAGAGGTCATGGACGTCCGTCGCGTGGCCGTGGTAGGGGTAGGATGGCCTTGTCAGAGCCAGCAAGGTCTGGTCATGGGTCTGGAAATGAGATGTTGGATCTACCGGGGAGAAGCTGAGTTCCAGGATCAGACCGCTGGTAATGATGTAGTATCCCAAGCTGTACAACGAGTGTTGGAATGAGCTGCCGAGGCAGGCATGGGTGTAGAAGCCCGAAAATCTATGGTTGAACGACTCCGGGCTAACGAAGCAGAAGTGTTTAGAGGAGTTTCTGGAGTGGCACCCAGTGCGGCGGAGTATTGGTTGGAATCAACTGAGAGGACCATGGGTGACCTGGATTTTACAGCTGAGGAGAAGTTGAAGGGTATAATTTCTCTGCTTCGGGATGAGTCATATCAGTGGTGGCTCACCGTAAGAGTGGAGCGATGGCGGAGGATCTCACATGGGAGTTCTTTAAAGCTGCCTACCAAAAGAAGTATATAGGAACTAGCTACGTGGATGCGCAGCAGAAGGCTTTCTTGAACCTGGTTCAGGGTAATAAGACAGTGGCAGAGTATGAAGCCGAATTTCTCCGGTTGAGCAGGTATGCTCGTGGTATTGTGAGTACCGAGCATGAATGCTATGTCAGATTTGAAGATGGGCTGAGAGATGAGCTGAGGATAATGATAGCTCCACAACAGGAACGAGAGTTTGCTGTCCTAGTGGAGAAGTCTAAGGTTGTCAAGGGTAAGACAACGAGTTAGCGTAATCGGGATAGGAGTTGGAATAAGAGGAGCTTCGAATCTTCAAAGTTTTTTGGTAATCAGCAGAAGAGGACGATATATGGTGGGTCAGATCAAGATGCTAGGCCTGCTGCTGCTGCTAATCCTTAATGGCCGCCACGATGTGCTCGGTGTGGGAAGTCTCACACGGGGGAGTGTTGGAATGGTAATCGGGGATACTTTGAATGTGGGTCCATGGATCATCGAGTTCGAGATTGTCCAAAAAAAGTAGCTAGGCTGAGGTCAGAGGGTCAGGATCGTGCACCGAATAGGAGGGATAATCAACAGCCACCGAGAGCTTGTGGTGCAAGAAGAGGAGGTAATGGTGCTGGCAGAGGTTATGGGGCACCGAGGGGAGGTACCGCGGGTACTGAGGCTAGGCAACCTGGTTTGGTCTATGCCGTGAGGCATCAAGAGGAGGGCGACGCACCGGACGTCATAATCGGTATGTTTTTGATATTTGGAGTACCCTATAGTACCTTAATTGACATTGGCTCAACTCACTTGTATATTGCTAGTAGCGTAATGAAAACTCTACACTTAGACTCCGAGCTTACTTCTAGGAAGATGACTGTATTAAGCCCTCTAGGTCACTCTTAGAAGTAAGTAAACTCTATAAGAGCATACCCCTAGAACTCCAAGGGGTCGTGTTCATGGCTGACTTGATGGAACTATCGTTTCGGGAGTTCGATCTAATCCTCAGGATGGATTGGCTAGTAAAGTATCAGGCTAGCCTGGATTGCGCGGCTAAATGCATGGCAATAAAGACCGTGGAAGGTGATGAGGTGGTGATGATAGGTAAAAGGAGAGATTACCTATCTAATCTAGTTACTGCATTGAAGGCGGAAAAGATGGTTAGGAAGGGTTGTGAAGCATATGTAGTGCATGTCTGTGCTTTGGAAGCTAAGGGTGCTGCTGTGAGAGATGTCTGGACCATAAGGGATTACGTTGATGTGTTTCCAAAGGAACTTCCGGGTCTACCTCCGGACCGTGAGGTTGAATTTGGTATAGACTTGTTACCCGTAACTGCGCCAGTATCTATAGCTCCGTATCGGATGGTCCCGAAAGAATTGGTAGAGTTGAAGGCGTAGATCCAAGAATTGTTGGATAGGGGGTTCATCCGACCAAGTGTATCGCCTTTGGGAGCTCCAGTGCTTTTTGTCAAGAAGAAGGATGGGACAATGAGAATGTGCATAGACTATCGACAGCTGAACAAGCTGACAATAAAGAATAGGTATCCTTTGCCCAGGATTGATGATTTGTTCGATCAACTCAAGGGTGCATCGGTGTTCTCTAAGATCGACCTTAGGTCGTGGTACCATCGACTTAAGGTAAAGGAGGTCGATGTCCACAAGACGGTATTCAGATTTCGGTATGGGCATTACGAGTTTCTGGTAATGCCTTTTGGTTTGACGAATGCACCGGTCGCTTTTATGGACATGATGAACTGGGTTTTCCAACCCTATCTGGATCGGTTCGTCGTAGTATTCATAGACGACATTTTGGTGTACTCGAAGTCTGAGGAGGAGCATGACACACATCTTCATGTGGTTCTGCAAGTTCTAAGGGAGAAACAGTTGTACGCCAAATTCAGCAAGTGTGAGTTCTGGCTTAAGGAGGTAACTTTTATAGGGCATGTTGTTTCAGCCGAGGGAATCAGGGTGGATCCCTGTAAGATTGAGGCAGTATTGGAGTGGAAACCACTGAGGTCAGTGAAAATTCAAAGTTTTTTGGGGTTGGGAGGATATTACCGAAGATTTTGGAAAACTTCTCCTTAATCACAGCACCGTTGACTAAACTGCTGAGAAAAGGAGTTCCATTTGTGTGGTCTGAGAAGCAGCAAGAGAGTTTCGATAAGCTGAAGAGGATCTTGACAGAAGCACCGGTCTTAATTCAGTCAAAGATAGGAAAGGAATTCACTGTGTATTGCGATGCATCGCATACTGGTTTAGGGTGTGTGTTGATGCAAGAGGGGAAGGTGGTCGCTTATGCGTCACGACAGTTGAGGCCTGACGAAGTTAACTATCCTACACATGATTTGGAATTGGCTGCTGTAGTTTTCACCTTGAAGATTTGGAGGCACTATCTGTATGGGGAAAAGTCGGTAGTATACACAGATCACAAGAGTCTAAAGTACCTCTTGACTCAGAAAGATTTAAATCTAAGGCAGCGGAGGTGGATTGAGTTGCTGAAAGACTACGACTGCTCAATCGAATACCATCCGGGTAAGGCTAAGTGGTAGCTGATGCATTGAGCCGAAAGGTGGTAGCAGATTTGCGAGCAATGTTTGCTCACCTAAGTCTCTATGAGGATGGGAGCCTTTTGGCAGAATTGCAAGCGAAGCCATCTTGGATTGATGAGGTCAAAGAAAGGCAGATGACCGACGAAGCTTTGAGTACTCAGAGGTTGCAAGTACAGAATGGTGAGGCCGAAGGGTTCAGCTTGGGTAGTGATGGAGTGTTGTATTTTCAAGAGAGAGTATGTATGCCTAAGGATGATGGTTTGAGGCAGCAAATCCTTAAAGAAGCTCATAGCAGTCCGTACGCTATGCACCTGGGAAGCAGTAAGATGTATCAGGATTTAAGGGAGCAGTTTTGATGGCCAGGTCTTAAGCGGGAAGTAACCGAGTTAGTGGGCAGGTGTTTGACATGCCAGCAAGCTAAGGCTGAGCATCAATTGCCATCAAGGCTGTTATAGCCGGTAAAGATCCCACAGTGGAAGTGGGAGGAGATTACTATGGATTTCGTGAGTGGGCTTCCCCTTACGCCCAGTAAGAAAGATGCAGTTTGGGTGGTAGTAGACCGATTGACTAAGTCGGCTCATTTCATACCGGTAAGGGTTGACTACTCACTTCAAAGGTTAGCCAAGCTGTATATAGCAGAGATAGTACGGTTGCATAGAGTACCGGTGTCTATTATCTCAGATCGGGATCCTCAATTTACGTCGAGATTTTAGAAGGCTTTACATCAGAAGTTAGGCACGAAGTTGAATTTCAGCACGGCTTTTCACCCGCAGTCTGATGGACAATCTGAGAGGGTTATCCAAGTGTTGGAAGATATGTTAAGGGGCTGTGTCTTGGACTTCCGTGGTAGTTGGGAGGAGTACCTACCTTTGGCAGAGTTCACTTATAACAATAGTTATCAAGCGAGTATTCAGATGGCACCGTATGAGGCGCTGTATGGTCAGAAATGTCGTACTCCTACATGTTGGACGGAACTAGGAGAGCGACAGATGTTGGGTCCAGAGTTAGTGGAGAGACGGAGGATAAGGTTAGAGTAATTCGGGCTCGTCTTAAAGAGGCATCGGACAGGCAGAAATCCTACGCCAATCTTAAGCGCAGAGAGGTTGAGTATGCAGTGGGTGATAAGGTCTTCTTAAAGGTATCACCTTGGAAGAAGGTGCTGAGATTTGGCCGGAAGGGCAAGCTAAGCCCTAGATTCATTGGACCCTACACAGTGTTGAAACGTGTGGGACCGGTAGCTTACTAGCTTTGGTTGCCAGCAAAATTGAGCCAGATACATGACGTTTTCCATGTTTCGATGCTGAGGCGCTATCGATCAGATCCATCACACGTAGTGCCAGTTGCGGAAATTGAGGTGAACTCAGACTTGTCTTTCGAGGAGGAGCCAGTACAAATCTTAGATCGAGATGTCAAGGTTTTGAGGAGGAAGTCAGTGCCTTTGGTAAAGGTGTTATGGCGAAATCATGGTACAGAGGAGGCCACATGGGAACCCGAGGATGTGATGCTGCAACAATACCCCAACTCTTCTCGATCCGTAATTTCGTGGTCGAAATTATTTTTAAGGGGTAGAATCAGAACATCCTGAATTAGGGGTTGTTTGCAATTTTATTATTTTCCTGTGCTTGCTTGAAAAGAAATGAATACTATGATCACTTGATATGTTTTAGGGTCTAGTCATAACCCCGAGCTAGGTCTGACTTAAGGCTGAAATTTCTTTTTTGTGCTTAAGAGGAGGGAGCTAGGTGAGATAGGGGTTAAGAGAAATTTCGGAGAAGCAATGACACAAGGAATAAATTGGCAAAATGGCTTTCATGCGCCACTTAAGAGCTTGGAGGTGACGATGGGCACAGGTCTTGGGTTCGAGCTACTGGAGTGGAGCTTTACTTTTTACGTTATGTTTAGGGTGATGGGCTAGGAAGGCCTTAAAAATAAAATGGTGCGGGTTATGACATGGAAGTCAAAATGGTAAAGTGGTTGGGGACGTGTTAAAGAGCTATGGGAAAGAGGTCCCATGTTCGAGTAGCATGGGCAGCAATGGGTGCTTTTATTTTGCTTTGGCGTTAAAGCAAAAGGAAGCTAGTGAAGGAGCTCTTAAAAGAATTTGTGACAAGGTTATGTCATAAAGACACACCTTGGCAGAATGGTTAGAGGCGCTGGTGCAGTTGCTCCATCAGGTCCTATGTTCGAACCAAGGGAGCAGCAGTTGGTATTTTTTTTTTCAAGCTGGCGTGAAGGAGAAGGAGCTGATGGCCCGCATGTGGGACTCTTAATGTGATAAGGATAAACTTTATTTTCCTTTTAATTTTCGGTTGGAAGAGTAGTGTTGTTAGTTTATTTCTTCTTTTATTTTGAAGGGGTAGCTAGGAGATAAAATAGTAGATAAATATTATTTTATGGGTGATATCACAAAAAGAGGGGAGATGGCCAAATATAGGACTCCTTGGGGCCATCTACAATCGGTTTTATCACATTAGGGAGGTGCCAAAAATTCATCAAAATTATTTCTTTTCTTTCTCTCCAATTGTTGCTGGCCGAATTCTTCCTAGACACATTGCCAAAATTCTTCAAAATTCCTAGCTTCTTTTTCTTCTACTTGGCCGAACCTACCACCTCTTCTACTAAAAATTTCACCTTCCATTTGTGTTGCTAGCCGAATATCCCCTACCATAAAGGGCATAAGCCGAAACCCCTAACATCACCAAGTGGCACCGACTTGTGGTGGTTAAAGGCCGAGATAGTCATCAAGGTAAGGGGCGACAACTTCTTTTAGGTTTATGATTATGGCCGAATGGCCTTTAGCTCTCTAATGAGGTGATTAAACCGATTGTAGGGAAGGACTTTAAGCTGATTGAAGGAAGCTTTCGGGATTTGATTCCCTGAGATAAGGTGGTAAGTACTATTCGGCCAAGGGCCTTGACTATGTATAAGTGTGCAAGCTGATTTTAACAAGTGTTTTGGTAGGGATCTCGACAAGTCAAGTGACAATTTTGGGATTTCGGTAAGTTTGGTAAGTGGTTAAGCATATTCGACCAAAGGCCATATTTCAGGTACAATTGATCCTTTGGGATTATTAGTATAGCCGAATAGGCCTATGTCACTAACCTTGTGGTTGGCCGAATATAGGGTCAAAGGATCTAGCATCGTAGATCGAATCTTCAAGATCTAGGATTCGCGTTAGTAACAGGTGTGTAAAACTCTTTACACACTTTATTAGTTAACATTGCTATATTGTTGCCTTTTTAATCATTGTGGTAGTGATTTGCTTGTGGACATGAGCATGGATTCCGGGTAAGTCCCCTATTACGTGATCTATGATGTATGCTTGAGTATGCCATCACATGCTGTTGAATGCTATGCTATACATAAATGCATGATATATGGAATTATGATAATTGTTATGTAAGCATGATGATGGTGGGATTGATGAGAAGAGGGGGATGATCTTTATGGACTGTCACCAGTGGTTTTGACCACAAGATGGGTTGGCCCCATCATTTTAATTGTGACTCCGGTCACCAGTGGTTTTGACCACACCGTTGATAAATTGTGACTAAGTCCTAGTGGTTTGGTACCACCAGTGGTTTTGACCACAATATGATAATTGTGACCTATGGTCATCAGTGGTTTTGACCACACGATGGGTTGGCCCCATCACTTGATTTGTGACTTCGGTCACCAGTGGTTTTGACCACCAGTGGTTTTGACCACACGGGGTAGAAAAAGGAGTATGGATGGTTAGTTTGGGTTGCATGTTTGCATGTTTACTAATAATCTGTGTATGAGTTGTATTTCCGGGTAGGGATTTATACACCGAGTCTTGGTGACTCACCCTTCCCGTATTATTTTGCGATGAGTAGATTGGGAGATGGAGCCGGAGAGGACTCGAGGCGGCCATGCTTGTTCATTGGATATGGAATTTATTTAATACCATTTAAGTTTGCTTATTTACTAAATTTTTATTTTGGGTTGTAATAAGGCCGCTAATTATTATTTGGATGTTTACATAGTTGTTTTTACTTTACTTATATTACAAATGAAATTATAAATGTTAAGTGAATCGGTTAAAAGTAACATTTTCAAAATTAATAACTCCTACGGGTTTTCAAAGATGTTACCATCGGGTAGCAAAATTCACCAAGTCAACCATGGTTTTGAAAGTTCTTTAAATTTTGAATGATCAAATGTTTTCAAAGGTTTTCAACACAACCAAGTTTGAAAAAAAAAACAATCCCTCCTGAGTTTTATCAAACACTATTTTTAACAAAAATTTCAAAATTTTCACCACACATCAAAATCCTTCAAAACGTTTTACCCTGTGACCTACCAGATCTGGTCAGGGCTCATGGGCCGGGTTTGGGGTGTTACATTGGGTGTGACATTTTATTTCTTTGAGATAAGTGGGTCTTGGGGTACAATTTGATTTATTCAAGTTTTCTTTCAAATAAAAAGGATCTTATTTTAAATTTTTTAAATTTTCGACATTAGTATGTTAATTAATCAGTTAGTTACCAATTTTTGGGCGTTACGAGGGTGCTAATCCTTCCTTGTGTGTAATTGACTCCCGAGCCCGTTTTCTCGAATTTTGTAGACCAAAATCATTATTTTAATAAATCAAAATGTTTTATTAAAATGATTAATCTCAACGTGACCCGGTCACACCTCGAAAAAAATATTGGTGGCGACTCCATTTTCGTTTTAAAAGTCGACCCCAATTTACAAAAAATAAAAAATGGTTTCGACAGCTTGGTGACTCCACTGGGGACCAATAAGAAAGTCAAGCCGTAAAATTGATTATTTTCTGTCCTTTGTCAAAAATTTAAAAATTCTTTTTGAAAATTATGATCCTTTTGTTGCATTTGTTTGTGTCATTGCATATGATTGTTATTTTCTTGCGCACATTGCATTGCATGACTGTTGTGGTCGCACCTTTAAGTGGGAGTGAGAAACTATGCCTTCGTGAGGTTTTCACCTCCGCATGGGCTAGTGGATTGCTTCCGGGATACATCTGTACCTATGTATTCGTGAGGTTTTCACTTCCACATGGCCTAGGGAAATGTATTCCCCTGAACTGAACTCGATCTGTATGAGCCTATAATGGGTGAGGATTGAGGAATCTGCTGGTTCGAGTACCTCAGCTTTAGAGCTAAACCACATGTAGAAAACCTAAGGGCTTACCCTAGGTAGAACCATGCCAAACCCTAGTGGTCACCTAGATAGGTGCCCTATTTTTTATTTATTTCTCTTGTGCCAACGTGTTCTCTTTTGTTTTGATTGCATTGCATTCACATCATAGAAAAATGGTGTTGATTCAAATTCGATTGCTAAATAGAAGAGTTTGCCATGAGAAAATGGATTTCTTGATAAAGTGGATTATAATACAGTCGTCCGAATATGGTCCAAGTAAACACAACGAGAGAAGACTGATAGTCCGTGAAAGAATACAAGACTTTATTGCCCAAGGATTCAAGCTAATAAAGACTATTCGAGAATCACCACGTCTCGACTATCTTGAAGAGGCTAACGAGCATTATGGAAATAAGTGAGCAGTGAGTTGCAGCCAGATCAAGTAAAAAGAGCTAGTAAGAGCTAGTAGAGACATTTATTAGAAAGTTCGCGAGATTGGACCTTAATATTTGGATAAGAAGAAAGGGATCAATGTCTTCGCTTGGAATATGAGGGAAAGGCCGTAGAAATATTCGTTTTATGTAAAGGAATTTATTTTCTAGAAAAGTTGTTCTAATAGAATTAAATTCAGAATCAATGCCTCTTTTTCTTTTTGCATTCATTTCATGCATTTGCATTACATCTCATCATATACATTAAAATCCATAGAAGGACCCTAATTAGTTGAAGTTATTTCAGAAAAAGAGAGAAAGAGAGAAAGTTAATCTGGAAACTAAACATCGTTACGATACTCACGCTAAGAAGAAAGATATGGATCAAAGACTCGAACAGTTACAAAGAGACATGCAAGACCAGCTGCAAGAGTAGTTGGCAAAGATCTAACAAGATATGAGGGAACAAATGATGGAAGCCCAAAGGAATATGGTGGCTCAAATGACTCAGCTACTGAATGGGATAATTGATAAGGGAAAAGGCCCCATGACTAATGCTAGAGAAGATAATGAGGATTATCCTCAGAGTTTTACCCCACCACATGCACAAACACAACTTGAAGCATATCCTCGAAGGCCATCTGTTACAATTAGGCCTCAACAAGGTTAAGCTGATACTGGGGTGCCCATGAATTTCCAAGTTGGCTCAAGATCTAACCCAGGAGATAACCCTGCTAATCTTGTTATCCCTAATTTAGATACAGCAGAGAGGGATGGGACGAGAATTGAATTACCAAGGCAGTTAGAGGACCATTGTAGATGATTAGAAGAAAAGTTCAAGGCTGTGGAAAACGCTGATAATCACCATGGAATTGATGCTAAAGACTTGAGCTTGGTTCTAGATTTGGTACTTCCTCACAAGTTCAAAATGCCAGAATTTGAGAAGTACAATGGGACTAGCTGTCCTGAAGCCCATATTACCATGTTCTGTAAACGGATGACTGGGTATGTTAATAACAATCAACTGTTGATCCATTGCTTCCAAGATAGCTTGGTGGGGGCAGCGTCCAAGTGGTACAACCAATTGAGCCGTGCTAGGATTACTTCCTGTATAGACTTAGCACAAGCATTTATTAAATAATACAATCATGTGACAGACATGACGCCTGACAGAATCACCTTACAAAACATGGAGAAGAAATCAAATGAAAGCTTTAGGCAGTATGCACAAAGATAGAGGTAAGTTGCCATGCAAGTTCAGCCACCGCTCCTATAAAAGGAAACTACAACGCTTTTTATAAATACTTTAAAGGCATTATTCATTACTCACATGATAGGAAGTACCACAAAGAGCTTTGCGAATATAGTAATGGCGGGAGAAATGATCGAAAATGCCATAAGGGGTGGCAAGATAGAAACAGGGGAAAACACCAAAAGGTCAGCTCTAAGAAAAAAGGAGAATGAGGTGAATAATACGAGTACCTATAACAAAGGCTCTTCAAGGCAAAAGTAACCACTAGCTATCAAGTCTCTTCAAGGCAAGAATCCAATTCGAGGTCAAATACAAAAAAGCTCCAGTTCACACCCATCCCGATGACATATAAGAAGCTTTATCAGAATCTTTTGATGTGCATGTGGTGTCTCTGTCCTACTCAGAACCTGTACAACCTCTGTTCCCAAAATGGTATAATGAGAATGCCCAATACGAGTACCACGTGGAAATAACGGGTCACTCAATTGAAAACTGTACTACGTTTAAAAAGTTGGTCGAAAGGTTCATTAAAATGGGAATTGTAAAGTTTGATGTTTCATCATAACCTGATCAATTTGACGACGCTGTAAATGCGGTAATTGAAGGAGGAGACAAGAAAGTTGTGACTCATTGAAGAAGTCAAAAGCGAAGAGGGAACCAGGGAATAAAGCTTCCAAGCCATTGCATACTTGGGAGTGTTTTGAATAATAGGATTGTGGAAGAGATCCCTGTATTTTTAGAGCTAATATAGAGTAATATTCAAAACACGCTTGTTGCCTTAAGCCTAGAGGAAATAAGAACCCTTTTGTGAAATAGGCTTGTGTCTGGAATTTTTATTTCAATAAAATGAATCTTTTTGAGCAAATATTCTTTTATTTTTTCCATTTCATATTGTACAAACAATTGTTCTTAGTTTTTATTTCTTTTGTTTATTCATTGGACTTTCTTTCGAGTATTCTTTCATTCTTCATATATGACCATATAAATGATCATTCTTTGAATCATTTATTCTTTGGAATCTTCCTTCGAACCTACAATAGGTCTCCAGATATCAACGATGTGAGCAACACTGCTACTGACTCAGAGTCTCCTTTCAAGTAAGATATCTGTCTAGAAGGATCTCAGGACTTTGAAGATGACAGAGATTGTAACCTATCTTTTGATTTGTTAAGAATGGTAGAACAAGATGAACAATAGACCCTACTCTACAAAGGGTCAGTGGATATTATGAGCCTAGAAAGGGGTGAAGATCGAAGCCCAGCTCACCACAGAAATAAGGCAAGACATCATTGAGTTATTTTCAAGAATTCAAAGATATTTTCGCACGATCATATCAAGACACGCCTGGGAAAATCTTAAAAGAGGTCCATAAGGGTGTTTAAAGAACATGATAATGGTTCTACAATAGCCAGGCTAATCATAAGGTTCGGTTACTATTTTTCCACCATAAAAGGGAGATAGCTTCAGTTATGTCGTAAATGCCAAATTGAGGAAGACAAGACTTATGTGCCTCATCTATTTCTTCACAGATTTTCTATATGTGGGGAATGGATATTATGGGGCCGATCTCGTCAAAAGCTTCTAGTCGACATCAATTCATCTTCGTGTTCGTCGTTTACTTCACTAAGAGGGTGGAAGTATCTTCATATGCCATTGTTACAAAGCCGATAGTCATCAAATTCTCAAAAAAAAAAAGGATCAGGTGCCGACAAAGAGTGCTAAAAAGGACAATGTCAAAAGTTTGTAGTCTGTTCAAATATCAGACGCCATATCATAGAGCAACAAAGGCAGCCAAAAAGGAAAAAAAAAAGTAAAAACAAAACAAGGATTGTAGGAAAAATGACCGAGACTTGTAAAGATTGGCATAAAGAAATTACCATTTATGATTATCGAATGTTGGCCAGGACCTTTTCCGGGGCAACATCTTACCCATTGGTTTATGGAATGGAAGCGTTTTTTCTAATTGAACCTAATCAAAGAAAAGGTTAAAACTTATCCATCACGGTCAGATGATGCAAGCTTACGACAAAGAGGTTCATCCTAGATAATTCCACGAGGGGAACCTGATGTTGAAAAAGATCTTTCTTATACAAAAGGATTTCAGAGGAAAGTAGATGCCAAACTGGTAAGGACCTTACGTAGTAAGAAAAAGGCCTGTTCTAGAGGAGCATTGATATTGACCGAGACGAATGGCGAAGACTTGCCCAATTCAGCGAATGTAACACCCCAAACCCGGTCTATGCATTAAGACCAGGCTTGGTATGCCACACAAATCGTACATACATCTAGTCATCTAATGATTTAAGCAAAACAGGTCTTCAAAAACTATTTTGGAGAAAGAGTTTATCAAAAACTGAGGTTAATTTGAAATCTATGAATTTTAAAACATAGAGGTTTATAATTTGATCTAAGAGAAATAATTGATTAAATTTTATAAGAAGATTAAAAGAATTCAAAAGGAATTTGAAAATAGAATTCATAAAAGAGTTTTCACGAAATTCTTATGAGTTAGTGATTTTAAGAAAAACCCTTTAATTATATGTAAATTAAAGAAAACATTTATAAAGTTCAAATAGTCTCCTTTTAGTATCTAAAACATATTAAAAGCCATCCACGAGTAAAAATCCATAAAAATAATACCAAAGGCCTTATTACATCACAACTGAAAAATTAATTAAGTAAAAATACTTAAAGAGTAATTCAAAGTTCATCAAAACCATCATTTGAAGTATGGCCCTCGCGAAGTCATCCCCGGCCCAAGCCTCCATCAATTATCATTACCTGAAAAGGGTAAAAAAACGGGGTGAGTTACTTAGAACTCAGTGTGTAACGCACTTACCAAGTCCACTAGGCCAAATCATCAAAGAATTTTAATGGGCTTGATCCCATTTACGAATTTAACAATATAGTAATAAAAAAATGCATGTGAAATGCAATTCCCAACCAAGCCTAAATTTTCATCCGCTACACACCACCCGTACCAACCAGCACACCTGTGGGGATCAAGTCAACCCACCCCGCCAACACTCTAATCGCAGGCATAAAGCCATTTAAAATGTTTGTGGCTGAGCCACCTGAACTAGATTGTGGCAGAGCCACCCGAACTAGATTGTGGCAGAGCCACCAGAACTTCTCTTCAATTTTATCCCAACCCATGCAATCATGTATACATATACAAGGCATAACAATATTCATATGATAATTTCAACATTAGGCCCATACAACAAGTTAGCCCATTTCTCATTTTGGCCCATATGGTAATTTATCAAATCGACTCCTTAAGCAATCTAGCAATTCGGCCCATTAAGCAATCTAGCAATTTGGCCAATTAATCAATCTAGCAAATTGGCCTATTAAACAATCTAGCAATTTGGCCTATTAATCACATGAGGCCCAAAAATTACTTTTTATCAAATTAGCCCATCGAGGGCGATTCCGTAATTTCCACGACTTTAATACTGATTTCATGCATTTACAAAAAAAAATGTTAATATACCATATTTTTCGATTTTACCAACTTTATGATTTTTATTCTAATGCTTACGGTATAACATCTAACCCATGAGATAAATGTGAAATTACACACCTGATTACGAAGAGAACTATACTTTCCAGCTCGTCGATACCTAAATACGTGTCACACTTGATTAGAACACTAATACTTAATATAAATCAATACTAAAGATAAGCGATCTAGATCTTTACCCTCGGAATCTCGAACAACAACTATTTGTCGTTTCTCCCTGGTTGACGGTTCACAACCCGATAGAAAATCCTGAACAGTTAATGGCTCTGAACTACGAACAACTTCGAATAATCGATTCTCCTCGGATGAGGGTCCACAACTCAGTGGAAAGTCTCGGATTGCTGAAATAGCCCTTCGCTTGAATCTAGAGGGAATAGCGAAACCGCCCCGTTTCTGATCACTATTCACCACTCTTTTCGACCCTATCTTGTTTGCCTTAAAATTTCGAGTGATTTCCAAAGGATCCCTATATAAAACTTTCGATTATAACAACCCAATTGAAAATCGTTGATAAAATCGAGGGTGATCATGAAATCCATGAAGAGTTACCCTTTTTTATACCTTGATAGATGATCCGAACTTGAATAACTTCAAGATAACTTTGATGAGATGGTGATTCGGCCCTCCACTATATCACAGTTGTCCAAAGTTGAATAGAAGAAATGATCGAGAATAAAGTCTATGAGGAAAAGAAGATTTGGCTATGATTTAATGGTAATGGAAAAATAATTTCGGCTACGGAGGTGGTCTCTAACATTCGGCCATGGAAGAAATAAGAAGGAAAAAAATGTGTTTGAAGATGAGTAAAATGGAGAAGAAAGGAAAATAGAGATAAGATGTTTATGATTCGATTTTCAAGGGTGAGAAAAGAGAAAAAAGTAAGGTTTGGAACAATGTGCATTCGGCAATGGGGAATAAAGAAGAAAAAGAAATGGTCTTTTTTGTGTTTGATGATTTCGGCACTATGAGAGAAGCACAAAATGAAGCACTTGAGAGGTTGGCAAAAATGACCAAATGAAACAAGACAAAGTTGTTTTCTCCAATAATATGGCACATTCGGCTAAGAGAGAAAAATATCAGAGGAAAAAGGTGTTTTGGGAGAGCGAAAATGACCAAATGTGATTCTATCTAGCTACCATCCTTACCCAAAGCTTACAACAAAATTCGATTCCCCCTTAGTCTACAAAGCCGTCCAAGTTCATGGACAAGTTGGCCATTCTAAGTTTCCAAAACATAACCCTTAAAATATGCCTTGTGTTCCCCCTACATGCCATAGTCTCATGATTCCCTACCTTAAGTTTGTACCTGCCTTTTCTCTTAGCCACCTTACCATAAAAATAAAAGTCTAACTTACCAAAAGTTTGATGTTTGGTCGACACTTTCTAGGACAGAGCAAAAATAAATGTCACAAAATGCATTTCTAAAGATTGGAACCTCTTCCCTCAAGCAACACTCATAGCGCCAACTCCACTTTACTACTAGCTCATCTTAAGCTAGTTTTTGACACTTAATTTCCTTAAACATCAAGGTCACTTGATCCACTTCAATAAAGTACTCATTACTAAAATTTATTCTAATTCTGAATAAATCCCTAGCCTTCTCAAGACTATATTAAGCACACAAATTGAATCATTCACAAGCTAAGCACCAAAAACATGCAACATATCGATACTCAATTTTTAGGATGTTACAATTCTACCCCCTTAATGAAAATTTCGTCCTCAAAATTTACCTGGTTAAAAGAGGTGAGGATCTTGTTGCCGAATTGCATCATCAGGCTCCCACGTAGCTTCTTCCGCTCCGTGATTACACCATAGAACCTTAACCAACGGCACAGTCTTCTTTTTTAGCACCTTAACATCACGGTCTAAAATTTTCACTGGTTCCTCCTCGAAAGACAAGTCTGGCCTTAACTCCACTTCTTCTACCGGTACTATGTGAGATGGATCCGATCTATAATGCCTCAGCATAGAAACATGGAAAACACTATGAATCTGACTCAACTCCGGAGGTAATTCAAGCTGATAGGCAACTGGTCCTACATGCTTCAACACACGGTACGGTCCAATGAACCTAGTGCTCAACTTGCCCTTCCTTCTAAATCTAAAAATCTTCTTCCAATGTGAGACTTTCAAAAAGACCTGATCTCCCACCGCAAACTCAATATCCTTACACTTCAAATTCGTATATGACTTTTGTTTATCCGAAGCTTCCTTTAACCGTGCTCAAATCAGCTTTACCTTTTCTTCCATCTCAGATATCAATTTAGGACCTAACAACTGTCGTTCCCCCAATTCAGTCCAACAAGTAGAGGTACGACACCTACGACCGTATAATGCTTCATAGGGCACCATTTGGATACTGGATTGGTAACTATTATTATATGCGAACTCTGCCAACGGTAGGAAATCCTCCCAACTAACTCTGAAGTCAATTACACAACCCTTTAACATGTCTTCTAAAATCTGAATTACTCTTTCTGACTGACCATCTGACTAAGGATGAAAGGCCATACTGAAGTTTAACTTTGTTCCCAAAGCCTCATACAAAGCTTTCCAAAACCGTGATGTAAACCTAGGATCCCTATCCAATATGATAGACACTGGTACCCCATGCAACCTCACGATCTCCACTATGTACAACTTAGCCAACTTTTGCAGTGAGTAATCCGTACGAACTGGTAGAAAATGAGCAGTCTTCGTCAATCGATCAACTACCACCCAAACGGAATCTTTCTTAGTAGGTGTTAAGGGTAACCACTAACAAAATCCATTGTTATCCGCTCCTATTTCCATAGAGGAATCTTTATTGGTTGCAATAAACTCGATGGTAATTGATGTTCTGCCTTCACTTGTTGACAAGTCAAACACTTCCCCACAAAATTAGTAACCTCTCACTTCAACCCTAGCCACCAATACTGCTCACGGAGATCTCGATACATCTTATTTCCTCTGGGGTGCATAGCATAATGGATACTATGTGCCTCTCATTGAATCATTTGTCTCAAAATCGAATCCATGGGCATACAAACTCTTCCACGGAAACACAGCACGCCATCCTTGTTTATTCCAAAGTCCCCTATTATACCACTTTCAACTTGTTGCATTAAAGGACCCAACTTTTCATCTGATAACTGATTTTCCTTGATCTGTTCTAACCACAATGGCTTCACCTGAAGTTCAGCTAGCAGACTGGCATCCTCATACAAACTGAGATGAGCAAACATTGCTCTTAACTCCGATACTACCTTACGACTCAATGCGCCTGCCACCACATTAGCCTTTCCAGGATGGTACTCGATTGAGAAGTCATAATCCTTTAACAACTCCACCCATCTCCGTTGTCTCAAGTTTAACTCCTTTTGGGTAAGGAGGTACTTAAGACTCTTATGGTCCATATAAATGATTGACTTTTCACCTAGAGATAGTGCCTCCAAATCTTTAAAGCAAACACCACCATAACCAACTCCAAGTCATGAGTAGGATAGTTAACTTTGTGCGGCCTTAACTGATGAGAACCATAAGCCACCACTTTTCCTCCTTGCATCAGAGCATATCCTAAACTAGTGTGTGATGCATCACAGTAAACAATAAATCTTTTTTAGCCTCAGATTGAATCAGGATGGCGCTTTCGTCAAAATCTTCTTTAATTTCTCGAAACTTTCTTGTTGTTTATCGATCCACACATACGGTACTCCCTTTCGTAATAGCTTAGTTAGGGGTGCAGCAATCAACGAAAACCCCTCAACAAAGCGTCTATAGTAACCAGCCAAACCCAAGAAACTTCGAATCTCAGCCACTAACTTTGGTGGTTTCCAATCCAACACAGCCTCTACCTTCCGATGATCAACTCTTATTCCTTCGGCTGACACCACATGACCCAAGAAAGTCACTTCTTTCAACCAAAATTTGCATTTACTAAATTTTGCATAAATTTTCTTATCTAGCAATATTTGCAACACAATGCGTAAATGTGAGTCATGCTCTTCTTCATTCCTTGATTACGAACTGGTCTAGATAGGGTTGAAAGACTCGGTTCATCATATCCATAAATGCAATTGGTGCATTGGTCAAACCAAACGGCATCACCAAAAACTCATAATGTCTATAACGAGATTGGAATGTCGTCTTATGAATATCTGCCTCTTTAACCTTGAGTTGATGATAACCCGATCTCAAATCAATCTTGGAGAAAACTGAAGCTCCTCTCAATTGATCAAATAGGTCATCGATTCTCGGCAATGGATACCTATTCTTGATCGTCAATTTATTCAACTGCCTATAATCAATGCACATATGCATCAACCCATCCTTATTCTTGACGAACAAAACTGGTGCTCCCCACGGAGACACACTCGATCGGATAAATCCCCAATCCAACAATTCTTGAATTTGAGCTTTAAGCTCCGCTAACTCCTTCGGCGCCATTCTATAAGGAGCAATAGACACTAGAGCCGTTCCGGTTAAAAGCTCAATGCCAAATTCTACTTCCCGGTCTGGAGGTAGACTCGAAAGTTCTTCAGGAAAGACATCTGGAAATTCTTTCACCGTTCTGACACCTTCCACCGATAATTCCTTGGCATCCAAAGCACTAATGAAGGCTAGGAACGCTCCATACCCTTTCCGCACCAACTTTTCTGCCTTTAAAGCGGATACCACATTTGCCAAAAAGTTCTTTCGTTCGCCTATCATTACTACTTCCACATCATCCACAGTCCTTATTGACATCCATTTTTCAGTACAATCCAATTGCGCCCGGTGCTTCACCAAACAATCCATGCCCAAAATAAGATCGAACTCGCCAAAAAGCAATTCCATCAAATCTGCTAAAAATATTTCTCTTTGGATTTCCAAAGGCATGTCTCTATACAATTTATTCACGATTACAGGCTGTCCTAAATGACTAATTACCGTCATCTCTCTATCGGTAATCTCAGATCTAATATTTAGGTTTTCAGGTATGGTACTAGCAACATACGAATGGGTAGACCCGATATCTATCAAAGCAGTAATAAGTACATCAAAGATAAAGAATGTACCAGTTATCACATCAGGTGCATCGCCATCTTCACGATGCCTGACCGCATAGACCAACCCCAACTGTCTTGCCTCTGCGTTACCTCTAAAGCCATTACCTCGACCCGGTGTACCTTGACCACGTCCATCACCATTACCACCACGACCTACTCCATGGCCTCTCAGTGGCTGTTGAGCGCCTCTGGCTAGCTGTGCATCAGGGTTACGAGCTTCCTAAGTCAAAGCAGTCCGTCAGGGTAATTCCTATATTGATGATCCTTGGAACCACATTTATAACAACCACCAATTTTCTTCCAGCATTCCCTAGGGTGTCGTTTCCCACAGTCGGCCCAGTCTCGACTCTGATTGGTAGTCACAGGTGCTCTAGCTTGAGCTGGCTCATCATTTAGAGGCCTCTTTTAGAACCTTTTAGAAGAATCCGAGTACTTAAAGTCCCTCTTGCCTCTGACTCTTTCCCGATTCTGGCGTTCTGAGTTCTTAGCCTCTTCGGCTATCTTGGCTTTCTCCACAAGCGTGGTAAAAGTCCTTGTTGTGGGGCTATCAGTACCCGCAACTCATCATTCAGCCCATCTTCAAAGCGTACACAGCACTCATGATCCATTGGCACTATAGTCCGAGCATAACGACTCAAGCGTAGAAATTCTGCCTCATAAGCTGCCACCATCTTATTTCCTTGAACCAGATTTAAAAATTCCTTCCTCCGGGCATCCACATAACTTGTCCCTACATACTTCTCTTGGAAAGAAGCTTTGAAGAAATCCCAAGTGACAAATGCAGCCTCAGTGCCTTCTCGAACCGTAAGCCACCATTGATATGCCTCGTCCCTTAGCAAGGACACCATTCCTCTCAGTTTCTGCTCGACGGTGCACTCTAGATCATCCATAATCCGCTCTACAGCCTCGAGACAATATTTCGCATCATTGGAGCTACACTAGAGACACCTCTAAAAACCTCAGCACCACTTGATTTAAGTCATTCCGATATTGATCCACAAACTGCTGGGCCAGTTCTAGTCCCAGCAACCCTTTCTAGGACTTGCAACATTGCTTGAGTCAAAGCATTATCCTCTCTCGTATGGCCATGTGATCCAGTCTCACTCCCGAGTGATGCAGGTGCGTCCATTTCCAGCATATGACCCGATGCTTCAGACGCAACCCTAACACCTCGTCCTCTACCACGGCCACATCTACCGCATCCATGTCCACGTCCTTTAATGCTCATACCGACTATTTCAGTTTGATCTAATTACAAGCTTTATGAATCAGAATACTATTTCAGTGTTTATTAATGATATTTTATGAGATATAAGAGATAGAGTTGTTTTCGCAATCACATCCTATAGTCTCGATCCCTACCATTTTCAACACCTAAAACTAAAAGTTCTAGAGTGTTCCTATGATCATATCACAATAATAAACATTTAATATACAAATACTTACATGACTTGGTGCCGGATACTCGTGGTGCCATGCTACCTTTAAAACATAAAGTCTAGAAATTTAAACAGTTTTAAACAAAAATTGTTGTTAAACACAAACCACAGCCGAGTTTTGAAACTGGCTCTGATACCATAAAATGTAACACCCCAAACCCGGTCTATGGTTAAGACCAAACTTGGTATGCCACACAAATTGTACATACATCTAGTCATCTAATGATTTAGGGAAAACAAGTCTTCAAAAACTATTTTAGAGATGGAGTTTATCAAAAACTGAGGTTAATTTGAAATCTATGAATTTGAAAACATAGGAGTTTATAATTTGATCTTAGAGAAATAATTGATTAAATTTTATAAGAAGCTTAAAAGAATTCAAAAGGAATTTGAAAATAGAATTCATAAAAAGTTTTCACAGAAATTCTTACGAGTTAGTGATTTTAAGAAAACCCCTTTAATTATATGTAAATTAAAGAAAACATTTATAAATTTAAAATAGTCCCGCTTAGTATCTAAAACAAATTAAAAGCCATCCACAAGTAAAAATCCATAAAAATAATACCAAAGGCCTTATTACATCACAACTGAAAAATTAATTAAGTAAAAATACTTAAAGAGTAATTCAAAGTTCATCAAAACCATCATTTGAAGTATGGCCCCCACGAAGTCATCCCCGACCCAAGCCTCCATCAATTATCATTACGAAAAGGGTAAGAAAACGGGTGAGTTACTTAGAACTCGTGTGTAACCCACTTACCAAGTCCATCGGGCCAAATCATCAAAGCATTTTATTGGGATTGAGCCCATTTACGAATTTAACAATATAGTAATAAAAAATGCATGCGAAATGCAATTCCCAACCAAGCCTAAATTTTCATCCGCTACACACCAATTGCACCAACCAAACACACCTGGGGATCAAGTCAACCCACCGCCAACACACCAATCACGGTATAAAGCCATTTAAAATGTTTGTATCGAGCCACCGAACTAGATTGTGGCAGAGCCACCAGAACTTCTCTTCAATTTTATCCCAACCCATGCAATCATGTATACATATACAAGGCATAACAATATTCATATGATAATTTCAACATAAGGCCCATACTACAAGTTGGCCCATTTCTCATTTTGGCCCATATGGTAATTTATCAAATCGGCTCCTTAAGCAATCTAGCAATTCAGCCCATTAAGCAATCTAGCAATTTGGCCAATTAATCAATCTAGCAAATTGGCCCATTAAACAATCTAGCAAATTAGCCTATTAATTACATGAGGCCCAAAAATTACTTTTTATCAAATTAGCCCATCGAGGGCGATTCCGTAATTTCCACGACTTTAATATCGATTTCAAGCATTTACACAAAAAGTGTTAATATACCGTGTTTTTTGATTTTACCAACTTTACGATTTTTATTCTAATGCTTACGGTATAACATCTAACCCATGAGATAAATGTGAAATTACACACTTGATTACAGTGAGAACTATACTTTCCCGCTCGTCGATACCTAAACACGTGTCACGCTTAATTAGAACACTAATACTTAATATAAATCTATACTAAAGATAAGCGATCTAGATCTTTACCCTCGGAATCTCGAACAACAACTATTTGTCATTTCTCCCCGGTTGACGGTTCACAACTTGATGGAAAATCCCGAACAGCTAATGGCTCTGAACTACAAACAACTTTGAATAATTGATTCTCCTCGAATGAGGGCCCACAACCCGATAGAAAGTCTCGGATTACTGAAACAGCCCTTCGCTTGAATTTAGAGGGAATAGTAAAACCGCCCCTCTTCCGATCACTATTTACCACTATTTTCGACCCTATCTTGTTTGCCTTAAAATTTCGAGTGATTCCCAAAGGATCCCTATATAAAACTTTCGGTTATAACAACCCAATTGAAAATCATTGATAAAATCGAGGGTAATCATGAAATCCATGAAGAGTTCCCCCCTTTTTTTTTACCTTGATAAATGATCCGAACTTGAATAACTTCAAGATAACTTTGACGAGATGGTGATTCGGCCCTCAACTATATCACGGTTGTCCAAAGTTGAATAGAAGAAATGATCGAGAATAAAGTCTATGAGGAAAAGAAGATTTGGCTATGATTTAATGGTAATGGAAAAATAATTTCGGCTATGGAGGTGGTCTCTAACATTCGGCTATGGAAGAAATAAGAAGGAAAAAAATGTGTTTGAAGATGAGTAAAATGGAGAAGAAAGGAGAATAGAGATAAGATGATTATGATACGGTTTTCAAGGGTGAGAAAAGAGCAAAAAGTAAGGTTTAGAACAATATGCATTCGGTAATGGGGAATAAAGAAGAAAAAGAAATGGTTTTTTTTTTTTTGTGTTTGATGATTTCGGCAGTAGGAGAGAAGCACAAAATGAAGCACTTGAGAGGTTGGCAAAAATAACCAAATGAAACATAAAAAAATTATTTTCTCCAAGTATATGGCACATTCGGCTAAGAGGGAAAAAGATGAGACGAAAAAGGTGTTTTGGGAGAGCAAAAATGACCAAATGTGATTCTATCTAGCTACCATCCTTACCCAAAGCTTACCACCAAAATTTGGCTCCCCCTTAGTCCACAAAGCCGTCCAAGTTCATGGACAAGTTGGCCATTCTAAGTTTCCAAAACATAACCCTTAAAATATGCCTTGTGTTCCCCTACATGCCATATTCTCATGATTCTCTACCTTAAGTTTGTACTTGCCTTTTCTCTTAGCCACCTTACCATAAAAATAAAAGTCTAACTTACCAAAAATTTGATGCTTGGCCAACACTTGCTAGGAAAGAGCAAAAATAAATGTCACAAAATGCATTCCTAAAGATTCGAACCTCTTCCCTCAAGCAACACTCATTGCGCCAACTCCACTTTACTACTAGCTCATCTTAAGCTAGTTTTTGACACTTAATTTCCTTAAACATCAAGGTCACTTGATCCACTTAAATAAAGTACTCATTACTAAAATTTATTCTAATTTTTAATAAATCTCGAGCCTTCTCTAGACTATATTAAGCACACAAATTGAATCATTCACAAGCTAAGCACCAAAAACATGCAACATATCGATACTCAATTTTTAGGATGTTACAGCGAATTCAGGTTCAGCCAAGAAGTATTTTACCTGAAAGGGGAAAGGCCAAGGTGAAAACCTACAAATGGCGCATTGAGATCAAATTCAAAAAAAAAAAAAGAGAGGCCAAGGCGAAAACCCGCAAAGGGCACTTTGAGACCAAAGGGGTTTTGAGTCGAAAACCCAAAAAGGGGGGCTCAAATTTTGATAGAAAGTAGGGCATATGGTAATCTTGATATGCCTGAATTAACAATGAGGAAGTATGCTACATTTTAGGGCATTGACAAAGTACTCTGGATCCCCTAAGCACATATTGAGCTCAAAATGGCCCTCAAGAAGTTCGTACAGAGAAGCTTAGGCTGCAATATCTGGGGCATCTAGTTTCTTATTTTACCCATTTTTGAATTTGCTATCTTCGATTACCTTATTCTTTTCAATATATGCCTTAATCAAGTTCCTTTTATTTCCTTAGCTATCTTTGATTAATTATTTCGAGCTATGCTCCTGATTAATTTCCTTCTTGTCCATTTTTGTGATCTTTTTCAAGTGTTTTATATTGAAATAACGATTAATGGGCTAATAATACTTTTATAAAAGGAGTTTTGTATATTACTCTGGGAGTTTCTAAATAATACGAGAATCTAAAACAGGACTATTGTTTAGAACTCGCCAAGCCTAAGGGTTGGAAATATTGAAAGATGATTATCTCTTCAGATTTTTATTGGATAAGACATTTCGTCTATGATACCATCTCGACAAATGACAAGCAATGTCAACCCAAGTGTAAAAGGGGATCATTCTCAGGAAAAGAAAAATGATACCGTGCATTCATACAAATTTCAGGTACATAAATCTGGTCATTACACCCAGGGAATGGTGTAACAGATCAAATTTATTGAAGATGATACAAATTCTATACCTCTGAGTGGTAACAGGATGGATGGAAGAAACCAAATGCTATTCCCCTGAAGTTGCAGTGGGAGGTACAAACTTTATGTCCCAAGGTTCAAGTGGAGTGGACTCATACTTACCATGGGGCAAATTATTTGAACAGAATATGATTGATACTTCGAGAGGAACGAGGATGAAGAACAAATGAGTGATGACACCTTAAGTAGGAATCATGCTCATAACATTTCTGAATTCATATATCATAGCGCGTCTAATTAGGAGCATTTGATTCATTTCGATCAGGGTATCTTAATCATTCGACATAAACATATACCGATTCTACAGGTTATGTCCTCTGTAGGACAATGTAGTAGGGTAGATTGAAGCTTTTCGCTTACCTCCCTGAGTTTGTAACAAAGCAGACTAAAGACAGCATATCTTATCTTCTTGAAGTTGCAGCAAGCAAATCGAAGATATTAGCCTGTCTCCTTGAGTTTGTAGTGGAGCAGACTAAAGACATTAGATCTTTTCTTCCTGAAGTTGTAGGAAGCAGATCGAAGGTATTAACCTGCCTCCCTGAAGTTGTAGCAGAATAGACTGAAGACAGCAGATCTTATCTTCCTGAAGTTACAGGAAGTAGATCGAAGATATTAGCCTGCCTCCCTAAAGTTGCAACGGAGTAGACTAAAGACAACAGATCTGATCTTCCTGAAGTTGTAGGAAGCATATCGAAGATATTAGCCTGCCTCACTGAAGTTACAGCAGAACAGACTGAAGATAGTAGATCTTATCTTCCTAAAGTTGCAGGAAGCAGATCGAAGATATTAGCCTACCTCCCTGAAGTTGCAGCAGAGCAGGCTGAAGACAACAAATCTTATCTTCCTGAAGTTGCAGGAAGCAGATCGAAGATATTAGCCTGATTCTCTAAAGTTGTAGCAGAGCAGACTGAAGACAGCAGATCTTATCTTCCTGAAGTTACAGGAAACAGATCGAAGATATTAGCCTACCTCCCTAAGTTTGAAGCAGAGCAGACTGAAGACAGTAGATCTTATCTTTCTAAAGTTGCAGGAAGCAGATCGAAGATATTAGCCTGCCTCTCTAAAGTTGCAGCAGAGCAGACTGAAGACAGTAGATCTTATCTTCTTGAAGTTGCAGGAAACAGATCGAAGATATTAGCTTGCCTCCCTCAGTTTGCAACGAAGCAGACTGCAAATAGCAGATCTTGTCTTCCTGAATATTACAATGAAGCAAGATCAAAGATACCAGTCTCACTTTCTTGAAGTTACAGTAAGATGGATTAAATCTACAAGAGCAGGTCTTATCTCCCTGAAGTTGCAGTAGAACAAGATTAAAGCTACAGATTCAGTCCCCTTGAAGTTGCAGATGGGTTAGAGACTACTTGAATAAGATAAGGATCAAGAAGTTATGGCTCGACAAGGCCAGGTGAAATTGGTCCTTTTATAGAATTTTCTCCATTCTCGTTACTAGACAATGAGCAAAGAGGGGCAGCTGTAATAGCCTATTTGTGCCCGGGCCCATGCAAAACCAAATATAAAAAAACCAATTAATAAAAGTCCAATGTCCAGATTACAAAACAGGCCCAATTACACCTAGACCCAAATCACTAACAACAAATAACCCAGATAATTAAACCTTTTAACCCTAACCCAATTAACAAGCACGACAGACCCATTTCTTTTCAACATTTTCAGCTTTTGGAAAACCCTAGCAAGGGCCTTGCGCCACCGCCTCCATACCAGCCCTCCTCGTCGGACATCATGCTGCCATTAGCGCGTGAATCACGTCCCCATCTTCGCCGTTCACCTGCAAAAAGGAAAGAAAACGCAGCAAAGTCAGCAAATATAACAATATAGAATCTATGTACTTATGATATTTCGATTTATTTTTGGGGCTATAAAAACCCTAATGTAATCTGTAAAAAGGAGGCACAGGCATATATACGAACACACAGATGAAAACTTAGAAAAGGTTTTTGTTTTCATTTTTTCCTTTCTTTATTTTCGCAATAGCATACATACATATACAAAATTTGTTTTTTCTATATATATATAATAATATAAAAATACAAAAAAGAGAAATATTTTTTTACCTTTCGGAGTTTCAGCCATCGTGTACGGCAGCCAACGACAGCGTCGCGGCGGTGATCGATCGGAGCCCTCACCGGAGTTTAACTTGAAATCGCCAGAGGGAGAGCAAACAGAGAAAGCTCTCTATTTTTTTGTCAGAATAGCAAACAAAATGAAATTTTTGGGCTAAAAATGGTATTTATATACCTATTAAACGGTGCTGTTTTGGGAATCATTTTCAGAGGCCAAAATGACATCTTTTGCCCCTAAGACCCACACGTTGACCCGACCCAGGGAAGGATCCGCGTGTTTTTATTTTATGGGAAATTTTCGCGTTTGGTCCTCCCTCTTTTCTTGCGCACTTCAATTTAATCCTGTTTAATTTTTTTATTTTTTAATATGACCCTGGAATCTTATTTTTATTTCGATTTAGTCCCTGGGCCATCTAAATACAAATATTGGAACGGTACCGTTTTGGGAATAGGGCATATTTGCCTAGTGAGTCCCTCCTTTGGGGCGTGCGTTTCAATTGGGTCCCTAGTTTGGTCTTATTCTTTTTTAAAAATTTCACCCCTTGAATTTGTTTAAATTTAATTTTAATCTTTTTTGCTTTCATTTTATTGATTTTATTTTATTTTGATTTAGTTCTTTTAATTTATTATTATTTATTTATTTTAATACTTTGTATATATATATTATTTATTTTAATCCTTTTTTATAAAATTGTTTTATTAGATATTACTATTTTTTTATTTTGTTGTATATTATTTATTATATATTGTATTGCTTTAATCATATTATGTATTATTTAAAATTTGTATATTGTATATTATTTAAATTGATTTATTATTAATGTAAAGTTTTCTATGTATTGTTTATTTTAAATATATATTATTTTTAAGTTGTTATATTATATATTTATTATAAGTTATCCTTTATACATATTTTTTATATATTCAAAGTTTTTTCATATATATTATCTATTTAAAATATATTTATTTTATTATGTATATATATATATCCATTTTAGATTTTGTCATATCATTTTTTTTTACATATATGTTTTTTTTTAATTTTGTTGTAGTATCTATTTATTATTTGGTATATGCCATTTATCTTATATTGTTATTTTTCTTTTATAATTGATCTTGTATGTAAAGTTTCATATTCATTTCGTAGTTTTTATCTTTCGCATATTTTTTTGTTATTTCTGCTTTATATCTTTTATTTGTTTATTCATATTCTTTTATTTGCTTATTATTTTTATGTTTGTCTTAGTATAATCATTTCATTTCTTACATCATTTGCTATTTTTCTTTATTCTTCCTCTTAATTATCTATGTTAGTATTAAATGTTAGTATATCATGTAATTTTCATAAATTGTTTTTGGTATTTATGTTTTGTAATGTATTAATGCAATATTTTACTCGAATAATTATTTTAAATAAAAATACATTTTGTTAAATTATCACATTTTATTCAAAAAAATTTTAAAAAATAATACGATGATACATAATATTTGGGGGCTTCGCGAAAAATTGTACTCTAAGTCATTGGGTTTCGATTTTTCTCGTTGAACTTAAGAAATCAAGTATCCCTTTTTGAAATCGAAACCCATAAGTTTCAAATCAAAACTTATTCTATAACATCCTGAATTTTTGGGCCTATGCGTTTAGTGTGTGTATATATTTAAAGTGTTAATTTAACTGTTAAGGGTCTAAATTGGGCTCAGGCTTAGGCAGAGGCCTTGATTAAAATTTTATGTTTGGGCATTATAGGACTTAAAAGGTAGTACCTGTGTTTAAAATATCAAAATGGGCTGGTGGCCCAGTGGTCAGTAGTGCCACTTAGGGAATAAGGAGGTGACGCCACACCAGGGAGTTAGGGGCCCAATTTTAAGTTTCAAGGAGCCCAATTCCTTGGAATCAAGTTAGCTAATTTTCGGCATTAGGGTTAGGTGGAGTGGACGGCTACAAGGCTCAAAAATAGGAGGATTTATGTGAATAGGATAATGTAGATAATATAGTTGATAATATGGAAGATAAAAGGAGAAAAATTAGGAGCTATCTGCTGAGAGCATAGTTGGCCGAAATTCCATCGCCTAGAGGAGTAAAGAAATCGGTTTCTAATAGCCATAGGGGGTGCCGAATTTTCTATAAATAGGGGGAATAGCTCATCAATTTCGGCATTTGAACCCTACTTTTTCTTCATTCTTTGTGCCGAAATTCTCAGTCTCTCCCTCCACAATTTCTGTCAACTTTCTTTCAAAAAGTCAAAAATCACCACCTAATTCACCCTTTCTTCTTTCTTTGAAATTTCTTGTTAGCCGAAACTTCTGATCTCCATTGTTATTCTTCTCCCATTCACTAAAAGCCGAAACTACACTCTGGTTTGTTCTTGTAGCCGAAATCTTCCTCTTGTTCATCTTTTTCGGGATTTTCTTAAAAGCCGAAATCCCTAGATCTCATCTCCTGTGTTTGCTGAATTCTCTCTGAGGTGTCTATTTGTGCCAAATCTTGAAGAAAACTCGGGGAGTCAATCGCTTAGATTTTTAAGTCAGACTTTTGTAGCACTTGAATCGTGTTACTTTCGGGAATTTAAGGCCTTATCTTTGTGTTCTTCCAGCTTTTGAGCAAAGTTGTAGATAAACGGCAGTAGATTTGATTAGCGAGGGTATCGACGTAGAGGGTAGTCTTACGCATTTATCAGGTGTGTAACTTTTCACACCATTAGATTGTCTGTTAATATGTGTTAATAAATCTGCTTATATTCTATTAAATGCCGAAGTCCCAGCATAACGTTCAAAACCCGATGAGGGTAAAAGTGAATCACCAAGTTAGTGATCTTTGTCATTCTTCAGTGAATGTTTCTGTTAAGATGATATGTTTTATAAGTATGCTGATTTCTGTGATTGCACGGGGTTTGGTTTGATGAAAGGGGAAGTGTTCTGTGTAGTCACTTTTGCTATGATCTGTTGTAGTGGCTTTTACCAAGATCTATTGCAGTGGCTTTTGCAATGATCTGTTGTAGTGGCTATTGCCATGATCTGACGATGAGCAGCATGACTGCCATCAATAGTGTGTAGCGGTGTGGGTTGTTTGTATAAATCCCCAATGGTGTGACTGGCAGGTAAGTGTGATGGAAACCTAGGATTTGGGTTGGGCTTTGCATATTTTCATATATAATATGTTCTGTTATTACGCTTACGTGGGGCTAAGGCCCAAATCTAAAGGTGCATGAGGTTTGCTACATCGAGTCTTGCGACTCAACCTATGATTTAATATTTTCGTAGCACCCAAAGGCATCGGACCGGCCGAAAGGAGCGCAAGGTTGCCATGCAAAAGAACATTTGGATTCAGCAAAAGACTTTAGTTTATTATTTTATATATTTATTTAATGCGTTTTAAATTTCAATGTAATAAGGCCACGGGCTGTTAGCTTTATATTTCGGTTCAATTTTAATTTTGGACTTTTATTATTATTATCAGACATTTTAAGTTTACACTTTTTTTTCTAAGGCATGTATTTAAGTTTCGATTTTTAATTCATAAAAACATCTCATAGAATTTATAGCTTATCTAAATTAACAACCTATTAATTTTTCCCAAATAAAAGGTTAAACTCAAGGAAAATATTTTCCAAAAATGCGACATGTTTTATTAAATTTTCTTAGTGACATACCAGATTTGATCGTGGTGTTTAGGCCGAGTTTGGGGTGTTACAAATTGGTATCAGAGCCCGGTTCAAAACTCGGCTTTGAGGGTTTTTTGGGCTCAAAACGTTTTCTAGAAATGGGCTTTTGAAACATGCATATTTATAAATGATAACAGGTTTGTTAGCGATAGCACTGCCTCCTACCAAGTCTCCTGTAAGTACTCTAAACCATTGTGTGATATATATATATATATATGTGGGCTTTATGGGACGTAGATTATTTTAATTAGAATTTGATGGACTTTAGGCTTAGCTTAAACAAATCTTTACACTTCATAAGACATAATTTCCCTAATTAAACAAACCCGAGAATAAGTCGCTGAGTTAGGGTATGGTAACAGGCATACGCATGTCCAGTATTGGATCTAGGGAGAGCTTGGTACTTAAGCAGTCCTAGTGACTCACCTCCTATTCGTTGGAATCCTACCTGGTGCGTGGTGACTGTTCACCCTAGCCATGAGGACTTGTTGACGGGCCAAAATTTATAATTAAACCCGAAAGGGACCAGCCACCCTATTTTGTAAAATTACTAAAATAACCTCTAGTTTTGAGAATTTCCAAATTTCCCCTGGTTTGTAAAATGAACAAAATACCCCTGGTTTGAAAAGAAATTACCGAAATACCCCCGATTTGCAAAATTATCGAAATACCTCTAATTTACAAAATTACCGAAATACCTTCAGATTACAAAATTACCTAAATACCCCCGAATTACAAAATTACCAAAATACCCTTATTTCATAAAATCACCGAAAACTTTATTTTGGAAAATTACGAAAATACCCCTATAGGTTAAAATTACGAAAATACCCTTAGGTAGTGAAATAACGAAAATACCCCTAGGTGATGAACGTAGGTTCGTGAATGCCTCTGTATGTTGATTGTGAACGTATAAGATTCTCTGAATTAGAGTAGTAGACTTGAGACTGAATTTCGAGACATGTTGCGAATTCGAAAGCATCACTCTTAAAGCTATTGTTCATAAGACTGTTCGTGGTTAATCAGTGGAAGAAAAACTAATAAATCATAAAATTTCTAATCAGATAAACGTCGAAAATGAGTACAAGGGGTCGAGGACGTTCGTCGCGTGGCCGTGGTAGGGCTAGGATGACCGTGTTCGAACCAGTAGGGTCTGGCCACGGGTCAGGAAATGAGATGCCGGATCTGCCAGCTGTGGAGGAGGAATTTCAGGACCAAACAGGTGGAGATGATGCAGTGTCTCAAGCGATGCTGTGGGTCCTTGAAAGAGTGGCTAGAGTAGGCACGGGTTCAGGAGCTCGAAAGTCTGTGTCCAAACGACTTTGAGCCAACGGAGTGGAGATGTTTAGGGGAGTTTCTGGCATGGCCCCTAACACATCTGAGTATTGGTTAGAGGCAACTGAGCGCATAATGGATGACTTTGACTTCACTGTGGAGGAGAAGTTGAAGGGGGTCGTGTCTCTCCTTCGAGACGAGGCCTACCAGTGGTGGCTCACGGTGAAGGAGGGTACTTTCACAGACCGTATTGATTGGGACTTCTTTAAGGATTCATTTCAAGGAAGGTACACTGTAACACCCCAAACCCGGTCAAAACACTACAACCGAATCTAGTGTGCCATGGGAAAGAAAATGTTTTGAAAATCGATTTGTCGACTTGTTTAAAGAGAATTCTGTTGTAACATTTTAAAGAAAACGCCGTTGGATCTTGTGATGTTTAAAACATGTTGGAACTTGTTCTAGAAAAACTTGGTTGCCTTATTGCTACTCTGTATTTAATACTTAGTCAGTGTACATTTTAGAAAATAATTATTTATTTAGGGTTTTGAAAACACCCAATTCATAGTTTTACCGGCATACTTATGGAAACTTTAGGAAACAACTAAATAAAATGTCCCAAAATAATACTTAAGCGGCCTTATTACAGAACTAAAAACCCAAATTAAAGAAAACAACTAAGTTCATATAGAAAACATTGAAATAAAACGAATACTGAGCATGGCCACCTCGAGTCCACCCCTGCTCCATATCCACGATCTAAGGTTTATCTGCAAAATATAAAGGAAGGGGTGAGTCACGCAGACTCAGTGTGTAAACCCCCATCCCAAAAGACGTTATGCCCTTACACAAATTCATATAAAAATATTTATGTCATGCAACCCATCAACCTAGATATCCATCCATACCTCCCAAATCTACCCCGTGTGGTACCAAACCACTGGTGGTGCCAAACCACTAGTGACCAAAGTCACAAATAAACATATGTGGTACCAAACCACTGGTGGTCCCAAACCACTGAGACATAGTCACAATATTATAATATGTGGGGCCAACCCACTGTGTGGTACCAAACCACTATGGCAGTCTGATAGATCATACTTCCCCCTCCTCTCAACACCCATATCACATGTTCGTGCTCACAATACAAGTATGATCATGCTTTAACATGTAGAATATTGAATAAGGAATGGCATGCACTTATAGATCACATTTTAATTAATGCTAGCAACCATAACAACTTACCCGGCATCCTCGTTATTACCCACAAGGGTAACTTAGTAATCACTGCCGTCACTTCAGCTTTTATCATCGCATAACATTTAACATATTAAGTAAAGAAAATGTGTAAGAGTTACACACCTGATTCCTGTACTAACGGTCTTACTGCTTCTACGCTACTGTCACTCGAGACTACCACTATCGGCCTACGATCTACTTCCGATTTTGGCCCACACCTGGATGGCCAATCGCGTACTCCTGACATAGATCGCTTCTTGTATTTAGGTACTGGGTTTACAGATTCAACCCTTCCTACTGCTTGGTTGTTATTCGAGTCCATAATAATCCCTTGTTCACTAAACCAATTTAAACAATGAGATCTAACTAATTTAAATAATCATAACACTTTAAACGGGCCCTTACCTAATCTGTCGAATCCCGAAAGTCCTTAAGAAACGTCACCTGCCTACCAACATTCGGCCATCACCAAAATATTAGACCAAACCGCTGATCGCAACCAACCGAGTACCATATGACATTCGACAAAAGAATAAGGAACAAGAAGTGGCCATTCGGCCAAACCTACCACCACCTACCTTCGGCTTCCTTCACAAATCGGCACAAGAGATTATAGGGAGGAGAAATCGGTTTCTAAGAATGGAGAGTGGACATTAACGAGATATTAGAGGAGTGATTTAGTTGAGGATCTAAAAATAATACTGAAGAAAAACAACAAAGAACTTACCAAGCTAGGGAGGACTATTCGACTATGGTGCACTTTCGGGAAAAAGAGATCAACCTTGAAGATTCGGCTATGGAAGAAAGAGATATGAGCAAGGAGAATTCGACTTTTAGAAAAATTTTGGAGGGGAGAATAAAGCTAGGGAATTTCGGCTAGAGGAGAGAAAAAGATGAGAAAGAAAGAAAATAATGAAAGAAAAAGATGATAACTTGGCTACTAATTTCGGCAACATACACCCACTCCCAGGGTTGGATTTTCGGCCAACTCTTCCATCTCCTGATAGCTTTTATCCACCCTTATCAACTAGATCTTTATCTATTCTTAAAAAGAAACCTACCAAGTACCAACTCTTCTCCCCATAAATCAATATATATTAACTCCCTTATCTCCCTAACTTTGTGCCGTCCCTTCTTCCCCCTTTAAAATGCCAAATTTTTGCCCCAAAACACTTGGGCCCAAATGGCAACCCTTGGCCCAATTCCCTCCTTAGTGCCGCCACCTACATGCCCCTTACAATATCACTAAATTTTGGGCCACAAGCCCAACTTGCTACTAAACATGGATACCTCACTTAAATTTAGACATGTAGCTTTTTATTAGAAAAGTTAACCTAGGTTTAAGCCCAAACCCGAGCCCAAAACACACTTCCAAAGCTCTAGCTAACACTAACACTCAAAGTGCATAGACCCACCTAATCAGGATGTTACAGTTCTACCCCCTTAAAATAAATTTCGACCTCTAAATTTACCTGGTCAGAAGAGTTGAGGGTATTACCGCCGCATGACATCCTCCGGCTCCCATGTCGCTTCTTCTGATCCATGGTTCTGCCATAATACCTTTACCAAAGGGACTGATTTCCTACGCAAAACTTTCACATCCCAATCTAGGATCTGCACTGGTTCCTCCTCAAAAGATAAGTCTGGGCTCACCTCAATTTCCTCTATCGGCACAACATGAGACGGATCTGAGCGGTAGCGTCTAAGCATGGAAACATGGAACACATCATGGATTTGACTCAACTCTGGTGGCAACTCAAGCTGGTAAGCCACTGGTCCCACTCGCTTCAACACCCGATAAGGCCCGATAAATCTAGGGCTTAACTTGTCGTTCCTACCAAACCTCATAACCTTCTTCCATGGTGACACCTTCAAGAAAACCCTGTCATCTTCTACAAACTCTATATCCTTTTGTTTAAGATCGACATAAGACTTTTGCCTATCCAAAGCTTCTTTCAAACGAGCTCGAATCACCTTCACACCTTATCTTCTGTTTCAGCAACCAACTCCGGACCCAACATCTGCCACTCCCCCAACTCCGTCCAACACGTAGGGGTACGACACTTCTGTCCATATAACGCTTTGTATGGTGCCATTTGAATACTTGCCTGATAACTATTATTGTACGCGAATTTGGCCAACGGTAAAAATTCTTCCCAACTGCCTTTGAAATCAAAAACACAGCCCCTTAGCATGTCTTCCAAAACTTGAAGCACCCTTTCCGATTGTCCATCTGACTGGGGATGGAATGCCATACTAAAATCCAACCTTGTACCCAATGCCCAGTGTAAAGCCTTTCAGATCCTTGACGTAAATCTAGGGTCCCTGTCCGAAATAATCAACACTGGTACCCCATGCGACCTCACAATCTCTGCTATGTATAGCCTCGCTAACTTTTGAAGAGAATAATCCATACGTATAGGTATGAAATGAGCAGACTTCGTCAGATGATCCACAATTACCCAAACTGAATCCTTTTTAGTGGGTGTGAGGGGTAGCCCACTAACGAAATCCATTGCGATCCTTTCCCACTTCCACTGTGGAATCTTTATCGGCCGCAACAAACCCGACGGTAGCTAATGTTCAGCCTTGACTTGCTGACATGTCAGACACTTACCCACAAATTCCATTACCTCACGCTTAAGGCCCGGCTATAAAAACTACTCGCGCAAATTCTGGTACATCTTACTACCTCCCAGATGCATAGCATATGGACTGCTATGTGCCTCCTATAAAATCTTCTGCCTTAACTCCATATCTTTAGGCATGCACACTTTCCCCTGAAAACACAACACTCCATCGCTGCTCAAGATATACCTCTCTAATCCACCATTCTACACTTGCAAACATCGTGCGCTCAAAACTTCATCTACCAACTGTTTCTCCTTAACTAGTTCTACCCATGTTGGCTTCACTTACAATTTCGCTAACAGACTTCCGTCATCATACAAACTAAGGTGGGCAAACATGGCTCTTAATTCTGCCACTACCTTACGGCTCAAGGCGTCCGCTACCACATTAGCCTTTCCCGAATGGTACTCAATCAAGCGGTCATAGTCCTTCAACAACTCGATCCACCTTCTTTGCCTTAAATTTAACTCTTTCTGTGTAAGTAGGTATTTCAAACTCTTGTGATCCATGTACACTACAGACTTCTCTCCATACAAATAATGTCTCCAAATTTTTAGGGAAAAACCACTGCAGCCAATTCCAGATCATACGTCGAGTAGTTCACCTCGTGAGGTCTCAACTGTCAAGAAGCATACTCTACTACTTTCCCTTCTTGCATTAGCACACATCCTAATCCTCGTATGCGAAGCATCACAATAAACCGTAAACTCTTTCCCCGCTTCAGGTTGAATTAACACTGAAGCTTCTGTCAAAATCCTCTTTAACCTCTCAAAACTCTCTTGTTGCTTGTCTGACCATACAAACGGAACCCCTTTCCTTAACAACTTAGTTAATGGCGCTGTAATTAAAGAAAATCCTTCCACAAACCTTCAATAATATCCTGCTAAACCCAGAAAACTCTGAATCTCTACCATAGACTTTCGTGGCTTCCAATCCAATACAGCCTCAATCTTTCGAGGGTCCACTCTAATCCCCTCAGCTGACACCACATGACCCAGGAAGGTAACTTCCTTCAACCAAAACTCACACTTACTAAACTTTGCGTATAAACGCTTTTCCCTTAAAATCTGTAACACCACCTGTAAATGCGCGTCATGCTCCTCTTTCGATTTCGAGTATACCAGGATATCATCTATAAATACTACGATGAACCGATTTAAATACGACTGAAACACTCGGTTCATCTATCCATAATGCTGCTGGTGTGTTCGTCAACCCGAACGGCATTACCAAAAATTCATAGTGTCCGTATCGAGTACGAAATATCGTCTTATGGATATCTGCCTCCTTCACCTTAAGTTGGTGATATCCCGACCTCAAATCTATCTTAGAGAAAATCGATGCTCCCTCAAGCTGGTCGAACAAGTCGTCTATCCTCGGCAACGGATACTTGTTCTTAATTGTCAATTTAATCAACTGATGGTAGTCTATGCGCATTCGCATGGACCTGTCCTTCTTTTTAATAAAGAGTACAGGCGCTCCCCACGGTGATACACTTGGCCGGATGAAACCTTGATCCAATAACTCCTGAATCTGCACTTTCAACTAAACCAACTCCTTTGGCGCCATCCTATACGAGGCAATAGACACTGGTGCTGTTCCTGGTAGAAGATCTATACCAAACTCCACTTCGCAATCCGGGGGCAAACCTGGAAGCTCTTCCAAAAAAAATCGATAAACTCTTTCACCGTTTGGACACTTCCCATAATCGATTCCTTACCTTCTAAAGCACAAACATAGACCACAAACACCTCACATCCTTTCCTTACCATCTTCTCCGCCTTCAGCGCAGACACCACATTAGATAGGTAATTCATTCTCTCCCCTATCATCACCACCTCTTCAACCTTGACTGATTTCAGCACCATGCGCTTAGCTGCATAGTCCAGTTTTGCCTGGTGCTTAACCAACCAATCCATTCCTAAGATTAAATCAAACTCCGGAAGGGTAGTTCCATCAAATTAACTTGAAACACTACCCTTGCGCCTAGGGGTACATCCCTTCTGCTTTGTCTACTACCATAGAGTGTCCCAGAGAGCTAACTACCGTTATTTCCCTAGCAGCAATTTCACAAACTAAGTTTAAGGTTTCCACTATACTACTAGCAACATAAGAGTATGTCAAGCCAACATCAATCAAAGTAATATAAGGTAATCCAAAAATTAAAAACGTACCGGTTATTACGTCTGGTGCGTCGCCTTCCTCTCGATGCTTCGCTGCATAGACCAACCCTGGTTGTCTTGCATTAGCACCTCCAGCACCTCGGCCAGGTGCTCCACGACCTCGACTGTTACCAATACCACCCCTAGCTGCGCCTCGCCCCCTCTGTGGTCGTTGGCCATCTCTCCTGAACTGAGCACGTCCTTGACCCTCAGTCTGCGTCCTAGATAATTTCTGTAGACAATCCCTTATCCGATGCTCCATTGACCTACACTCAAAGCACCCTCTACTACCAGTCCAACACTCTCTAAAATGAGACTTCCCACATCGAGCACACTAAGGTGGCCACTGATCAGCAGTAGCAGACTTTGTGGCTCGATCCGTCCACCAAATCTAGTCCTCTTCTGAGCCCTTTCAGCAGACCCTGATGGCCCAAAACTCCTTTTATCCTTACCTCTGTCCTGATTTTGTTTCCTGGTTTACTGCACCTCCTCAGCTATTTTGGCCTTTTCCATGAGAACGACAAATTCCCTTTCTCGCTGTGGTGCAATTAGCACCCGCAGCTCATCTATTAGCCCGTCCTCAAACCTAACACAGCGCTCATGCTCTGTAGCCACCATACCCCGAGCATACCTACTCAACCTCAAAAATTTTGCCTCGTCCTCAGGTACCGACTTACTCCCCTGAACCAAATTAAAAAATGCCCTACGTTGCGCATCAGTATAACTAGCTCCCACATACTTCCTCTGATAGGCCGCCTTAAAGAAATCCCAGGTGATATCATAGGCCACTGCATTATCCGTGACCGTGAGCCAACACTGATACGACTCATCTCGGAGAAGAGACACTATCCCTTTCAACTTCTCCTCAGCCGAGAAATCTAAATCATCCATTATACGCTCTGTCGCCTTTAACCAGTACTCAGCAGTGTTAGGAGCTACACCAGAAACTCCCCTAAACACTTCTGCTCCGTTAGCTCAGAGTCACTCACCACGATTTTGGGCTCTCAACCCGTGCTCCCTTGGTATCTCTCTAAAACTCACAAGATCGCTTAAGATCTGCGTCGTTACCACCAGTTTGGTCTTGAAACTCTGCTTTCACTGCCGAAAGATCCGGTATCACGTTCCCTAACCCATGGCCAGACCCTGCTGGCTCTGGCAAGGTCATCCTACCCCTACCACGGCCACGCGGTGGACGTCCATGACCTTTTGTACTCATTCTTCTCATTCGCGCTTATCTGATTAAGAATTTTATGGATTATTAACTCTGTTCACTGTTTATCCATGAACAATTTTATGAGAGATAGGTTTAAAAGTGATTCTTTCGAGCTCGAACCTAACTAAAGTTTCAGTTTCAGGCTTATCTCCTAATTTCGAATACCACATACATTCATCACACAACAACCTCTATGAACTCACATTCAACATGTAGGAGTATTTTCGTAAATTTACTACCGAGGGGTATTTTCGTAATTTTAACCTACAAGGGTATTTTTATAATTTTCCAAAATAAAGTTTTAAGTTTTTTTTTGAAATAAGGGTATTTTGGTAATTTTCGTGAAGTAAGGGTATTTTGGTAATTCTGTAAGTCAGGGGTAATTTGGTAATTTTACAAACCAAGGGTACTTTTGTCATTTTTCAAATCCAGGGTAGTTATTACAAATCAAGGGGTATTTTGGTCATTTTACAAATCAGGAGTATTTTGGTCATTTTACAAATCAGGGTGGCTAGTCCCTTTCGAGTTTTAATTATAAGGTTTAGCCTGTGAACAAGTCCTCATGGTTAGTGTGAACAGTTACTACGCACCAGGTAGGATTCCAGCGAAGAGGAGGTGAGTCACTGGGACTGCTTAAATACTAAGTTCCCCCTGAATCCAATCCTAGACATGCGCATGACTATTGCCACACCCTAACTCGGTGACTTAACTCACAGGTTTGTTTGATTAGACTTAAGTCTTATGTAATTAAGAAGTTGTGCAAACTAACCCTATGGTCCATCAGTACTATCATGCTCAGCTATGTCTAAAAACCCATGAAACCCAACATACATACATCACATCAAAGGTTAGGGTACTTACCTGGGTGGATTGGTGCCGGAGACTCAGGTGCCATGCTTTCCGAGATATTTATCACCCTAAAAATCATTTCACAGACTCTTAAACCATATTTTGGGCTTTAAACCCACATCCGAGCTTTTAAATCAGGCTCTGATACCAAAATGTAACACCCCAAACCCGGTCAAAACACTACAACTGAATCTGGTGTGCCACGGGAAAGAAAACTTTTTGAAAATTGATTTGTCGACTTGTTTAAAGAGAATTCTGTTGTAACATTTTAAAGAAAACATCGTTGGATCTTGTGATGTTTAAAACATACTGGAACTTGTTCTAGAAAACCTTGGTTGCCTTTTTCTACTCTATATTTAATACTTAGTCAGTGTACATTTTAGAAAATAAGTATTTATTTAAGGTTTTGAAAACATCCAATTCATAGTTTTACCGGCATATTTATGGAAACTTTAGGAAACAACTAAATAAAATGTCCCAAAATAATACTTAAGTGGCTTTATTACAGAACTAAAAACCCAAATTAAAGAAAATAACTAAGTCCATATAGAAAACATTGAAATAAAATGAATACTGAGCATGGCCACCTCGAGTCCACCCCGGCTCCATATCCACGATCTAAGGTTTATCTGCAAAATATAAAGGAAGGGGTGAGTCACCCAGACTCAGTGTGTAAACCCCCATCCCAAAAGACGTTATGCTCTTACATAAATGCATATACAAATATGTATGTCCTGTAACCCATCAACCTAGATATCCGTCCATACCTCCCAAATTTACCCCGTGTGGTACCAAACCACTAGTGGTGCCAAACCACCGGTGACTGAAGTCACAAATAAACATATGTGGTACCAAACCACTGATGGTCCCAAACCACTGAGACATAGTCACAATATTATAATATATGGGGCCAACCCACTGTGTGGTACCAAACCACTGGTGACAGTCTGATAGATCATACTTCCCCCTCCTCTCAACACCCATATCACATGTTCGTGCTCACAATACAAGTATGATCATGCTTTAACATGTAGAATATTTAATAAATAATGGCATGCACTTATAGATCACATTTTAATTAACGCTAGCAACCATAACAACTTACCCGACATCCTCGTTATTACCCACAAGGGTAAATAAGTAATCACTGCCGTCACTTCGGCTTTTATCATCACATAACATTTACCATATTAAATAAAGAAATTCTGTAAGAGTTACATACCTGATTCCCGTACTAACGCTCTTACTGCTTCTACGCTACTGTCACTTGAGACTACCACTATCGGCCTACGATCTACTTTCGATGTCAGCCCATACCCGGATGGCCAATCGCTTACTCATGACATAGATCGCTTCTTGTATTTAGGTACTAGGTTTATAGATTCAACCCTTCCTACTGCTTGGTTGCTCTTCGAGTCCATAATAATCCCTTGGTCACTAAACCAAATTAAACGATGAGATCTAACTAATTTAAATAATCATAACACTTAAAACGAGCCCTTACCTAATCTGTCGAATCCCGAAAGGCCTTAAGAAATGTCACCTTCCTACCTACATTCGGCCATCACCAAAATATTAGACCAAACCACTGATCGCAACCAACTGAGTACCACATGACATTCGACAAAAGAATAAGGAACAAGAAGTGGCCATTTGGCCGAACCTACCACCACCTACCTTTGGCTTCCTTCACAAATCAGCACAAAGAGATTATAGGGAGGAGAAATCAGTTTCTAAGAATGGAGAGTGAACATCAACGAGATATTAGAGGAGTGATTCAGTTGAGGATCTAAAAATAATACTGAAGAAAAACAACAAAGAACCTACCAAGCTAGGGAGGACTATTCGGCTATGGTGCACCTTCGGGAAAAAGAGATCAACCTTGAAGATTCGGCTATGGGAGAAAGAGATATGAGCAAGGAGAATTTGGCATTTAGAAAAATTTTGGAGGGGAGAATAAAGCTAGGGAATTTGGGCTAAAGGAGAGAAAAAGATGAGAAAGAAAGAAAATAATGAAAGAAAAAGATGATAACTTGCTACTAATTTCGGCAACACACACCCACTCCCAGAGTTGGATTTTTGGCCAACTCTTCCATCTCCTGATGGCTTTTATCCACCCTTATCAACTAGATCTTTATCTATTCTTAAAAAGAAACCCACCAAGTACCAACTCTTCTCTCCATAAATCAATATATTATCTACATAAAATGAAAATTAACTCCCTTATCTCCCTAACTTTGTGTCGTCCCTTCTCCCCCTTTTGGAGTGCCAAATTTTTGCCCCAAAACACTTGGGCCCAAACGGCAACCCTTGGCCCAATTCCCTCCTTAGTGCCGCCACCTACATGCCCTTTACAGCATCACTAAATTTTGGGCCACAAGCCCAACTTGCTACTAAACATGGATACCTCACTTAAATTTTGACATGTAGCTTTTTATTAGAAAAGTTAACCCAGGTTTAAGCCCAAACCCGAGCCCAAAACACAATTCCAAAGCTCTAGCTAACACTGACACTGAAAGTGCACAGACCCACCTAATCAGGATGTTACATACATCGGGGCCAGATATGTGGATGCATAGAGAAAGGCATTCCTAAACTTGGTACATGGAAGTTTGTATCTGAATACGAGGTAGAGTTTTTTTGGTTGAGCCGTTACACTCGGGGGATTGTGGCGACTGACTATGAACGTTGTGTACGGTTCGAGGATGGATTAAGGGATGAGCTGAGGGTATTAGTAGCACCGTAGCGAGAAAGGGACTTTGTGGTTTTGGTTGAGAAAGCTAAGTTATCTGAGGAGGTTAAGAAAACTAAGAAACAGAACAAAGATAAGGATAGGAATAGGAATAAGAGGAATTTTGGGTCGTCGAAATCATCCAGGAATTTTCAGAAAAGGCCTAGGTCTGATGGGCCAGCTCGTGCTCCGACGAGTCGAAATCAGTCATGTCCTTCGTGTGGGAAGGTGCATTATGGGGAGTACAGACGGAGAATCGGTGGATGCTTTAGGTGTGGATCCACGGAGCATATGATTAAGGACTGTCCATAGGTGGAGCAGGCACAGCCCGCGGGACGAGGTTCTGATCAGGTTAGGAGAGGTGGTCAGCAACCACCAAGGGGCTGTGGAGAAGCCAGGGGTGATGTTGGCAATGAACGCAGTCGTGGAGCATCAGGTAGAGGTGTAGGTTATACTGAGGTGAGGCGGCCAGCTTTGGTCTATGCAGCACATCGCCAAGGGGATGGAGACGCTCCAGATGTGAATAATGGTGCGTATCTTACCATAGTTTACTAAGTGTTTATTTTGGCTTTAGAATTAGAGTGCGCAGCGAAAGCATAGTGGTGAGACTTAGTGTAACATCCTGAAAATGGGCCTATGCATTTTTGGTTTAATTGTACGAAATGACATGTCTTATGTGTTATGAATGTATTTTGAATATTTTTGGAAACCTGGGAATGTATGGAAATGTTAAGCTAAAATAGGAAAGTGAACATTTTGGAAACTTGGAAATGTCAAGTTAAAATAAGAAAGTGAACATTTTGGAAACTTGGAAATGTTAAGTTAAAATAGGAAAGTGAACATTTTGGTAACTTGGAAATGTCAAGTTAAAATAGGAAAGTGAACATTTTGGAAACTTGGAAATGTCAAGTTAAAATAGGAAAGTGAACATTTTTGGAAACATGGAAATGTAAGGAAATGATTTAGAAATGTTAAGTAAAAAGAGGAAACTAAGGCAAGGTGGCCTTAAGAAAATTAATAGGAGGAATTTGACACACAAACATGCTTGGAAAAGTGGCCTGAAGATATCACTTGAGGCCCAGGTAGGTGACGGCACATACAAGGGTATTGGGCTTAGGTTCGAGTCACATAGGAAGCAAATAAAGGAGTTTTATTTTGCTACAAGAAGCAAGAGAAGTGGACGGCAATAAGGCTCTAAACGGAGGTGTTTTATTTTTGTTAAAATTCGAAAAATAAGATGGATAAATGATAGATTATTTCTTTTATTTCTAGATGAGGTGATAAGAGGAGAAAGTGAGGAAGGGCTAGTGTTTGAGTGCTAGCCGAAATCCTTAGTTGAAGTATCCATCTTTTTCTTCTTTTTGTTTTTCATTTAGTCACTCATCTTCTCCCTAGCCGAATTTCTTAGTGCTCTCCTCTCTTCTCTTCTCTTTCATTTGTTAAGCCGAATCTATAGTCCACCATTGCCAAAATTCTCAAGTTTTCTTTTCTTTATTTTTATGGAAACCGAATACCCCAAGAGAACCCCTAACCGACTTCTCCATTAAATCCCAAAAGCCAAAACCTTATCATCTAGTCATCAAGGCCGATTCTTTAAGGGGCTTTTAACAAGGGTGCTGCCGATTTCTTAAAAGGGTGAGATCCAAAATTGGTTTCAATTCTTTTATATCTTAGACCTATCGAAAATCTAGGGACTAATATCTATTATTGATTTGGCCGAATTATGGAAGGGTGTATTCGGGATTTAAGAATTGTCAACTACAAAAGGGTATCTTTCGGGATTTCAAGGATCTAAGGTAAGACATATGTATATTCGGCAAAAGGCCATGTTTTATGTTTTAATGTTAGATTAAATCTAACATATGGTTATAGGAATTTCGACAGCATTAAGGAAGCAAGGATCTAATTCGGAATTTAAGATTTGGAAGGTAAGCACCTATGTATATTCGGCTAAAGCCTAGATTAGTATTTAGATCTGTTCTTTAAATATTCAAAAGCTGAAAACTAACCAAGTTAATTGATTCAATGCCTGGCCGAATACAAGGAGGAATAAAGCAAAAATTTTGGGATTGGTTGGTGTCCCAATTGGCAACAAGGTAGGTTTTAAGAATACAAATCCTACTAGGATTTGGTTTTATGGCTGAATAAGTTTTTCATTAAAACTTTAATATGGGCCGAATGTAAGAAGTTAAAGATCTAAGGCGAGAGATCAATTTCTGGATTTCAATGAAATTGTTGTTTAATCGGTGTGTACCCTACCCTAAGTTTTAATATGTTCATGGCTATGTTTTAAATTAAATGTGCATGTTTACAAGAATGTGAATATGGCTAAAGTACCATACTATGGTACAAAGTACTAAGGCACGTTTCCTACTCCTACTAGGAATATGAATATATGTTATTTTTAACATGTGAAAAGTGATAAGAATGTGAATTAAGGCATGATTTTGCATATTGTGTATGAAATATGGGGGCATATGGGTTATATGAAAGGGGGAAGTGAATGTGGTGACCTAAGACCACGATAACTGAATGTGGTGACCTATGACCACGATATCTGAATGTGGTGACCTAAGACCACGAAATCTGAATGTGGTGACCTAAGACCACGGTATCTGAATGTGGTGACCTAAGACCATGAATTCTAAACATGGTGACCTAAGACCACGAGTTTTTATAAGGGCGATGAGCACGTCGACTGCAGCGACTGCCTTCGATGGTGTGTAGCAGATGGAGGGTCGACTTAGTAGTCCCCACGGTGTGCAGGATGGTACGTGTGGTGTGTAGCGGATGGCATATAGGTTTGGGTTCGGGTTGCATCATATCGTTTAAATGTTTTATGAACATGTATGATATTGTATGCATGAAATATTAAATTTTAGTGTTGGTTACACATTGAGTCTGTTGACTCACCCTTGCTGGGATTACTTTTCGGTGATGACCAAGTGATGGACCAAGCCGACAGATGCTTAGTGGAGGCCATGTGAAGTTCGATTTCTTTTATTTGGACTATTTTACTTTAAGTATTTTGAATTTAAATTTTGGGAATTATTTGATGTAATAAGGCCTTAGTAGAATTATTTTATTCTGTTTTTATTTATTAAGCTTACAAACTTTTACTTATTAAAAGATTAAGTAAATCTATTTTTAAAACAAAGCCCAAACGTTTTGTCACTTAAAGTAAAGGATTTTTAATAATGAAATGAACCTGTTTTCATCTCAAGCCCAACACAAAACGATCTTTCTTCCAAATCATACAAGTTTTTCCTAAGTAACAAAAGAATTTGAAACGGTTTACACCGGTGAACATACCAAATCCGGTCAAGGCTCGTGGGCCGGGTTTGGGGTGTTTCACTTAGGTAGTATGATTGCTAGTTAATTGGAAATTTGGAGGGTGAAATTTTTTTAAGGAGGGTAGAACTGTAACATCCTGAATTTTTGGGCCTATGCGTTTAGTGTGTGTATATGTTTAAAGTGTTAATTTAACTATTAAGGGTCTAAATTGGGCTCAGGCTTAGGCAGAGGCCTTGATTAAAATTTTTTGTTTAGGCATTATAGGACTTAAAAGGTAGTACATGTGTTTAAAATATCAAAATGGGCTGGTGGCCCAGTGGTCAGTAGCGCCACTTAGGGAACAAGGAGGTGACGCCACACTAGGGAGTTAAGGCCCCAAATTTATGTTTCAATGAGCCCAATTCCTTGGATTCAAGTTAGCTAATTTTCGGCATTAGGGTTAGGTGGAGTGGACGACTACAAGGCTCAAAAATAGGAGGATTTATGTGAACAGGATAATGTAGATAATATAGTTGATAATATGGAAGACAAAAGGAGAAAAATTAGGAGCTATCTACTGATAGCAGGATTGGCCGAAATTCCATCACCTAGAGGAGTAAAGAAATCGGTTTCTAATAGCCATAGGGTGTGTCGAATTTCCTATAAATAGGGGGAATAGCTCATTAATTTCGGCATTTGAACCCTACTTTTTCTTCATTCTTTGTGCCGAAATTCTCAGTCTCTCCCTTCACAATTTCTGTCAACTTTCTTTCAAAAAGCAGAAAATCACCACCTCCTTCACCATTTCTTCTTTCTTTGAAATTTCCTGTTAGCTGAATCTTCTGATCTCCATTGTTATTCTTCTTCCATTCACTAAAAGCCGAAACTACACTCTGGTTTATTCTTGTAGCTGAAATCTTCCTCTTGTTCATCTTTTTCGGGATTTTCTTAAAAGCCAAAATCCCTAGATCTCATCTCCTGTGTTTGCCGAATTCTCTTTGAGGTGCCTGCTTGTGCCAGATCTTGAAGAAAACTCAGGGGGAGTCAATCACTTAGATTTCTAAGTCAAACTTCAATAGCACTCAAATCATGTTACTTTCGGGAATTCAATGCCTTATCTTTGTGTTCTTCTGACTTTTGAGCAAAGTTATAGACAAAGGGCCGTAGATCTGATTAGCGAGGGTATCGACGTAGAGGATAGTCCTACGCATTTATCAGGTGTGTAACTTTTCACACCATTAGATTGTCTATTAATATGTGTTAATAAATATGCTTATATTATGTTAAATGCTGAAATCCAGGCATAACGTTCGAAACCCGAGAAGGGTAAAAGCAAATCACCAGGTTAGTGATATCTGTCATTCTTCAGTGAATGTTCCTGTTAAGATGATATGTTTTATAAGTACGTTGATTTCTGTGATTGCACGGGGTTGGGTTTGATGAAAGGGGAAGTGTTCTGTGTAGTGGCTTTTGCCATGATCTGTTGTAGTGGCTTTCGCCATGATTTGTTGTAGTGGCTATTGCCATGATCTGACGATGAGCAGCATGACGGCCATCAATGGCGTGTAGCGGTGTGGGTTGATTGTAGAAATCCCCAATGGTGTAACTGGCAGGTAAGGGTGGCATGTAGCGGATGGAAACCTAGGATTTGGGTTGGGCTTTGCATATTTTCATATATAATATGTATTGTTATTCTGGTCTGTGGGGCTAAGGCCCAAATCTAAAGGTGCATGAGGGTTGCACACTGAGTCTTGCGACTCAACCTATGATTTAATATTTTCAGGTAGCACCTAGTGCATCGGACCGAGCTAGAGAGGAGCGCAAGGTGGCCATGTAAAAGAACATTTGGATTCAGCAAAAGACTTTAGTTTATTATTTTATATCTTTATTTAGTGGGTTTTAAATTTCAATGTAATAAGGCCACGGGCTGTTAGCTTTATATTTCGGTTCAGTTTTAATTTTGGGCTTTTATTATTATTATCAGACATTTTAGGTTTACACTTTTTTTTAAAGCATGTATTTAAGTTTCGATTTTTAATTCATAAAAAAATCTCATTGAATTTATAGCTTATCTAAATTAACAACCTATTAGTTTTTCTCGAATAAAAGGTTAAACTCAAGGAAAATATTTTCCAAAAATGCGACATGTTTTATTAAATTTTCTTAGTGACATACCAGATTCGGTAGTGGTGTTTAGGCCGGGTTTGGGGTGTTACATATTCTCGAGAATTTGAGATGTTGTGTCCTAACTTATTGGATATGACATTTTGTTGTCTCGAGGTAAGGATTTTCTATAAATAAAGGCAAGCTTAGTTTTGAACTCTTGAAATGTTGCATCCTAACTCATTGGGTGTGACATTTTTTTTCTTTGAGATAAGTTGGTCTTGGCGTACAATTTGATTTATTCAAGTTTTCTTTCAAATAAAAAGGATCGTATTTTAAATTTTTTAAATTTTCAACAATAGGACGTTAATTAATCAATTATGTACCAATTTTTGGGCGTTACGAGGGTGCTAATCCTTTCTCGTGCGTAACCGACTCTCGAGATCGTTTTCTCAAATTTTGTAGACCAAAATCATTATTTTAATAAATCAAAATGTTTTATTAAAATGATTAATCTCAAGGTGACCCAATCACACCTTGAAAAAAAGATTGGTGGCGACTCCATTTTCGTTTTAAAAGTTGACCCCGTTTTTCAAAAAATAAAAAATGGTTTCAACAAATGCAAAACCTTTTGAGTCTATGGCATGTATAAAGACTTAGTCATTTTGTATATGGCCATTAGGAATTGGCCAATATTTATCAAGTTTCATATTTTAATGGTAACGAGTTTTACAAAGTGAAAGTTTATGCAAATAATGTTTTGTGATCTTCATAGTGTATTTTTGTCATGTTATGGGTTGCTTGTGTTTGTATATTTGTGCTTATGTTTTAGAGTGGCTATTGGTATGGAGAATAACCTTCTAATTGTCCATAAGGGTAGACACACGGGCATGTGTCTAGGTCATGTGCGTCACACGGTCAGCCCCATGGGCATGTGCCTAGGTCGCTTGACCCTTATGAGGTTGCTGACATCACAAATAGAATACCCAGGTTTTTACACACAGGCGTGTCTATGCCGTGTGAAGCACACGGGCCAAGAACACGAGCATGTGGCCCTGTTTTATGTCAAAAATTTTCAAGTGTTTAAAAGTTCTGGTTTAGTCCCTTAACATCCCGAGAACATGTATCGGGTCTCGTAGACCCATGATAGGGACATTACGATTGTAAATGAAAAAGTTTTTAATTGGAATGAATTTCATAGCCCAAGGTTGCATGTTCAAGCAAGTTAAGCCTGGTAATGCCTCGTACCCTATTCCAACATTGAATATGGGTAAGGGGTGTTACAAACTTGGTCATTTTGTTATGTCAAATTTGTTAGCCAAAGTGTTGGCTATTATGGTTACTCATTCATTTTGTAAATGGCCAATGGAAATTGGTCAATACTTGTTAAGTTTCATATATTCAATTATGATAAGATTCACGAAGTGCAAGTTCATGCAATTGATTTAGTGAAATGTGAAGTGTATGCATGATGAATTAGTGATTCTTTTTACTGTATTATTTGTATGTTATGTGTCACTTGTGGTGGTATAAGTGTGGTTTTTTTCAGGGTGGCAATTGGCTTGGTAAATAGCCTTTTAATTGTCCACACTTGTAGACACACAGACGTGTGTCTAAGTCGTGTGTGACATATGGTTAGCCCCATGGGTGTGTTGATAGGCCGTGTGTCCCCTACATCAAATTTGTGAAAATTCAATTTGTCACACGGGCCAGCACACGGGCGTGTGACTAGGCCATGTGCCCCTAAATGTTTGCTGATGTCATAATCAGAATACTAAGGTTTTCACACACGGGTGAGGACACGAGCGTGTCTAGGCCGTGTGAGAGACATGGGCCATAGACACGGGCATGTGCCAGGCTGTGTAAAAACTCTTGTAGGTTCAAAATGAAAAATAAAATCCACACGAGCTAGGAACATGGGCGTGTGTAACCACACGGCCTACCCACACGGGCGTGTGGCCCAGTTTTAGGCAAAAAATTTCTATGCGTGCAACAATCTCCAGTTTAGTCCCGACCCATTTCGCATGTATGTTAAGGGTCTCGTAGACCCATAATAGGGACATTATGAATATAAATGAAAATTTTTTAAGTTGAAATGAAATTTTATGGTCGGAAGATGTATGTTGTGTGACAGTTTAGTTTAGACCCTAGTTGGAATAGTGGTTTCGGGACCACAAATCTGAGTCAAAAAATATTTTAATATTATTTTCTGTGTTTACATTATGTGATTAAGTCTGTGTGAAAGTTTCGTGAATTAATTTTATTGTTTGTATGCTTAATTTGATAAAAAAAATGACTCAATCGCATAAAATGCAAAGGTTGGCTATTAATGTGTAAGTGTCGAATTGTTACGGCTTTTATTATATGGAGTCCTTATGTTGTTATTAAATCTTATGAATTTTTTATGGACAAAAATGCCTTAAGATAGTGGAATATAAATGAAAATAAAAAGTCTAGCTTAGTAATTAGTAAAATTAGTAATTATTAATGAAACAAAAAAAAAAATGAAATCAAGCTTTCATTTATCTTTTAATGCTGAATATATCAAAGAAAAAGAAAGAAGAAAAACTTTAAGGGTTCCACTATGTTCAAGCAAAATTAAGGTATGAGTTTTGTTCAGTTTTTGATAATTTCTACGTTTTTGTGATCATTGCTTTGTGTCCTATCAAGCCCATGCTTTAATTTTGGAATTTAATGAAGATTATGAGATGTGTCATTAATGAATTTTTAAGCTTTGAGATGTTAGTTGATGAAATATGAAATGTATGTGTTAGATTAACATGTTTTGTCTTTGGATATTTGGTGAATCTGAGTAATTTTGACTAAATTATGAAAATAATATTTTGAGGGACTAAAATGTGAAATAAATGAAATGTGTGGACTTAGATGAAGTATGTGAACATTCTGCTAAGCATGGGTACAAAGAGATTATGTATATTTTGTGATTTTGTGAAATAGGGACTTAAATGTCAAAATGTGAAAATGTGAGGGCTAATTTGTAAAATGCCATAAATGTGTATTTCTGGATTGAATTGAATGATTTGGTGAATAAATGGGTTAAATTTGAATATGTATAGATCAAGAACCAAAGAAAACAAATTTAGACCAAGGAAAGCCGAAAGTGATCGAGTAGTCGTTTCCGTTCATTTATCCCGAATACGAGGTAAGTCTATATACAAATAAATGTATTTAAATTGATATATTCATGTTCATACATTATTGAATTGTGATGAATGGCTTTGGAAGATAGATATATGTGAAATTCGAGGAACTATCGACAATGTGTCAATGTCCGAAAAGTCCCGTACGAACCTTAGGAATAGATAGGATTCATATGTCATGACATAGGATTCTGATATATGTTATTGTGTAAGACCATGTCTGGGACGTTGGTATCAATTTGAGAATTACATGTAAGACCATGTTTGGGACATTGGCATCGTATATGATTTCGTGTAAGACCTTGTCTGGGACAGTGGCATTGATATTTAAATACATGTAAGACCACGTCTGGGACGTTGACATTGTACGAGTATTCCGAGTGATCCGAGTATCCTATTTGATTTTGAATGGTTCAACGAGCAATTTCGTCAAATGAAAGAATATGTCAAATGTGTAACTGAATCAGGTACGTTTGATATGCATAATATATTTTAGTATGAAAGGTAAGTATATGTGAATTTGCACAAGTCAGATATGTGCATAGACTTGTTGAGAAAAAAAGTGATATACGTATGAATGTGCTATGATCTCTTGAGATATATGGAGATGTGAATTGTTGTTAAGCAAATGATGAGATACAATTGAGCCAAAGAAGAAATATGAATTTGCAATTGAGATATGCTAATAATTTTATATTGAAATGGTTATAAATGTTTTATATGTTAATTTTATTTGTATATGGCTTACTAAGCTTTTGAAAGTTTACTTTGTATGTGTTTGAATTGTTTTATAGATTATTAAAGCTACGGAAGGCTCGAGGATCGTCGAGGATCATCACCACACTATCAAACTCTATTTTTGTACCTTTTGAATGTGTACATAGTTAAATATAGCATGTATAGGCTAGTTGTTTGGATTTTGTTTTGAGATGTATATAAAGCCATGTGATATGGCTTGATAATGGTTGTGAATATGGTAAAAGTCAATTATATTTTGTGATGCAAAGTTGGTATATTTTTGGATGAAAGGTTGTCATAATGAATTGGTAAGTTTTTGAATGGATTCTACTTAGAAATGCTTGTGATTATTATGAGATAAATGTTGCATAAGTTGGTATGTTTGATATGCATTTGAATGGTTAGAAAAGATGGACATTATTGGTATGATTTGGTTGTATTTTAAGAGTATGAAATGTGTTTATTTGTTCTCGTAGGATTGACCCTAAATGGGTGGCAAATTGGCCTTGCAAATGGCCTATATTTGTCTACACGGTTCAGCACATAGGCATGTGGCTCGACCGTGTCCTTTGAATTTGTAATTCAATTCAAGTCAGATTTGACCACGGGTTGGACACATAAGCGTGTGACTGGCCGTGTGATGCAAGTCAATTCCGACCACGGGTAAGGGACACGGGCATGTTCTCAGTCGTGTGGACAAGTCAGTATATATGTCTTGTTTTTCCACGGCTTAGACACATGAGCATGTCTGAGGCCATGTGAGACACACTGTCTGCCCACACAGCGTGTGATCTCTGTAGCTTTGAAAAATGTTTGATTTTCAAAAAAATTGTATGTATTCGGTTTAGTCCCAACCGTTTTCTAATGCATGTTTAAGGTCTCGTGGACCTATTTAAGGGACTCTTTGATTAAGAAGTGTTAAGTTATGATGTGAAACGTTCGTAAAATTTTCAAATTGTCCAGTAATGCCTCTTAATCCTAGACCGGAGATGGTTATGGGTTAGGGGTGTTACATTTGATTGGCATCAAAGCTACAGTTTAGTCGATTCTAGGACTAACATAGCGTGTGAGAGTCTAGCTATACATGCCATTTATACTAACTGTGATAGTGTGATGAATCCTGACATATAAAATCTATTTTCGTATAGTAAATGGATCCCGAAAGAGCTATAGCTGATGATGTTGAAAGTAATGCGGCTGCTCCCGTTCAAGGGACAGCGCCATTTGATTCGAGACCGGCTACTAGCGGTCAGGAAGGAGAGGATAAACAAGCCTTCTTCAAATGATGAATGAGTGGTTCACTCAGTATATTAGAATAAATCTGACTATTTCACAACCTCTGCCCCTGCCTAATCCTCCTTAGACTTCTGTTGTGCCTCCAATTATGAATCTGAATATGATGAATAGGCCTCTGGTTGATAAAATCTGCAAATATGGGGCTGAAGAGTTCAAGGCCACTAGTGATAATGATGCTGAGAGAGTTGAGTTTTGGCTCGAGAATACGATCCGAGTGTTTGATGAAATGTCATTGACTTCTGATGAATGTGTGAAATGTGTCTTTTCTCTGTTACGAGATGCAGCTTATCAGTGGTGGAAGACTTTGATTTCTGTTGTTCCAAAGGAATGAGTTACATGGGATTTCTTTCAGTCTGAATTTTGAAAGAAATATATTAGTCAGAGATTTATAGATAAAAAACGAAAAGAGTTTCTGGAATTGAAACAAGGTTGTTTGGCTGTCACTGAATATGAATGAGAATTCGTGAGATTAAGTCAATATGCTCGGGAATGTGTTTCAACTGAAGAAATAATGTGTAAAAGATTTGAAGACGGCCTGAATGAAGACATCCGTTTGCTAGTTGGAATTCTGGAAATAAAATAATTTGTTGTGCTTGTTGATCAAGTGTGTAAAGCTGAAGCACTCGGGAAAGATAAAAGAAAAGCTGAGTCTGAAGCCAGAGATGTGAGAAAGAGATTTTCAAGTAAATAATTTCAGTCTGCATCAAAGAAATTTAGAGATGAGCATAGCTATTCAAAGTTTAATGTGGGACATTCGAATCGAGATCGTGCTAGATCGCATTTGAACTTCAAAGCTCCAACAACTTCGATAGCTAGTATTGGAAATGTCTGATTTGAGTGACCTAAATGTGGACATTGTGGTAAAAGACATCCGGGAAATTGTAGATTGAATGATCGAGCTTGTTTTAAATGTGGATCATTAGACCATTTTATTCAAGATTGCCCTAAATCTATTGAGCAAGAGATTGTACAGAATTCGAAATCAAATAATGCTTCAGTTAGAGGTAGACCTTCTAGAAACACAAGAAATGTTAGTGGTAGTCAGAGAGCTACGAAAGATACAGTTACGAGATCTGAAGCTAGAGCACCTGCCAGAGCATACGCCATTCGAGCTCGTGAGGAAGCTTCGTCTTCAAATGTTATTACGGGTACATTTACTCTTTATGATACTTCTGTGATTGCATTGATAGATCCAAAGTCTACTCATTCGTATGTATGCATAAACTTAGTATCCAGTAAGACTTTGCCTGTAGAGTCTATTGAATTTGTTATTAGAGTATCGAATTGTAACAGACCGAATCTGACCCTAATCGAAAAGGTGGTTTTGGGACCACGAATCCGAGCCCGAGAAATGTTTACATATTATATTTAGTGTTTATTATGTATGTATTTATATGTGTGAAAGTTTCGTAGAAAAATTTTATCGTTTAAGTGTTGAATTTGATAAAAAGGACTTAATCGCATAAAAAGTAAAAGTGGCCAACTAAAGTGTAATGTGTTAAATTGAGCATGGCTTTTTAATGTGAGGTATTAAAAGGGCAAATAGCCCATTTTTAGGTTAATGGCCGGCCACCTTGATGCATGTAATAGTGTTTGAGTTTTTATAATATATATTATTACATTATATGTTAAAATAACTAATAAATATATGTTAATAAAACAATAAAATAAAAAGCCATCCATTTGTTCATCTTTGGCCGAAAGAAACACAAAAGAAAAGGGGAGAAAAGCCTTAGAACATTCGGCATTATTCAAGCTTAATTAGATCAAGAGCAAAGAAAAACGGAGTTAGATCGGGGAAAGACGAAGGTTCTCGAATAGCCGATTCGCACGGCCTATCGACAACCGAGGTAAGTCCTTAAGCAAATTAATGTTGAGAAATTATTTACGAAAGTAGTGTATGATAAAAAAAATTGGTATTGAATGCAAGAAAATGGAGATAGGCCGAATGTGGGGTATGAAATGTTAGTAAATTTATTTGTTGAGTGTGATGTGAATAATTATGTTCGGTTTAACATGAAATTGTAAAATAAAGCATACGAGGTGGATGTGATCTTAGCTTTAAGCAATGTGTATGAAAATATTGATTGGTTTGATAATCGGGCTTAAATGCCTAGCAGGCCTCATGCCGGTGATATATTTGGGCTTAATGCCTAGCAGGCTTCGTGCCTGTGATTTGTTTCGGCTAAATGCCTAGCGGGCCTCGTGCGATGATATATTCGAGCTTAGTGCCTAGCGTGCTTCGTCTTGCGTGATCTGCTTGGGCTAAATGCCTAGCGGTGCCTTGTGCTTGGTGATATATTCGGCTTTAATGCCTAATGTGCTTTATGCTTGCTTAAATCTTGGACCTTTGGTCTAGCGGGTTTTATATTAGCGAGTGTTAATTCGAGCTTATGCTTATGAATAGAAATGGTCTATATATGATGGTAATTAATAAGTCAAGGTTTGTTACTATAGTATTCTCTTGAAAGTTAGGTATTGAATCAAGTTTACGATACTTGTGATGCTTCGTGAATAAATAAGTTGATAGAATGTGTTGGTACATTTGGTATGTAAAGTATTTGATTAAAATAAAAGACATTGAGTTGATGTGGATTATTTCCTTATAAGAGCAATTATGTTATATATATATATATATATATATATAGTTAACCATGCTTTACATATATATATATATATATGTATACATTCAACTATGTGAAATCATTTTAGATGTGCATTGAAGATGTTATTCAAAGGTGTGTGAAATTGTATAAGAATTTATTTATCGATCAAGATAAATTTCGATAAGTTTTACAAGTCAAGTATACAATGAATAAGACTTCGTTATTTATAAATGAACATTGAAATTCGGCTAAGATGGTATATAGTGTGTATATGTCATAAATACTGCTTGGGACTTACTAAGTTAGTAAACTTATTTGTGTGTAATGTTCTCCTCTGTTTTATAGATTAGGTAAAGGCTACCTGCTCAACGGGATCGTCAAGATAGTCGACCATACTATCGATCGCTATTTTGGTATTTTAAAAGCTTGAACTTCGAACCTATGGCATGTATAGGCTAGTTTTTATATGTTTGGTTTTGAAGTTTGTATATAGATAGCCATGCGAAAATGGCTTGATTATAATGTTAAATCTTGTGTGTATGTGGCTATGTCCTAAACTTATTTTGAAAGCATGTTTTTGGTATATATTTTTGTGATGTTTTGTTATATAGGTTTGGTTGCTAAATGATAAGTAATGAATATGTTTCATGACTATTTTGTTGATTATTTTGGTACGGATCCAAATGGTAAATGATTAGTTAATAAGATGAAATATGAAGTTAGGTATAATAATATATATATGCTAATTAGGTGTACATTGAAATGTTATTTGTGTTTAAATGTTAAATATGGCTTTTGTTTTAGGGTAAAATGCGACTATATATATATATGCATCAATAGTATGTTCGCCATGTTGAAATGTTACTAAAGTCGATATATGATTTGCATAATAATTAATGTAATATGGTTTGGATGGTTTTATTATGTGCCTGTAGAAGAAATGAAATGATATGTTTGATATTCAACTAATGAAATAGATATATAACTTATATTTGATGTACGGAATGTAATGATATAGGCTGCAAAATGTTTTAAGTATACAAATGCCATTAATATTAGAGTCATATGTATTAAGTACATGTAACATAGCTTTGTTGCATATTAGTTAATTCAATATGTGAATATATAAATGATATTAATATGGTTGAAATTTGAAGCATAGTTTGTATATGTATTATAAGTAACTAAGCATGATTAATTTTAACTAGTTGTGTGTTTCATATGTGCAAATTTAACTAATATGATTTAGCGGATGATTGCTATTGGATTTAGAAGTTATATCGTATAGAAATTGATATAAACTTGTGTATGAAAAATGATAAATGACCTGTGGAACTGTGTTTTGTCCGGTAATGCCTCGTAACCCTATTCCGACGACGGATACGGGTTAGGGGTGTTACATTTTATTGGTATCAGAGCTTACAGTTTAGTCGATTCTAGGACTACCGTAGCACGTGTGAGTCTAGCTATACATGCCTTGGTTATATATATCGATAGTGTGGTGACTTCTGACAATTTCAATTGTATTTTATATAGTAAATGGATTCCGATCCAGATAGAGCCGTAGCTGATGATGTGGAGAGTGTTGCGCCTGGTCTCGCACATCGATCAGCACCATTAGACTCTCAACCAGTTACGGGTAACCACGAGGGAGAGGCTAAACAAGCCTTCTACCAAATGATGAATGAATGGTTTACCCAGTTTGTTCAGAATAATCCGACTGTACAACGACCTCCACCCCCGAATAATCCAACTCCTGCATACCTTCAAAGACTTCGATAATAGATCCAATGAGATCTAGTAGGCCCCCTGTTGATAAAATCAGGAAATTTGGGGCCGAGGAATTCAAGGCCAACGATAATGATGATGCAAAGTGAGCTGAATTGTGGCTTGATAACACTATTCGGGTACTTGATGAGCTATCCTGCACTCCAGATGAATGTTTGAAATGTGCTATATCCTTGCTCCGGGACACTGCCTATCACTGGTGGAATACACTAGTATCGGTGGTTCCAAAAGAAAAAGTGACATGGGATTTCTTCGAATGAGTTCATGAGAAATATATCACCAGAGGTTCATCGACCGTAAACGTAAAGAATTTCTTGAATTAAAATAGGGCAAATGACCGTGGATGAATATGAGCGAAAGTTTGTCGATTGAGCCGATATGCTCGGAGTGTGTATCAATCAAGCCATTATGTGCAAAAGGTTTGAAGATGGCTTGAATGAAGACTTAAAGTTGCTTGTTGGCATTCTTGAAATCAAAGAGTTTGTGACACTCATTGAGCGAGCTTGCAAGGCTGAAGAGCTCGGGAAGGAGAAAAGAAAGGCCGAGACAGAAGCTAGAGATACCCGTAAGAGACCGTCGGGTAAGAATTTCCATTCCACATCTAAGAAGTTTAGAGATGATTTCAGCCGACATAAAGCTACTTCAGATTCACCTAGAAGTGATCGACCCCCAGTGGGCTCCCGAGCTACCTCGATGGCCAGTGTTGGTAACGTTCCACAAAATCGAGTTGAATGTAAACATTGTGGGAAATGGCACTCTAGGAGTTGTAGAGTTCGTGATCGATCCTACTTTAAATGTGGATCCTCAGATCATTTTATTCGAGAATGCCCGATGTTAGCTGAGCAGAATACGACACAGAATTCTAGACCGAGCGGTGCATCAGCACGAGGCAGACCACTCAGGCATTCTGGCAATGTAGGTGGTAGTCAAAGAGGGACGAAAAGCACAGCAGTTCGATCTGAAGCTAGAGCTCCAGCTAGAGCTTATGTTACTCGAGCTAGAGAGGATGTTGCTTCTCTAGATGTCATTACCGGTGCTTTCACCCTTTATGATACTACTGTGATTGCATTGATTGATCCTGGTTCGACCCATTCATATGTATGTGAAACTCTGGTATTCAGTAAGACTCTGCCAGTTGAGTTTATTGAATTTGTGATCCGTGTATCCAACCCTCTGGGTAGATGTGTGTTTGTTAATAAAGTGTGTAAAGGTTGCCCATTGATGATTCGAGATTTTTGTTTCCCAGTCGATTTAATGCTGTTGCCTTTCGACGAGTTTGATATGATTTTGGGAATGGACTGGTTAACTTCGCATGACGCAGTGGTGAATTGTAAAAGGAAGCTTATTGACTTGAGACATCAGAACGGTGAGATCATTAGAATTGAATCCAGTGATCTAAGTGGGATTCCTACAATGATATCCTCGATGTTAGCCCAGAAGTATGTGAGAAAAGGGTGCGAAGCTTATTTGGCTTATGTACTGGATAATAAATTGTTTGAGAAACAGATTGAATCTGTACCGATTGTATGTGAATACCCAGATGTGTTTCCTGAAGAACTACCGGGTTTACCCCCAGTACGAGAGGTTGAGTTTGGCATTGAATTAGCACCGGGAACGACTCCGATCTCAATAGCTCCATATCGGATGGCACCTACTGAGCTAAAAGAGTTGAAAGCACAGTTACAAGAGTTAACAGATAGGGGCTTTGCTCGACCAAGTTTTTCTCCTTGGGGTGCACCAGTTCTTTTTGTGAAAAAGAAAGATGGAACGATGCGAATGTGTATTGATTATCGACAACTGAATAAGGTAACTATAAAGAATAAGTACCCGTTACGTCGGATTGATGATTTGTTTGATCAGTTGAAAGGGGCATCAGTATTTTCAAAGATAGATTTGAGATCGGGTTATTATCAGTTGCAAGTCAGAGATATAGATGTGCCAAAGACTGCATTCCGGACGAGGTACGGACATTTTGAGTTTTTGGTTATGCCTTTTGGGCTTACTAATGCACCTGCTATTTTTATGGATTTGATGAATTGGGTTTTTAGACAGTTTTTGGATCGATTTGTGGTAGTGCTTATTGATGACATATTGATCTACTCCAATAATGAAATTGAGCACGCCGAGCATCTGAGATTAGTGCTACAAACTTTGCGAAATCAGCAGTTGTATGCAAAGTTTAGTAAGTGTGAGTTCTGGATGAAAGAGGTTAGCTTTTTGGGACATGTTGTTTCAGCATCAGGCATTCGAGTTGATCCGAACAAAATCTCATTATACTTGATTGGAAGCCACCAAAAATGTTTAGAGATTCAAGTTTTTGGGACTTGCGAGTTACTATCGACGATTTGTAAAAGGTTTTTCCATGATAGCTACCCCGTTGACAAAGTTATTGCAGAAAGATGTCAAGTTCGAGTGGTCAGAAAAGTGTCAGAAAAGTTTTGATCAGTTGAAAGCCCTTTTGATAGAAGCTCCAGTGTTAGTTCAAATGAATCGGGTAAAGAATTTGTTGTTTATTCGATGCTTCTTTAAATGGTTTGGGCTGTGTTTTGATGCAGAAGGCAAAGTTGTAGCCTACGCTTCAAGACAATTGAAGCCGCATGAAAGAAATTACCCGACGATGACTTAGAGCTTGCGACCATTGTTTTCGCATTGAAATTTTGGCGTCACTACTTATTCAAGAGAAATGTCACATTTATTCGGATCATAAAAGTCTAAAGTATTTAATGACTCGTAGGATCTAAATTTGAGACAACGCAGATGGTTAGAATTGTTGAAAACTATGAATTAGTGATTGACTACCATCCGGAAAAGCTAATGTTGTTGCGAGATCGTTAATTCGAAATCACTGCTTTCTTCGTGCAATGAACGCATGGATAGCTATGTCCGGTGATGGTTCGATCATAGCGAGTTACAAGCAAGACCGATGTTTATTCAGCAAATTTGTGATGCATGTAAAGTTGACAAGGAGTTGATTGCTAGACGAATTCAAGTGAAAAGGTGCAGTCGATTTTCGATTGATGCAAATGACTTTTTGAATTTTAAAAACAGAATGTGTGTTCCGAAAAACTCAGATATGATACAGATGATTTTGAGTGAGGCCCATAGTGGTCGATTATCAATACATCCGGGTAGCACAAAGATGTATAATGATTTGAAACAGTTCTATTGGTGGTCGGGCATGAAACGGGATATATCTGAATTTGTCTCGAAATGTTTAATTTGTCAGCAAGTAAAAGCTGAACATCAAGTGCCATCCGGACTACTTCAGCCAATCATGATACCTGAATGGAAATGGGATAGAATCACAATGGATTTTGTATCCGGTCTCCCTATGACACCAAGTAGGAAAGATGCCGTCTGGGTTATAGTTGATAGGGTGATTAAATCAGCTCATTTTGTGCCAGTACGTACAGACTATTCACTTGATAAACTTGCTGAATTGTATGTATCACAGATTGTGAGATTGCATGGTGTATCGAGTTCCATTGTTTCAGACAGAGACCCAAGATTCACATCGCGGTTTTGGAAAAAATTGCAAGATGCTTTAGGTACTAAACTTCATTTTAGTACAGCTTTCCATCCGCAGTCAGACGGTCAATCCGAGCGAACTATTCAGATACTTGAGGACATGTTGAGATGTTGCGTTCTCGAGTTTGAAGGTACGTGGGAACGATACCTACCTTTGATTGAATTTGCTTATAATAATTATTTTCAATCTAGTATCAAAATGGCACCTTATGAAGCCTTGTACGAGCGAAAGTGTCGAGCACCATTATACTAGACTGAGCTCAGCGAGAATAAGATACACGGGTTGATTTGATTAAAGAAACTGAACAGAAAGTAGCTATTATTAGAGACAATTTGAAAGCTGCTTGGATCGTCAAAAGTCTTATGCTGATTTGAAACGTAAAGATATTGAATTCCAGATTGGAGATCGAGTCTTTTTAAAGGTTTCACCGTGGAAGAAAGTGCTCTATTTTGGCCGGAAAGGCAAGTTGAGCCCGAGGTTCATTGGACCGTATGAAATCATTGAACGCGTTGGGCTGTTGCTTATAGATTGAAGCTACCTCCGAATTAGAAAAGATACACGATGTATTTTATGTTTCTATGCTCGTGATACTGATCGATCCGTCACATGTGATTTCTCCGTCTGAGATTGAGATACAATCTGATATGACGTATGAGGAAAAGCCGATCCGTATTCTCGCTCGGGAAATGAAAGAGCTAAGAAACAAAAGGATTTCCTTAGTGAAAGTGTTATGGAATCGACATGGAGTTAAAGAGGCAACGTGGGAGCCTGAAGATTCAATGAGACAACAATATCCGACGTTGTTTAACGGTAAGATTTTCGGGGACGAAAATCCTTAAGGGGGAGAGTTGTAACAGACCGAATCTGACCCTAATCGGAAAGGTGGTTTCGGGACCATGAATCCAAGCCCAGAAATGTTTACATATTATATTTAGTGTTTATTATGTATGTATTTATATGTGTGAAAGTTTCAGAGAAAAATTTTATCGTTTAAGTGTTGAATTTGATAAAAGGACTTAATCGCATAAAAAGTAAAAGTGGCCAACTAAAGTGTAATGTGTTAAATTGAGCATGGCTTTTTAATGTGAGGTATTAAAAGGGCAAATAGCCCATTTTAGGTTAATGGCCGCCACCTTGATGCATGTAATAGTGTTTGAGTTTTTATAATATATATTATTACATTATATGTTAAAATAACTAATAAATATATGTTAATAAAACAATAAAATAAAAAGCCATCCATTTGTTCATCTTTGGCCGAAAGAAACACAAAAGAAAAAGGGAGAAAAGCCTTAGAACATTCGGCATTATTCAAGCTTAATTAGATCAAGAGCAAAGAAAAACGGAGTTAGATCAGGGAAAGACGAAGGTTCTCGAATAGCCAATTCGCACGGCCTATCGACAACCGAGGTAAGTCCTTAAGCAAATTTATGTTGAGAAATTATTTACGAAAGTAGTGTATGATAAAAAAAAAAATTGGTATTGAATGCAAGAAAATGGAGATAGGCCGAATGTGGGGTATGAAATGTTAGTAAATTTATTTATTGAGTGTGATGTGAATAATTATGTTCGGTTTAACATGAAATTGTAAAATAAAGCATACGAGGTGGATGTGATCTTAGCTTTAAGCAATGTGTATGAAAATATTGATTGGTTTGATAATTGGGCTTAAATGCCTAGCGTGCCTCGTCTTGGTGATATATTTAGGCTTAATGCCTCAGCGTGCTTCGTGCTTGGTGATTTGTTTCGGCTAAATGCCTAGCGTGCCTCGTGCCGTGATATATTCGGGCTTAGTGCCTAGCGTGCTTCGTCTTGATGATCTGCTTCGCTAAATGCCCAGCGTGCCTTGTGCCGATGATATATTCGGCTTTAATGCCTAGCGTGCTTTATGCTTGGTGCTTAAATCTTGGACCTTTGGTCTAGCGTGTTTTATATTAGCGAGTGTTAATTCGATCTTATGCTTATGAATAGAAATGGTCTATATATGATGGTAATGAATAAGTCAAGGTTTGTTACTATAGTATTCTACTGAAAGTTAGGTATTGAATCAAGTTTACGATACTTGTGATGCTTCGTGAATAAATAAGTTGATAGAATGTGTTGGTACATTTGGTATGTAAAGTATTTGATTAAAATAAAAGACATTGAGTTGATGTGGATTATTTCCTTATAAGAGCAATTATGTTATATATATATATATATATATATATTCGCCATGCTTTACATATATATATATATACATTCAACTATGTGAAATCATTTTAGATGTGCATTGAAGATGTTATTCAAGTGGTGTGTGAAATTGTATAAGAATTTATTTATCGATCAAGATAAATTTCGATAAGTTTTACAAGTCAAGTATACAATGAATAAGGCTTCGTTATTTATATATGAACATTGAAATTGGCTAAGATGGTATATAGTGTGTATATGTCATAAATCTCGCTTGGGACTTACTAAGTTAGTAAACTTATTTGTGTGTCTTGTTCTCCTCTGCTTTTATAGATTAGGTAAAGGCTACCGCTCAACGGGATCGTCAAGACAATCGACCATACTATCGATCGCTATTTTGGTATTTTAAAAGCTTGAACTTGAACCTATGGCATGTATAGGCTGGTTTTTATATGTTTGGTTTTGAAGTTTGTATATAGATAACCATGCGAAAATGGCTTTATTATAATGTTAAATCTTGTGTGTATGTGGCTATGTCCTAAACTTATTTTGAAAGCATGTTTTTGGTATATATTTTTGTGATGTTTTGTTATATAGGTTCGGTTGCTAAATGATAAGTAATGAATATGTTTCATGACTATTTTGTTGATTATTTTGGTACGGATCCAAATGGTAAATGATTAGTTAATAAGATGAAATATGAAGTTAGGTATAATAATATATATGCGAATTAGGTGTACATTGAAATGTTATTTGTGTTTAAATGTTAAATATGGCTTTTGTTTTTAGGGTAAAATGCGCACTATATATATATGCATCAATAGTATGTTCGGCCATGTTGAAATGTTACTAAAGTCGCATATATGATTTGCATAATAATTAATGTAATATGGTTTGGATGGTTTTATTATGTGCCTGTAGAAGAAATGAAATGATATGTTTGATATTCAACTAATGAAATAGATATATAACTTATATTTGATGTATGGAATGTAATGATATAGGCTGCAAAATGTTTTAAGTATACAAATGCCATTAATATTAGAGTCATATGTATTAAGTACATGTAACATGGCTTTGTTGCATATTAGTTAATTCAATATGTGAATATATAAATGATATTAATATGGTTGAAATTTGAAGCATAGTTTGTATATGTATTATAAGTAACTAAGCATGATTAATTTTAACTAGTTGTGTGTTTCATATGTGCAAATTTAACTAATATGATTTAGCGGATGATTGCTATTGGATTTAGAAGTTATATCGTATAGAAATTGATATAAACTTGTGTATGAAAAATGATAAATGACTGTGTGGAACTGTGTTTTGTCCGTTAATGCCTCGTAACCCTATTCCGACGACGGATACGAGTTAGGGGTGTTACACGAATGCCTTAGTTAAATGTGTCCTGGTTGATAAAGTGTGCAAGAATTGTCCGTTGATGTTTCAAGATATTTGTTTTCCAGTTGATCTGATGTTATTACCTTTTGATGAGTTTGATATAATTTTGGGTATGAATTGGTTAACGTTGCATGATGCTGTTGTGAATTGCAAACTAAAAACCATTGATTTGAGATGTCAGAATGATGAGATAGTTTAGATTGAATATAATGGTTTGAATGGGTTACTGGCTGTGATATCAGTGATGAAAGGTCAGAGTTATGTGAAAAAGGGTTATGAAGCTTATTTTGCCTATGTAATTGATTCGAGAGTGATTGAAAAAAAAGTTGAACCAGTACCTGTGGTTTGTGAATTCCCTAACGTGTTTCCTGAAGAACTACCGGGATTACCTTCGATACGAGAAGTTGAGTTTGGTATTGATTTAATACCGGGTACGACTCTTATTTTGATAGCTCCATATTGAATGGCACCTACAAAACTGAAAGAGTTAAAGTCTCAGTTGCAAGAGTTGACCAATAGTGGATTTGAACGACCAAGTTTCTCACCTTGGGGTGCTCCTGTTCTATTTTTGAAAAAGAAAGATGGCACGATGAGAATGTGCATTGATTACTGTCAGTTGAACAAAGTGACTATCAAGAAAAAATATCCTCTACCCAGAATTGATGATTTGTTTGATCAGCAAAAGGAGCCACAGTGTTTTCAAAGATAGATCTAAGAACGGGGTATTATCAGTTGCGAGTAAAAGATTCAGATATTCCAAAAACTGCCTTCAGAATGAGGTATGGGCATTTTGAGTTTTTAGTTATGCCTTTCGGACTAACAAATGCTCTTGTTGTGTTTATGGATCTGATGAACAGAATTTTTTGACCGTATCTAGATTGATTTGTTGTTGTATTCATTGACGACATTTTGATTTATTCACGTGATGAAATTGAACATGCTGAACATCTAAGAATTTTCTACAAACTCTGCGAGATAAGAAATTGTATGCAAAGTTTAGTAAATGTGAATTTTGGTTGCGTGAAGTTAGTTTTCTAGGACATATTGTGTCAGCATCTGGTATACAGGTTGATCCGAGTAAGATTTTAGCTATTTTAGAATGGAAGCCTCTGAAAATGTGTCTGAAGTTCGTAGTTTTTAGGGACTTGCTGGTTATTATCAATGACTCGTAAAAAGCTTGTCAATGATTGCAACTTCATTAACGAGATTACTTCAGAAAGATGTAAGTTTGAGTGGTCTGAAAAGTGTCAAAAAGCTTTGATTAATTGAAAACTCTGTTGACTGAAGCTCTAGTTTTGGTACAGTAAGAATCGGGTAAGAGTTCGTGATTTATAGTGATGCTTCGTTGAACAGACTAGGATGTGTTTTGATGCTAGAAGGAAAAGTAATAGCTTATGCCTTAAGACAGTTAAAGCCACATGAAAAGAATTATCCAACACACAATCTTGAGCTAGCTGCTATTGTGTTTGCTTTAAATATTTGGCGTCACTATCTTTTTGGTGAAAAATGTCATGTGTTTTCAGATCATAAAAGTCTAAAATATCTGATGACCTAGAAAGATTTGAGTCTACGATAGAGAAGATGGTTAGAACTGTTGAAAAACTACGAGCTTGTGATAGATTATCATTCAGGTAAAGCAAATGTTGTTACTGATGCATTGAGTTAGAAATCATTATATGCATTACGTGTGATGAATGTTCATTTAGACTTGTTTGATGATGGTTTAGTTTTGGCTGAGTTAAAAGCAAAATCGTTGTTCTTACATCAAATATGTGATGCTTAGAAAGTTGATAATGAAATGTTAGTGAAACGAGCTCAGTGTAATTTGAATTCTGATTCAGAATTTCGAGTTGTTAATGATGATTGTTTGAGATTTTGAGATCGGATTTGTGTTCCAAGGAGTCCAGAGTTGGTTCAGTTAATTTTGAAAGAAGCACATAACAGTCGTCAATCTGTTCATCCAGGAAGTACAAAGATGTACAATGATTTGAAATGACTTTATTGGTGGCCTGGAATGAAATGAGATATTCCTGACTTTGTATCGAAATGCTTAATATGTCAACAAGTTAAAGCTAAACAACTAGGTTCCATCTAGTTTGTTACAATCGATTATGATTCCTGAGTGAAAATGAGACAGAGTGATGATGGATTTTGTTTCAGGGTTGCCCTTGATTCCGAGAAAGAAAGATGTGATCTGGGTTGTAGTTGACAGATTGACAAAAATAGCTCATTTTATTCTGGTACTATCTGATTACTCACTTGCTAAGTTAGCTAAGCTGTATATTTATGATATTGTGAGATTGCACAGGGTGCCACTATCTATTATGTCTGACAGAGATTCGAGATTTACTTCACGATTCTGGAAGAAACTACAAGAGGCTTTAGGAACTAAACTACACTTTAGTACAGCTTTTCATCTGCAGATGGATGGTCAATCCAAGCGGATTATTCCAATCCTTGAAGATATGCTAAGATGTTGCATTCTTGAGTTTAACGGTACGTAAGAACAATATTTTCCATTGATTGAATTTGTGTACAATAATAGTTTTCAGTCGAGCATTAAAATGACATCGTTTGAAGCCTTGTATGGTACGAAATGCAGAACACCTCTGTATTGGTCAGAACTCAGCAAGAATAAGATTCACGAGGTCTATTTGATTAAAGAGACTGAACAAAAAGTGAAAGTGATCTGTGATAGTTTGAAAGAAGCGTCTGATCGACAGAAACCTTACGCAGATTTAAAATGAAAAGATTGGAGATAAAGTGTTTTTGAAAATCTCACCGTGGAAGAAAAAACTTTGATTTGGAAGAAAAGGTAAATTGAGTCCGAGGTTCATCGGGCCGTATGAAATTATTGAGTGCATTGGACCTATTGCGTACAGATAGTTGTTACCACTGGAACTAGAAAAGATTCATAATGTATTTCAAGTATCTATGCTTCGACGATACAGATCTGATCCATCACATGTAATTGCTCCTACTAAGGTTGAGATTCAGTCAGATTTGTTGTATAATGAAGAACCTATTCTGCTTTTGGCACGAGAGATCAAAGAGTTGAGAAATAAGAAAATTTCTTTAGTAAAAGTACTATGGCATCGACACAGAGTGAAAGAGGCTACGTGGGAACATAAAGATACTATTAGACAACAATATTTGAACCTGTTTAACAGTAAGATTTTCGGTGACGAAAATCCTTAAGGGGAGAATTGTAACAGTCTGGTTTAGACCCTGTCAGAATAGTGGTTTTGGGACCACAAATCTGAGTCAAAAAATATTTTAATATTATTTTCTATGTTTACAATATGTGATTAAGCCTATGTGAAAGTTTCGTGAATTAATTTTATTGTTTGTATGCTTAATTTGATAAAAATGACTCAATCGCATAAAATTAAAAGGTTGGCTATTAATGTGCAAGTGCCGAACTGTTATGGCTTTTATTATATGGATTCCTTATGTTGTTACTAAACCTTATGAATTTTTTATGGACAAAAATGCCTTAAGATAGTGGAATATAAATGAAAATAAAAAGTCTAGTTTAGTAATTAGTAAAATTAGTAATTATTAATGAAACAAAAACATGAAATCAAGCTTTTAATCATCTTTTAATGCCGAATATATCAAACAAAAAGAAAGAAGAAAAGCTTTAAGGGTTCGGCTATGTTCAAGCAAAATTAAGGTAAGAGTTTTGTTCGATTTTTAATAATTTCTACATTTTTGTGATCGTTGCTTTGTGTTCTATCAAGCCCATGCTTTAATTTTGGAATTTAATGAAGATTATGGGATGTGCCATTGATGAATATTTAAGCTTTGAGATGTTAGTTGATGAAATATGAAATATATATGTTAGATTAACATGCTTTGCCTTTGGATTTTTGGTGAAGTTGAGTAATTTCGACTAAATTATGAAAACAATATTTTTAGGGAGTAAAATGTGAAATAAATGAAATATTTGGACTTAGATGAAGTATGTGAACATTCGGAGAAGCATGGGCACAAAGAGATTATGTGTATTTTGTGATTTTGAGAAATAGGGACTTAAATGTCAAAATGTGAAAATGTGAGGGCTAATTTGTAAAATGCCGTAAATGTGTATTTTTGGATTGAATTGAATGATTTGGTGAATAAATGGGTTAAATTTGAATATGTATAGATCAAGAACCAAAGAAAATAGACTTAGACCGAGGAAAGTCGGAAGTGATCGAGTAGTCGTTTCTGTTCGTTTATCTCGAATACGAGGTAAGCCTATATACAAATAAATGTATTTAAGTTGATATATTCATGTTCATACATTATTGAATTGTGATGAATGGCTTTGGAAGATATATATATGTGAAATTCGAGGAACTATCGACAATGTGTCAATGTCCGAAAAGTCCCGTACGAACCTTAGGAATAGATAGGATTCATATGTCATGACATAGGATTCTGATATATGTTATTGTGTAAGACCATGTCTGGGACGTTGGTATCAATTTGAGAATTACATGTAAGACCATGTTTGGGACATTGGCATCGTATATGATTTCGTGTAAGACCCTGTCTGGGACAGTGGCATCGATATTTAAATACATGTAAGACCACGTCTGGGACGTTGACATTGTACGAGTATTCGAGTGATCCGAGTATCCTATTTGATTTTGAATGGTTCAACGAGCAATTTCGACAATTGAAAGACTATGTCAAATGTGTAACTGAATCAGGTACATTTGATATGTACAATATATTTTAGTATGAAAGGTAATTATATGTAAATTTGCAAAAGTGAGATATGTGCATAAACTTGTTGAGAAAAAAAGTGATATACGTATGAATGTGCTATGATCTCTTGAGATATATGGAGATGTGAATTGTTGTTAAGCAAATGATTAGATACAATTGAGCCAAAGAAGAAATATGAATTTGCAATTGAGACATGCTAATAATTTTGTATTGAAATGGTTATAAATGTTTTATATGTTAAGTTTATTTGTATATGGCTTACTAAGCTTTTGAAAGCTTACTCTGTATGTGTTTGCATTGTTTTATAGATTATTAAAGCTACGGAAGGCTCGGGGATCGTCGAGGATCATCACCACACTATCAAACTCTATTTTGGTACCTTTTGAATGTGTAAATATGGCATGTATAGGCTAGTTGTTTGGATTATGTTTTGAGATGTATATAAAGCCATGTGATATGGCTTGATAATGGTTGTGAATATGGTAAAAGTCAATTATATTTTGTGATGCCAAGTTGGTATATTTTTGGATGAAAGTTTGTCATAATGAATTGGTAAGTTTTTGAATGGATTCTACTTAGAAATGTTTGTGATTATTATGAGATAAATGGTGCATAAGTTGGTATGTTTGATATGCATTTGAGTGGTTAGAAAAGATGGACGTTATTTGTATGATTTGGTTCTATTTTGAGAGTATGAAATGTGTTTGTTTGTGCTTGTAGAATTTACCCTAAATGGGTGGCAAATTGGCCTTGCAAATTGCCTATATTTGCCCACACGGTTCAGCATACGGGCGTGTGGCTCGACCGTGTCCTTTAAATTTGTAATTCGATTCAAGTCAGATTCAACCACGGGATAGACACACGGGCGTGTGACTGGCCGTGTGATGCAAGTCAGTGTCGACCACGGGTAAGGGACACAAGCGTGTTCTCGGCCATGTGGACAAGTCAGTATGTATGCCATGTTTTGCTACGGCTTAGACACATGAGCATGTTTGAGGCCGTGTGAGACACACGGCCTGCCCACACAGGTGTGTGATCTTTGTAGCTTTGAAAAAAGTTTAATTTTCAGAAAATTTTGTATGCATTTGGTTTAATCTCGACCCCTTTCTATTGCATGTTTGAGGTATCATAGACCTATCACTACACCAAAACAGATTTTTAACGGCATTTTTTTTTCTTTTAGTGGCGTTTATAAGTGCCACTAATAGTATTTCCGGTACTTTATCAAGCGCCGCAAAAAACACCGCTAAAGAAAGCGTCGCAAACTTTAGCAGCGTTCCCAAAAACGCCGCTAAAAGTCTAGACCTTTAGTAGCATTTTTCACACAAACGCTGCTAAAAGTCCAGACCTTTAGCGGCGCTTTTAGCACAAACGCCGCTAAAAGTCCAGACCTTTAGCGGCGCTTTTCACATAAACGCCGCTAAAAGCCAGGACTTTTAGTGGTGCTTTTATCACAAACTTTAGCGGCGCTTTTATCACAAACGCTGCTAAAAGTCAGGACTTTTAGCGGCACTTTTGTCACAAATGCCGCTAAAAGTCCAAACCTTTAGCGGCATTTTTAACACAAACGCCGCTAAAAAGTCCAAACCATTAGCGGCGCTTTTCACATAAACGCCACTAAAAGCCCCGACTTTTAGCGGTGCTTTTATCACAAACACCGCTAAAAGCTAGGACTTTTAGCGCACTTTTGTCATAAACGCCGCTAAAAGCCGGGACTTTTAGTGGCATTTTTGTCACAAACGCCGCTAATTTGCACATATTTGCAATGCTCATTTTCTCCAATATCCTACCCTTCCTGCATTAAAAACAATAAAAAACAAAAGCAGTTGCATATAATTTCAACCCAAAACAGCAAATATAACATTTAAATCTCACCAAAAGCATTAAATCTAAACGATACTTCAAATTTAATAAAAGATATATGATATAAATTAATAAATAAAGTATAATTGAAACAATTCTTATAATAATGTTAAATGTAACAATGTTAAAAATAATATTACAAAGAGAAACTAAGGGACTAAGATGGCGGCTTCACTCATCTGAAACATCTCAGATCATCTCAAGTCAGAGCTGGAGCTCATCGTATTTTTGCTCTCTCGCCTCCCTCATTGCCACGGTGCCTCCCTCACTGATGCATCCGCTCGAAGTTCTTCATATTTTCTTTCAACCTCAGTAATTTGCTGAACTGTGCTTGCTTGCAATTGAGATATTTGGTCTTTTAACCTCTGAACTTCATTTTGCCATTGACTACCGGAAGGCATGTACCGTTGGGAGACGGATCTAAAATATTGGGTCGGAGTAACAGCAGATCCTTGAAATCGGACCCGACCATACCTTTCAGGACCCAAAACATCAATAATAAAAAACAGCAAATGTATCATATAAATGAAGCCAAAAAAAGAAAATGTAGCATAAAAATTCCGACCATACATTTCAAGACCCAAAACATCAGTAATAATTCTGTTATCGATATCATCAAGATTAACAGAACTATCACTCAAGCAAATTACCTCATCATGCCTTCTTCTCCTTTAGTTTCTCTTAATAGATCAATGAAAAAGTTAGAAATGAAATATATACAATAAGAATGAATGCAACATAACTTAACATTATTAATTTAAAACTAGTAGTGAATAATTAAACTGTTATAAGTAATATTATAAATATTTATAATAAATCAAATTTTATTAAGTAAATATACCATAATCTCTCTAGCTTCGGATGTCATTGGAGACCCATCCTTCTTCTATGCGTAATGTCAAAAAGCTGAACGCGTCCAACTTTTTGACCGGTGGAGACTTCCTACAGTGTAGTAGTAAAAATATAATTTAATAGTATAAAATTACTAATATTTGACATAATTAATAAATTATCATGCCTCGGCATCAGCTACAGAAGCAAAACTTCGGACCTCGCCAGTCGTGAATGTCTGTTACACTGCTTGCTCGTTCCAACATGCTCACGGTCCTACATAATGAAATTATTATTACGTATATAGTAAATACAATAAACCGAAAAAATTATAAGAGTTTACAACTAGGTAATACCTCTCCTTTCTTTGAGTTCCAAAATCTAACCGTATCTTCCCATTGATACCTCAACATTCCCGGCGGGACATTTCGCAATTTATCCTCGAGGCTGATATCTTTCTTAAAATAATTTTTTTTCAGTGTGCTTTTATGGTCTCTCCATATTTTTCCCAGTGTCTTCTTTATATAGTCATCAGAGACCTCCAAAGCAAAACATAAGTTTAGAAAGTAAATATAAATTAAACTTTAACCAAAGTATTATAATTTACATTCACGTTTTGTTACCTTAACGTTTTCGAGAGCTTGTTTTTTGTTTGCATCAGGCATGTGATGACATGATTCATAATTGATAGGCAACATATTTGCATTCCGTGCAATAATGCCCAGATAGCCTGCTAGAAGTCGAGCTTCAGGGCCAACAGGCTAGCCATGAGTGTTTCTCCTTACTTTCACACGCTTGACGTGATTTAATTTGTATAAGTCTTTAAACAGGGTACGTCCGTGACCTCTGCGCGTCCCACAAGTCTCAGTTGAACAATGACATATTATTGTTATATTAAAATTGAAAAATGAATCAATAATTAAAGTCAACATGCATGTAAAATAAACTTAACATTACTTTGTAATTCTGTAGGCTCATCATCTATGTCAGGCACATTCGAGGATCCAACTATTGTTTGCTGTTCGCTATTGCCTTCTTCCGTATTTACAATATTTAAATCTCACAATCTTCTTCTACTCATTTTTCCTGCAATACACATAAAATAGTTAAAATTTTAGTAACAAATGACAACAATAATGGTACATATAAAATAGTTAAATTATATAAAATGACCAAGATTAAAATTATAATATTACATATAAATTAAAAAAATGGTAAAATCTTACTACATCATAATTCGTAAATATCTTCGTCCACGTCCTGACGAACCTATTGAAATTGTGTACTAGTACTAGGGATATTTTCATTTAGGTTTTGTTCTGGAAAAGGTACAGTTTCTGATCTTTCGACTATTTCATCTCTACTACTTTCATTGACCATGTCGAACAAGTCCCTAAGGGTGTTTCGAAGTACCACGTACCAACCCTCATCAGTTGGATCTTTCGAGTTGAAAAACTTGTTTCACTTGAGAAGAAAATGTGTACGGCTCGTCTATCAGTTGTTCTCTAGTGTGAATCAATCGAGAGAAATTCACCATTGTAAAACCATATTAATCGTTTTTAATTCCGTGAGTGTATTCACATCAGCCCAATCATCTCAAAATAAGACAACTATCCATTTGCCGTAATAATCCAACTCAATGATGTCAGTAAAAAGTCCGTAATACTCTAGATTCCCCTCGACAGGATTACTGTCCCTAGCACTAGCATAACTTATAATTGAAGAATTAACAACAATTCCACAATTTTGGGTTCTCTTCAATCTCTCGTGATACCTTGTATGAAATCTATATCCGTTGATGAGGAAGGCACTATATCTTTTCACTATTCTGTTTGGACCTTGTGAAAGCCATTTAAGTTCATCATTTACTTCATTCTGACTCCAAACCTATTGAATCGAAAGTAAATTGAGTAATTATAAATGTTACGAGAAAACATTATTACTTGTCAATGAAAACTTCAATTGCATACCGTTTGGCTTAACCATTCATGAAATGATTCTGTTAACAACTTATTAATTTCTCATCGATGTAATCTTCGGGACCGTGAACGAGCTCTCAATATTTGTTTGTACTCACTATGTTTAAAAAAAGGGTTACTTTGTTAGAAGACAAACAAATTATAATTGATGAGTATTTATCAAATTCTAGAACTTACTTGCGTAATGGTTCCATTGAATCGTGATGAAAAAGAACGTATCGATGTGCTTGGACCCACGATATATCCTCTAATTTTGTAATTTCGACTTTGCCGATCGGTTCTCCGAAACTTTGAAATAAATAAGTTTCGGCCAAGTTATGATCTGTGAGCCCAGCATTTCTACTTGGTCTGTTCATTCTTATCTCGACATCTTCCAAATACCTCAAACAGAAAGTCATACATTCCTCTGCCAAGTAGCCTTCAGCAATTGATCCTTTCGGATAACGTTTATTGTGGCAGTAAGACTTCAATTTGGATAGGAACCTAAACACGATATAGAACATTATCAAAAGTTGCAACTAAAGGCATTTAGGTGAATGAAGGAATAATTTACAAATAAAGTAAGACCTTTCAATGGGATACATCCATCGATAGAAAACGGGTCCACCAAGTATTGCTTCACGAGGGAGATGAATTAACAAGTGCACCATAATTGTGAAGAAGGAAGGCGGAAAGATCTTCTCCAAATTGCATAAAGTCAATGCGGCTCAATCTTGTAGTGTCTCAAGTTCTTGAACGTCCAAAACTTTTCCACAAATTCCTTTCATTTTACTAGAAATTCAATTACACAAGACGTCACCTTTTTTGACATACAACACTGCATAGCAGCTGGCAATAAGTCTTGCATCAAGATGTGATAGTCATGCGATTTTAAGCCATATAGTCTTCGATCTTTAAGACTCAGACATTGAGATATATTTGATGCATACGCATCCGGGACCTTTATGTCCTTCAACACCATACAGAACACTTCTTTCTCCGTCTTCGACATTGAAAAAATAGCAGGCGACAACCGATATTTCATATTCAGAAGTGCTTGAGGATGAAGCTCACGCAGAATTCCCATGGGGACTAAATCAAGTCGACTCTGAAGATTGTCTTTCGATTTTCCATCAACATTCAAAATAGTCTCAATGATGTTCTCGCATACATTTTTCTCAATATGCATGACATCAAGATTATGGCGTAATATCTGATGCTCCCAATAAGGCAACTCAAAAAAATACTTCTTTTTTTTCCACAAGTTCTCCTCATTAGGATCATCCTCTTCGTTAGATTCATCATCAGATTCATCCCTTGATCTTTTATTTCTTTGCGGGTTGGCCGGTTGATTCATCTTCCCATAAATGAAATTCATATCTTTCAACATGAACAATATTTTGGATCCACTGGTCTGTGAAGGAGCTTCTCTGAACTCTTCAGTACCTTCAAACTAAGCACTCTGATATCTAAATCTATGATTTTTCGGTAACCATCGACGATGCCCATGTAAGAAAACTTCTTCCCATTATATAACCATTGTGAACATGTATGCGCAGCACAACAAGGACAAGCATAACGTCCCCTGGTACTCCAACCAGATAAATTAGCATAAGTCGGGAAGTCATTTATAGTCCACATCAAAGCTGCACGTAAGCTAAAGTTCTCTTTTCTCATTACACCGTATTTCTCAACACCAACCCATAGTTGTTTTAACTCTTCAACAAGTGGCTGCAAATATTTATCAATATCATTCCCGGGCCCTTTCTCTCCAGGTATAATCATAGATAAGATAAATGATAATTGTTTCATGCAAACCCATGGAGGTAAATTGTAAGGAACAAGCACCACCGGCCAAGTACTATACGTTGTGCTCATGAGTTTGTAAGGGTTAAATCCATCAGATGCTAGCCCAAGCCTCACACTTCGAGGATCGCTTGCAAAGCTTGGAAATTTTGAGTCAAATGATTTCCAAGCTAAAGAATCTGCAGGATGCCTTAACAATCCATCATCGGTTCGTCCATCATGGTGCCACATCATTGACTCGGCTGTCTTTGACGACATGAAAAGCTTTTGAAGCCTTGGTATTAGCGGGAAATACCGCAAAATCTTAACCGACTACTTCCTTGACTGTGTATCGTGTTCATCCTCGTTACCATCCTCTGTATTTCTATAAATCCAATGGGATTGACCGCAGACATGACAACACTATTGGTTTATCCGGTCGCCCCAATACAACATGCAGTCATTTCGGCAACTATGAATTTTGTTGTAGCCAAGGCCCAAATCCTTTATCAGTTTCTTCATGTCTTTGGACGATTAAGGGATTTTCGCAAACAGGAACATTTCTTGCAGAAACTCTAATAGCATTGTCAATGAGTTTTGGTCCATCCTCCCAAACATTTCAAGTGAAAAGACGAATACGAAAGACAGTTTGGAAAATTTTGATCCTCATACGCTTCTTCATTCATTTCACCAAGTAACGTGTAGAACCTCGCCGCTTCTTCATTTTTCTTCATCGTGTACACTTCTTCCCCTTTGGTGAAAGTATTTCCACCAAAATTATAATCATCGGTTGCACCCAAGTCGTGGAAATGACCAAACCATCATCACAGCATATTAAAAGCATCCCGCAACATGCCTTCCATGTTATCATCTCTAACATTCTGATTGTAAGCACTATGAGGATAACCTAGATTCATCGATGAAGATGCTCCACTAGATGTACACTCTCCATGAAAAATTCATTTTTGTACCCCCGGACAAAGCCATCAACAACTAGATGTTCGTAGACAACTTCATGATAATGCCAATTGATATTGCAACACTTCTTACATGGGCAAAGAATCATATTCTCTTGGCTTGCATTTTGAAATGCGAAATTCAGAAAAGTTTCTACTCCATTTCGATAGCCGTTGCTTACCCTTGACAAATTCATCCAAGTCATATCCATTTCGTAGTTGTTGAAGTCTAAAGTTGACAATAAATTACACGGCTAAATTGTTAATTTATAATTTATGTAAGCAATGATAATTTCATTTGTATAACTGAGTATTATGTAAGTTATGAAGTTTGACCTTAAAATTATGTAAGTTATGAAATTTGATCTTAAAATTATGTAAGTTATGTATTCTTTAAGATTCATCATACGTGGCATTGTTACACCTGGGGAGGATCCGTTATATCTTACAGTGAGATATAAGGCAACCCGTCGAGTTTCCAATTATATACTTTGAATCTTTTTTCTATACAAGTATTATGTAAGTTATGTATTATGTAATTAAGTTATGTATTATGTAAGTTATGTAAGTTATGTATCATGTAAGTTAAATAATTTTATGTAAGTTATGTATTATGTATTATGTAAATTAAATTAAAATTTCAAATCGAGAATCGCTTAATCTCTTCATTACATGCAAATATTTATTAAAATATGAAATTTATTATTATGAATAGTGATGTTGATATTATTTTTAGTTTGAGTTAAAAGGTTTAATATAGTATTTAGTGCTAAAATCTTCGAAAATGACTAGATCGGGTCATAATAAAAACTTATTATTATGGTTTAATATGGTTTGAGTTTTCAAACTAAAGGTTTAATATAGTTTATAGTATTATGTCCGCACCATAATAATCAAAGAAAAATATTTGCATGACTAGATCGGGTCTTGGGTGACAAACAGTATATCCTCACCAACAAAATCGCAATGCCTAGATATTTAGATAACATATTGAAACAAAGAGCAAAGATATTTAGATAACATTATTGCTACCTCGAAATAGATTGATAAACACAATTTTCTAAGACCACCGCTTTACGACACTTTTTTGTCTTTCTTCCTTTAAAGATAGTTGAAATACAAAGCTCTTTCTTAATGTACAATATTCAAGTAAATTATAGTGACCAAGTGAATTATATATGATGAAGCAGACAATCCCCAACAAATCTTTAATCAAAATATATTGTTAGGTTTTATAATTGTTGTCAACATGAAAAGCATTTCATTTCTAGTAAAAAAGAGGATTTGAGTGAAAATTAAAGGGTTCATAAAAGAGACGAACTAAATGCATGCGGTGTTGTATTCCAATGGGTTAAACAATAATTAAATAAAAATATAAAGGGTTCCATCTTTTATTTATATTTAGGATAATGACAAAAATATTTCTCTACTTTAGGTATTTGTATTTAATAAATGTTATATATTTTGGTATTTAAAAATAATGTTATTAATTTTTAATGTTTAATTTAGATTTTAGAATTCATTTGATTAAAAATAGTGGTTAATATTATTAAGTTTAAATTTTATGATTTTTAATAGAATAAATTTTGAGTAAATTGTGAATTTGTTTAATTTTATGTTTAATTTGTCAAATACAATATGATGAATGCAACTTAATTCAAGTTTTAAGGTTAATTTTATGAAATTTAATTATTAATATTATTAGCTAATTATGAATTTTATAAAATCAACTTTAAAACTTGAGTTACACACTAAAAATTATTTCTGTTTTCTTTAGATATCAAAACTTATAATTTCTATCAAATATAAATATTACATTTGACAAAAATATATATATACAGAAATACCGCTGTAAAGCCCCGAATTTGGGCCTAGTAGATTTGGGCCTATTGGGTTGTAACGCCCCAAAAATTTCAAAACTTTTAATTTCTGTGCATGAGAGTTAATATGTATGTGTAGCACTTAGAATAATAATATTAAGGTATTATCTGGATTATTTGAAGCCTTAGAGTTAGGGAGACCATAGGAAAATTTATTTTCTTACTTAGTGGACCCTAGTCTCGAGCATGAGGCCTCATAAGCAGATTAAGAGAAGAGAGGACACAAATGGGCTTGTAGTCCAGTGGAAAGTGGCATCATATAGGGGCTATGAGGTGGCGTGTTAAGCAGTTAAGGAGGTCCAAGGTTCGAGGCCTAAGAAGGGAAAATTTAGGAGTTTTATTTTTGTGTCTGGACAGAAGGAGTTGGCGTTAGAGGGGACTCTGAAAGGGAGTGTTCAGGAGAGAAATTTAAGGTGCAGATAAGGGAGAAAAGATAGGGATTGGGAGGTGGATATAGTGGTGCCGAATTGGACTCTGAGGGAAGGGAAGTTCGGCTAGGGGCTATATATATAAGTGCCGAATTAAGTTCCTATGTTAATGCTGAATTTTTTGCTTCCCTGCTAGCCGAATTTCATCACTTGTGAGAGGCAGATGTTTTTTTTCTAAGTGTGTCAAAGTCGAATCCTTCATATATTCTTTTTCAAATTCCCTTTTTGGTTTACCACTCGGTTCTAGCCAAATCACTTTTATTTCTTTTCCCCTAGTGTTGCTGAATTGCCTCTGTCACCTTATTAGTCTCAAAAGCCAGAGTTAAGTTGTAGGATCAAAGGAAGATTTCGGTAAGAACTTAGTTGAATTTTTAATGTGTTTTATTAAAAGCCGAAGGGCTATCTAACTCCTCTTTGTCATTACCATGTACTAACAAGGGTGAGGCTCAGCAATCGCAAGCGCGATAGGAAAGGATTGTGAAAAGGCAGTAAGTATTCTCGATTCAGTTAAAGTTTTAATAAGTGACTGAATCTATTGTGGCTCATAGGGGTGACTTATGATCAATATGGGTCACTTGGTTTTGACGATATAGGTGTTTGGGTGCAGATCTAAAGGATAATTGCCAATAGTAGCAAATGAAGGGCTACTAGAACGTAAGGCACACGGTAAGGTTACGGTGAGGTTTCGATTTTCGATAAGTGTATATTAAGTTATGATTAATCGTTAGGTGATGTCGATTGTAGGTTCATGACTAAGGGGTTTACAGCACGCGAGGTTACCAGGTGTGTACAAACACTACACACACAATATCGGCAATGCCAAAAAGCCGAAAAGCCGAAAGTGGCTAAATGGGCCCGGTGGGCCCTGAGGCTAAGTTTAATGAAATGGTTTGGTTGGTTATACGAATTGAATTAGACATGCATGATACATGATCTAAATTTTTTTTGGGCCTATTTGGCCATATGATGAGACTTGGGCCTGATGGGCCGTAATGATGTAATTTGGGTTTGATGAGCTTTATGGGGACGTAGACAAGTATGCTAGGGTTTATGGACCTTAGGCCTAGTTTGAACAACTCTTAAATTCCATAAGACTTTCTAATAATTAAACATGTCCGTAAACAAGTCGCTGGGTTGGAGTGTGGCAACGGGCATACGCGTGTCTAGGATTGGATCTAGGGAGAGCTTGGTACTTAAGCGGTCCTAGTGGCCCACCTCCTCTTTTCTAGAATCCTACCTGGTGCGTAGTGTCTATTCACTTTAGCCGCAAGGACTTGTTGATGGGCTAAAGTTCATAGCTAAAACCCGAAAGGGACCGAAATACCCCCGATTTGTAAAATTACCAAAATACCCTTACTTTATGAAAGTACCAAAATACCCTTATTTTGCAAAATTACCAAGATAACCTTATTTTGGAAATTTTAAAAAAATACCTCTGTAGGGTATAATTACGAAAATACCCCTGGGTAGTGAAATGACAAAAATACCCCTATGTGACGAATATAAGTTTATGGATGTTACTTGTGTGTTTGATGCATTCATATGATATTTGCTTAGGATGCATATGGGTGGGAATTATGGTACGGAGGAAGATTTGAGGATCGCATGGTCAGATGGTATGGATCCGTGATCGCATGGCCGTATGGTATGGATCCAAAGGAGGCTTTAAGTTAATATTTGATTAGCGCTTTGTTTGCAACATCGATAATCTAGAATCAAGCTACCCTTGGTGTGTAGCGGAGGGGTGGGTCGAGCTAGAATTCCCCACAGGAGTCATAAGGTTGGAAGGGAAATGGTGTGTGTAGCGGATGGATTTTTGGGGTAGGTTTGCATTATTTGTTTATAAATGATACGATGTGATATGAGGTCATTATGGGCTAAAGCCCAAGACCACCGATTTTGATAGGGCTTAGGCCCAATATGAATTTTTGTATGTGATTTGATTGCCAAGGGTTGCACACACTGAGTTTCGAAACTCACACCCTTAATTTTAATGTTTCAGGTAATCCTGAATAGACGGCTCGACGTGGGAGAGGACTCGGAGATGGCCACACTATAAGAGGCTTGAATTTTCATTTAATTGTTTCAAAGTACATGTTTTTATTTACTTAATTTTCGGTGGATGTAACAAGGCCTTATAACTCCTAATTGAATTTATATTTTGGGTTATTATTATTGTTTCAGCTACCCACTTAAGAAATTTCATAAAATTATTAAAGTGTTAATATGGTTTTTGAAATAAACTTTTGTTTTGGGCTTTTGGGCCTTAAATTTTTAATTAGCAAAACCATTTCGAATTGTGTCTTTAATGTGACATTCCAGATTTGGGCCTAACTTCTAGGCCGGGTTTGGGGTGTTACAACCGCAATAAAAAAAAGGTGACAAACTTAACTATCAAGTTATGCATTAAGTCTATGTTAAAAATTAGTGTTACTCAATTCCATGTTATTTGGGGTCTTTGGAGTTACGGATAAAAGTAAAAATTTTTGTGAAAAGATTTCAACCTCACAAAATAATATAAAAAATCATAAACAATTTTTTATTAAAATAAAACAAAATAGTTCAAAATTAAGAAATAATATAATAAATCAAATCAAATCAAATTGTTACTAAAGGATGTAAAACATTTAAAAATTTTAACTCAATCAACTCACCTCAGATGAGCAGATAAAGCCGCTACCCAGCCATATAAATCCACAGGCAAAGAAGCTTCCGTGCAGTTTCGTTTCCCTTAACAATTGTTATCGTAATCTGATGGGGTCCGCTCCTAATCAGTCCCAATACAGACAAGTAGACGACGACCCTGCGGTTTAGCCCATTTTTACACGTATTTAAGTTTCCGTATAAATATTAACGGACTAAATTTATTATTAAATTAATAGAAAAAGCCAGGTCAACACTTCCAATCACTCATCTAGGGGGATGAAGTTTGACCAATCTCATCGTCTTTTGAACATTGATCACAAACACAACATGAAGAGAAAAATTATTTAGAGAAAACGGGTCTACTTATTTTATTGGTTTTAGCTGTAATACCTCCAAAAGGAACCCATAATACCTCCAAAATGAACCCAAGTCAGTTTATACAAGAGGAGAGGTTGTTATTAATGACTCATCCTAAACAACCAACTCAGTTAGCAGATCTAAACTGATACAAACATACTGAAACAAAACTAACAAATTACTCTAATAGACTACTAAACTAGGAGAGTAATCAAATTATTTTCTATCATTTTATATAAAATCTAAAAATATACTTATCTACAATTATATTTAAATCTAAAATATTATAATATTCCTTCACAATTTTATCATTTTAATCAAATCTTATATAATTATTATATCATTTTTAACATTTGTTACATGTGTTTTTTTTCAATGGTGGGAAATAACAACAAAACCCCGCCCACATACCTTCAACATAGTATAATATACCACCGCTGCCCCTCTATTTCAAGTTTACCCTCAAGTTCAGGGACTTTTAATAAATACAATCAACAGAGAAAATCATCCCACCATTGCAAGCACAAAGGGAAGGCTCCAAACAATTACCATTCAACAATACATCTAGTTTTAGATATTGTACGATAAAAAATTTGGTAATGACGACAGATTCCAAGACAGTAGCAGGTTCTTGTTATGCTACATGGAACAACAGTCAACATGAGTGGAAACCATGGGAGAGAAAGCAAACTTACAAATTTGGGGTAACCCAAGTTCGTTTCACTAGCTTTCACTTAGCAAAATAAAGATTTCCTCGTCAGCAATGGCTTCCTTTCCATAGCCCTTTCTAAAGCACTTAATCCACCCCAATCTTTAATGGTTGATCATGCGCCTCTGCATTGTGTTGCAAAATTAAAATAGTTTATCCATTTGAGATGAGATTAACAAATAAAGCAATATATTAAAAGTGATACGTAGCTCATCCTTTTATCAAGAATCAGAAGAGCAATAAATAAGGTGAATAATGCAACCTATAACCTATATAAAATAGATTTATGAAATAACTTGGTATGTGGTAAAGCATCCATCTCCAAATTTGGGGACAATATGAAATTTAATTGAAGTTAAACCAAAATTAAGCCATGAGTGTTCTCACAGCTCTACCACAAACAACTTCTCAGTTACAGGTATTATACGATATTATACGATAAAACGAATATTTGTTTGATAAAAAAAAGCTAACCCATAAATCCAGCTTCTTATTCTTCTTTGGTTTTGTTCAACGTAGACGCCACTAATATTTGTTTATTTGTTCATGTTAATAATTTGATAAAAAAAATCCACAATTCAATGGACCATCTTCCCTCACCTCCTTTAAACTGCTAAAGATATCACATCTACCATTTCGTGAATGATGGCATAGTAGAAGCTTTTGATGAAGCAGAAGGTGGTGCGACCACATTACAATAACTTAGTCATATAGGCTTAGATATAGAGCACGAAATTTGTTTGGGTTTAGATTATCCTGTCCAACCACATCACCTTATTTCTTCCTTTATAACCTTATATCAGTAAAGTTCAACCATTCTAATTATACATATATGTATCAATCAACACACTATCTCTTCTTTTTACAAAAAGGGAGGTCTAATTATACATATATGTATCAATCAAAATTTGTATTTTGATTGATTCAACTGAATTTTTGAATTAAATTAAAAACTTAGAAATATGGTGTAAAATCTGAAAGATAAGCCACAGGAACTAGAAGAAAGCTCTTTAAACTTACAAGCTTCACCATTCTTAATTACTTTTTTTAGATTGAACATTACCTTCAAGTAGTGAAAACAGAGGTGGTTACGGTAAAATCTTCTCCAGGAAGTTCGTTAATCGAGCAATACGAGTACACAGCACACAACAATCTGGCACAAAGCGTAAACATGCCTGCAGTTGCCAAATTTCACTTCGAGTTATCTCCAATGCAGGTAATTATTCTTCAAAACTGCTTAATAACATTTAACCAGGTTTTTACCTTCAATCCTTCTGTTTAACTCCTTTAATAGAATTAAATCAAACACCAATGTAAACAACCAATAACCAAATTTGGGATTAAAAAAATAGAAGCTTTTATTGAACCAAAACTTGCACTAACATTAACTAAATCATTTAAAGACTCAAGCTTTTACTGAAATCAATATAAACTCAGAAACAAACATGGATCGATTAAATGAAGGAAACCCAATTTGGATTATATCAAACGATAGCCAAAAAAAGCAAAAGAAAAAAAATTGAAGCATATAAAATCAATATATGCATAGAATGAAAAATACCCAATTTAGATAATACACAAAAAAATTAGTGATTAAAAAAAAGTGTTACCTTGAAGAAAATTGAGTTAATAAAGGTAGAAAATATTGATGATTTTTTTTTACAATTCTAGGTTTGAAAGTTCTATTCGGCGAGAATAACCATGAAAGCGCGAAAATAAAGCAAAAGAGGCTTCTTAATGGGAAATTTAGGATTAAGGAATTTTGAGTTTGGGGAGGGAAACTAATTGGGAAACGATAGGGAAAATTTGGGATTAAGGAATTTTGAGTTTGGGGAGGGAAACTGATTGGAAAGCGATAGGGAAAATTTGCGAAATTTTGAGTTTGAGTTTGGGGAAAAAATCGGGGTTATAGGATAGTGGATTTAGTTTTTTAGCAGGAAAAAATGGCACCGTTTTATATATGAAAATTTGCGGCGTTTTTAATAAAATGCCACTATAGCTCCATTACGCCACTATTATGCAATTTTAATTTTTTTTCTATTTTTAATCGATATTTTCTTTTTTTTCAAAATTTTGTCTGAGATTACCTTTTTTTTGAATTTTTTATTATATTTTGAGTATTGAACTTTTAACAAAAATATTAAATATTAAATTTTTAAGCTTTTAAGATTTTAATTTTTAATTTTTATTATTAAATTTTAAAATTTAATTATCATTACCAACTCTTTTACTTAATTTCTTTTTCTTTCTTTTTACATCAACATTATTTTTTGAAGTATAGTCTGCATTAGTTGTTTAGATTTTTATATAAATGGCATTTAATTATATGTATACACCTACATCTCGTAATTATATATGAATTTTGGTTTAATGTGTAATTCTAGATGTGAAATTCTAATTGTGGTTTAAATGTATAGTTGAAACTTTAATTTTGATTTAATCATACACATTATTTTAAAATATAAATACATCAATATTTTTTATATTGAATAATTATAAATTTTATGTATGCAATATATAAATAAAAATGATGTTAATATATCAATAATTGTGTTAATATTTTACAAGATATGGATCAAATTAAAGTTCATGTATACAATTGCACACTAAACCATTGTTCATGTATGCTTTTGGGATTTAACCCATTTTGATATATATTTTTTTAAAATAATAATTTACGTTCTAAAAAATCCAAGATTAATCCCTAAATCATAAACCCTAGACCACAAACACCAAAACCTAAACCTCAAACTCAAAATCCCAAACCATAAATCTTAGACTATAAAACTCGAACCCTAAACTCTAAACTACAAATTACCTTAAACCATAATCCGAGACCAACTTTTTGGGAATTCATGTGGCCAATGTTAGTGTAGTACAAAACATATATTTTAATAGCTAACACACTAACCATAAATCCCTCATGAGAGATTTCAGTTTCGAGATTTTGGGTCATATAGCTAACACCCTAAACCTTAAACCCTAAAATCCTAAACTTAAACCATAAACCCTAACTCAAAAACCTAACACATTAACCATTTCCCCCCAAACCCCTAACCCTAAACCCATAAGCCATAAACCTAAACTCAAAACTTTAACCCATTAACCATTTCCCCCTAAACCCCTAACCCTAAACTTTAACCCCTGACCACTAACACTTAAACATTAATACTGGTAAACACTAAGATATTAAACAATATACAATAAACCCAAACAACGAACTTTAAAACACTAAACCCATACACCAAAATAACATACTAAACATTAAACCCTAAATCAATTTTAATAGCTTAATTTGTAACTTAAATGAAAATTTCTAAATTGTTTAGTTAGCAATTTGTAACTTTTCATAATTAAGTAACTAAAATGAAACTTTCTCACTGCTTATAACTGAATTTATCAAAATAAAATATAATTCAAAGCAAGAATAAGAAAAAAAATATGAAAAACGCTAATGCTTAGAACTTTAGCGGCGTTTTTCTAAAAGCGCCGCTAATGATCAGACCTTTAGCGACATTTTTTTAAAAGCGCCGCTAATGCCCAGACCTTTAGCGGCGTTTTCCTAAAAGTGCCGTTAATGATCACACCTTTAGCGGCGTTTTTTTAAAAGCGCCACTAATGCTCAGATCATTAGCGGCATTTTTCAAAAGCGCCACTAATGATCAGACCTTTAGCAGCGTTTTCCTAAAAGCGCCACTAATGCTCAGACATTTAGCGGCGTTTTTCTAAAAACGCTGCTAATGATCAGACCTTTAGCGGCGTTTTCCTAAAAGCGCCGCTAATGCTCAGATATTTAGCAGCATTTTTTGAAAGCGCCGCTAATGATCAGACCTTTAGCGACATTTTTCTAAAAGCGCCATTAATGATCAGACCTTTAGTGGAGTTTTTATAAAAGCGCCGCTAATGCTCAGAACTTTAGCAGCGTTTTCAAAAAAAATGCCGTTATTTATCCTTTTTAGTGGCGTTTTGGAAATAAACGCCACTATTGCTCATTTTTTTACGGCGTTTTCCTTCAAACGCCATTATTGTGTAATATTTGCGACATTTTTCTTTAAAACGTCACTAAAAACACCGCTAAAAGTTTATTTGGTGTAGTGTATTTAAGGGACTCTTTGATTAAGAAGTGTTAAGTTATGATGTGAAATTTTTGTAAAAGTTCCGAATTGTCTGGTAATGCCTCTTAACCCTAGATCGGCGATGGTTATGGGTTAGGGGTATTACATGTTGAGCAAGTTAAGTTCGGTAATGCCTCGTGTCCAGTGTCGGTGTTGAATACGTGTAAGGGGTGTTACATTTAGTGGTATTAAAGCTACAGTTTAGTCGATTCTCGGACTAACATAGCACATGCATGAGTCTAGCTATACATGCCATACATTTTAGTATTTACATAATGATGGTGTGATGTCTCTTGACAATTTAAATTGTGTTTTTATATAGTAAATGGATCCTGATAGAGCTGTGGCGGATGATGTAGACAGTAACGCGCCAGCTCCCACCGAAGGGATTGTGCCAAATGAAAATGAGAATAGACCAACGATTGTGAGTCAGAGGGGAGGAGAAGAGGTTAGGGAAGCCTTTCTTCACATATGAATGCATGGTATACGGAGTTCGTTCGTACGAACCTGAATGCGCAACCCCCTTCACCCCCACCTATTCTTTAGCCCACCCTTGTAGCTCCTCAAGTGGTAGAAGTGGTAAGAAGAGAAAAGCCTCCAGTTAATAGAATCCAGAAACAAGGAGTTAAGGAATTTTGAGCTAGTAAAGATGATGATTTGGAGAGGGTAGAATTTTGGCTTGAAAATACCATCAGGGTATTTGATGAATTATCTTGCACACCGGAAGAGTGCATGAAACGTGTGGTTTCTCTCCTAAGGGATTCCGCTTATCAGTGGTGGATCACCCTTGTGTCAGTTGTACCAAGGGAAAGGACTACATAGGAGTTTTTCCAAGAAGAGTTTTGGAAGAAGTACATTTGCCAAAGGTTTATCGACCAGAAAATAAAAGAATTCCTTAAACTGAAACAAGGTAGAATGACAGTAACTGAGTACGAGCATGAGTTCATGAGGCTCAGTAAATATGCTCGAGAGTGTGTATCCACTGAAGCTATTATGTGTAAAAGGTTTGAAGATGGATTAAATGAAGATATTCGATTGTTTGTTGGTGTCTTGGAATTAAAGGAATTTGTTGTGTTAGTGGACTGGGCTTGTAAAGCCAAGGAGTTGGTTAAGTAGAAAACAAAAGCTGAAACGGAGTCTCGTAACTCAAGAAAGAGACAACTGAATAAGTCAATTCAATCCTCATCCAAGAAGTCAAGAGATTTCACTACTCGGTCAGCTACTTTAGCGGGGTTTCCAGATAGAAGTAAGGGTAAACAGTACTCAGGGTTTAAAGCTCAGACCACTTTAGTTGCGAGTGTTGGGAATGCCCAACCAAATAGACTGGCCCACAGTGTAGTAGACGTCACCCTAGTGAGTGTCGAGCACATGAGAAAGCCTGTTTTAAGTATGGTTCCCAAGATCATTTTATTAGAGAATACCCTGAGATAGTCAAAAAATGAAAAAAAATTAGAGTGCAAGGTCGGGAACTACTACTAGAGGGAAGCAGCAGAGAAACCCGAAAAGTGGAACGAGTAGTAAGAGTACACCCAGAGTAGGTGCAAGATCTCGAGGTAGGCGCTGCGAGACTTATGCCATTCAAGCGCAAGAAAGAGGCGTCATCCCCTAATATAATTACGGGTACATTTTCTCTCTATGATACTAATGTTGTTGCTTTAATTAATTCGGGATCTACCCACTCATATATTTGCATGAAATTAGTATCTAGTATGAGTATGTCTGTAGAGTTTACAGAATTTTTCATAAAAGTGTCCAATCCCTTAGGCAAATGTGTATTAGTTTATAAGGTATGCAAAGATTGCCCATTAATGATTAGAGGTCATTATTTTAAGGTTAATCTCATGCTATTGCCATTTGATGAATTCGATATAATTCTTGGTGTGAACTAGTTAACCGCTCATGATGTGACAATAAATTGTGGAAAGAAATACATTGAACTGAGATGTGAAAATGGGGACACTCTTCGTGTTGAATCAGATGAACAGGACAGATCACCTGTGGCGATCCCTCATATGTCTGCTCAAAAATATGTAAGAAAGGGATATGAAGCATATCTTGCCTTTGTGATGAATACCAAAGAAACTGAGTTAAGAGTTGAATCAGTGTCGATAGTATGTGAGTATCTAGATGTATCCCCAAAAAATTGCCAGGGTTGCCTCCGATTAGGGAAATTGAATTCGGCATTGAGTTAGTCCATGGTACTACACCAATATCGATTGCTCCATACAGAATGGCTCTAACTGAGTTGAAAGAATTGAAGGCACAGTTACAAGAGTTGACGAGCAACGAGTTTGCACGATCGAGTTATTCTCTGTGGGGTGCTCTAGTGCTATTTGTGAAAAAGAAAGATGGTTTCATGTGATTATGTATAGATTATCGGTAGCTTAATAAGGTATCTGTAAAGAACAAATACCCATTGCCAAGAATCGATGATTTGTTTGATCAATTGAAGGGAGCCACTGTGTTTTCCAAGGTAGACTTGAGGTCCGGTTATTACCAGTTAAGAGCCAAAGACTCAGATGTGCTGAAGACCGCATTTCAGACAAGGTATAGGCACTATGAATTTTTAGTTATACCTTTCGGTTTAACAAATGCCCCTGCTATGTTTATGGATTTAATGAACCGCATCTTTATGCCATACTTGGATAAATTTGTTGTGGTATTTATTAATGATATACTGATTTATTCTCGTGATGAGAATGAGCACGCCGAGCACTTGAGGATGGTTTTATAGATTTTATGAGATAATTACTTGCATGCCAAGTTTAGTGAAAGTGAACTTTGGTTCAAATAAGTTGTATTTTTGGGACACATTGTCTCGGGAGATGGAATCCAGTTGACCCAAGCAAGATTTCAACTATTGTTGATTGGAAACCGCCGAGAAATGTATTAGAGGTTAGAAGTTTTCTGATTCTAGCTGGCTATTACAAATGATTTTTCAAGGGATTTTCCATGATAGCGACTCCGATAATGAGGCTGTTATAGAAAGATGTAAAGTTTGAATGGACAAAAAAGTGCCAATAGAGTTTCGAGAAACTAAAGACATTATTGATTAAGGCTCCAATTCTAGTACAACAAGAATCGGGAATAGAATTTGTGATTTATAGTGATGCATCCTTGAATGGATTGGGTTGTGTGCTTATGCAGGAGGGCAAGGTGATAGCATATGCCTCTAGACAGTTAAAGCCACATGAGAAGAATTACCCGACACATGATTTAGAGTTGGTTGCCATTGTGTTTGCATTGAAGATATGGACACACCATTTGTATGGTGAAAAGTGTCGGATATTCACTGATCATAAAATCCTAAAGTACTTGATGACTCAAAAGGAATTGAACTTAAGGCAATGAAGATGGTTAGAACTGATAAAGGACTATGAGCTAGTGATCGACTACCACCCGAGAAAGGCGAATGTAGTCACAGATACCTTGAACAGGAAATCCTTGTTTGCATTGAGAGTCATGAATACATGGATGACTTTATCAGATGATGGTTCTATCCTAGCTGAATTAAGAGCTAGAGTGACATTTCTCTAAGAGATTTGTGAAGCTCAAGAAGGTGACAGTGACTTGCAAGCTAAAAGAGTTCAGTATGAGTCGGGTGTTGAATTAGATTTTTGGATTAATTCTAATGGATGTTTGATGTTCTGAGACAGAGTCTGTGTACTAAGAGATGATGAGCTCATTCGAAAAATTTTACATGAGGCACATAGTGGATGTTTATCTGTACATCTGGGCATCACAAAAATGTATAATGATTTGAAGAAATGGTATTGGTGGCTGAGTATAAAGAAAGATATTTCTAAATTTGTATCTAAATGCTTGATTTGTCAGTAAGTGAAGGTTGAACACCAAGTACCATTAGGTTTACTTCATCCTATTATGGTTCCCGAGTGGAAATAGGACCGCATTACTATGGACTTTGTGATAGGTTTGCCATTGACACCGAGTAAGAAAGATGTCATATGGGTTGTAGTAGATAAACTTACAAAGTCGGCCCATTTCATACCTGTACGTGTTGATTATTCACTTGATAAGTTGGCAGACTTGTATGTTTCATAGATTGTAAGGCTACATGGAGTGCCTTTGTTGATTATATTGGATAGAGATTCGATATTCACATCCCGAATTTGGAAAAAGTTGCAAGAAGCTTTGGGCACAAAGTTGAGTTTTAGTACGGCTTTTCATCCACAAACCGAAGGAAAGTCGGAGAGATTAATACAGATACTTGAGGATATGCTCATTGAGTTCTTGAGTTTCAGGGCAGCTGGGATAAGTATTTACCGTTGGTAGAGTTCACCTATAATAACAATTTTTAGTCGAGTTTGCAAAATGGCACTTTATGAGGCATTGTATGGGCGGAAGTGTCGAACGCCTTTGTATTGGACCGAACTCAAAGAAAACAAGATTCACGAGGTCGACCTGGTTAGAGAAACCAAAAAGAAGGTAAAAATAATTCATGAATGTTTAAAAGCTACTTCGAATAGACAAAATTCCTACTCAGACTTGAAACGGAAAGAGATCGAATTTCAAGTTGGTGATAAGGTATTCTTGAAAGTGTCACCATAGAAGAAAGTTCTCAGATTTGGCCGAAAAGGCAAATTGAGTTCACATTTTATCAGACAGTATGAGATCACCGAGAGGATAGGGCCAGTAGCCTATAGATTGGCTTTACCGTCTGAATTGGAAAAGATTCATGATATGTTCCACGTATCTATGTTATGTCGTTACCGGTCAGATCCTTCGCATGTGATTACACCGACAGAGGTTGAAATTCAACCCGATATGACTTATGGTGAAAAACCTGTTAAGATTTTGGCATGAGAAGTCAAGCAATTAAGAAATAAAAGTATAGCTCTTATGAAAGTACTATGGAAAAGACATGGGCTAGAAGAGGCTACATGGGAGCCCGAGGAGGTTATGAGAAACCAATATACAAACCTTTTTACCGATAAGATTTTCAGGGACGAAAATCCCTAAGGGGAGAGAATTGTAACAGCCAGATTTAAGGCCTAGTAAGAATAGTGGTTGTGAGACCACAAATCTGAAGTAGAAATATGTGTTTTATGACTTTTATGAGGCTTATGATATGTTTGCATGATTGTGTGAAAATTTCATGAGGAAATTTTATTAATTAGTGATCAATTTGTCCATTAGGACTAAATTGCAAAGATTAGAAAATATGAGATTCTAGAAGGTTTAAATATGACATAGCATTAGAAAAGTTACTAGAGGTCCTTATTTAGCAATTAGACCAATATATGTCAAGATGGACAAAAATAGACATAGGAAGGAAAAATCTCAAGAAAGGGGCCTTAAGGGCATTTTTGTCATTTGGTTAATTAATGAATTAAAAGGGAAAATAAGTTAAAAATGGTGTCCATCTTCTCTAAGCTTGGTCAAAAATCACAAGGACTCCATAGCTAGGGTTTTTTCATCTTTCAAGCTTGATTGTAAGTACCTCTTAGCCCCGTTTTTTATGTTCTTCGTATTTTTGAGATCCTCGTAGCTCGATTTAGCTATTTCTAGCTATATTTTGAGCTAAGGTTCATGTTCAAAATTTTACCCATGTATGACATGCATGTATTTTGATGATTAATGGAGGAATATGAAAGTTTGATGTATGATAAACATTTTTTCTAAGTGATTTCCATGAGAAATTCATAAAAATGACTAAATTGTAAAAGTCATGAAAATGGTCATACATGAGTGAATTAGTGGAAATTAGGGGCTGTTGTAGTTGAGAAAATAATTCAGCTAGGCTTAAAATCCAAAGAAATGGAATGAAAATCATTTTATGAGCCTAGGGGCAAAAGTGTAATTATGTGAAAGTTTAGGAGCAAAATCGTAATTTTTCTAAAGTATGATTCATGGGTTAATTTAGTCAATGTGAGTATTAAATAAGTGAAATTGTTATTATAGATCAAGAAACATGAAGCCTGGACTGAAATCGAGGCAAGAATAAGGTTGTGGACTAAATCGAACATCCACACACATTTTGAGTACCGAGGTAAGTTTGTGTGAAATTAAAGCTACATAATGTTTTTATATTTTTAATTGCATGATATTATGAGAAACGAATATTATTTCTATTAAAATCAACTAATGATGCCTCGATGAGAATAAGATGAAAATATGTTATGTTGAAGTCCCGATTGAAGATTCGGAATAACAAGGATACCTATGTCGCAACATGAGATAAGGAAGGTCCCGTGTAAGACCATGTCTGGGACATGGCATCGGCACCGAATGTAGGTCCCGTATAAGACCATGTTTGGGACATGGCATCGGCACCGAATGTAGGTCACGTATAAGACCATGTCTGGGACATGGTATTGGCACCAAATAAAGAAGGTCCCGTGTAAGACCTTGTCCGAGACATGGTCTCAGAACTAAAGGAAGATCTCGTGTAAGACCATGTCTAGGACATGGCATCTATATCGAGATGTGAGATCTCGTGTAAGACCATATCTGGGATATGGCATCGGCATTGAGATGTGATCCCATGTAAGACCATATCTGGGATATGGCATTGGCATCGTGATTCATGTATGATGAGATTGAGTATCCTTTAATATTCCGAGTAGTTCAACGGGCCAAGAGCTAAGTTTATGTGCAGGTGACAAAGGGCTAAGTTTATGTTTAAAAGGTATAAAAGTGCTAAAGTTATGTGATGAGGTGATACAGGTACCCATGAGTAACTTACGAGAAATGAATGCAAAATGTAATATGTAAATTGGTAAGAGTATGCATGAGTAAGTTATCTTGATGTGTTTGAGAAATTGTGTATTATTCAATGAGATGAATGGATTCTATTATAAGTCTCAATGTTGCAATTTATTTCATGCAAACTTACTAAGCTTTATGCTTACCCGTCTCTTTTCCTTTTTCTTTTTTCCTTGTAGTATCGCCAAGCTAACTCGGGGATCGTAGGACGTCGGAGTTCGGATCTCACTACCAACTATTCTTTTGGTATAGTAAAGTTGATTTATTTTGGGTGTGGCATGTATAGGAACTTGGTCATTTTGTTATGTCATATTTGGTAGCCAAAGTGTTGGCTATTATGGTTACTCATTCATTTTGTAAATGGCCAATGGAAATTGGTCAATACTTGTTAAGTTTCATATATTCAATTATGTTAAGATTCACGAAGTGTAAATTCACGCAATTGATTTAGTGAAATGTGAAGTGTATGCATGATAAATTAGTGATTCTTCTTAGTGTATTATTGCTATGTTATGTGTCGCTTGTGGTGGTAAAAGTGTGTTTTTTTTAGGGTGGCAATTGGCTTGGTAAAAAGCCTTCTAATTGTCCACACGAGTAGACACACGGGCGTGTGTCTAGGCCGTGTGTGACACACGGTCATCCCCATGGGTGTGTTGATAGGTCGTGTGTCCCCTACATCAAATTTGCAAAAAATCAATTCGTCACACGGGCCAGCACACGGGCGTGTGACTAGGCCGTGTGCCCCTAAATGTTTGCTGACGTAATAAACAGAATACTAACACCATGTTTGGTTGGGGGGAATAGGAATGCATTCCCCATAATTCGGTGGGCCCACCACCAAACCAACGTTTGGTTGGCTGTAATGCTATTACAGCCTGATTCCATTCAGGCCTTATTACGGCTAAAGGCTGTAATAGCCATTCCTTGCCCATATCTCTGAATAGCTATTACGTTAGCTATCTTTTTTCCATTTTCCAAATTTTGCCCTCCTTCGTCTTCTCCTTCATCTCGCCTCAAACTCTCTCCTTCATTTCACTTTGCAATTTATCGGTCCAACGTTGCTAGAGCAAAAGATGGACAGATGAGATTTCTCTACAAAGAACGGCGTTATTTTCTTGCTCCTCCGATGCTCCTCCCATCATCGCTTTCCTTGAATCCTTCCGGTACTAAAACCAAACCCATTTCCATCTCTTTCTATTTTGTTCTTTTCACCAACCAAAAAAATGTGTTTGTATTGCGATTTAAAGGCACCATGGGAGCAAAGGAAAGATGTAAGAAGTGCAAGCTTTTTGCTTATAAAAATTTGAAATAGATCTATAAGGCCGCTTGTTGAAGAAGAAGCGGATCAATGGCGAAGGAGTTCAAGGATTCAATTTCGAGCAAAGGCATGGAAAGGCGAGGGTGAGAGTGGGCGAGTTTGGAGGAGCAAAGATGGATGTCGCCACTTCTTGGTCGATTGGAATGTTAGCATCACTTACTTTCCAATTGCGTTGCCGCTTATGTCCGCGATGACAACTCGACATCGTCGCTACCGACACCATGAAAATAATGTAAGCTTAAACCGCTTTCCTTTTTCTTTTATTAGCTAAATCGTGAAGCTTTTTTCATTTTAAGTATTGTAATTCTCTATCGCTTTTAGTTCATGATACTTCTTATGCTCGCTCTGTTCACTCTTTACTATATTTCTTTTCAAATTTCCCAACCTTTTGCCTAGAGAGATACTATAAAATTGGGACGGAAAATGAGAAAAAATACGTATTTTATTTTATTGACATGCTTGGTAGGAAATATGAAAAGTGGATATGGATTGCTTGTGGTGGTTGAAAACCAGAGAGAATGGAATTAAAATTTTAAAATAATAAACAATCTTGTAAATACAACACACTCTTTGAATTCAGTTTAGAAATCACTTGGGAGAAAGGATTGGGGGGGGGAGAATGATTATGGTAATGTATCTCCTATAAAATTAATCTTCAAATGATAATTTCTTAAGTATTTATCAATATTTACATCATGTTGATTGAGAAATTCTCCGTATAATAGCATTGTTGCTACGTCATCCGAGTAATTGTTGAAATTCATACGGGTTTATGTCAAAGCAAAGGAATCTTCGAAACAACTTTCAGCAGAGGAGTTTGCTATTCTACTTGGCAAGCACTTCACATCATTTTATCCATGTGTAGTTTCTTGATGCTTACAAATTTATTTTAATCTTATGAAGAAAGTAGTCGAGTCGGATGATTCCTTCTCTTTCTTAGTATGAGGATAATTCAGTTTGCTTTTCAAGAGGGTAACGTATTCCCATAGAGACTTCGAATTCATTTTCTTTTGTACCCTAAAATAATATACAAAGCATTGTTGGGTTCATCAAGTCCTTTTAAAATAAAGTATATCGTTATTTGTTTGCTTTTAGCCACGCTTGATGAGCATTTCAAGAGGAATATACTTCTATATGTTACCTTAAAATTGTCGGTGATGTCTATGTATGAGTGATGGAACTTTCTTTCTTGACCTTCATCTCATTATTTTAAATAGAGCTTCAGCTTGACATTGGATTAAATCTGCTTCTTCCTGTCACACTTTCCATCTCTTTTTCATGCATACTTCTACAAATTTATGCATATTTAAATGCTTCTCTGTGAATTTTTTTTATTAATAAACTTGATATTGAGTAGTTTCTTGTGAGTGTAAAAAGTGCCTATGTCATAATATTTTGGTATTTGTTGAGCAGATGACTTATATAAACTTGATTTGGTAGTTGACCATCTTGACAAGTTTCTTGATTCCTTTTAGGTCTTTTCTTTTTGAAGCATTAAGCTCTATGTATATCACTTGGTGTACCAAATTAATAGTTCCGCATAACGCTTGCTATTTGAATGACGATATGTTTGTTATCACTTTTTGTAGGTTTTACCGCAATAGTAAAGATAGTGGAAAAGCCATGGGAACGCATTTACCAATGGTCAACCACATGAACATGGTTAGTCTTCCTCACTTTTGGCGAGGTTGCGTGGTTCGCATAATAACCGATGAATATCTTTTGGGATCAACTTCCATCAATTGTTCCACTTGATATTTGTTTTGGTATCTTATTTATTGAAGGCTTTAAACGGGATCTCAAAAGCATACAACTGAAGTGATTGTACTGAAGTCGGTGTTTTACAAATGACTTACGTGTTGAAGGCCTTTCTTGTCAAGACAACCTGTAAAGTTGTCGATCTTTTTTATGATAGGTTGGTTCTTGTATTTTTAAATATCCCTTTACGAAAGCGGAAAAAAGGCATCTTCTTGCAAAAGTAATTATATTTCTTAACATGGTCTTGTCTCCAGGGAATATAAAATTGTTGCAATTTCTATAGTTTTCCTCCTAGTTTTTTGTTTTTGCTATACAAGCCGCTTGTTGTTTCCTCTCCAATGCTATTTAGAAATTGCAGTATCCATTCATTATCAAGATATAACTTTGAAACGCAGTTCCATGGTAGCAGAAATGAAATGAGCATCTGTAAATTCAAATGTAGCCATTATTAATGACCTGTATTTAGCAATAATGAGACCTTCATCTGCTTACAGACTTTAATGGGAACAAAATTCACTTAGATTATGGTAGTCAAGCAATTAGATTTTATGTTATAATTCTCAGATGGATCTTTTTGGTTACATTGCAAAAGTGCCCTCTAAAATGTTATTGAAAATTTACAAAACACTTGCTCCCAAAAAGAGGCTAACAGAGGAGCAGAGAAGGGCCGATCCAAAATGTCGAAGCGAGGTAAATTTATCTATTGCATGATGTTTGTTTTAAACAAATGATGTTTATTATTTATCTATTGCATCGTGTTACCCGTCTCTTTGGTATATTTGATTTAGTTGTTACCATGTAAAACTATTAGTATTTCTGTGGTTTTTTTTTTGGAACTTAGTTTGGGTTTTTATCTATATGTTTGCAAATAATGCTGGTGTCATTGTCAATCCCAAGGGAGAAATGAAAGGTAAACCAACCCCTCTTCTTCATTCTACATACCTAGTTAGGATAATATTTGCTTGTTGAATTGTGGGGTTTCAAATGAAGTGTGTCAAAGTCAGATATGAAATTAAAGTACATGTTTGTGTGTCTAAATTCATTGTAGTAAAGAATGCAATTTAGAAATCTGGGTTATCTTCTTTAAACGTATGTTTTTGTTTGGTTGGTTCTGTCAGGGTCTTAGCCTATTGATTTGCAGTTTCAGTGGCAGAAAGTTATTTGTTGTTGCATTGTTGGATTTGATCTTTCAAAGCTCATTACGTTCATTGATTTGGTAATTACGGGATCTGCTATCACCGGTCCCATTGGAAAGGAGTGTCTCACATTGTGGCCTAGAATTGCAAGTGCTTGCCAATGCTATTGTTTGAAAGGTTTCCATGGTTTTGTTTGCTCTGTAGCTTTGATGTTATCTTTCAATTACTTACAACGTGTTTTGAGAGATTTGGACCGAGATGATGTTACATCTAGTTGCCTAAAACTTATTCCCGGTTTCTTTTTATGGAATTACAACAGTTTTAACATGCTTCCATCTTTCTTTTTCAGCTTTTAAGTAGAACTCAACAAATCCTCTAAATGTGATTGACTTTTGAACATCACAATTGTTCTTATATACCTATTTGCATAGTCACAATTGTTCTCTTCATCCGTAAAGCCTCGTAACTTGGGGACCCATTCTAGCATTCCTCTGATTCATTAAAAGTTGTTTTGTTTCCTTGTTAGCATATAAATTCCTAGATTTAAATGCCATAAACTGCTGTTTTAAATGAAGGGAAGTTTGGTTGACATTTTTTAAATGAAGGCTTAGATAAGTCCTACCAGTTGAACTTCCATGGTGTCTGCATGCCTTTTTCTTTTTGGTTTTAAAATGGGGGTTGGGAGGCAACAGAGACTACTTGGAAGTATTTGTCAAGAATATACCTTGTATTTCAACCGAGAGTATTTGTCAAGAAAGTTGATTGTCTTTGCATGAACTTGTGTTTGTTTTAGCCATGTGACAAATTTAGTATGGTTCAATGAGCCATGTAACTTGCTATTATCCTTGTATCTTTGCATTTCTTTCAGTTTGATAAATCACATTTCTTTGCATAGTTTAAAATTATTTTTTGTATTGTAGCAAGTTATCAAGAAAGTACTCAATGTAACAAAGCAGCTCAAGGGAAACACTATAGACCAAGAATATAAAAGAGAAGCTCAATTACATCTGATCTAATGACTTAATAATCAAGTGTCGATGAATCAATGTTTATTAATAATAATTTACAAAGGAGCCAACAAATGTCTCAACTCTTCAATTTGGTAATCAATAAATAAGCATCCAATGATATATTTCATACTAAAATTCAACAAATATAGGGCATAATTTTGGATGCCTAATCTTTTTAAAATCGGCTCCCCAACTTTTAACCTTAGAAACATAATGCTTAAATTACTTCTACCGTAAAATATGGGCTTCACTATTAGGTACTAAGTACCATAGTTAGCCAAACAATTTAATCTTTCCGAATTTTCAATCAAATTCGAATGAGACTCGTAATGAATATTTTCAAGGATATATAATTTTGACAAAAAAATACGTATGGTGTCCTCCTATTTTTGAGAAAATTTGAATAAAAAAACTGCATTGATAAATGCCGGAAAACCAATTTCTAAAACTAATGGAGATAGATTTAATAATGAAATCATGTAACTTTTGTTAATATATGAATATTATGCTTGGATGTGAAATATAATTCTCAAGTTAATTAATTACTTCTAATATTTTTTTGTAAAGTAATTAAATTATTTGTTTCAATAATGATATTTTAGCACATATATGTATTGCAGTTTAAAAATAATAAAATAAATTATATATATTTTATAGTATTATATATTAAGATTTTTAATTCATATAATAATAATTATATTAAGCATGTTATTAAATTATATTTTTTATTAAATTATATTTAATAATAATTATGTTAAAATATGATTAAATTATTTATTATTTTTATTAAATTATTTTCAATAATAACCTTAATAACAATAACAAAAACAAAAATCATTTACCTAACAAAAATTCGCTAAGGGTATTCGGTCATTTTAGTTCTTTTCCTTATGCTATTACAACATCATTCCATTCAACCAAACACAAGAATTACATTCTGACTCTATTCCATTCCATTCAACCAAACAGTTGAATTACTTATTACAGCTCTATTACATTACACCTCTATTCCATTACATCTCTATTCCATTACAGCTCTATTCCATTACAGCGAACCAAACGTGGTGTAAGGTTTTCACACACAGGTGAGGACACGGGTGTGTCTAGGCCATGTAAAAGACATGGGCCATAGACACGGGCATGTGCCAGGCCATGTGAAAACCCCTGTAGGTTCGAAATGAAAAATAAAATCCACACGGGCTAGGGACATGGGCGTGTGTGACCACACGGCCTGCCCACACAAACGTGTTCCATTCCATACGAGCATGTGGCCCTGTTTTAGGCAAAAAAATTCTAAGCGTGCAAAAGTCTCCGGTTTAGTCCCGAACCATTCCGCATGTATGTTTAGGGTCTTATAGACCCATAATAGGGACGTTATGAATATGAATGAAAAAGTTTTAAGTTGAAACGAAATTTTATGGTCCGATGATGTATGCTGAGCAAGTTAAGCTCGGTCATGCCTCGTATCCGATTCCGGTGTTAAATACAGGTAAAGGGTGTTACATTAACCCTGATAATGTATGAATAGCATGTTTTTTACTGTATGATTTTTGAATGATTATCGTTTAAAGAAATTTGAATTGATATAGCATTATTCTGTTTTGTTATGTGTTTTAGCATCTTGTAACCCTAATCCGGTGATAGAGACGAGTAAGGGGTTGTAACACCCCTTACCCGTAATCCATGCCAGAACCGGGCCCAAGGCATTACCGGATAAAAACCATATGGTCGCCACTTAGGCTCATCGATTACTCTCTTAAATCATCTCTACAACCTCAATCTCAACTTACGAGGCCTCACTCATACACGCAAGACTCTCGAGACCCTTTCGAAAACTTCTACGATTTTAAAAATTTCTTAACCTAAACAGGGACTACACGCCCGTGTGAGGTGAGACACGCTCGTGTGACATGCCCTCAACCTATAAATGAAAACCCAAGCATTCTTCCAATGTTCCACGGCCAGAGCACACGTCCGTGCTCACCACCCGTTGTGAACACTAACTTCACCACATAGCCTGAAGTCTAGACACACGTCCGTGTGGCTATCCCGTGGCCTATACTACTCGAATCTATCAAAGAGACACGGCCAAGGCGCATGCTCGTAGGTTGGCCGTGTGTTACACATGGCCTAGACACATGCCTGTGTGCCTATCCACATGGACAAGAACAAAGCTATGTGCTAAGCTCTTTCCACCACTCAAGTTTATACAACATATACTTATTCAACTCATCCATAAACAACTCAAACACAAACACAATCTCACATGGATAACTACATCTTTCCATATAATAAAGAAGCCAACAACTATGGCATTATACAAAAATATATATACATCCATCTAAAGGCCAACACATCTTAGCCATTTACAACAAAATTCACTAACTTATCTAGCCTCTATACATGCCATATAAAAAACATTTAGTCTAATGTACCAGAGTGAGCTGATAGTGTGGGCGATCTTTCGATTAATCCACGTATCTTGATTCAACCCTCTTTCTCTATAAGACAAGGGAAAGAAAAGGAGTAAGCCTTCAGCTTAGTAAGTTTACACATAAACAATTTAAGCATTCTAGTATAACTATACAACAATCAGCATTATACTACCAAATAAATTCACATCCACAATTATGCTTACTCTTTCTAACCCTTACCACATTTCCAAAACATTATCAGTCATATACTCATAATCATTGACATGCACCCCTGCATTCGATACCACATTTACTCGAAAATACAACACATCATTTTATCACACTAATACATCCACACAGCTAAATTACTCGGTGGTTTCCCACTCAGCCCACAACAATCACGTAATAAGGTAGTATCTCACATAGCCTACCAAGAGGTACTCATAGTGGTTTCGCACATAGCCCACTAAATAATATGCTTAACTATGGTATCGCACACAGCCCATAGTTGTTAAGTATTAAGGTGGTATCGCACTTAGCCCACCATCAAATATTATCACTACTCATCCACATATCTACTTACCCATTCATTCATGATATCTACCACATTCATTCCATTTGAACCACATAGGTTCTCAATCATTCTCATTCATTTTCATTCATGCTACACACTAGCTAGCATTAAGAATGTATAAGTAGAACGCATTGATTACACATAAACTTACCTCAGTACTCAAAAAGCATAAAAATGTGCAGTTTAGTCCACCACATTGCTCTTGCCTCGGTTTCGACCCGGGCTTTGTCTTTCTTGATCTATAATGATAAATCAACTCGTTCAATACAAACATTGACTAAATTGACCATTATCTCATACTTTAGCAAAATTACCATTTTGCCCCTAAACTTTCTCATATTTACACTTTTTGGACCAAGACTCGTAAAGTGATTTTCATTCAACTTTCTAGCCTTTCATGCATAGCCTAACCATTTACTCAACTAAAGCAAACATCAATTCTCACTAAACCCCACATGTATGACCAATCTCAAGACTTTCACAAACTAGTCCCTACATGCATTTTTCATGGAATTCTATTAGCAAAAGATGTTTCTACTACATCAAGCTTTCATATTCTTCCATAAAATATCAAAATACACGCATGTCATACATGGGTACATTTTTGAACATCCATCTTAGCTCATCATATAGCTAAAAATAGCTTACTCATGCTACTAGGACTTCAAAAATACGAAGAATATTAAAAACGGAGCTAGAATACACTTACTAGGTAGCTTGAAAAGTTGAAGAGCCCTAACAATGGCTTCTCTCAAATTTTCGGTAGCCTTGGAGAAGAAGATGAATGAAAATTCTATCATCTTTTTTCCCATTTAATCATTTAATTGACAAATGACCAAAATGCCCTTTTATCCAACTTTCCAATTTTAACCTATTCATGCCCAATTTTGTCCAAAAATTAGAATTTGGGAAATTACTATTTAAGGACCTCTAATTGGTAATCCAAAGCTATTTCACACAAATAGCTTCTAGAATATCACATTTTGCAACTTTTTTAATTTAGTCCTTTTGGAAAATTCAACCGCAATTTGACAAAATTGCTTCATGAAACTTTCACACTAATCATGCAAACATGGCATAGACCTCAAAAACTCATACATATACCTCAGATTTGTGGTCTCGCACCACTATTCTGACTAGGCCCTAAAGCGGGATGTTACAAGGGTGTCACATAATCATGATATCCAACCCTGGGTATCATAATATCACTGTCTTAAGGGGAAAAATGACATCAGGGGTAGTGTTTGTCCAACGGAAGCACCAATTAGAGGAGACCTATTCAAGGGCATTTTGGTCACAAAATAGGGGTACAAAATTGCTACTAAAACAACCAGTTTTGGCTAAGGAGAGAGGGATACACAAATTAGCTTTAGTTTATCTTAGTTTCTTCTTTAGTTCTCTTAGGTTTTCTTCTCCAATTTTTAGGGTTTTTTATTCTTATCTTCCATAGTTGTAAAGTCATTTTTTTGCAACTTTTCTTCTTGCTCTTGTTTTTCTTGATGTTAGTTAAGTTAGTTATTATTGTAACTAAGGTTTATTTACATTTTTAGCCGATCCTTTACTTGAAATGACATTACAGCCTTTTGTTTGATATATTTCAGCTTCATTTAGTTTAATAAGTTAAAGATTTCAACTTTTATGTTTCTTGCACTTCATTTTTCTATTGAATGTTCATCTACACTTTTCTTTTAAGTTTCATATATTAAAAATCTAAACTTTCATCTTTTTCTCAAGCTTTATGTTAATGGATGTCATTTCATTTCCTTGCATGTTGTTAGCTTAGTTTTTAGTGTGGATAACTAAACTCTAAGGGGGTTGGTTGATGGAGATATGTGTAAGTTGATTTTTGGATAAGGAACTAAGTTGCAAATAGATTGGACTAAATTGAATAAACCTAAAAACTTAGGATTGACGCCCCTAAGAGAATATTTAGGCAAGTGAGATCGAGAGGTAATCTTGTTGAGCATCAATTCATTAGTCCTGGGTCAATCGGTGAGATCAAGAGATAAACCAGACTAATTCGCCTAATTTGGTAAAGTTGAGATCGAAAGGTAAAATGGAACCACTTTTGGAGTTTAAGCAATTTAGATCCCTAATTAGAATATTAGTGAACCACATCAAAATCAATCAACCATCGTTTTTTATTCATAGGTTAATTTAGAAACTTTACACATTTTACAATTTAGTCCTTGTGTTAATTAGTGAGAAATTAGTGTAATTATTCTTGATTTCAAGGCTTGTCATACAATAATGTTTAGCAATTAGTTCGTTAGACTCCTTATTTTGCATGCTTGTTGCTATAATTTACTCAATCGCCAACTCTCTTGGGTTAGACCCTCAGAGTACTCCCTACCCTGTTGTACAATTATATTAAAAACGGACATGTCACACTTGCAGACATCGCACGATAGTATAGTTTCCAGTCCTTTGTTGTTTTTAGTGTTGATTTCTCTCTCATCGTTCACGAGGGTGGCGAGGGAGGCAGTTAACTGCCAATATTTTTATTGCATTCTTTATGATTCTTTTACTTGTGATTCTTTTATTTATTAAATTTGAAATTTGTAAACATATATAGATTCTTTTATTTATTAAATTTGAAATTTGTAATAAATAAAAAAAAGCCTAGATTAATGTATTATTTCGTACTTACAATTTACATTACCGAAATTAAATATTTTAATTTAAGTCGTCAGCTCGGGTTTACAATTTTTTTTAGTTCAAATCGTTTCATAATATAATTATTAAGTATTTGTATGAAGTTTTTATATTAAGATTTTGTCAAAAATTTATATCAAGTCAAAAATTGCTCCCAATATCAAGAGTTTTGAGGTTCGGTATTTTGAAAATTAAAGAGAAATTGCACGAGGTGGAAGTATAAATAACATGATAAATTTGTTAATGGAACATATACAATTTCATAATTACAAATATTGTATACATTATGAAATTTACAAGTATCAAAATTCATGGGAACTCGGAGTTATCCAGGGGTGTAATGTTGTGACGCCCTTCGTCGGCGTAGGGGTTGATCATTGCAATCCATATCCTTCTTACCCGAACCGACATGCTCATCATCCATGAACGATCCAAGATGTGTATTCAACAAACTCGAATAATCCTATATCGGATCAAAGGTTTGCCTGAGGAGTGGAGTATTGCGAATACGGGGGTGCCATGCCAAACATATCATCCATCATTGATTATTGATGTTGCTGATCATTAGAATTGCAACTGGACTTGTAACATCCTGAATAGGGCCTATGCATTTCCAGTTTAATTGTATGAAATGACAAGTTTCAAGTACTATGAATAAATTTGTGAAACTTTTGGAAACCTAGAAATGCATGGAAATGAAAATGAAAATGGAAATGGAAATGGACATTTTTGGAAACTTAGACATTTTTGGAAACTTAGACATTTTGGAAACCTGAACATTTTGGAAACCTAAACATTTTGGAAACCTAAACATTTTGGAAACACGAAGATGTAAGGAAAATGGCAAGTTATAGAGCATGTGAAAATTTTAGGAAACTTAGAAATAAGGCCTAATGACAAAATTTAAAGCCCAAAATGGGAGATAAGGGCGGAGGGCCTTAAAAGAAAAAGTTGGTGAATTTTGACATACAATAGAGCTTGGAAAAGTGGCACGAGGTGTCACTAAGGGTTTATGGAATGGCATGAGTTCAAGTCACTTGGAAAGCAATTTTGAAAGTTTAATTTTGTTTCCCAAGGCTAGGGATGGACTGCACATGCTTGCTTGAAAGGGAGAGTTTTATTTTATTAAAACTTGTCAAATTAAAGTGATAAATAGAGGATTTATTTTGCTAAGATAAATAAGGAATTAAAGGATGGATTAAAGGTTATTTTAATTTAATAAAGTGATAATTAATGGAGATTAAATTATCACTTGGGAGAGTAGTGGCCAAGTTTTGGACTCTTGGTCTAGCAGTTCAGTTAAAAGAGGAAAAGAGAGACTTTTCTCTCATTCACTCCACTTGCCAAATTTTGCTCTCCCTTCTCCCTCTCATTGTCAAACTTCCCAAAGAAAGGACTCCATCTTTTCTTTTCCTTCCTTTTCCATTGCCTAGTCAAAACTTTTCTCTTCCAATCTCGGTTAGATCTCCATAGCGGATTTCAAGAACTCCAAGACAAGGAAACAAGTGATTGAAGGTTTCAAGGTAAGTAAGCCATTCAATTTTCTTTCTTTCTAGTTGCCGAAAGTAAAAGGCTTAATTCCTATTCTCTTTAATCATGGCCGAATATACAAGGGATCTCGGGTTTCCACCATCGTTGAACATAAAGATCAAGGATCTAAGGTAAGAACAATTGATTCTTGTTCTTTTAAATCAATTTAAACAAGGCTTAAGAAAATAACCTCTCTTTTTGTCTATGGCCGAATGTTAGAAGAGGAGTTTCGGGATTTCAGATCCGAGGAAAATTAAGGTAAGACACATTCGGCAAAAGGCCATCTACCAATTATTAAGTTAGATCAAATCTAACCTATGATCTTTAGGGATTTCGACAGATATTCAAGACAAAAAAGGGAACTTTCGGGATTTGGAATCTCTAAGGTAAGCCTCTAAAATATTCGGCTAAGGGTTGTATGAGTATCTAAATCCATTCCTTAATTTTGAAAAGCGAAAAACTAACCATATTGAACTACAAGGGTTGGCGAATATCAAGTAGAGGAAAACCAAACTTTGGGATTCGTTTAATCACCAAATCGGCAAAGGTGAGTTTTTCCTTACAAATCCTACTAGGATTTGGTTTTGTTTAAAAGGGTTTATTAATGTGTGTTAATGGATGGGCGAATATAGGGATTAATAGATCTAAAAATTAGATCGGATTCTCGAGAAATCAAGGAACCTATTAAGCGAAAAAGGTGTGTACCCTTACTATTCTTGATATATTATGGTTAAATATTTTAATATACGATATGAATAATAATATGAATGTGGCTATGTACCACACATGTGACAAAAAGTACCAAGGTACGTTTCCTACTTCGATAGTATTGTGATAAAATGTTATTTTAATAACATGCGAATATATGAATATGAACATGAAATTAAATTATGCTATATATATATATACATGTTTTGGGGCATTCGGGATTTATGTTAAAGGGGAGAACAGTGTTGACTTGGTCTCACCAACTAAATATGTCGACTACGGTCACATTGCGAAATCTGGTAACCGGTTACAATAGTGTCTAATGACACAACGTGGAGAGTAGCGGATGGAGGGTCGACTTAGTAGTCCCCACTTGCAGCAAAGTTGGTACGGTGGAGAGTAGCGGATGGCTTATAGGTTTTGGGTTTGGGTTGCATCACAATTTCGTTATATTATGGACTTGATGATTTGAACATGAATGCCCGATTTATTGAATGATAGTATTGTGTGCACATTGAGTCTGTTGACTCACCCCATTGTGGGAATTATTTTTCAGGTGATGATCAGTGACGGACCGGGCCGGTAGACCATGAGGAGACCATGCATCACTTGAAGAATTTATTCAGAATTTGGACTTTATTTAATTTTAATACTTTTTTTTTATTTTATTTTGGGTTTTCTTGATGTAATAAGGCCATAAGGCCCAGTGGATTATTCTTTGTTTTTACATTACTTTTTAATATTTTGCTAAGAACTATTTTGGACATGTTACATCGAATTGGATTTTCAAGATTAAATAAATGGGTTTTCAATCTAAGCCCAACTCAAATAATAGTTTTTCTAAAAGTCTAAAATTTTCTCTAAGTATCGAATGTTTTTGAGATCGGTTTACTTTAGGAACATACCAGATCCGGTCCAGGCTCGTGGGCCGGGTGTGGGGTGTTTCAGGACTTCTCCACCTGATATGCATAGCTTTAGGACCCTAGACCAAAGATCCCAACCTACAACTTTGAATGGTGAGAAGTACCCTCCGATTGTGGATATGACCTCGGAGGTTGGGGCTCAGGCATTACCAAAGTTTGGGTAAAACGAGACGACTGACCTTGGTGACCCCATTGTTGACTCGATCCGTCATGTTCCCTCCCTCGTCGGTGAATGTGTTTGAGGACTACCATCAGTTAGCCCCCAAATAAATAGGGCAACATGTTCTCCAAGTACCAATGTAATATATTGTTGATGTTCGACTGCCCACTGCTTTCATTCTTTGACCCTCTTATTTATCCCGTGGACATTGTCGAATCTATGTGGAATGTCTGAAACATCTTGTACACACCCAAATTGTCACATAACTCAATCAGCCCACTCCACCATTGAAAACTTCAACACTAGTGCGTTGACGCACCACATATGTGCATGTTCGTGAACGCACGGTGGAATGATAACCACAACGTTTGATGTGGAACATAGCATCCACACGAACTGTACAATATTTAACATAATGATAGTTACATAAGTCAAATAACATTATCAAAGTAATTCAATAAAATTAATATAACTTAATTAAAAATTTTATTACTTTCTCCACTGTGTATGCCTCTATCAGTTGGCGGTAGACAACGAGTGTCTCCCACTTCCCAATACCAGGACATGTATACCATCTGAAAACACGTTAAAAGATTTCAAAATTATTATGATTAGTACAAATAAAAATCAACTTTAGCAAAACAATACCTGACATAAATAGCAAATCCACCAACATCACGAGCAGCAACATGGTAATCTACAACTGGGTATAAACTCTGCAGACCAGTGATTAGTCATCAGTACCACATGAACCATCTCATTTTGGACCTTTCATTACTGGATATGACAGTAGCTTAAATTATCATAGGAAATAAATAAGTTCAATCATTTTTAACTTACATGGAACATATCCTAATCAACTTACATAAATTCTCCGAGGAAAAGAGTGTTCTAAGCAACTGAAGAAATGAGGATAGTGTGTAAAGCAAGGTCACGAGGATAAAAGTCATCAAAAGCTCTAACAACAGTGGTCTGCTTGTACTGTAGATTCCATCAGTGTTATGGCACATATTTGCTATGCATCCATGGTCTGGGAAGTTTCGGGAAATTGAGGTTTCAAGGGCCTGAACACAACTACGGGTACGAGATACTCTACCACCGTGTCCAGCACCAAGGGTCTCGATGATGTTTTGCACATCGACCTTCACTCCATCAACTCCACATAAAGCCAAGTAGGCATGAAACTCATTGTAGAAGTAGAAAACGATCTTCGGATGCACCAAACCAAGGCCATGAACAACAAGGTTATCCACAACTATATCTGGCTGGTTGCCCAACACTCCTGGGGACTGAACAGGATATGCCAATGTTGTATCATAATGTTTTATACTAGCAGCTGCAGGTTTGACTCCACCCCAATAGCCAGGCAAAGCGTGCCACACATACACATTCCTATGCCAAAAAGTAGAGCCAAAACATTATTTGAAATAGAAATCAACATTATTTATAGAGTAATTGAAAATTGCAAACTATCAAAAATAAGATCAATTGTATATCACATATAAATCGAAGGATTTAAGATCAATCATATTTCTAGCAGAGAGTGCTACAGTGTGGATTTGCAAAGTGTATCCTTAAACCAGAATATAAATCCACTTTTCATTGTAGCTCTAGAGTAAAACAAAACAAACTGAGAACAGTGGCTAGTAATAAGAAAATCTAAAGTTGGCTAAAAAGTAGGATCTATAAAAATCGGTCAATTAATCATAATGTAAATGATTGTCTTTTTGCTCTCATAAGAGCGTTCATATCAGAATGCACCACAACCAACTGATAAACACAAAGAACCTGAATAACATGGATTGCTTACTTCACATTATGATGTTGCTTGGCCTCGTCTACAACATGTTTTAGGCCAGAGATCTGTTCGTTGTTTTGGTCTTTCTTTTTTAACTTTGCATTCTCTTTAATCCAGTCAACCTACTCACAAACCTACAAGAAATAATTGGGCATCATATCTATATCTAACTTTAGTAATAAATTACTAAATGTGCAAGACCTTCATATAGAAAAAGAAATAATCAAATTAAGGTGGAAGAACTTAAATGTGATGGAAAAAGGAGACAAAAATGCCATTTGCAGGTTGGTTTGAGTCCATCTGATTCACTCATGCATTGAAGTACTAAGGCTGAGCTAAACTCCAAGAGCCTCGGTAGAGTTTGGGGGGTGTATGTGTGTGTGTGTGTGATTGATCTTATGTGCCCATTCTTGTACAACACAATCAGTCTTCTTGGGCTTAGTTTCAATCTACTGCCAACCATCATCTATGATAAAAAAATCGAGGTGGGCCTTATTATTATTTACATCCGACATAAGCACCCCATATCAATTGCAATATAACCACTCAAGCAGTGCACATCAGCTCTAACTCAGTGGCACTGCTCGATATGGTTTACAAATTTTCATTCAACTAGAAAATTTTCAATCTAGTAAATCTAACTTCCCCATCACTAGGCGAGCATCCAAGCAACTGGTAGCAGAGGGCCAAAGGTTCAGCCACTTTACTCGAACCTGTGACCACATCACCGTCATTTAGGAGCCCGAGTTGCATTACGATGTCTTCCAGGGTGATAGTATAATCCCCACATGGCAGATGAAAAGTATGGGTCCCTAGGCACCACCGCTCAACCAAGGTGGACATTAAGACTGCTCTCAAGTCAAAAATTCAAACGGATGCCATTGTTCCAAATTCGGCAACATCCAAGTATGGCAATATTCGTTCGTCCAGCTGGTACCCCGGAATATGGACTCGCGACATCAACACCTGGTACTCATCCTGTCCATATCATATAACCGCATTTGTTAAATTAACTAAGTAAATATAACTTAAACTACAACTCTATAAATATATTTGTGATTAAAAAATATCAAAATATTTTACTGAATCGTTAATCATCAGTGCAATGTGATCGGTTGCTCGGAGAAGATAACTCATTGTGATATTTGCATAATTAATAAAAAAATTAATCATCGCTTAATTAAACTAAATTTATTATAATTATTACAATTAAAAAAACACATAACTTAAATCTATTAAAATATCCCACAAAATACCAAAACAACAATATCAAAACTTTAATTAAAAAAAAAATCTTATTTCTCCTTTTTTTTTTTTTCCTCAAACTGGTGGTAGGGTGGAGGGGAGACCATTGGGGTTTATATAAGGAGAGGGGGAGAAGAAAAGAATAAGGAGAAAAAAAAAAAAAAAATGGCTGGGCGCGCGTGACCAATCGATCAAATCGCCACCAAGTGGCAGGCCGGTGCCGCCCAGCTGGTGGCCAACATCGACCTACCACCTGACAGCGATTTGATCAATCAATCACACGCATCAGACACTTTTTTTCTTCTTCTTTTTTTATTCATATTTTTTCTTAGTTTTTTATTCCCGATCTTACATTTTTCTTCCAACTTTTCCTTTTTCAAACCATTTAAAATAATTTTTTTCTCCATCACAACATACTAATAAAACAGAGAAAAAAAAAGGGCCTAACACGCATGACCGATCGATCAAATCGACATCAAGTGGCAGGTCGATGTCACTAAGCTATCGACCTCCCACCAGACTTTGATTTGACCGATCAATCATGTGCGTCAAGCCCCTTTTTTCCTTTCTCTATTTTATTCTTTTTTTCTCCCTTTTTTTTCTTCCCAGTCCTCCATTTTCTTCCCACTTTTCCTTTCTCAAACTCTTTAAAGGAATTTTTTTCTCCTTTACGGCATACTACGCCTTATTTTTCTCCGTATGTTTAACAACCCCACCATTCGCTTTTTTCCCTACACCATTTATTCATCTCCATTTCAATTTCTTCATTACAGATTTTATTTTTTATATCTCGGTTTCAATTTTTTTCCACACCGTCATGAGTTCACACTTTTTTCCCTCTCTTTCTCCTTATTTTTTTTACCTGTTTGTTTTTTATCATTTTATTTCCTCATTCTTTCTTGGTTTGGTTTATTCTTCCCGATTTTATATTGTTCCGGATACAGATTAATTTTTAAAGGTTAAGAACGATAATTCATTTTGTGGTGAACTAAATAACTTTTCTTTTTCTTTTTTTTTATCAAACTTCTACTTACATTAATAATGGATCGAAAACATGATTATCTCCACTATCATCTTAACTTTTATTACAATAATACTAATTATAATTGAAATAATCACATTACACGGTTGCTAATGTAATTTAATAAGTATTTTCTCCTATTTCATTATCTTCTGCTTGAATCAGGTCTATCGAAATTCTCGTGATATTCAACTTTACTTGATTTCAGTCTTTTAGAAACCCCCTGATCCAAGGGTGCTTTTAGTGAGACAAGGTTTGGTCGGTCTTCATCTAATGCACCACCCTAATAACTAGAACCGCTGTCGTATAAAGACTATCATCAACTTGTGTCCACCATAATCGGCACTTCCTCCCCTAAAGGGTCCCCTTAACAGCATAATCAATTTGAACTGTAACACCCCTCACCCGTGTCTGACGCCGGGATAGGATACGAGGCATTACCGAATTTAAACAAAAACATTTATACAAAACCGGGCTATAAAATCTCATTCAATTTAAAATTTCTCATTCACATGCAAATTGCCCCTTCATGGGCCCACGAGGCCCAAAACATACATTGGGAACTGTTCGGGACTAAATTGAGAACTTAGGAAACTTTAAGAAGAATTAGAAAAATTTTCATCAAAACAGGGGTTACACGCCCGTGTGGCTTGGGACATGCCCTTGTGGGTAAGCCGTGTGGTCACACACGCCCATGTCCTCTGCCCGTGTAACTCTCTGTTTATGATGTCATCAACAACATATGGTTACACGACCAAGTCACACGCCCATGTGCTTAGGCCGTGTGGCGAATTAAATTTCAAAAAATAGATACAGACTTCACATGCTCGGGGCACACGCCCATATCTCGGGGTCGTGTCCTCCACACGGCTGAGACACACGGTCGTGTCTCTGCCCGTGTGGCCAAGAAAATGGCTATTTACCAAACCATTTGGCACTCTCATTTGCACATACTTAAATACAACTTCAATCCATCCATACAAAACACATATAACCACATTACATGAAACCTTTAGTGTAAGCACACACATATAAATAGGCATTACAACTCATTAACTAATATGGGCCATATCTCATGGCTATATACAAAATGAATCATATTACCATTATGAACCAACACATTTGGCCAAATCAAATGACACATACACAATTGACTAAGTCCCTATACATGCCATAAACTCAAAGGGTTTTGCATTCATTTATACCCAACATGATAGCTTGATAATGTGATAGCATCTCCAGCGATCTCCAACTCGAGCTAGCATAAAACCCTATAAGATATGAGAAAGGAAGGAGAGTAAGCTACAAAGCTTAGTAAGTACGTATTTAAATAATAAATAATTGATTACCATGCTTTTAACAACCCTTAATATAAGCTCTCAAGATAATACAATCATTATTGCATAGAATTTCACAATTCATTTATGTTCATCTTGAGATGTCTACTCAAGTTACAATCACTAAATTGTTTTTATCTGGAGCTACGGAATTCCAAATTAGGATCCGAAAATTTTCCTAAAACTAGACTCTTATCTCTTCTTATCATAAAATTTACAAAATTTTTGGTTTAGCCAATCAGTACATTTTATTCTTTAAATTCTCCTATGTTTTGCTGTCTGACAGTTCTGACCCCTCTTCACTAAAAATTTATTTTCTTGTGGTACAGAACTCAAATGATGTTCTTGTTTGTTTCTCTTAAAAATAGACTCATCAAGAAATTCAATTATATAAATTTTATCTCTTGATTATTGTTTTACAATTTTTAATGAATTTCCCATGTTAGAACAGGGGATTTCGAAATCACTCTGACCCTGTCTTATAAAAATTCAAATATCACATAATTTGAAATTTTCTTGCTTACACCATTTCTTTTATGCGAAAATAGACTCAATAAGATTTAATTTCATATCTTATTAAACTTCTAATTCAATTTTCACAATTTTTGGTGAATTTTTGAATTGATACAACTGCTGCTATCCAAACTATTTCATTGCTAATTTTACTCCATGATGTTTTCTTTGTATTAATTCTCATTTACACACACATAACACTAAAATATATCCATAGTTAGCCATGCCAACATGCTAGTCATCATAAAATATTTACAAGCCATTCATTGGCCAATTAAACCTATACATCAACAATAAAGACTTCAACATTTCATTTCTTAATTTAATTTGGCTTAAAAGCCTCACACACGATCATCATCAAATCTTATCATGTATCCATTCATCATGAATATAGATCATTAATCACAAGGATATCAATATTTCACAAGTATAACTTATTTGTGTACATTGTTCCCAAGAATCCATCATATACCGAATTCACTTCACATGAGTTCTATGTACATACCTGTACCTCTCGTAACATAGTCACTTATTTTCTCGTTTTTAACGTACCCGTTGAACCACTCAGAATGCTAAAATATACTCGGGAATTTCATACATATAGTACCGTATCAACGCCATATCCTTGATATGGTCTTACATGAAATATCATATCGATGCGATGTCCTTGACATGGTCTTATACGAAATCACATACCAAGCTCATTTCTCGTGAGTTTTGCATATGTATTTGTATCACTCCATCACATAACTTTAACCCTTTTTCCATCTTTAACATCAACTTTAATAATTTATCCCGTTGAACCACTTGGAACATTTAAGGATACTCAGAAATTGTCATACACATAGTAAGATGCCAATGCCATATCCCATATATGGTCTTACATGGGATCACATGTCGATGCCTATGCCATATCCCAGATATGGTTTTGTACGGGATCTCATATTGATGTCGACGCCATATCCCAGATATGGTCTTATATGGGATCTCATATTGATGTCGATGCCATATCCCAGATATGGTCTTACACGAGATCGTATGTCGATGTCATGCCCCAGACATGGTCTTACACGATTTCATACCGAAGCCAAGTCCTAGACGTTGTCTTATACAAAATCATTAGTCGATGCCAATGCCATATCCCAGATATGGTCTTATACGGGATCTCGATTAGGTGCCGAGGCCATATCCCAGATATGGTCTTATACGGGACCTTCTTAATCGAATGTCGTGACATGGGTATCCTTTCTATTCCTAAGGTTCAACCGGGATTCTCATTCTTCAATTCTTCGCCAAATCATCATCAATCGAATTCGTAGAAACATATATATACAATTCATGCAATATCAAAATATTAAATACATAGTATAATGTTGTATTATTTACACACGAACTTACCTCGATACCAAAATGGCAAAAAGGGATCTAACCGTCAGTTACTCGTTTTTCCCCTATTCTAAGTCTGAACCCCATTTTCTTTTATCTATAACATCACATTTAGCTTCTTATTAGTTACATTATTCATTGTGACCTAAAAATCATACTATGGAAAAATTATGTTTTTGCCCCTAAATTTTATCATATTACATTTTTGCCCCTAGGCTCGTAAAATGATTTTTATTCAATTTCCTTGTATTTTAGGCCTAGCCGAACCATTTTCATAACTATTGAATTCCAAAATTTGCATTCATTCACACATTTTCATACATTTTTCAAATTTTTACAAATTAGTCCTTTTATGTGATTTCATCGAAAATCACTTAGTAAAAGTCGTTTACTACACACCAAGCATTCATATTCTACCATTAGACATCAAATCACATGCATGTCATCCATGGGTAAATTTTTAAAGACAAACCCTAGCTCAAAATAATGGTAGAAATAGCTAAACTGAGTTATGGGGATCTCAAAAATGTAAAGAACATTAAAAACGGGGCTTGGATGCACTTACTATTGAGCTTGAAAGCTTGAAAACCCTAGCCATAGCTTCCCCCATGCTAAATTTGGCCAAGCAAGAAGATGGACTGTAACATCCTTAAAGTGGGCCTACGCATTTATATGATAGTCTAATATGTTAAATTGAGATTGTAAAGGTTGGGCTGACTTTTTGATTAAATATTTGGATTAGGGTTAAAGTTAGTGCTCTGGATAATTTAAAGTGAAATATTGGGCTTTAAAAATTTGGATTAGGTGGCTAATAAATGGTGTTAGCTTATAATTTAAGAAGATGGTTAATTAAGTGACAAGCTGGGCTTGTGGCCCAAAGAATTAAAGTGCTTTAAGTGGGCATAAGGTGGCGTCATAAGGGGGGAGGAGTTTGGGCCCTTGTGTGGCCGATTGGGCCTTAGAAAATGGGTCAAATTCGACACTTAACTGGGAAGGGGGTGGACGGCATGTAGGCTACTAAATTAGGAGCTTTATTTCTTTTCATTTAAGTAATAAAATATGATAAACAATGATGGAGGAGTTGGCTTTAGTGAGGGCTCTTCAAAAGGGTAAGATAAGGATTGGGGTTATTAGGTGAGATGAAGGCTATCAGGAGGAAGAGAGTTGGCAGAAACTCCAACTCTGTGTATAGGTATGATATGCCAAAATTGGGGGGCCAGATATCATCTTTTCCATTTGGTTTTTCTCACTTTCTCATCTATTCTCCTCAACCGAAAATTCTTTCTCTTTTGTAACTCTGTTTCTTGTCAAAACCGAAAACTCTCTAGCTCTTCTCTTTTCTCCTAGATCCCTTATGAAAGTTGAATGCTCATAGTGCACATCTTTTTCCTCTATAGCCGAATCTACAAGGGAGATCTCTGTTTTCCCGAAGATGCACTGTAAGCTGTATACTCCTTAGTAATCCAGTGAGTTTCAGGATTTCTCCTTTTCTGTGATTCCTTTATTTTTATCAAACTCCTAATATAAATCATTATTTCCAAGGCCTTGTCGATTATACTCTTTACCCTTGAAGCTGAATCTGTCCCATTAAAGCCGATTTGGTGGAAAAATCGAAGGTAGGTAGTGGTAAGTGTGGCCGAATGGCCTTTCATGATTCTTTTGCTTTGGCTGAATACTATGTAGGGTTAGGTTAATTTTGTGTATCAGTTGGTTTGATATTTGGAGGATGGCCGAATGTAGGAAAGTTGGTGGTGACAATTTCTAAAAGATATTCGGGATTCGGCTAACTAGGTAAGTGTTCGTTTTAAAAGTTACATTTAACTAATGAGTTAGATCTCATCGTTTATTTGGTTTAGTGATTAAGGGATTGTTATGGACTCAACCAACAGTCAAGCAGAGAAGGTTGGATCTGTAAAATCATCGCCCAAATTCAAGAAGCGGTCTGTTTCGGTAGTGCGAGATTGGCCAATGGGGTGTGGGCCGAAATCAAAGTCAGATCGTGGGCCAATAGTAGTTGTTTCAAGTGATAGTAGTGTAGATATAGCAAAAGCCTTAGTACGCGAATCAGGTGTGTAATACTTCCCTACCGTCTAGATCTAATTAATAATAAATATATATATATATATATATATATGTGCTCATAAGATTTATATGTTACATTAAAAGCTAAAATCTCAGATTTAAACAGCGGACCCTCAGGTTAGTAAATAATCTGACTATATGTTACAAGTAAACGGTTGTACATGTTTTAAATTATTGTGGATGTTGCATGGGTTGGGTGATGAAAGGAGGAAGTTATATGTACATGTATATGAGTAGCGGTTTTACCGTGAATTCTTGTGTGGCTAATCCGTGATTTGTTATCTGAGCTTGACCAATATATGTTGATGAGCAGCATGACTGCCATCTTGGAGTGTAGCGTGTGGGTTGATTGTAGAAATCCCCAATGGTGTGTTGGTTTGTACGGAGGCGTGTAGCGGATAGAAACCTAGGCAAATGGGTTGGGCTTTGCATATTACTTGTTATCCATGTAAATAAAATTGTTGTTATGTTTTATGAGGCCCAAATCTAGTGGTGCATGAGGGTTGCACACTGAGTCTCGCGACTCACCCAAATTAATCTAACCTTTCAGGTGACGATTAGTGCATCGGACCGGGCCGGAGTGAAGCGCAAGATGGCCATGCAAAATAAGGTGGATCCGGTGACAAGTTTCCCCTTATTAGTTTTTTTTTTAAAGTATTTTATATGATGGATTTAAACTATGTTGTAATAAGGCCATGGGCCATTAGTTTACATTTTAGTTTTATTATGGGCCTTTATTATTTATTCTCATTTTAATTACTTTCAAGGACATGTATTTTAGTTTTGGGCTTTTGATTATTAAGACACATTTTATGTAATTCTTATTTGGGATTTCTGTCGACACGATTGGTTATATAAAATTTTTCTCAATGACATACCAGACCCGGTTGTAGTGTTTGGGCCAGGTTTGGGGTGTTAGAAATTGGTATCAGAGCCCGGTTCAAAACTCGGCTTTGAGATTTTGGGCCCAAAAGATTTTCTAAAAATGGGTTTTTTTTAAAACATGGATTTCTCTTAGTAAAGGTTTGTTAGTCTAGCATGGCACTTGCGTCTCCGGCCAAGTTCACCAGGTAAGTACTCTAAACCATTGTGTGATATAAATATGGGCTTAATGGGTGTATGGGACGTAGACTATTTAGGTTAGAACCTGATGGACACTAGGCTTAGACAAACAAACTCTTAAAAATCCATAAGACTTAACTTCATTAAGCAAAACCTTTAAACAAGTCACAAGACTAAAGTGTGGTAACAAGCATATGCATGTCTAGGAGTAGATCCGGAAGAGCTTGGTATTTAAACAGTCTGAGTGACTCCTCTCCTCTTCGCAGGAATCTCACCTGGTGCATAGTGATTGTTCACTTTAGCCATGACAGGGTGTGGCAATAGGCATATGCATGTCTAGGAGTGGATTCAGGGAAAGCTTGGAACTTAAGCAGTCCTAGTGACTCACCTCCTTTCCACTAGAATCCTACCTGGTGCGTAGTGACTATTCACCCTAGTTACGAGTACATGTTGACAGGCCAAAACTACAATTAAAACCCGAAAGGGACAAGCCACCTGCTTTTCTCACAAAAAAAAATTTAGAATATCCTTACTTTGAAAAAAATTACCTATGATTTGCGAATATACCCCGATTTACAAAGTCAATAGAATTTTTCCATAGAAAACAAAAACAACAACAACATCAAAATATCCTTGAATTGTGAAAATTACCAAATTACCCTTGAGTTGTAAATGACCAAAACACCCTTAATTTGCAAACGACCAAAATACCCCTAATTGGTAAAATTACTGAAACACCCCCAGATTTTTTAAAATTTTGAAATAACCCCAAATTTTATAAATTACTAAAATAACCCCAGATTTGAAAAATTACCGACATACCCCCTAAATTTTAAAATTACCAAAATACCCCAGTTGGAAAATTACCAAAATACCCTTATTTCGCCAAATAACCCGAAACCTTATTTTGGAAAATTACAAAAATACCCCTGTAGGATAAAATTACGAAAATACCCCTGGGTAGCGAAATGACGAAAATACCCTTAGGTAATGAATGTTACTTATATGAATGTTGTGTGCATAATTCCTAGAATAGGAAGACTAAAAGCTAGATAGGTTCAATTGAAAGAATCACTTTTAAACTATGTTTTATAAGATTGTTAGGGGATAATTAGTGGAAACAATTAATGACTCATAAAATTTTTAAATCAGATAAACGCGAACTAGAGGAATGAGTACAAGAGGTCGAGGACGTCCGCTACGTGGACGCGGTAGAGGTAGGATGACCGTATCAGAACCCGTAGGATCGGGTCATGGGTCTGGAAGTGAGATACCGATTCCACCAGCTACTAAAGTAGAATTCTAGGACTAGACAGGAGGAGAGGACGTGGTGTCTCAGGCCGTACTGAGGGTTTTAGAAAGAGTGGCTGAGGCTGGTATGGGCATAGGAGCCCGAAAATATGTGCCTGAGAGGTTGAGGAACAATGGGGCCGAAGTATTTAGGGGAGTCACTGGCGTATCCCCGAGTTCCGCTGAATATTGGTTGGAGGCGATGGAACGTATAATGGATGACCTAAACTTCACGGTGGAGGAAAAGCTGAAGGGGGTCGTGTCTCTTCTTCGAGACGAGGCCTACCAATGGTGGCTCATGGCGAAAGAGGGTACGACCGTGGACCTAATTGACTGGGATTTCTTTAAGGAGTCATTCCAGAGAAAGTACGTTGGGGCTAGTTACATGGATGCTCAAAGGAAAGCATTCCTGAATTTGGTGCAGGGGAGTAAGCCTGTGGCTGAGTATGAGGCTGAGTTTCTACGCCTAAGTCTTTACACTCGGGGAATGGTAGCAACAGAGTATGAACGATGCGTTCAGTTCGAGGATGGGCTAAGAAATGAGCTAAGGGTTTTGATCGCGTCACAACGAGAGAGAATTTTCGCGATTTTAGTAGATAAAGTTAAAGTAGCTGAGAAAGTGAAACGGGTGGAGAAACAAGAGAAGGATAAGGATTGGGGCAGGAGTAAGAGGAGTTTTAGACCCTCTAGAGCAACTGGAAATTTTCAAAAGAGGCCTAGGATTGATGGGCCAGCTCGTACTCCATCGGGCCAGAGCCAAGCATGTTCTATATGTAGAAGAACCCATTATGGGGAGTGCAGAGTGAAAATTGGTGGATGCTTTAGGTGTGGGTCCACAGAACATTTGATGAGAGACTGTCCTTAGGTAAATCATGGGCAGCAGTTCGAGGTTTTGATTAGACTAGGAGGGGTGATCAGCCTGGACCAAGGGGTAGAGGTGCAGCTTGTGGAAGAAATGGATTCGTCCGGGGTCATGGAGCATCCGATAGAGGTATAGTGTCTGGATGCAAAACAACCGGTTTAGTTTATCTGACTTCATTGAAGGGAGGACGGTGGCCTTGCCGAATGTTATAGCCGATACGTTTCTTATCGTTGATAACCCTTTTCTTGCTTAATTGATATTGGATCAACCCACTCCTATGTTACATGCTCAGTATCTGAGACCCTAAGTATAGATTATGAGATAACCACTAGGAAAATGACCGTGGTTAGTCCCCTAGGACAATCTAGGGTAATGGACAAGCTGTTTAGGGACGTACCTTTAGAGACTCAAGGGGTAGTGTTCCCGACAGACTTGATGGAATTGCCATTTGGAGAGTTTAACCTCATCTTGGGAATGGATTGGTTAACTAAGCATCGTGCCAAGTTGGACTGTGAGAACAAGCATGTGATGTTAGGTACCCCGGAAGGCAGGGAGGTGGTTGTGTTAGGAGAAAGGATGAATTACTTGTCCAACGTGATATCCTCTTTAAAAGCTATTAAGATGATTCGGAAGGGATGTAGTGCATATCTAGCTTTTATTAGTGCTTTGGATGCTAAGGAGGTGACTGTTAATGAGGTCCGAACAGTCAAGGAGTTCGCGAATGTCTTTTCAAAGGAATTGCCAAGATTACCCCCGGATCGCGAGGTGGAATTTGGAATATACCTACTTTTGGGTACAGCTCTAGTATCTATCGCTCCTTATAGAATGGTGCCAAAGGAATTGGTGGAGCTCAAGGCTCAGATTTAGGAACTATTGGATCGTGGGTTCATTCGACCGAGTGTGTCTCCATTGGGAGCGCCGGTCTTGTTCGTGAAGAAGAAGGACGGATCCATATGTATGTGCATGGACTATCGTCAATTGAACAAGTTGACGATCAAAAACAAGTACCCATTATCGAGGATCGACGACCTGTTCGATCAGCTCAAATGAGCATCGATCTTTTCTAAGATTGACTTAAGGTCAGGATACCATCAATTAAAAGTTAAAGAAGGGGACATTCATAAGACGGCGTTTTAGACTCGGTACGGCATTATGAGTTCTTGGTAATACCGTTCGGGTTGTCGAACGTACCAGCAGCCTTTATGGATATGATGAACCGGGTGTTTCAACCATATCTTGATCGGTTCGTGATGGTGTTCATTGACGATATCCTGGGTTACTCTAAGTCGGAGGATGAGCATGACGAACATCTTCGCGTGGTGTTGCAAACTCTAAGGGAGAAGCAGCTATTTGCAAAGTTCAGTAAGTGTGAGTTCTGGCTGAAGGAAGTGACTTTCTTAGGACATGTGGTTTCGGTGGAGGGAATCAAGGTGGACTCTCGAAAGATAGAGGCTGTATTGGATTGGAAACCACCAAAGTCTGTGGCGGAGGTTCGAAGTTTCTTAGGTTTGGCAGGGTATTACGAAGGTTCGTTGAAGGGTTTTCTCTAATAGCGGCTCCTCTAACTAAGTTGTTGAGGAAGGGAGTATTGTTTGTATGGACCGACAAATAGCAAGAGAGCTTTGAGAAGTTAAAGAGAATCCTGACGGAAGCGCCAGTGTTAATTCAGCCGGAGGCAGGAAAGGAATTTATCATCTACTGTGATGCGTCGTACACGGGTTTAGGGTGTGTGCTGATACAAGAAGGAAAGGTGGTGGCGTATGCGCCTCGACAGTTGAGACCGCATGAGTTGAACTACCCCACGCATGACTTGGAGTTGGCGGCGGTAGTGTTTGCCTTAAAGATTTGGAGGCACTACTTATACAGGGAGAAGTCGGTAATTTACACCGACCATAAAAGTCTGAAGTACCTCCTTACCCAAAAGGAGCTGAACTTGAGACAACGTAGGTGGATCGAGCTCCTAAAGGATTATAATTGTTCGATCGAATATCATCCTAGAAAGGCGAATGTGGTAGCAGATGCGCTAAGCCGCAAGGTAGTATCGGAGTTAAGAGCCATGTTTGCTCATCTGAGTCTATTCGACGATGGGAGTTTGCTGGCTGAGTTACAAGTAAAGCCAACATGGGTAAGTCAGGTTAAGGATAAGTAGTTAGTAGATAAAGACTTGAGTGCTCGACTTTTGCAAGTGAGGGATGGTGAACTAGAGGACTATAGTCTGAACAAGGATGGAGTTCTATGTTATCGTGGGAAGATTTGTATGCCTAAAGACAAGGAGTTAAGGCAGATGATTCTTTGGGAATCGCATAGTAGCCCTTATGCTATGCATCCTGGAGGAGTCAAGATGTACCGTAATTTGCGAGAGCAATTTTGGTGGCCAGGTCTGAAGAAAGAGGTAATAAAAGTCGTAGGAAAATGTTTGACGTGTCAGTAGGTCAAAGTTGAACACCAAGTGCCATCGGGATTGTTGCAGCCGGTGAAGATTCCCCAATGGAAATGGGAGAGAATCACGATGGATTTTGTTAGTGGGTTACCCCTTACGCCCACTAAGAAGGATTCAATTTGGGTGATTGTTGACCGGTGACAAAGTCTACTCACTTCATCTGGGTTCGAGTGGACTTTTCTTTACAAAAGTGGCTAAATTGTATGTGGTGAGGTTGTAAGATTGCATGGTGTGCCGATGTCGATCATATCAGATAGAGACCCTAGGTTCACGTCCCGATTTTGGAAGGCTCTTCATCAAGCAATGGGAACAAGGTTAGACTTTAGTCTGCCTTTCACCCACGGTGATGGTCGGTCAAAAGGTAATTCAAATCTTGGAAGATATGCTAAGGGTTGTATCATCGACTTTAGGGCGATTGGGAAGAGTATTTGCCCTCGGCAGAATTTGCATATAATAATTGTTATCAAGCTAGCATTCAGATGGCGCCTTATGAAGCATTATATGGAAGGAGATGTCGTACTCCAACATGTTGGACGGAGTTGGGTAAACGTAAGGTGTTAGGTCCAGAGCTAGTTTCGGAAACCAAGGAGAAAATGAAGTTAATACGGCCTCGGCTAAAGGAAGCGTCGGATCAACAGAAGTCTTACGCGGATCTAAAACGGAAGGAGGTGGGATTCACGGTAGGTGATCAAGTCTTCTTGAAGGTATCTCCGTGGAAGAAGGTAATGAGGTTTGGTCGAAAGGGGAAGTTAAGTCCACGGTTTATTGGGCCTTACCGGGTACTAGAACGTGTGGGCCCAGTGGCTTATCGGTTGGAGTTGCCTTGAGTTGGAGCAGATACATGACGTGTTCCATGTCTCAATGCTGAGACATTATCGATCTAACCCATTGCACGTAGCACTGGTAGAAGAGATAGAAGTAAGGCCGGACTTGTCCTTTGAGGAAGAACCAGTACAAATTCTGGATCGAGATGTAAAAGTATTGAGAAAGAAGTCTGTTCCGTTGGTTAAAGTTTTATGGCAGAATCACGGCGCAGAAGAGGCGACGTGGGAGCCAGAGGATGTTATACGCCAGCATATCCCCATCTTTTCTGACCACGTAAATTTCGAGGCCGAAATTTATTTTAAGGGGAGCAGAACTGTAACATCCTTAAAGTGGGCCTACTCATTTATATGATAGTCTGATATGTTAAATTGAGATTGTAACGGTTGGGCTGACTTTTTGATTAAATATTTGGATTAGGGTTAAAGTTAGTGCTCTGGATAATTTAAAGTGAAATATTGGGCTTTAAAAATTTGGATTAGGTGGCTAATAAATGGTGTTAGCTTATAATTTAAGAAGATGGTTAATTAAGTGACAAGCTGGGCTTGTGGCCCAAAGAATTAAAGTGCTTTAAGTGGGCATAAGGTGGCGTCATAAAGGGGGAGGAGTTTGGGCCCTTGTGTGGCCAATTGGGCCTTAGGAAATGGGTCAAATTCGCACTTAACTGGGAAGGGGGTGGATGGCATGTAGGCTACTAAATTATGAGCTTTATTTCTTTTTAGTTAATTAATAAAAGATGATAAACAAGGATGGAGGAGTTGGCTTTAGTGAGGGCTCTTCAAAAGGGTAAGATAAGGATTGGGGTTATCAGGTGAGATGAAGGCTATCAGGAAGGAGAGAGTTGGCAGAAACTCCAACTCTGTGTATGGGTATGATATGCCGAAATTGGGAGGCCAGATATCATCTTTTCCATTTGGTTTTTCTCACTTTCTCATCTATTCTCCTCAACCAAAAATTCTTTCTCTTTTGTACCTCTGTTTCTTGTCAAAACCGAAAACTCTCTAGCTCTTCTCTTTTCTCTTAGATCCCTTCTAAAAGCTGAATGCTCATAGTACACATCTTTTTCCTCTATAGCCGAATCTACAAGGGAGATCTCTGTTTTCCCAAAGATGCACTGTAAGCCGTATACTCCTTAGTAATCCGGTGAGTTTTGGGATTTCTCCTTTTCTGTGATTCCATTATTTTTATCAAACTCATAATCTAAATCATTATTTCCAAGGCCTTGTCGATTATACTCTTTACCCTTGAAGCCGAATTTGTCCCATTAAAGCCGATTTGGTGGAAAAATCGAAGGTAGGTAGTGGTAAGTGTGGCCGAATGGCCTTCCATGATTCTTTTGCTTTGGCCGAATACTATGTGGGGTTAGGTTAATTGTGTGTATCAGTTGGTTTGATATTTGGAGGATGGCCGAATGTAGAAAGGTTGATGGTGACAATTTCTAAAAGATATTCGGGATTCGGCTAACTAGGTAAGTGTTCGTTTTAAAAGTTACTTTTAACTAATGAGTTAGATCTCATCATTTATTTGGTTTAGTGATTAAGGGATTGTTATGGACTCAACTAACAGTCAAGCAGAGAAGGTTGGATCTGTAAAATCGTCGCCCAAATTCAAGAAGCGATCTGTTTGATGAGTGCGAGATTATTAGCAGGGTGTGGGCCAAAATCGAAGTCAGATCGTGGGCCAATAGTAGTTGTTTCAAGTGATAGTAGCGTAGATATAGCAAAAGCCTTAGTACACGAATCAGGTGTGTAATACTTCCCCACCGTCTAGATCTGATTAATAATATATATATATATATATGTGCTCATAAGATTTATATGTTACATTAAAAGCTGAAATCTCAGATTTAAACAGCGGACCCTCAGGTTAGTAAATAATCTGACTATATGTTACAAGTAAACTGTTGTACATGTTGCATGGGTTGGGTGAAGAAAGGAGGAAGTTATATGTACATGTATATGAGTAGCGGTTTTTACCGTGAATTACTGTAGTGGCTAATGTTGTGATCTGTTATACGAGCTTCGGCCAATATATGTTGATGAGCAGCATGACTGCCATCTTGGAGTGTAGCGGTGTGGGTTGATTATAGAAATCCCCAATGGTGTGTTGGTTGAGTGCAGGCGTGTAGCGGATGGAAACCTAGGCAAATGGGTTGGGCTTTGCATATTACTTGTTATCGATGTAAATAAAATTGTTGTTATGTTTTATGAGGCCCAAATCTAGTGGTGCATGAGGGTTGCACACTGAGTCTCGCGACTCACCCAAATTAATCTAACCTTCCAGGTGACGATTAGTGCTTCGGATCGGGCCGGAGTGAAGCGCAAGGTGGCCATGCAAAAGAAGGTAGATCCGGAGACAAGTTTCCCCATATTAGTTTTTTTTTAAGTATTTTATATGATGGATTTAAACTACGCTGTAATAAGGCCGTGGGCCATTAGTTTACATTTTTGTTTTATTATGGGCCTTTATTGTTTATTCTCGTTTTAATTACTTTCAAGGACATGTATTTCAGTTTTGGGCTTTTGATTATTAAGGCACATTTTATGTAATTCTTATTTGGGCTTTCTGTCGACACGATTGGTTTTATAAAATTTTTCTCAGTGACATACCAGACCCGGTTGTAGTGTTTGGGCCGGGTTTGGGGTGTTACATGGACAAGGGTTTTTGGCTTTTATTTTGTCTTTTAGTCCATTTAATTACAAAATTACCAAAATGCCCCTAACTTAAAAATATCCTATTTCACTTATCTCATGTCCATTTTTGTCCAAAAATTTAACCAATGGTCTAATTACCATTTAGGGACCTCCAATTTAAAATTTCATAGAAATTGGACACTTCTAACATGTGGAACTCAACTTTTGCACTATTTACAATTTAGTTCTTTTGACTAAATTGAGTGCCCAAACGTCGAAATTTTCGAATGAAATTTTCACGAAATATTTCTGTGAAATTGTAGACCATGAAAATATAATAAAAATAGGATTTTCCTCGTCAGATTTGTAGCCCCAAAACCACTGTTCAGACTAAGCCCAAAATCGGGCTGTTACATGAACCCATGATCGCATAACCACTGCCAAAAATTTCTCATTACTGTCAATTGGGAAATAAAACTTGTAGTTGATGATGCACTCCCCAAACGGAAAATGAAATATGTCGATGTCCAAGTTCCACCGAATCACCGTTAAAAAAAACATACATTCAAACTAAAACACAAATGCACAAAAAAAATTATTCTCTCCCCGTTTTCCCAACACTTAAATTTTTTATCTTGTTCTCTCCCCTACAGCTAATCCCAAAAATTTCTCCCTTCATCTCTTTAATAAAACAAAATTTTTAAAAATGTATCAATTACTTCAATATATGTTGATCTTCCACTAGGTATGGGTATATATAGACACCAGTGCCACCACATAACTTGTCGACACAAAAAAATCATTTTTTTAAAAAATTAACCAGTGTCGTCACACAGCCTGGCAGCACTAAAAAAAATTAAATTTACTAATATTGGTGACGCCAACGAGAACAATGACACCAAAAAACTATTTTTTTTTATAAATTCATTTGGTGCCGCCAAAGAGAACAATGGCACCCCTAAAATAATTTTTTTTCTTTTTTCTTTTTCTCTTGAAATATCCGTATTTTTAACAGGTATGTAGAAAAATTCCATACTAATGCTGCCAAGAGAAATGGCGACACCTGTGTGCACTGTAGGGAACGAGTGATTCTCATACAAAAATTTCCACTTGAGTTATTTTCATAATTGATCAATTCTTTTCATTCAGTTAAAATAAAACCGTTTTAAACTATTAAGTGAATAATCTAACCAAAGAAAACCACCTTTTCTCCAGATTATTTAACCCAAAGCATCAAACACACTTGGGGTTCCACTGCCTTCTTCACCCTACTAGTTTTCTTCAACACATTTTTATATCCTAAACCCTTGTTAGCTTGCTACTTGCACTGTCTTAGTTTCATATTTTGCTCACCTTTTCACTCTCTACTCTCAATACTCAACTATCTATCCTTGTTTTTGTTCCATTTATCTCATATGTCTGCAGGTGCTGGGACTCTCTTTTTGCGTTCTTTTTTAGTTGTTTATGAGCAGATAGTTCAAATTTCATGGTCATAGGGAGTTATGGAAGCAAGGGACTCAAGTTGATATTTGCATCGATCGGTGGAAACACTGATCGTAGTGGTGGCAGTGATCACTATCATATGCGTTATTATGGGAATCATTGCCCGTTATGCGGAGGAAGGCATTGGGTTGGGAACGGGGAGAACCACATTGAAGGATGGATAGAAAAGAAGTGCAGAAGTTGCATTGATGGTGGAGTCACAGCTGTAGAACCAAAGCCTGCAATAGAAGAGGAAAGGAAATGAAGCTTCATGGTTCATGTATTGATGAATATGCATAATTTAGTTATTGGTTAGCTTAAGATTCTGTAATGGAAACATTATAACAGTGAGCTCAACAGTGAAGGAGAGGAGTTATGGCAACTAATAGGTTAATGCTTTTATATCATGTATGTTAACTCTCTTTGAAGATTTCCAGTCGAGTGTGAATGATGTTGAAATAACTAAAGTTGTATCATTACCGGAATTGAAGTGATTTAACTCTTTATAATTCCAATGAAAAATGTATGGGTAAATATCCCATATATACCAAAAAATTAAATTATTTATGAAAATGGGCCAGTTTGAAGAATATTTACGGAAAAGGGCTGTTTCCCCCCAAAACGCATCCACGTCAGTGAATTTTGGGGAAACAACGAAACGAGGACGCTTTGTGCCACTTGAAGAAAGCGCGTCCCAAAGCAAGCTTTTTTTCTTGAATAACCGTGAAAATCTTATTGACATGGACGCGTTTTTGCCCTCCCTTCCCCTATGAAAAATTGAATTTTTGGGCTAGGGAAAAATATATATAGGGTTTTGGGAAAAATATATTAGCATAAAAAATTAATTGAATTTTTGTGACAGCAGTCTCCGGCAAAATAATTTTGAGAAGACGTTTCTAAACAAACAGTGGCCAAAGCCAAAAACGCTTCCAACAGGGTGCACTGTCAGCAAGAGTACTAAAAAGAGCTCCCACGTGGACGCTCTTTTGCTGCGATAATCTCGGAAAAATTAATTTGAAGAGACATTTCGAACAAGCGATGGCAAAAACGCTTCAAAGCAGGTGCACTATCGGTAGAGTCTTGAAAAGAGCTCCCGTGGGCGCTCTTTTGCTCTGATGAGTCTCTGCAAAATTATTTTGAGAAGACGTTTACGAACAAACAAGGTGGCCAAAAATGCTTCGGCGAGGTGCCTTTGTCACCGAGTCTTGAAAAGAGCTCCCACGGGCGCTCTTTTTTCTGATGAGTCTCCGAAAAATTAATTTGAAGAGACGTTTACGAACAAGCGGTGGCCAAAAATGCTTCTAGCGAGTGCCTTGTCGTGAGAGTACTAAAAGAGCTCCCACGTGGGCGCTCTTTTGCTCTGATGAGTCTCCAACAAAATTAGGCTATAAATCACCAAATTTCATTCTTAGGTTGCATAAGGAAATTGAGGCAAAAGAAAAAAAAACTAAAATGAGTGAATGTATTAATGCTGTTATTTACTACGATGGTGAAGTTCGTGACACCGAAAATGGTGTTGTTTTCTTATCGGAGAACACAGCGCGACTGAGTTTTAATCGGAAGTCAATTTGGTAGAACTTCGCAAAGGAATTAGGCGTAAAATATTCAGAACAATGCCAATGAAAGTTCAGTCTATTAAGTATAGATTTTGTGCTTCGGCTGATCCGGTGAGATATGACTCATTCGACATCATAGGTCCTCGAAGCTTTGAGGCAATGGTGGAGACTCATCTTGCCAGTGGATCACCCTATATCGAGGTATATGTAGAATTTTCATCTCCAAGTGATCTTTCTGCGACCTTAACATCTACTGTCATTTGAGGGGAATACACGACCCCAAGTCGACACTCTGTAAGTAGGAGGCAAAACACAGAAGTGCCTGTGTGCGGTGGTAGTATGGAAAACATAACCCCTGCACAACACTTGATTGGTGGATGGGACATGCATATCTTTCCTTCGACGTCCGATGATAGAAATACGTATTGGGGGACGTCATCAACTTCTAGTGGTTGGCAATCCACATATGATTGGGATCTTTACGAAAGATGTTTAAGAAGGGATGATGTACTCTTGACGACATCCACCGGCAAGGGGCCCTCGTTTGTTGCAGGTTATAGAGGGTCGGACGATGAATCTGATGTGGATCCACCTCGGGAACCAAGGCCTGATGGTACAGAAGTTGGATTATTTTCTAAACCGGAGCCCGTTCCAATTGTACCTGAAGACGTTGATGGCGGTTCAGACGAAGAAGAAGAAGATCCGCTATTCAGGGTGTACTCGCCTCCAGCCCATATGCATAATGTCGATCTATCTCAAGATGATGCATTGGAGTTTCCTGAACTAGATCTATCTCAAGATGATGCATTGGAGTTTCCTGAACTATCACACCGAATGCGTGACCGTACAAATTCTTCGTTGGATTCAGACCAATTAGAAGTTGGTAACCAGTTTTCCAATAAGAATACTTTTCTTGCTGCATTGAAATAATACAGCATCAGGAACGAGGTTAACTACAATGTGGTTAAATCCAAGCTCAATAAGTACGAGGCGAAGTGTGCAATGCAAGACGGCACATGTTCATGGAAAATCATGGCGTTGTTGAGGAAAAGGACAGGGTTGTGGGAGATCAAAAAGTACAAAGGTCCACATACATGTCTTGTCGGTACAGTACCACTATGTGTTTAATGATTTTATATAACACTAATATTATGTAATGTTGCATTATTTAACGTACTTCGTTGACAGGTGTAACACAAGATCATCCGAGGATGGATTCAGACATGTTGGCTGACTTAATAATCCCAACGGTGAAGGCCGATCCCAAGATAACGGTGCCGGCCTTAATTGACAATATTCGTAGCCAATTGGGGTACACGCCCTCTTACAGAAAGGCTTGGATAGCCAAGCAGAAGGCATTAGAAAAGTTGCACGATCGGTGGGATGCTTCATATAATGAAGTGTGGCAGTGGTGTCAGGTGCTGGAGAGATATGTCCCAAGCAGCACAACAGACCTTAAAACGGAACCGGTGTACTACAACGATCGCCTGCTCCGTGGATGCGCAGTGTTCAAGCGTCTGTTCTGGACATTTAAGCAATGCCGAAATGCCTTTATATACTGTAGGCCATTGGTACAAATTGACGGTACCTTTATGTATGGTAGATATACGCATTGTCTCTTGCTAGCTGTGGCACAAGACGACTGTGGGAGAATCCTTTCGATTGTGTTCGCAATAACACCGGGGGAGTTAGCTGATGACTGGGACTTCTTCCTATCTAGGTTAAGGAGGCATGTCTGCCCCCAACCTGACATATGCGTTATATCAGATCGGGACCCTAAAATACTTGCGGCAATAGAACGCCAGGGAAGCATGTGGCATCGCACACACCATCGATATTGCCTGAGGCATGTTTCATCCAACTACTATGGGCAACATCGAACTAAAAGATAGCGACGGCAAGTGACCGATATGGGTATGAAATATCTATTAATATAATTTCATTTGTAATATTCAATTTATTTTCAATTGAAGAGTGGTATGTAATATTCGCTATCAACGTATATTGGCAGGGTACGAGATCAATAAAGACCGTTTTCACAAGCTGTTGGCCAGTTTGCTCTCAGATAACGCCGAAGGTGCAAACTACCTGGGCAATATTTCTTTCGAACAGTGGACACAAGCATATGACGGCGGCCTACGATATGGTCATATGACCACAAACTTGGCTGAATGCATAAATTCTGTTCTAAAAGGAACCCGTCATCTGCCAATTACATCGGTTGTGCGAGAGACATATTTTCGTTTAGCGGCACTATTTTTGAAAAGAGCAGCGAATTATAGAGGGCAGATGCCAGGAGGCCACATATGGAGCTCGAAGGTCTTGCAAGAAATAAATAGTGCGAAGGCACGGGCCAACACCATACACACAGTGTGTCACGATCACAACAGCCTATGGTTTCGTGTCACGGAGTTTGACAGATCGAACCAAGGTATTGTTGGCGGGCATTATCGTGTACACTTGACAAATAGGACCTACGACTGTGGGATATTTGATGCACTTCGTTACCCATGCGCTCATGTACTTGCGGCTTGTCAGAATCTCCGTCTTGATCCCATGAGCTATGTTGACAAAGTGTATAAATTAGAAAACATGTACAACGTGTGGAGACACGTATTCCACCGATCCCGGATGAGCGTAAGTGGTCAGTCGGTATCGCTTACAATCAGTATAAGTCATTGCTTAGAATAGACAATTGAGGCACAAACCAAAAGGTCAACCTTGCTCGAGTAGAATACGCAACAATATGGATATCAGAAACCAAAGAACCAAAGTCATTGTGCGAATGGTGTAGGACCCCGCCATACATCTCGCTCGTGTCCAAATCGGAATAGTTGACCGTGCTCTTAGCTTTTTGTCTCCTAGAGGCTATGTAATTTCTATTTTTGGAGGAAAACAAAGAATTTTTGTACAAGAACTTTTATTTTATTCAAGTTATTAAAATTAAATTACAAAATTACAAAAAAAAATTAAACCATTTCTATTTTATCAAAGATATTAAAATTAAATTTTAAAAATAAATTACAAAAATAAAATTAAACTCAAATTTTATTAAATATATTAAAACTAAATTACAAAAAAAACCATTTCTATTTTATCAAAGATATTAAAATTCAATTACAAAAAAAATTAAACTCAAATTTTATTAAATATATTAAAACTTAATTACAAAAAAAATTAAACCATTTCTATTTTATCAAAGATATTAAAATTAAATTAAAAAATTAAATTACAAAAAATAAAAAATTAAGCTCAAATTTTATTAAATATATTAAAACTTAATTAAAAAAATTAAACTATTTCTATTTTATCAAAGATATTAAAATTAAATTACAAAAAAATAAAATTAAACTCAAATTTTATTAAATATATTAAAACTTAATTACAAAAAAATTAAGCTATTTATATTTTATCAAAGATATTAAAATTAAATTACAAAAAATAAAATTAAACTTAAATTTTATTAAATATATTAAAACTTAATTACAAAAAAATTAAACCATTTCTATTTTATCAAAGATATTAAAATTAAATTAAAAAATTAAATTACAAAAATAAAAATTAAACTCAAATTTTATTAAATATATTAAAACTTAATTACAAAAAAAATTAAACCATTTCTACTTTATCAAAGATATTAAAATTAAATTACAAAAAAATTAAACTCAAATTTTATTAAATATATTAAAACTTAATTACAAAAAAAATTAAACGATTTCTATTTTATCAAAGATATTAAAATTAAATTACAAAAATAAAAAAATTAAACTCAAATTTTATTAAATATATTAAAACTTAATTACAAAAAAAATTAACCATTTCTATTTTATCAAAGAGATTAAAATTAAATTACAAAAAATAAAATTAAACTCAAATTTTATTAAATATATTAAAACTTAATTACAAAAAAATTAAACCATTTCTATTTTATCAAAGAGATTAAAATTAAATTACAATAACAAATAAAAATTAAATTACAATAACAAAATAAAATTTGGGGGTTTAGGGTTTAGGGCTGATGTCGGTGGGAACCAGTGCACATGGGGGCGGTCGGTGGTTACGCGCTGGATTCCTCCTTCTTCTAGCTTTCGGCGGGGGTCGTGGAACCTCGGGCGGGGAATCGGGTTCCTCCGTGGTGGAGTCTGGTTACAGGTGTTGCGATGATGACCCACCTTGATAAAATAATGACCCCGGAGGTGTTTGCATAAACCACGGTGGGGGTACCTGCATCCCGTACGGCGAAGGAGCTCGGTAGAAAGAAGTGCTCCCCGATGGCGCCTCCTCTGATCCCACACATGACGTCGGCCTCACGATCAGCTGGCCAACGGGAGGAGTTGAGAACGGACTCGAACCCAGCCATGCATTCCAACCTGGGGTGGGACTGGGAAAAGGAAACATATATGGGTTAGGAGGATACATATAAGGGGTAGGGTACGCACCTGGCATAAACAGTAGACACTGTGATGTCGGTGTTGTCTGCTGAACTGATGGGCCCGGTGACTGTGTAGGCACTATTGCTGGGCCCGGTAACTATGTCGGCACTATTGATGGCCCCGTCTCATCACCCCTTCTCCTTGAATTTAAAGGGGTCTGACGTTCCCTTCGCTCGCGAAGTTGCTGTCGCTTCTCTTCTTCTGACAACAGATACGGCTTGCCATGAATCCTGAACCATGGCATGTACTCCGGCACGCAGCTAATTCAGGAACGATGATCGGTTCTCGGATAGGTAAAAAGTCATATTGGTTCTCCCACGTCTCGATATGACCTAACCAAAATCTTGGCCAATCCTTGTGTAGCTACCGTAAGTCCACTTTGTGCTCATCATCGAGTACCTCAGGTGGCGTGAGAATCGGTTGCCGGAATCCAAATTGCTGCAGAACCCGATCTAACTGGTGCATCTCCACGGTCGCGTAGGTGATCAATGGGACCTTAACGTCCAACTGTTCGAATTTTGGAAGAACTCCTCCGGAATTACTGCCCGAATTTCTAGATCCTCATACGGTGTCCATTGAAACTATATTAACATTACCAAAATGTTAGTTATATACATAATACTAGACACAAAATACGAAATACTAAATTATAATAACGAAATTCAAAACTTACTTGTGATTCCGACCGTTGGTCCAATAGGAGCCGTATATCCTCAAGCGAGTTAGGTATTCCAACATGACTCGCCGAATGGTTCCACCTAATTAAATAAACTTTTAGCATGCAATTATACTATAAATCTACGAAATAATTGTAAAATATAATATTAAATTTACCTCGTTATCAATGGGAATGAAGCTGGTCGAGTCGATGACGTAAAAATAGAAATTGAAACCATGCCCATGACTGCAGTAGTGATAGGCAACCTCCGATTTTTGCTTTACTCGGCCGCGTCGCCCCGCACATCTCCCGGCACAACCTCGATAGCACAGCAGACCCCCAACTCAATTCACCGGCTGCTCTGAAATCAACAAGTTTCAGGAGCCATCTCAGGTGGACGAGGTTTCTAGAGAGGTCCGGCATCAGATAGCCTCCAATTATCTGAAGAATGTATGCCCGAGCATGCCGTATTCTTTCTACTTCAGTCGAACCCTAGTTCAGCTTCGGGAATGTGTCTCGTAACCAGGCCATATCGATCCGAGCTCCTTGAATTCTATCCGGAATGGCACCTAGAAGCTCGTAGCATACAGCCATCCAATCGGTAGATGTTGCGGACCCGGTGACTACCGACCCGTCCACTGGTAATCCCAACTGCAACTGCACATCTTCTAGAGTGATGGTACACTCTCCGCATGGCAGATGAAAAGTGTGCGTCTCGGGTCTCCACCTCTCTATCAACGCGCTGATCAAAGGCGGCTCCAACTTGAACCCCCGGCCTATCGTGGCTACGTGCCAAAACTCGCTTCCCGCAGGTAATTCTTGATCAACGGCGATGGGGGAGCATGCATGTTGCGAATATAACATTTCAACACCCGATCTACAGACTGTTTAAAAAATTATAAAATTAAAAATAAATTAAAATTGCATAATTGAAAAAAAATTAAATAATATTGAAAAATTAAAATTAAAACTTACCATTTGCATTTGCTTGACAGAGATGTGCTTGTTGTCTAGGCGAAGTAATTCCCCGGCCATTGTAATCCGGTAAAAAATTTAAAATTTTCCAAAAAAAATATATTAAAAAAATTATAAAGGGCTTTTTCGTAAATAGTAAAGGACTATTTTGAAATTTGAGCATAAATTTCAAGGACTTTGAGAGAAAATTGAGAGAATATTGAGAAAGGATTGAAGTGTGAAAAAAATAAAGGGTTGGGGGGTTTTATAGTTTTTTTTTTCAAAGCGCATTTACGTGGGCGCGTTTTTCTGTTGTTTCTCCCCAAAATGCGCTGACGTGGATGCGTTTTGGGGGGAAACAGCCCTATTCCGTAAATATTCTTCAAACTGGCCCATTTCCGTAAATAATTTAATTTTTTTGGTATATATGGGATATTTACCCAAAATGTATACCACATCTAATTAGTTTCTTCAAAAGAATCTTAGGTATTAATAAAATAAAACCATTTCATCAATTTTAAAAATATTATTATACACTCAACCTAAAGGAATATCCTTTCTAGCTAAATTTAACTCTAATTAAATTATTTAAAAAATAAATTATTAGAATTTGCAAAACTTTCGTGAATAAATAAGTATGTGGGACGTAAAATTGAAAGAATTGATTCCGTAATTAAAAGACGGATTGAAAATAATTATAAAACCATTAACAATAGTAAGCATAAAACATGATTAAACTATACGTATAATCATTTAATTATCAAAAACAATTATTTTATGCATTTAAAATAAAAATTTATAATTTAGACACTTATATTATATAATTTGTTCATTTTGATCCTTCAATTTAAAATTTCAAACAAAATCTAACATAATATTTTTTTAAATGTTTGATTTTTACGTAATTATCGTTTATCCATGTCAGTGTAATTCTTAAAAAAAAATATTATTATTTTAATCCACAAACTTTTAATTCAATTTAAATGTTTAGCCCTAAAAAATTAGGACATTTGCAATTTTTGAGCCTCATCGTAACCTCCATCTTTTATCCGTATTTGGGTAAACCACACATTTGCCTTCACCTTCACCTTCACCTTCACCCATTGCTACACCCATACCCACAATTGAAACACCCAAAGAACTTGAATTAGAAGCCAAAGCTAAAGAGAAAAGTCCACCTGTGCTTGAATTGAACCCCAAAATGAAAAACTCGGTTGAAGATTTTGAGTTGGGGGAATCCATATTTGCTCTCTCTGAGAGCTCTGAAGAAGGGAAGGAAAATGAGAAAGAGGAGAAAAAAGCATGGAAGTCGTCCGAAAGAAAGCTCAAGAACTCACTAATTGGGGTTAAGCTTTTCGTCGTGGAGGAATGTGCATTCCCTTCTTCTTCAGGCTTTGCTTTACAACCTCTGAAACAATGGCAATTATCTTTTGGAGACGATTAGTTTTGCTTACAATAGCAATTACCTCATTTAAATTAAATTAAAAGTTTGGGACTAAAATGAATATATTTTTAATGAAGTACAATGAGATACTGGATAAGTAGACTAATTTACCTATAAAGGCCCATTTCCAAGTATATTTATGGAAATGGGCCAATTTCTCATTATTTACTGGAAATGGCTAATTTTGGCAAAACGGGTCCATGTAGGAGCGTTTTAGGATAAAATTTCAAGCAAATCACGCCTTTGGGGGTGCTTTTTGCCATGTCAGCACAAAACTCGCTGACGTGGCAAAAATGCTCCCCAAGGGGCGCATTTTGCTCCATGTTTTTTCTCCAACGGCTATTTTTTTTACCATTGGGGGGTCCAACGGTAAAAAAAGTATAAAACCCCCTATTATTTCACACAAAATTTCTTCAAAATTTAGCAAAAAAACTCTCAAATTTCTCCGTAAATTTCTCAAAGCTTTCAAATTTCTCATTAAATTTCACTATATTTAATTAATTATTTCCTTTAATTTTCTTTCTAAATTAGTATTATTTTTTATAATTTCTAAAATATTTGATCGTGTTAGCAATGGCCGGGAATTAATTTGTCTTGATCATAAACATATCTCCGTCAAACAAATGAAAATGGTAAAGGTTAATTTTAATTTTTGAATATTATTTAATATTTTTTATGTAATTTTAATTAATTTGTATTTTATAATTTTTTATAACAGTCTGTAGATCGAAGTGTTACAATTTTATATTCGTAATATGTTTGGTCCTCCATCACCGTTGATAGAAAATTACTTGAGGGAAACAGGTTTTTGGCATGTGGCCACTATAGGCCGGGGGTGCAAGTTGGACCCGAAACTCATCAGCACGTTAATAGAGAGGTGGAGACCTGAGATGCACACATTCAATCTTCTATGTGGAGAGTGTACCGTCACTTTGGAGGACGTGCACTTACTATTGGGATTACCGGTGGATGGGTCCGCACTCACTGAGTCCATTCAATCTACTGATTGGAGAGCAGTATGCTACGATCTTTTGGGTGAGATTTCGGATAATATTTACAGAGGTCAGATCGAGATGGGCTGGTTACAAGACACATTCCCGAAGCCGGGGAATGATTCAACTGAAGTAGAAAGAATACGATATGTTCGGGCATACATCCTTAAGATGATTGGAGGTTATTTGATACTGGACTTGTCACGAAACCTCGTACATTTGAGGTGGCTGCTAAAACTCGTTGATTTTAGAGCAGCTGGAGAATTTAGTTGGGAGTCTGTCGTGTTGGCAACATTGTACCGGGAGATGTACAGGGCGATGCCACCAAATAAAGCCAAAATCAAAGGTTGTCTATCACTACTACAATCATTGGCTCAGTTTTGCTTTCCATTTTTACGTCCTCTAATGAACCACCCATATACATTCCCACTGATAACAAGGTAAAATTTTTATTTGATTTTACAATTATTACATAGATTTAAAATAAAATTGTATGCTAAAAATTTATTTAATTAGGTGGAACCATCTGGCGAGTTATGTTGGAATACCTACTGCTCTTGAAGATATACGGCTTCTATTAGACCAACGGTCGAAAGCACAAGTAAGTATTAAATAAAATATATATACATAAAATAGTCATTTCATATTTAGTATTTAGTATATTTTTATCACATTCATATAGTTTCAATGGACACCATACGAGGATCCGACAATTCGGGCAGTAATTCTGGATGATTCTTTCAAAATCCAAACATTTGGCATGTTAAGGTCCCATTGGTCAATTATGCAACTATCGAGATGCATCAGATGGATAAAGTGTTGTGGTAATTTGGATTCCGACAATCGATTCCCGAGGCACCTAAGGTGCTCAATGATGAGCACAAAATCGACTTACGGTAAATGAATATGAATTGGCTAGCATTCTTCTCGGAATATATCAAAATTTGGGAAAATTGGTATGATCATATACCTACTGCGAACCGATCATCATTCTAGAGTTAGCGTACGCGCCGGATTACATGCCATGGTTTAGAATCCATGGCAAGCCATATTTGCTGTCGAAAGAGTAGAGGTGTCGGTAAATCTGTATTGTAAGGGAACGACAGGGCCCTTTAAATCCAAGGGGAAGGGATGACGACATGGGCCCATCAACAGCGCCCACACAATCACCGGGCCCAACGCCTCAACCAACGATACCCATAGCACGCCCCTTCAGATTATGCTAGGTGCGTATCATAGCCCTTATATGTATCCTAACCCTTATATGTTTCCTTTTATCAGTCCTGTGCCAAGTTGGAATGCATGGCTCGGTGCATCTCCTTTCTCGATGACTCCGAATCAACTGACGGCATATAGACCATCATCACCGGAGAGATCACACGAGGCACCATCGGGGAGCTCATCTCATTACCAATCCCTATTGCCTTATAGGATTCAAACGCCTCCGCCGTGGGTGATGCAAACACCTATTCTGTCAAGGTGGGTCATCCTCCCAACACCCACAACCGGAGCAACCACAACCCCACGAGCAACCACAACCACACTCAAGATAAACTAAGGAGGAATCCAATACAGAATCAAATAACCACCCACATGTGGCACTGATTTCAACCGACACATACATTGATTTTTTAATATATTTGTTAAAACCATTTTTATATTGTTTCATTTAATAAAACAAAATTTGTTTTTAATATTTTAATAGTAAATTATTTTTATATTTTTGATAAAATAGAAGTTCTTTTGAATAAGGCACAATAGAAATAATACAACATAGTTTCATTACAGCAATTATCAACTATTTATGTTTGGACATGATCGAATTGTATGACCTGGGTTCTACACCATCCGCACAACTTCTATTGGTTCGTTCTTTCTTGGATATCCATATTATTACGTATTCTACTTGAGCAAGGTTGACCTTTTAGTTTGCGACGCAATTCTCTATTCGGTAACAACTTAAACGGAGCAAGCAAACAGACGACCACTTATATTCATCTAGGATCGGTGGGAATACGTGTCTACACATTGTACATGTATTCTATTTTGTACACTTCGTCGACATATCTCATGGGATCCAAACGGAGATCCTGGCAAGCTACAATTGCATGAGCACATGGATAACGAAGTGCGTCAAATGTCCCACAGTCGTAAGTCCTATTTATCAAGTGTACACAATATTGCCCGCGGGGAATACATTGCCTCGGTCTGTCAAACTCCGTCACACAAAACCATAGGTTATTGCGATCGTGACACACTGTGTGCATAGTGTTGTCCTGCGCATTTGCCTTGTTAATTTCTTGCAATACCTTTCGGAACCATACATGGCCTCCCTGCATTTGGCCTTTATAACTCACTGCTCACTTTGAAAATAGTGCCGCCAAATGAAAATATGCCTCTTGCACAACTGAGGTTATTGGCAAATGACGCGTTCCTTTTAGAACAAAATTTATGCCCTTAGCTAGGTTTGTGGTCATATAACCATATCATAGGCCACCGTCATATGCTTGTGTCCACTGTTCGAAAGATATGTTACAGAGGTAGTCTGCACCTGGATCATTAACTGAACGGAAAATCCCCAACATTGTAACACCCTTAACCCGTATCCATCATCAGACTAGGGTTACAAGGTATTACCAATCAAATCGTAACATTTTTACCGTCATGACTCACACATCAACACATCGTAGAAATCAATAGCACAAAGTCCCTTTAGTAGGTCTATGAGACCTTATTCATGCTTTAATGAGGGTTCGAGACTAAATCGATCTCATATAAAAACTTTACAAAACTTAGAGAATTTTTCTTCTAAAATAGGGCACACGCCTGTGTGGATAACCTGTGTGCCTCACACGACCCTATTTTAAACCATGCCTTACCTCGTGTGCAACACTGAATAGGATCACACGGCCTGTCACACGCCCGTGTGTCTAGCCCGTATGCAAGACTGACTTGAGTCACACGGTCTGTTACACGTCCGTGTGCCTAGCCCGTGTGCAAGTCTGGCATACTTCGAAAATAGACAGTAAAGGACACGGTTGAGACACACACCCGTGTGCTCACCCGTGTGGGCAATTATAGGCCATTTGCAAGGCCAATTTGCCACTGATTTTGGATCATTCCTACTTGCTCAATTTCAACATCATTAACATACATTTCAATTACCATACTCAACTATCAAATCAAGTATGAAACATACCATAATGGACATTCATACAAGACCATATATATATATATACACATACACCATTTTCACATAGCAAAACATGTACAAAAATCATTCCACAACCTCACTAGCCTATACATGCCATATACCATATATACAATTTTCAAAAAGATACCAAAATAGATGTCCGATAGTGTGATTGAGTCACTGATGATCCCTGGATCCGAGCTAGCTTTAATGACATTGTAAAACAGAGAAAGACATTACACAGTAAGCTTTAAACCTTAGTAAGTTCGTAATATAACACAATTAACTCTACATTTCAAACTCAATATGCTAAATTAACTAACACAAATTCAATTCACATTACTATTCAATCTCACCCATGATTATTACTCTCTTTCATACCATATCTATAGGTTCATGTACAAGCATATATAATACTATACAATCCAACCATTTTCATCATTCATTCATATAATCTTCCATCTGTCTCATTCACAATATCATCAACCACATAGGTTCTGTACATATTGATAAACCGTAAAAGTAACATATTTTAATCCCACATTTAGTATGCTTTTGGATGAATTTATCCTTAATTTATGTAAAAAGGTGCTCTTAATCCTTTCTTTTCATGTCTTATACTCAGGAAAGCACCCAAGGATAAAAAGGAAGCAAAGCGGGTTTAAAACGAACCAAAGTGGGCCAACCCAAGAAGTCGGCACGGCCTGGACTTCATGCCACATGGTCGTGCCCCAATATTTAGATTGCACACGGTCACACCCTGATTTACACGGTCGTGCCTCATCGAAAATAAGCCCAACACGGCCTGATCCCGATGTACACGGCCGTGCCCTAATTGGCAGATCCGAAGCAAGGCCTCTACCCAGATATTACACGGGCGTGTCATAGCCGTGCCTAAATCAATAGAATGGAGACACGGGCTGGACCACGATTTACACGGGCATGCCTTAGCCGTGCCCCTACCGCGGGAAAGAGCATTTTCACTCAGAATTGGATGCTTGGAGCCCAAGAAACGCAATCCTAAGTCCACTCAAACACTTAGGATGAATTTCACTTGAATTCCAAGTACTTAGGAGCCAAGTAAAGTATCCCAAACGTCTAAATAAACAATCCAAGGCAGCAATTCAAGATCATCAGGGTTTTAGCAGAGTTTTCTGCCAGAGCTTTACTCATTTAGGGAATTACTCGAAGATAGCCAAGGATCCATCTCGAAGAGTCAGAATTCTACTCAAGACGGAGGATCTCTCCTTCAATTCCTTCAGGGGTTTTAGGGATTTCTTATGTTTTGTTTTATATTTTCTCTTGAGATGTTTTCTTATTTTATTATGAACTAGATCCTTTAGATACCTGAAGGGGATGAAACCTATGATGGATTTTGTTATTTGATTTATTGGTTTATATGATAAATACTTAGTTTGTTCTCAATTATGTGGCTTAATTCAATCTGATGTGCTTAGGTGGAGGAGGAATAGGCCCTGCCTAAGAGTAGATCTAGCATAATTAAGTGGAGTTGATCGGGCGCCTAGAGATAGGGTTACGAGATTTTTTCGGATTAGGGTGAAGCCTAATATGGGATTCCATTGATTGATTTACTGCTTCCTTAGGGGGTTATTATAAGAGAACGAGAGTTCCACTAATTAACCTAAGGTTAGACGTTATTCGCTTTGAGAGAAGGTTTAATATAGGTTAGGGAGTCTCACGGATCAAGCTAAGTAAAAGAAATCATATGAATTGAAAGTTAGATTATAAGTGAAGTCATAGGTGGATTCTTCCCGAGGGTATCATCTTTATCAACTGAGTTTTCCAAAGTCTTTTCCCAGTTTATTCTTTTGTCTTTGCATTTAGTTTAAGTATTTTATTAGTCTTATATAAGTTAATTAATCACTCCATATTTCAGGCTAAATAATAGGAAGAAAGTGAGTAGTAATACTTTTAGGTTCCTTAGGTTCGATAAGATATTCTTGCCTGAGCTATACTACTGTTTGATAGGTGGGCTTGCCTCTATCGTTGTCGCAGTCAGTCTACAGGTTCGATCACTCTTTTATAAATATTAAAACTAGACTATTTTGCAGCGATCAAGTTTTTGGCGACGTTGCCGGGGATTTCTAAAATATTACGAAAGCTCTATTTTTATTACTTTAGCCATTATTTCTAATTTTTATTAAATTTCTAATTTTACTAATCTTCTTTCTTTATTAAAATTGCAAGGTACCTCTAGTTTATGACTACAAGAAACCCTAGAGGACCATTAGAATACGACAGTGATATTGAAGCTACCGCTCGCAGAAATCGCAGACAAACTAGACGAGCTCTAGACTACCAAAGAGAAGAACAACAAAATAGATCCAATCCTCTCAAGGGATGGCGAAAATAATCCTTTGATGCGCAAGATCGAATGCTCTGCGTACTATGTATGATTATGCTAAACCTAATTTGACAGAGCGAATCTAGTATTGTTAGGCTGCTATAGTCGCTAATAATTTTGAATTAAAACCTAACACAATACAAATGATTCAACAGTTTGTTCAATTTGATGGATTGCGGGATCGAAGATCCAAATACTCATATAGCTAATTTCTTAGAGTTCTGTGATACTTTCAAAATAAATGGTGTTTCTGATGATGCCATACGTCTTCAATTATTTCCTTTTCATTAAGGAATAAAGCAAAGCGTTGGTTGAACTTCGTTACCACGAGGGTCAATCACAACATGGGACCAAATGACCAAAAATTTCTTTTAAAGTATTTTCCACCACCAAAACACCAAATTTAGGAATGACATATCTTCTTTTGTGCGTAATGATGCGAAACATTATATGATGCATGGGAAAGATACAAGGATCTCCTAAGGAGATGCCCACACCACGGATTACCTTTGTGGCTTCAAGTCCAAACTTTCTACAATGGTGTGAATTCTTCAACAAGGCAAATGATTGATTCATCAGCTGGTGGAACTCTAAACAACAAAACTCCTGACACGGCCTACGATTTTATTGAGGAGATGTCATTGAACACTTATCAATGGAAAATCACAAGGGCAAAGCCGACAAAATCAGTAGGAGTTTTCAATATAGACGCAGATGACAATGTCACAACACAGTGGAGTTAATGAATAAAAAGCTTGATAATTTATGTTCTTCGCAGGTACATCCAGTAATGCAATGCGAAGTAAGCGGGAATGTGGCGAATGCTGAGTACCCACCCTACCAACCAGGAGCAGAAAACGAGCAGACAAACTATATAGGTAATAATTACAGATCCAATAATAATCCTTATAGTAATACTTATAACGCAGGTTGGAGGAACCACCCAAATTTTTCGTGGGGAGGACAAGGAAATCAAGGAATTCAAAGGCAGCAACCTCCTCAAAATTATCAAAATCAGCCCTACCCACAGGAAAGAAAATCAAGCCTTGAAGAGATGCTGACAAAATTCATGGCAGCCATAGAATCTCTTCTTCAAAAGACTGATACAAACCTTGATGAATAACAGAAGTCGATGAAAGGACTCGAGAATCAAGTTGGAGAACTTACTAGGTCAGTGGGACACCTCACAAAGGTAATTTTGAACGCCAACAAGGACGTCTACCAAGCAACATAGAAATAAACCCAAAAGAGCAAATCCAAGCCATTATAACTCAAGAGGGTACAGAAGTAGATAGACCCACATCAGCGCAAGAAAAGAAGGATAAGACCGAGGTAGCTCAAGAAAAGCCAAAATTGGTAATCAAAGAATACCGACCTCGCATACCTTATCCCGAAGCATTGAAAAAGATGATTCGGGGGAACAATCCAGTAAGTTTCTAAAACTCTTGAAGAAATTACATATTAACTTACCTCTTCTTGAAGCTCTTTTTCAGATGCCCGATGCAAGGAAATTCTTAAGCAAGCTCTTGACGAGCAAATGCAAAATAGATGAAGAGCACCATATGGAATTAAATGCAACATGCTCAGCAATGCTACAGAACAAGCTACCACAAAAACCAAAAGATCCAGGGAGTTTTACGATTCCATGCTTAATTGGTAGTTTGACTATTGATAATGCGTTAGCTGATTTAGGGGCAAGTATAAATGTTATGCATTGTGCACTATTTAAACGACTAGGTCTAGGGAAGCCCAAACAATCTAGGATGAGTATTCAATTAGTTGATAAAACTGTTAGAATCCCTAGGGGCATTATTGAAGATGTTTTAGTCAAAATCGATAAATTTGTTTTCCTAGTAGACTTTGTTGTTTTAGACATGGATGAGGATAATTCAATCCCCTTGATTTTAGGAAGGCCTTTCTAGCAATTGCTAGAACTAAGATTGATGTTGCCACAGGAGAACTCATACTTCGCATGGAAGATGAATCAATAAATCTTCAAGCTCTCAACTCAGCCAGAGCCATGAATGATGAAGGTACGAAAATTACTCTAGCCGATAATCAAATTATTCAACCTTCATTGCAGGAAACACCACACGACATCAAATCTGAGTCAAACCATAGCATCTTAATTCTACACAGAAGAATCACGTACACTTAAGGTCGACAAATTAGAAGAGCAGAAGACACAAGCAAAGACAAATCCACATGAAGTAAAGTCAGAGGGACTGCCAGAACAGCTCATAGGGACATCGAATCACTTTAAAATAAAAGATGAGGTACATGAAATCTTCCCCCACAACACAGTCTATGTAAGCAATCCAATATTCAGAAATTCCAAGGTAAACACTTCTCGACCCCAATTTTTTCATGAAAGAAGAACTACAGACATGAGGGAAGATATTCAAACCTTTAAACCTCCTTGAAATCTTCAACACAAGAATAGTCTAAGCTCAAGACTATAAACGAGCGCTTTTCGAGAGGCAACCCGAACACTAACAATTTTTATTCTCAGTTTCTTTTCTTTCCATCTTTCTGTCCTAATTATTTCATTGAAAACTAACATAAAAGTGTAGATTTCTAGGCCACACAGCCTTACACACGGTCGTGCCCGTGGCCGTGTGGACCACCAGAACTACCACACTGACAGAGCAGAGCCGTGCAAGTCAGTCTAACCACCCCCCAACGTCACGGATCCAACCACCCACAGCACGGGCACCGACAAAAATAGCACGACCGTGCCTCACAGTCGTGCTAAGATATTGACTTATTTAGCATGGGCAGACCACGCCCGTGCATTCCAACCGTGCTCCTATACTGGCTTTTTAGGAACAGGCGTGTAAACCAACAAAACGGGCATGGAAGGACAACACACCCCACAACACGGCTGTGCGATACGGCCGTGTGAATCAACACACCCTCGGTACATGGGCGTGGGAACGTGCCAGATTTGAAATCCTATTTAAATCCCCACATCCCATCCTCTTTGTCCCATCTTCTTTCTTATTCCTTCTTTCTATTTTCTTTCAAATTTTTCTCCCTATTCATAGAAAAGATCCAATACACTTGAGCAACACAAAGATCATGCCGAAGAAACATAAGCATTATCTCCTTAAAGGAGACCTCAACATGAGTTCATGTCGGCAGCTTCACTTAATTGACACGCCAAGGGTCTCGGAAACCTTTTTGGTTCTATTTTTCATTTCTCGTCTACTTTATTTTCCTTATCTATACTTCTTTTCTGCTTAATTTAATTTATTTCATATTAGTTTCTTAGTTTTAGGTTCTAAAGTCTGCTAGGGAATCACACACCATAGCCTTCGAGGTCACACCCACTTCGCAAACCATCCAACAATAAGGACTTCTTAGTCCATTAGTCTTTTCTTTCAATTTCAGTTTTCTTCTTAGTCTCCTTCTTTTTATTTCCTTAATCTTTAAATTTATTATTAGTATATTATTATTATTTCTCTAGATCTCTTGGCTATATCTTCACAGGCTACCCAATTTCTTCACCTAGCAAATTGCTTCTCAGTAGCCACTCCACCGAGCCCATAGAAAACACCATCACCGCCACCAAAGACGCCTGGGATCATCCAGATTTCAGGGAGTATTACTTTCCCCACTTATCTTCTTGATTTGGCACATAAATTTCATTATCTATCTTTGTACATTGAGGACAACGTACATCTTAAGTATGGGGGTAATAGTGTCTAACTTTTGCATAATTCTCAAAACCACGAAATTAGTCTTGATCTTAAGTATTATTCTCATAATATTAATTAGGATGAAATTTCTAATGATTTATGATTTTTATTAATATGTTTTAGAACAAATCATAGTTAATTGTGCATTGATGATTAAATCTGAAGAATACTAGAGAATCAAGAATGATATGTCTATTTTTTAAAAATAAAAATTGATAGGTTGTTGAACTAAATCTGAGTATTACTTTGAAATTTGAAATATATAGGGATTGATGTCAAAACACCCATAATTTCTATGAGATATTGAGCCTTATAGAGCATATATTATTTTTCATGCTCACTTTTATTGATATTGAGTGTGTCAACTTTGAATTGTTATTCTAGAACTTGCCTCGTTTATGCATGTCGAGACCATAATAATGATTTGATATACTGAGATGATAAAGGCACCTAGGTTTTAACCCGTTCACTCTACTAAAAAGCCTACCTACACAAATTAACCCCTAATGAACCCCGTTGAATCCTAACAACCTTTTTATTGACTCACCCACTAATATTAACCCAAAATCCCTTTGTATTTGTTATCAACATTCTTTTGACTACCCTTCTATCGAGAATTGACTTGATCAATTGCCAAATTAGGTTATTTCAATTATCAAAGTTCCTTCTATTAAGTTTTACTTCGTTTATTCTTAAAAAAAATCCAAGTTTATTCAATAAAAGAGCTTAGAGCAATTAAACTCCAATTGTTGAAGAAAAAGCTCGTATTAAAGTATTATTAAATTTTAAAGTGAATAAAATACTCTTTATTATAGAGTAATTATCAATAGTGGTATTATTACTTTTCATTCGATGTAAATATTCATATTTAGTTCATTATTTTTTTGATTAGGTAATTAGTCAATTCAATCTCGATTTTAACTCTCTAATTCAGCCTTTATCCACACCTTTTAACCCAAGCCCCGTTACAACCCTAATAAAGACCTTTTGATTTGTTTATCATCTCATATACAGTGGTGGAATTTGATTTTCAGGCAAGCCTATGAGATTAGCTTTTTAGGTTCGACTTTTGAGTGCTTTTTCTTGATCCTTAAACACTTTAAGTGCTTTGAGTGAATCTTTAGTGAGGATGTCAATCCTTGTCGATTTTGAATCAAAGGTAATTATTTAAATAAGGGAAGACACCTATGTTTTCATGCTACAAAATCATGACTTATCTCGTTTGAATCTTTAGGGCACTTCGAGCTAAATGATCCATGTATAAATTATCTATGAATTATGATGAGGCATTATCAATGGGAATTATGAATTTTGGAAAGTTTGTTTTAATTGTAAATTGAGAATTTCGCTTGAGGACAAGCAAAAGCTTAAGTGTGGGGGTATTTGATAAACCGTAAAAGTAACATATTTTAATCCCACATTTAGTATGCTTTTGGATGAATTTATCCTTAATTTATGTAAAAAGGTGCTCTTAATCCTTTCTTTTCATGTCTTATACTTAGGAAAGCACCCAAGGATAAAAAGGATGCAAAACGGGTTAAAACGGACCAAAGTGGGCCAACCCAAGAAGTTGGCACGGCCTGGACTTCATGCCACACGGTCGTGCCCCAATATTTAGATTGCACATGGTCACAACCTGATTTACACGACCGTGCCTCATCGACAAAAAGCCCAACACGGGCTGACCCCGATGTACACGGCGTGCCCCAATTGGCAGACCCGAAGCATGGCCTCTACCCAGATATTGCACGGGCGTGTCATAGCTGTGCCTAAATCAATAGAATGGAGACACGGGCTGGACCACGATTTACACGGGCGTGCCTTAGCTGTGCCCCTGCCACGAGAAAGAGTAATTTCACGCAGAATTGGATGCTTGGAGCCCAAGAAACGCAATCCTAAGTCCACTCAAACACTTAGGACGAATTTCATTTGAATTACGAGTACTTAAGAGCCAAGTAAAGCATCCCAAACGTCTATATAAACAATACAAGGCAGTAATTCAAGATCATCAGGGTTTTAGCAGAGTTTTCTGCCAGAGCTTTACTCGTTTAGGGAATTACTCGAAGATAGCCAGTTGATCCATCTCGAAGAGTCGAAATTTTGCTCAAGACAGAGGATCCCTCCTTCAATTCCTTCAGGGGGTTTTAGGGATTTCTTATGTTTTGTTTTATCTTTTCTCTTGAGATATTTTCTTATTTTATTATGAACTAGATCCTTCAGATACCTGAAGGGGATGAAACCTATGATGGATTTTGTTATTTGATTTATTGGTTTATATGATAAATACTTAGTTTGTTCTTAATTATGTGGCTTAATTTAATCTGATGTGCTTAGGTGGAGGAGGAATAGACCCTGCCTAAGAGTAGATCTAGCATAATTAAGAGGAGTTGATCGGGCGCCTAGAGATAGGGTTACGAGATTTTGCTAGATTAGGGTGAAACCTAATATGGGAGTCCATTGATCAATTTACTGCTTCCTTAGGGGGTTATTATAAGAGAACGAGAGTTCCACTAATTAACCTAAGGTTAGACATTATTCGCTTCAAGAGAAGGTTTAATATAGGTTAGGGAGTCTCACGGATCAAGCTAAGTAAAAGAAATCATATGAATCGAAAGTTAGATAATAAGTGAAGTCATAGGTGGATTCTTCCCGAGGGTATCGTCTTTATCAACTGAGTTTTCCAAAGTCTTTTCCCAGTTTATTCTTTTGTCTTTGCATTTAGTTTAAGTATTTTATTAGTCTTAGATAAGTTAATTTATCACTCCATATTTAAGGTAAATAATAGGAAGAAAGTGAGTAGTAATACTTTTAGGTTCCTTGGGTTCGATAAGATATTCTTGCCTGAGCTATACTACTGTTTGATAGGTGCGCTTGCCTCTATCGTTGTCGCAGTCAGTCTACAGGTTCGATCACTCTTTTATAAATATTAAAACTAGACTGTTTTGCAGCGATCACATATCTGTATCACCACGTATTTATCTATCACATTAACCACTCAATGTTCGATGCCATAATTCATTCGATCCTTTTTAAACGTTTGATAAACTCACACACTCAGTGCTATTTAATTAGCCGAAGCTACAATCGTATCGCACACTTAGTGCCATCACATTAAACTGAAGATGTCTTGGTATCGCACACACAGTGCCAACTAATATAGCCGATGCATTTCTTTTTCTCGCACACTTAGTGCAATTCATCGCAGTAACTATTCTATTTACGCACACTTAGTGCCACATATCTTCGAACTCACATTTCGCATTACTAACTCAACAATCATATTTCCATTCATTTCATAACAGGTGAACATTGTTTAAACAATTCGTATTATACATGAACTTACCTCGGATGTAGAAACAATGACACTAGTCTATCAATCGAACACTTTGCTTTTGCCTCGATCTCAGTCCGAATCTCTCTTTTCTTGATCTATATAATATTAAGTTCAACTCATTCAATCACATTTTCATCCAAAACAATCCACAACACATAGTTAAAGCATTTTACACTTTAGCCACCATAATTCCACATTTTGACATTTTAATCCTTATTTTACAATTACACAAAATCCACATAATTTACTCACAACCAAACTTGGCCGAATTTTACACTAGTCCTTAGCAGCCCATATCTTTCATTTATTTCACATTTTAACCCTTCAAAATTTCATTTTCACAAATTAGCCCTTAATAACCAATTTCATCGAAAATTCCAAATACAAAATATGTTTATCATCCATTAACCTTTCATATTTCACCAACTATCAACACAAAGATCACATATTCAACAATGTCATAACTCAAAATCATCATTAATTTCATGAATTCAAGCATGGGCTTTATAGAACACGAAGCAACGACCACAAAAACGTAAAAATCATCAAAAACGGATCAAAACACATACCTTAATCAAGCCATATTCTAGTCGAAACCTCCAAAGCTTTAAACCCTATTTATTATTTCTATTTTCGGTGGAATATGGATGAATTAAATGAAATTTTGGCTTTGTTTTTACTTAATGCACATATAATTAACTAATTACCATTATAACCTTTGTGATTTCATATAAAATTCCACTAACTTAAACCCAATTTTGTCCATCCAATCTATTAATGGTTTAATAACAACATAAGGACCTCTCATTTAATAAAACATGGCAATTAAGCACTTTTAATTGCTAGCACACAGCTTTTACATTTTATGCGATTAGGTCCTTTTTCACAAATCAGCACACAGACGATATAATTTTCACGCAGAACTTTCACACATATTTTATCACATGCCATAAACATCAAAAATAATATTAAATTATTTCTCTGACCTCGGATTTGTGGTCCCGAAACCACTATTCCAACTAGGGTCTAAACCAAACTGTTACAAACATCTCATGAAAACGGTCCTTATTGATCTCGTACCCTGCCAATGTAAGTTGATAGCGAAAATTACATACCACTATTCCATTCGGAATAAATTGAATATTACAAAAAAAAATTATATTAATAGAGATTAAATACCTATGTTGGTCACTTTTCGTCATTCAGTGGTAGACCAATATTGCCCATAGTAGTTGGACGCAATGCGCCTTAGACAATACCGATGGTGTGTGCGATCCCATAGGCTTCCCTGTCACTCTCAATTGTGACTAGTATTCCAGTGCCCCGATCTGATATAACGCAGATATCAGGTTGGGGGCATACATGCCTCCTTAACCTAGAAAGAAAGAAATCCCAGTCATCACCTGACTCCCCTAGTATTATTGCAAACACAATTGGAAAGATTCCCCCACCGCCATCTTGTGCCACAGCTAGCAATAGTCGATGGGTATATCTACCATACATAAAGGTACCGTCAATTTGTACCAATGGCTTGCAGTACACAAATGCATCCCGGTATTACTTAAAGCTCTAGAACAGACGCTTGAACACTTGGAATCCACGAAGTAATCCGTCATTGTAGTATGCAAGGATGTTTCAAGGTCTATTATGCAACCTGGGACGTAAACACCTGACACCACTACCACACCTCATTATATAAAGCGTGCCACCCACTATACATCTTTCCCAACGCCTTCTGCTTAGCTATCCAAGCCGTACGGTAAGAGGGTGTGTACCTCAATTAGCTACGAATATTGACAATTAAGACCGACATAGAAGCCTTGGATCCGCCTTCAACATCAGTAGTATTAAGCTAGCTATTATACTTGAATCTATCTTGGGATGATCTTATGAAACACCTGTCAATGAAGTACGTTAAATAATACAACATTAAGTAATAACATTATTATTCAAAAACCCTAAATACCCAGTGTTACTGTACCAACAACATAGGTATGTGGACCTTTGTACTTTTTTATCTCCACAAGCTTTTCTTTTTCCTAAAATAAACCATAATTTTCTATGAAAATCTACCGTCTTACACTGCACACTTGGCCTTAAACTTCTAGAGTTAACCCCGTGATTGACGCTATGTTGTTTCAATGCACCAAGAAAACTATACTTACTAGAAAACCCCTTACCAACTTCAAATTCACCTGAATCCAATAACGAACCTGTACGGTCACCCCTTCTGTGTGGTAGATCTGGAAACTCCAATGTATCATCTGTCAATATATCGACATTATGCATGTGGGTTAGAGGCGAGTACGCCCTCAATCGCGAATCTTCTTCTTCTTCATCTGAACCCCCTTCAACATGTTTAGGTTCGGATGGAACAGGATCCAGTTCAGAAAATAATGCAACTTCTGCACCATCGGGGCCAAGCTTTCAAGATGGATCCATATCGGACTCATCATCCAACCCACCATCATCTACAACATATGAGGTCCCCTCACTAGTGGACATCGTAGGGAGTACATCGTCCCTTCTTGTGGACATTTTGTAACGTCCCCAATCAGATGTAGATTTCCAACCACTAAAAGTTAATGCCATTCCCCAATACATATTTCTAGCATCGAACATCGACCCACCGATGTGCATGTTCCATCCACTAACCAAGTTTCATACAAGATTTGTGTATTCCATACTACTACCAAACATGGGCGCTTCCGTGTTTTGCCTCCCACTAACGGAGTGTCGGGTAGAGGTCGTGTCTTTCTCTTAAACAGCAGTAGATGTTAAAGTCACAAATGTTTCATTTGGCGATGAAAATTGTACATATAACTCAAGATAGGGTGATCCACTAGCGAGATAAGTCTGCACCATCGCCTCAAAGCTCCAACCACATTTGATATCAAATAAGTCATATGTCACGGGATCAATCAAAGCACAAAATCGATACTTAATAGAAGAAACCCTCATTGGCGTCGTTCTGAAGATTTTGTGCCTAATTTTTTTACGAAATTCTGTCAAATCTATAGTATGGTTAAAAACCATTCGCGTTGTGTTCTCCGATAAAAAAATAACGTCGTTCTCGGTGTCACAGACCTCACCGTCATAGTAAATAACAACACTAATATGTTCACTCATCTTCAATTTCTATTCTACTTAGCCTTTCTAATTTTCTTGTTGTAACTTATGCAGCCTGAGAATGAAATTTGACTCATTTATAGCCTAAGGCCAAACATGAACTACTGTAGCAAAAGAGCATCCACATGGGAGCTTTTTTCATCAATTTTGCTGATAGTGCATCCTACTTGAACCATTTTTAACACTATTTGTTCAGAAACGTCTTCTCAAAATTATTTTTTAAAGAACAACTGTAGAAAAAGAGCGTCTACGTGAGAGCTTTTTTCAATAATTTTGCTGACAGTGCATCATGCTTGAAGCATTTTTGACACTATTTGTTCAGAACCGTCTTCTCAATATTATTTTTTTCAGGAACTACCATAGAAAAAAACCAAAATTCTTATTGTCAATATAATTTTCCCTAAACCCTAAGCCTAAACACAATATTATTTTAAAAAAACTAAACCCAAATTTAATTACTTTTCTTAAAAACACTAAACCCAAATTTAATTAATTTATTTTAAACCCTTAAACCCTAATTTAATTAATTTTTAAAAAACTAAATCCTAATTTATTTTTAAAAATTCCTAAAACTTAGAACTCTAAATTATTTTAACAAAACCATAAACCCTACAAACCTAACCCTAAATTATTTTAACAAAACCCGAACCCTAAAAACCCTAAACCAAAAAACCCTAAGGATTAAACATGCAAAAAGCCCTAACTTAGAAAAAAACACGGAGCAAAATGCATCCCTAGGCGAGCGTTTTTGCCACGTCAGCAAAGCGTGTCCACGTTAGCGCATTTTGTACTGACATAGCAAAATCGCTCCTTCAGGGTTGCGATTTGCTGGAAATTTCACCCTAAAACGCTCCTATGTGGACGCGTTTTACAAAATCTGCCCTTTCCGATAAATAATGCAGAAATTGGCCCATTTCTGTAAATATACTTGGAAATGGGCCTTCATAGGTAAATTAGTCGGATAAGTAAACACTTAAAAAAAACGTCATCTCATATTTCCGTTTAAGATTTTAACACGAATGATCAAAATGAGTAAATTATAAAATATGAGTGTTTAAATTACGAAGTTTAATTTTAGATTCATAAAATAAAAAAATATATATTTAAGTGACTATCTATATAATTTACCCTAAAATATATATGCATGTGAAAAATAATAATATATAATTTTTATTTAAAAAATTATCGGATAAAGGGGTATATAAGCTCCTAAGTTTTGACGAAAAAAATCAATTAAGCCCTTTTACGAAAAATGCATTCAATTAATCCTTTAAGCTCGCAAATTGCATCAATTAAGCCCTTTGACTAACGTCTTATTAGTTTTCTGAATAAAAAAAGAGACTAAAGTACTCTAGAATAATATAACTTATTTTAAATATGGAAGATATTTTCATAATTTTACTAATCGAGTTGGTGCTCGATTGACTCGTGACACCAACTCAATCAAAGGTTTAAATAATAATATAGATATGAAATTGATGCATAATAAAATTAAATATATAAATATATTAAAATAAAACTTTGGTTAATTAGTAATGTTTAAATTCTATCCATACAAATGGCATGAATTCAACTCCCATCACATGTAAATTATTCATTGATTTTTAAAAAAAAAAAACTAAAAAGCCATCGAAAATATAATTTATTTTAAATATAAAATGACATTTTCACAATTTCCTTAACCAAGTTGCTGTCAAGTTAACTTATGACACCAACTAGACTTGATCATAGGTCGGGCCACCCACCCAAGCCCAAAGGTCTGCCCCAAAAAATGGATTTGGACAAAAAATAAGTCTTGATTTTTAAACAGGTCAAGCCTCAATTAAGTTTTTTTTGTCCGGGTCTAGTCCGAATCTGCCTAAAATTTTTCCTGCTGTTGTTTTGCTACCATTTTACTATTATATTACTATTATTTTGTTGTTATTATTTAGACATTATATAACTATTGTTTTATTGTTAATTTTGTCACTATTTTTGAGGCATTTGCTTGTTAAGTTGCAATTATCTTAGTGTTATTTTAAGGTATTTTCAATTTGCTAGGAACATTTATTTTTAATGTTTTTAGTGTATTTGATATATTATATTTTTAAAATTTTTTCTATATAAAAAATAATAATCTAAGAAATTTTAATACGGACAGGACAAGTTGGGCTCGAGTTTAGTATTTTTTATCTGGACTGGACTTGTGCAAAATTTTAAACCCATTTTTCGGGATTGAGCTGAGGCCAACCTAAAAAATGAGCCTAAAATTTGTCTTCAACTTGGCCCAGCCCAACTCATTATTAAATCTAATACCAACTGAATTAAGGGTTGAAATGATATAAATGAGTTTGTTACTTTAGTAACATTTTGATTGGATCGGAATGCCAAAACCAAAAAATTATTCTCAAGAACTCATAAAGCCCTTATAGGAAAATCTTGCAATTATCTCATCAGCAATTTCAATTTACTATTTAACTACCAATGGAATCCTCAACCAACATACAAATACTAGTTTTATATAACCTTCTGCTAAAGGTTTTTTTATCAGACTTATAATAAATATGAAATAACATAAAAACCAACACAAACCTTAAAGAAAAATTTAGAACTTGTATACAAACAAATAGTGCTAATTTCATCAAATTACATTATTGAACTTCTATTTATGCTAATTCATTGAGTAATTTTAATGTAAAAAATGAGCCACCTAACATTTGTTGTACTTTTTCAATTTCACACTTCGGGATTTTTTTCGACTTGAATAGTGTCTTCAATTCAAGATTAAAGGAAGAGGAAGATAAATGGATAAGACAAATACATAAATATGTAGAATAGATTTAATATTAATATATAAAATATTTTTTAATCTTCTCTTGTTCTAGTTTTCTTTTTTTTTCCTCTTAGACACTGTTATTCAAATTTTGCTTTTCTTTCTTTTTCTTCTTGTTCTTTTAATAGTTTTTGTGGTGATTCTTGTTGGAAATATATTACTACAAAACAAAACCGTTAGCGCTGACAGGAAACCAAACTGAGTGTAAATAAAATAGGAACCACTGTGTCGTGGAAGAACCTGCCTTATAAGCAAATTCACCCTAATTGGTGTAATTGTATAGTGGACGTTGCCCCCCCAAGGTTAACTGAACACCCCATACCCGGCCTAGACACCAAGCCGAATACCGAGATGCCATACCACCATCTCATGTCAATTTCATTGTAATTATCAGAGTTGAAATACATGCAGTTTCATTTTACTTTAATTATTCTAGCATTTATGAGAATATCAAGTCATGCAACCTTAGTTTAGTGTTTAATCATACTAACATACGACAAACAAACATAAAATGTACATATATCGAGCATTGGGACCACCTAGCAATTTTTTCCATAAATGTTACATAGGTATCGATACCGCCTCTGTGGTATCGATATTTGCTTTAAGTCACATGGATACTACCTGGAAAATCAGTACCAAACTAGCATATTGTTTCTCGCCAAATTTTGGAACATTGGAATATTGGTACCTTTCACAAGGTATCGATAATTACACCACGAGTATTGATACTCGGGCCAAGGTATCAATATCAATCTCTATTTTGAGTTCTTACACGTTTCAAAACATAGAGGTATCGACTTTAAAACCCGTTATCAATACCTCTGCTCTAGACATAAAAAAAATGTAGCATATATAAGTAATTAACCCTTTCCAATTTAGTTCCTAAACATCATGCATCAATTACTTTGACAAATAATCATTCAATGGCCTAATTAACAGGTCAATATCGTGAAATCGTGTTTGAGCAAGTAACATCAATCTATCCTCAAGTTCAAGAATTCAATCATAATAATAACATATAATCCTGATAAACCGAACCAAATCTAGCAAAATATCTAGAAGTTAACATGGCTATAAACAATTCTACAACATTGCCTTTTCCCCAAAACATAAATAAATATAGGACACCTACGAAAAAAATAAATAAACTTGCATGGATCACCTCTCGGAAACCACACCACTCATACTAGCACACAACTAATCTACAATGGTTAAAGAAGGGAGTGGGTGAGCTTAACAAGCTCAATAAATTCCTAGAACAACTACCATGCAAACAGTTCATCAAACATTAATGAAACAACCATATAAGATAACCTTTAATAGTTCTAACTTTAGTATCATAATGTACTTGCATTATTATTAGTTCTTTTACATGGTAAACATATTCACTTTTAAGCATATATTCTGTTATACATATAATCACCTAACATTCAAGCATATATCACAATATTCAAAAATAGGTTTATAGATAAATTGCATAATGGTCACATACTCATTTAAGCATACATCACGTTACACATATATATTTTAAGATAATTTGGCACTTAAGCTATGAAACATAAAAGTGAGCTCTACTATCACTTATCAGATACGTGAATCTCCAACACATGAAACATAGACTCATAAAGTCAAACATGTCCCAAAAGTGAAGCATAAAGCTAACACTCTCCTTATTTCCCCTCACATGTCCCCTTGAATGGAGCTTAGCTCACATTCCCTTATCCCTCCAACATGTCTCAGGGCCTCAACGCCCAAAATCAATGTACATATAAGTGAGTCTCACAATCCTATGGCATGACAACTATATCCAACTGTTTCAAGATCACAAAGCCAAAATATCTGAAGTCAAACACATGTCACTTACTGATTATCCGTGCACAATCACTGCATATTTGCATCTTTAGCAAAACACTGTCACTAACATTTAACATATACATAACATATACATATTTTCACTTTCACAACAGTTATCATAACCATATATCACATGTTATAGCATCTCATCTCAATTCACATATTCACAAACACATAAGCACTTTATTCACAAGATAACATAGGTATGAGAAAGCTTACACTCGGAATTTAGAGTAGAGGTTTAGGCTACTACTAAATTCTCAAGTAATGCATTGAATCATGTCCATAAGTAATTATTCCAAACACTCACCAATTATGCTTTCACCGAAAAGCCGAAAGCTCAAACTAGCTTTTCCTTACCTTTATCTCTACTCATAGAATGTTCTATCGAATTCGAAACTTCAACACAAAAAATTCACATTAGTACATCCAAAAATTAGTCAAGGACTCATTACAAGCATACAAAGCATAAGTCTAAACTAAGTTCTCATGTAACAAAACTTATGACATAGCAAACTTTAAATTCGAATATTTTGACCTACACTTAATCTTTTCGCCTAAAACCAGTTTTGTTCATCTTATAATTCACCTACGACTAATTCCTAACCTTTAAACTATAATAAAATACTCAATTCAGAGGATCGACTTTTTCAACATGTTTTATGGCTATTTTTTAAAAATTCATTCAAACTCAAGAATTCTTTAACGAAAATTCAAGATAATTTTAGAAACCTTCTAATCATGTTAAAATAAGTTGAAAAATACTTTAAAACCATGTTTTTATGCAAAATCCCAAAATCCATCATTAACGACCTAATTTTTAGCTTTTATTCAAAACATACGATTTAATGGCTAAAAATTTCATTTAAAAGACTAGGTAACATTAAAATCTAATAGAAAGATGAATGGTTACCTTTGTTAATGAAAAACCAATCATTTGATCGAAAACTTGGAAAACTCGAAAGCTTGACAATGGAGTCTCAACTATGGTGTTTTTGGGTGCTTTCTTCAAGTTCTATGAAGGTTTAATGCTATGAGGATGAAGGAAATCAATGGAATTAAGGTTTACAAACAAAAAGTGAAAGAGAGGAGCTTGGGAAGTAAGGGACCACACAACCAAAAGGGTGGAGAACACTTACATGGTTGTTGTGAATATAAAGGGGGAAAATAGGGTGAAAGTTAAAATTTGGTTTAATTGCCTCTTAAAAACTCACAATTTTGACTCTTTTACAAATAAGTCCAATTTTCAAAATTAAAGGTATTTAAAACTCATTTTCAGAAATTGATTTAATTTTCTAAAAAACATAATTAAAAACATTATCGGTATGCCATGTCACAAAATTTTGAACACTTTAAGGCTAAAATTCCTAAATTACCCCTAAAACTCCTAAGTCCTATTTTGGGGTGTGACATTAACACAGTACTTCAATATTCGTACACCCGAATAAAGAAGGTGGAACACAATTGGCATTACTCTTCTTGAAAGAATGAAAACTAAAAAACAAATGCAGTTGATCAAAAATATGATCGAAAAATAAATTGAAAGAAATCGGTGAAACCACACTAGGTTAAATTCCCAAGAAAGTTTGAAAGGGTCATAGACGGTCCCGCTTAAAACTCAACCTCCTGGATAGAATTTCCCTTTCGTGTAATTTTGCAAAACACCAAAATTTAGAGAACAGAGAGAAGTTGTTTTTCTCTTGTTGTGTTCTGCGAAAAATGAGGAGAATGACCTCCTATTTATACAGATTTCTAAAGGGTAAAATGGTAAAATAAAAGTTTTTGCTCGTGTCAAACAGTCGAGTTTTAATATTTATAAAAGAGTGATCGAACATGTAGACTAACTGTGACAACGATAGAGGCAAGTGCACCTATCGAACAGTAGTATAGCTCAGGCAAGAATATCTTATCGAACCCAAGGGAACCTAAAAGTAGTACTACTCACTTTCTTTCTATTATTTAGCCTGAAATATGAAGTGATTGAATTATTAAACTAATGAAATACTTAGACTAAATGCAAAGAAAAAAGAATGAATGGGAGAAAGGCTTTAGGAAAACTCAGTTGATGAAGATGATACCCTCAGGAAGAATTCACCTATGACTTCACCTATTATTTATTCCCTAAACCATATGATTTCTTGACTTAGCTTGATCCGTAAGACTCCCTAACCTATATTAAACCCTCTCTCAAGGTGAATAACGTCTAACCTTAGGTTAATTAGTGGAACTCTCGTTCTCTTAAATAACCCCCTAAAGAAGCAGTAAATCGATCAATGGATTCCCATATTATGTTTCACCCTAATCTGGCAAAATCTTGTAACCTTATCTCTAGGCGCCCGATCAACTCCGCTCAATTATGCTAGATCTACTCTTAGATAGGGTCTATTCCTCCTCCACCTAAGCACATCAGATTAAATTAAGTAACATAATTAAGAACAAACTAAGTACTTATCATATAATTTAAAAATCAAATAAAAAAATCCATTATAGGTTTCATCCCCTTCAGGTATCTGAAGGGTTTAGTTCATAACTAAATACGAAAATATCTCAAGAGAAAAGATAAAGCAAAACATAAGAAATCCCTAAAAACCCCTAAAGGAATTGAGGGAGAAATCCTCCGTCTTGAATAAAACTTCGGCTTCTTGAGATGGATCAACTGGCTATCTTTAAGTGATTCCCTAAAAGATCCAAGCTTCGACAAAAGCCTCTGCTAAAAATCTCTTCTTTTATGTCTGCCTTGGGTTGTTTATATAGGCTTGGGATGATATACTTGGCTCCTAAGTATCTCCTTCAAGTAGAATTACTATTAAGGTGTTGGAGTAGACTTAGGAGTATGTTTCTTTGGCTTCAAGCATCCAAATCCAAGTGAAATTGCTCTCTCCCGTGGTAGAGGCATGGCCATAGCACACGCCCGTGTAACTCGTGGTTGGGTCGTGTCTCGATTCTGTCGTTTTGGGCACGGCCATGTAAGTTTGGATTCAGGCCGTGCTTCAGGTCTATCGATTTGGACATGGCCATGTAGATCACCAGGCACGTCCGTGTGAGAAATGGATGATGCATGGCCGTGTGTGATGGAGTTGAGGCCGTGCTCTAGGTAATTGACGAGGCACGGCCGTGTGGGATTTAGGCCGGGCTGTGTCAATTTCCCGCTAAGGCCCAATTACTCTGTTTTAAGACCGTTTTGTGTTCTTTTTTATCCTCGGGTGCTTTCCTGAGTATATGACATGAAAAGAAAGTATTACAAGAACCTTTTATATAAAATCAAGGGCTAAATCATCCAAAAGCATACTAAATATGGGGTTAAAATAGATTACTTTTACGGTTTATCAAATACCCCCACACTTAAGCTTTTGCTTGTCCTCAAGCAAAATTCTCAACTTACAATTAAAATGAACTTCCCTTAATTCATAATTCCTATCGACAATGTCTCATCATAATTCATAGATAATTTATACATGGATAATTCAACTCAAAGAACCCTAAAGATTCAATTACGATAAGTCATACCTTTATAGCACGAAAACGTTGGTGTCTCCCCTTATCTAAGTGATCACCTTTAATTCAAAATCGACAAGGACTGACATCCTCACTAAAGATTCACTCAAATCACTCAAAGGTGTTTAAGGTTCAAGAATAAGCACTCTAAGTCGAACCTGAAAAGTTAATCCCATAGGCTTGCCTGAAAATCAAGTCTCCACCACTGTATATGAGATGATACACAAATCAAAAGGTATTTAATTAGGGTTGTAACGGGGCTTGGGTTAAAAGGTATGGATAAAGGCTGAATTAGAAGGTTAGAATCGAGACTGACTTGACTAATTACCAAGTCTAAAAATAATGAACTAAATATGAATATTTACATCGAATGAAAACTAACAATATCTACTATTGATAATTACTCTATAATAAGAGTATTTTATCACTTAAAATTTGATAATACTTTAATACAAGCTTTTTCTTTAACAATTGGAGTTTAACTGCTCTAAGCTCTTTTATATACTACTAATATTGAATATACTTGGATTTTTTTTAAGAAGAAACTAAAATAAACATAATAGAAGGAGCTTTGATGATTGAAATAACCTAATTCGGCAATTGATCAAATCAATTCTCGATAGAAGGGTAGTCAAAGGAATGTTGATAACAAATTCAAAGGGATTTTGGGTTAATATTAGTGGGTGAGTCAATAAAAAGGTTGTTAGGATTCAACGGGGTTCACTAGGGGTTAATTTGTATGGGTAGGCTTTTTAGTGGATTAAACGGGTTAAAACCTAGGTACCTTTATCATCTCAGTATATCAAATCATTAATGTGGTCTCTACATGTATAAACGAGGCAAGTTCTAAAATAACAGTTCAAAGTTAACACACTCATAATCAATTCAAGTGAGCACGAAAAAGGGTATATGCTCTATAAGGCTCAAAATCTCACAAAAATTATGGGTGTTTTGACATCAATCCTTATAAATTTTGAACTTTAAGGTGATACTCAAATTCGGTTCAACAACCTATCAATTTTTTAATTTTTAGAAAGTAGACTTATCATGCTCGATTCTCTAGTATTCTTCAAATTTAACCATCAATGCACAATTAACTATGACTTACTCTAAAACATATCAATAAAAATCATAAATCATTAGAAATTTCACCCTAATTAATAATATGAGAAAAATACTTAAGATTAAGACTAAATCCAGGGTTTTGAGAATTATGCAAAAAGTTAAGCACTATTACCCCCACACTTAAGATGTACATTGCCCTCAATGTACAAAGATAGATAATGATAATTAGATGCCAAATCAAAAAGATAAGTGGGGAAAGTAATACTCCCTGAAATCTGGATGATCCCTGGCGTCTTTGGTGGTGGTGATGGTGTTTTCTATGGGCCTGGTGGAGTGGCTACCAAAAAGCAATTTGCTAGATGAAGAAATTGGGTAGCCAAGAGATCTAGAGAAATAATAATACTATACTAATAATATAATTAAAGACTAAGAAAATAAAGAGAATGAGACTAAGAAGAAAACTAAAATTTAAAGAAAAGTCTAATGGACTAAGAAGTCCTTATTAGCAGATGGCTGGTCAGGTGTGTATGATTTCTAAGGCTGCGGAGTGTTGGTGATAGTGGAAGTGGCATGATTCCCTAGTAGCCTTTAGAACCTAAAACCAAGAAACTAATATGAAATAAATTAAATTAAGCAGAAAAGAAGTATAGATAAGGAAAATAAAGGAGACGAGAAAAGAAAAATAGAATCGAAAAGGTTTTCGAGACCCTTGGCGTGTCAATTAGCTGAAGCTGCAGGCATGAACTCATGTTGCGATCTCTTTTGAGGAGACGATGCTTATCTTCTTATGTTTTTTTGGCATGATTTTTGTGTTGCTCAAGAGTCTTGGACCTTTTCTATGAACAGAGAGAAAAATTTGCAAGAAAAAGAAGGAAAAAAGAAGATGGGAGGAAAGGGAAGGGCTGTGATTTAAATAAGATTTCAACTCTGGCACGTTTCCACACCTGTGTGCCGAGGGTGTATCGATTCACACGGCCGTGTTTTGGAGTGTGTTGTTCTTCCACGCCCGTTTGTCGATTGGCACGCCCGTTTCTAGAAAGCCAGTATGTGAGCACGGTTGGAATGCACGGGCGTAGCCTGCCCGTGCTCAATAAGTCAGTATCTTAGCACGGTCGTGAGGCACGACCGTGCTGTTGGTGATTGGATCCGTGACATTGGGGGGTGGTTGGACTGACTTGCACGGCTTTACTCTATCAGTGTGATGGTTTCGGTAGTCCACACGGCCACGGGCACGACCGTGTGTAAGGCCGTGTGGCCTGGAAACTTACATCTTTGTTTTAAATATGGAGAGAGAAGAGAGAAGGAAAGAAAAGAAAAATAAATAATTTTGAAAAATAAAAAGTGTTAGTGCTCGAGTTGCCTCCCGAGAAGCACTCATTTATAGTCTTAAGCTAGACTGCCCTAGACTTTGAAAATTTTAGGGAGGTTTAAAGGTTTGAATATTTTTCCTCCTACTGATAGTTTTATTTTCGTGACAAAGTTTAGGTCGAGAAGCGTTTACCTTGAAATTGCTGAATATTGGATTGCTTACCTTGACTATTTCGTGTGGGAAAACATCGTGTACCTGAAGGAGTATTCTTCCTTTTTCTTCAGGTCAGTTGAAGTGATGTAAGGATCAGCTTTGTCTAATAGCACCTAGTCTCCTATTTTAAAGTGATTTGATGTCCCTATGAGCTCTTATGGTGGTTCCTTAGGTTTTACTTCGTGTGGATCCGACTTTTCTTTGGTGTGTATCTTCTGCTCTTCTAATTTGTCAGTCTTCCGGTTTTGTTTCTGGTGTGATTCTTCTGTGACGGCTTGGGGACTATGAGTTGGCTCAGCATTGATGCTTTGTGATGTTTTCTGCGATGAAGTTTGAACAATTTGATTACCTATTGAAACGGCTTTCTTACCTTCATCTTCTGTTGTTTTGGCTGAGTCGAGAGCTTGAAGATTGACCGATTCATCTCCTACACGAAATATGAGTTCTCCTGTGGCAACGTCAATTTTAGTCTTGGCAGTTGCAAGAAAAGGTCTTCCTAAAATTAAAGGGATTGAATTTTCCTTATCCATGTCTAAAACAACAAAATCTACTGGGAAAACAAATTTATCGATTTTTACTAAAACATCTTCAATAATGCCCCTAGGAATTCTAACAGTTTTATCAGCTAGTTGAATACTCATCCTAGTTTGTTTGGGCTTTCCTAGACCTAGTTGTTTAAACAGTGCATAAGGCATGACATTTATACTTGGCCCTAAATCGGCTAACGCATTATCAATAGTTAAACTACCAATTAAACATGGAATCGTAAAACTTCTTGGATCTTTTAGTTTCTGTGGTAGTTTGTTCTGTAGCATTGCTGAGCATGTTGCGTTAAGTTCCACATGGTGCTCTTCATCTATTTTGTGTTTATTCGTCAAGAGCTGTCTTAAAAATCTCCTTGAGTCGGGCATCTAAAAAAGAGCTTCAAGAAGAGGTAAGTTAATATGTAATTTCTTTAAAAGTTTTAGAAACTTACCGAGTTGTCCCTCTGAATCATCTTTTTTCAATGCTTCGGGATAAGGTATGCGAGGTTGGTGTTCTTTGATTACCAATTTTGGCCTCTCTTGTGCTACCTCTGTTTTACCTTTTTCTTCCTTAGTTTCTTGTACTGAGGTGGGCTCGTCTACTTTTGTATCCTCTTAAGCTGTGATGGCTTGGATTTGCTCTTTTGGGTTTATTTCTGTGTTGCTTGGTAGACATCCTTATTGACGTTCAGAAATCACATTTGTGAGATGTTCCACTAACCTAGTAAGTTCTCCAACTTGATTCTCGATCCCTTTAATAGATTTTTTTGTTAATCAAGTGTTGTTTCAGTCTTTTGGAGACGAGAATCTGTAGCTGCCACAAATTTTGTTAGCATCTCTTCAAGGTTTGATTTCTTTTCCTGTGGATAGGGCTGATTTTGGTAATTTGGAGTAGGTTACTACCTTTAATTTCCTTGATTTCCTTTTCCTCCCCACGAAAAATTTGGGTAGTTCCTCCAACCTGCATTACAAGTGTTACTATAAGGATTATTATTAGATTGGAAATTGTTACCTATATAGTTTGTCTGCTCATTTTCTGCTCCTGGTTGGTAGGGTGGGTACTCAAAATTTGCCACATTCCCGCTTGCTTCGCATTGCATGACTGGATATACCTGTGAAGAACATAAATTATCAAGCTTTTTATTCATTAACTCCACCTGTGTCGACAGCATTGTCACTGCGTCTATGTTAAAAACTCTGGCTAATTTTGTCAGTTTAGCTCTTGTAATTTGCCATTGATAAGTGTTCAACAACATCTCTTCAATAAAATCGTAAGCATCTTCAGGAGTTTTATTATTCAAAGTTCCACCGGCTGATGAATCAATCATTTGCCTAGTTGAAGAATTCACACCATTGTAGAAAGTTTGGACTTGAAGCCACAAAGGTAATCCGTGGTGTGGACATCTCCCTAGGAGATCCTTGTATCTTTTCCATGCATCATATAATGTTTCTGCGTCATTCTGCACAAAAGAAGATATGTCATTCCTAAATTTAGCCGTTTTGGCTGGTGAAAAATATTTTAAAAGAAATTTTTCTGTCATTTGATCCCATGTGGTGATTGACCCTCATGGTAACGAGTTCAACCATTGCTTTGCTTTATTCCTTAATGAAAAAGGGAATAATCGAAGACGTATGGCATCGTCAGAAACACTATTTATTTTGAAGATATCACAGAATTCTAAAAAATTAGATATATAAGTGTTTGGATCTTCATCCTGCAAACCATCAAATTGAACAAAATGTTGAATCATTTGTATTGTGTTAGGCTTTAATTCAAAATTATTAGCAGCTATAGCGGGCCTAACAATACTAGATTCTGCTCCTGTCAAATTAGGTTTAGTATAATCATACATAGTACGCGGAGCATTTTGTTCTTGCACATTTGGCAGTGGATTTTTTTCGTCCATCCCTTCAGTAGGATTGGATCTTTGCTGTTCTTCTCTTTGATAGTCTAGAGCTCGTCTAATTTCTCTACGATTTTTGCGAGTGGTAGCTTCAATGTCACTTTCGTATTCTAATGGTCCTCTCAGATTTCTTCTAGTCATGAACTAGAGGTACCTTCTATGAAAAGAAAGAAAGAAATTTAGAAAAACAAAAATATATGTATAAAAATAAGAGAAATTTACAAATAAAAATAATGGCTAAAGTAATAGAAATAGAGCTTTTTTAATATTTTAGAGTTCCCCGGCAACGGTGCCAAAAACTTGATCGTGTCAAACAATGAGTTTTAATATTTATAAAAGAGTGATCGAACTCAGAGACTAATCGTGACAACGATAGAGGCAAGTGCACCTATCGAACAGTAGTATAGCTCAGGCAAGAATATCTTATCGAACCCAAGGGAACCTAAAAGTACTACTTCTCACTTTCTTTCTATTGTTTAGCCTAAAATATGAAGTGATTGAATTATTAAACTAATGAAATACTTAGACTAAATGCAAAGACAAAAGAATGAATGGGAGAAAGACTTTAGGAAAACTCAGTTGATGAAGAAGATACCCTCAGGAAGAATCCACCTATGACTTCACCTATTATTTATTCCCTAAACCATATGATTTCTTGACTTAGCTTGATCCGTGAGACTCCCTAACCTATATTAAACCCTCTCTCGAGGCGAATAACGTCTAACCTTAAGTTAATTAGTGTAACTCTCGTTCTCTTATAATAACCTCCTAAGGAAGTAGTAAATCGATCAATAGATTCCCATATTAGGTTTCACCCTAATCCGCCAAAATAACGTAACCCTATCTCTAGGCGTCCGATCAACTCCGCTCAATTATGCTAGATCTACTCTTAGGTAGGGTCTATTCCTACTCCACCTAAGCACATCAGATTAAATTAAGCAACATAATTAAGAATAAACTAAGTACTTATCATATAATTTAGAAATCAAATAACAAAATCCATCATAGGTTTCATCCCCTTCAGGTATCTAAAGGGTTTAGTTCATAACTAAATACGAAAACATCTCAAGAGAAAAGATAAAGCAAAACATAAAAAATCCCTAAAACCCCCTGAAGGAATTGAAGGAGAAATCTTCCATCTTGAATAAAACTTCTGATTCTTGAGATGGATCAACTGGCTATCTTCAAGTGATTCCCTAAAAGATGAAAGCTTTGGCAAAAGCCTCTGCTAAAAAGCTCTTCTTTTATGTCTGCCTTGGGTTGTTTATATTGGCTTGGGATGCTATACTTGGCTCCTAAGTATCTCCTTTAAGTAGAATTACTATTAGGGAGTTAGAGTAAACTTAGGAGTATGTTTCTTTGGCTTCAAGCATCCAAATCCGAGTGAAATTGCTCTCTCTCACAACAGGGGCACGGCCATGGCACACGCCCGTGTAACTCGTGTTTGGGCCGTGTCTCGATTATGTTGTTTTGGGTACAGCCGTGTAAGTCTGGATTTAGGCCGTGCTTCAGGCCTGTCGATTTGGACACGGCCATGTAGATCACCAGGCACGTCCGTGTGAGAAATGGATGATGCACAGTCGTGTGTGATGGAGTTGAGGCCGTGCTCTAGGTAATCGATGAGGCACGGTCGTGTGGGCTTTGGGCCAGGCCGTGTCAATTTCCTGCTAAGGCCCAATTACTCCGTTTTAAGCCCGTTTTCTTTTTTATCCTCGGGTGCTTTCCTGAGTATATGACAAGAAAAGAAAGGATTACAAGCACCTTTTATATAAAATCAAGGGCTAAATCATCCAAATTCATACTAAATATGGGGTTAAAATATGTTACTTTTACGGTTTATCAGTTTTAGTTTCCAAAAATAGTAGAGGATTTTCCTCAACTGAAAATATTCTGAAAATATTTTCTACAACAGTCAGAGGATTTTTCGCAACTGAAAATATTCTTTTGCATGACCAACATTCCCCCACTAATGCAAAAGAATTAAAAAATTTTGTAAACATGAAAAAAAGTAAAACGTGAAAAGAGCAATAGTAAAATTAGCTGCTTAAGCACTAGTATCTTGTGGATTTGAACTAGTACATAGTGAAATGAGTGATTCTTCTCTTTAACAAGTGAAAAAATCTTGAACTTGTCAAGATAGGGGTTAACTCATGACACACAACTAATCTTAGAACCAATTGATGTTCCATGATAGATTAACAAGTTTTAGCCAATACACCTCAAGATGTTGGTAAGTGCTCTAGAAATATGGCCTAATATCTTTCATAGAAGGTGGCTAGTTCTTCACACTTACATAGGTGATTTCATCAAGTCTATCTTAACATTGACCACTCGAATAAGGACTATGAAATCATTAAGTGCATTTTATTAAGCTCATCCTCTAAAATTTAAGTTCAGTGAATTTCTCAAGTTCGTCTCAATAGGACAACCCAAACTCTGGGATATGAACTCAATAAGATTAATAAACTCAACCTCACATGTTGGTGAATTCATCAAGTCCGTCTTAATAGGACCACCCAAATCCTAAGATATGAATTCATGAAGAGTGAGAACTCAACCTTATGCGTGTATATCATTCATCCTAGGGATAGGTAGAATGTACGTTATGAGTCTTTCCATGGTTTCATTTGACCACATGGAACTTAGAGAACTAAGTTGGATATCCACCATGAATTCCTCAACCATTGGGATCAAGACCCATCCCCCTCGACGAATCAAGAACCATTTTCCTACTTAACCCCTATTTGGTTAGTGGATCATCTAAGAGCTTTTCAGACCTCACATACTTCAAAGCAAGTACTCCATTCTCAAATGACAAAATCTTCGTGAGTAGATTCCTAATCCATTCGACCTATTGTCCAGCTCAGTCAAGAGTTATAAACTTATATTTTATCGTGGAGTGAGCAATACACGTCTATTTATCAAACTTCCAAGAAAAGCTGCTCCACCCAAGGTGAAGACATACCTAATTATAAAGGTAACTTTATCAGTTACCCTGTTTGCATCACAGCATCCTTCTAATACTATAGGGTATCCGAGAAATCCCAACTTCCAAGTTATTGTATTTTAATTTCAATCAAGACCATTTGAGGAAAGCTCAACCTTGATAACTAAATTACGGACCTAACATACCCCCACTTACTATGTTAATGCCCTCAACAACATGAAGTCACACTTTTAGTAACCTTGTTGCATTGAGTTGGCATTTTAGTCTCAAGTCCATCTTGGGCCTTCAAAGCCTAAGGTTATGATCTGGTGAACGTGCATGAGACATAAAGTCGAACTTAGTCTCATCTCAACCGTTGATGTATTCTTGTCTAGGCCTATTCCTTCACCAAACATTCAGACTCAATGCCATAACACATAATTACTAGGTTACAACCTTTAGGAAATCTTAGCAGTATGACCCTTTGTCGACTGAATATTATCATGTCTTTGATACAAAAGAAATCCCTTTAGATGTGGCACCAACCGCACTCTTGTGGCATCCTGTTGGATGTGTCCCTCTAGACGTTGTTTATGCCAAAGGTCCCTTACGAAACCAAAAGTTCTCAACATGAAAAATTCAGACACATTGACCATCCCCAACTTAAGCCTTATTAGCCTCTCTATTATCACCCCATTAGGTGTGACCATCTTTGTAACATCCTGAATTTGGGCCTTAAATAAATGGGTTTCGTGTGTTCAGAAAATAGATTTTTGTTGATCGAGAAAAAAAAAAGGGAATAATGAATTAAGTGTGATAAAAAATTATTATTTCATGTTTAGTTTAATTTTTAGGTGGTTTAGGAAGGGTTGGTAGTGTTGGAAAAGTCCTAGGTTCGATCTAGGGCTTTAGCAAAAATGTTGTCTTTTTTTTTTACCCTTAAAGGTGGTTGGTGGTAGTTATAAGGCTTTTAAAATGTTGTTGGGTTAAAAGATATCACAAAGAAGTAGGTGGTCTGGTGGCCTGGGGCATTTGGAATAAGTTGGTGGTCAGAGGTTTAAGTCTTAGACTTGGCAAAAAAAATTTTATTGCGTATAAGTAGTATGAATGCTAGAGTTTACACCTTATAATTAGTTGGGGTTGATTACCAACACAAAGAAATGGCTGGCCCAGTGGCAAAGGCGTTAGGAGCAGGAGGGGGAGCAGGGTTCTAGTCGCGGCGTGCGCTAAATGTTGGTTTTTTTTAAGTAAACCTAGAGCGTGGCAGAAAGTGTTATAATTAATCAGGTAGGAAATATGACTCAATAAAATAAGTGGCGCAGTGGCAAGGGACGTGCCTCATAGTGAAGAGGTCGGAGGTTCGAATCTGGGTGTTGGTTAATATTTTTAGATTTCTTTGGGTGATTCAGTCGCTGGAAAATATATTTAAAACAAGTTGAGAATGGAATGTATCACAAGAACGGTTGTGGTGCAGTGGCAAGAGGCGTGTGGTGGTGCTTGGAGGTCTTGGTTTCGAGTTGCCTTGTGCACAATAATATGTTATTTTGCTGTTGGCGTGGGGAAGGTATTTGAAGTGGACCAAAATGCCCAAAAGATGGCTGTTGTTCGGAGAAGATATTTGAATAAAATTCAAATTGAATTTTTGGGATAAGGATGAGGATAAATTTTGGAGATAATAAAGAAATTTAATTGGTGATAAGTTTGAGTTGATTAAGGAGTGTAGGTTTATTCTATTTATCTATTTATTTATTTATTTTAGTATATATGGGTAGCGAATTTTCCCTTTTTATTTGCTTAATTTTTAGTTATCAGGAAGGGCACTCTCGGTTTTTGATAGGTAAGTGCCAAAATTTCTATAAATAGGGGGGATAGCTCATTAATTCTAGCATTTGAACCCTACTCTTATCTTCTTTCTCTGTGCCAAAATTCTCAGTCTCCCTCCACAATTTCTTTTCTTTCGATTTCTTCAAAAGCCGATATCTTCCAATCTTCTCAATACCTTTTCTTTCAAAAGCCGAAACCTTTCATTTCACTTTCTTTTCCATTCTTTTCCTCTTGTGCCGATTGCTCCATAAAAGCCTGTATCTTCTTTTAAGTGTTAGTCGAATCTTCTCTAGTAGGGTAAGTGTCGACTCTTGTTATTTCTTAAGATCTCTTTCGATTTTTAGAGACCATAGCCGAATGGCTACATGGTGGACTGATCTTGTGTTTTCTGTCATGGGCGACATTACGGAATTCCAAAGAGATCCAATCACTTAGGTTTCTAAATCGATAGCACACAAATCATCCTACTTTCGGGATCTAATCGATTTAGGTAAGGGTTTTCGTTTATTTAAATGTATAATTTGGGTAAAACACTAACCCTTGGTCGAATATAGGAGAGGCCTTATCTTCGTGTTCTTCCAACTTTTTGAGCAAAGTTGTAGACAAAGGGCAGTAGATCAGATTAGCGAGGGTATCGACGTAGAGGGTAGTCCTACGTATTAATCAGGTGTGTAACTTTTCACACCATTTAGATTGTTTGTTAGTACATGTATATAAATCTGCTATATTCTGTTAAATGCCGAAATCTCGGCATAACGGTTGAAACCCGAGGAGGGTAAAGGTGAATCACCAGGTTAGTGATTTCTGTCATTCATAAGTGAATGTTTCTATTGAAATGATATGTTTATATGTATGTCGATTTCTGTGATTGCATGGGGTTGGGTGATTGATGAAAGGGGAAGTGATCTATTGTAGTGGCTTTTGCCATGATCTGTTGTAGTGGCTTTTGCCATGATCTGTTGTAGTGGCTTTTTCCATGATCTGTTGTAGTGGCTATTGCCATGATCTGACGATGAGCAGCATAACTGCCATCTATGGTGTGTAGCGGTGTGGGTTGATTGTAGAAATCCCCAATGGTGTGATTGATAGGTAAGGGTGGTGTGTAGCGGATGGAAACCTAGGACTGGGTTGGGCTTTGCATATTTTCTGATATATTATGCTCTATTATCTGATTTGTGGGGCTAAGGCCCAATCTGATGGTGCACGAGGGTTGCACACTGAGTCTCGCGACTCACCCTATTATTTAACATCTTTCAGGTAGCACCTAGTGCATCGGACCGGGCTGGAGAGAAGCGCAAGGTGGCCATGCGAGAGAATATTTTGATTCAGCAAAAGACTTTACTTAGTTTAATTATTTTTATTATTTTTAATTAGTGGATTTTAAATTTCATTGTAATAAGGCCACGGGCCACTAGCTTCTCATTTTTTTTCTTTTTTTGGTTTTATTTTGGGCTTTTATTATTATTAGACATATAAATTTTCTGTTTTAGTTAAAATAAGGCATTAATTTAAAATGTATATCTTTACAACTCATTCAACCATTTAGTTTTCCTGAATAAAAGGTTAAACTCAAGAAGAATATTTTTTGAAAATTACGACATCTTTTAAAATCTCCTTAGTGACATGCCAGATCCGATTATGGTGTTTGGGTCGGGTTTGGGGTGTTACAAATTGGTATCAGAGCCCGATTCAAAACTCGGCTCTAGGGTTTTTGGGCTCAAAATGTTTTCTAAAGATAGGTTTTTGAAACATGTATGTTTATAAATAATACAGGGTGGTTTTCTCGGCATGGCACCTACGTCTCCGGCCCAAGTCCGCCAGGTAAGTATTCTGAACTCATTGTGTGTTATATATGTATATGGGTTTGATGGGCTTTATGGGACGTATACTAGTTAAATCAGAACTTGATGGACTTTAGGCTTAGCTTAAACAACTTCTTAAATCTATAAGACTTAATCTATTCGAACAAACCCGTGAACAAATCGCTAGATTAGGGTGTGGCAACAGGCATACGCATGTCTAGGATTGGATCCGGAAGAGCCTGGTACTTAAGCAGTCCTAGTGACTCACCTCCTCTTCGCTGGAATCCTACCTGGTGCATAGTGACTGTTCACCCTAGCCATGAGGACTTGCTGATGGGCAAAAATTTATAATTAAAACCTGAAAGGGACCAGCCATCCTATTTTGCGAAATTACTAAAATAACCTCTAGTTTTGAAAATTCCCAAATTTCCCCTGATTTGTAAAACTACTAAATTACCCCTGATTTGTAAAATGACCAAATTACCCCTGAGTTACAAAATTACCGAAATACCCCCTATTTGAAAAATTACCAAAATACCCCTACTTTACAAAATTACCAAAATACCCTTATTTTAAAAAATCACCAAGAAACCCTATTTTGGAAAATTACAAAAATACCATTGTAGGATAAAATTATGAAAATACCCCTGGGTAGTGAGATGACGAAAATACCCCTATGTGTGGAATGTAGGTTCATGGATGTTGTCTGTATGTTGATTGTTGAATGTACGAATCTAGTTCCAGAACTAGGAGGAGTAGACTTGATACTGACATAAATCTGAATTTGAAAGAACCACTATCGAAATGACTTTTCATAAGATTGCTCATGATTAATCAGTGAAAGAAATTAATAATTCATAAAATTTCTAATTCAGATAATACGAGAATCAACGATGAGCGCTAGAAGAGGAAGAAGAGGTCGCGGCCGAGGCTCTGGAAGTGTTAGGACTGATGTGCTGACTTGGCTAGTTAGGGAGGTATGAAGGAGGTTAAAGAAATCGGTGAAACATTTCGGGTTGGGTACGTGGACTGTAAGAAAAATAGAGATCGCAATTTTCTAGGGTTGCAGTCTCGTTCTGTGAAGCATGTTAAGGTATGTCCAAACTTTCGGGTTTGCAAATATTGCAGAAGGCGTCATCCGGGTGAATGTTGGAGGAAGTCAGGAACGTGTTTAAGATGCGGGTCTGAGGAGCATAAGGCTCGGGATTGTTCAATCACCATTAAACCGGGTATGTTTTGTGTGGATGCTATATTTTTGGGTATAGAAACTGTATGCGTGCAATGTTTATATATTATTAAATTAGAGTGCGCAGCGAAAGCATAGTGGTGAGACTTGGGTAGTACGATTAGTAGTTAGTTGGAAATTTCGAGGATGAAATTTCTTTAAAGAGGGTAGAACTGTAGCATCCTAAATTTGGGCCTAGAATAAATGGGTTTCATGTGTTCAGAAAATGGATTTTTGTCGATCGGGAAAAAAAAGGGAATAATAAATTAAGTGTGATAAAAAAAATTATTATTTCATGTTTAGTTTAATTTTTAGGTGGTTTAGGAAGGGTTGGTAGTGTTGGAAAAGTCCTAGGCTCGATCTAGGGCTTTAGCAAAAATGTTGTTTTTTTTTTTACCCTTAAGGGTGGTTGGTGGTAGTTATAAGGCTTTTAAAATGTTGTTGGGTTAAAAGATATCACAAAGAAGTAGGTGGTTTGGTGGCTTGGGGCATTTGGAATAAGCTGATGGTCAGAGGTTCAAGTCCTGGACTTGGCAAAAAAAAATTTTATTGCGCATAAGAAGTATGAATGCTAGAGTTTACGCCTTATAATTACTTGGGGCTGATTACCAACACAAAGAAACGGCTGGCCCAGTGGCAAAGGCGTTAGGAGCAGGAGGGGGAGCAGCGTTCTAGTCGCGGTGTGCGCTAAATGTTGGTTTTTTTAAAGTAAACCTGGAGCGTGGCAGAAAGGGCTATAATTAATCAGGTAGGAAATATGACTCAATAAAATAAGTGGTGCAGTGGCAAGGGACGTGCCTCATAGTGAAGAGGTCGGAGGTTCGAATCTGGGTGTTGGTTAATATTTTTAGATTTCTTTGGATGATTCGGTCGCTGGAAAATATACTTTAAAACAAGTTAAGAATGGAATATATCACAAGAATGGTTGTGGTGCAGTGGCAAGAGGCGTGTGGTGGTGCTTGGAGGTCTTGGTTTCGAGTTGCCTTGTGCACAATAATATGTTATTTTGCTGTTGGCGTGGGGAAGGTATTTGAAGTGGACCAAAATGCCCAAAAGTTGGCTACTGTTCGGAGAAGCTATTTGAATGAAATTCAAATTGAATTTTTGGCTAAAAAAAGGACTTTTTGGGATAAGGATGAGGATAAATTTTGGAGATAATAAAGGACTTTAATTGGTGATAAGTTTGAGTTGATTAGGGAGTGTAGGTTTATTCTATTTATTTATTTATTTATTTTAGTATATATGGGTAGCGAATTTTCCCTTTTTATTTGCTTAATTTTTAGTTATCAGGAAGGGCACTCTCGGTTTTTGATAGGTATGTGCCGAAATTTCTATAAATAGGGGGGATAGCTCATTAATTCCAGCATTTGAACCCTACTCTTTTCTTCTTTCTCTGTGCCGAAATTCTCAGTCTTCCTCCACAATTTCTTTTCTTTCGATTTCTTTAAAAGCCGATATCTTCCAATCTTCTCAATACATTTTCTTTCAAAAGCCGAAACCTTTCACTTCACTTTCTTTTCCATTCTTTTCTTCTTGTGTCGATTTCTCCATAAAAGCCAAAATCTTCTCTCAAGTGTTAGCCGAATCTTCTCTAATAGGGTAAGTGTCGACTCTTGTTATTTCTTAAGATCTCTTTCAGTTTTTAAAGACCATAGCTGAATGGCTACATGGTGGACCGATCTTGTGTTTTCTGTCATGGGCGGCATTCTGGGATTCCAAGGGGATCCAATCGCTTAGGTTTCTAAATCGGTAGCACACAAATCATCCTACTTTCGGGATCTAATCGATTTAGGTAAGGGGTTTAATTTATTTAAATGTATAATTCGGGTAAAACACTAACCCTTGGCCGAATATAGGAGAGGCCTTATCTCTGTGTTCTTTCAGCTTTTTGAGCAAAGTTGTAGACAAAGGGTCGTAGATAAGATTAGCGAGGGTATCAACATAGAGGGTAGTCCTACGTATTAATCAGGTGTGTAAATTTTCACACCACTTAGATTGTTTGTTAGTACATGTATATAAATCTGCTATATTTTGTTAAATGCCGAAATCCTGGCATAACGGTTAAAACCCGAGGAGGGTAAAGGTGAATCACCAGGTTAGTGATTTCTGTCATTCATAAGTGAATGTTTCTGTTGAGATGATATGTTTATATGTATGCCGATTTCTATGATTGCATGGGGTTGGGTGATTGATGAAAGGGGAAGTAATCTGTTGTAGTGGCTTTTGCCATGATCTGTTGTAGTGGCTTTTGCCATGATTTGTTGTAGTGGCTATTGCCATGATCTGACAATGAGCAGCATGACTGCCATCGATGGTGTGTAGCGGTGTGGGTTGATTGTAGAAATCCCCAATGGTATGATTGGCACGTAAAGGTGGTGTGTAGCGGATGGAAACCTAGGATTGGGTTGGGCTTTGTATATTTTCTGATATATTATGCTCTATTATATGATCTGTGGGGCTAAGGCCCAATCTGATGGTGCACGAGGGTTGCACACTGAGTCTCACGACTCACCCTATTATTTAACATCTTTCAGGTAGCACCTATTGCATTAGACCGGGCTGGAGAGGAGCGCAAGGTGGCCATGCGAGAGAATATTTTGATTCAGCAAAAGACTTTACTTAGTTTAATTATTTTTATTATTTTTAATTAGTGGTTTTAAATTTCATTGTAATAAGGCCACGGGCCACTAGCTTCTCATTTTTTTCTTTTTTTGGTTTTATTTTGGGCTTTTATTATTATTAGACATATAAATTTTCTGTTTTAGTTAAACTCAGGCATTAATTTAAAATGTATACCTTTACAACTCATTCAACCGTTTAGTTTTCCCGAATAAAAGGTTAAACTCAAGAAGAATATTTTTTTCAAAATTGCGACATCTTCTAAAATCTCCTTAGTGACATGCCAGATCCGGTTATGGTGTTTGGGCTGAGTTTGGGGTGTTACAATCTTGGCCAACCACAACACATGTGGCACCACCAAACTAGGTTGATCTCAATCTCAATTTTAGACTTTAATGCCCATTCACACAAACTCGTAGGTTACTTGAACAAGACATCCCCTACTACTTCTCTTGTTCAAGCTCTCGGACTCGATAATCCTCCAATACACTTTGGTTAAAAACTCGGTGACGCTTGGACTAGCTACACAAATCTCATGTATTAATAGCTTATCATAGATAAGAGCATTGTAAGCCCTATCCCAAAAAACAAGGATGCAGCTATCCGCTCATGGTTCTTCGACCAACTCAAACTCAAAGGTCATTGGACCCACTTAAACTCAAGGGACCTCCAACCAACTCAAATAGGAGGATAATTCTCATCAGTGCACTTGAACCCCATCCTCATGCATTAACAACAATGTCCATGTCAATCGAGGAAAGACTCAATCGACTCAATCCCGTTAGGCCTTCCAAGCTCATTTTGATCGCAATGGCCCATTGGCCAACACAAATGAAGCTAGTAACCGCTCCAACGCTACTTAGGCACAATCTTGCACTACTAAAGTGCCCTAAAACTAATTGCCTCAATAAGACACTACACTTGTTCCATTAATCCTAAAGTGTAGTACTCTAGTTCATTACCTGTAGGAGCCTTCATTAGTTTCAGTAGCGAGAAAAAGAAACAATTCACACATTTAAACAATATATAATTTGCTTCTAAATTGCTGGAAATATATTATTGCAAAACAAAACTGTTGGCATTGAAAGGAAACCAAACTGGGTGTAAATAAAATAGGATTCACTATGTCGTGGAAAAACCACTAGCTGAGAAGCAAATTCACCCTGATCAATGTAATTCCGCTACATCAAATCTAATTCAGTACAAAAGAGCATGTTCTTCAATCCATAATTTTTTACAACAAGCAATCTGCTCCATTGCAAATTTCGTATTAGGTGGAAAAGCGCAATAAAAACCTTAAAAATAAGGGTAGTGAATTTTAAGAAAGCAAAAGAGAGGACAAAGAGGAGGAAACCACTTCGAGCTAGAAGAAAACCTCTCTCATACCAAGGGAAACTTCAAACTTGCAAATACAAGAATAAAAAGATATTCAAGGAGCTCAGCATAAATTCTTTAACTATTTTCTCTCTAGATTTTTTTTTTTTGACTTTTTATTGATACAAGTTTGTGAAACTTTTTTTATGTGCGTTTTTTTCTCAACTTAGTATGAACTAAACTCTATTTTCTTGAAACAATGATAGATAATATATCTTAGTTAATTAATTATTTTTCTTTTTATTTGTTTTTATCTTTGTTAATTATTTGTTCAGTCTTATGTTTATTTAATCTATTTGCCTAATCAAGTTATATCAATTTGATAACACCGCTTTGTCTTGGAAGAAAAAATTAGAGTTGAGATCTAGATTGAATAGATTAAGATTTAACTTTAGTAGCACTGATGAATACGTTAATTTGCGGCTGGGATATAAATAATATACCTAATGCCTTCATGAATCCAATAGGTTTGTTCTTAGTGACTTCACCCGACTTGCCTAGCATAGAAATATAACTAGTGAGGAAGGGAAATTAACTTAGATAGATACTAGAAGGGTCTAGTTAATGCCATTGAATCCTAGGTTAGTAATTACCTAAATTAAAAAATTGAATAAGAGATAATTGATTAATTAGATTAAGTGAAGTTAGAATTCCAATTCTCTAAATTGATTGAGAAACTAGGATTTTCATACCTATCAAATGGCCGAATGTTAAATGAAAACCCTTGAAGCTTTCATCCAAAATTCAGCTATGGTGGACGGTGGTGAATGGAAAAAGACGATGGAATCCCACTAACTTTACTTATTTATACTTTAATTAGTTGTTAATTAACTTAGTTTAATTAATTAATCACGACTTAATTAACTTAAACTAGCCTTTAATCCCACTTTGTGGAGTTGTCATCATCTTCCACTATCACCTATTTGAAAATGGTTTAATTACCATTTTGAAAATTTGGTTAATTTCTATTTAAGTCCTTAAGTATTTTCTTAATTAAAACTCAATAGCAATTAGATTTTTACAATTTAGTCCCTAAGCCTTAATTAACTATTTTATCAAATAAATTACTCAACCATTCTTCAACATATTTCTACATTAACTCCATAAATATTCCTATTTTATATTTACAATATCGTTTTACGAAAATGAGATTTCAAAACCGCATTTTTTGGTACCACTGAAAATTGAGTTGCTACGAAATAATGAAGAAAATTTGTGGTTTCAAGGAAGACTATGTGTGCTTGATAGTGATGAATTGAAGCAAAACATACTTCGAGAAGCTCATTGTAGCTCATTTTCTATGCATCTGGGGAATTATAAAATGTACCATGATTTGAAAATTTTTTATTTGTGGAAGAGAATGAAAAAAGATATAGCAAATTATGTCTCCAAGTGTTTAACTTGTCAAGAGGGGAAAGCAAAACATCAAGTTCCATCGGAATTGTTACAACCTATGACAATACCCGAATGGAAGTAGGAAAGAAATAAAATGGGTTTTGTGGTTGGTTTACCACTTACACCAAAGAAGAAATATGCAATTTGGGTTATTGTAGATAGATTTTGGGAGAAGTTACATAAAGCTTTGGGCACCTGATTGAATTTTATTATTGCATTTCATCCTCAAATTGATGGTCAATCCGAGCAGGTAATTCAAATTTTGGAAGACATATTGAGAAGTTGCTTTATTGAATTTGAAGGAAGTTGGTAAAGATATTTGTCATTGCTAGAGTTCACATATAAAAATAGTTATCAATCTTGTATTAAAATAGAACCATACGAGGTGTTGCATGGAAAGAAGTTAGAACCCTTGTTTATTGGACAGAGATGAGAGGAAATAAGCTAGTGGGACCGGATTTGATCAGAGAAACAAAAGAAAAAGTGAAGTTATTTAGAGATCGATTGAAAGCAACTTATGATAGACCAAAATCCTATGTTGATTTTAAAAGGAAAGATATTGAATATAGCATGGGAGAAAAAAATATTTTTGAAAGAGTCTCTATGGAAAAAAGTTGTTCGTTTTGGAAAGAAGAGAAAGTTGAGTCCGAGGTTCATAGGACCATATGACATTTTAGAATGTATCAGTTCAGTGGCATATCAATTAGCTTTACCACCAGAATTGGATAGAATCTATAATTTTTTTCATGTTTCAATGTTGCGAAGATGTTGATATGATCCATCATATGTGGTTACACCAAAAGCTATTGAAATTCAACTGGATTTGATAAATGAAGAAGAAACAATTAAGATTCTCACTCGAGAAGTAAAAGAATGAAGAAATAAGTAGGTTCCTTCAATGAAAATATTATGGAGACATCATAATGTGGAAGAGGCAACATGAGAATGTGAGGAAATAATGAAGCAATAATATCCGACATTTATTTGAGTCAGGTAAATTTGAGGACGAAACTTTATTTTAAGGGGGGGATGTAACATCCCTAGCACCCCTTGAAATGAGAACAATATCATTTCGGAGCTTGCACATGTTAGAATTTTCGCAATAGATAAAATAAAGATTATTAATGTTAGTGGAGAAGGTAGTTGGATATCATAGAAAATTAGAAATGCTTTTGAATAGATAGAAATTAATTTGAGGTATTGACTAAATCATAATAGTATGAAAAGTGTTGGGGAAAAGTGTCAAAATTAAAAATGAGAAATGATTAGATTAGATGGATGGATGGGAAAAAGAGGAAGGACTAGAAATACAATTTAACTAAGAAAATACAATAAAGTGTGGATAATAGTGAAAGTAAATAGGAACCACTTGATGTGTATGATGAGTTTAGAATTTTTTTTATTAAATATTATTAAAAATTTTAAATAATCAATCAAATATATTTTAATATAGAAATATGTAGCAAGATCTTTCCAACATCATATAAATCTTTTCCTTCTCACGTCACTCCCATCTCCTTTCTTTACCAACTTTCATTTTCTTTCATTTTAGTCCATTTTCATCCTTTTCAAGCTCAAATTTTCAATTTTTTTCCATAAAGTTTTAGTGAAATCAATAGAAAAACCTCATGAAAAGCTAAGTTTCTTGTGAATTTAGCTATAATACATAATTGTCGTGAGAGAAAAGAGAAGTTAGGGATTTGAGTAAAGGTTTGAGGTAAGGATGATGAAGTTTTCTTAAAGGATTCCATGTTTATCTCATTAAAAAAGCATAAAAATAATGTGATCATTGTTTTGATATTACATCTTGTGTATGTATGTTATGTTAATGAAGAGAATGAGAAGAGAGGTAAACAAGTGCTTAATAAGGGGAATGAAGTAACAAAAGAGTGAAGGAAGAAAAAAAACTCATTCCAAGCACTTCAAGATTTCTACTTTACCTAATTAAAACATAAGTGAAAATTTGTTAAATTGGTTTTAGTAATATTTATGAGATTTATTTATATAAGAAAATGTTAATGTGTATTATGGAATTTATTTGAAAGTGAAGATGAATTCTTAAAATATCTTGAATAGCTTATGTGTAGTGAATTTGAAGAAAAATGACTATATTGCAAAGTGTATAAAAATTAGATAAGTGAAATAGATAACTAGATAAACTCTTAAGTGAAGTGTTAAATAATGATAAAATAAATGTTAAATGATATTTGATTACTATTGACTTTTTGTAGATAAGGACTAAATCATAAAAAGAGTAAAATTTGAATTGCCTTTAGTTGTTAAGAGAATGTAATGAAATTAAATATTTAAATGCCTATGAATAACTCTGAACTAGTAGGTAAGCGACTTACGAATGGTAAGCTTGAGAGTTCACTATAGATATTTTTAAATTAATTTCATGTATTATAGTATTAATTCATAAGTTGCATTGGTTAAATTTATAATGAAAAGTTTAATTCTTGATGTACTTACTAATCTTTCTCGAGCTTAACGCGTTATTTTTCTAACGAATAGGTGAAGATTAGATTTGAAGTTCTAAAGTAAAGGTCAACCTCTACTCATCTCATCATATACCGAAGCTAGAAAGAGAGTATGGTTTTGAATTTTGGTAGTAGTTTATGGCATGTACATAAGTTTAAACCAAATAGATGTGTGGCTAAATTCTAATGGGAACTTTTGATGGATTTTGATCACCTCGTTAATTATGTAAACTTGTTAAATTTTGATTAAGTTAGATGTGGAAATATATGAGGTTTGATGGAGATTTATGTTTTATGACGTTTAGATATTATTTGGAATGGTTTATGATAGTGGAGATTTGGTTTTAAATGTTTCAGACAAGTTTTGGGCAATCTGTCTCTAGTGTCGCGACATCCAATCCTCAATGTCGCGACATTGAAGTCAATAGGGTAATTTGTTTGCAGTGTCGCGACATTCGTTAATGTCGTGACACCTACTTTCCAGTGTCACAACATTGGCCCTATTTACCCTTTTTTGATCCAAATAAGCCCCGATTGGTCCCTATTTGTAACCAAACTTTAAAGAAGGCCTAAAAATGACTCGAACATCTCCAAAAGAGCCTAATTATGTTAAAACAAAGTTTTAAATTTGATGATTGAGTTGAGTAGCTTTAGTGTCCAAATGTGACATCCCTTGCTCATGATATATAGGTTCACTTCGAGTAAGGGGTGTTACATTTGTTTTGGTAACAAAGCCTAGGATTTCTAATTCTTGAGTCGGAAATGATTCTAGAAGTACATGCCATATAGAGCACATTGTAAAACTTATTGTTAGTTCATTTTACTTTTAGTTTTCAGTAAAACGAGAAGGAGGTTGGGCCATTGGGGGACTGGTTTCATACATCACCAATGTGGAAGTCTTTTATGGATTTAGTGTGACGATGGCGAGACTAAGATGTAATTATTAACAGTTAAAGTTAATCAAGGTAGTACATCTAAGATAATTTTATACACTACCAATATAGCAGTAATTGTTAGTTTGTATCTCTCCTCCATAGGCTATTCATGGAGGAGGATTAGTGAAACGGTTTGATTAAAATATTTTATTTTCCAATTGTGTTTTAATTTTGATAGGTATATGAATAGAAGTAGAAGAACAATGTGAGTAGGTGGTTCCAATCGCAATTCCCAACTTGGTTTTGCATGATCTTGTGCATTTTTCTCTTTGTAATTACTCTCGTTATTTAATGGATTGTGTTGTCATTATGGTTTGATACCCCACTAGTTCGTAAGTTTCGTGGCAGTTTTGGTTATTAATGAAATTATTATTTTATCTAAAAAATAAGGGTAAATCTCAAAAATATATAATTTGGTACATAAACATTGATTTGGCACAATTATACACATAAACTTTGACCATGATTCAAATGAATACATGAAAGTTGAATTTTGATTCAATCATACGCATTTAAAAAATAAATACATCAATTATTTTTATATTGGATAAACATAATTGTTTGTATATGTAATATATAAATAAAAATGATGTTATATCAATAATTGTTTTAATAATGGATGAAAATTGATCAAATCAAAATTTTAATATATAAAATTGCTTAAATTTTAAATACGTGTATAAAATTACACATTAAACCAAAATTGATATATAATTTTGATATTTATCCTAAAAATATAATTTTAATCATACTCATCATTAACATGTCACTTAATGTAAAACATCTTAAAATTTCACATGAGCACTAAACCACAAAATGGATGAAAATTTTAGTAAATAGATTATCTTATTTCCCTTTGTAATGAAAGAGATTATTTTATTCTTTTTTCAAGTAGAAAAAACAAATTTGAAATATGGTAGCATAAGTAATAAAAGTTGAACAAGTGTCGACTGCCAACTACACCAATGATTTAATTAATAAGTACCAACAAAAATTTACAGGAAGTAAGATTGCAGGGAAGAAGACCATGAAAGATGAAGCGAGGGTTTTAAACTAAAATCACACCTTTTACATATAAAATTAGACCTATTGTTGTTTTTGTATCATATTCTGTCATGATTGAATTTTTTTTTTTTTTTTTTCATAGGACAAAGAACACAACGAATTTTCGAGAGATAGGCAATTTTATTTAAGAGAAAGTAGCTACAACACAGTAGAGGACCCCAATTACGTATTACCACTAGACTAGACTAGACTAGAAAGCCATGAAATCTCCCTCAATACAATAATGACTTTTAATATGATGGCCAAATATAATAACCTGAAGCTAAACTTAGACTTGAATTTCTACATGCCATCTGTACATCTCCTCCGATGGCACTGGCAATGTAAGTGTCACCAATCCGGTGGCTGAGTCATAGTTGAAGTGAGTGTCGACATTGTCCACACAGCACTTCAACAGACGCTGAGATGAGTATGCACCAAACCTCCCACAACCCCGGACTTTGAGACTGATCGTTGCTGTTGGATTCCGGTTGTTGCTGAGTGAAGTTGTCAACTCCGAGGAAACCTCGCCATCAAAGAACTGCAGTTTCTCATCGGATGTCATTTGTACTTCAAACTTCTCAACGGCACCGCTGCTGTTGAACATGTCAAGAAGGCCTATTGGTGCAAATGAAATGGTGTTGGAAATTTCCTGCAACAAAGGAAAAAGGCAGTCAATAAGCCACCGTAGTCAAATTACAAAAAAGTAGCCTAAAAGGAAGGAAAGAAACTAACCTTGACGGGACAGAAGTGGAATAGTTCATACTCGAGAACCTTAAGTGTTACTGGCACTGAAGCACCTTTAGGTAACCGTACCAGCTCTCCTGAAACTCAAAAGGCATTTTTTTTTTAACATTTTACATCAAAATAAATCCAATTGGCACTCATCACCTGACTTCTAAGCAGACAAAATGTACCTGATTTATGAGCATAAACCACACTCTCCCATTCCAGTCCGCACCGGCAACCTGAGCGATCGAATCAACATCGTTGGCACAAACAGAACCTGTAAGTGTACCAGGTGATGCATCATGAATTCGGGTTTTCTTGGTGACCTTGCACCAACCAGCACCTTGGCAGTTGAAAACACCCACCACACCGCAACACTTGTTTACATTCCAAATCTTGAGTAAGCTGCAAAATAGGATTCTCTGTGGGTAAAACTGCACGATAAAAGATTATGATGTGCAGCAAGCAATGAGAAAGGATGCTACGGACCTAATCCCGTCTCTAGCCGGATCAGAGAAAAGACAGTCAACGGTAGGCCTGCCAGGCAATTGGGTGCGGAGAACTGATCCATCAGGAAGGACCAGTTTCTTCAGGAGCTCGAAATTGTGGTTGCCAGGCTTATCACTGCATAAAACACCACGAATACAAAATGATGCGTTAGAAGATCCCACAATCATTATGATTAGTAAAAATAAAAATAGACTTTAGCAAAACAATACCTGACATAGATAGCACATCCACCAACAGCACGAGCAGCAGCATGGTAATCTGCAGCTGGGTGTAAGCTCTGCAGACCAGTGATTAGTCATCAGTACCACATGAACCATCCCGTTTTGAACCTTTCATTACTGAAGACAACAGTAACTTCAATTATCGTAGGAAATAAATAAGTTCAGTAATTTTGACTTACATGGAACATATCCCAATCAGGTTGCATAAATTCTCCGAGGAAAAGAGTGTTGTAAGCCACTGAGGAAATGTGGATAGTGTGTGAAGCAGGGTCACGAGGATAAAAGTCATCAGAAGCTCTAACAACAGCGGTCTGCTTGGTGCTGTAGATTCCATCAGTGTTATGGCACATGCATGCTATGCATCCATTGTCCGGGAAGTTTCGGGAAATTGACGCTTCAAGGGCCTGAACATAACTGCGGGTAAGAGATACTCTACCACCGTGTCCAGCACCAAGTGTCTCGATGATGTTTTGCACATCGACCTTCACACCATCAACTCCACATGAAGCCAGGTAGGCATGAAGCTCATTGTAGAAGTTGAAAACCTTCTTCGGATGCACCAAACCAAGGCCATGAACAGCAAGGCTGTCCATAACTATATCCGGCTGGTTGCCCATCACACCTGGGGACTGAACAGGATATGCCAATGCTGTATCATAATGTTCCATACCAGCAGCTGCAGGTTTGACTCCACCCCAATAGCCAGCCAAAGCATGCCACACATACACATTTCTATGCCAAAACGTCATTTGAAATAGAAATAAACATTATTTAGAGAGTATTTGATGAATGCAAACTATCAAAAATAAGATCAATCGTATATCACATACAAATGAAAGGATTTAGGGTCAAATTGGCACGGTTTTATGTTTTCATGTCCATGATGAATAAAATGTGTAGTCCAATGTGCGTCAAGTCCAACTTTGACATTTTCTTTCTAGCTGAGAGTGTTACAGTGTGGATTTGCAAAGTGTATTCTTAAACCAGAATATAGATCCACTTGTCATTGCAGTTCGAGTAAAACAAAACAAACTTAGAACTGTGGCCAGTAATTAGAAAATCTAAAGTTTGGCTAAAGAGTAGGATCTATAAAAATTGGTCAACTAATCATAATGTAAATGATTGTCTTTTTGCTCTCATAAGAGCATTCATATCAGAATGCACCACAACCAACTGATAAACACAAAGAACCTGAATAACATGGACTGCTTACTTCACATTATGATGCTGCTTGGATCCGCTACTTGATCACAAAGTCTAGAACCTCACCAACCAAAACAGTATTATCATCGAACTATGCTCACTTAAGCAAAAAACAAATCAAGTTCCAACATGTTTAAACTTAGAATGTAGACAGATTGGCTTAATGTCCACAAAGACTAGAACTATCGCATCCAATGTTGGGAGGCCACCTGATTCGATCTCTAGTTCTCAAGATAAAGAAAGTAACCAAACAACCTCACTCAGGAGTCAAGAACGAGAACCTCAAGCATCGCTTCACCAGAGACCGGAAATGCCATGCTTTTGATATTCAACAATCTAAACTACCATTTTATGTAAGAATCATGATAATAATACTAACATATACTAAAATATAAAGTGTAGAGTCAGTGAACCCAATAAAGAAGCATCAGATTTCGAGGCACTAAACCGATGGACATTTGATAAACGACTTCAATTTTTCAAACCAAGCTCGAGGCTCACGGAGACCATATATAGAGCTTTCTTCGCATTTACATACAAGAGGTTGTCCTCAAGAATTATATTGAACATACCCTGAGGTTGGTGCATATAGACCTCAAGATTCTAAATCACCATTTAAAAGGTGTTATTAACATTCACTGCTCTTAGCCGCCATCGTCTGGAGACTGCACAGACAGAATGACTCTAATGGTGGCGGGTTTCACAACAGACTAAAAGTCTCCTTAAAGTCACACCCCGGAGTTTGAGAACAGCCTTTGGCAACTAATCGAGCCTTCCTACGTGCAACTGTGCCATCAGGGTTCCTTTTAACCTTAAACAACCACTTACAACCAATTACCTTGCGATTTGGTGGTAGATCAACTAAATCCTGTGTAGAGTTGTGAACAAGAGCATCAGACTCACTTTGTGTCATTGCATCCACTCACCAGAAGCCAAAGCTTCTTCTATCGAAGATGGTTCAATAGCTTCAACTAAAAAAACTTTCTTGGTTTGTAAATCCCAGCCTTTGCCCTTGTAACCATAGGATGAGAGTTGACTATCGGTAGGAGAGTATTCAGATCATCGGGCGCCTGGGGACGAAATTAACGTTGTTGGAAGGACATCCTCATTATTGCCCAAAAGCATGTGTAGAGAAGAACCAGAGGCGGTGGAGGAGAAACCGTTAGTAGAAGACATGTGTTATCGGAGATGTATGAGTCATAGCCGGAGACCAAGATAGGTACCTCGGATGAACTACTCGTTGAAGGTAGTACTGAAATGCCTGCGGGGTCGAAGTTAACCTGAGGTGTAGACAACCCAACTAGAGGTACCACTGTTAAGATAGAACACATCGACCGACCTTGTGGAGTGATGCTCAGCATCAAGAATTTATTCTCATCAAACAACACATGTCGAGACACAACAACTTCTCCAGTAGGCAAAAGACATTGATACCCTTTATGTTGAGGACTATAACCTAGAAAAGTAGACGGTTGAGACCGAAACTCCAACTTATGACTTCCAAATGGTCGTAGATACGGATAACAAAGAACAACCAAACACTCAAGATGAGCATAAGGAGTTATTCCCATAAAGAACCTTAAACGGATTGGCCATTGAGAACCAAGTAGGAGACGATTTATGAGATGAACAAGCACAAGAGAAGGCATATCCCCAAGACTCCATAGACATACCACCGAGCCAACAGTAAACAATCCCATTTCAACAATATGCCGATGTTTACGCTCACCACGCCTGCTTTGTTCCAAGTATAAGGGCAAGTCAATCTATGAATAATTCCTTGAGATGTAAGAATAGACGTTAAAGCCCGATACTCACCACCCCTACCACTCAAATTGCTTAATATCTTTACCAAATTGTGTTTTTATCAACCGTTGAAATCTAGTGAAGCATTCCACGCTTTGAGACTTTTGTCGAAGAAGATATATCCAGTAAATCGAGTGCTCATATCAATGAATGAAACATAATACCGATTTGCATTACTAGTAACATTTGCAGTGACCCCAAAGATCGCATACCCACTCAACTCAAATGGGTCGATATTTCAGACAGATGAGAGAAAGGACAATTTATGTAACCGACCTTGTTGACAAGCAAAGACACAAACCATTAAGACTATATTTAGAAGGCGAATTTGACATTTATCCAAAACAGCTTTAATTACAGATCTTGACGGGTGTCCAAGACGCTTATGCCACGTACTCAAAGATAGACACTCAACACTTTTTTTTTAGCATTTATATGAGACTTAGTATTCTCATCAAAACATTTCTATGAGCAACAAAGAGACTTTTAGATGTCAAGAGATACCGCAGGACGGAAAATTAATACAATCCTTCATGAATGTGCCCTCATCAAAACTTCCTTGGTCACTTACATCCTTGATAATGCAATGTGTCTGATAAAATTCAAGAACACATTATTATCGTTAGCAAACCGAGAAACCGACATTAGATTCTTTCATGATACTTGGCACATATAAAACATTAGATAAATGCAATAATTTTGAATTAGTCGGTAAAAACTATCACCAACCGATGAAATCATAAGTGAGACTCATCCCCATCAAGAGCGAAGAATTACCCTGAATAAGGAGTAGATGATGTAGAGAGCGTATGATCCCGACACACATGGTTACTCGCTTCGAGTCGTGGTACCAAGATGTAGTGCCAATCGCACGAATATATTTGACCCATCAAGCAATTCCGCATGACTCAAATTGAGAGGTATTAGCTTGAGACCTGAGCAATCGTAATAACTGATGCATGAAGAGCACCTACCGAGGCATCCCAATGCAAGGATCGCACTCAGATAAACTCGAAGCTTTGGGTTTAGTTGACCAATGAACTCGCCCAACCTAAACATTATTAGTAGTAGAAACATGAGGAATGGAAGGTGCCTGAGGTCGGCATGGAAGGTCCACTAGTTGAAGGCCCGTGGATTCGTGAGGCCAACGAGAATAAAAAATCCCATCATTACGGCCCCAAAATTTGGACCATAAGTACATGATCTAGGGCATTCTACCTTGGTAACTCCATGTGCCCACTTGACCAACAACCTCGCGCCCACCATGTTGGAAATTCAAATGTCATGCCCACCATGAAACTTGAAATTCATGGTCCACCATGCTCATCATATTGCCCATCATGTTGAAAATTGGTGTCTTGTGCCCACCATGTTGAAAGCCATCATATTGAAGATTTGAATTGGCGACAATCCATAGTGGTCGGTCCCACCATACCCACCATCATAATATCCAGCCATCAAACAATAATTACCATCACCAAACCCACGATTACATAGGCATGCCTTGCGCTTTAGAAGGCAACCCCACTCATATCACAATGAACCGTGAGAAGAAAATTTCCAATGGGCGATTTACGCAGACATAAGACTACAATGGCGCTCCATGTTACTTAATTATAACAATAGTAACAACGTTGAGCATCGGACCGGAACCTGGAGCAGATCTCGACATCAAGACGAGAACAAAAAGCTCGCCTCTTCCGGCAAAGGGACGACCGCCACGATCGGAGGGCGCCATAACCTCAGACGGTTCATTCGTCAACCTCCTTCTACTATTCGCATGGAAAACGCCAGAACGGAACGGCCTCGTCTACAACATGTTTTAGGCCAGAGATCTGTTCATTGTTTTGGTCATTCTTTTTGAACTTTGCATTCTCTTTAATCCCAGTCAACCTACTAGCAAACCTGCAAGAAATAATTGGGCATCATATCTATATCCAACTTTAGTAATAAATTGCTAAATGTGCAAGACCTTCATATAGAAAAAGAAATAATCAAATTAAGGTGGAAGAGCTTAAATGTGATGGAAAAAGGAGACAAAAAATGCCATCTGTAGGTTGGTTTGAGTCCATCTGATTCACTCATGCATTGAAGTACTAAGTACCAAGACTGAGCTAAACTCCAAGAGCCTCGACAGAGTTTTGGGGGCATGTGTGTGTGTGTGAGAGAGAGAGAGAGAGATCTTACTGCGCCCCTTCTTGTACAACACAATCACTCTCCTTGGGCTTACTTTCAATCTGCTGCCAACCATCATCTATGATCAAAAATCGAGGTGGAGTCCCTCCCTCTGATAGACTGCAATTAAAAGAAAAAGAATTTAGTGACGATCATCTTATTACCATCATAGCATTTTCTTTCCATCTATACAGCTAACCAATTGCTCACATAGCCATAATTTTCTACTACCTTTTGAGGCCTTCCTTAACACCCTCGGCAGTGACATCAGTGTAGAAAGCATCCCAGGTGCACCAGCCAAACCAATCAAGAAATGAAGGCAACTACTCACAACCAACATAAAAATGTTAGAAAAGATCCGTAAAGACAATCTTAGCTTTGTCACAAACCAAATTAGAAGTAAAATAATTTTTTTATAAAATAAAATAATTGGCAGGTGAGGTAAACATTCTTGCAAGTAACTATACCTTCTTCTTCTCTCGATGAAGGAAAGTTTGCATGTGTTTCTCCAAAGCCCTAATTGGTTCATGAAAGTGCTCATTAATAAACCATAAGAAACAAAATACATTCAGGAAATCAAATATAAGTCTTTATATATTACTGTAATTTATAAATAGTTTCCAGAGAAAGAAATATGGATAACAACATTATAAGGAAAAAGAAAACAATGACGTATTAAGGACAAAAGAAAGAGAAAAAAAATTGCATGAAAAAAGCATCTCTACTCACTTTACAGCCTGGTTGATAACTTCAAATGGATTGGTCCCAGCATGCATGTAGACAAGGTAAAGGCCTCGATTTGTTTCAACAGTGTTATCACCTGCAAAACCAAATCACACCGAAAAGAAGTCATTTCAGTTCTTTCGAACTCCATCCTTTTCAACTTATTTTCTTCGCAAAAATCTTATATATGCCATTAATCTTGCTTTATTAGGATGGCGGTCATTCATGGTTTCTCCACCGTGGTTGTTCACACTAATGACAACTCCACCCCATGATTGATAATTTCATATGGTTTGCTTCCTTCATTAATGGCCAAAAAGATGGGACTGAAGGTTCGCCTTATGCAATTAAATGATAGACATATACAGAAAATGCCAGATGCTTTTGAGTGCCACAAGCTACTCACCACTCTCAAGGCATATTTCAAGCTCATTCTTGTCATTGCCTTGAAGAACAGCACGGAACTGGCCTTCAAGGAGAGGGAGGAAAACAGTGTAGATCGTTGGGGCATTAGGATCATCTTCTTCCTTGCTCTCTACGAGCATGAATTGAGTCTCCAAAGGGACATCTTTCCCGCATGTTCCCATTCTCTGAGTCATCCACCATAGTTTGAAACGGAAACAGCACATAAACCGGAGGCCCCTGTTAGAGAAAAATAAGTACCAAGTCATGACTTTGGGTACTCCTCCACACCACAATCATCCAGAACTTGCAGGTTTTATAATCCTCAAGTATCACAAGTAAATGTCAGGAAAACAACAGTCCCAGCTAACAATAGGAACAAGCAAAGCATTCGGATAATCCAAAGAACATGTACATTAAAAGTAATTTAAAATAGATTTAAGCGTGAAGTATGCTAATAAATATATTTTAATCAACATTTAAAAAATGTTCTTAAAGTCTAGACTCCTATTTACTGCTTAGTCATATAATCCGATTCTTTCCAAGCTAACTAGGAAACAAATTAACCTAAATGAACCTTTTTCTAAAGGTGTAAACTGATCAAAAGCGTTCAAAAACTAAAGTAAAAGGATCATGTAGAATCTTAAGGCAACAATCAGTAACATAAGAAGCTTGATACTGTTAGTCATAAAAATAGGAACCAACCATCTCTTTCTTGACAACTAATAGTACTTTATAGCTTATGCTATCTGTTAAATTTTTTTTTAAATGAAACAACCAAATTATAAAATGAAAATCCATTGATTTGCTAAATCTCAAACTCCCAATCCATAAATAAATTTTCACACAATGATGCAATCACCAAACAGAACATGATGAAATAACATCAATTCTAGTTAAGAAAAAGAAGGTACATGAATGTCAAAATTGGAGGATAATAGAGTTTTCAAAGGAGAATGTGCTTACTCTAAAACACCTATTGGAAAGACATGAAGGCTTTTGCTATCCGAAGCAGTAGCACCTATAAAAGCTCCAGCAACAAGCCCGACACCAGATCCTGGGGTCAAAACTATGTTGTCAGGCATTCCAGTGAGGATGGTCTTCCCATGAACCACAAGGTTCCCATCGTTGATGGAAATTCCTGGCGTCACAGTCATTTTTTATGATGAGGACCTGATAACTGTCAGACAACACAACAAACGACATCAATGACAACTCACAGAACAGATATATATATATATATATAAGAACAAAAAAAAAAAAAAAAAAAAAAAAGAAGAGCAAAAAGTTAAAAGATGTTTATATTAAGTTCAGAAACAGAGTTTCAATAAAAATAATTAAGAATTATACTAGATAGCAAAAAAAAAAAAAAAATTAAAGACCACCCATTTGCAGAAGACGAATACAGCAAAATAAAAATGGGTAAGGGTAGGGTCTAAAATTTTGACCTATGGGTTTAAAATATCTTATAAAGTTTAGGATTTTGTAAGGAACATTTCCAGTGCCATGAGATTTCCCTGAAGGGAGAAACCACCCCAATTGCTTCACTGATGTTGTGCTTAACATTTTCTCACCTATCCGCTGAATAATCATGGAATTTTGAACCCACCCAAAACTTATAAAGAATGAAAAAATTTTCTGAAAAAGAAAAAATTGTGTAAAATATTAAAAAGCATTTTTTATTATCGAGACAGAAAACCAGCTCTGTTTTGTTTTCTTTGTTTATTGGGATAAAATATTATGTCCATGGAGAAAAATCTGGAATGGTCAAGGGATGAAGGAAAAAGAAAGCAACTGTTCAAATTTATTTATTTACTGTGATTTAAGCTACAGTTCGTCGCTAAATTGGGATTGTAAACCACTTTTTGGGTTTTTTTTTTTTTGAAGGAATATACGAACTATTTTTTATAATCAAGTAACTTTCAGGTGGTTTACTTGAAGATCATCAACGGAAAAAAATAAATATGAAAAAGGGATGGCCGCCGTCGGACCACAATGATCTGTTCAGACTATAAACAAAGCTCCTCTTTTTATTAGAAAATAAATAAATTCTTAATTTTCTACTTTCGATATTTTTTTTTTCTAAGAAAAAAAGAAAAGAAAAGAAAAAGTGTATACTTAGAGTTAGAGCAAGTTTGGACGGATACACGAGAAAAGCAGGTCCAATAATCTAAAAGATCTTCACGATTAATACAGCAGAAGAAAAAACCGTGAAAAAGAAAACACGAACCTTTTTTAGTTAAACAAAGGATTATAAAAAGTTGGCAAAATTTTAAACGACGATGAATTTTCAATTAAACAGATATTTATAAAAAAAATTATCTGTCACCATAAGAGCAAAATCATAATTCATAACCAAGTAATTCGAGGGATTTATCGTCGTGATCTTAACTCTTAAGTAAATAAGATTTTATTGTTATAATTACGTTCTTCGTCAAGCGCAGATCTACTCCATACCATAATCCATAGTCACGGAAAGCAGAAGCTTAATAAATCGATCAAAATCTCAGAATTAACAAACAGGAAATTTTAAAAAAAAATCAGATCATAAAAACTCCAAATCACGTCTCATTTCATGATCACCACGGAACCAACAAGAAGTCATCCAAAAGGGAAACAAATGTTACTCTAAAAAGAGAATCCACCGTAAACCACTATTTAATTTTACAGTTGACGGCTGAGAACTCCAAAATGAACTCACCTATATCCGGCGAGGCTAGCTTAGGTCGTTAAGCAGCCAATAGGACTAAAAAGCTTGAAACACTCTGTACTCCAAAACTTCAAACAAAAGAAAACGAAAGAAACACTCAGCAGAAGCGCACTCCGACGAAGGGAATGCCTCTTCTTTAGAGAGAGGGAGAGAGAGCGAAACCACTAAAAATGGCTTTGTTTTCCTCTTTCAGACAACGGATGCGAGTAATGAGGGTGAAGAAGCTGGGTTTATATAGCAACAATTTCTGGGGGTTAAATATCGAGCAACTTCTATTACGGGATCATTGGTGTACTGCCATGTGGAATTTTATATTTTTTATTGCTATTCTTTTAGAAATGTTTTGTTTTTGTTTTAGTTTTACAATTTTTTTTAATGAATAAAATAATAATAAACATATTAGATATTTTGGGTTACGGTTTATTGCTAACTGTTGCTGAGCAATCCGAGACTGAGTGACAGAAGGCATCTCTGAATTGTAAATTTAAACAGCGGTGGAAATGAAAGGGGGTTGTAATTTCTATTAAAACATGAATTTGAATATTTGTGGATCCGTATGTTACTTGTTTTTGTTAATATTTTAATTTATTTCTCTTTCTTTTTCTTTTTTTTTTCAATTTACTAAGCAATTCAATCATTCAAAGGATAATTTATTTAATTAATGCTATTAATAGTTACCTTGATAATACTAAAAACTAATTAAATACTAAAATAATATCCTAGTGACATTATTTATTAAAATGGTGTGAAATTAACAATGTCGAGAGGTGGAGGGATACGGGGTGGCAGCATCACCCATTTTTTTCTGCCCAATCATACTTTCATCATTAGCCTATGTTATGTTTTAAAAAAAATATTTTTTTAATGGTGAAAAGACGTTATTCGACGACACCGGTATACAAAAAAACTACGAAACAAAATACGAGTAAAAAGGGGTTGAGGGTGCTAAACTGGCAGCACTAAGCTTAGAGGGCACGTGTCAGGCGGCACTAGTTGGAGGAGGAAGGTTGTCAGGCAGCACCAATCCCTTATATATTTGAGTTAAACGGTTATAATAATTTGCATGAAGTGTTGTAAAAATTTTTGTGTTTTGATTTGTTAAAATTGTTTTAGTATTTTTTTTGTGTTTGGTTCAATGATTGTAGCAGCTAACAGATAAGAAGAAAGAAAATAATTTTAATTTTTTTTTGTAGAAGAAGAGAAAAAAAAAGAAAAGTCAGAAAGATTTGTAAGGTTTGTATAGTGATTAATTTTTGTTATTATATTTTTATAGTAGAATCTTGTTTGGTTTTAGAAAAAATTATTGAGAAATTTAATTATGTTTAAATATTTTCTGATTTCAGATTGAAGATGGATAATCAATTCTTCAGATACGTTTATTTCGATGGAATAATTTTAACATCAGTTGGTTTTATATTTGAATGTCACCAACAAGTAGATATGAGATTTAATAAAAATGTGACGTTGATATTATGAAAGAAAGGATCAGTTCAAAAATTATTAAATATTATGGGGAAAGAATCTCGAAACTAATCTACAAAGTCCCAGCTTCGACAAATCCTATCAAATTCACTGAGATGGAATTTGTAGACTGATGGGATTTGTAGACGATGGAGACATAGAGACAATGGTCGCACTTTATTACCAGAATCAGAGTGGCCACATTAAACCAGTTCAGTTGTTTGTTAAGTTAGCTGATGTGAAGCCAAGTTAAGATTTCACTTCATTAAGTGAAGAACACGAAGTTTAAGATCCGTGTACGGAGGTTCCGAGAACGTCCGTTGATAGGCGAACGACTATACGAAGGTTTGACATCAATCTTAATTCTCCACATGAGTTTGAGAACCTTAACCCAGGTCTCCGTTTACCAATACATTCGGCAATGATTGAGACCGATGCAGATGATGAAGATGGATGTGACAATAATAGTCCTTCTGATCACGAGGTTGAAGATTCTAGTGATCCCGATTTAGATAAGGTCCCGGATGATATCGATGACGAAGGCACGAATGACGATGGAAAAATTTACTTCTTCAGCCAAGAACCCAAGTTGAGGCATCATCATGCACAATGATCCTGAGGCCTACATGTCGATCGTAGATTCCAATGCGTCATATACATCTAAGTTTTTGGAGTACTCCGATATATTACCTGCCCACTGATTGGCCATAAATCTCGAATGTGGAAAGTTGTTTGTAGGCCAAAAATTTGCAACCAAGGAAGACTATGTATTTTCCATTAAGCGGTATAGTATGAATATGTCGGTTGATTATAAAGTCGTAGTGTCTAAACCGACATTGTATGTTGGAGAGTGTTAGAGATAGGTAGAAAGGTGCAATTGGTGTGTACGAGCCACATTTATCCAATGTAGTAATATCAAGACATCTGAAAATTTGTTGGACCTCACACATGCACTTCTACACATGACGCAAGATCACTTGATGCTAAAACTATTTGCAACTACACCATACAAATGGTGAAGGACATGCTGACCATTCTTGTTTCGATATTGATTGCTGAAATGCAAGAACGATTCTAATACTGTATGTCATACCGAAAAGCATAGATAGTTAAATAGATTGTCATAGAGCAATTGTACGAAGATTGGGATGTTTCACACAATGAACTATAGGGGTGGATAATTGCTACGCAAGAGTTCATGCCACGGACTATTATTGAGTTGTAGACACATCTTATTACAGCCTGGGCAACCAACTTCAACCGAGAAGAATAATTTTCCACCAAATGTTCTAGACGTTCGATCCATGTGTGCGGACATTTCCCCACTGCAAGTGGCTTGTGCATGTTGATGAAACCTAGCTATACGGAAAATATATGTAGATCATATTTATTTTGGTTGCTCAAGACAGGAACTAGAACTTGCTTCCGATAGCGTTTGTCATTGTAGAGTCAAAGAACATGGAATCAGGGGAAATCTTCCTAACGAACTTGTGAATGTATGATATTAAGGACAATAATATTTGTATCATATCTAATAGATCGAAGGGACTAATTGCCGCAATTAGGCATTTCAGTGTTCTGTGAAGATTTGTTTACTGCATCTGGCACATCACCTCTAACTGTCACCAAAACTACAAGAATGCAAACTAGCGGAAACAAGTAGTGAACATGGGTAAATTTTGATTTCAACATATTTTTTAAATATTTTGAATAATTCTACAAATTAATTCGAAAAGATAACGTGTCTTTTTAGAATACATACACAACATACGAGCTAGAACACTGTTTCAGGCAAAGGCTAACCAAGCTTGAAGGTCATATGCATAGTGAAACGAATACTCCTTTTTTAGAGTGGTTGGGTATCATGGAGCCATGACAATAGGCTTAAAGTTTTGATGACAGGTCTCAATATGGTCATATGGTCACTAACCTGGCAAAGGCAGTTAACTCTATCTTAAAGCAAACATGACATCTTTCAATTTCATCTGATTTCTCAGCTACGTTCTACAGGCTAGTAACCTTGATGCCAAGAATAGGGTTGAAACAAGTAAACTAGATGGATCCGGGACATGTGTTTGTTGAGGAGGTCATGAAGGCAATGAATGCAAACCATCAAATATTAAGGATGATGAATGTAGAAACATATTCTCAACAGTTAGAAACTTTTCAAATTGTGGAGTCCATCGGTCGGCAGCCCGCTATCCCACCTAGGTCCTATGAAGTTGATCTCCAAAACAGATGATGCAATTGTGAAAATTTCCAAACACTTCATTACCTTTGTATGCACATCGTTTCAGCTTGTGCTCATGCCTCAATCAATATTGAACAATATATCGATAAGGTGTACACTCTCGAACACACATGATGTATTTCGGGAAACGAGTTCTCCATCTTACGTGATTTGTATACATGGAAAATACATCCGCGTACTTTCGAGCTTGTCCTAGAAAAGGGGTTATGTAGGAAGCCAAAAGATCGCCCACAGGTCACCAGGATCCATGGTGAAATGGACATGAGGGAGAAAATCGACCTCAAACTTTCTAGTGTGTGCAGAACAACAGGTCATAATCAAACTAAATGCCCGATTACACCTACCATATTGGACAATTGTCTTGATCAAGTGGAATATGAATTAATGTACTCCATGTTCAAATTTTTATTAAATTCTTTTTATTATGATGGAATTTTCATATTTATTAAAAGTTGTGTTTTGAAATTAATTCTTTGTTGAATGAATAGTATTTATTAATTATATGTTTTGATTTCGTAATCATTAAAAATAAAAAAGATTTAAAAATAATAATTTACTATAATTTAATTAATACAAACTTGAAATTTTAAATTAAAATTACAAACAACATGTAATAAAGATAATGTGACATGTGCTAAAATTGATGGTTCAATGGTGTTGTCCGTGGGGTAAACCGTTGGGGTGGCCGACATTAGCGTTAAGGGTACTCACGTCAATCATTACCTGGAACATCGTTTACAACATCCATCGGTGGAACTTGGGGTGTGCCAAACTTACTCGAAAAATTGTATGATCTCGGATCCAGATGATCAGAAGTGGAACTGAGAATCTCCAACTGATATACGTAACCTGACAAGCCTGGAAGATAATTATCTACCCCTAAATTCGGATGATAAGAACTAGCTCCATACTATGTATAAGATCGCTCGGGTTCGGGCTTTGGCTTGGGTTGAGGTATAGGAGACGAATGTGTCAGGCAGTGGTGTTGGTGCCCTCATCATTGCATGTGTGGAGGGACTAACATCGATTGCCCGCCAAATAAAAATACTTTCTCATTCTCGATGTACAAGCGTTGGTACTCCTCTAAGGACTGCAAATCAAAAGCAAAATCCATATGAGGTCTCTTCCCCGTACAGTCGTTCCACAATATAAGATATTTTTCATGTTCTAATGCCCAGTTTTTTGCTTGATTCCCTCTTTTGTTAATTTCATGGATATCCCCCAAAATCTGTGGAACATCTAGAATATCTTGTATGCACCCAAACTATAGTAGAACTCAATCCCCGTTGTACCACTCAACTATTGAGAATTTCAGCAGGGGTGCGTTAATGCACCACAAATATGAGTTGATATGAGCAGACGATGGAATAACAACCACAATGTCCAAGATGAAATATGGCATCCAGACAAACTGCACAATTAATAACATGGTTATAAGAACATGATTTAAATAACATAAATAAAGTAATTACATGTCATGAATATTAGAAAAAATTACCCCTTCCCCGGCATGTTTCTCAATCATCTGTTGCTATATCGGAGCCGTATACGACCTCTCGATACTCAAAGAAGTACTATATTTACGAAAAATTTAAACTTGTTAAAATAAATTTTCGTGAAAAAACAAAATTCTTTATGTAATGCTTAAATTTTATCACCTATTTACAAGTGGAAAAAACATGTGTTTGGTGACTAACTGATACAAAAAAAATGACATCTTGTATAGCGCCCAAGGCAGCAGCAATATCCAGCACCTGCTTATGTCCATGGTACGATGCTTTGTAGTCCGACAAAGCTCACAATACAATGTTCCTAGTATTGTTGACCCCAATTGTAACCCCCTAGACCCAACCTAGACGTTATGGCCAAATCTAGTAAATCATATTGGCCATGATGATAGCGCGAAAAAAGTTTAGCTATTTTCTTTCAAAAATCGTTATCTCTTTTATTTAAAATAAACGTGCTATTTTGCTTGAGAAAATCTGAAGTAATCTCTTTTTTACTTCTTTGGAAAGATACTTTCAGAAATTGAATAACTTTGAAAAGTCCAAATTTAAGCGTTTGAAGTAAACATCTTGATTTTAAAATGTCACAGCGAAAGATTAAAAAAAACCATATTTGTTGATTTAAAATCATTATTTGATACACTTCATTGGATTATTTGAGTAAAATAGATAAAAATTTAGTAAAAGCATGCTCTTGAATTTGAAATAAGATCATTGAGTTGAAATCACAATTGTGTTGAAAAATCCATTTTTTTTTGTACCGATTTGATAAACCATTTTTAACAATTGTTCTAAAACCAAATCATGAAAAATCAATCCAAAATCCAAATCATTGTCCCATGCCACAGTCCACATAAAATAATTAAACAGTCTAAATACTGAAAAATAATAAAGTATGAAAGTTTTTACGCAAAATGTCTGAGTACTCTTCCGTAAGCACAACCCATGTCCTAAGCTCATGGGTTATCTGAAAAGTCAGGAATTTGAATAGGGTGAGCTTTTAAAGCCGAGTGTGAGTATATCATCCATTTTAATGAATTTAGCATTCCTCTTTCGAATACATAATGTATTCACACATAATCTCATTCCATATATCTTAACAGAATATTATTTATTAATAGATTTAAATAAATTTTATTTGACAGTGAATCAATCATATATTTCATATTAAGTTAAACACACACTTGACCTATGTAGATTCAATACAATACTAACCTCTTCGATCACCCACGCTTGGATTTATCTAGATTTATTGAAGATATTTATTGAAGATCTAAGTACAAAATGAAGTTTTATTATTAGAACGTTATTTTATTAATCCCTTGATTAAAATGATTTAATCACAATTTTTCTTTTCAAATATTCAGTTACGCTATTACAGATTCGATTCAGAGTTACTCACTTCCAATGCTAAGGGCGATTCGTGTTGATCGTAGACGAACCTGTAATAAACAAATAATTTATGAGAGAAGATATCTGTATTGAAAATAATAAAATCCAAGAACCCTTTATCACATTCGGCTTAAAGGTCTGGAATGGTAAAAGAATGATGGTCCAATTAGATCATCATGTATTTACCTTAATACGATTCTATTAGAGGGAAGAATGACTTGCCGGGGTCTTGATTCAAATGGAAGAAGTAACTATGATAAGTAAAAATGATCATTCAAGAAAAGAAAATTTCATAAAGTGAGTTAGGATTTGATAACCATAAAAGAAAGAAAAGAAATAAGAAAGAGGAGTAAGAATCTGATTATAACTGATGAGTTGAAAGGAGGATAGAAAATGGAGAAGAGCGGTGGTAGCACGACGGTGGTATGGTGATGGCACAACGGCGACATGGCGGAGGAGAGGAGGCGTGGAAGAGAGGGGAGGTCTTTGTGGTGTCATGGTGGTGATTTGGTGATAATACAGTGGCCAACGGTGGTGGTATATTGGCAAAAAGTAAAGGGAATAGTGGTTGAAGGAGGAGGAAAAGAGAGAAAAGATAGAGAAAAGTGAAAATAAAAACAAATCTGAGTTTAAGAGTGTCTAGGTGCATGGGACGACAATGCATGGTAAGGGAGAGAAAATGGAAACACAAGGAATAAAGGTATGAAAGGTGAATCCAGGGAGTGAAAAGGAGGCTATTGGGGGAAGGTTAACTAGACAAACAAGGAATGAATCTTCCCTTGTATGGCAACTTGGTGTGGTCTACACAAAGGGGTTTGGCCCATGTTTAATGTGCTAAAAATTCTTTAAAAAAAATTATTTTGAGTGAAGGGAATTGAACGTAAGGTCTTAAAAAATTTAATTAAGCTTATTACCACTAGGCTACTTTCTTGCTTGTGCATAAATTGACGAAATTAAAAATAAAAATATGTGGTGTGACACCAACTATAGGAATGGGCTACTATAAAATCAGATAACAGGGGTAAGTACATCAAGTGGACCTTGTTGTTATATGCATCTGGCATGAGTACACCCCCTATCGGCGTACATCACCTCTCGTTGAATGGAAATACTCGATAAAGTTTCCCTTCAACCATTAAAATATTAAACTCGTAAATTTATTTCCACCACCATCGGGAAAGTGTCCAAGTGATAACAAAGCACCGTCGATTAGGACACTGTACTTACACCCGTGACGCACTACCGTCGATTGGGGACCCGAGTTGCAGTGCAACATCTTCCAGAGTGATGGTGCACTCCCCACATGGCAAATGAAATGTGTGGATCTCTGGATGCCACCGCTAGACCAAAACGGATATCAAGTCGCACCTCAAATCAAACATGTGGATCAATGCCGCTTATCCGAATCTGAATTAAATTACCGCATTAGTTGATATATCTCAGTTAAATAAAAAATGACGTGGAACTTTGTAAGGGGACCCGTGAATAAAAAATAACAATTTTATTATTAGTACATTAATCGTAATTGTTGTGTGATCATTTTTTGTAATCAAAGAACTCATTTGGATATTTACATTTCAAAAATAAAACTTAATCATCATCGAATAAATAAACAATATACAAATAACGAAGATACATTTTTAACGTAAAAAAATTAAGGTTTAAACATTTTCACTCATTAATGTAACACATAAATATAATACAAAATCATGCAAATCACAATAATAATAATAATAATAATAATAATAATAATATCGCAATACTATATACAAAAGCATGCAAAACACAATTAATGGCAAATCCAAGCAAAACATGTAGATGTACATATATAAATCAAAATCTCAAAATTAATATTACAAAAAAATATAAACACATACCTACCTACTGATGCTTCCTTCCCACACAAACTTTTCTCCAAAAATAATAAATATTTTTTACAAAAACTAACATTATTATTATAAAGATCGAAATTACCACTATTTTATTATACATAACAAAAATAATAATAATAACATCGATAACGATATCTCAAAAATTATATCTCGAATATATTCCTTTCAATATATATCTCTAATGCATTCAAATAACTTCACATAATAAATTTTCAACATAAAAATAAAATATATAAAATTAATGGTGGAATTCTCAAACATATAATAATTAAAAAACTCGAAAAACCTCAAACATATCATTTCAATATTTAATTAGTTTTTCATACTAATTAAGTAAGAAGCATACAAATAAATAATAATACAAAAAATCAAATATGCCATTTTAGTATTTAATTAATTTTTTATACTAATTAAGTGACAAGCATACAAAAAATAATAATACAAAAAATCTCAAATATGTCGATTCAAGATTTAATTAGTTTGTTTATACTAATTAAGTAACAAGCATACAAATAAATAGTAATAAAAAAATTAAACCTTAAACAACTTCTCTTTAAACCTACCCTTTCCTCCTCTTAACTTCAACACATCAACAACTTTTTTTTTTCTTTCTCAAACTACAACTAGTCCCCTCCTAGCTTGTTTTATATAAGGATAAGGGGAGGGGAGGGGAAAGAAATAACAGAAATGAAGAGAAGGCACTCGCTTCGGGGATAAAAAAGAGACCCTTGTAACTTTCCAGTCACGTCCGCCATAGGCGGTCAGGCTGGTGTCCCCTAACATTACTGGTGCCGCTAGTCTTGCACCCTCCACCGCTTAAAAAATTATTTTTTAATTGTATAGAACATGTATTCCTCCATCGATGCCGTTGTTTAACATCTCTCCTCTATTAAAAAAATATTTTTTTTAAAACATATCATGGGCTAATGATAGAGGCATAACTGGGTAGAAAAAAAAGGGTGGTGCCACCACCCCTTGTCTATAACGCCCTCCACCCAACCCGGTCTATCGGATCCGAGTATTAGGTGTTACTTCCTAAAATATATGTAACCTAGACTATCTCTCGACTCGCTTATGTAACTATTTTAAATGATGGCTTGATAAAATTTCTTTAACTCTTGTTCTGAATTACCTCAAGTATTTTATTAAGAATATCTTTACGTACAATGTATGTTTCACATTTACATAATAAAACTATGAAGTTCAGCGTATACATCATGCTTTTCCTAATTAAAGAATCAGAGTACTATAACTTATGCACGGACTTAACTTCTCCATATAACTTTCCGTACGACTTGTAATTTTATAGTCTTTCTTGGCACGGACTATGGCTTCTTATGACATTCGTTAAAAAGGCTTCTTTCTTGTAAACTTCTCTTCTCTTTATGCACATAAGCACATCAGCCACTCTACTAGCGTAGCCTTGGCATCATCCTCCGCATGAGATTTTTTGCAACATGAAGTAGGAAATAACTTACGTAAGTTCTTGAGAACTTAGTAAATCTTTATTACTTGTTTCATTACGCCTAAGCATACTAAACACTTTGCATATTCTTTGGCTTATGTCCTTATTTGGCGGGTACTTTACTCTACCACTCCTTTTGGTGCAGTTCATACGTAATCAACTAAGACTTCCTCAAGAATGTACTACATACATCATTCATTACTTCTTCACGTTTTTGCCACATATTTCATTCTAGCCCTATTCACCTTCTTGAACATTTCCTTTTTTTTGTTTATGCAGAGTCCGCCTCATCCTTAACATTCAGCACCTTTCTGACATAGTTCATTAGATACCTTATTTTCCCTATACCATCACTTTATTTCTCCAAACACTTGCCATGTTTCTGATACTATACCTTTCCTTCAAAGAGTCATTTACCCAAGCTTTGTCATGTTGGTATTTCATTAAAAGAGTTCACCATAAAGATTTCCCTTTACTAAATGTGTAACATCCTTAACCTGTCATTGTTACCGAATTAGGGTTACAGAGTATTACCAAGCAAAACAGATCATTAACTTCACAACAAAATAAATATACAAAATTAATGTTAACAAATACCAATTGAATCTAATCATGGCAAATATACACTTATGGGCCTTAAATCGAGCCTACGGGGCCCTAAAACAATTTAGGAACAATTTCGGATCAAATAAAAACAAAACAGAAATTTTTGGAAAAGCATGAAAATTTGGAAAAACAGGGGTCACACGGCCTGCAACACACTTTACCCTATTAGACGCCGGAACCGGGTACGAGGCATTACCGGACTTAACATACTTAATCATATTGAATCGAGTCGTAATTTTTTATTCCAACTTAAAAACTTTTCATTCGTATTCATAACGTCCCTATTATGGGCTACAAGACCCAAAACATACATATAAAATGGTTCGGGACTAAACTGAAAACTTACGAACACTTAGAAAATTTTTACTCAAAATAGGGCCACACGCCCGTGTCTATGGCCCATGTCACTCACACGGCTATGACACGCCCGTTTCTTAGCCTAAACCTTGACATTCTATTTATGACGTTAGCAAACAAATAGGGTCACACGGCCGATTCACACGCCCATGTGCTAGGCCGTGTGGCGAATTTAATTTTCGCAATTAATGTGCAGACTTCACACAGCCTGAGCACACGCCTATTTCCTGAGACCGCGTCCTTCACACGGCTGAGACACACGACTATGTCTCTGCCCGTGTGATTTGCACTGGACACTCTATTTTTCAGATGCAGGGGGACACACGGCCTATCAAAAAGCCCACGGGGCTATCTACCAAGCCAATTGCCACCCTGAAAATTAACCACATTTATACCATTTCCAACAATACATAGCATAATAATAATGCACTTCTAATGTTCACAATCAAGACATTCGCACCTCAATTTCATACTGCGTTCATCATGCATTTACTTCACATATTACTCATTCAATAGCACAAGCTTGCACTTCATGAATTTCATCATCATTGAATGGATATAACTTAACTAGTATTGGCCAATTCCAATGGCCATTTACAAAATGAAATAAGTAACATTAATAACCAACACATTGGTTAACCAATATGACATATAACAAAATGTCCAAGTTCCTATACATGCCATACCTAAAATAATCAAACTTTACTATACCCAAAAAGAATAGCTTGATAGTGTGAATCGAGCTCCGACGTCCTTCGATCCCCAAGCTAGCTTGGCGATACTACAAGGAAAGGGAAAAGAGAGGGAGTAAGCATAAAGCTTAGTAAGTTTGCATGTAATAGATAACAACATAAAATCTTATAATAACATCCACATATTACATCATGAATTAACACAATATTCTTAAGCAACATTGGCATGGCTTACTCATGCTCACTCTTACCAACCATATATCACATACCAGACTCATTTCTCGTGATTTCTGCATATGTACCTGTATGAATCCATCACATAACTTTAGCACTTTTTCCATCTTTAATATAACAATACTTCTTTTCCCCGTTGAACCACTTGGAATACTAAAGGATACTCAGGAATTGTTGTACTCGTAATAAGATGCCAATGCCATATCCCATATATAGTCTTACATGGGATCGCATGTCGATGCCGGTGCCATATCCCAGATATGGTCTTATACAAGATCTCATATCGATGTCGATTCCATATCTCAGATATGGTCTTACATGAGATCGTATGTCGATGCCATGTCCTAGACATGGTCTTACACGATTTCATATTGAAGCTAGGTCCCAATCGTGGTCTTACACAAAATCACTATTAGATGCCGTTGTCATATCCCAGATATGGCCTTACACGGGATCTCAATTCAGTGTCGAGGCCATATCCCAGATATGGTCTTATACGAGACTTTATTAATCTAATGTCATGACAAGGGTATACTTTTTATTCCTAAGGTTCAAAAGGGACTTCGATAGAGTAAAACTTCATCATATTTATCGTTGAGACCATTAACAAATTCCATAGAAAGAATATACATCTCACGCAATATCAAGCATTTAAATGCATAATAACATGATGTTGATTTATTATACACAAACTTACCTCAGTACCAAAATATGTATAGTTGTTCAATTTGGTCCATCACATTGTTCTTTTCTCGGTTTTGGTCCGGACTTCGTGTTTCTTGTTCTATAATGGAAAATTTCACTTATTCAATCATCACATTGACTAAATCAACCCATGAACCATACTTTGGCAAAAATTATAATTTTCTCCTAAATTTTCACATATTTGCAAAATGGGCCCTAGGCTCGTATAATGAAATGTGTTCATTTTTCTTACACCCAAGCCTAGCCGAACCTATCTTAAGTTTATAATAGCTCACATTTTCCTTCAAAACTGATTTTTACTACATATTTTATCACTTTTACAAATAGGTCTTTTTTTATGTATTTCCATGAAAAATCACTTAGAAAAAGATGTTCATTACACATCAAACTTCCATATTCCTCTATTAAACATCAAAATACATGCATGTTATACATGGGTAAATTTTTGAACATGAACTCTAGCTTAAAATATGGCTAGAAATAGCTAAATCGAGTTACGAGGATCTCAAAAATACGAAGAACATAAAAAATGGGGCTATAATGTACTTACAATCAAGCTTGAAAGTGAAACAAAACCCTAGCTATGGCTCCTTGAAATTTTCGGCTATGGAAGATGAAGATGGACACCAATTTTGACTTTTTTCCCCTTTTTATTAATTTATTAACCGAATGGCCAAAATGCCCTTAAGGCCCTTTCTTGAGATTTTTCCCTTCCATACCCGTTTTTGTCAATCATGAGATATAATGGTCTAATTACTAAATAAGGACCTCTAATAAATTTTCTAATGCTATCTCATACTTGAAACTTCTAGAATCTCATATTTTTCAATTTTGCAATATAATCCTAAAAGATAAATTGATCACTAAATCATAAAATTTCTTCATGAAATTTTCACACAACCATGCTAACATGTCATGGACCTCATAAAAATCATAAAACATATATTTCTACTTCAGATTTGTGGTCTCACAACCACTATTCTTACTAGGCCCTAAATCGGGCTGTTACACGGTCGTGTGGACAATCGAAGCATAGACACACGGTCGTGTCGCAGACCGTGTGCCAAATCGTGTATGTATTCGATGTTGGGTCACACGGTCATGTCGCAACCCGTGTGCCAGACCTTGTTACATACTGATTTGAGTCACACAGCCGTGTCACAGGTCGTGTGAATAATGTACCTAAAATAATACAGACACATGGTCGTTTGGGGTAGCTGTAACAGTCCGAATTTGACCCTAATCGAAACAGTGGTTTCAGGACCACGAATTCGAGTCCAAATTTTTTTAAATATTATTTTCAACGTTTATTATATGTGAATTATTATGTGTGAAAGTTTCGTATGAAAATTTGATTGTTTGTGTGTTTAATTTAACAAAAGGACTTAATCGCGTAAAGTGCAAAAGTTACTAACTATAGTGAAAAGTGCTAATGTGATAGTGGCTTTTTAATATGAGGTACTAAAAGGGTAATTAGCCCTTTTTACTTATAGTGGACGGCAAAATGATTTTACACCATTTTTTTATATGTTATTTTTTTTAGATTAAAGTTATATTATATATTATAATTTATAATAAAAACAACATTGGTTTTATCATCCTTTATATTTGTTTCTTCCACCGAAAAACAAAAAAATAGAAAAAGAAAGTTTGAAGCTTGATATTTCGGCACTTACAAGCTTAAATTCAAGGTTAGATTTTGTTCCGTTTTCGATAATTTCTACGTTTTTGTAATCGTTGCTTTGAGAGCTTTAAAACCCATGTCTTAATTTCATGAATTGATGATGTTTGTGAAAAATGCCATTGACTTTATGTTGAGTTTTGTGATGTTTTTGGTGTTAAATGATAGATATGTGATTGATGAACATAATTTATTCTTGAATTTTTTATGAATTTGGCTAAATAGGGCTAAATTGAGAAAATAAATTTTTGAGGGGGTTAAAATGCAAAATAAATAAAATAAATGGACTTGTATAGTCTCTATGAATATCCGGCCCTTAGGTTGTGAAACCAAATTTTTTGTATTTTGTGTTTTGTGCAAATAGGACTAAATTGTAAAGGTGTGAAATATTAGGGGTAAAATGGTAATTTGTCCATTTAAGTGTTTTAGGACTAAATTGAATTGAAATGTGTTTGAATGAGCTTAAATTGAACATTTTTAGATTAAGAACAAAGGGAAAAGCGAAAGTTAACGAATAACCGGTCTTCGTTATCCGTCGATAGTCGAGGTAAGTCTTTAAGCAAGTTAATACCGTAAGTATCGATTATAACCTAGTATACATGCTGAATTGTGAATTAGTGAATTGAAATGTGACAAAGCCGAATGCGTTAAAGTAATTTAGTAATGACATGTAGTTGTATTAATTGAGTTTACTATGGGAAAGTGATGTGAATTATATATGATATATGTGATATTACTAATGTGTATTGTAAATGAGTTGGCTTAGTAATATGAATATTCGGGCTTATTGCCTAGCAGGCCTTGTGCTGGTGAACTATATCGGGCTTATTGCCTAGCAGGCCTTGTTCCGGTGAATTATATCCGGCTTATTGCCTAGCAGGCTAAATGCCGGTGTTTAAATTTTAGACCTCGGGTCTAGCAGGCCTAGTGCCGGTGTGTGATTTAGGCTGACGTCTAGCAGGTTTAATACCGGTGATAAAATATTAATATGTGGCTTATGAGAGTGCAATGTGATATACTTATAGAGCAAGTAAATTGTTATTATGAGATATTTATTTTCGGTCATACATGTAAGTGCCTATAAGATATTTAATTGAGTTCGTATATCTGATCAAATAAGTAGGCATATGTGTGTGTGTCATTTGAGCAAGAATGTGGCTATTTACTGTATATGCATATTCGGCCTTTAGTATGTGATTATAATATTTTTACATGTATATTAAATACTTAGATATTCAAATGTTGAATGGATAAGTATATATATGTTCTTGTATGTGGCTTCAATGAATGATGTGCACATGAAATAAGTATATGGCTGAAAGTTTATAAGTACTATTAGATCTTGAATCGAGATAGTAAATTATTTGTTTAAGTTAAGATAATGAAGTATGCGTAGCTAAATAATGCATTGGAGTTCGGCAATGTGATACCATATGAGTTTTTGTTAAAGTTTAGTAGATATTAAATGCTTGAATTACTTTTAATTGCTTAAGACTTACTAAGCTAGTAAGCTTACTCCGTGTGTTTTTCACTCTGTTTTATAGATTTAATTCAAGCTACGAGCTCAGGAGATCGTCACCGAAGTCATCCACACTATCGACCTATTTTGGTACCTTTAAAGCTGGAATTTTTAAGTCCAAGGCATGTATAGGCTAGCTTAATGTTTAAATGATATTTTGTCGATGTATATAGGCCATGCGAAAATGGCTTGCCTTATTATTAAATAATATAAGGTTATGCAAGACTTGATTAAGGTATGAAAGCAAGTTTTATTTGAATGATGAATATGGGTGAGTATAAAATCATGCTATGCATAATGGTTGTACACGTATGTTTGATATGAAATTAGATAGATGAATTTTTGCTAGTTCTTTGAAAAGTGAATATATATATACATGAGATGGTATGTTAGGTTATGAATGACATTGGGTATGTGTATTTTTAAATTCAATTGATGTGATTCGATGATGAAATGATCAAACTATGGTGCTATGGTTCGGTTGTATTCGGTCTTGTTGCATGATCTTTAAACGGGTAAATTTGGCATAGTAAGCAAGCATGTTTTATAGTACATTGTTCATGATTATGTTTTAGTTATATATATATGCTTGAAGTGTAACATATGTTTGTGCATATTCGGACATGATAGAAGTTTGTTAAAGTATAGATAATTTATGAAATTATGATAGAAATATTATCCATAAGTTTAAGTAGATATTTCATGCAAGTTTAATGAACTTAACTTAAGAGTTGCTACATGTTAAGTTATGTGCATTATATGGGTATTGACTTGGTTGAATAAGGTTATAATGCATTATGGATAATAGATAAATTTTCGCTTGATTTGCATGCGCTTTTAAGGCAAAACATGAAAGAATAAAAGAATTTGGTGTATCAATGATCTATTGGATTTATACTCACTTTTGAAATATTCGTTTGTGGCATGAACTTAGTTGGCGTTATAATTATTTTGGATTTCTTCTAAACATATATATATATATAATCGGTCAAGAAAATTTAAAGGTTAAATCATTGATGTGAACAACTAGTTATGTTTGCATGTGATTGATTATACATGTGGTAAATTGGTTGGTGTAAGTTGGCTTTTGATAATCTATTTATATTTGGCCACACTCTTTAAAATGACCAAATGAATAGTGCTCTGTAGTTTGAATGAGTTTACTTATTTTATTATATATAATGCAATTGATATTATATTTGTGATGATTTGCTTATCGTAATATCATTTCTTAAGTATTATGATTCAAGTGATAGAATGAACTTGGTGATTAGTTGAGTAACACCTCGTAACCCTAATTCGGTGACGAATACGGGTTAGGGGTGTTACATTTGATTGGTATCAGAGCTTACGGTTTAGTCAATTCTATGACTACCGTAGCGCGTGTAAGTCTAGCTATAAATGCCTTAAATTATAATACGATAGTGTGGTGACTTCTGACATCTGAATTGTGCTTTTATATAGTAAATGGATCTCAACATAGCCGTAGCTGATGATGTTGAGAGCGTAGTGCCTGATCTCGCACATGGATCAGCGCTGGTAGACTCTCGACCTATCTCGAGTAGCCATGAGGGAGAGGCTAAGCAAGCCTTCTACCAGATGATGAACGAATGGTTTACTCAATATATCCGGACTAATCCGGCTGTACAATAACCTCCACCCCCGAATAATCCATCTCTGATACCTATGGTACCTCCGAGAGTAGATCCGACGAGATTTGGCAGGCCTCTTGTAGATAAGATCAGGAAACACGGGGCCGAAGAGTTTAAAGCTAATGATGATGATGATGCAAAATGACTGAGCTATGGCTTGATAATACTATCCGTGTGTTCGACGAGCTATCGTGTACTCTAGAGGAGTGCTTAAAGTGTGCTATATCGCTATTGAGGGACACCGCATATCATTGGTGGAATACACTAGTATCGGTGGTTCCAAAAGAGAAAGTGACCTGGGAATTCTTTTAGACTGAATTCTGTAAAAAGTATATCAGTCAGAGATTCATCGATCAAAAGCGTAAAGAATTTCTAGAATTGAAACAGGGTCGTATGACCGTGACTGAATACGAGCAAAAATTTGTGAGATTGAGCCGATATGCTCGTGAATGTATCTCAACCGAGGCTATTGTGTGTAAAAGATTCGAAGATGGGTTGAATGAAGACATTAAGCTTTTGGTCAGAATTCTTGAGATTAAAGAGTTCATAGTACTGGTTGAACGAGCCTGTAAAGCCGAAGAGCCTTGAAAAGAGAAAAGAAAAGCCGAGTTTGAAGCTAGAGACACTCGAAAAAGATTATCGAGTAAGACCTTTCACTCAGCATCAAAGAAGTTTAGAGATGAATCCAGTCGACATAAAGCAACTTCAGACTTTGCCAGATGAGATAGAGATCGACCACCTGCGGGCTCCCGAGCTACTTCGATGGCCAGTGTTGGTAATGTTCAATAGAACTGGGTTGAGTGAAAACATTGTGGAAAATGGAATTCTGGGAGTTGTAGATTTTGTGATCAGTCCTGTTTTAAATGTGGATCGTCGGATCATTTTTTTCGAGAGTGCCCGATGCTAGCCGAGCAAAATACGATTCAGAATATAAGACCGAGTAATGTATCAGTGCGAGGCAGACCACCTAGGCATTCGGGAAATGTAAGTGACAGTCAAAAAGGAAATAAAGACACTGTAATTCGATCAGAGGATCGTGCACCTACTAGAGCATATGCTATACGTGCCAGAGAGGATGCTTCTTCCCCAGATGTTATCACCAGTACTTTCACCATTTATGATACTACTGTGATTGCATTGATTGATTCGGGTTCGACTCATTCATATGTGTGTGAAACTTTAGTATCCAGTAAGACTCTGCCTGTTGAGTCTACTGAGTTTGTGATTCGTGTATTAAACCTCTTGGGCCGATGTGTTCTGGTTGATAAAGTATGTAAAAGTTTCCCATTGATGATTCGGGATTCATGCTTCCCAGCTGATTTGATGTTATCGCCTTTTGATGAGTTCGATATAATTTTGGGAATGGATTGGTTGACTTTGCATGATGTTGTTGTAAATTGCAAAAGAAAGACCATTGATTTGAGATGTTAGAACGGTGAAATCATTCGGATTGAATCTAATGATCTGAATGGATTACCAGCTGTAATATCTTCGATGTTAGCTCGGAAGTATATGAGAAAAGGATATGAAGCTTACTTTGCTTATGTGCTTGATAGTAAAGTGACTGAGAAGCAGATTGAATCCATACCAGTTGTGTGCGAGTACTCAGATGTGTTCCCTGAAGAACTACTGGGTTTGCCACCTATTTGAGAAATAGAGTTTGGCATTGAATTAGTACTGGGGACGACTCCGATTTCAATAGCTCTGTATCGGATGGCACCTACAGAATTAAAAGAGTTGAAAGCACAATTACAAGAGTTAACAGATAGGGGCTTTGCACGACTAAGCTTCTCTCATTGGGGTGTGCCAGTTTTATTTGTGAAAAAGAAAGACAGGACTATGCGAATGTGCATTGATTATCGACAGCTTAATAAGGTGACTATAAAGAATAAATACCCGTTACCACGGATTGACGACTTATTTGATCAGTTAAAAAGGGGCTTCAGTTTTTTCAAAGATAGATTTGAGGTCGGGTTATTATCAATTGCGAGTCAGAGATTTCGACGTGCCAAAGACTGCTTTTTGAACGAGGTACGGACACTATGAGTTTTAGGTTATGCCTTTTGGACTCACTAATGCACCTGCTATTTTTATGGATTTGATGAGTCAGGTTTTCAGTCAGTATTTGGATCGGTTTGTGGTAGTATTCATAGATGATATCCTGATATACTCAAGAGTGAAAATGAGCATGCTGAGCACCTGAGACTTGTGCTACAAACTTTGCGAGATAAATAGTTGTATGCAAAGTTTAGTTGTGAGTTCTGGTTGAATGAAGTCAGTTTTCTGGGTCATGTTGTTTCAGCATCAGGCATTCAGGTTGACCCGAATAAAATATCTGCTATACTTGATTAGAAACCACCAACGAATGTTTCTGAAATTCAAAGTTTTCTGGGACTTGCTGGTTACTACAGACGATTTGTGAAAGTTTTTTCTATAATAGCTACCCCGTTGACAAAGCTATTATAGAAAGATGTTAAATTTGAATGGTCAGAAAAGTGTTAGAAAAGCTTCGATCAGTTGAAAGCTCTTTTAACCGAAGCTCCAGTGCTTAGTTTGTCAGCAAGTAAAAGCCGAACATCAGGTGCCTTCTGGGTTACTTCAGCCGATCATGATACCTGGATGGAAATGAGATAGAATTTCTATGGATTTTGTATCCTGTTTGCCTACGACACCGAGCAAGAAAGATGCAATCTGGGTTATAGTGGATAGACTAACCAAATCAGCTCGATTCATTTCAGTTTATATGGACTATTCGCTCGATAAGCTTACTGAGTTGTATGTATCTCAAATTGTGAGATTACATGGAGTGCCGATTTCCATTATTTTGGATAGAGACCCGAGATTCACGTCGCGATTTTGAAAGAAATTGCAAGATGCTTTAGGTACCAAACTACACTTTAGTACAGCTTTTCATCCGCAGACAGATGGTTAGTCTGAACGAACAATTCAGACACTTGAGGATATGTTGAGATGTTGCATCCTCGAGTTTGAAGGTACGTAGGAACGATACTTACCTTTGATTGAATTTGCTTTCAATAATAACTTTCAATATAGTATCAAAATGGCACCCTACGAAGTTTTGTACGGTCATAAATGCTATACACCTTTGTATTGGACTGAACTCAGTGAAAATAAGATACACGGTGTTGATATGATTAAAGAGACTGAACAGAAAGTGGCTGTAATCCGTGATAGTTTGAAAGCTGCATCCGATCGACAAAAGTCATATGCAGATTTGAAACGTAAAGACATTCAGTTTCAGATCGGAGACAGGGTATTTTTGAAAGTTTCTCCGTGAAAAAAGTACTTCGATTTGGTTGTAAAGGCAAATTAAGTCCGAGGTTCATCGGACTGTATGAGATCATCGGACGTGTTGGGCCTGTTGCTTATAGATTAAAGTTGCCCTCTGAATTAGAAAAGATTCATAATGTCTTCCATGTTTCGATGTTTCGTAAATATCGATCAGATCCTTTACATGTGATTTCTCCGTCTGAGATTGAAATCCGATCTGATATGACGTACGAGGAGGAACCAATCCGTATTTTAGCTCGTGAAATGAAAGAGTTGAGAAATAAGAAATTTTCGTTAGTAAAAGTACTATGGAATAGACATGGAGTAGAAGAGGCTACGTGGGAGCCTGAGGATTCAATGGGGCGACAATATTTGACTTTGTTTAACGGTAAGATTTTCGGGGACAAAAATCCCTAATGGGGGAGAGTTGTAACAATTCGAATTTGACCCTAATCGGAACGGTGGTTTCGAGACCATGAATCTGAGTCTAAAAATTTTTTAAATATTATTTTCGATGTTTATTATATGTGAATTATTATGTGTGAAAGTTTCGTATGAAAATTTGATTGTTTGTGTGTTTAATTAAACAAAAGGACTTAATCGCATAAAGTGCAAAAGTTACTAACTATAGTGAAAGGTGTTAATGTGATAGTGGCTTTTTAATATGAGGTACTAAAAGGGTAATTAGCCCTTTTTACTTATAGTGGACGGCAAAATGATTTTACACCATGTTTTTTATATGTTTTTTTTTTTGGATTAAAGTTATATTATATATTATAATTTATAATAAAAACAACATTGGTTTTATCATCCTTTAAATTTGTTTCTTCCACCGAAAAACAAAAAAATAGAAAAAGAAAGTTTGAAGCTTGATATTTCAGCACTTACAAGCTTAAATTCAAGGTTAGATTTTGTTCCGTTTTCGATAATTTCTACGTTTTTGTAATCGTTGCTTCGAGAGCTTTAAAACCCATGTCTTAATTTCATGAATTGATGATGTTTGTGAAAAATGCCATTGATGTTATGTTGAGTTTTGTGATGTTTTTGGTGTTAAATGATAGATATGTAATTGATGAACATAATTTATTCTTGAATTTTTTATGAATTTGGCTAAATAGGGCTAAATAGAGAAAATAAATTTTTGAGGGGGTTAAAATGCAAAATAAATAAAATAAATGGACTTGTATAGTCTCTATGAATATTCGGCCCTTAGGTTGTGAAACCAAATTTTTTGTATTTTGTGTTTTGTGCAAATAGGACTAAATTGTAAAGGTGTGAAACATTAGGGGTAAAATGGTAATTTGTCCATTTAATTGTTTTAGGACTAAATTGAATTGAAATGTGTTTGAATGAACTTAAATTGAACATTTTTAGATCAAGAACAAAGGGAAAAGCGAAAGTTAACGAATAGCCGGTCTTCGTTGTCCGTCGATAGTCGAGGTAAGTCTTTAAGCAAGTTAATACCGTAAGTATCGATTATAACCTAGTATACATGCTGAATTGTGAATTGGTGATTGAAATGTGACAAAGTCGAATGCGTTAAAGTAATTTAGTAATGAAATGTAGTTGTATTAATTGAGTTTACTATGGGAAAGTGATGTGAATTATATATGATATATGTGATATTACTAATGTGTATTGTAAATGAGTTGGCTTAGTAATATGAATATTTGGGCTTATTGCCTAGCAGGCCTTGTGCCGGTGAACTATATCGGGCTTATTGCCTAGCAGGCCTTGTGCCGGTGAATTATATCGGACTTATTGCCTAGCAGGCTAAATGCCGGTGTTTAAATTTTAGACCTCGGGTCTAGCAGGCCTAGTGCCGGTGTGTGATTCAGGCTGACGTCTAGCAGGTTTAATACCGGATATAAAATATTAATATGTGGCTTATGAGAGTGCAATCTGATATGCTTATGGAGCAAGTAAATTGTTATTATGAGATATTTATTTTCGGTCATATAGGTAAGTGCCTATAAGATATTTAATTGAGTTCGTATATCTGATCAAATAAGTAGGCATATATGTGTGTGTCATTTGAGCAAGAATGTGGCTATATACTGTATATGCATATTCGGCCTTTAGTATGTGATTATAATATTTTTACATGTATATTAAATACTTAGATATTCAAATGTTAAATGGATAAGTATATATATGTTCTTGTATGTGGCTTCAATGAATGATGTGCACATGAAATAAGTATATGGTTGAAAGTTTATAAGTACTATTAGATCTTGAATCGAGATAGTAAATTATTTGTTTATGTTAAGATAATGAAGTATGCGTAGCTAAATAATGCATTGGAGTTCGGCAGTGTGATACCATATGAGTTTTTGTTAAAGTTTAGTAGATATTAAATGCTTGAATTACTTTTAATTGCTTAAGACTTACTAAGCTAGTAAGCTTACTCCGCGTGTTTTTCACTCTGTTTTATAGATTTAATTCAAGCTATGAGCTCAGGAGATCGTCACCGAAGTCATCCACACTATCGACCTATTTTGGTACCTTTAAAGCTGGAATTTTTAAGTCTAAGGCATGTATAGGCTAGCTTAATGTTTAAATGATATTTTGTCGATGTATATAAGCCATGCGAAAATGGCTTGCCTTATTATTAAATAATCTAAGGTTATGTAAGACTTGATCAAGGTATGAAAACAAGTTTTATTTGAATGATGAATATGGGTGAGTATAAAATCATGCTATGCATAATGGTTGTACACGTATGTTTGATATGAAATTAGATAGATGAATTTTTGCTAGTTCTTTGAAAAGTGAATATATATATACATGAGATGGTATGTTAGGTTATGAATGACATTGGGTATGTGTATTTTTAAATTCAATTGATGTGATTCGATGATGAAATGATCAAACTATGGTGCTATGGTTCGATTGTATTAGGTCTTGTTGCATGATCTTTAAATAGGTAAATTTGGCATAGTGAGCAAGCATATTTTATAGTACATTGTTCATGATTATGTTTTAGTTATATATATATATATATATATATATGCTTGAAGTGTAACATATGTTTGTGCATATTTAGACATGATAGAAGTTTGTTAAAGTATAGGTAATTTATGAAATTATGATAGAAATATTATCCATAAGTTTAAGTAGATATTTCATGCAAGTTTAATGAACTTAACTTAAGAGTTGCTACATGTTAAGTTATGTGCATTATATGGGTATTGACTTGGTTGAATAAGGTTATAATGCATTATGGATAATAGATAAATTTTCGCTGATTTGCACGCACTTTTAAGGCAAAACATGAAAGAATAAAAGAATTTGGTGTATCAATGATCTATTGGATTTATACTCACTTTTGAAATATTCGTTTGTGGCATGAACTTAGTTGGCGTTATAATTATTTTGGATTTCTTCTAAACATATATATATATATGTATAATCGGTCAAGAAAATTTAAAGGTTAAATCATTGATGTGAATAACTAGTTATGTTTGCATGTGATTGAATATACATGTGGTAAATTGGTTGGTGTAAGTTGACTTTTGATAATCTATTTATATTTGGCCACACTCTTTAAAATGACCAAATGAATAGTGCTCTATAGTTTGAATGAGTTTACTTATTTTATTATATATAATGCAATTGATATTATATTTGTGATGATTTGCTTATCGTAATATCATTTCTTAAGTATTATGATTCAAGTGATAGAATGAACTTGGTGATTAGTTGAGTAACACCTCGTAACCCTAATTCGGTGACGGATACGGGTTAGGGGTGTTACAGTAGCCATGTGTGGTATACGACCGTGTGACAGCCCGTGTAGGCTGTGTGCTCCAATTTTGCCCCTAGAACAAGCTATCTGAAAACTATTCTTGCACACCAAGACACATCATTTCCACATACAATCATATGATCAAAACACAGTTCAAACACAGGCAAAACATACCAATTCAATCATTCTATAAGTTTTAACCAATATGTCATTCAAAGACACCACAATTCACACACCAAAACCATTCAAGAACAAAATTACAATACCAAACTTCAATCATATAACGTGGATACTAAAAGACCATTTCATCTCATTCTATACCATCACAACTTACCACTTTAGATAGGCATAACCAAAATGACCATATCCAAATGAGTTTAAACATATACAAGCCATACCAAAACCATATATATACAACTAGATACAAGTAATGCCAAAACACACCATATGATCAAACTAATCTAAAGTACCTATTACATTAAAATCCTATACATGTCATTTATAACCGTTTATCAAAATAGCCAAAAACTACCAAAATGGTTGACGAATAGTGTGATAGAGCTTTGACAAGATTCCAACGGATCAAGCTTTCTAAAGATCACATAAATATTTTCATGATTAAACAATTCAAGCATTTGTTTATTCTCTATATGCACATTTCTTCCTAATCACACCACTTCACAAGTTAGCAACTATTTACATATATAAGAACATATCATGCTTAATATTTCAATATATAAATCATCAATCACACATTTAATCATCTTCCTTTTCAATTCAAATGTACAAACCTTTCCCTATCACATAACAAATTTTAACTAAATAGTTCATTCCATGATATCCTTTCCAAATACATCCTTTTCATTTGTTATCCTTTTTGGATAATATCCTTTTCAACCTTTTCATTTGATATCCTTTTCGAATAACATCCTTTTCAACCTTTTTATTGATTCGAAGATATCGAATGCAATGCCATGGTATTTTTCAACCATGGTCTTTTGCTTTTCAAGTATAATACCATAATGCATTCAATCACAGTCATTTCCTTTTCTCAAATCAAGACAATCTTAAAGATCAATACATAGATACATATATAAAGATTTCAATTAATCTTATAAATTCAAATGTAATATTATAAAATGAAAAACAAACTTACCTCGATTAATACGGTGGTAAAAGTAGAGTCTGATTAATCCCATACATTCGCCTTTCCTCGATTCAAGTCCGGTTGATTCGATTCTTGATCTAAATAGTAATTAAACTCAATTAAATAATTCAATAGCTTAAACTCATAGATTCAAACTTATAACCTATTTTATTTTGAAATTACTAAATTACCCTCACATTTTAAATTTTATATTATTTAGTCCCTAGATCCTAAACTTCAAATTTAACCATAATCAACAAAATATAATGATAATCGATTATTTATAAGGTCTATTACAATCCCTATATTTCATTATTTCACAACATTATCAATGAATTTTACTAATTTTTCAGATAAGTCCTTAAACCTTAAAATCATAAAAATCACTTAACAAATTATGTTTATTTAACAATTAAGCTTAATAATCTATCAAATAAATTCACAAACACTATAAAATTATTCATGAAAATCCTTAAACTTTTAACTATTTTACAAATTGACCCCCGAGCTAGCTAGAAGCTAATACAAGTTCAAAAACATAAAAATCACTAAAAATAGGGCTTAAACACATACCGTGCATTAAAATTTTCTTTGAACGAAGCTTCCTCCCTTATTTAACAATGGTGTTCGGTTCTGGGGTGAAAGAAATTGTTGAAGATGATATTTGTTTCATCTTTAGTTTATTAGTTTAACTTAATTTATCTAATTATAAAATTAACCTTTAAAAACAATTAAAATGACACCAAAACCATATCTTAACTATCCACTATCTAAAGTTTATGGAATTTTACCAATTTAATCCATTAATTTAAGATCACATAACCATTTAATACTTTTAGCTAATAAATATAAACTTTTATAACTTTTACAATTTAATCCTTTTACTAAATTAACTATTTAAACCTTAAAATTTCTTAACGAAAATTTAATACAACCCTAATATAACCCAATTTAATACAACCCTAATATAACCCTTATAAACATTAAATAATAATAATGACCACGAAGGTGCCCTCTTCCTATGATAGAGATAACCATAGAAGTCTTCCTTTTACAGTAGATAGATAACCACAAAGTCATCCAAGCATATGCACAAGATATCTATTGAGGCATCCTCATATATTAAATTTCGCCATGAAGGTGCATTTAACAAAGTCAGCCACAAAGGCTCCACTTTAACATATTTGCCAGGAAGGCACATGCACAGAGTCGGCAACTAAGGCTCCATATGACGAATATCATCGTAAGACTCACGTATAATAGAGAACAGCATAAAGGCTTCCACATATAACATATTATGCCACAAAGCCTCAGATATAGCAGAGAACAGCCACAAAGGCTTCCACATATAACATATTCTTCCACAAGGGCTTAGATATAGCATAGAACAGCCATAAAGGCTTCCATATATAACATATTCCGCCACAATAGCTCATATGTAGTAGAGAATAGCCACAAAAGCTTTCACATATAACATTTTTTTGCCACAAGGGCTCACATATAGCAGAGAACAACCACAAAAGCTTCCACATTTTGGTAAATGATCTTTTCAACGATACAGATTTGCCTAAATTCAATGTCTTGAGGTTTTCCTTTCATCACCTAGTACTCGCCCAACTGTCCTTTATCTTTTTCCCCACATGACGCCATAGTCGCAAATTAGGTCTTATAGTATGTGGTCTTCTATCCCCATATAATGTCATACCCCCATGGCTAAGTCTTACACCATACGGTATTCACTTTCCCATATAACGTCCTAGTCCCAAACTAGATCTTACACTATACGGTCTTCTTGTCATGGCCATGGACTTCTATATCAGAATTCATATTTATTATCCTGACGAAATCACACGTAAGTAGACTCAACATGCAGACTTATGCAATTCATGCAACTTATTCATGCAAAGACTCCATCATGCTTTCAGACGTGTTTACGCACGTACATACTTCTCAATAGAACAGAGACTTATCATTCAGCCCATGCTTTCTTGCATATTCATCATGTTCATACTCTTCTTCAGAATAGAAACATATCATATTTAAGCATCACACTTGTATGTCCTACATTTTCATTTCATAAATTAGCCTTTCAAAACATGCAAGACTATCATGCAAACATGCAAGTAAGAGTCAGTTTAGAGACTCACCTATTAACCTCAAAGGCAGCTTAACTTAATATCTAACATTTCCTTGTAACATCGTCAGCTTGACTTCATATCTTTTGCCCAACCAGACGTTGCAACCTTCGTTTCTCTCGACAGGTAGAAACATTTCACTAGAACTCATTCGGGTAACCTTTGTTATCAGTTTTAACCCAGATGTAGCTTCATTTTTTTATACATGTTTACGGATATGTGTTTTCAACAAGGAAAATTAGGGGATTTGTCTTAATAAGAGGCAGGCTTCTTAACGAAACCATGGCTTTCAGACTTAGCTTCGAACGAGAGATGTTTACCTTTGCCTTAAGCCTTAGATTTAAAGAGGAAGGCAACCTTCCTTTAACTTAAATGGAGTACTCTTTAACTTAACCCATGTCTTCTTTGGAACTGGGCAAACATCACATTAGAATTGAGCTATTCTGACCATTGTCTACCACTTTCCTGAATTTACTTAGTTATCTCGTTAGCCTTTAACTTTCCTAGTTCTCATTTAGTTAATTCAAACCAGCCTATCTCTTTCAATTGACTGGCAAGAGACCACTTACATTTATGCTATATCATGGGCGTATACCCATTCCTTTAGCTTATTTCTCTCATGGCTACTAGTTAAATTTCACTCATCGTCGCAATCTAACTGAGAACTCGTATCCATTCATTTATATAAGAGTTTGCCTAATCTTATATGCCTAAAAGAGTGCATCTGGGAAATTACCATCTCACCAATCATATTTCACCTCATCTTTATTATGATTCCTTAGCTTTTTCTATTACAGAGAGCCTTATAGATAAAACACTCTTGGTTCGCCTATTCTAAACGCCAAGACAAACTCTTGGGCGAACACTACTTTGTTAATCATGCTTACATATGGTGATGTGCCTTATCACATATATTTACTTACATGTTACTGTTTCTTAATCTATTACACTTACATTTCTTAAAAGTTGGCTTTTACTCATTTGGAACATTTTATACACTATTTGTACTAGTGTTTCTTTCCTTTAGTTCAGAGTCCGCTAGACTGGCGCTCTGAGAAAATAACTTATATTTAATCAAAATCCCATTTTAAGCACCAAAACTAATTCCTTAAACCTCATACACGTACTCAGAACTTGCACCTTATGTCCTGCTTTTACGAACATCATTTTGTCACTAGAACTTCGCCGGGCTGCACGTTACATTGTCCCTCCACTCTCGACACTATTCATTTCACCCTATTTTGGTAAATAATGTCATGGGGATACCATTTTGGTATTTAATTAGTTTTTTGGTATTATCAGGGTAAAAAAGCCTGCCATTAGTAGATATATACTTGAGGTTTAATTAGATTATTTACAAAAATAGAGTTTTTTTTTACAGTAAGATTAGGTGTCAGTTGACAGGTTCGCGGCACCATCCTAACTTTTTCCCATCATCATCCAATCATACTGTTTAAAAAATTATTCTTTTAATGGTGCCACTTAACACATTGCGGCACCTGTACAAATTTTCAAAATTTATCCATATTTTTTGGTTTATACAACACAAATAGTATATGAGAAAAATATTCATTTTTTGTGGTGTCTTCTGACACGTTGGTGGCACTAGTGAAAATATTTTTTTTAAAAAAAGATTGTGGCTGAAAAAAACTAAAAAGAGAAAAAAAAATAAGGGTAGATTATGATAGTTTTAGGGTAGATTATGATAGTTTTACTGCATGTTTTGTAATAATAATTTGTATATTATATATTTATATTTTATTTTGATATTTAGATTTAATGTTTAAGATTATATTTTAGTTTGTAAAAAAAATGTTTGTATTGTTTGTGTTGGAGTTTTGGGGAGAAAAAAAAGTTAGTTTGTGTTGGGATTTTTTAAAATTTTTTATGTTTGTAATTTATATTTTATTGGATTATTTATGTTTATATATATTAACAACAATACTTCATTTCAATTGCAAACTTTAGATTAGGGTAATTTATTTTAATAATTTTTATGGTTAAACAATCATTTATGGATAAATAATAATCAGTTGTCCATGAAATTCCATGTCTTAATCGAGCTTACGGAAGCTCTTTTGTTGACTCAAACTCGAAATAGGACCAAATTTCAAAGTTTTAAAAAAAATTTAGAGCTGACATCGTGACATCGTCAAAACAATATGTTACGTCACCATGTTACGCCAGTCGATGTCGCGATGTCACTTACTGTCGATCGACGTTGCGATTAGGGAAGTTGGTCGTTAGGACGTAGGCTTTGTTTTTGGAAAAATTGAGCCATTTGGTACCTATTTCATAGTTTCCAACCAAACTAACCAATATGTTCACTCAAAAACATTTCCAAACTCTTAACATTTCATAGCTAAACAAGTCATTTAGCCATTTCTAATCAAAACCAATTCAATATAAGTTCAACCTATTACATAACTATCCATTTTAATACATTGCATCACATGTCATTCAAACACACCAACTAAACTATTCAAATACCAATTAATGCTTATGTCATATCACATCGTATCATACCATTCCACCATAATCTCATACACATATGTTCATTTTACACCTTAATGCCTTAAAAGGCCTTAAACATGAACCAAATCAACAATACATATCTCAAAGATATAAATCAAACTTACCATTTCTATCCCATTCATGCGATTTCACATGTCATACCTATGATTATAATTCATCACATCTATTAGCATAAACATATATATAAGCCCAACAACAAATGTGATTCAAATCACCAAATCAACATGATAGGCAAAGGTTAAAACAAACTTGCCATAAGTAAACACATTTACATGATATACCATAAGACATTTTATATACATGCCACATTCTTTGACTCAAAATGATCAAAAGCTACCAATTGAGGAATATGATAGTGTAAGCTTTGAAAAGATCCAGCAAGACGTGTTCCACAAGGTAATAGTCTACAAGGAAAAATGAAAACAAATGAGGTAAGCATAAAAAATGCTAAGTAAGTTCAAATGAAAAATAAATCCTACCTTGATAAATAAGGCATAAATAGTTATTTTATTTAGCAACCAATATAAATTTCCTTGGCACATTAAGGCATATCCTTACATGTAACATCACGGCAAATCGAATGTGTTAATTAGTTCTCGAATCGAAAGTATTGTCAACATTTAAAACAGAATCATATAGCAATCTATATTTCAAGTATCATTAACACCATTTCATTTTTATTTCGTGATTTAAATTCCATTTCCAATCAATTGAACATCGCCCGATGAAACTATAGTAAAACATACTTAGATACTGGAACGACGAAAATGTGCAAGTGTACACAATCGCAACAAGTAATAAAGTGACAAGTAAATGTCGAGTTATCGTACCCACAGGGACTGCAAAAAGAATTATTTATGAATGCAATTTAAAACACTTTGGTGAAGAAAAATATTTTGATTTGAGGAGGTGATTAAAAACTAAGATTTTTAACTAAGTAAAATAAATAAATATAAAATAAAAGTTCCAATCCACGATTTCAAAAGATGATTTTAATCAAGATGACATAATTGTGTTAGATTAATTAAGTTTCTTAACTTAGAATTATTAAACTCATGTTCATGTTGTTACGAATAAATTCACGACAACTTAGTAATTTTCTAGCTTAAGAACATACTTTCCTACCAAAATCCATTTATCTATTGACTATATCTCTATGTTAATTCAACCGATTAAACAAATTTTAATAAACAAATGTGTTAATGCACATACATACTTATGAAATTAAAATAATCTCTTGTAAATATCTCTATGCCAATTCAAACAATTAATTCAATCTCATAAGCACATAAAAGACTACGTGAGGTAACAATGTAACGCCCCAAAATTCTTACTTTTGTTTCTGTTAAAATGTGACACAACTGTGTATCTGCTTCAGTGGTTATGTGTTCTGGGTGTGTGTGAGAGGTTCCAAGTTCAAGCCTTATATTGGGTAAATTTTTTGTCTTTTTCTGAATAAAGCCTTAACCTTGCTCTAAGGGTTTAAGTTTAATTGGTTGTAGGCATATAACAGAGTGGGCCTACTGGTCTGGTGGTTAAGATGTGTGTTGGTGTGTTGGAGGTCTGGAGTTCGAATCCTTGCTTGAGCATATGTGTTATTTTTATACGGTGATTACAAGAATTTCGGCTGAGTGGGGATTCTAGAGTGGTTGTAGGTTAGTGGGATTAGGAGGAGTAAATTTAGGATTGTGGAGACAGTTAAGGGATTAGTGGGTTAATCTCTTTAATTTTATTCTTTTCCAAATATTTTTTTCCTCTTTTTCATAAATTTTTTGACGTTGGTTCCTTGTTTTTCTTTGCTGGTTCTTTTATTTTTCCTTCCCCTTTGATTTTGTTTTCGATTGGTCCTACGTTCGTACGTTCGTCCTCTCGTTCCTGCTTTCATCGCACGCTTTAGTAAGTGGGGTTTTTCTTTTCATCAAATTGTAATTTTTCCAAATGTTGATTGTGGTCATACCTTTGTTTTGGGCAGCAGTGAGTCAAGGAAATCATGGTTCTGCTCCTGCGGATAGTGGTTAATCTTTTGGAGTGCTGGAAAAGCGGTAAGCGCTTGTTCTATGTTAGAATTGGTTTTGGGTTTTCAGTTTAATCGTACGTAAAGACTAAAATGGAGCATTGTTTTGACGTGTTTTTAGGTTCTGATAGGATCGGGGGTGATTTCACATCAATTCGATACCAAGTGTGTACCCGAAATCGCAGAAAATAGGGTTTCGACGGAAGCTAAAAACCCCAATATCGATGACACATGAGCGTATGGTTGTTCATGTGGTAGGCCGTGTGCCATAACATGGGTGTGCGTTTGATGAGGCCAGGCCGTGCGCACAAAACATGGCCGTGTGATGGCCAGGTAGGCCTTGTGTGACACAAGGGCTAGACTGATTTGGGTCGTGTGGGCCACACGAGCGTGTGGGATTCTGGGCCAGGCCATGTGATCTATACGGCCATGGCCAAATTGGACCGTATAGGCCATATGAGCAGGCCACATGTGTGTATGAGCCCATTTAATTGAAATGTGTTCTAAGGTTGCAGAGGTCACCCAAGTCGACTGTGAACCTACTGTTGGGTCGGTAAGCACTACTTAGACCCTTAAATGCGTGAACTGTATGTATGATGTATGTACTGAGCATGATGATTATATGAATGAATATTGAACTGTATGTATAACTAATATTCATGTGTTAGCATGTTATATACTGTATGTTGCATTGCATTGGGTTGGGATATTGATATTTGGAGGAAGTGTACTGAACGGCTCTTAAGCCTATTATCTGGCAGGTCAGCTGCAATTTACTGATTATGCGCCGCATTCGGTACTACTTGGAGTGTAGGGATGAGTGGGTGTTTTAAACCCCATATGGAGTATAAGGATTGACGGAGATGGTGTGTAGAGGCTGGTTGGGTAGGACTTTGGTTACTGATTGATGTATATCTGATTCTGTTACTGTGATGGGCTTAGGCCCTAATGCATATCTAATCGCCGCAAAATAGTCTAGTTTTAATATTTATAAAAGAGTGATCGAACCTGTAGACTGACTGCAACAACGATAGAGGCAAGCACACCTATCAAACAGTAGTATAGCTCAGGCAAGAATATCTTATCGAACCCAAAGAACCTAAAAGTACTACTACTAACTTTCTTTCTATTATTTAGCCTAACATATGGAGTGATTGGTTTATTAATCTAAAACAAATAAAATACTTAAACTTAAATGCAAAGACAAAAGAACAAAACTTTGGGAAAAGACCTTGAAGAAAACTCAATTGATAAAGACGATGCCTTCGGGAAGAATCCACCTATGACTTCACTTATTATCTACCTTTTCAATTCATATGATTTCTTTACTTAGCTTGATCCGTGAGACTCCCTAACCTCTATTAAACCTTCTCTCGAAGCGAATAACGTCTAACCTTAGGTTAATCAGTGGAACTCTTGTTCTCTTATAATAACCCCCTAAGAAAGCAGTAAATCGATCAATGGACTCCTATATTAGGTTTCACCCTAATCTGGCAAAATCTCGTAACCCTATCTCTAGGCGCCCGATCAACTCCGCTTAATTATGCTAGATCTACTCTTAGGTGGTCTATTCCTCCTCCATCTAAGCACATCGATAAATTTAAGCGAGATAATTAAGAACAAACTAAGTATTTATCATATAAACTGAAAGAATTAAATAACAAAATCCATCATAAGTTTTATCCCCTTCAGGTATCTGAGAGGTTTAGTTCATAGCTAAACAAGAAAACATCTCAAGAGAAAAGATAAAACAAAACATAAGAAATCCCTAAAACCCCCTGAAGGAATTGAAGAGGAGATCCTCCATCTTGAGTAGAACTCCGACTCTTCGAGATGGATCAATTGGCTATCTTCGAGACAATCCCTAAATGAGAAAGGCTTGGTAGAAAACTCTGCTCAATGATCGACCCCTTGAATAGCCGTCTTGGGGTGTTTTTATAGACTTTTGGGATGCTTTACTTGTCTCCTAAGTACTCATAATTCAGGTACAATTTGTCCTAAGTGTTTAAGTAGACTTAGGATTGCGTTTCTTAGGCTTCAATCATCCTATTCCGAGTGAAATTGCTCTTTCCCGCGACAGGGGCACGGCTAAGGCACGCCAGTGTAAATTGAGGCTTAGTCCATGTCTCTATTCTGTTGATTTAGGCATGGCTGTAGCACGCTCGTGCCAGTCGAGGGACAGGTCGTGCTTTGGGTCTGTCGATTAAGGCACAGCCATACAAATTGGGGATAGGCCGTGTTGGGCTTTTTGTCGATGAGACACGACCGTGTAAATTGGTGACAGGCCGTGTTCTAGGTGGATAGCAAGGCACGGCCGTGTGGAATAAAGCCCAGGCCGTGTCGACTTCTTGGGTTGGCCCAATTTGGTCCGTTTTAAGCCCATTTTATGTTCTTTTTATCCTTAGGTGTTCTCCTGAGTATAAGACATGAAAAGAAAGGATTAAGAGCACCTTTTTACATAAATCGAGGATAAATTCATCCAAAAGCATACTAAATGTGGGATTAAAATATGTTACTTTTATGGTTTATCAAATACCCCCACACTTAAGCTTTTGCTTGTCCTCAAGCAAAATTCTCAACTTACAATTAAAACGAACTTTCCATAATTCATAATTCCTATCAATAATGACTCATCATAATTCATAGATAATTTATACATGGATAATTTAATTCAAGGAGCCCTAAAGTTTCAAACGAGATAAGTCATGATTTTGTAGCATGAAAACATAGGTGTCTCCCCTTATCTAAGTAATTTCCTTTAATTCAAAATCGACAAGGATTGACATCCTCACAGAAGATTCACTCAAATCACTCGATGTGTTTAAGGTTCAAGAAATAAGCACTCTAAGTCGAACCTGAAAAGTTAATCCCATAGGCTTGCCTGAAAACCAAATCTTCACCACTGTATATGAGATGATACACAAATCAAAAGGTCTTTAATCAGGGTTGTAACGGGGCTAGGGTTAAAAGTGTGGATACAGGCTGAATTAGTGGTTATAATCGAGACTGACTTCACAAATTACCTAACTAGAAACATTGAACTAAATATGAATATTGACTTCGAATAAAAACTAATAATATCACTATTGATAATTAGTCTATAGTGAGGAGTATTTTGATAATACTTTAATACGAGCTTTTTCAACAATTGCAGTTTTAAATGCTCTAAGCTCTTTTATATACTACTAATATTGAATATATACTTGAATTTTTTTTTTAAGAACAAACTAAAATAAACATAATAGAAGGAACTTTGGTGATTGAAATAACCTAATTCGGCGATTGGTCAAATCAATTCTCGATAAAGGGGTAGTCAAAGGAATGTTGATAACAAATACAAAGGGATTATGGGTTAATATTAGTGGGTGAGTCAATAAAAAGGTTGTTAGGATTCAATGGGGTTCACTAGGGGTTATTTATGTGGGTAGGCTTTTTAGTGAAGTGAACGGGTTATTTATCATCTCAGTGTATCAAATCACTAATGTGGTCTCGACATATATAAACGAGGCAAGTTCTAGAATAATAGTTCAAAGTTAACACACTCATAATCAATTAAAGTGAGTACGAAAAAGAATATATGCTCTATAAGGCTCAAAATCTCACAAAAAATTATGGGTGTTTTGACATCAATCCTTATAAATTTTGGACTTCAAGGTGATACTCAAATTCAGTTCAACGACCCATCAATTTTAATTTTTTAGAAAGTAGGCTTATCATGCTCGATTCTCTAGTATTCTTCAAATTTAATCATCAATGCACGATTAACTATGACTTACTCTAAAACATATCAATAAAAATCATAAATCATTAGAAATTTCACCCTATTTAATGATATGAGAAAAATACTTAAGATCAAGACTAAATTCCAGGGTTTTGAGAATTATGCAAAAAGTTAGGCACTATTACCCCACATTTAATATGTACATTGCCCTCAATGTACAAAGATAAATACTGAAATATATCTGCCAAATCAAAAAGAGAAGTGGGGAAAGTAATACTCCCTAAAATCTGGATGGTCCCTGGCATCTTTGGTGGCGGTGATGCTGTTTTCTATGGGCCTAGTGGAGTGGCTGCCGAGAAGTAATTTGCTAGATGAAGAAATTGGGTAGCCTGCGAAGACATAGCGAACAGATTTCTAGAAATAATAATATTATAGTAATAATATATTTAAAGACTAAGAAAATAAAGAGAATGAGATTAAGAAGAAAACTAAAATTTAAAGAAAAGTCTAATGGACTAAGAAGTCCTTATTAGCGGGTGGTTCGTGATGTGTGTATGATTTCTAAGGCTGCGGGTTGTTGGTGATGGTGGAAGTGGCATGATTCCTAGCAGCCTTTAGAACCTAAAACCAAGAAACTAATATGAAATAAATTAAATTAAGTAGAAAAGAAGTACAGATAAGGAAAATAAAGGAGATGAGAAAAGAAAAATAGAACCGAAAAGGTTTCTGAGACCCTTGGCGTGTCAATTAAGTGAAGTTGCCGGCATGAACTCATGTTGAGGTCTCCTCTGAAGAGATGATGTTTACTTTCTTACGTTTCTTCGGCATAATCTTTGTGTTGTTCAAGAGTCTTGGACCTTTTCTTTGAATAGAGAGAAAAATTTGGAAGAAAGAGAAGGAAAAAGGAATGTGGGAGAGAAGGGAAGGCTGTGGGGATTTAAATAAAATTTCAAATCTGGCTTGTTCCCACACTCGTGTGCTGAAAGTGTGTCCATTCACACGGCTGCCTAGCACGGCCGTGGCTAATGGCGTGTTGCTTCTTACACACCCGTTTCTTAGTTAGCCACGCCCGTTTCGAGAAAGGCAGTATCCACACACGGTTCAGAGGCACGCCCATGCTTATTTTGTGGGCACCCGTTCTTCAGGGTGGTTGGACTCGTGACGTCGGGGAGTGGTTGGATTGACTTGTACGGCCCTACTCTTGTTAGTATGGCGGTTCCGGTGGTCCACACGGCCACGGACACAGCCGTGTGTAAGGCCGTGTGGTTTGGAAATCTGCACTTTTGTGTTAGTTTCCAACTAAGTACTTAGGAAAGAAAGATGGAAAGAAAAGAAACTAAAAACAAATTTGAAAATAAATAGTGTTAATATTCAAGTTGCCTCCCGAGAAGCGCTCGTTTATAGTCTTAAGGTAGACTGTCCTCATGTTTGAAAATTTCAGGGAGGTTTAAAGGTTTGAATATCTTCCCTCATGCTTGCGATTTTATTTTCATGACAAAGTTGGAGTCGAGAAGCATTTACCTTGAATTTATCAAATTTTGGGTTACTTACCTCGACTGTGTTGTGGGGAAAGATTTTGCGTACCTTGGGAAGAATTTCTCCCTTTGCCCTTAAGTCTGTTGAAGTGATGTGAAGATCAGCTTTGTTTAACAGCACCTGGTCTCCTATTTTAAATTGATTTGATGTTCCTATGAGCTCTTCTGGTGGTTCATTAGGTTTTACTTCGTGTGGATTCGGCTTTTCTTTGGTGTGTATCTTCTGCTCTTCTAAATTATTGGTCTTCTGGTTTTATTTTTGGTGTGATTCCTCTTCATCATCCGTGGTTCTGGTTGAGTCGAGAGCGTGAAGATTGATTGATTCATTTCCCACATGAAGTATGAGTTCTCCTATGGCAACATCAATTGTAGTTCTAGCAGTTGCTAGGAAAGGTCTTCCTAGAATTAAGGGGATTGAATTTTCCTCATCCATGTCTAAAACAACAAAATCTACTGGGAAAACAAATTTATCAATTTTTACTAAAACGTCTTTAATAACGCCCCTAGGAATTCTAACAGTTTTATCAGCTAGTTGAATACTCATCCTAGTTTGCTTGGGCTTCCCTAGACCTAGTCGTTTAAACAGTGCATAAGGCATGACATTTATACTTGCCCCTAAATCAGCTAACGCATTGTCAATAATCAAACTACCAATTAAACATGGAATAGTAAAACTCCCTGGATCTTTTAGTTTCTGTGGTAGTCTGTTCTGTAACATTACTGAGCATGTTATGTTTAATTCCAGATGGTGCTCTTCATCTATTTTTCGTTTGTTTGTTAAGAGCTATCTTAAGAATTTCCTTGCATTGGGCATCTGAAAAAGAGCTTCAAGAAGAGGTAAGTTAATGTGTAATTTCTTTAGAAGTTTTAAAAACTTACCAAATTGTTCTTCTAAATCATCTCTTTTCAATGCTTGGGGATAAGGTATTCGAGGGTGGTACTCTTTAATTACTGATTTTTCTTGTGCTGCCTCTATTTTACCTGTTTCTTCCTTGGTTTCTTGTACTGGGGTGGGCTTGTCTACCTTTGTATCCTCTTGAGATGTGATGGCTTGTATCTGTTCTTTTGGGTTTATTTCTGTGTTGCTTGGTAGACGTCCTTGTTGACGTTCTGAAACAAGCTTTGTGAGTTGCACCACTGACCTAGTGATTTCCCCGACTTGTTCCTTTTTCTTTGATTGATATTCCTTGGTTATCAAGTGTTGTATCAGTTCTTTGGAGACGGGCATTTGTGTCTGCCATGAACTTTTTCAACATCTCTTCAAGACTCGGCTTCTTTTACGGTGGATAAGGTTGATTTTGGTAATTTGGAAGAGGTTCTCGCTTTTGATTTCCTTGTCCTCCCACAAAAATTTGGGTGGTTCTTCCAACTGGATTGTAAGTGTTACTATAAGGATTATTATTAGATCTGAAATTGTTACCTATATAGTTTGTCCGCTTTCGTTTTACGCTCTGGTTGGTAAGGTGGGTACTCGAATTAGCCACATTCCCGCTTGCTTTGCATTGCATGACCGGATGTACCGTGAAGAACATAAATTATCAAGCTTTTTATTCATTAACTCCATTTGTGTTGACAACATTGTCCTTTGCATCTATGTTAAAAACTCCGCTAATTTTGTTGGTTTAGCCTTGTAATTTGCCATTGATAGGTGTTCAACGACATCTCCTCAATAAAATCGTAAGTCGCTTGTGAGTTTTATTATTCGAGTTCCACCGGCTAATGAATCAATCATTTGCCTTGTTGGAGAATTCACACCATTGTAAAAAGTTTGGACTTGAAGCCACATAGGTAATCCGTGGTGTAGGCATCTCCTTAGGAGATCCTTATATCTTTCCCATGCACTATATAATGTTTCTGCGTCATTCTGCACAAAAGAAGATATATCATTCCTAAATTTGGCCATTTTGGCTGGTGGAAAATACTTTAAAAGAAATTTTTCGGTCATTTGATCCCATGTGGTGATTGACCCTCGTGGTAACGAGTTCAACCAATGCTTTGCTTTATTCCTTAATGAAAAAGGAAATAACCGAAGACGTATGGCATCGTCAGAAACGCCATTTAATTTAAAGGTATCACAGAATTCTAAAAAATTAGATATATGACTGTTTGGATCTTCATCCTGCAAACCATCAAATTGAAAAAATTGTTGAATCATTTGTATTGTGTTAGGCTTTAATTCAAAATTATTAGCAGCTATAGCGGGCCTAACAATACTAGATTCTGCTCCTGTTAAATTAGGTTTAGCATAATCATACATAGTACGCGGAGCATTCTGTTCTTGCACATTTGGTGGTGGATTGTTTTCGTCCATCCCTTCAGTAGGATTGGATCCTTGCTGTTCTCCTCTTTGATAGTCTAGGGCTCGTCTAATTTCTCTGCGATTTCTGCGAGCGGTAGCTTCAATGTCACTTTCGTATTCTAATGGTCCTCTCGAATTTCTTCTAGTCATAAACTAGATGTACCTGCTATGAAAAGAAAGGAAGAAATTTAGAAAAACAAAAATATATGTATAAAAATAAGAGAAATTAAAAATAAAAATAATGGCAAAAGTAATAGAAATAAAGTTTTCTTAATATTTTAGGAGTCCTCGGCAACGGCGCCAAAAACTTGATCGCTGCAAAACAGTCTAGTTTTAATATTTATAAAAGAGTGATCGAACCTGTAGACTGACCGCGACAACGATAGAGGCAAGCACACCTATCGAACAGTAGTATAGCTCAGGCAAGAATATCTTATCGAAACCAAGGAACCTAAAAGTACTACTACTCACTTTCTTTCTATTATTTAGCCTAAAATATGCAGTGATTGGTTTATTAATCTAAAACAAATGAAATACTTAAACTTAAATGCAAAGACAAAAGAACGAAACTTTGGGAAAAGACCTTGAAGAAAACTCAATTGATAAAGACGATACCTTCGGGAAGAATTCGCCTATGACTTCACTTATTATCTACCTTTTCAATTCATATGATTTCTTTACTTAGCTTGATCCGTGAGAGTCCCTAACCTATATTAAACCTTCTCTCGAAGCGAATAACGTCTAACCTTAGGTTAATTAGTGAAACTCTTGTTCTCTTGTAATAACCCCCTAAGGAAGTAGTAAATTGATTAATGGACTCTCATATTAGGTTTCACCCTACTCTGGCAAAATCTCGTAACCCTATCTCTAGGCTCCCGATCAACTCCGCTTAATTATGCTAGATCTACTCTTAGGCAGGGTCTATTCCTCCTCCACCTAAGCACATCAGATAAATTTAAGCAACATAATTAAGAACAAACTAAGTATTTATCATATAAACTAAAAGAATTAAATAACAAAATCCATCATAGATTTCATCCCCTTCAGGTATCTGAGGGGTTTAGTTCATAACTAAACAAGAAAACATCTCAAGAGAAAAGATAAAACAAAACATAAGAAATCCCTAAAACCCCCTGAAGGAATTGAAGAGGAGATCCTCCATCTTGAGTAGAACTCCAACTTTTCGAGATGGATCAATTGGCTATCTTTGAGACAATCCCTAAATAAGAAAGGCATGGCAGAAAACTCTGCTCAATGATCAACCCCTTGAATAACCGCCTTGGGGTGTTTTTATAGACTTTTGGGATGCTTTACTTGTCTCCTAAGTAGTCATAATTCAGGTACAATTCATCCTAGGTGTTTGAGTAGACTTAGAATTGCGTTTCTTGGGCTCCAAGCATCCTATTCCGAGTGAAATTACTCTTTCCTGCGGCAAGGGCACGGCTAAGGCAAGTCCGTGTAAATTGAGGCTCAGCCCGTGTCTATTTTGTTGATTTAGGCACGACCGTGGCACGCCCGTGCCAGTCGAGGGACAGGCCATGCTTCGGGTCTGTCGATTAAGGTACAACCATACAAATCGGGGATAGGCCGTGTTGGGCTTTTTTTCGACGAGACACGGTCGTGTAAATTGGTGACAGGCCGTGTTCTAGGTGGATAGCAAGGCACGGTCGTGTGGAATAAGGCCCAGGCCATGTCGACTTCTTGGGTTGGCCCAATTTGGTTCATTTTAAGCCCGTTTTACGTTCTTTTTATCCTTAGGTGTTCTCCTGAGTATAAGACATGAAAAGAAAGGATTAAGAGCACCTTTTTACATAAATCAAGGATAAATTCATCCAAAAGCATACTAAATGTGGGATTAAAATATGTTATTTTTACGGTTTATCAATATCTAATATTGAACCTAAAATGGGCTAAGGCCCGAACTGCTATTGAAACTAAAATAGGCTTAGGCCCAGAGTGCATTTGACTGCTTATTGTGTTTGATTGTATACATGTCTCCTGTAGGGATTACACACTGAGTTTACGTAAACTTACCTTTTTATGTTTTATTTGTACAGGGAATCCCCAGACTTAGACTGATTGGTTCGGCGGAAGACTCCACGGTGACCACATAGTTGTTAAACTATTTTAATTCCATCTAAGGTTTGTTTCTCTATTATTTTTAGAGTATTTTTTATGTAATTTGGACTTTTGGACTGCTTGTCTTTCTTTTGGGATTTTAACTGTTCCATGGATTTTAAATTGCAAAACTCAAAGAAAACTCAATTTAATCAAAAACAACGTTTTTCCTAACGCGAACAGTTTCCTAAAATATCACGGTTTTAAAAGCTTTCGCCATAAAATATGTCTTTAAACAAATCAAATTAACGAGAAAATGATTTTTGAAACCAACGAGAGATTGATAGAAGATAATAAACGGAAACGGTTTTAACTTGTTAATTTCACTTTCAAATTCCGTTCCATGTGTCATTGTCAGATTCGGTCATAACGTCTAGGCCGGGTTTGGGGTGTTACAAACAATGTATTTCTACCTTGAAATAGTTTAATAACAATAATATTGCAAGTTATGCAAGGCTAATGTTTTATTAGATACCATTGCTAATTTAATCCTCAGCTACCTTAGATGATTAAACATGCACTGCTTAAGTATTGTGTCAATTAATTACAATTTCAATCCGTTTAAATAATTAACTAATTAGTTACCTTACAATTGTAATGCAAGAATAACTTAGTCATGTTTTTACTTAATCAAACATCTTACCGAGGCCTATAACAACACAAATACAATTTTAATAAATTAAGTAGATGAAATGCAATCAACCTAACACAAATTAAATTTAAGCCATATTAATTAAATTAAACATATCAACATCACAAATATTCATAGACATGTTCATAACAACAACAATAAAATTAAAAGGATAAGGAACAAGAATCAAATCCAGTGTTTCTCCGAGGCTTGACTAGTTTGCTCCGCTCCTCCTTCTTTGTTTGTTCTTGTTGAACCGAGGCTTCCACGAAAACTCGAATGCTGCTCCAAATGGTGGTTGAATGACTCATTTTCAAGAGGTGAAATCGGCATGGGAATAGAGGAAGAAAATGAAGAACAATGAAGAGAGAAAAATGAGAGAGGAGTGAAGAATGAATGGTTTTGAGATGTGTTTGAAGTGAGCAGCCAATGGGGGTATTTATAGGTTGATAAGGCTGTAAAAATAGTCAAAATCAGCAGCCAAAGACTCCCCCATGGCCGGCCACACATGTGGCATGTTTGAAGATTTCAAACATGCTATTTTAAGGTAGGGGCAATTCTAGAAAGGCATAAATAGTGGAGGGGTTTGAATGCAATTCAAAGGAGCTTTCAAGAGCCATTTTGTAAGCCAAATAATCAGCCAAAAAATCTGATTGGGTCAACATGTGGGACGATTTTGGGCTGCCCAGTGCTCGGTTTGACCGGTTTTCTCGGTTCAGCTCAACTAGCCCATTTTCATAATTAATTAACAATAATTTATTTATCCCAATTAAATTGGATTAAAATTAAAATAAATTATATTATGAATTAATACACATAATTTGGACCGTATTAGGTTGAAAACTTAATTCACCTTGATGCTTCAAAATTGCTTCTCGGTTTTGCACTTCTAGTAGTGTCTACCGAGCTTTTTTTTTGCTCTTTGTGCAAATCTGTCGAAAATAATCAAAATTAATTAAAATTTGATATAAAATTAATTAAAATTCAACATGTTCATAATTTGAGTGCAATTTAATTATTTTATAATTATTATTTATTTTTCGACACGAATTTTACTAAAACTGCATGAATTTGAGTTAAAAAGAGCATGAAAATGTGTGTATATTTTCGTGTTTCCAGATACCTGGGAATAAGTTGTTCACACAAGTTGACATTATATTGAGGTTACTTGTGCAGGCTAAACCTAAAATACATAAAATTTGAGAATTTGCAAAAAATGTGAAAAACTCGTAATAACATATAAAATCTCTTATTAATTTCACGTATAACTCTAATGGCATGCCATACGTATCCTAATCTTTTACTAAATTCACTCAAGCATCATTTCGATATAAATGTCAAAACCAATTACTGTTCATAATTTCATTTCTTTTTTTCGAGACAAATAATTAGTCAACAACCACATTTACATCTTGTACTATTTCCACATAACCAATATTAAATGACTTTACAATTTAGTCCATTTCGAGCTATATGTGACAAATTCATTAATTCCACTTAGTTCAAATATATATACAAGTATAAATTCAAGTATCATTCATACATAAAGTAATTGAGTTATAAGTTCCATATGAGCTTACCTGATCAAAACAACAAACAAATTGAATCTTCAAGGACTAATTAACAATTTTGGTTTTTCCTCGATTATCTCTGGTTTAATCCAATTCTTAATCTATACAGTTTTTCCATTCGATTCATCAATACCAAGCATTTATACACTATGTCATGACACGTATGAACCTATATAGTTTCATTTTTCGATACCCCTAAAGTTTTATATTTTATTCAATTTAATCTAAAATTGAAATAACAATATCTTTCAATTTTGATCCTCGGTTTAAAAACCAACTTCAATTACAATCATTAGAGACCCTCTACTATCTATTTATACAAAATTTCACATTTTATTCACTTTAATCCCTATGTGTAAACTAACAATTAAACTTTACAATTTAGTCCCTTTTCATAATCTTATCTTAAAATCTATCAATTTAACATCAATTTCTTCATGAAATTAGTAATGAAAACTTTTAAAACTTAACAATTTTACAAATTAGTACAAGTGCTAGCTAAATCAAGCTCTTATGACCTCAAAATACAAATAATTTAAAAGAAAATGACTTAAAAATCTTACCTAATAAAGGGTCAAATGTTTGAAACTTTCAAATGGTTTTCTTTCTTTAACTTAGAGCATGAAGAAGATGAAGGAAAGAAGATGATTTTTTTTCCCTTATTTTAAGTTATATAGTTAGCTTATGGACTAATTAACTTAATTAATTAAATTAACCATGCTTTAATTAATATTAAACTAGTTATCCTTAGTGGATTCCACATCATCCACTAACACATATTCCAAAATAGTTAAAATTGTCATTTTGGACCTTTGATTAATTGCAATTCAAGTCCCTAAGTCTTTGGCTAATTAAAAACCTATAAAGATAAGACTTTTACTATTTAGCCCTTGTACTCTAATTAAGCAATTAATTCAATAAACTACCAGACCAAACTTTAATAAACTTTTATATCAACTTCGTAAATATTCATATTTAATATTTACAGACCCGATTTACGAAAATGAGGTTCCAAAACCGTCTTTTTCGATACCATTGAAAATCAAATTGTTATATAGGAGGGGTATATATAGGATATTGGTGTTGCGACTCTGATAGGTGACAACCATTAAAAATAATATTTTTTTTCTCAAAAGGGTCGAAGCTTTTTAGATTTCAAACTGGTGTCACCTAACTACTTAGCGACACCACCTTATTTTGTTTCAGTTTTTTTCTTCTTTTTTTCTGTCAACCACATTTAAAAAAAAAAAAAACCATCGATGTCGCGAATATGTCAGGCGACACCCATTAAAAAATTTTTTTTTTTCTCAAAGCATTCAATTTTTTTTAGAACTCAAATCGGTGTCTTCTGACTACTTAGCGAGACCACCTTACATCATTTTTTTATTTTGTTTCACCTTTTTTTGTCAGCCACAATCTTAAAAAAAATCACCTGAGCCGCCAATGTGTCAAACGACACCACAAAAAAAATATTCTTTTTTTACGTATATCATTTGTGTTGTATAAACTAGAAAATGGGGGTATTTTTTGAAAATTTATATTGGTTAAAAAAGTATTTCTTTTAAACCGTATGATTGACTAATGATAGGTAAAAAAGTTAGGATAGTGTTACCAACCTGTTAGGCAACACCCAAGGTTACAAAGAGAAAACACCCTATTTTTGTAAATAATCTAGATCCAATACCATTTTCTTAATTAATTATTTTTATATTATTTTTATAAAAAAACCATGAAGTTTTGATTGAAATAGTAAAATTGATTTTAAAAGACTTGTACGTATTTTTCTATTTTATATAAATTTTTTTCAAAATTAATATTTATTGCTTTGTAAAAATAAGGGGTTTTGGTAACTTCTCAACTGAGTTGAAACCAAAGTGGTTGGTATTGTATTGCTGAACATATTGTTTTTTTACTAGTATGTACTAGTACCAGTCTGTTTCAATGTATCGTTCCAGTTGATCACTATTTAAAAAAAACATTTTATATATATATATATATATATATATATATATATATAGGTATTTACAAATATAAAATAATGAGATTAAATAAATCTCAAATATAAAATACTCATAAAATAATAAAACTTTGGTTAAAGCAAGAATGAAAAGATTTTAAAATGTCGATGACATGGGTTGAAATCTCACCATATCAAATTTTAATATACCAAAAGAAATAATCATTCGTTATATAAAATATTATTTAATAAGCTTCACAAATGCAATTTATCATTAAACAAACTCAAAATAAACAAGCAAAAAATATTTTATACATTAAACAAGAAGATAATCTCATATTATTCATATAACAATTGTAATTCAACAAATTCAAAATAAATAAAACTTAATTTCAAATATATTTTAAAATAATTTTTATTACAAATAAATAAAAAATTATATTTAAATTATATTTTAAAATTATATTTTTGTATCGGTTGAAATAGGCAAAATCAATCTGATACGCATAGCACGAGTCGACCAATATCAATCAGAATTTGTACCGAAATGGAACCTAAAGTTTGTTGTTCTGGTTTATTATTAAAATGGAGCGTTCCGATTGATACGGATAGTACAGAAATGGTACCAGCTACTATGGTTGGACTCAATGGATGAGTAACACTATTTCAATCAAAATCTAAAATGTAGTACTAGATTGGCACATCCACAACATGGGTGAAAAATAAAATTATGTAGAAAATATATTTATAAAATTTATATAAATGATAAATAAGGGTTAAATATAGCATTAGATTATAGCACTCTTACGATGTAGGTGAAAATAGAACTATGTAACAAATGTATTTATAAAAATTATGTAAATAATAAGGATTTGTTTAAACGCTAAAGAATAAATATTAAAAACTATAAATGCTTTAGTTCAAACCATATTATGTGTGTTTGTTTTTTTTTAATTTATTAACTAAATATATTAAATGAAAAAAAACACTCAAAATATTACAATTTATTTGGTAAAATTAGGGTATTTTGTCATTACACTTCTAAGTTGGTGCATAATTTACTCATGATACTAATTTAGTAAGTGCTTAAGTGCAAATAGAGATAGATAAATAAATTATATACTTAAGGGTTAATTATGTTTCCAATCCATATAGTTTTTGAATTTTATAAATTTAATCTCTCTATTTTTAATTAAAAATTCAATTAATTTATTTATCTAATTTAAAATTAAATTTTAATTAATAACATCATTAATGAATTTCTACTAAAGTTGAATATGCATCATTTTATATTTTTGACTTTAATTTTAAAATTAAAACTAAATGAATTAAATTTCAAAAGGTGAAATACTACAAAATCGGGTATAATTAAATCTAGATTTAGATCCGGCATTAAAATATATATACTGATTCACCAAGAAAAGTATGTTGATGTACATAAAGATGAATATGTTATAAAATAGTAATAATAATGCGAAGAACACAAGAATAATTGATGAGAATAAAATAGATTTATTTATTTATTTATTTTGCATTTCTCTTCTTTTCTATCATCATTACAAGTAGTATACTCATATATATATATATATATATATATATAGGAGATTAGACTTATCATTTTTAATACATAAATAGGAAAAGGGTTACAAGAAGATCATAAGATATTATCGATCCAAAGAATGATTAATTAGTATAAACCATTAATCATTTTGTTTCGTGAATAAATATTTAACAACATTTTAGACTATTCATCTTCCACTTATCTATTTTCCAATAACAACAAAAAGTTTCATTCACTTCTAGGAATGAATAAACAATATAATTTGTTAAGAATGCCAATAAAGTCATCATTGTTTGCAAATTATCATTGTGATAAATCAAATATGTCTTTACATTTTTCCCTTTTCTTTTAATTAAATCTTGGCAAAATATTCACCAATATGCACGTGTCAAATGATCTTTGAGTATCACATAAATATTTTCACTAAAACTATTATAATCACTATAATTATAGTGATATTATTATACCCATACTAGCCCATTAAAGACCATGCTCACAACCACAATTATAACTTTGTCATTTTTAATATTGATTATTAAATGCTACATTCACCTTAAGGAATGAAACAGATCTAGTAAGAATTTTTCTCATTATCATAATTTTCTTTCAAAAACTAATCCATAATTTTAAAAATCTTTTACGAGTTTTCTTACAAAATTCATGATTAATATCATTATACAGTTCTCAAGCATGTATAGATTTGAAGTCCAAACTAATCATTGCATATATTATACATTTACAATAGACAAGAACAGATAAGAACAATCATATAATTACTCAAAATTAAAACTAAATTGTAATGCCCCGATTTTTGGGGCTAGAAGTTTTGAGATTTGTAGGTAAGGTCAGTGGCTAAATCGGACATTGGAGTTTGTTTTCACATTTTAGTGTTAGAATGGACCTGTTGGTCGGTGGTTGGTTGTGAGTTAGTTTTCCTTGGGGTTCTGGGTTCAAGTCCTCATAGACGTGATATGGGGAAATAATTTTGGTTTATTTTTGTTTTAGGTTTAAAACTTATTTTATTTATTTTTATTTTGGAGAACAGAAAAAAACCCTAAAAAGAAAAAAAGAGTGTTGCACGTTTTTTTTGTTTCTCTCCTTGTTTCTTGTTCACGTTCTTTTTTGTTCGTATTCTTTCTTCAATTTTTGTTTTCTGAAGTTTAGGGTTTTAATCATAAAAATTATTTTGGGATTCTTCGTTCGGAATTTTGTCTTTGCATTGTTTTCAACCTCATAACTTTAGAAGCTAGGGCCAAATCTTTAGTTATAGTTGTTTGTATGTAGTGGCTTCCATTGAGGTTTTTAGATCTGTTAGGAGGAGCGAATCAAATGATTCTGGTGTTTGCTATCGCGTCTAAGGTGTGTGTTCGTAAACTCTCCCTTTTCGTTGTTGGATTTTTGATTTGTTTCCGTGAAATACAACATATTTCGTGTCTTTTTGAATTTCACCAGTCGAAGTGTTGATTGTTGTGGAATTGCTTAAAATTCTGAGTGTTTTTGGTGTGTTTTTGTGTAATTGAGGGATGGGGATTGTTTCAACATCAAAGGCATGTTTTCCAGCCTATTTCGGTGTGGTTTTGTGACCACATGGGTGGCTACACGAGCTTGTGCTGCACACGGGCGGTCCACATGACTGTATGGAATTGGAAATTTAGGGTTTTTGATGATTTTTGGTACCACATGGCCTGGCCATACGGGCATGTGTCCTCATACGGGCGTGTGAGATCTCCACACCATCATGTCTCTTCTGCTCTTAATTTTTAGCACTTTTGGATAGTGAGTTACACGGGCTGCTCACACGGGCGTGTATCCCCCCCACACGGGCCTGTGTACCCTTCACATGGGCCTGTAGACCCCTACACGGCCTGGGCACTTTCACACGGCTGAGGCACAAGGCCGTGTGGCCTTATGTCACCAAATTTTGTACTGTGTCTATTTTTGATCTGATTATGATTCTATGTGTTTCAACCCTTGGCTAGGTCTCTGTAAGGGTGGTCGGGACTTTGTCTCAGCCTGAACTTGTGCGTTATTCACAATCATAGCTCTAATTAAGCGATTCAGTTGAGTATTAATTGATGTTATATTATATCTGATTCTAATTCTGGGTATTTGAATGTGTGAATTTCTGATTTCATACTCTATTTCTATAAGTCTATCTTCAAATGGTGTGCATTTTGCATTTGCATATTAACTGCAACATGTTTGTACAGCGGTTTACTGCAATGCACAGTACGACATATATGTCAGCTCTGTTGCTTATTAACATTTGAGTGGCTTAGTCCACATACATGGTGTGTAGGGTTAGATGGGCTGTAACACCCCATACCCGTATTCAACTCTGGAATAGGGTACGAGGCATTACCGGACTTGACTTGCTTGAGTATTCAACATTGGGCTATAAAATTTGTTCCAATTTAAAACTTTTTCATTTACAATCGTAACGTCCCTATCATGGGTCTACGAGACCCTTTACATATACTCGGGATGCTAAGTGACCAAACCAAAACTTTTAAACACTTAGAAAATTTTGACACAAAATTGGGCCACACGCCCGTGTGAAGAGTGGGACATGCCTGTGTGACATATCACACACCCGTGTTCCATGCCTGTGTAGAATTGTTTTTTTTGAACCTACAGGGGTTTTCACACGCCCGGACACACGCCCGTGTTCTTGGCCTATGTGCTCCACACGGCCTAGACATGCCCATGTCCTCGCCCATGTGTAAAAACTTGGGTATTCTGTTTGTGACGTCAGCAACCAATTATGGGCACACGGCCTAGGCACACGCCCGTGTGTCTAGCCTGTGGTCGAAGCTAACTTGCAACACTAACATGCAGGGGTCACACGGCCGAGTCACACACCTATGGGACTGACTGTGTGTCACACATGGCCTAGACACATGTCTGTGTGTCTACCCACACATTCACACATCATCACACAACATTCTCAAATCATCAATTATAACTCTTGAATTATCACATTTGAATCATGAAAATCAAATCATCTTCCCATATACGAGGGAGATCTATTACTAGCAGAATTAAAATCGACATAAGCCGTCATCCATGGCTATACACAACTGAACCATAAACTCTTTTAGGCCAACACTTTTGGCTACTTTAACTATGACTTAATTTAAACCGAAATAAGATCCCTATACATGCCATATCTCAAAAATACTTGAAGCCTCATACCCAAATGAGTGCTCGATAGTGTGAAAACATCTCCGGCGGTCTTCAACCCAAGCTAGTTTAGTTAACCTATAAGAGATAGAAAGAGAAGAGGAGTAAGTAATAATGCTTAGTAAGTTCATATGCAAATAATAATCAACTATTGACATTTATTGACTATAATCAACCACAAAGGTATTATAATGATATTTACTCTTAAGTTCATGGTTCCCATTCAATCATTCATAATGCTTACTCATTCCGCCTCTTACCACATTCTAACCATATGGTAATTACAGTACTTTCATTTATTAGCACACAATCCCTGCATTCATCATTTCAACAATCCATGAAACATATACTTAGACAATTTCTCAATGATCCATTCAGAATAATACCAAACTCTCGGTGGTTCTGCACACAGCCCACCACTTAATAATTTATAAGGTGGTATCGCACATAGCCCACCATTTACTATTAAGCACGATGGTATCTCACACAGCCCATCGGTAACAAATAATAAGGTGGTAACGCACACAACCCACCATTTAATAATTTATAAGGTGGTATCACACATAGCCCACCATTTAATAATATTGGCGATGGTATCGTACATAACCCATCGCTAACAATTAATAAGGTGGTAATGTACATAGCCCACCATTGACTACACATTCACGGATATCCACACACATTTTCTATTTCGAATGTTCATCCAGGAATATCCTTACACATTATCATTCTTAAACAGATTTCTACAATAATCATTTGCATTCACGCAATGCATTAGCAAATATAACATATGCAATCAGGATGCATGATTTACACATAACTCACTAGGGGTTTATCATATACCGAATTCACCTCAATTAAGTTCTGGCACATAGCTGTACCTCTCATGGTATAACCACATACTTTCTCATTTTCAACATACCTATTGAATTGTTCAAAATACTAAAGAATACTCTTGTGTCTCATACATATAGTATCATAGCAACATCATACCCCCGATAGGGTCTTATATGAAATATCATATCGATGCCATGTCCTTAACAAGTTCTTATACAAAATCTCACACCGAGGCCATATTCCAAATATGGTCTTACACAGGACCTTAATTATCACAATGTCATAATATTTCATTCACTTTATTCTTAGATTCAATTTAAGACTTTCATTTCTTGACATCCCGTCAAAACATATTTAATATATACATGGAGGCAATATACAATTTATACAACATCGAAATATTAAATATTTCACTTAGAGTTGCATTATTTAGCACACGAACTTATCTCGATATCGAAAAGGGTAAAAAGAGACCTAATTGCCCGTATTTCTCTTTTCGATCTAGAATAATAAATTTACTCATTTAATCACCATACCAATCAATACATTTTAAAATTTCTACTTTGGCAAAAATACCATTTTGCCCTTAGACTTTGGCAAAATTATAATTTTGCCCCTAGGCTCGTATATTGATTTTCATCCAACTTCTTTGCTAACCAAGCCTAGCCGATTTATATTCCCTTCTATAGCAACTCAATATTTCAACTATTACACACATTTACCACCTATTTCACAACCTTTACAAAAAGGTCCTTTTAGGTGTTTCATGGTAACACCTTTCACAAAAGTTGTTCATCTAACAACTAACACTCATTTTCTTCCATAAAAATGCAGCAAACAACATATTTTCTCTCATGGAAAAACCCTAGACTCTTAACCATTTTGCAAATTAGTCCCCTCATTAGGTAGCTTAAGCTTTAGGGGTTCCAAAACTACAAAAATTTTCAAGAAAGGTCACCAAAATCACTTACTTGCAAGGAGGAAAGCTTGGATGAAATTTTGGATTCCAAAACCCTTCCTTTGCTGATATTTTTAGTGGGAATAAGATGAATAAAAATGGGTGATATCATCTTTTCTTATTTTATTCATTTCCTCCAATTTAATCCACCTAACCCACCCAATTTTGACCAATTTGAGTCCATTGTCCCCCTATGGTCGGCCAACATTTAAAACAAGGCCTAATTGCACATTAGGGACCTCCAATTAATATTACTTAGCTAATTGGCACCTTTAGAAATTAAAATAAAACTTTCGTACTTTACCCGATTTAGTCCTTTTTCATGATTAAGCATGAAATCGCTAAAATTAAAACACCAAAATTTCCATGCTCCTTTATAATCATGCTATAACCCATAAAATAAAATTAACATAATTTTCTCTGACCTCGGATTAGTGGTCCCGAGACCACTATTTTGACTAGCCCCTAATTCGGGCTGTTACATGGGCCTTTCGAGGTGCTACGTGGTGTGTTTGGATGGATAAGCTTAAATAGCTCTTATATGGTGTGATTGGGGGACGGAGTGGTGTTTTGGCTGGATGGGTGGGTTTTGATATTTGACTGCATTCATACGCATCTGGATGTGAGTTCCTTGTCTGTAATCTGACTGTTCGTTATAAACGTTATGACTGATCTTGCGTGCATTTTTGTGTTAGCATCATAACAATTTGGATTGTAATGGTAAGCGCTTTTGCATTGATCATTGACGGGTTTATCTGTTGGGTAATCTGTGTGTGATTTGGTGTGCTTAATTGCTCCGTTTATTAGGATTTTGATCTTCAAGTCCGTTGTTTGTCACCTTGTGAACTCACACTGAGCTTGTGTAGCTCACCCCCTTAGTGTTTTCCCCTTTTATGTATAGTTACGTGTTCTGACGTTGGGTTCGGTATGCGGAGGTCTCGGTAGTGTCACGTTTTTTAAAATAGGCTTCTAAGGTGTTTTTTGTAAATTTGAATTCTTAATAAATGGTTTTTGACTGTAAGATTTGTTTTAAACACTATAGTATAAATTTTGGACTTTACGCACGTAAGCGTCTTTTGGACTAAAACTTTTGTAATATCGGGATTTTACAATGGAGAGTTTTACGTAACTTAAATAACATTTGTTTTCTAGTTGATTAGATTAAAATTTTCCTACGACCACTTCGGTGATCAATGTAACCTCTCGGATTCGGTCTAAACTTCTAGGTCGGGTTTTGAGGCGTTACATAAACCAATAAATTCTATAAAAAAAATAACAAATATATATCCACATAGAAAGCACAAAAAATAAACTTGAGAAAGGGTTTATAAATTCATAAATATGCATATAGAGAAATATATAAATTGAACTTATTAATAAAAATCGAATCAAATTTACAAAAAAAAAAATTGATTCAACTTACTTAGGTATTGTGGATGAGAAGTAGAGACTAAAAGTATTCTTTGCAGTGAAGAGAAAGTGATCATCCCCAAGCAAATCTCGAGCAATCACTCATGATTTTTTAAACCAAATAATTAAATTTCAATATTGGAGCCCAACAAAATTTTGACGTAAACTATGGACTTACCACTCTTGAATAAAATCGTGCTGATAACGTGTTATAGAATAGTAATAATAATGCAAAGAACACAAGAATAATAGATGAGAATAAGAGAGATTTTTATTGCATTTCTCTTCTTTCCTATCATCATTACAAGTAGTATACTCCTATATATATATAGGAGATTAGACTCCTCATTTTCTAATACATAAATAGGAAAAGAAGTTACAAAAAAATGGAAGGTGAAGAGCTAAGGAAGATACTCAAAATACTTCTCAAAAGAACTTTTCAATAGCACTTTTCATGTAACACCCCAAACCCGGCCCATTTGCTATGACCGAATTTGAAATGCCACTGCGGAAAAACGTTTGAAAAGCTTTTGACTTATAGTTAAAAAAAAAACATAAAAATTTGTTGTCTTTACTAAAACATTGTGTAATTAAAGTTCCAAATAAAATTAAGTTGTTTAAAAATAAAACATTTTCAAATAATAATATAATCGACAAACCAACTTAAAACATAATAAAAGTCCTTAAATACTTAAAATGGCCCTTATTACAAAAATTAAATACTTAAAATACTGAAACATAAATTGTATAAAGAGAATCCATTTCTGCATGGGCCACCTCGTATCCACTCCAACCCGGTCCGAGCATCACCTGTAAGGTTTGAGAAAAATTGGGTGAGTCACACAGACTCAGCGTGTAATTAATCCACTGAATTCCACCCACATGTTAACCACATATTAACCCATATAACAGATAATAAGCTATCATATGCACATAATAACACATTCTGGGCTTGGCCCATATTCATATCACATTATTCCACATACCACATTCTGGGCTTGGCCCATTTATCATTTCTCACATTTTGGGCTTGACCCATTTCCAGTACTAGTACCTCATTTCAAAAGACACATAGAATTATGCAAAGTGCACCCAGCCCAATCCTAGGGTCCATCCGCTACACACCCCCTTAACCAGCCATCACACACCAGGGGATTATCAAATCACCCTCTCCTTTTCACTCCAAAAGGCAATCAATGCCGTCCACGTGCAATTAAGCACAATAATCCACAACGCGACCTCAGTCAGCGCCAATCCACAATGTAGCCGTAGCTAACACCAAAACCACGATGGGACACATAGTCACTCATCAACCACGATATGGCACATAGCCGATATCAACCACGATGAGGCACACAGCCACTCATCAAGCCACGCAAACTAAATCGCAATTAATCCACAACGTGACCTCGGTCAACGTTAATCCACGATGTAGCTCAAGGCTAACATCAAACCACGCATCAAGTACACCCGCACCTTCTTTCATATCATATCCCAACCCATGCACATGTAACATTCCATAATGACATAATATAATGATGCATGAGCATGTTCATCAAGCATATTATCACATATTCATAATAGAAATCACTTTTATCGATTTGGTACTTACGGATTTTCGACATACCCTTGAGGGTATCCATATCACAATTTCCCTTACACAAGTTAGCACATAATTAATACATACAGATATAACACAAAAACCCGAAAAGCGGTAGGCTAACTACACACCGCCTTTTAGTGAAATCCCGAATCGTCAATCTAACACGATCTCAAACGTGGTTCTTCCTTCTCCTTAAAAGCCGATTTGGTCTCCTACCAAATCCCGAATCACGAGTTCCTTCCTTTAGCTACACACAAAGAACACCTTTATGGCACTAAGAACATTCACCAAACCACAAAATTATAAGCAAAGCCTTTTCGGCCACACTAACAAATCCCAAAGGGTTTTCGCTTCGAAATACTAAATCTTACCTATTGACTTACCCCAAAAGATTGTCAAAGATTTGAGGCTTAGAATGATTGCTTCCAAAATCCCGAGGAGCCTAAAAGAAATTGGTTCCTAGAATGGTTAGAACCTTGCAACAAATGCCCATCTAAAACGATATAACAAGTATAAAGATCCTTACCTAAACACTTTGATTCAAATCTGAAAATCGTCACTTGCCTAAGGAGTTGGTCAAAATCCTTGAATGATGAAATCCTTTCCACACGATCTTAGTATGACTATGGTCGACTATCAACAAATAGATGATCAACACTCCACTATACCACTACCAAAACAAAAGAGTTTGTTTGAAAGAGAAGAGATAATAATTTCGGTCAAAAAGAAAGTCCTCTCAAGGTAATACAATTTTGGCAATGAGATTGTGAGACACCAATAGGATTCGGCTAGAGCAAATAATGGAAGAAAAGAAAAAAAATGAGAGAAGGAAGATTCGGCCAAATGAAAATAAAATAGAAATGTGGACTTTTGAACAATATGAAAAAGAATGAAAAGAGAGATGAGAACAAGAGAGGTTGTTTTCGGCTACAAAGAAATAAGAGATGAGAGGGAGGTACCAAAAAAGATTCGGCCAAAAGCCTAAGAGGAAATATCAACAACACCAATGGACATTCAGTTATGGCTCACTTTGGTGCATTAGAGAAAAGTTGATAAAGTTCTTTAAGAATAGGTTTTTGGTTAAGACACAAAACAAAGAAAAAGGCTAAAACTAAAACAAAATTGAACCTAAATGGCAAGAACATATTCGTCTAAAGAGGAGAGCTTTTGGGGAGGAAAAAGAAATGCCAAAGATGAACAAAAAGCACAAAAATGCTAAAATGACCAACCAATTCCCCCCCAAACTACCTATCAAAAATTCGGCCACCCCCTAGCCTTACATACCGTCCACATACATGGTCTCCCAAGTCAAATCTATCCACCCAACACTTTCTAAAACCAATTCCTTATGTCATGCCTTATACTCTCCCATCAACCTTTAATCACTTGATTTCCTTCCCAAACATCTAACTTACCTTAAACATACATTCAACTTGCTAAAAGATGAAAGTCCAACCTATCATAAATTTGAATTTGACCGCCCATAAATGCTAGGATGCACAAAATATAAAATTCTCAAAATGCCTTCCTTGTTACTCGAACCACTTCCTTCAAGCAACTTTCCAAGCTCCTTAACCACCTTGCCACTAATTCCCCTTGTGCTTTAATTTAACACTTAAATTAACTTAAGTGCTAAGTTCACTTAATCCACTTCAATAAATAAACCATACTAAAAACTATTCTAATTTCTTAAAACTCAAGGCCCAATCCTACTAGGCTCAATTTCGGGATGTTACAGTTCTACCCTCCTTAAAGAAATTTTGTCCTCAAAATTTTTAAACTAACTAACAGCCGTACAGTCCTACTCATCACACTATGCTTATGTTGCGCACTCTGATCTTAATAAAACTATCTTACCTTCTAGGCACAGTTCCTAAGTTCATATCCAAGGTTTCAAGCACTTCACTAGCAACATAAGAATGAGCTATCTCTAAAGCAAAACAAAGAACTTACCCGCTATCACATCCTTGGTTGTCCTACATCCGAACCTTTAGCACCTCCACGACCTCGGCCAAAACCATTTCCTCCATGGTTTGGACCCCGAACCTTTATTGTCTGAGGACAATTCTTAACCAAATGAGCCTTAGATCCACACCGAAAACATTCTTTACTATTACCCCAACACTCTCCTGTGTGAGTTCTCCCACACTAAGCACATAAACGATTTCGATTCTCAGCAACTGGTATAGGTGCACGTACAGAATTCTCGACCCTCGGGCTTTTCTGAAAGTCTTCCGGCAATTTTGCTGGTCCAAAATTCCTCTTGTTCCAATTCCTATCCTTTTCTCGGTTCTCTCTTACAGTCTTCTTAACTTCTTCAGCGATCCATGCTTTCTCCACTAGAACAGCAAAGTCCTTTTCTCTTTCTGAGCAATCAATATTCGCAACTCATCTCAGTAACCCATCTTGAACCGTACACACCTTTCATAATCGTGGTCACGATCACTTGGGCGTCTCGACTTAATCGCACAAATTTCGCTTCATACTCACATCGACTTACTTCCTTGCACTAAGTTGAGAAATGCCTTTCTTTGCGAGTCCAAGTAACTAGCTCCAACGTACTTTCCTTCAAATTTAACCTTAAAATAATCCCAATCTAATCGATCTGTCGGGACACCTTGTCTGACAAAGAGCCACCATCGATAAGCTTCGTCCGAGCAACGAAACAACATCTTTCACTTTTCCTCATCAGATGCAGTCCAAATCGTCCATTATTCTTTCGATCGCTTCTAACCAATACTCGCCACATTCGAGCTACTCCAGATATTCCTCTAAAACTTCACCCGCTCAACTCGAGTCGTTCAAACCGACTTTCGAGCTCGCTTCCTACACTAGCTCTTGCCACTCACTCGAGCACTGCAACATGGCTCGCGATCATCGCATCATCGCCTCCCTCGATCTTGATCCTCCGCGCCCACTGCTGGCGGCGGCACTTCATTTTTTGACCCATGGCCAGACCCTACCGGTTCCGATATTGCTATTCTACCTCTACTACGTCCACGACGACCACGTCCTCTAGAACTCATGTCTACTTTGCAATTTAATCTGATTAAAAAGTTTTATGTATCAGAAATTTTGTTTCACTGTTTATCCACGAGCAAATTTTATGAAAGAAGTGTTTAGAGGTAATTCTTTCGATCAATCAAAGTTTCAGCTTAAGCTTCTATTCTAATTCAAAGAATCACATTCATCCACAACACACACATTCAACACATCATTATGGGCATTTCTGATCATTCTCGACCCAGGGGTAATTTCGTTATTTTCCCTACAGGGGTATTTTCGTAATTAATCGGGGTCAACTTTAAAAATAATCTTTACAAATCAAAGCATTTTGAAATCTCAAAGTCTCGAGGGTATTTTGGAAAATATTCTTCGAATCAAGGGTATTGCAGAAATTTTAGAAATCGGGGTTATTCCAGTAATTTTGGAAGTCAGGGGCATTTTAGTAAATTTCCCAATTCAGGGTATCTTAACATTTTGCAAAACAGGGGTTTTGGTATTTTTGTAAAGTAAGAATATTTTCATAAAAATCGAGGGTAACATGGTAATTTTATAAACCAAGGGCATTTTGGTTATTTTACACCTAGGGGTATTTGGGTATATTTTTTTTATTTTTTATTTTTTTTTTGTAAATCAAAAATATTTTGAGAAATGTCTTCAAAATAGTTTGTACAGATTAAAAGGGTAGTTTAGTGATTAAAAAAACTAGAGTTTTTATAAAACCGCCTGGCTAGTCCCTTTCGGGTTTTAGTTATCGGGTTTAACCCGTGAATAGGTCCTCTTGGTTAGGGTGGACCGTAGCTACGCACCAGGTACGATTCGAGTAAAGAGGAGGTGAGTCGCTAGGACTGCTTAAGTATCAAGCTCTTACCGAATCCACTCCTAGACATGCGTACAATGGTTGCCACACCCTAACTCGGCGACTTACTTCACAGGTTTGTTTGATAGTCCTTAAGTCTTATGCTCTTGTGTTTGAGTAGACTAGTCCTAGGGTTCAATAGCCCTAATCTACTAATCTACGTTCCCACATAAGCCCATTACATTCACATATTCAATTCACTTTAGTAGTCAGAGTTACTTACCTGGTGGACTTCGGGTCGGAGATACAGGTGCCATGCCAGAATAAACCTGAAAAATTTTATGAAAGTCCAAATCTTTGAAAAGCCCACCTAAAAAAATATTTTTGGGCCCAAAACCCTCAAAGCTGAGTTTTGAACCGGGCTCTGATACCAATTTGTAACACCCCAAACCCGGCCCATTTGCTATGACCGAATTTGAAATGCCACTGCGGAAAAACGTTTGAAAAGCTTTTGACTTAGAGTTTAAAAAAAAAAAAACATAAAAATTTGTTGTCTTTACTAAAACATTGTGTAATTAAAGTTCCAAATAAAATTAAGTTGTTTAAAAATAAAACATTTTCAAATAATAATATAATCGACAAACCAACTTAAAACATAATAAAAGTCCTTAAATACTTAAAATGGCCCTTATTACAAAAATTAAATACTTAAAATACTGAAACATAAATTGTATAAAGAGAATCCATTTCTGCATGGGCCACCTCGTATCCACTCCAACCCGGTCCGAGCATCACCTGTAAGGTTTGAGAAAAATTGGGTGAGTCATACAGACTTAGCGTGTAATTAATCCACTGAATTCCACCCACATGTTAACCACATATTAACCCATATAACAGATAATAAGATATCATATGCACATAATAACACATTCTGGGCTTGGCCCATATTCATATCACATTATTCCACATACCACATTCTGGGCTTGGCCCATTTATCATTTCTCACATTTTGGGCTTGACCCATTTCCAGTACTAGTACCTCATTTCACAAGACACATAGAATTATGCAAAGTGCATCCAGCCCAATCCTAGGGTCCATCCGCTACACACCCCCTTAACCAGCCATCACACACCAGGGGATTATCAAATCACCCTCTCCTTTTCACTCCAAAAGGCAATCAATGCCGTCCACGTGCAATTAAGCACAATAATCCACAATGCGACCTCAGTCAGTGCCAATCCACGATGTAGCCGTAGCTAACACCAAAACCACGATGGGACACATAGTCACTCATCAACCACGATATGGCACATAGCCGATATCAACCACGATGAGGCACACAGCCACTTATCAAGCCACGCGAACTAAATCGTAATTAATCCACAACGTGACCTCGATCAACGTCAATCCACGATGTAGCTCAAGGCTAACATCAAACCACGCATCAAGTACACCTGCATCTTCTTTCATATCATATCCCAACCCATGCACATGTAACATTCCATAATGACATAATATAATGATGCATGAGCATGTTCATCAACATATTATCACATATTCATAATAGAAATCACTTTTTATCGATTTGGTACTTACGGATTTTGACATACCCCTGAGGGTATCCATATCACAATTTCCCTTACACAAGTTAGCACATAATTAATACATACAGATATAACACAAAACCCAAAAAGCGGTAGGCTAACTACACACCGCCTATTAGTGAAATCCCGAAATACTCGATTCTAACACGATCTCGAAACGTGGTTCTTCCTTCTCCTTAAAAGCCGATTTGGTCTCCTACCAAATCCCGAATCACAGAGTTCCCTTCCTTTAGCTACACACAAAAGAACACCTTTTATGGCACTAAGAACATTCGGCCAAACCACAAAATTATAAGCAAAGCCTTTTCGGCCACACTAACAAATCCCAAAGGGTTTTCGCTTCGAAATACTAAGTCTTACCTATTGACTTACCCCAAAAGATTGTCAAAGATTTGAGGCTTAGAACGATTGCTTCCAAAATTTCGAGAAGCCTAAAAGAAATCGGTTCCTAGAATGGTTAGAACCTTGCAACAAATGCCCATCTAAAATGATATAACAAGTATAAAGATCCTTACCTTAACACTTTGATTCAAATCCGAAAATCGTCACTTGCCTAAGGAGTTGGTCAAAATCCTTGAATGATGAAATCCTTTCCACACGATCTTAGTATGACTATGGTCGACTATCAACAAATAGATGATCAACACTCCACTATACCACTACCAAAACAAAAGAGTTTGTTTGAAAGAGAAGAGATAATAATTTCGGTCAAAAAGAAAGTCCTCTCAAGGTAATACAATTTCGGCAATGAGATTGAGTGAGACACCAATAGGATTCGGCTAGAGCAAATAATGGAAGAAAAGAAAAAAAAATGAGAGAAGGAAGATTCAGCCAAATGAAAATAAAATAGAAATGTGGACTTTTGAACAATATGAAAAAGAATGAAAAGAGAGATGAGAACAAGAGAGGTTGTTTTCGGCTACAAAGAAATAATAGATGAGAGGGAGGTACCAAAGAAGATTCGGCCAAAAGCCTAAGAGGAAATATCAACAACACCAATGGACATTCGGTTATGGCTCACTTTGGTGCATTAGAGAAAAGTTGATAAAGTTCTTTAAGAATAGGTTTTTGGTTAAGACACAAAACAAAGAAAAAGGCTAAAACTAAAACAAAATTGAACCTAAATGCCAAGAACATATTCGGCTAAAGAGGAGAGCTTTTGGGGAGGAAAAAGAAATGCCAAAGATGAACAAAAAGCACAAAAATGCTAAAATGACCAACCAATTCCCCCCCAAACTACCTATTAAAAATTCGGCCACCCCCTAACCTTACATACCGTCCACATACATGGTCTCCCAAGTCAAATCTATCCACCCAACACTTTCCAAAACCAATTCCTTATGTCATTCCTTATGCTCTATCATCAACCTTTAATCACTTGATTTCCTTCCCAAACATCTAACTTACCTTAAACATACAGTCAACTTGCTAAAAGATGAAAGTCCAACCTATCATAAATTTGAATTTGACCGCCCATAAATGCTAGGATGCACAAAATATAAAATTCTCAAAATGCCTTCCTTGTTACTCGAACCACTTCCCTCAAGCAACTTTCCAAGCTCCTTAACCACCTTGCCACTAATTCCCCTTGTGCTTTAATTTAACACTTAAATTAACTTAAGTGCTAAGTTCACTTAATCCACTTTAATAAATAAACCATACTAAAAACTATTCTAATTTCTTAAAACTCAAGGCCCAATCCTACTAGGCCCAATTTCGGGATGTTACATTTCAAAAGCAATACTAAACTGGCCTTAAGTCAATTTTAGTATATTTATTTGTTTTTGGTCAATTTTAGTTTTAAATTTGACAATTAGGTCCAGTTTGGTCCTTGATCTTAGATTTTGTAAAAGTGTGCTGATGTGTTACTCTAAAGTTATCACATCATCACCTAAAACTTAAAAAATTTCAAAATACCACGTCATCACACTTTTAACGGAATCTAATTTTAGGGACTAAATTGGACCTAATTGTTAAGTTTAAACACTAAAGTTGACAAAACAAATACAATTATCAAACTAAATCTACTTATGAAGTTCAAGGGCAAAATAAAATAAAATAAAATAACCTATTTATTAATTAAATTTTAAATAAAGTATAAATTTAGCCTTATTAAATTATAATTATTTTATATTTGTTGGTTATATTTATTTTTATTCAATGGTTTTCAATTAAAATTAATAAAATTTAATTAATTATAAAATTATTTTAATTATTATTAAATTAAATATAAATTAATTTATTTTAATATTAAAATATTTTAAAATTGATAAACTAATATATGTAAGTTTATTTTAATAAACTATCATTAATGTATTTTCTTTTTGCTTATTGGTAAAAAGACTCATAATATTTATATAAAAACAATTAATTAAGCTATTTTGAACTTTTTTGCATCCAATTGAGCCTTCCAATGAAAAAACATGGCCAATTAAACCCTTTAACCAATGTTGACCATTAACTCTATTAATATGGTCATTAATGGATGATGAGTCAACAGTTCTTGTACACATGGCAATCTACATGGATGGTTTTGTTGAAGTGATATTATTTTATCTTATATATCATATTAATAAATAGTTTAAAGAAAAATTCAATAAATTTTAAAAATAAAAAATGTTTTAAAAATTATTTAAAATAAAAATATAAAGAATTAAAAATAATTGTTAAAATATTTGGTAAAAGTATTAGGAATACCTTTTATTTTAAAAATTATTATAAAGTAAAAATCAAATAGTTTATTAAAAATATAGAAAATTTTATATTATTTAAAGATGACATAAAATAAATAATACCACATCAGCAAAATCTCTTATATTTATTTTCGTGTGTTTGTCATACAATTGGGTATTTGCTTCAGTGGGTAAGTACTTTGAGAAGTCTTGGGTTAAAGCCTTATTTTGGGCAAAATTTTTGTTTTTATATGAATAAATCTCTATCTCTGGCCAGTAGGCTTATAAGGATAAGTGTGTAAAAGTATAGCATAATTGGCCTACTAGTCTGGTGGTTAAGTTGTGTGTTAGAGTGTTGGAGTTCCTGTGTTTGAACCCCTGCGCGAGCAAGGGAATTATTTTTGCTGGAGGCCGAGTGGTTGTTTGAGTAAAATGGGATTCTAAATAGTGGAGTTTGAGGGGAAGTGAAATGCTGTTAGTGGAGAGTTTGAGGCCGTAAAACGGGGGATTGGGATTTATCTGTACGAGGGTAACTCATTTTTGGTTTTCTCTCTGAAAAGAAGGAATTTTCAACGTTGATTTCTTCTGTTTCTCTTGGCCAATTTTTTGCTATTCGTCCTTTCCCTTTCTGTCGTTTTTCTCCTTTAATCTCCCTTTTTTGCTACTGATAATTCAATTGATTTTCCCTCTTTCCCCTTATCTTTTGCTTACTATCCATCTTGTTCCTCGGCATTTTGAATTCGTGCGTTTTCAGTAAGTGGGTTCTCCCTTAGTTCTATCATGACTTTGATAAAAAAATTAACGGAAGGGTTGTTTTGTTCATGTTTAGGTTCGTATCAAAGGGCTGATTATCATACATCGACTTTTTAAGGGCGTGAAATTCCTACAATTCGAAAGAAGGTAATGGCTTGTCGCTCGGAAGTTAATTATCTTGTTTTGGGTTAGATGATTTGATTGTTTTACCTATTAAACGAGTGCAGATTTGTCGATTCTAGGTTCAGGTGTGATCGTGGTTGGGTTAGCAGTAAAAACGAACCAGGTGTGTACCTGAAACGCTGAAAACGCATCTCGGTGAAAAGTCAAAAAAGTCTCTGTTGACGCCACACAGCCGTGTGGTAGCCTGTGTGGTAGGCTGTGTACAAGGCTGTTAGTGATCGTGTCTGTAGAGTCTTAAAAATTTATAAAAAGAATGACCGAACCTGGAAACTAACTAAGACAACGATGGAGGCAAGCGCACCTATCGAACAGTAGTATAGTTATCGGCAAGACCGGATTGTCGAACCCAAAGGAACCAAAAGTACTAATATTAACTCTATTTCTATTATTTAGCCTACGAATTAAGGGAATCTTTTATCTAATATAAAATTAACTAATCAACTAAACTAAAGGTGCTAAGACAAAGAAGAAATTGGGGAAGGACTTGAGGGAAAATCGATTGATTTAGAAAATAACTGAGGAAGAATCCACCTAGACTTCACTTGTTATCTAACTCTGAACCAGACGATTTATTCATTTGACTTGATCCGTAGGATTCCCTAATTTATATTAATACCTCTCTCGAGGCTACTAACGTCTAACCCTAGGTTGATTAATTGAAATCTCTTTCTAATTAAAACTCCTAGAATTGCATTAACTCGATCTATGGACTCCCATATTAGGTTTGACCCTAATCCGATAGATTTTCATCACCCTATCTTTAGGCGCATGAGCAACTCCGCTTAACTATGCTAGATCTACTCTTAGACAGGGTCTCTTCCTCCTGTGCCTAAGCACATCGCACTTGAATCAATATCCAGGAAATACCAAAACAAGAATTAAGAACACATAGTTAAGAACAAATCAAGTATTTATCATACAGCTTAGATAACAATAACAAGATCCGTCTTAGGTTTCATCCCCCTCAAGTATCTGAGGGTTTAGTTCATAATTGTAAAAGAAAACATCTCATAAGAAAAGATAAAACAATACATAAGAAAATCCTAAAACCCCCTGAAGGAATTGAAGGAGAGTTCCTCCGTCTTGAGTATGATTCCAGCTTCTTGAGATGAATCAACTGGATTTCTTCGAGTGAATCCCTGAATTTAAATGCTCTGGTTCGGCTCTTTGGCCTAGCTAAACGCCCCCTAAAGGTTGGCGTCTAGGGTCTTTATATAAGCTTTTGGAATATGTTTCTTTGCCTCTAAGTACCCTAATTCGGATAGAATTCTTCTTTCCTGCGGCAAGGACATGCCCATGGCACACGCCCGTATAAATCGTGGCCAGGCTGTGGTCGAACCTGTTGATGAGGCACGACAGTATTTTTCGGGGTCTAGGCTGTGATCGACTCTTCTCACGGGGAACGGTGTGTGGTCTTGGGCCCAGGCCATGTGGATTTCGTACTTTGGCCCATTTTCTCCATTTTCGGCCCGTTTCTCATTCTTTTCATCCTCCGGTGCTCCACTGAGTATAAAACATGAAAAAAAAGGATTAGAAGCACCTATTTTCATAATTAAAGGGAAAAATCATCCAAAAGTATGCTAAATGTGGGATTAAAATATGTTACTATTATGGTTTATCAATAAGCCAGGACACAACTGTGTGATCGACGAGCCAAGCCGTGCGCAGGTGACACAGCCGTGTGAAGGCCGAGCAAGGTATTGTGTGAGACACAGGCTCAACCAATTGGGCCGTGTAGACCACGTAGGTGTAAGGGCCCACACGAGTGAACCACACAGGCGTGTGGGATTCTAGGCCAGGCCGTGTGATCCACACGGCCAAGGACAATTTGGGTCATGTAGGCCACATATGCGTGTGGGACCACACGGGCAGACAACATGGGCGTGTGAGCCCATTTTCACTGATTTATTGCTAAGGTTGCACGGGTCGCCCGAGACGACTGTGAACCTACTGTAGGGTCGGTAAGATTACCTAAACTCCTAAGTAAATGACTATATATTGAGCATGTTGTTTGTACTTGTATATATAAAATGTGATATACCATGATTGGCCATGACATAACTGTATGATTCATTGCATGGGGATGGGTTGATATTGATTGGAGGAAGTGTACTGAAAGGCTTCGAGCCTAATTACTGGTAGCACAGCTACAAATTACTGTTTAGTGCCGCAACCGGTACTACTTGGAGTGTAGGGATGGGTGGGTTGATTATATCCCCACATGGAGTGTAGGGTTGGACGGGGATGGAGTGTAGAGGCTAGTTGGTTAGGATTTTTTGATTGCATATCTGTTACTACTACTATACAGTGATGGGCTAAGGCCCTAGTGCTCACTGTTACTAAAATGGGCTAAGGCCTAAACTGATGCTGATACTAAAATTGAAAAGGGCTTACGCCCGAACTGAGATTATCTGTTATTGTCAGTTTGATTGCATGGAGATTACACACTGAGTTTACGTAAACTCACCCCTTTTATTTAATCTGTACAGTTAATCCCAGACATAGGCAGATCGATGCAGCGGAGGACTCAAAGGTGGCCAGTCGACTCCTTTTTGAAATTTGATACTTATTTACAATTTTAAGTTTTATTTTGGGGGTATTTTTCTGTAATAATGGCCTCTATGGATTTTATACTATTTTCTGTTTATATCTGTTAGAAGTAGGTAAAACACGGGTTTTTAAAGAAATGCATGTGTTTTATCAAAATACCCACAAGGACACAAACTGTTTAAAAAGCTTCCGCAACGTATAATGTTCTGAAAGCTAACGACTGAGTTAGAATCACGATTTTAGAATTAATAAAAGATAATGAAGATTTCTAAATGGGAAATGTTTTAAGCAAAGTTACAGTTTTCTAACACAATACCATGTGACATCACCAGATTCGACCATAACGTTCAGACCGGGTTTGGTGTGTTACATCATCAATATAAATCATCATGTGTACAATAATTACTAACTCATCATCCATTAATAGCGACATTCATAAATTTAGTTGCCAAAATGAGCCAAAGGTTTTAATTGTTCTAAAAAGTTTAAAACTTTGTATGAATATGCAAATAAAAAGACAATTATAAAAAATGAATATATATGTCATAAATATCTTATTAAGTGGATGTCCATTAAGATCAAGATAGGTTTTGATGTACTTAAATTCTAATAGTTATTAGAATTAGATCTCTACTTCATTTATACTTCTTATGCCTATAAATAGAGATTTTGAAAAAAACATTGAAATCATCCCATTGATCAATAAAATACATTCTTTATTGTTTCCCATATTTTCTTTGTTCTTTATTCTCTTTATCTTTCTTTATTTTATAACACGTTATCAACACGATTATCAAATTTTTTCCATAATTCTAAACCCATCTTGTCCTTATTTTTTATTTGATAACCCATACCTCAATTAGGGGTGAGCAAAACTCGATTCGATTCGAAAAATTCGAAAAAAATTTCAATTTTCAATTATTATTCAATCGAGTTAATCGAGTTAATCGAGTTAATCGAATCAACTCGAATTTTGAGTTTCGAATTTCGAGTTCGAACCGAGTTGAATTTTCAAATTCGAATAATTCGAATAATTCAATAAACCGAATATAAATTATATTTTTTATTTTTTTAAATTTTAGGCTTTTACCCATTTCTCCCAAGCCCATCAAGACTCAAATTTCAAAATTTTTTTCCTAAATCCTAAGTTCCTAACCCAATTCCTCTTTCTCCCCAAATTAAACCCCAAATCAATTTTTATTTTTTTAAATTTTAAGATTTTATTTATTCACTTATTTACCTCAATTTTTATTGTATGATCATGTTTTAAAAATTTAAAGAAAATTATTTTTTAAAAAATTACATAAAATTAAACAACACTAAAGTCATTTTTTTTAAAATTTAACTCGAACAAATATATTCGATTCGATTCGATTCGAATTTCGTCTCACTCGACTCGATTCGAAAAAATTTCAAATTAAGTTAGGATGATAAAATACGATTCGAAAACTCGATTAACTCGAAATTTTTCGATTCGATTCGATTCGATTCGATCGAATGCTCACCCCTAACCTCAATTGCTTTCTATCCTTTTCTAATCTCCCGTTGAATTACTTTCATTATTTTTCTAACCTAACATTCAAATTGGTTGTTTGGTTATCCCAAAATTGACCAAAAAAGAGAGTTTCAAACTTGTGCTGTGATTTGCTTAAAGCAAATCGGAAGGAATAAAATTTAATTTGTCTATCTAATTAAGGCAATCCTAAATTATATATCACAAATTGTTTTATATTATTTCCTATTTTCATTCTTAAATACATTATTATAATTACATTTGAAAAATAATTTGATTACTATTATTTTATTAAAATTTTTTAGTTTTTTTTTTAATGATTATAATGCCAAATCTTACCAAACTTGAATTTGTCGCCCTAAACATCTCAGGCAAGAATTATTTGTCATGGGTGTTAAATGCTGAAATTCACCTAGATGCTAAAGGTTTAGGGAATTCTATAGTAGCAAATAAAGAAACATCTAACCAAGACAATGCAAAAGCAATATTTTTTACCCCTCATCATCTACATGAATGATTAAAAGTGGAATATCTCACTGTGAAAGACCCTCTTGAGTTGTGGAAAAATTTGAAAGAATGATTTTACCATAAAAAAATAGTGATCCTCACCAAAGCTCGTTATGATTGGATGCACTTACGGTTGTAATATTTTAATACTGTAAGTGAATACAATTCAGAACTTTTCAAAATTAGTTCTCAACTGAAATTATGTGGAGAGAATATAATTGATAAGGATTTGTTAGAGAAAATATTTTCAAACTTTCATGCTACTAATATGCTCCTGCAGTAGCAGTACCGTGAAAAAAAAAGTTTTAAAAAATATTATAAATTGATTTCATACCTTTTAGTAGTTGAACAAAATAATAAGCTATTGATGAAACACCATGGAATTCGTCCTATTGGTACTGCACCATTCCCAGAAGTGAATGTTATAGTACACAAAAAAAATGGAAATGAAAAATATAGAAGTCGCGATCATTGTCGTGGTTATGGTCATGGACGTAGTGGGGGACATGGTCGAGGACGTAGTAGTAACTGTTATCATGGTGTTCATAATAGTGGTACTTCTAACAGCCAAAAAAAGAAAAGCAATGAAGGAGATGAAAGAGGTGGTCAAAATAATCCTTCAAAGGTTATTGAGAATATATGTTACTGATGTGGTATGAGGGGGCATTGGGTACGTACCTGTTGTGCACCTAATCATTTTAGTGAAACTTTATCAAGCATCCATTAAAGGGAAGAAAAATAATATCGAGACAAATTTTATATACCAAAATGATGAAATTGAGGCAAAAGAGAAGGGTGATGTAATTCATGGTCTTAATGATCAAACAATATACTTCTAACCTCATTATTAGCATATTTATCTATTTTATTCTATGATACAGACACCTATTTAGTACCACTACTTTTGTAACCGTTTCATGCAAACATGCCTCACGTACTATTTCATTTTGAATCAAGCACACCGAACCTTGTAGTTGGAACTACTAATAAGCATCATTACGGTTACATGTATATATCACTTGACTTTACATCTATGGACTAATAGACAATACACTTCTTCTATAAATAAATGAATATATCCGAATACACATAACCTTAGCTTTTAATGCATAACCACAACCTAATTTTTTTTTCATGTTATAAGCATAGATCAAAGACCGAATGTGCCAAATAAATTTCCATAACTCATGCAAAATTTATATTACTAATTGTACAACAATTGACCATACATGAACATAGGTCTCAAAACCAACTTAACCTAAAAACGCAAGTATATAAACCATACCTTGACCGAATATTCATTACCATTTTTCCATAATTTATAACTACTTATACTTATCATTAACAACGAATCCAACAAGTTAACTTGCATACACAATCTTTAATCATAATATCACTCATATTACTTAACCGAATCAACTATATTAAGCAACAACGACCCAAGTCAAGTTTTTCTTCAACTAGATACATAACATTCATATCACCCATTCACATTTCAAATAGTACCTAAACCACATCCAAATACAAACAATAATTCATAGCATGAGCAAGCCATTTCATCAAAACACATGAACAAAGTTTAACCAAAATAGATAGCCATCTTCGCATGGCTAAATATATATACATGATCAAGTATCATTAGTAATACAGCTTAGTCTAGCCTATACATGCCTTTTCAACTCAAAAACTAAGTTTATCAATACCAAAAGAGAGTCGATAATGTGGTTGACTTCTTCAAAGATCCTTCGAGCCCTTAGCTTGAATCAAAAGTCTATAAAATAGAAACACACAAGAACACACCGTAAGCATGCTAGCTTAGTAAGTCTTAAGCAAAAACATTATCACATTCAATGGTAAAACATTTAAATAACCAACTCATAACCTTAATAAACAGTTCTTATCTTATATATATATATATACATTATGGCCGAATATGCATATATATATATATATAACCAACTTATACATTTCTTATACCTTTACAAATACCTTAACTACTATGTTTTCGTTTAGCCAATTTTCTTATCACTTCGATCTTCCTTTTCTCAATAACATCACATACATACATCTATATACATACATGCATATTCATAGATCACTTAAGTAAGAATAACACATACCTTACTACCGAATTAACAAATTCACTTCCACACACTTAGGCTTACTTAATTCATTCCACCAAAACCATTAGCACTTAAATTTTCTCTTAAAATAATAATTCAATAGCTAGAACCTACTAAACGTTACCTGAATCTCTCACACAGGCACTAAGCCTGCTGAACTTAGAGTCCGAAATCATAACACCGACATTAAGCCTGCTAGGCAATAAGCCCAAAATATATATATCACCGGCACGAGGCCTGCTAGGCATTAAGCCCGAACTATATCATCGGCACGAGGCCTGCTAGGCATTAAGCCCGAATTATATCCCCGGCACGTGGCCTGCTAGGCATTAAGCCCGAATTATATCACCGGCATGAGGCCTGCTAGGCATTAAGCCCGAAATACAATTCAATTATTCTTGTAATACACATTTCTAAAAGCTGATTTCACAAACCAATCACCTACTTCACATTTTTCCTAAATATTATATCAATGATACACATTCATATCATATTGTCAATTTATGCATTCAAGCCAAATTAACCCATATACATTCGGCTTTTACAATAATATATACTCAAATTTATCAAACATCATCATTTAACAGGTTCATAAATAATTCTTTGATATATTTCAGCTTAAGGACTTACCTCGACTGTCGACGAACCGCATAATCCGACTATTCGATAACCTTTGTCTTTTCCCGATCCAAATCCGTTCTTCTTTGTTCTTGATCTAAACACATTAAAATTTAGCTCATTCAAGTATATTTCATTTCAATTTAGTCCCAAAACACATAAATGGGCAAATTACCATTTTACCCCTAATGTTTCACATTTTTACAATTTAATCCTATTTGCATAAAACACAAAATACACAAAATTTCCCCATGCTACTCAAAAGCCGAATCTTCCCAAGGACCTTAAAAGTCCATTTATTTCATTTATTTTGAAAATAAGCCCCTCCAAAATTTTATTTTTGCAATATAGCCCAAAATACTCAATTTTACTAAAATTTCCAATACAAAACATACTAATCGTTAACATATCTTTAACATAAAATCATTAAACATCAAAAACTACATGAACACATCAATGGCCGAATATCAAACATGCTTAGATTTAAAAATTTCAACATGGGTAAGCTATCGTTAGAAGCAACAATTTCAAAAAAGTAGAAATTAACAAAAACCGAAGATTAAACTTACCTTAATCAAGCTTTATAATTGCCGAAATTCAAAGCTTTCCCTAACCCCTTTTCTTAGTTTATATTCGGCCTTAAGAAAAGTAAGATGATAATGGTTTCATTTTGATAATAATAATAACATATATTACTTATTTATCAATTTACTAAACTAACCTTTTAATAATAAAAATTCAAAAACATAACCATAAGGTCATGTAAGACCATTACCGTCTACTATCATGAATAATGGGCTAATTGCCCTTTTTGGACTTCCATTTATAAAGCCACAATCAATTTGGTGCATTTTACTATAGTTTGCAACTTTTACCATTTACGCGTTTAAGTCCTTTTTCTAAATTAAACCCACAAACAATAAAATTTTTCTACGAAACTTTCACACATATTAATTCACATATAATAAACACAAAATATAATATTTAAATATTTCTCAGACTCGAATTCGTGGTCCCGAAACCATCGTTTCAATTAGGGTCAAATTCGGTCTGTTACAACTCTCCCCCTTAGGGATTTTCGTCCCCGAAAATCTTACCATTAAACAAGGTCGGATATTGATACCTCATTGAATCCTCAGGCTCCCACGTGGCCTTTTCAACTCCGTGCCGATTCCATAGTACTTTCACTAATGGAATTCTCTTGTTTCTCAACTCTTTCATTTCTCGAGCTAAAATACGGATCGGTTCTTCCTCATACGTCATATCGGGTCAGATTTCAATCTCAGACGGAGCGATCACATGTGATGGATCTGATCTATATCTACGAAGCATCAAAACGTGAAATACATTGTGTATCTTTTCTACTTCAGAGGGCAACTTCAATCTATAAGCAACAGGCGCAATACATTCGATGATCTCGTACGGTCCGATGAACCTTGGACTTAGTTTGCCTTTCCGACCAAATTGGAGTACCTTCTTCCACGGAGAAACTTTCAAGAATACCCAGTCTCCGATTTGAAACTCAATGTCTTTGTACTTTGAATCCGCATAGGACTTTTGACGATCCGAGATAGCTTTCAAACTATTCCTGATTACATCACTTTCTGTTCCGCCTCTTTAATCAAATCAACCCTGTGTATCTTATTCTCACTGAGCTCAGTCCAGTATAACAGTGTACGACACTTGCGGCCATATAGAGCTTCGTAAGGTGCCATTTTGATACTCGATTGAAAACTATTATTATAAGCAAATTCAATCAAAGGTAAGTATCTTTCCCACGTACCTTCAAACTCGAGGACGCAACATCTCAACATGTCCTCAAGTATCTGAATGGTTCATTCAGACTGACCGTCTGTCTGCGGATGAAAGGCTGTGCTAAAGTGAAGTTTAGTACCTAAAGCATCCTGTAACTTCTTCCAAAATCGAGATGTGAATCTCGAGTCTCTGTCTGAAACAATGGAACTTGGCACACCATGTAACCTTACAATTTGTGATACATACAATTCAGCAAGTTTATCGAGTGAATAGCCTGTACGAACTAGGACAAAGTGAGCTGATTTGGTCAATCTATCTACTATAACCTAGACTGCATCTTTCTTATTCGGTGTCGTAGGCAAACCAGATACAAAATCCATAGTGATTCTATCCCATTTCCATTCAAGTATCATAATCGGCTGAAGTAATTCGAAAGGCACTTGATGCTCGACTTTTACTTGCTGACAAATTAAACACTTCGAAACAAATTCAGATATATCCTGCTTCATGCCAGGCCACCAATTAAACTGCTTTACATCATTATACATTTTCGTGCTACCCGGGTGTATCAATAGTCGACTATGATGAGCCTCGTCCAAAATCATCTGAATCAAATCCATATTCTTCGGAACACATATTCGACCTTTGAAGTTCAAGCAATCATTCGCATCGATTAGAAACTCTGCCTCTGCATCATTTTCACATTGAACCCGTCTAGCAATCATATCTTTGTCAATTTTTTGTGCATCACCAATTTGATGAATAAACATCGGTCTTGCTTTCAACTCAGCTATGATCGAACTATCATCAGACATAACCATATGTGCGTTCAACGCACGAAGAGCAAATAATGAGTTTTAGCTTAAGGCATCTACGACAACGTTAGCTTTCCCCGGATGGTAGTCAATCACTAATTCATAGTCTTTCAACAGTTCTAACCACCTGCGTTGTCTCAAGTTCAAATCTTTCCGAGTCATCAAATACTTTAGACTTTTGTGATCTGAATAAACATGACATTTTTCGCTGAACAAGTAATGACACCATATTTTCAAAGCGAAAACAATAGCCGCAAGTTCCAAATCATGAGTCGAATAATTTCTTTCGTGGGGCTTCAATTGTCTCTAAGCGTAGGCTATGAATTTGCCTTCCTGCATCAAAACGAAACCCAAACCATTCAAAGAAGCGTCACAAAAAACAATAAATTCTTTACCCGATTCAGGCTGAGCTAACACTGGAGCTTCGGTTAAAAGGGTTTTCAACTCATCAAAACTTCTCTGACATTTTTCTGATCATTCGAACTTAACATCTTTCTGTAGCAGCTTTGTCAAAGGTGTAGCTATCATGGAAAAGCCTTTGACTAATCGTCTGTAGTATCCAAAGAAGTCCCAAAAGTCTCAATTTCAGAGACATTCTTTGGTGGTTTCCAATCAAGTATAGCCGATATTTTGTTCGGATCAACCCGAATACCTGAAGCTGAAACAACGTGACCCAAAAAGCTGACTTCCTTCATCCAAAACTCACACTTACTAAACTTTGCATACAACTGCTAATCTCGTAAAGTCTGTAACACTAATCTCAAGTGCTCAGCATGTTCGGTTTCATCTTTAGAGTAGATCAGTATATCATCAATAAACACTACTACAAACTGATCCAAAAACTGTCTAAAAACCCGATTCATTAAATCCATAAATACAGCTGGTGCATTAGTAAGTCCAAAAGGCATAACCAGAAACTCATAGTGGCTGTACCTCGTCCGGAATGCAGTCTTTGGCACATCAAAATCTCTGACTTGCAATTGATAATAACCCGATCTCAAATCTATTTTCAAAAAACACTGAAGCTCCTTTCAACTGATCAAATAAATCATCAATCTGAGGTAACGGGTATTTATTCTTTATAGTCACCTTATTCAGCTTCCAGTAATCGATACACATTCGCATAGTTCCATCTTTCTTTTTTCACAAAAAGAACTTGCCCACCCCAAGGAGAAAAACTCGGTCGTGCAAAACCTCTATCTGTCAACTCTTGCAACTATGCTTTCAACTCTTTCAACTTAGTAGGTGCCATCCAATATGGAGCTATCGAAATCGGAGTCGTCCCTGGTACTAATTCAATGCCGAACTCAATTTCTCGTATTGGCGGTAAACCTGATAATTCATCAGGGAACACCTCAGGGTATTCACACACAACTGGTACGGATTCAATCTGCTTTTCAGAAACTTTATTATCCAGCATATTAGCCAGGTAAGCTTCACATCCTTTTCTCACATATTTACGGGTTAACATTAAGGATATTACTGTAGGTAACCATTTAAATCACTAGATTCAACTCGGATGGTCTCACCGTTCTGACATCTCAAATCAATGATCTTTCTTTTGCAATTCACCACTGCATCGTGCAAAGTTAACCAATCCATTCCCAGAATTATATCAAACTCGTCGAAGGGTAACAACATTAAATCGGCCGAAAAGCAAGAATCCCGAATCATCAATGGGCAACCTTTACGCACTTATCAACAAGTACACATCTACCCAAAGGATTGGACACACAAATTACAAACTCAGTAGACTCGACAGGTAAAGTCTTACTAATTACTAGAGTTTCACACACATATGAATGAGTCGAACCAGGATCAATCAATGCAATCACAGTAGTATCATAAAGTGTGAAAGTACCTGAATGACATCTGGGAAGAAGCGCCCTCTCCGCTCAGTATAGCATAAGCTCTAGTCAAGCTCGCCTCGATCGAATCGCAGTGTCCTTCATCCCTCTCTGACTGCCACCTACATTGCATGAATGTCTGGGTGGTCTGCCCAGTGCTAACGCGTTGTTCGATTTATTATTATGAGCCGAATTTTGCTCGGCTAGCATCGGACACTCTCGAATGAAATAATCTGACGATCCACATTTAAAACAAGACCAATCACAGAATCTACAACTCCCAGAATGCCATTTTCCACAATGCTTGCACTCAATTTGATCCTGTTGAACATTACAAACACTAGCCATCGAAGTGGCTCGAGAACTCACTGGAGGTCGATCTCGTCTAGACAGGTCAGGAGTAGTCTTATGTCGGTTAAAGTCATCTCTGAACTTCTTAGATGTTGAATGGAAAGTTTTACTTAACGATCTTTTACGAGTGCCTCTAACTTCCATCTCAGCCTTTCTTTTCTCTTTTTTGAGCTCTTCAGCTTTGCAAGCTCGCTCGACCAGTACCACAAACTCTTTAATCTCAAGAATGCCCACAAGTAACGTTATGTCTTCATTTAGACCATCTTCAAATCTTCTACACATAATGGCTTCAGAAGAAACACACTCTCTAGCATATCTGTTGAGTCTGACAAATTTTCGCTCATATTCTGTCACGGTCATTCGCCCCTATTTCAGTTCAAGAAATTCTTTACGTTATTGATCAATGAATCTCTGGCTAATATATTTCTTTCGGAACTCAATCTGGAAGAAGTCCCAAGTCACTTTTTCTTTCGAAACTACTGATACTAACATTTTTCACCAATGGTAGGCAGAGTCCCGAAGTAGAGATATAGCACACTTTAGGCATTCCTTTGAAGTACAGGATAACTCATCAAGTACCCGAATGCTATTATCAAGCCACATCTCGGCTCGCTCAGTGTCATCATCACCATTAGCTTTAAATTCTTCGGCCCTATATTTTTTGATTTTATCAACAAGAGGCCTACTAGATCTCATCGGATCTATCAACGGGGGTGCTGAAGGTACCGGAGTTAGATTATTCGGGGGTGGAGGTTGTTGTACAGTCGGATTATTCTGAACAAACTAGGTAAACCATTCATTCATTATCTGGTAGAAGGCTTGTTTAGCCTCCCCCTCATGGCTACCCGAAACTAGTCGAGAGTCTATTGGCATTGATCCGCGTGCACGATCAGGCGCTACACTCTCTACATCATCAGCCTCGGCTCTGTCAGGATTGGAATCCATTTACTATATAAAACACAGTTCGGAATGTCAGAAGTCACCACACTATCAAATATACATTAAAGGCATGTATAACTAGACTCACAAGCGCTACGGTAGTCCTAGAATCGACTAAACCGTAAGCTCTGATACCAATAAAATGTAACACCCCTAACCCGAATCCGTCGCGGATTAGGGTTGCAGGCATTACCAAATAGCCAAATCTTTTTCAATCAATTAATTCTTATCTTAGATAGACAAAGCACATGGGTATAGTATATATATATATACTTGATATACTAAGTTAAACATATTCAATATAATCATCCACATATACAAAATGATCAAACAATATACTTCTAACCTTATTATTAGCATATTTATCTATTTTATTCTATGATACAGACACCTATTTAGTACCACTACTTTTGTAATCGTTTTATGCAAACATGCCTCACGTACTATTTCATTTTGAATCAAGCACACCGAACCTTGTAGTTGGAACTACTAATAAGCATCATTACGGTTACATGCATATATCACTTGACTTTACATCTATGGACTAATAGACAATACACTTCATTTATAAATAAATGAATATATCCGAATACACATAACCTTAGCTTCTAATGCATAACCACAACCTATTTTTTTTTTTTCATGTTATAAGCATAGATCAAAGACCGAATGTGACAAATAAACTTCCATAACTCATGCAAAATTTATATTACTAATTGTACAACAATTGACCATACATGATCATAGGTCTCAAAACCAACTTAACCTAAAAACACAAGTATATAAACCATACCTTGACCGAATATTCATTACCACTTTTCCATAATTTGTAACTACTTAGACTTATCATTAACAACGAATCTAACAAGTTAACTTACATACACAATCTTTAATCATAATATCACTCATATTACTTAACCGAATCAACTATATTAAGCAATAACAACCCAAGTCAAGTTTTTCTTCAACTAGATACATAACATTCATATCACCCATTCACATTTCAAATAGTACCTAAACCACATCCGAATACAAACAATAATTCATAGCATGAGCAAGCCATTTCATCAAAACACATGAACAAAGTTTAACCAAAATAGATAGCCATCTTCGCATGGCTAAATATATATACATGATCAAGTATCATTAGTACTACAACTTAGACTAGCCTATACATGCCTTTTCAACTCAAAAACTAAGTTTATCAATACCAAAAGAGAGTCAATAATGTGGTTGACTTCTTCAAAGATCCTTCGAGCCCGTAGCTTGAATCAAAAGTCTATATAATATAAATAGACAAGAACACACCGTAAGCATGCTAGCTTAGTAAGTCTTAAGCAAAAACATTATCACATTCAATGGTAAAACATTTAAATAACCAATTCATAACCTTAATAAACGGTCCTTATCTTATATATATATATATATATACATTATGGCCGAATATGCATATATATATATATATAACACCAACTTATACATTTCCTTATACCTTTACAAATACCTTAACTACTATGTTTTCGTTTAGCCAATTTTCTTATCACTTCGATCTTCCTTTTCTCAATAACATCACATACATACATCTATATACATACATGCATATTCATAGATCACTTAAGTAAGAATAACACATACCTTACTACCGAATTAACAAATTCACTTCCACACACTTAGGTATACTTAATTCATTCCACCAAAACCATTAGCACTTAAATTTTCTCTTAAAATAATAATTCAATAGCTAGAACCTACTAAACGTTACCTGAATCTCTCATACCGGCACTAAGCCTGCTGAACTTAGAGTCTGAAATCATAACACCGACATTAAGCCTGCTAGGCAATAAGCCCAAAATATATATATCACCGACACGAGGCCTGCTAGGCATTAAGCCTGAACTATATCACTGGCATGAGGCCTGCTAGGCATTAAGCTCGAATTATATCACCGGCACGAGGCCTACTAGGCATTAAGCCCGAATTATATCACCGGCACGAGGCTTGCTAGGCATTAAGATCGAAATACAATACAATTATTCTTGTAATACACATTTCTAAAAGCTGATTTCACAAATCAATCACATACTTCACATTTTTCCCAAATATTATATCAATGATACACATTCATATCATATTGTCAATTTATGCATTCAAGCCAAATTAACCCATATACATTCAGCTTTTACAATAATATATACTCAAATTTATCAAACATCATCATTTAACAAGTTCATAAATAATTCTTTGATATATTTCAGCTTAAGGACTTACCTCGACTGTCGACGAACCGCATAATCTGATTATTCGATAACCTTTGTCTTTCCCCGATCCAAATTCGTTCTTCTTTGTTCTTGATCTAAACGCATTAAAATTTAGCTCATTCAAGTATATTTCATTTCAATTTAGTCCCAAAACACATAAATGGGCAAAATACCATTTTACCCCTAATGTTTCACATTTTTACAATTTAATCCTATTTGCATAAAACACAAAATATACAAAATTTCCCCATGCTACTCAAGAGCCGAATCTTCCTAAGGACCTTAAAAGTCCATTTATTTCATTTATTTTGCAAATAACCCCCTCCAAAATTTTATTTTTTCAATTTAGCCCAAAATACTCAATTTTACTAAAATTTCCAATACAAAACATACTAATCTTTAACATATCTTTAACATAAAATCATTAAACATCAAAAACTACATGAACACATCAATGGCCGAATATCAAACATGCTTAGATTTAAAAATTTCAACATGGGTAAGCTACCGTTCGAAGCAACGATTTCAAAAACGTAGAAATTAACAAAAATCGAAGATTAAACTTACCTTAATCAAGCTTTATAATTGCCAAAATTCAAAGCTTTACCTAACCCCTTTTCTTAGTCTATATTTGGCCTTGAGAAAAGTAAGATGATAATGGTTTCATTTTGATAATAATAATAACATATATTACTTATTTATCAATTTACCAAACTAACCTTTTAATAATAAAAATTCAAAACATAACCATAAGGTCATTTAAGACCATTACCATCCACTATCATGAATAATGGGCTAATTGCCCTTTTTGGATTTCCATTTATAAAGCCACAATCAATTTGGTGCATTTTACTATAGTTTGCAACTTTTACCATTTACGCGTTTAAGTCCTTTTTCTAAATTAAACCCACAAACAATAAAATTTTTCTACGAAACTTTCACACACATTAATTCACATATAATAAACACAAAATATAATATTTAAATATTTCTCAAACTCGGATTCGTGGTCCCGAAACCATCATTCCGATTAGGGTCAAATTCGGTCTGTTACAAACTCACCTTGATGTGACAGATTTCTTTGAGAATCATTAGAAAAGTTGGTGTTATTTTAGCATTTTATGTTGTTTTTAAGTATGTTTCTACAACGACCCAAAATTTACGGTTATTGGAAAGTGTATTTTTAGGTCTCTGTTTTCGTAAAATGGCTTCGTAGATATTTATTAAAAATATTTACGAAGTTAGTTGTGTGGTTAATTAGGTTTTGGTTAGGTGAATTAGCTTGAATTAAGGTTAATTAAGTATAAGGATTGTATTGAATAAAGAGTAAAAGTTGAATTATAGATTAAAGAAAAGTGAGGGGACTAAATAAGTAATTAAACCAAATAAAAGAATATTATTATATTATATAGTAAAAACATAAACTAAATAAAGAAAATAAAAGAATAAAAATAAGAACAAGAAGGGAGAAAGCAACGAAATAGGGGAGAAAGATAAAGGGAAAAAAAAGAAAGGAAAATTAGGGTTTAAGGTTCATAGGTTTAATTGGTAAGTCAATTTAGCTCATTTTCTTGTAATTTTGATTTTTTTAAAATCCTAGAACAAAATACTACTTGATTTATGTTAAAATTTTAGAAATTAGTGGATATTTAGATGTTGTTCATGTCGATTAAATTAAAGTATTAGGAGTTAAATTGATAGAATTTCAAGTTAGAATTGAGAAAATGATTGAATTGTAAAATAAATTATAAGTTTTGAGTAATAGGGACTAAATTGAGAGAATTTCAAAATTTAGGGTTTTATGGTGAAATTAGTTAAGTTTAGTTTTAAGAGGAAATTAAGAATAAATTGTAAAGAAAATAAAGTTAGTCTTGGTTAGGGACTAAATTGAAATTTAGACAAAAGTTGAATGTAAATTGAAATATGCAATGTGAAATGGTGTTGTCTTAATGAATTTTTAATTGTTTCGATTCCGTAGCTAACATTGTGCCGGAAACCTCGACTAAGAAAGGAAAGAAAAAAGTTGACGATAAGTGAATCAGAAATTGCGGTTTGTATTTCTATAATCCGAATTTAATACTTAATTGTTGAAATTATTATTTCATGTGTATGGTAAGTGGATAGAGATGAGCATTGGTATTATGGTATTGAAATGAATTGAATTGAATTTATGAGTATTTATGAATGAACATTAGTTAACTTAATTAAGTTGACTATTTGGCATGATTTGGAAGTATTTGATTGTGTTTTAAATTGATTCAATAATTGGTTGTTAAATTGCTTGTGGTTTAAGATTGCAGGGTTGGTAAAATTTAATGAATAAGACTCATTTTGAGTCCACACGGCCTGGCACACGGGCGTGTGACCAGACCATGTGAGACATATGGCTTACACATAGGCATGTAGATAGGCCGTGTGTCCCCTACAATTTAAAATTTTCAAAATAGAATGCCTAGGTTTTGCTACACGGGTGTGTGTCTCAGCCGTGTGAGGGACACAGCCTAGCACACTAGGCGTGTGGCTTAGCCGTGCTAGGTAAGTTAGGAAGTTTCACAGGGTAGAACATGGCCTGAAGCACGGGCTTGTTATAGGGTCACACAGTCGTGTCCCTTGACCACACGGGCGTGTGAGCCCTGCACTTAGGAAAAATTTTAAAATTTCGCGAAAAATTTTCTGAGTTTTCGGTTGAGTCCCTATTTGATTTTAACACGTATTTTGGGCCTCGAGGACCCCAATTAAATTATGTAATGTATTCTTATTGAATTGTGAAATGTTTGTATTTGTACTAAAATACTTGGTAATGCTCCGTAACCCTGTTTCGACGACGAATAAGGGTTAGGGGCTGTTACATTTAGTGGTATCAGAGCTATTCAGGTTTAGCTGATTCTTAGGCTAAACCAAGCTCAGAAGTGAGTCTAGAGTTACATGCCATAATTGAGTCGAATTGAGTCGGGATTGGATGCTAATATATTTGTTTGTTTTTGTTTTATAGTTAAAGATGTCAGATGAATATATTGAAGATACTGATCAAGAAATGTATACTGGAGATGATGAATCATATGAAAGAGATGAAATCGAGTCAGTAACACCCAGTGTAAATCTAGTAAGAAATTAACCACCTAATGTTGAAAGAGGTAATACTAGAGAGAGATGATTCTCAACTACTTATAGTTATAACTGATGCCCTTCAAAGAGTAGCAAGAAATGTATCTATCACGACATCTGCACCTACTACCCGAGGAGCTCCTATTAAAGAACTACGTAAGTATGGTGCCACTCAATTTTTGGGTTTAAAGGGAGCCGATCCATCTATTACTAAAATTGGATGGAGTCTACAAAAAGAATTCTGCAACAACTTGAATGCACTCCTCGGGAAAGTTTATTGTGTTCTATTTCATTATTACAAGGGGAAGCTTATGTTTGGTGGGAATCAGTAACTCGACATGTACTAGCAGAATAGGTAAATTGGGATTTCTTTCAAAGAGAATTTTAGAAGAAGTATGTGGGTGAATTACACATTTATGACAGAAAATAAGAGTTTTTTATGTTAAAACAAGGTAAGATGTCAGTAGTTGATTATGAACGAGAATTCTCACGACTCAGTAGATATGCAGCTAAATTTGTGCCAACCGGATCTGATAGTTAGAAGCGATTTTTACGGGGTTTACGTGATGAACTATGAGTACAGCTGGTATCTCTCAAGATTACAGAATTTGCAGACTTAGCTGAGAGGGAAAAAATGGTTGAACAAGTTTTTGGTCTTAATAAAAAGCCTAAAAAATTCTCGTCTGTTCGGGAAATGTTTCGGAGCTACTAGTTTGAATCCGTAATTAAAAAGATCAAAAGAATCTCAAGGTAGCTGCAGATATGGTTTTAAATCAAACAAAGGTGATAGAAATTGTGGAAGACAGATGACATTTTCCACTAGTAGTGTACAAGGTCCATCTCAGGATACTGAAATCTCAGATTGTGAACATTGCGGGAAAAAAAGCATAGAGGTGAATGCTAGAAATTGACTTGAGGTTGTTTTCGTTACGGATCTACAGATCATTTTGTTAGAGATTGTCTGAAATATGAGAATACTGCACTTGCTACATCTCAGGGATCAGTGCCTACTTCTAGAGGTCGAGGATCAGGAAAAAGTGGTTCATTTTCCAGAGGTGGTGCTAGAAGAGGAAGTGACGTTGCTACTCAACAATCAACAGATAAAGTACCGGCTTAAGCTTACGTTGTAAGGACTCGTGAAGAGGGTGATGCACATGATGTGGTAACAAGTATATTTTTATTACATTCGGAACCTGTTTATGCTAGATCTGGGATCTTCACATTCATATGTTAATACAAAACTGGTTGAGTCAAAAAATTTAAAATCTGAGATGTCTAGATTATCAATAGTAGTATCTAGTCCATTGGGGCAAACTGTACTAGTGGATCAAGTGTATAGGAGGTGTCCTCTAATGATACAAAACATAATCTATCCTGTTGATCTGTTGGTAATGTCATTTGGCGATTTTGATATGATTTTGGGAGTGAACAGGCTTTTAGAGCATGGTGTGATTTTAGATTGTTGTAAAAAGAAGTTTATTGTTCAGAATGAAAATGGGGATAAGATTGAAGTGAATGGTAATCGAACCAGTGGGTCAACTCATTTTATGTCAACAATTCAAGCTAATAAACTTCTTTATCAAGGTTGTGCAGCTTTTCTAGCTTATGTTATCAATTCAGATGCTGTTGAAAGTCAATGTAGTAAAATCCAAACTACTTGTGAATTTCCTGATGTTTTTCCTGAAGAATTATCGGGACTACCACCATATCGGGAGGTTGAGTTCGTAATTGAAGTTTATCCTAGTACAAATCTGGTGTCAATACCTCCGTATCGTATGTCACCTACAGAATTAAAAGAATTGAAAGTGCAATTGCAATATTTATTAGACCGTAGATTTATACGTCCTAGTACTTCACCTTGGGGAGCTCTAGTGCTTTCTATTAAAAGGAAAGATGGTTCAATGCGGTTGTGTATTGATCATCGGCAATTGAATAAGGTGACAATCAAGAACTGATACCTATTACCCTGTATTGATGATTTATTTGATCAATTGAAAAAAGCTTCTGTGTTTTCAAAGATTGATTTGAGATCGGGTTATTATCAGTCGGAAGTGAAAGAAAGTGATGTATCGAAGATGACATTTCGTACACAGTATGGCCATTATTAATTTTTAGTAATGCCTTTTGCATTGACTAATGCTCTGGCAGCGTTTATGGATCTCATGAACCGTATTTTTCAACCGTACCTAGATTAGTTTATGGTAGTTTTCATTAATGATATTTTGGTCTATTCGAAGTCTGAATCTAAACATGAGCAACATATCAAAATTGTTTTACAAATATTACGGGAAAAACGGCTATATGAGAAGCTTATTAAATGTGAATTTTGGTTATCAGGAGTTGTTTTCTTGGGGCATGTTGTTTCGGTAGATGAAATTAGGGTTGATCCAAAAAAGATCGAGGCAATTGTTCAGTGGAAAGCACCGAGAAATGTATCAGAGGTTCGTAGTTTTCTTGGATTGGCTGGATACTACCGAAGATTTGTAAATGGATTTTCAAGGATAGCTTTGCCGATGAAAAATTTGTTGCAAAAGAATGTTCCATTTGTCTGGGATGATCAGTGCCATGAAAGTTTTGAGAAATTGAAGCAAATGTTGACTGAGGCACTAGTTTTGACATTGCTAGAATCGAGAAAGGATTTTGTCATTTATAGTGATGCTTCTTTGAATGGTCTCGGATGTGTTTTGATGCAAGATGGAAAGGTGATTGCTTATGCATCTCGTGAATTGAAACTGCATGAACACAATTATCTGATGCACGATCTGGAACTAGTTGCCATGATTTTTGCAATGAAGATCTGGAGACATTATTTGTAAGTTGAGAAATGCTATATTTATACTAATCATAAAAGTCTCAAGTATCTTTTAACCCAAAATGAGCAGAATTTGAAACAACGTCGGTGGATAGAGCTTTTAAAAGATTATGATTGTGTTATTGATTATCACTCGGGTAAGGTAAATGTGGTAGCTGATGCATTGAGTAGAAATGTAGCGATGGAATTATGAGCAATGTTTGCACAGCTCAGTATCAGTGATGATGGAAGTTTGTTAGCTGAATTAAGAGTTAAACCAGTGATGTTCGACCGAATTAAGTCAACAGAGTTAGAAGACAAGTTGATAAAGAAAAGAGAAATGGTTCAAAATGGCACGTCAAAGAATTTCAGCATTGATGAACATGATTGTTTGAGGTTTCGTAATCGGATTTGTGTTCCAAATGTTTCTAAACTAAAAGAGTTGATACATCATGAAGCACATGACAGTCCTTTTACGATGCATCCATGAGGAACAAAAATGTATCATAATATACAAGAATCATATTGGTGGTCGGGTATGAAAAGAGATATAGTTGAATATGTGGCTAAATGCTTGACTTGTCAACGAGCTAAGGTAGAGCATCAGGTTCCTACTGGATTACTTCAGCCTATTAATATTCCTGAATGGAAATGGGATTGTATTATGATGGATTTTGTAACGGGGTTACCATTCTCAGCAAGTAAGAAAAATGTTGTTTGGGTGATTGTTGATCGACTTACAAAATTGGCTCATTTTATAGCAGTCAGAAATGATTGGTCACTCCAGAAACTTGCTAAAGTTTACATTCTGGAAATTGTGAGATTGCATGTGTAACACCCCTAACCAGTATCCGTCGCTTGGCTAGGGTTAAGAGGCATTACCGATCATTTCGAAACATTTCATATCATTTTACAACACAAAGTCAATCATATTCAAACATATCATAAACATAAAAATATAGTCCCTTAATGAGGTCTTCGAGACCTTAAACACGTGTTAGAAAGTTGTCGGGACCAAACTGAACACATACAAAAATTTTCAGAAATTTAAATATTTTTCAAAACTGCAAAGGTCACATGCACGTGTGGGTAGGCCGTGTGCCTCACACGACCTCAGACACGCCCGTGCGTCCAAGCCGTGGCAAAACAGGGAATACATTCTGACTTGTCCACACGGCTTGAGACATGCCCGTGTACCTCGCCCGTGGTCGACACTGACTTGCACCACACAGCCAGTCACACGCCCGTGTGTCCAGCTCGTGGTCTAATTTGACTTGAATCATATTACAAATTTAAGGGACATGGTCGAGCCACACACCCGTGTGCTCAATCGTGTGGGAAAATATAGACCATTTGTAAGGCCAATTTGCCACCCTCACTTAGGGTCTCACCTACAAGCACAAATCAATTCAATTCCACCCACCAAACGGCATCCAAACATACCAAAACATACTCAAATTAATCACTTAACATCATCATTCATCTTTCTGCACAATTTCACCTTAACAAGTCAATCCAAATTATCATCTACACCTTCAAAAATCATGTAAGCCAAACATCATTTAATCCATACCACAAGTTCATATTTAAACCATCTTTCTCATCAACCAAATTAAGCATGAAACATACCATTTCCATCATTTTCATAGCCCTCATAATATTGCAAAATTCAATCCACTTCCAAGCCATATCACATGGCGTGGTCCAAACATCTCAAAATATACCATATCAACTAGCCTATACATGCCATACACAATATATATATATATACATCTTTCAAAAGTACCAAAATAGATAGCCGATAGTGTGATTGAGTTGCTAAAGATCCCCGAATCCGAGCTAGCTTTAAAGACGCTGTAAAACAGAGAAAACACTTAACACAGTAAGCTTTAGAGCTTAGTAAGTTCGTAATACAATACATTTAACTTAATAATTCAAATCAATATACTAAATCAACCATCACTTAGATTGATTTTCATAAATACACAATTTCAACTATAACCATATGCTCACACTACCAATCATTCATCATCTAAAAGTTCATCAACCAAATAGGTACCATACATACCTTTGCCAACACCTAGTTAACCATAAATTTTGGTACTCAAAGCTTAATTCCACATTTCGATCAATCTTCATTATTTCTTCGATACAATCGCACACTTGGTGCAAAATTTCATAGCCGAAGCTTAAATATCATCACACACTTAGTGCCTTTACATAGAACCGAATGTATCTCGGTATCGCACATACAGTTCCAATCAATAAAGCCGAAGCTTGCATTACTTCGCACACGTAGTGATATTTATCTCTGTCTCGATTTCAATTATGCACACTTAGTGCCCAATTCTTTATTTCATATATAACATTTCTAATTCAATAACTATATATTCATTCATTTCACATCACATAGATATAATTTAACAACTTGTATTATATCCGAACTTACCTCGGACGTCGAAATAACAAGACTAGCCGATCAATCGAGCACTTTGTCTTTGCCTCGATCTCGATCCAAATCTCTCCTTTCTTGGTTTATACATATTAAAAATTAGCTCATTCAGTCACCAATTCATTCAATTTAGTCCAAACACACATATTTGGGGCATTTTACAAAATAGCCCTCACATTTTCACATTTTGACACTTTAGTCCCTAATTCACAAAATCACAAAATACACAAAATTTAACTTCACCTATGCCTAGCCGAATTCTCCCTATGTCTATACAAGCCCACACATTTCATTTTATTTCACATTTTAGTCCCTCAAAATATTATTTTCACAATTTAGTTCGATTTACTCAATTTCACCAAAAATTCAAAGACAAAACATGTTAATATTTCACCTATCTTTCATATTTCATCATCAACTATCATAAAACTCAAGCACTCATCAATGGCATATCTCAAAATCACCATCAAACTCTAAAATTAAAGCATGGGTTTGATAGAACACAAAGCAACGATCACAAAAATGTAAAAACCACTAAAAACCGAGCTCAAAACACTTACCAATTGAAGCTTGAGCTTACCGAACCTAAAAATGCTTCAATGGCTATTTATTTTCTCTAGTTTGGTGGGAGAGATGAGAATATGCTCATCTAATTTGTTTTGTTTTAATTATATTAACTTAATACATAGTTTATCATTTTGCCCTTTGTTAAAACATTTTTATTTCATTCATTTAATGGCCATTTATGTCCATCTCCACTACCAAAGGGATAATTGCCACATAAGGACTTATCATTTAATAATCCATGCCAAATTGACATTTTAACAATCAACACATAACTTTTACATTTTATGAGATTAAGTCCTTTTTCTAATCAAGCACACAATCGGTAAAATTTTCACACAGAACTTTCACACATGCTCAATCACATATTATAAACACCAAAAGTAATATTAAAATATTTTTCCAACCTCAGATTTGTGGTCTCGAAACCACTAATCTGACTAGGGTCTAAACTGGGCTATTATAGCATGGTGTTCCTATATAGATAATATATGATCGGGTTCCGCGGTTCACATCGAGATTTTGGGGACAGTTGCATAAATCTCTTGGTACTTGACTCAACTTTAGCACAACTTTTCATCCACAAACTGATGGACAATCTGAGCGAGTTATTTAGATTTTGGAAGATATGCTTTGTAGCGCCCCAAAAGTTAGGGGTTGTAATTTTTGCTTAATTGTATGTGGTGCTCACTTAGCTGGTTAATTGAGGGTATTTGGGGGTTCTAGGGAGGCCTGGGTGTAACACCCCTATCCTATGTCCGATCACCGGGTTAGGGTTAAAGGCGTTACTAGACATATTAGAAACATATACAGAATTAATCATACAACCATTCATCAATATCAATCATAAAGTCCCTTAAGTAGGTCATCGAGATCCTAAGCATGCTTATAAATCGAGTCGGGACTAAATTGAAACGCATACTAAATTTTGAGGAAAACTAAAAATTTTCTAAATGCAGGGGACACACGGCCGTGGGGGTAGGCCGTGCCTCTCCCACGGCTACTTGACACACCCGTGTGTCTTCCCCGAGGCTATATACTGCCAAAACCAACACTACTACAAAGCACGCCTGTGTGCTAAGGCCGTGTACTACTAGATCACATAATGCCATTTCTCACACGGCCACGAAGCACACCCGTGTTGAGGCCGTGTGCAATTTAAGCCTCATTCTACCAATTTAGCCATGATCTTAGGCACACCCGTGTGCCTCAACCATGTGACATTATAGGCCATTTTACAAGGCTAATATGCCACCCACTTAGGGTCTTCCTACAAGCAATATATATACCAAAACATAATATGCATATATGGCAACCAAAGCATATCAAATGGTTCACTTCATCTATACATTCAATACCAATTCCATTCATACCAAACTACAAACTAAATCCTACATCATTTCAAACATGTATCATCCATTTGCTTAACCAAAACTTAACCATTTCATATGTATCAAAACATACTAAATATCTGCTTCATAACTCATTCATTCAAACATTTATCAACTCAAAAACTTGCCAATACACATGGCCATGCTCACTTCATAAACATATACACCTATCTAGCCTATACATGCCATAATTAGCCATATACATTTTCAAAAGGGTACCAAAATAAGTTTAGTAGTGTGATGACGATCCTTGACAATCCCGAGCCTTCAATAGCTTCGACGACCTATAAAACAGAGAAAATACACACACAGAGTAAGCTTTCCGAAAGCTTAGTAAGTCATATACAAATAAACTTGGCATAAAAAGCATATATGCAATTTGATACACTTGCACATCTCATTCACTTAACAATTTGTCATGTATATGCTTGATTCATACTTATAACTACATTTGTCACATTTATCCATTCAAAACTCATTTGAAACACATAGCTCATTCATAATCTTCCTTGCATCTCATTCACATTATCCTATTCAAACATACTTTTCTTCAAATCAAAGTCATATGCATACTTACCATTCATGCATACTTAATGCACATTCAACGCACCTGAATCGGATATTCATTCACTTAATTGATAATAGCTCGGATATACCATTCGTATTGCAGACTTGCCCGTTGAACCCATAGGAACCTAGTATGATACTCAGAAAGCTCGGAATAGTAGTACAATGCCAATGTCCCAGACGAGGTCTTACATGCACTCGTACAGATCATAACGATGCCAACGTCCCAGACGTGGTCTTACACGAGTCAATATGATGCCGATGTCCCAGACATGGTCTTACTCATAAAGTTCATATCGATGCCTATGTCCCAGACGAGGTCTTACATGAAATGTCAAATCAATGCCAACGTCCCGGACATGGTCTTACTGATAAAACAGAACAGATACCTATGTCATGACATGGCTACTCCTATCTATTCCTAGGTTCGTACGGGACTTCTCGGCTTTATCACTATATCGAACTTATTTCAGAATTCATGCACTTAGCATCTCATACTCATTCATTTTCATCGATAGACATATGAATACATATAATCAATTCAATACTGATAAGTTTATTTGCATAGTGACTTACCTCAGATTTGGTTTATCGAACGGAAACGGCTACTCGGTTCTTTTTGCTTTCCCGCGATCTAAGTCTATTTTCCTCGGTTCTCGATCTAAACATATTCAGAATTTATCCTTTCATCCACTATTTCATTCAATTAAATCCAACACATATATTTAGGGCTATTTGCAACTTAGCCCTCACATTTGCATATTTTATCAATTTAGTCCATTTTACTCAAAACATCAAATTTTACAAGATCAATGCATACACAAGCTTAGCCGAATACGTATACATCACAGACAAGCCCACATTTCTCATCAAACTTGCAATTTAGTCCTTTAATTTATCATTTTCTCAATTTAGCCCTATTTAGCTAAATTCATCAAAACTTCAAGAACATAACATGTTCATTTAGCTCAAATCATTCATATATCATCCTCAAACATCACACAGCTTGTAAAATCATCAATGGCATATTTCACATACATCATCAAAACAAAAAATTGAAACCTGGGTTGGACAGCACTTGAAGTAACGATTACAAAAACATAGAAATTATCAAAAATCGATTAAAACATACCTTGAACTTAACTAGATGAATGCCGAAACCTAAAATGGTTTTTTTCCTTTCTTTCTTGGCTATTTTCGGCTAACAAGGATGATAACTATCATCTTTTCTTTGTTTGTTTTATTATAACATATTATTATTCCATTTACTAAAATGCCCTTTCACTTAATATAAGAAAACATATATATAACAAGGGTACATTTGACCTTTATCCATCCACTATCTAAATAGTGGTCTTATTACCTCATAAGGCCTTCTCTTTTAAAAGCCATAACACCTTGATACTTAACAAATATCATGCAACTTTCACATTCAATGCATTTCACCCTTTTGTCAAATTAAACACGCAAATGTAAAAATTCGCACAAAATTTACCACATGCTAATTCACATATCAATCAAGACGTAAAATAATATTAAAATATTATACGAGACTTCGATTTGTGGTCCCAAACCACTGCTTTGACTAGGTATAAACCGGATCATATAATTCTCCCCTTAGGGATTTTTGTCCTCGAAAATCTTACCGTTAAATGAGTTGGATATTGTTGTCTCATCGATTCCAAAATACTTTCACTAATGGAATTTTCTTGTTTCTTAACTCTTTCACTTCACGAGCTAAGATACGGATCGATTCCTCTGCGTATGTCATATCAGATCGATTTCAATTTCAGATGGGACAATCACATGTTTCGGATCAGACCGATATCTATGGAGCATCGAAACGTGAAATACATTGTGAATCTTTTCTAGTTCAGAGGGTAACTTCAATCTATATGCAACAGGCCCAACACGTTCAATGATCTCATACGTTCCGATGAATCTCAGACTTAACTTGCCTTTACGTCCGAACTGAAGCACTTTCTTCCACGGAGACACTTTCAGAAATACTTTATCGCCGATCTCAAATTCTATATCCTTTCGTTTTAAGTGTGCATAGGACTTCTGACGATCAGATGTTACTTTCAAACAATCTCATATCAGTTTCACTTTCTGTTCGGTATCTTTTATCAAATCGACTCCGTGTAACTTATTCTCACTGAGTTCAGTCCAATATAGAGGTGTACGACATTTACGTCCGTACAAAGCTTCATATGGGGCCATTTTGATTCTCGACTGAAAATTATTGTTATACGCAAATTCAATCAACGACAGGTATTGTTCCCACGAACCATTAAACTCAAGTACACAGCATCTTAACGTATCTTCAAGAATCTGAATAATATTGACCATCTGTTTGCGGATGAAAAGCTATACTAAAATGTAATTTCGTACCCAAAGCGTCTTGCAATTTCTTCCAGAATCGCGGTGTGAATCTTGGATCCCTATCTGACACAATAGATAGTGGCACCCCATGCAATCTCACAATCTCGAAAATATAAAGCTCAGCTAATCTTTCAAGCGAGAAATCAGATCTTACCGAAATGAAATGGGTAGATTTCGTCAATCGATCAACTACGACCCATATTGCATCTTTCTTTCTCAAAGTCAGAGGAAAACTAGAAACAAAGTCCATTGTTGCTCTATCCCATTTCCATTCAGGAATCAGGATCGGCTGTAACAACCTAGATGGAACTTGATGTTCTGCTTTCACTTGCTGACAAACTAAACATTTTGAAACAAAGTTAGAAATGTCTCGTTTCATGCCAGACCACCAATAGTGTTGCTTCAAATCATGATACATTTTTGTACTTCCCGAATGGACAGATAGGCGACTGTTATGTGCTTCACCCAAAATCAATTGAATCAACTCCTGATTTCTTGGAACACAAATTCAATCTTAGAATCTCAAACAATCATCAACAACTCGAAATTCAGATTCAGAATTCAATTCACACTGAGCTCATTTCAACAATAATTCATTATCAACCTTCTGAGCATCACATATTTGCTGTACATATAACGGTTTCACTCTCAATTCAACTATCACAGAACTATCATCAGACAAATCTAACTGAGCATTCAAAGCACGTAGTGCAAACAATGACTTTCTACTCAACGCATCAGCAACCACATTTGCTTTCCCCGATGATAATCTATCACCAGCTCATAATCTTTTAACAATTCAAGCTATCTTCTTTGACACAGGTTTAAATCTTTCTGGGTCATTAGATATTTTAGACTTTTATGATCTGAAAACACATGACATTTCTCACCGTACAAATAATGACGCCAAATTTTAAGTGCAAACACAATCGCAGCGAGCTCAAGGTCATGTGTCAGATAATTCTTTTCATGAGGCTTTAATTGTCTCGAAGTATATGCTACCACTTTGCCCTCTTGCATCTAAACACATCCCAGACCGTTTAACGAAGCATCACTATAAACAACAAATTCCTTACCCGATTCTGGCTATACTAACACTGGAGCTTCTGTTAACAAAGTTTTCAACTAGTCAAAACTTTTCTGACATTTATCCGACCATTCAAATCTGACATCTTTCTGAAGTAATCTAGTCAATGGAGTAGCTATAGTCGAGAAGCCTTTAACAAATCTGCGGTAATAACCAGATAAACCCAAAAAACTACGAACTTCAAACACGTTCTTCCGAGGTTTCCAATTCAGAATAGCAGAAATCTTGCTCGGATCAACACGAATCCCGTGTCGACACAATATGCCCTAAAAATCGACATCATTCAACCAGAATTCACATTTGCTGAATTTTGTGTACAATTACTTTTCTCTCAATGTTTGCAACACAATTTTCAAATGTTCTGCATGCTCATTCTCATCATGTGAGTAAATCAAAATGTCGTCAACGAATACAATAACAAATTGATCCATATACGGTCTAAAAATTCTGTTCATCAAGTATATAAAAAGAGCAGGAGCATTGGTTAGTCTGAATGGCATAACTAAAAACTCATAATGCAAGTACCTCGTTCTAGAAGCAGTTTTCAGAATGTCTGAATCTTTAACTTTCAATTGGTAGTATCCCGATCTCAAATCAATCTTGGAAAACACAGTAGTTCCTTTTAACTGATCAAACAAATCATCAATTCTGGGTAAAGGATATTTGTTCTTTATAGTCACCTTATTCAACTGAAGGTAATCGATACACATTCTCATCATGCCATCTTTCTTTTTCACAAATAGAACAGGAGCACCCCAAGGTGAAAAACTCGGTCTAGCAAACCCTCTATCAGTCAATTCTTGTAGCTGTGACTTTAACTCTTTCAACTCTGTTGGTGTCATTCTATATGGAGTTATCGAAATAGGTGTCGTACCAGGCGACAATTCAATACCAAATTCAACTTCACGAATCGAAGGTAGACCCGGTAACTCTTCAGGGAAGACATCAAAAAAATCACAAACAATGGGTACTGATTCAACTTTCTTCTCGGATACTTTTGAATCAATCACATAAGAAAATATGATTCATACCCCTTTTTCACATAACTCTGAGCTTTCAAAACGGATATCACAGTAGGCAATCCATTCAAATCACTAGATTCAATCCGTACAATCTCATCATTTGGACATCGTAAATTTATAATATTTTTTTTATAGTTCACAACGGCATCACGCATAAACAACCAATCCATACCCAGAATAATATCGAATTCATCAAATGGCAGTAGCATTAGATCAGCAGGAAAATAAATATCTCGAAACATTAATGGACAGTTCTTGCATACTTTGTCAACCAGGACACTTTTACCTTTTATAGCAAACTCAGTAGACTCTACAGGCAAAGTCTTGCTGAATACTAAATTCATGCATATATATGAATGCGTAGAACCAGGATCTATCAAAGCTATCACAGAAGTATCATAAAGAATAAAAGTACCAGTTATCACATCAGGTGATGAAGCTTCCTCACGAGCTCGGATAGCATACGCTTTGACAGGCACTCTAGCTTCAGATCTGACAACATTGTCTCTCGTAGTTCTCTAACTACCACTAACATTCTTTACATTCTTTGATGATCGACCTCTCGCAGGTGCATTATCAGATCTTGGATTCGAATACCGTTCGACAGCTCGTGGCAATCACGAATAAAATGATTAAGCGATCCTCATCTGAAGCAAGCTCTATCTTAATCTGCAGCTTCCCAGATGCCTCTTTCCGCAATGTTTACATTCAGTTCTCTATCTGAAGCAAGCTCTATCTTAATCTGCAGCTTCCCAGATGCCTCTTTCCGCAATGTTTACATTCAGTTCTCTCAGATCAAACATTACCAACACTAGCCACTGAAGTTGCTGGGTTTTTGGAACTCATTTGTGATCTAGCTCTATTTCTGTTCAAATGTCCTGCATTTTCTCTGGAACGACTTTGATCATCTCTAAATCTCTTCAGAGTAGATTGAAATGATTTGTTCTGAAATCTCTTTCTCATATATCGGGATTCAGTTTTAGCTTTTCTTTTATCTTTCCCAAGTGCTTCAGCTTTGCATGCTCGATCAACGAGTGTAACGAACTCTTTTATTTCTAATATTCTGACTAGCAAACGGATATCTTCATTAAAACCATCTTCGAATCTTTTGCACATTATAGCTTCAGATGATACGCATTCACGAGCGTATTGAATCAACCTGACAAATTCTCGTCATATTCTATAACAGTCATATGGCCTTGCTTTAGTTCCAAAAATTCTTTTCGTTTCTGATCGACGAATCTCTCACTGATATATTTCTTCCAAAACTCAATCTAAAAGAAATCCCATGTAACCCATTCTCTCAGAACAACAGAAATTAAGGTTTTCCACCATTGATAAGCCCCATCTTGAAGCAAGGATACAACACACTTTATAAATTCATCTGGAGTCAGAGATATTTCATCGAATACTCGGATAGTATTTTCAATCCAGAACTCGGCCTTTTCAGCATCATCATCCTTACCAGCTCAGAATTCTTCTGCCCTATACTTACAGATCTTATCAACCAGAAGCTTACTCAATAGATTTAGATTTGTAGTCGGAGGTATATCAGACGTCTGAGGGGGATTAACCGGGGGTGGGGGTTGTGAAACAGTTGGGTTATTTCTCATAAATTGAGTGAACCAATCACTCATCATCTGGAAGAAAGCTTGTTTAGCTTCTCCCTCCTGACCGCTTGTAGCCGATCTCGGATCAAAAGGCTCTGTCCCTTGCGCGGGAGCAGGCGCATTACTTTCTACGTCGTCAGCTACAGCTCTTTCGGGATCCATTGCTATACAGAAATCACATTTTACACGTCAGGATTCATCACACTATCACAGTTCAAATATATGGCATGTATGGCTAGACTCTGACATGCTACGTTAGTCCGAGAATCGAATAAACCGTAGCTCTGATACCAATCAAATGTAACACCCCTATCCTGTATTCGATCACCGGATTAGGGTTAAAGGCGTTACCAGATAGATCGAAAACATATACAGAATTAATCGTAAAACCATTCATCAATAACAATCATAATGTCCCTTAAGTAGGTCATCGAGATCCTAAGCATGCTTATAAACCAAGTCAGGACTAAATTGAAATGCATACTAAATTTCAAGGAAAACTAAAAATTTTTTAAATGCAAGGGACATACGGCCGTGGGGGTAGGTCGTGCCTCTCCCACGGCTACTTGACACACTCGTGTGTCTTTCCCGTGGCTATATACTGCCAAAACCAACACGGCTACCAAGCACGCCCATGTGCTAAGGCTGTATACTACTAGATCACATATTGCCATTTCTCACACGGCCACAAAGCACACCCGTGTTGAGGCCGTGTGCAATTTAAGCCACATTCTGCCAATTTACCCACGGTCTTAGGCACGCCTGTGTGCCTTAATCGTGTGACATTATAGGCCATTTTACAAGGCCAATATGCCACCCACTTAGGGTCTTCCTACAAGCAATATATATACCAGAACATAATATGCATATATGGCAACCAAAACATATCAAATGGTTCATTTCATCCATACATTCAATACCTATTCCATTCATACCAAATTACAAACTAAATTCTACATCATTTCAAACATGTATCATCCATTTGCTTAACCAAAACTTAACCATTTCATATGCATCAAAACATACTAAATATCTGCTTCATAACTCATTCATTCAAACATTTATCAACTCAAAAACTTGCCAATACACATGGCCATGCTCACTTCATAAACATGTACACCTATCTAGCCTATACATGCCACAATTAGCCATATACATTTTCAAAAGGGTACCAAGATAAGTTTAGTAGTGTGATGACGATCCTTGACAATCCCGAGCCTTTAGTAGCTTCGACGACCTATAAAACAGAGAAAATACACACACAGAGTAAGCTTTTCGAAAGCTTAGTAAGTCATATACAAATAAACTTGGCATAAAAAGCATATATGCAATTTGAAACATTTGCACATCTCATTCACTTAACAATTTATCATGTATATGCTTGATTCATACTTATGACTACATTTGTCACATTTATCCATTCAAAACTCATTTGAAACACATAGCTCATTCATAATCTTCCTTGCATCTCATTCACATTATCCTATTCAAACATACTTTTCTTCAAATCAAAGTCATACGCATACTTACCATCCATTCATACTTAATTCACATTCAACGCACCTGAATCGGATTTTCATTCACTTAATTGGTCATAGCTCGGATATACCATTCGTATTGCAGACTTGCCCGTTGAACCCATAAGAACCTAGTAGGATACTCAGAACGCTTAAAATAGTAGTATAATGCCAACGTCCCAGACGAAGTCTTACATGCACTCGTATATCGATGCCACTATCCCAGACAAGGTCTTACATGTACAGATCATAACGATGCCAAAGACCCAGACGTGGTCTTACACGAGTCAATATGATGCCGATATCCCAGACATGATCTTACTCATAAAGTTCATATCAATGCCTACGTCCCAGACGAGGTCTTAAACGAAATTTCAAATCAACGCAAACATCCCGGACGTGGTCTTACATGATAAAACAGAACAGATACCTATGTCATGACATGGCTAATCCTATCTATTCCTAGGTTCGTACGGGACTTATCGGCTTTATCACTATATCGAACTTATTTCAGAATTCACGCACTTAGCATCTCATACTCATTCATTTTGATCGATAGACATATGAATACATATATTCAATTCAATACTGATAAGTTTATTTGCATAGTGACTTACCTCAGATTTGGTTTATCAAACGAAACGGCTACTCGGGTATTTTCGCTTTCCCACGATCTAAGTCTGTTTTCTTCAGTTGATCTAAACATATTCAAAATTTATCCTTTTATTCACTATTTCATTCAATTAAATCCAAACACATATATTTAGGGCTATTTGCAACTTAGCCCTCACATTTGCATATTTTATCAATCTAGTCCATTTTACTCAAAACATCAAATTTCACAAGATCAATGCATACACAAGCTTAGCAAAATACATATACATCACATGCAAGCCCACATTTCTCATCAAACTTGCAATTTAGTCCTTTAATTTACCATTTTTTCAATTTAGCCCTATTTAACTAAATTCATCAAAACTTCAAGAACATAACATGTTCATTTAGCTCAAATCATTCATATATCATCCTCAAACATCACAAAGCTTGTAAAATCATCAATGGAATATTTCACATACATCATCAAAACACAAAATTGAAACATGGGTTGGACAGCACTCGAAGCAACGATTACAAAAACGTAGAAATTATCAAAAACCGATTAAAACATACCTTGAATTTAACTAGATAAATGCTGAAACCTAAAATGGTTTTCTTCCTTTCTTTCTTGGCTATTTTCGGCTAATAAGGATGATAACTATCATCTTTTCTTTGTTTGTTTTATTATAACATATTATTATTCCATTTACTAAAATTCCCTTTCACTTAATATAAGAAAACATATATATAACAAGGGCACATTTGACCTTTATCCATCCACTATCTAAATAGTGGTCTTCTTACCTCATAAGGCCTTCTCTTTTAAAAGCCATAACACCTTGATACTTAACAACTATCATGCAACTTTCACATTCAATGCATTTCAGCCCTTTTGTCAAATTAAACACGCAAACAGACAATTCGCTTACGAAAATTTACCACATGCTAATTCACATATCAACGGCACAAAAAATAATATTAAAATATTATACGAACTTGAATTTATGGTCTCAAAACCACTGTTTTGACTAGGGTATAAACCGAACTGTTACACTGGGTTCGAGTTTTAGGCTTGGTAAAATTTTGGTTTTTGACCCTAGAGTGATGAGAGTTGGCAGTTGTAGGGCTTTTATATGTTTTTATGTGTTTAGAAACACAAGCTGAGCTTGTAGCTCAATGGCAGTGGCGTCATTGGGAAGGCTTGGAGAGTGGGGTTCAAATCCAACAGATTACAAATTGGAGGCTTTTATTTTGTGACAGATGAGTGGAGGAAGTAGAGTTCGAACCAAACTCTTCAAGGGGAGTTGGGAACTTGGTCAAATAATTCAAATGGATGGAGGGGAGTAATAGTAGGAGAAAAAAAGGAGAAAATCAAGGAAGTGATGTGTGTGGAGTTGTTGGCCGAATGTGGGGAAGGTTGTGATATGGAATTTCGGCTAAGGTTGGTCATTTGGAAGTGCATATTCGATTTAGAGGGGGGAGAGTGTGTCAAATTTCCTTTGGGTTCTTTTGAGAGTTTTTGCATTTTAGGCATTTCTTCTATAACATTAGGGGTTCATTTCTTTTTCTACTTTTCTTTTTCTTGACCCTGCCGAGTTCATCTCTTCTCTTATTCCTCAACTTTTCTTCATTTTCTTTTGGCCATTTGTTGAACTGATAAGCCTTTTCTCTTCCACTCTCTTTTCTTCATTTTAATCATTATTTCACTGTTGTCACTTTTTGCCGCTGAACTTCCCTTTTTCATTCGGCTCTTCTCTGGCCGAAGGTATCATTTTCTTTTCCTCTTATTCTTTTTTTCCCTCTCTTTGCAAAGTTGAAGCCGAAACACTTAACCTTGACCCCCTTTTTAGTGTTTGCCCAATCTAGTAGAGTCTAAGTGTATACTACTCTTCGTCCTATCCATCTCCGAACCTCTACAATTAGTTGGTAAGTGTGGCTATAACTGAATGTAGGTTTACCAATTTTCTCTCCTTATCGATTTGGGTGTTGTGGGCCGAAAGGCTATTTTTCTTGTTGCCTTGGAAAACGTTCTAACATGTTCTTTTTTGCTAGGGGTTTGCTTCCTTAATCAGGAGGTGTAGGCCAAACTCTCTCCCATTGCAAGGAGTTTTCATTCTCTGGTAAGTAAAGTCAGTATGTAAAGTATTTCTATATTTTGGAATACTAAGGTGGAGACTAACTATTGGTCAATTATTGTTCTAGGTGCCTCGGATAGTGTCTCGAATCGCAACCCATATAAGGTGTGTAATCTTGCACCACTGTTTATTCTAATATGCGATATTCTGTGAATCGGCTAAAAGTCAAAATATCGAAAAGTCAGTGTATCAGCAATTGAGAGCTCTTGAGCGTACGAGTGCTCGTAGAGTTAAACTGAGTCAATAGTGTTGGCGATAGACTATTAGGAGTATCTCAAACTCTCTCGCGAAACTGAGGCTATAATGGGCCTTGTTGAGCCGAAGTGGGCCCAATGGGGTAATGGGCCCACAGGGGCAAAATTCGTGGTAAGGGCCAGACTATTGATGTGGCTACGAAGTTCGCAGATTTGAGATAGAAAATATGTTGTTGGGCCACACGAGAGTGTGGGCCCGTTTGGGCTAAAATTAGATTTTAGGCCCAATTACACTATTTTGACCAGAAATGAAACCTGTGTCGCTCGAGGCGACAGTTGGCCTTCGAAAAGGCCATAGATGAATAGATTAAAGAATTACCCTTGATGGATAAATTACTGAAATACCCTTGGTGGGTAAAATTACCGAAATACCCCCGAGGGGTAAAATTACCGTTTTACCCCTAAATGACCATTTTAACCTTAATCGTAGATCATTGATGTATGAATAGTAATAGTATGATTAACGTTGATGGTGATGCAGTGCTTACATGATTTAATTAAGACATGGCATACTACATAGATTGGGCTATGGATTTAGAGGAAGCACTGTACTGGTGGCTCTGCCACGTATACTGATTTAGTGGCTTGTGCCACGTTATATTGATTTAGTGGCTCAGCCACGTATACTATTATTAGCAGGGAGTCTGCGTTATTTGTGTGTTGGTCGGGTGGGTTGACTTGGTCCCCACAGGTGTGTTAGTTGGTATGGGTGGTGTGTTGGTTGGACTATGTTGGGTACATTTTTTTTTTTTGCATATCATAGGGCTTCAGCCCAAAATGTTACTAAAAAGGGCTTCGCCTGCATTTTCTTGAATAGGCATCGACCTGCATCACATCGAATAGGCATAGGCCCATATTGATACTGTATGGGCTTGGGCCTAAACTGTGATTGCAATAAGGGGATTACACACTGAGCTCTTGTAACTCACCCATTCGCTTTAACTGTACAGGTAATTCCCAGCCTTAGAGGATTTGGAGTTGCGAGGGACTCATGGGTGGCCACACGTCCAATAATTTATTGGGTTAAATTTAGCTACTTTATTTTAGTTCATCTTATTTTAATTTTTGGGTTAATAATTTTTGTAATAAGGCCATTGGGTTTTCTTTTTAATTTTTATTTGGTACTTCTTTTCATTACAACTGGTAGTTTATTAAATACGAGTTTTTAAAATAATAATTACTATTTTCGAGACATCACATTTTCTCAACTGTTTAAACTAGACTTCCATAATAGAAAAGGTTTAAAAACAAAATAATAAATTTATAAAAATATTTTTACAAGGGAATGATTTTGAACAAAACTTGTTTTGTTAATAAGTAACGAAAATGGGATTTTAAATGGTAGAAACTGTTGACTAGTTTTCCAATGAACACAAAGTTTTCAAACAACCCTTGATGTGGCACACTAGATTCGGTCATAATGTCTAGGCCGAGTTTGGGGTTTACATTTAGTGGTATCAGAGCCCGATTGCAAAACTCGGCTGTGGGATAGGTTTTGAGAAATTTTCCAAATCTGTTTAAATTTTGGTTTAGAAAGTAGTGATAGTGTTACTGAAAGTGTGGCACACCGAGTCTCCTACACCAAATTTGTAAGTTACGTAACACTATACTCTGTGTTATGCCGATATGACTGTACTAAGAAACTACTAGGGATAGTAGTAGTATACCAAAACTCCTTAGTTGTAGAAATCGAAACTATAGGATACTGAAACTGTAGTATATGCGATCTGCTAAAATAACCCTAATTATTGCTTTTCATAAAATACTTGTTAATAATGATGAGAACTATAAGCTGATTCATAAAACTTTTTAATCAGAAAATACGCTACATTGATATGAGCATAAGAGGTCATGGAAGGGGTACACGTGGCCGTGGTAGAGGCCGAGGTGCTAGGGTTGGGTCCTCAGCATCAGGACATATGCCTGAAAGGGAAGCATCGGTATCACCACTGACTGAAACGGAGTCTCATGACCAAGCCGAAAGAGATGATGCTCTGTCCCTAGCGATGCTACGGGTTCTGGAAAGGGTACCTGGATCAAGTACTGGGTCAGTGGCCCGAGGGTTAATTTCTGAGCGACTCCGGTCGAACGGGGAGAAAATCTTCAAGGGCATCTCTAGTGTATCCCCGAACGTAGTGGAATATTGGTTAGAGGCGGTTGAACGAATCATGGATGACCTTGACTGCACGGTGGAGCAAAAGCTGAAGGAAGCAGTGTCTTTACTATGAGATGAGGCATATCAATGGTGGCTTACTGTAAGGGAAGGCATGTAGGCCGACCGTTTTGTATGGGATTTCTTTAAGGCGACCTTCCAAGGGAAATATGTCGGGGCAAGTTATGTGGAAGCCCAAAGAAAGGAATTTTTGAGTTTAGTTCAGGGAAATAAGTTTGTATCGGAGTATGAGGCAGAGTTTCTGCAGTTAAGCCGGTATGCTCAGGGCATAGTCACGACTGAGTATGAGTGTTGAGTATGGTTTGAGGATGGCCTTCAGGATGAGTTGCAGGTACTGATAGCCCCACAGAGGGAAATAGACTTTGTTGCCCTGGTAGAGAAGGCTAAGATTGTCGAGGATGTGAAATGCTCAAAGCGTCAGAACCGTGATCAGGATAGGGGAAGAAGTAAGAGGAGTTTTAGGCCTTCAAGTTTTTCTGGTGGGCTTTGGAAGAGGCATAGGTTTGATGGGCCAGCCCAAATTGGGGTTTTTAATGTTGCTGTCTGACCGCAGCCTTGCGCTGAGTGTGGGAGATCTCATTTGGAAGAGTGCTAGAAAAGAACTGGAGCGTGCTTCAGATGTGGGTCCAGGGATCATCAGGTTAGAGACTGTACTCAGAGAACCATTAGATGCAAGTTGCAGGTCAGGGCTATGTGCAGCCAGGGAGAGGTGGTTAGTAGCCACCGAGAGGTTGGGGTCCACGCAGAGGGGGAAATAGATTAGGGCGAGGTCGTGGAGCACCGAGAAATGGTCTTGGTAATACAGTGGCGAAACAGCCAGGATTGGTTTATGCTGCTCGGCGTCGAGAGGATGACGCACCTAATGTCATAACTGGTACGTTCTTCATTCATGATGTACCATTTACAACTTTAATTGATTTTAGATCTATGCACTCGTATGTTGCATGTACTGTGTTGGGAATATTGGGCATACAGTTTGAACTTGCTGAGAAGGAACTGTCAGTGGTTAGTCCACTGGGATAGTCGGTTAAAGTGAATAAACTATTTAGAGATGTGCCCCTAGAGGTCCAAGGGGTTATTTTTTCAGCGAACATGATGAAACTGCTGTTTGGTGAGTTCGATCTCATTTTGGGCATGGATTGGTTGGTGAAACACCGTGCGAGTTTGGATTGCGCTGCTAAGCGTATGGTATTGAAATCCTCGGAAGTTGAGGAGGTGGTTGTGATAGGGGAGCGAAGGGATTATTTATCTAATGTAATCTCTGCATTAAGGGCCAAGAAACTAGTTCGCAAGGGGTGCAAGGCGTTCCTAGCTTATGTCAGCACATCTAATGTCAAGGGTTTGTCTGTTGGGGATGTCAGGACCGTAATGGAGTTTTCAAGGTATTTCCTGAAGAGCTTCTGGGGTTTCTACCAAATTGTGAGGTCGAATTCAGCATTGAGCTCCTACCAAGAACGGCTCCGGTGTTCATCACCCCATATAGATGGCACCGAAGAAGCTGGTAGAGTTAAAGGCTCAAATTCAAGAGCTGCTAGATGAGGATTCATCCGACCGAGTGTGTCTCCTTGGGGAGCACCAGTATTGTTCGTGAAGAAAAAAGATAGGTCAATGCGCATGTGTATTGATTATCGTCAATGGAACAAACTGACGATTAAGAACAAGTACCATTTACCAAGAATAGACGATCTGTTTGATCAGTTGCAAGGAGCCACGATTTTCTCCAAGATAGATCTTAGATCAAGATACCATCAATTAAGGGTTAAGGAGGCAGATGTGTAAAAGACTGCTTTTCGAACTCGTTATGGACATTACAAGTTCTTGGTCATGCTGTTTGGGTTGACGAATGCACGAACTACTTTCATGGATATGATGAACAGGGTCTTCTAACCCTACTTAGACCGGTTTGTGGTGGTGTTTATAGATGGTATTATGGTGTATTCGAGAACCAATGAGAAGCATGATTCACATCTCCGAGTTGTCCCACAAATATTGAAGGAGAAGTAACTTTATGCCAAATTCAACAAGTGCGAGTTCTGGCTGAAAGAGGTGACATTTTTGGGACATGTCGTGTCTGTCGAGGGGACTAGGGTTGATCCACAGAAAGTTGAGGCCATATTAGATAGGAAGCCAAGTTGGTATCTGAGATTCAAAGTTTTCTAGGTCTGGCCTGGTATTACATATGGTTCGTGGAGGTATTTTCATCGATAGCTGCACCCCTAACAAAGTTATTGAGTAAGGGACTATCGTTTGTTTGGACTGATAAATAGCAGGAGAGTTTTGAGAAACTGAAGAAGATTCTGACTGAAGCTTCGGTACTAATTCAGCTAGAGGCTGAAAAGGAATTCATTGTTTACTGTGATGCGTCCCACACGGGATTGCGTTGTGTGCTGATGCAAGAGGGTAAAGTGGTTGCATATGCATCCCGTCAGCTTAGGCCGCACAAGGTGAATTATCCTACTCATAACTTAGAATTAGCTGCAGTGGTATTCGCACTAAAGATTTGGAGACACTACTTATACGGGGAGAAGACGATTGTTTATACCGACCATAAAAGTCTCAAGTACCTCCTTACTTAAAAGGAGTTGAATCTTAGGCAACAAAGATGGATAGAGTTGCTTAAGGATTATGATTTTTTGATCGAGTATCATCAGGAGAAAGCCAACGTGGTAGCGGACGCATTGAGCCGCAAGGTTGTATCTGATTTAAGAGCAATCTTCGCTCGGCTCAGCCTATTTGAGGACGGTAGTCTGTTAGCAGAGCTTCAAGTGAAACCGACGTGGATAGTTTAAATTAAGGAGAAGCATGTACTGGATGAATCATTGGTTCCTCGTTTTCAACTGGTGAAGAAGGGAGAGAGTGTGGATTTTTGGTTGAATAGTGAAGGAGTATTATGCTTTCGTGGAAGAGTTTGTGTACCGAGGGATTCTGAGTTAAGGCAGTCTATTCTACGGGAGGAGCATAATAGCCCATACGCTATGCATCCTGGTGGAAACAAGTTATACCGAGATCTAAGTGAATTGTACTGGTGGCTAGGGCTTAAGCGTAAGGTTACCGATTTTGTAAGTAGGTGTTTGACATGCTAGCAAGTGAAGGCTGAGCATCAATTGCCTTCTGGATTGTTGCAACTTATTAAAATTCCACTCTAGAAGTGAGAGAGGGTAACGATGGATTTTGTTAATGGGCTACCCCTAATGCCTACTAAGAAAGATTCGATTTGGTTTATTGTTGATTGGCTGACTAAGTCCACCCACTTCATACTGGTCTACATTGATTACTCGTTACAGAAGTTAGCCAAGTTGTACATGGCAAAATTGTGAGGTTACATGGGGTACCAGTGTCTATCATTTCGGAGAGGGACCCTAGATTCACAGCACGGTTCTGGAGAGTGTTACACGAAGCTTTTGGTACAAAGTTAGATTTCAACCCGGCATTTCATCCTCAGATGGATAGGCAGTCGAAGAGGGTAATACAAATTTTGGAAGACATGCATAGAAGCTGTGCGATTGATTTCAAGGGTAGTTGGGAAGACTATTTGCCATTAGCAGAATTTGCATACAACAACAGCTACCAATCCAGTATTCAGATGGCACCGTTTGAGGTGTTATATGGTCGTAGGTGCCGTACTCCTACGTGTTGGATAGAATTGGGTGAGCGGCGAATGTTGGGACTGGAATTAGTAGCTAAAACCGATGAGAAGGTAAAATTGATCTGCGATCGGTTAAAAGAAGCACCTGATAGACAGAAGTCGTATGCTGACCTAAAGTTTAAAGAGATAGAGTACTCTATGGGGGATTATGTCTTTTTGAAGGTCTCACATTGGAAGAAGATTTTGAGATTTGAACGGAAGGGCAAGCTGAGCCCCAGATTCATCGGACCTTACCGAATACTAAAGCGTATAGGATCGGTCGACTATCAGCTTGAGTTGCCTAATGAGTTAAACCGGATACATGATGTGTTCCATGTCTCTATGTTAAGGTGATATCGTTCTGATACCTCACATATAGTGCTAGTAGAAGAGATCGATGTGAGATCTGATCTAACTTTTGAGGAAGAACCAGTGCAGATACTGGATCGTGATGTTAAGGTGCTGAGGAGGAAATCTGTTCCTTTAGTTAAGGTGCTGTGGCATAATCACGGTTCAAAGGAAGCCACGTGGGAGCCTGAAGAGGCAACACGTCAGCAATACCCTCAATCAGGTAAATTTCAAGGCTAAAATTTCTTTAAGAGGGTAGAGTTGTAACGCCCCAAAATTTAGGGGTTGTAATTTTTGTTTAATTGTATGTGGTGCTCGCTCAGCTGGTTAATTGATGGTATTTGAGGGTTCTAGGAAGGCTTGGGTTTGAGTTTAAGCCTTGGTAAAATTTTGGTTTTTGACCCTAGAGTGATGAGAGTTGGCAGTTGTAGGGCTTATATATATTTGTGTGTGTTTAGAAACACAAGATGAGCTTGTAGCTCAGTGGCAGTGGTGTCATTGGGAAGGCTTCGAGAGTGTGGTTTGAATAATACAAATTGCAAATTGGAGGCTTTTATTTTGTGACAGGTGAGTGGAGGAAGCAGAGTTCGGACCAAACTCTTCAAGAGGAGTTGGAGACTTGGTCAAATAATTCAAATGGATGGAGGGGAGTAATAGAAGGAGAAGGAAAGAGAGAAAATCTAGGAAGTGATGTGTGTGGAGGTGTTGTCCAAATGTGGGGAAGGTTGTGATAGGGAATTTCAGCTAAGGTTGGTCATTTGGAAGTGCATATTCGGTTTGGAGAGAGGAGAGTGTGCCGAATTTCTTTCGGGGTTCTTTTGAGAGTTTTTACATTTTGGGCATTTCTTCTCTAGCATTACGGGTTCGTTTCTTTTGCTACTTTTCTTTTTCTTGACGCTGCCGAATTCAGTTCTTCTCCTATTCCTCACCTTTTCTTCATTTTCCTTTGGCTATTTGTTGAACTGATAAACCTCTTCTATTCGCTCTCTTTTCTTCATTTTTATTATTATTTCACGGTTGTTGCTCTTTACTGCCGAACCTCCCTTCTTCATTCGACTCTTCTCTGGCCAAAGGTATCATATTCTTTTCCTCTTATTCTTTTTTTCCTTCCCTTTCCAAATTTGAAGCCGAAACACTTAACCTTGACCCCATTTTTGGTGTAATCCGAATCTAGTAAAGTCTAAGCATATACTCCTCTTCGTCCTGTCAGTCTCCGAACCTCTACAATTGGTTGGTAAGTGTGGCTATAACCGAATGTAGGTTTATCGATTTTCTCTTCTTATCGATTTGGGTGCTGTGGGGCCGAAAGGCTATTTTTCTTGTTACCTTGGAGTAATTTTCTAGCATATTCTTTTTCACTAGGGACTCGTTTCATTAATCAGGAGGTGTAGGCCAAAATCTCTCCCATTGCACGGAGTTTTCATTCTCTGTTAAGTAAAGTCAATAGGTAAAGAATTTCGATATTTTGGTTTACCAAGAGTGGAGACTAACTATTGGTCAATTATTGTTCTAGGTTCCTCGGATAGTGTCTCGAACCGCAACCCATATCAGGTGTGTAATCTCACACCACTATTTATTCTGATATGCGATATTCTGTGAATCGACTAAAAGCTGAAATATCGAAAAGTCAGAGTATCGGCAACGAGAGCTCTCGAGCGTGCAAGTGCTCGTAGAGTTAAACCGAGTCAATAGTGTTGGCAATAGACTGTTGGGAGTGTCCCGAACTCTCATACAGAACTGGGGCTGTAACGGGCCTTATTGAGCCGAAGTTGCCTAGGTGGGCCCAATGGGTTAATGGGCCCACAGGGTCGAAATCCGTGGTAAGTGCTGGACAATTGATGCGACTGCGAAGTGCACAGATTCGAGACCGAAAATGGGTTGTTGGGCCACACAAGTGTGTGGGCTCGTTTGGGCTAAAATTGGATTTTAGGCCTAATTGCATCGTTTTGACCAGAAATGGAACCTGTGTCACTCATTGGGGCAGTTGGCCTCCGGAAAGGCCGTAGATGAGTAGATTACCGAATTACCCTTGATGGGTAAATTACCAAAATACCTTTGGTGGGTAAAATTATCAAAATACCCTCGAGGGGCAAAATTACCGGTTTACCCCCAAATGACCATTTTACCCTTAGTGGTAGGATCATTGATGTATGAATAGTAATTATATGATTGACGTTGATGGTGATGCACTGCTTACATGATTTAATTAAGACATGGCATACTGCATGGGTTGGGCTATGAATTTGAGGGAAGCACTATACTGGTGGCTCTGCCACGTTATACTAATTTAGTGGCTTAGCCACGTATACTATTATTAGCAACGAGTCTGCGTTATTAGTGTGTTGGTCGGGTGGGTTGACTTAGTCCCCACAAGTGTGTTGGTTGGTACGGGTGGTGTGTTGGTTGGACTAGGTTGGGTACATATTTGTTTTGTATATCATGGGGCTTCTACCTGCATCGTTATTGAATAGGGCTTGACCTGCACTCTTCTTGAATAGGGCTTGGGCCTGCATCATTCTAGAATAGGGCTTAGGCCCATATTGATACTGTATGGGCTTGGGCCCAAACTATGATTGTAATAAGGGGATTACACGCTGAGTTCCCGTAACTCACCCGTTTGCTTTAACTGTGCAGGTAATCCCTAGCCTTAGAGGATTTGGAGCTGCGAGGGACTCGAGGGTGGCCACACGTCTAATAAATTATTGGGTTAAATTTATCTACTTTATTTTAGTTCATCTTATTTTAATTTTTGGGTTAATAATTTTTGTAATAAGGCCATTGGGTTTTCTTTTTAACTTTTATTTGGTACTTCTTTTCATTACAGCTGCTAGTTTATTAAATACGGGTTTTTAACACAATAATTACTATTTTCAAGATATCACGTTTCCGCAACTGTTTAAACCAGACTTCCGCAACAGACAAGGTTTCAAAACAAAATAATAAATTTATAAAAATATTTTTGCAAGGGAATGCTTTTGAACAAAACTTGTGTTGTTAATAAGTAACCAAAAACGGGATTTTAAACGGTAGAAAGTGTTGACGAGTTTCACAATGAACACAAAGTTTTCAAACAACCCTTGATGTGGCACGCTAGATTCGGTCATAACGTCTAGGCAGGGTTTGGGGTGTTACATGCTTCGTGCTGTGTCATTAATTTTGAATCCGGTTAGGAACTTACTTATCGTTGGCTGAATTTGTATACAATAATAGTTTCCAATCAATTATTCAAATGGCTCCGTATGAGGCTTTATATAGTCATAGATGTCGATCACCTGTGTGTTGAATGGAATTGAATGAAAGAAAAATGATTGGCCGGAGTTAATCCAAGAAACAGAGGACACTGTTAAGAAGATTCGAGATAGACTGAAAGCTTCTTTTAACAGACAGAAATCATATACAGACTTGAAATGTCGAAACATTAAGTATTCTGTCGTTGATAAGGTATTTCTTAAAGTATCGCTTTGGAAGAAAATCTTGAGATTTGGTCGAAAGGGAAAATTGAGTCCTTGTTTTATTGGGCCATATGAAATTGTGGAAAGAGTTGGGCCAATTGCCTATCGTTTAGCTTTGGCTCCAAAATTGCAAAAGATTCATGATGTTTTTCTTGTTTCGATGCTCAGAAGATATTGATCAGATCCTTTTCATGTTATTTCGACAGAGGATATTGAAATTCGACCTGATTTATCATATGAAGAAGAACCAGTTGAAATATTAGCTCAAGAGGTAAAAGAATTACGTAATAAATGGGTACGGTTAGTGAAAGTGTTATGGCGAAGTCATAGCATCGAAGAAGCAACTTGGGAACTGGAAGAAACTATGAGATCTCATTACCCCCACCTCTTTTTAGGTAAATTTCGAGGACAAAATTTATTAAAGGGGAGAAATGTAATGACCCAAAATTTACAATTATCGGAAAGTGTATTTTCGGATCTTCGTTTTCGTAAAACGGCTTCATAAATATTTATTAAAATTATTTACAAAGTTAGTTGTGTGGTTAATTAGGTTTTGGTTAGATGAATTAGCTTGAATTAAGGTTAATTAAGTATAAGGATTGAATTGAATAAAGAGTAAAAGTTGAATTATAGATTAGAGAAAAGTGAAGGCACTAAATAAGTAATTAAACCAAATATTACAAGTGTATGGTATTTTAGTGACATGTGGAATATTTATATACATATATTAGTAATTATTATATATTTACTTATAATTTAAGTAAATATTATTATATTATTATATTATATTATATAGTAAAAACATAAACTAAATAAAGAAAATAAAAGAATAAAAACAAGAACAAGAAGGGACAAAGAAACGAAATAGGGGAGAAAGAAAAAGAGAAAAAAAGGAAGGAAAATTAGGGTTTAAGTTTCAAAGGTTTAATTGGTAAGTCAATTTAGCCCATTTTCTTGTAATTTTGATTTTTTAAAATCCTAGAACAAAATACTACTTGATTTATGTTAAAATTTTAGAAATTACGGTTTGTATTTCTATAATCCGAATTTAATAATTAATTGTTGAAATTATTATTTCATGTGTATCGTAAGTGGATAGAGGTGAGTATTGGTATTATGGTATTGAAATGAATTGAATTGAATTTATGAGTATTTATGGATGAACATTAGTTGACTTAATTAAGTTGACTATTTGGCATGATTTTGAAGTACTTGATTGTGTTTTAGATTTATTGAATAATTGGTTGTTAAATTGCTTGTGGTTTAAGATTGCTGGGTTGGTAAAATTTAATGAATAAGACTCATTTTGAGTCCACACGGCCTGGCACATGGGCGTGTGACCAGACCGTGTGAGACACATGGCTTACAAATGGGCATGTCGATAGGCCATGTGTCACATGCAATTTAAATTTTTAAAACAAAATGCCTAGGTTTTGCTACATGTGCAGAGACACGGGCTTGTGTCTCAACTGTGTGAGGGACACGGCCTAGCACATGGGCGTGTGGCTTAGCCGTGTGAGGTAAGTCTGGGAGTTACATGGGGTAGAACACGGCTTGAAGCATGGGCATGTTATAGGGTCAGATGGGCATGTCCCTTGACCACATGAGCGTATGAGCCCTACACCTAGGAAAAAATTTGAAATTTCGTGAAAAATTTTTTGAGTTTCCGATTGAGTCCCGATTTGATTTTAACACATATTTTAGGCCTCAAGGACCCCAGAAAGGGACTATATGATTAATTTATGTCATGTATACTTATTGAATTGTGAAATGTTTGTATTTGTTCTAAAATGTTCGGTAATGCTCCGTAACCCTGTTCCGGCGACGGATAAGGGTTAGAGGGTGTTACAGTTTCGTTTTCTTCCATAAAGAATAAGTTTGTGTTATTTTGGCATTTTTATGTTATTTTAAGAATGTTTATTTTCTTGCAAGTTATACATATTCAAGAAATATTTGCAACGTTTATAATGTTCTACTTTATTTATTTTTATGAAGAATATAAATGATCAACAAAATTTTGTTGGATCCAAAATCAATGGAGACATGTGTCTTACAGATATTGCTACAACACATACGATGCTCAAAGATAAAAAATATCTTTCTCATTTAACAATAAGTGATGCTCATATTAATACAATATTGGGTAGTTCAAAACTTATTGAAGGTTCCAGAAGAGCTATTATATTATTACCTTAATGTTCAAAATTTGACATTGGTGATGCTTTATTTTCCACTAAGTCTCAAAGAAACTTATTGAGTTTTAAAGATATCCGTATTAATGGATATCATATTAAGACTATGAATGAGAAAAATATTGAATATCTATATATTACCAATGTTGAATATGGAAAGAAAAATGTTTTGGAAAGACTTCCTACTTTTTCATTAGGTTTATATTATACACATATTAGTGCAATTGAGACACATGTTACTACAAACCAAAAGTTTGTAAAACCACATACTTTTCTATTTGGCATGAACGGTTAGGCCATCCTAAATCTATTATGATGCGAAAAATAATTTAGAATTCAATTGGGCACCCATTAAAGAACCAAAAGAATTCAAAGATTTCTCTTGTGATGCTTATTCTCAAGGTAAACTGATTATTAGACCATCACCAGCTAAAGTTGGGATTGAATCTACTGCATTTTCGGAATGTATTCAAGGTGATATATATGGGCCTATTCATCTACCATGTGGACCATTTAGATATTTTATGGTATTGATAGATGCATCTAGTAGATGGCCACATTTATGTTTATTATCGACTTGTAACCTAGGATTTGCAAGACTACTTGCTCAAATAATTCAATTAAGAGCATAATTTCCATATACAGTAAATCTAATGCCCCAAGTTTTTAAATATGTTCCTGTAATTCTTTGACACACAATGTCTATCTGCTTCAGTGGTTATGTGTTCTGGGTGTGTGTGTGAGGTCTCAAGTTCAAACTTTAACTTGGGTAAATTTTTATATTTTTATGAATAAATCCCTATCTCTAATCAGTAGACTTTTAATTATATGTTGGGAGAATTATATCAGAATGGGCCTGTTGGTCTGGTGGTTAAGAGGAGTGTTAGAGTGTTGGAGGTCCTGTGTTCGAGTCCTTGCACAAGCTCGGACGCTTTTATTTTTGTTCACTTGTTGAAGAAGAGTTTGAGTTGGTTTTAAAAACTGAGTAGTGGGTTTAGTGGAGAGAATTAAGGGGAGAGATTAGGAGGTTATCAAATTTCCTTTCATTTGGTTTTGTTTTCTCTCTTTTGCAAAATTTCGGCTATCATCCTATTTTCAAAATTTTTTGACGCCTTTTCTCCTTTTCCTTTTCCCCTGATTACTTTGTTCTCAATTGCTACCTATTCTGTTTTGGGCTCTTGCAATTATTGCTCTTCTAACATGTTCTCCTTTCCATCGATAATTGGTAAGTGTTGGGAGTGTCGAAGTTTCGTTCTTTCTTGAGTTTCTTATAGGGGGCTTATGTTCTGTTCTGGCAGTGTAGAAATGGATGGAACGAGGCTTCTCTAGGGCTGCCAAACTGTCGAAATTGTGTAAGGTTTTGGAGGTTCGGGATTGCTTTTGCAGCGAATTGTTACCAGGTGTGTACCTAGAAACACAGAAAATGAGAATCGGTGAAAGCCAAAAAATGATTCTTTCGATGCCACACGGCCGTGTGGTAGGCCGTGTGTAAGGCTGTGAGCCACAGCACGGCCGTGTGATTGACAAACCAGGTCGTGCGCAAGTGACACAGTCGTGTGATGGCTGGGCAAGGCTGTGTGCGACACACGGGCTCGACTTATTGGGCCGTGTAGGCCACACGGGCGTATGGGATTCTGGGCCAGGCAGTGTGATCCATACGGCCAAGGCCAGTTTGGGCCGAGTGGGCCACACGGGTAGGCCACATGGGCGTGTAAGCCTTTTTTTCGAAATGATCTATAAGGTTGCACAGGTCGCCCAAGTCGACTGTGGACCTATTGTAGGGTCGGTAAGCGATACTTAGACCCCTATCTGTACTGAACCGAATGTATGATCCATTATTTGCATATTTGAATGTCATGTATTGTATGCTGCATTACATTGGGGTGGGTTGATGATATTGGAGGACGTATCTGAAAAGCTATTAAGCCTAATTATCTGGTAGCTTAGGTGCAATTATTTGATTATGTGTCGCATTTCGGTACAGCTTGGTGTGTAAGGATGGGAGGGTTTTGATTTTATCCCCACATAGTGTGTAGGGTGATCGCTGAAATCAAAGCTTTAAAATTTATAAATAGAATGATCAAACCTGGAAACTAACTCTGACAACGACTTAAAGGCAAGTGTACCTATCGAACAGTAGTGTAGCTTAGGCAAGATCGGATTATCGAACCCAAAGGAACTAAAAGTACTAATACTCACTTTCTTTTTATTATTTAGCCTAAAATATGGAGTGATTGGTTGATTTAATCTAGTTTAACGACTACTAAGCTAAAGACGCAAAGACAAAAAGAATCGAATTGGGAAATAACTGGAAGAAACTCAATTGATTACGATGATACCCTCAGGAAGAATACACCTAGACTTCACTTGTTACTTATTACTGAATCATATGATTCCTTTACTTAGCTTGATCCGTAGGACTCCATAACCTATATTAAACCCTCTCTCGAGGCGAATAACGTCTAACCCTAGGTTAATTAGTCGAACTCTCGTTCGCTTAGAATAACCCCCTAGAATAGCAGTAAATCGATCAATGGATTCCCATATTAGGTTTCACCCTAATCCGGTAAAATCTCATAACCCTATCACTAGGCGTTCGATCAACTCTGCTTAATTATGCTAGATCTACTCTTAAGCAGGGTCTATTCCTCCTCCACCTAAGCACATCAGATTTGGATTAAGCAACATAATTAAGAACAAACTAAGTATTTACCATATAGTTCAGAAAATAATAACAAAATTCATCTAGGTTTCATCCCCTTCAGGTATCTGAAGGGTTTAGTTCATAATGAATAAAAACATCTCAAGAGAAAAGATAAAACAAAATATAAAAAATCCTTAAAACCCCCTAGAGGAATTGAAGGAGAAATCCGCCGTCTTGAGTAGATTTCTGGCTCTTTGAGATGGATCTTCTGGCTATCTTCAAGTGATTCCCACAAATGTGATTCTTCTGGCTCGGCTTCTTGGGCTAGCTCACTCCCCCTTCAGGATACACTTAGGGTGTTTATATAGGCTCTTGGAATGCTTTACCTGGCCTCTAAGTGTCCTAATTTAAGTCTGCTTCTTACTCGGTATTTGAATAAGCTTTGGAAAGTGTTTCTTTGGCTCTAAGTATCCAAATCCGAGTGAAATTGCTCTCTCTCATAACATGGGCACAGCCTTGGCACACGCCCGTGTAAATCTTGGTTGGGCTATGCCTCGATTCTGTCGATTGGAGCACGACCATGTAAATTCTGGCATGGCCGTGTCTTAATTAATTGTCAAAGCACGACCGTGTGGCTTGAAGTCCAGGCCGTGTCCATTTTCTTCTTTGGCCCAAATTAGCCTGTTTTAAGCCCGTTTCTTATTCTTTTCATTGTCGGGTGCTTTCCTGAGTAGAAATATGAAAAGAAAGGATTAAAAGCACCTTTTTTACATAAATTAGGGCTAAATCATCCTAAAAGCATACTAAATGTAACACCCCAATCCCGGCCCACGAGCCCTGACCGGATTTGGTATGTCACTGCGGAAAGACGATTGAAAATATTTTTGAATTAAGATAAAACGTTAAAATTTTGTCATCTTTTGAAAACCATGTCCATTTAAAATTATAACTAAAACTTTGATGTTATAAAATGTCCGAATTAAAACTTTAGTGTATATATATTTTGAATAAATAGATTGCTAAAATAAGATCATCTTCACATAGCAATTCAATTTAATCAAACCATAATTAAAATAATACCAAAAATAAAAAGGCCCTTATTACAACCAATACTTAAGCAAAGTACTTAATATTAAAATGCTTAAAATGATCAAAACATCTTCTTCGCATGGGCCACCTTGTGTCCTCTCCGAACCCTATCCAACTTTACGCATCACAGAAATGGTTAAGAAAAATTGGGTGAGTCCACGACTCGATGCATAATCATTACACATGTTTCCACACGTATGGGCTTACCCCATACCCACACGATCCATACCAACACGTATGCAATTATGACCCATCCCAACCTAAGTCCATCCATTACACCTACCTTAGCTCTCACTCTTGAGGCCGTGGCTAGTCCACCGATCACAACTGAGTGATCCCACATATCGTACCTTGACAGACCTGCTGCACAAGGACGTGGCTGACCCACCGATCGCATAAGTGATCCCACAATAGTCCGTCTACGGTGATGCACTCAGCAATCAACCGCCGAGATGAGCACCAAGCCAACACCTCCCGTGATGTAGCACTCAGCTAATCATCAAGCGCTAATGTAGCACGAGGCTAACATTAGACCACGTACATATTTATGTACACCCGTCCTTCTTTGATCAAACCAACCCCCATGCACATATGTCAACGTATCATGTCAAATCCACATATAGAGTGAGTATAATCACATGCTCATTACCATCTCATGCGTACACCATAAATAATATAATATCACGCACCACTAACCTGTTAACCAATTACCCCAACATGGGTATCCACCACTTTAGCCTTTATTGCCGGCTGTCACAGATCATACACAAGCATATACATCAATACACATTACAGGAAAACAGTGTGATAATTACGCACTTAATCACTTGGAGTTCTAAACTCTCGATCCCTATGCTATCGTGAAGCGAGACTACAGCTATCTGCCTATAGCTCTCTCCTGTTGCTGGCCCACACCCTGGTGGCCAATCTCGAACCGCCGACATGGATCTTTTCTTGAACTTCAGGATAGGGACTTTCCCTTGCCCACCTTGACTGGTACTCGCCTCCATCAACACACTTGATCAGAACAACAGTTAATCACCCAAGCATTCGGCTAAATAAATACTAAAGAGATAGACTATCAGAATAGCTTCTTACCACTACTTGCCAACCGATTAACAGAGAATGAAGGATCAAATCCACTACTTTGCGACCCCGGAGACCCTACAACCATTCGGTTACCACAAGAGATTAACATACTTCCAAACAAATGCCAAAATTGGCTCTTACCTTTGTAAAAGTCGACAGAGAACAGAGAGGGAAAGAAATAGACATTCGGCTATGCCTACTTACCTTCACCAACACTTGAAAAAGGAACCTAAATTGATCTACCCCCTCTACCTAATATTCGGCCAAGATGAAAACCAATAGGAGAAGGGAATTCGGCACACCAAGAGGGAGAGATTCGGCTAGAGTCTTGAAGTAGAAACGAAAGAAATATGGTTCAAGAAGAAAAGAGAAATCAGCACAAGGAGATTCGGCCAGTGAAGAAAACTATGAGACAAAGAAGTAGATGTTGAGGTGCTTCAAGAGATGTTGCGGCAACAGGGAATTGAGAGAGATTTCAGTTTAAGAATAAGTGAGATGAAGAAGAAAATGGATGGAAAAGTGGCTTTGAACTTTCGGCCAAGGTGAATTTGATGAAGAAAAAGAGGTGTTTTTGGTGTGGTAATGTTTGAGAAGAAAAAGAATGAAGCTTAGAAGTAAAGGGCTAAAATTCGGAAAAAGGATGGCATAACACCCTTAAATAGAATTCGGCCACTCCCCCCACACCTTCATGGCCGAAAATGCCCCAAGAACACCCCTTTAGCCGTCCAACACTTCTCCCCACACCCAAACCCTTGTTTACCTCCTAAATTCACTCTACACCAACCTTTCAAACTAATTCAAAATAAAGCCAACCCATCTCTTCTCCTAGCCACATTCAAAACAATTTGACTCACCAAATTCCCTTTTAAGTGCCTTAGCCGAAACCAACTCCTCCCCTTCTCATGACGTAAAAACAAAAACAAAAAGGCTGCCTTTGCAGCTTGAACCTGAGACCCCCTTAGTACCTTGAGGCGTCACCTTCCAAAGCCTAAAGTAGCGCCTCCTAGCCACTCTACTAGCTTCATTCTTGTGTCTTAACCTCCCAAATAATTCTCTTAAGACCTCTAAAGCCAAGCTCCCCTTCCTAACACCAAAATTCACTAATTCCTTAAACCATCTCCTACCTTCCAAGGTTCTCCAAACCCCCCTTAAAACTTGTCCAAACTCACAATAAGCCTATCATCACTTGGGTTATGCACTAAATGCATAACCCTTAGATCTCGGGTGTTACACTAAATATGGGGTTAAAATATGTTACTTTTACAATTTATCAAATACCCCCACACTTAAGCTTTTGCTTGTCCTCAAGCAAAATTCCCAACTTACAATTAAAACGAACTTTCTGTAATTCACAATTCCTATCAACAATGCTTCATCATAATTCACAGATAATTTATACATAGATAATTTAACTCAAAGAGTCTTAAAGATTCAAATAATATAAGTCATGAATTTTGTAGTACAAAAACATAGGTGTCTCCCCTTATCTAAACGATTACCTTTTAATTTGAAACCGACAAGGATTGACATCCTCACTAAGGATTCACTCAAAGCACTCGAAGTGTTTCAGTTTCAAGAAAAAGCACTCATAAGTCGAACCTGAAAGGTTAATCCCATAGGCTTGCCTGAAAATCAAATCTCCACCACTGTAATATAAGATGATACACAAATCAAAAGGTCTTTGACAGGGTTGTAACGGGGCTTGGGTTAAAGGTGTGGATAAAGGCTGAATTAGAGGGTTTAGAATTGAGATTGACCTGACCAATTACTTAACTAAAAACAATAAATGATTACATCAATTGAAAATTTGAAACTAATAATACTACTATTGATAATACTTTTGATACGAGCTCTTCTTCAACAATTGGAATTTAAATGCATAAGCTCCTTTAATCATATACTAATACTTGAATATACTTTGGGTTTTTTTTTTAAAGAACAAACTAAGTATATAATTAAATAAATAAATCACTTTATCAAATAAACTAATTCGGTAACTTCATTAATTCAATTCTCGATAGAAGAGTGATCAAGAGAATGGCGATAACAAATACAAAGGGTTTTAGGTTAATATTAAGTGGGTAATTCAATAAAAGGGTTGTTGGGATCAAATGGGTTCACTAAGGGTTAATTATGTAGGTAAGCTTTTTAGTGGAGTGAATGGATTAAAACCTAGGTGCCTTTATCATCTCAGTATATCAAATCATTAATGTGGTCTCGACTTGTATAATCGAGGCAAGTTCTAGAATAACAATTCAGTGTTGACACACTCATAATTAATAAAGTGAGCATGAAAAATAATATATGCTCTATAAGGCTCAAATCTCACAAAAAAATTATGACTATTTGACATCAATCCTGTAAATTTCAAGCTTCAAGGTAATATTCAAATTCAGTTCAACAACCTAGGAAATTTTTTATTCTTGAAAAATAGACTTATCATGCTTGATTCTCTAGTATTCTTCACGTATAAATCATCAATGCACAATTATCAATGACTTATTCAAGAGCTTATCAATAAAATCATAAATCATCGAAATTTCACCTAATTAAAAATATGAGAAAATTTCTTAGGGACAAGACTAAAATTGAGGATTTTATAATAATGCAAATGTTAGGTACTTTTACCCCCACACTTAAGATGTACATTGCCCTCAATGTACAAAGATAGATAAATAATTATGTGATAAAATAATCAAAGAGAAGGGAGAAGTAACACTTCACGAATTTTGGATGATTAGGGAGTTGGCATCTTTGGTGATAAAAAGTAGGTGGAGGAGGTGGTGGTGGCATTTTCTATGGGCCTGGTGGGGTGTCTACCAATGATCTTTGTGCTAGATAAAGCAATTGGGTACCCTGAAAAGATATAGCCAGGAAATCTAAAGAAACATTAATAATATACTAATACTATAATTAAAGACAAAGGAAATAAAGAGAAGGAGACTAAGAAGAAAACTAAAATTGAAAGAAAAGACTAATGGACTAAGGAGTCCTTATTATTGGATGGTTCGTGAGGTGGGTGTGACCTCTAAGGTCGTGGTGCGTGATTCCCAAGCGACCTTTAGAACCTAAAACCAAGAAACTAAAAGAATTTAAAATATATTAAGGTAAGAGAATTATAGATAAGTAGGATAAAGGGAAAATAAACATAAAGAAGAATTTAAATGGTCTAAAAGACCCTTGGCTTGGTTTTTGAATGGGCGGCGGCATGAACTTATGTGTTGGAGTCTCCTTTAAGGAGACAAAGCTTGCCTTCTTACGCTTCTTGGCATGATTCTAGTGTAGCTCAAGAGTGCGGACACTTTTTCTAAGGAAAGAAAGAAAAAGAAAGAAGAAAAATGAGGGGAGAAGGAGGAGAGCTGTGGGTTTTAAATAGGGTCTCAAATCTGGCACGTTCCCACGCCCGTGGACCGAGGGTGTGTTGAATGACACGGCCGCCTCGCACGACCATGTGTCTAGGTGTGTTTGCGCACCCACGCCCGTTTCTTTGACACCATGCCCGTGTGTAAGGCAGTGTGTTGGCACGGTTGGACAGCATGGGTGTGTTTGTCCCATGTCTGATAAGTCAGTGGCTTCATATGGTTTGAAGGCATGGGGTGGATTGCTCGTGTTCGATAAGCCAGTATGTCTCCACGGTTGTGAAGCACGACCATGTCCTGGCCGTGTCTAGGAAGTCAGTATCTTAGCACGATCGTGAGGCACGGCTGTGTCCTTTTCGTGTCGATAAAAGTTTTTACTTGTTGTTATACACAGCCATAAGAGTGTCCGTGTTTTGTCTCGTAGGATCCACACGGCTATTGGCACGCCCGTGTGTAAGGCCGTGTGGTCTACGAAACTTATGCTTTAATCATACTTATGGCGTTAAGATGCTTAAAGTCAGAAGTATAATGTTTAGATAAATCATGTTAGTGCTCGGGTTGCCTCTCAAGAAGCGCTCGTTTTATAGTCTTAAGCTAGACTTTCCCTATTTTTGGTTCTAAAAGAAGGCTCATGGAGCATAAGCTCCTCTCTTATATCTCCAAAACCTGCACCATTATAAATTTTAAGTCGGTGACCATTTACCTTGAATGTGCCTTTAGTGGGATGAGTTACCTCGATGGTGCCGTATGGAAAAATTGTTTTGATCATAAATGGGCCTGGCCATCTTGATTTCATCTTTCCCGGAAATAGTTTAAGCCTTGAGTTGTATAGTAAGACTAGGTCCCCTACCTAAAATTGTTTTGATCTCTTGAGACTTGCATCGTGGCGTCACTCTGTTGCTTCCTTGTACAGTTTTAAGTTTTTATAGGCTTCCATTCTCCACTCGTCCAGCTCGTTTATCTGCATCATTCTTTTCTTTCCTGTAATTTTGAGGTCAGAATTCAAAAATTTTATTGCCCAAAAAGCTTTGTGTTCTAATTCGAATGGTAGATGACAGCTTTTCCCGTATACAAGTTTGTATGGGGATGTCTCTAGAGGTGTTTTAAATGTTGTTCTATAGGCCCATAAAGCATAATCTACTCTAACTGCCTAATCATTTCTATTTGATTCAATCGTTTTATCTAGAATGCGCTTAAGTTTTCGGTTTGCTACTTCAACTTGCCCGCTGGTTTAGGGGTGATATGGGGTAGTTGTCCTGTGGTATACTCCATATTTCTTTAGTACTCTTTCGAATTGGGTATTATAGAAATGAGTACCCCTATCACTAATGATAGCTCTTGGTGTGCCAAATCGAGAGAACAATTTTTTGAGAAATTTAACTACTACCCTAGCATCATTTGTAGGAAAAGCTTCCGCTTCAACCCATTTTGACATGTAATCAACTGCCACTAGGATGTACTTATTTCCAAACGAACTAGGGAATAGTCTCATAAAATCTATACCCCATACATCAAATATTTCACATGAGAACATATATGTTTGAGGCATTTCATCTCGTTTAGAAATATTATCTATTCTTTTGCATCTATCTCATGAGGCAACATACCTGTTAGAGTTTTTAAATAGAGTGGGCTAATAAAAACCTGATTCAAGTATTTTGTGTGCTGTCTTAATACCACTGTAGTGTCCTCTTGAGGGTCTTGAATCGTAATGCTCTAGGATTTTGCTTGCTTCCATTTTCGTAAAGCATCTTTGAATTACCTGATCTGCACATACGCGGAAAAGAAAAGGATCTTCCCAAAAATAATTTTCACATCAGCAAAGAATCACTTCTTTTGGTGATGTGTTAAGTTTCTTGGCAAGATATTAGCTGCTAAATAATTCACAATATTTGCAAACCATGGTACCTCAGAATGTGTTATAGAAAAGATTTGTTCTTTGGGAAATGAATAATTTATTTCACTTTCATTGAGCACTTTGGTGTGCAGATTTTCAAGTCTAGACAGGTGATCCGCTGCAAGATTCTCGGCTCCCTTCTTATCTTGTATTTCCAAGTCGAATTCCTGTAAGAGTAAAATCTATCGTATGAGTGCGGTTTTTGCATCGAGTTTGTTTAAAAGATAACGAAGAGCCGAATGGTCGATTAAAGCGACAACTTTAGACAATATTAAATACTGTCTAAATTTGTCAAAAGCAAAAACTACAGCTAGCAATTCTTTCTCTGTAGTGGTGTAGCTTTCTTGTGTGGTGTTAATGTTACGCTAGCGTAGTAAATTGGTGAAAATGCTTGTTTCTTCGTTGTCCCAAAATCGCACTCTCTTGCAAAATCACTTGCATCACACATTAGTTCAAAGGTAAGTTCAATCAAGGGCAATTATAATCGGAGCATTCATTAATTTATCCTTAAGGACATTAAATGCATCTAAACATTCCTAATTGAAATTAAAAGGAACATCTTTTTCTAGCAATTTTGTCAAAGGCTTAGCTATTTTAGAAAAATCTTTAATAAATCTTCTACAAAACCCTGCATGTCCTAAAAAGCTTCTAATAGCCTTAACTGAACTAGGGGGAGGTAATTTTCTATAGTTTCAATATTCGCTTTATCTACCTCAATCCCTTTACTAAAAATCTTATGTCCTAATACAATTCCTTCTCTAACCATAAAGTGACATTTTTCCCAATTCAAAACAAGGTTGGTTTCCTCACATCTCATTAAAACTCGTTTTAAATTTTTAAGGCAAAGATTGAAAGAATTGCCGAATGTCGAGAAATCATCCATGAATACCTCCATGATATCTTCCACGAGTTCGTCAAAGATTGCCAACATGCAACGTTGAAAAGTAGCAAGAGCATTACATAATCCAAAAGGCTACGATAAGCAAATGTACCGTATGGACATGTAAATGTTGTCTTCTCTTGATCTTCAGGAGCTATGGGAATTTGGAAGTAGCTAGAGAGCCCGTCCAAGAAGCAGTAGCACATATGCCCGGATAGTCTTTCTAACATTTGATCTATGAAGGGTAGAGGGAAGTGATCTTTTCTGGTGGCATCATTGAGCTTTTTATAGTCTATACAGACTCTCCATCCTATAATTGTTCTTGTGGGGATTAATTCATTCTTCTCATTAGGCACTACCGTCATACCTCCTTTCTTTGGAACTACCTGCACAGGACTTATCCAAGTGCTGTCAGAATTAGGATAAATTATTCCTGCATCTAGAAGTTTAATTACCTCAGCTTTGACTGCTTCTTTCATGTTGGGATTTAGTCATCTCTGGCTGCACACACGGCTTGTATTATTCTTCCATTAAAATTTTGTGGGTGTAGAACGAGGGGCTTATACCCTTTATATCAGATATTTTCCAAGCTATGGCTTTTTTTATGTTCTCTTAGTACTTTTATCAACTCTTATTTTTCTTTAGGTTCTAGTTCTGAAGAGATAATTACCTGTAGCGTAGAATTGTCTCCGAGGAATGCATATTCTAAGTGTTTTGGTAATTGTTTCAATTCCAGACTGGGTGGCTCATCAATGGAGGATTTCTGTTTTATTTTATCATTATTTCCAATTCTTTCTTCTTTCACTTGCCTAAATGACGATGTATTCAAATTCATCTCATCGCCTTCATCTTCTTCCCCCTCTTCTTGAGTCAGGCACAGTTCCATTGTGTCGTCATGTATAATTTTCTACAATGAATTTTGAATGATATGATCAGTAGTATCAATAAAATAACAGGAATCATCTTGCTCTTTAGAATATCGCATGGCATCATAAATTTGAAACATAATTTCTTCATCACATATCCTTAATGCAAGTTTACCATCACCTACATCAATAACGACCCTAGCAATGGCTAAAAAAGGACATCCTAGAATTAAAGGAACATTAATGGCTTCTTCAATGTCTAACACAACAAAATCAACAAGGAAAATAAATTTATCAATTTTTACTAAAACATCTTCGATAATTCCTATAGGATATTTAATAGATCTATCGACCAATTGAATACTCATCCTAGTGGGTTTTGGTTCCCCAAGATCTAATTGTTTAAACATTTTGTAAGGCATTAGATTAATACCGGCACCTAGATCAGCTAATTCTTTCTTAATATTTAGGCTACCAATTAAACAAGGAATAGTAAAGCTTCCTGGGTCTTTTAATTTGGTTGGTAACATGTTCTGAAGGATGGCTGAGCATTCTTCATTAAGTTCCACCGTCGATACTTCTTCAAGCTTCCTTTTATTCGTCAGAAGTTCCTTCAAGAATTTTGCATATTTCGGCATCTGTGAAATAGCTTCAACAAAAGGTAAGTTAATATATATTTGTTTAAAAAGTTCAAGGAACTTACCGTATTGGGCATCTAGTCGTTCCATCTTTATCCTTGTTGGATATGGGATTGGTAGTTTACTTCCTTTGCGTACTGGATTTACATCCTCAACTCCCTCATCTCTTGCTTTGTTATCTTCGTGTAGAATTTGTTTCTTTGATTCCACTAATTCCTTTCCACTTCTTAGTGTAACTGCGAATGACTTAGTGAGCTCCCCGAATGACTCGGTAAGTTTTTCAACTGACGCTTGTTGATCTTTAAATGTTCTCTCAACATCTTGGAAACGATTTTTTATGTCTGATGTAAATTTTTTCAGCATCTCTTCGAGGGTTGGCTTCTTTTCTTGCGGATGTGGCTGATTTTGAGAGTTTAGAGGTTGTTGTCTTTGATTTCCTTGAATTCCTTGGCCTCCCCATGAAAAATTTGGGTGGTTCCTCCAACCTGGATTGTAAGTGTTACTATAAGGATTGTTCTTAGATCTGAAATTATTACCTATATAGTTTGTTTGTTCGCTCTCTGCGTCCGGTTGGTAGGGTGGATACTCAGGATTCGCCACAATTCCACTTGCGTTGCATTGCATGACTGGTGTACCTGCGAAGAACATATACTGTCAAGCTTTTTATTCATCATCTCTACCTATTTGATAGCATGGTTACTGCATCAATGCTGTAGACTCCGGTTGATTTTGTTGGTTTTGTCCTTGTAACTTGCCACTGATAATTATTCAATGACATCTCTTCAGTGAATTCGTAGTCTACTTCAGGAGTTTTATTATTCAAGGTTCCACCAATGGCTGAATCAATTAGTTGTCTCGTTGAGGGATTTACACCATTGTAGAAGGTTTGGACTTGAAGACATAATGGTAATCCGTGGTGTGGACATCTCCTCAAGAGATCTTTGTATCTCTACCATGCATTGTATAATGTCTCTAAATCCATCTGCACAAAAGAAGAAATATCAGTCCGTAATTTAGCCGTTTTGGCCGGTGGAAAATATTTTAATAAAAATTTTTCGGTCATTTGTGCCCATGTAGTGATTGACCCTCATGGTAACGTGTTTAACCACTATTTGGCTTTATTCCTTAATGAAAAGGGAAATAATTGAAGAAGAATGGCATCATCAGAAACGCCATTTATTTTTGAAAGTATCATAGAACTCTAAAAAATTTGCTATATGAGTGTCCAGGTCTTCGTCCTGCAAACCATCAAATTAAACAAATTGTTGAATCATTTGTATTGTATTAGGCTCTAATTCAAAATTATTAGCAGCTATAGCAGGCCTAACAATACTAGATTCTGCTCCTGTCAAATTGGGTTTACCATAATCATATATAGTGCATGGAGCATCCGCCACATCTCGTGGTGGATTATTCTCGTCCATCCCTTCAGTAGGTTGGATCTGTCTTCTTGCTCTGCTTCTGTGTAATTTAGAACTCGCCTAATTTCTCTGCAATTTCTCCGAGCAGTAGCTTCAATTTCACTATCGTATACTAGAGGTCCTTTCGGGTTCCGTCTAGTCATAAACTAGAGGTACCTACTAGGAAAAAGAAAGAAAAATAAAATATAGAAAAAACAATAATGGAATAAAATAAATTACGAAATAAAATAATGGCTAAAGTAATAAAAATAGAGTTTTCTTAATATTTTAGTTTCCCGGAAACGGCGCCAAAAACTTGATCGCTGAAATCAGAGCTTTAAAATTTATAAATAGAATGATCAAACCTGGAAACTAACTCTGACAACGACTTAAAGGCAAGTGTACCTATCGAACAGTAGTGTAGCTTACGCAAGACCGAATTATCAAACCCAAAGGAACTAAAAGTACTAACACTCACTTTCTTTTTATTATTTAGCCTAAAATATGGAGTGATTGGTTGATTTAATCTAGTTTAACGACTACTAGGCTAAAGACACAAAGATAAAAAGAATCGAATTGGGAAATAACTTGAAGAAACTCAATTGATTACGACGATACCCTCACGAAGAATCCACCTAGACTTCACTTGTTACTTATTACTAAATCATATGATTTCTTTACTTAGCTTGATCCGTAGGACTCCCTAACCTATATTAAACCCTCTCTCGAGGTGAATAACGTCTAACCCTTGGCTAATTAGTAGAACTCTCATTCACTTATAATAACCCCCTAGAATAGCAGTAAATCGATCAATGGATTCCCATATTAGGTTTCACCCTAATCTGATAAAATCTCATAACCCTATCTCTAGGCATTCGAACAACTCCGCTTAATTATGCTAGATCTACTCTTAAGTAGGGTCTATTTCTCCTCCACCTAAGCACATCAAATTTGGATTAAGCAACATAATTAAGAACAAACTAAGTATTTATCATATAATTCAGAAAATAATAACAAAATTCATCTATGTTTCATCCCCTTCAGGTATCTGAAGGGTTTAGTTCATAATGAATAAAAACATCTCAAGAGAAAAGATAAAACAAAACATAAGAAATCCCTAAAACGCCCTAGAGGAATTGAAGGATAAATCCGCCGTCTTGATTAGATTTCCAACTCTTCGAGATGGATCTTCTGGCATCTTCGAGTGATTCCCACAAATGTGATCCTTCTGGCTCGGCTCTTTGGCCTAGCTCACCCGCCCCCCTTCAGGATACAATTAGAGTGTTTATATAGGCTCTTGGAATGCTTTACCTGGCCTCTAAGTGTCCTAATTTAAGTCTGCTTCTTACTCGGTATTTGAATAAGCTTTGGAAAGTGTTTCTTTGGCTCTAAGTATCCAAATCCGAGTGAAATTGCTCTCTCTCATAACATGGGCACAGCCTTGGCACACGCCCGTGTAAATCTTGGTTGGGCTGTGCCTCGATTCTGTCGATTGGAGCACGACCGTGTAAATTCTGGCATGGCCGTGTCTTAATTAATTGTCGAAGCACGATCGTGTGGCTTAAAGTCCAGGCCATGTCCATTTTCTTCTTTGGCCTAAATTGGCTCGTTTTAAGCCCGTTTCTTGTTCTTTTCGTCCTCAGCTGCTTTCCTGAGTAGAATTATGAAAAGAAAGGATTAAAAGCACTTTTTTACATAAATCAGGGCTAAATCATCCTAAAAGCATACTAAATATGGGGTTAAAATATGTTACTTTTACGGTTTATCATAAGGTTGGACGGAGTTGGTGTGTAGAGGCTAGTGGGTAGGACCTTGTTATTTTGTTCTATTTTGCATATTATATCTGAGATGGGCTAAGGCCCTAATATATATCTGATTCCGTATGTGAGTTGGCTAAGGCCCAAACTAATTTCTGTAATGGGCTCCAGCCCCAGTCTGTTGATTTCTGATACTTGAGGATTACTGTAATGGTACGATATCTGTGGGGATTTCACACTGAGTTGCAAAACTCACCTTTTTCTGTATAATCTGTTTAGGTAATCCCCAATATTAGATGGATTGGTGCAAGGGGGACTCAACAGTGACCATGCTTCTGGCTCATGATAAATTTACAGTTTTATACTTATCATGGTTTTAATTTTTATTTGGGAAATTTTGATGTAATTACGGCCATTACGGGTTTTTGTTTAAATTTGGGATTTCTAACATTTTATGGTTTTTACTGCTAGTAGTAGGAAAACTTGGGTTTTCAAAATAAACAAATATTTTACCATAACACCACAATTACACAAACTATTTTAAATGCTTCCACAAGGTATAAATGTTTTGGAAAACGGATAGCGTTTTGGAAACAAATGACACTATTTAGAATTAACATAAAATAATGAAAAATTTCTAAAAAAAGGAGAAATGGTTGAAGCATGGCTACGGTTTCAAAAGCACTATCATGTTACATCGCTAGATTCGGCTATACCGTCAAGGTCGGGTTTGGGGTGTTACATTTAGTGGTATCAGATCCAGGTTACAAAACTCGACTATGGATTTGGGTTATAAAGATTGGTTTTAAGAAATAATTTTTAAGTAATTTAAAATAGTTATGGACTGAGTATGTGGTACACCGAGTCTCCGACGTCGATTCTGTAAGTGTTCTGAAATTCAGTTTAGATTTGTTTAAAAATACTTCTAGCATGCTTGAAACAACCAATAGGTAGTATACTGTACTGAAAACACTCTAGGTAGTGTAAACTAGAAACTATAGGGAGACTAAGGCTCGTGATAACAAACTCTGAACTTTTGATACTATTCAGCATAAAAAAATTCTGTTAATAAATATCAGAACTATAACTAATGCATAAAATTGTTAATACAGGTAAACTCCAAATTTACGATGAGCGCACGAGGTACTTGCGGACGGGGTACTAGAGGCCGTGGTAGAGGCCGTAAAGGGGCTTAAGCTGGGTCCTCATCATCTGGAAATCTACCTAATCTAGATACTAGTGAGACACAGGTATCACCTGCGACAGAGACTGGCTCTCGAGATCGCATGGCTGGGGACAACGTACTGTCCCAGGCCATACTAAGGATATTAGAGAGAGTCGCTGGGCCCAACACTGTATCTGGGGGCCGAGGGTCGGTTACGGAACGACTCCGGTCCAATGGAGCTGAGTTATTCAGTGGTGTCATTAGAGTCGCCCCTAATGTGGCTGAATATTAGATGGAGGCCACGGAGAGAATTATGGACGACCTAGATTTTACCGCCGAACAGAACCTTAAGGGGTTATTTCTCTGCTTCGCGATGAAGCTTACCAATGGTGGGGGTGGTTAAGGAGGGCACTTAGCCCGACCGATTGACTTGGGATTACTTTAAGACGGCTTTCCAGAATAAGTATGTGGGAGCCAGCTATATTGACACTAAGAGACGTGAATTCTTTAATCTCACCCAGGGGGACCGTACAGTGGCCGAGTATGACGCTGAGTTTCTTAGATTGAGCCGATATGCTCGTGGCATTGTGGCAACCGAATATGAGAGATGTGTCTGCTTTGAGTATGCCCTTAGGGATAGTTTGCGAGTTCCAATAGCTCCACAGAGTGAGCGTGAGATTGCTACACTAGTTGAGAAGGCGAAGAGCGCCGAAGAAGTTAAGCGCGCTGAGCGCCAAAACTGAGAGAGAGGAGGAAATAAGAGGAATTGGAGCCCTCAAGTTCTATGATGAGGCCTAATAAAAAGGCTAGATCTGATGGACTATTGAGAGTTGGGCCTCCTATTGCACCTACTAGGGTGGCGCTTTGTGGGCAACTGTGGTAGACGCCATCCAAGCGAATGTTTGAGAACGACTGGGGCATGTTTGAGATGTGGGTCGATTATGCACCATGTTCGAGATTGTCCATTGGGATCGAATCAGATGTAAGCTCCGATTACTGGTGCTACGCAGCCACAGAGAGTAGTTCAGCAACCACTTTGGGGCAGAGGTTAGGCTAGGGATGGTACCTGTAACAGCCCGATTTAGACGCTAGTCAAAATAGTGATCTCGGGATCACTAATCTGAGATTAGAGAAATTCATTTTCATGTTATATTATGATTTAGAACATGATAGCATATGTGCATGAAAATTTTGGTGCTTTAATTTTAACGATTTTTTTCTTAATTACGAGAAAGGACTAAATCGCATAAAGTGCAAAATTCCATTCTATAAGCTAAAAGTACCAAATGGCCATAGATTTTCAATTGGAGGTCTTTATTAGGCAATTAGATCCCCAAAATTTTCTTTGGCCGACCATAGGCTAATATAGGAAACAAAGATGGACAATGTTGGTCAAAGTTGGTGAAAGTGGGTGACCAATTTGACTAGTTTAATATTTGAATAAGGAAAGAAAAGATATCATCTTTCTCTCCATCTTTCTCCACCGATTTTTTTCAAGAAAAATAGAGAGTTGAAAGCTCAAAATTTTTAGCAACCTCTCCTTCATCCTAGTAAATGTTCTAGTGATATTTTATTGAAAATAAATGTACTTTTGAGACCCCTAAAGCTTAAGCTTTCAAATGAGGGGACTATTGTGCAATGTTGTGAAAAGTTTAGAGTTTTACCATGAGAGCTATCATTGTTATTGATGCATCTTTACGAAAGAAAATGAGTCTTAGTTGTTAGATGAACAACTTTTGTGAAAGGTGTTAGCATGAAAACTCCAAATAGGACCTTGATGAAAAGGTTATAAAGTTTGTGGTTAATATGTGAGATATTGATTTTTGATGATAGCATTAAGATCATTAAATGTTCACCTAGGCTTGTTGAAGGTAGAAATGTGATTAGAATTTATTTCCGAGCCTAGGGGCAAAATGGTCATTTTGCCAAAGTCTAGGGGCAAAATAGTAATTTTTCCTAAGCATGATTTTTGAAATGCTTTTATTAATATAGTGGTTAAAATGAGTTAAATTATTATTATAGAGCAAGAAGAACCGAGGACCCACCTCGATTGGGGAAAAAAAGTCTCGGACTAGTTCGACAAGCTAGCTCATTTTGAAATCGAGGTAAGTTTGTATGTGATTAAAGCAACATTTATGTTAGCATGTTGAGAATGCTTGGCATTATATTAATGCATGACGCTCTACTAAATTGAGTAGGTAATGTGAATGAGATGATGAAGTCCTAATGGGCCATATTGATTATAAAAAAATACTATCATTGAGATACGAAATAGATAAGGTCCCGTATAAGACCATGTCCAAGACATGGCCTTGGCACCTAGTTGAGATCCCGTATAAGCCCATATCAAGGATATGGCTTCGGTAATGAATATGAAAATCGTATAAGACCATATTCAGGATATGGAATCGATACATGTTAGGAAATTCCATATAAGACCATATCCGGGATATGGCATTGGCATCTAGAGGTGACTCCATGTAAGACCACCGCAAGGATGTGGCATTGGCTTTATACTTACAGTAATGACGATAAACACACGTCCTTGACTATCCCTTGTGAAAAGGGGATAAGTAGATAAATTTAGAAGTAGAAATATGAATGATATTTAAGTCATGTGAATGAGTGAATACAGGTACTCGTGAATGAGTCATGAATAATCGGTTTCGATATGTGGCACGGTATGTGCTAGATAAGGGCAATTGTAAGTAAGTATTGTCACGAAGCCTTGACTCGTGTATGGTTAGCTAACACCGTGGATGGATTATTTTATGGGCTTATTTTTGCTATTTATTTCCATGCAAACTTACTAAGCTTTATGCTTACCTCGTTTTCATTGCCCTTCTTTCTTGTAGTATTGCCAAGGTAACTCGAGGATCGTGGACGTAGGAGTTTGGAAATTACACTATCGACAGCACTTTGGTATAATAATTTTAGACTTATTTTGAGTATGGCATGTATAGGACTTGAGTATTTGGTTAAGTTGTAATTGTTATTCAAAGTGTTGGCTATGTAAGTTTGTAAAAGTCATTTTGTAAATGGCCTTATGAGTTAGGCAAATACTTGGCAAACTCTTTTGCTTAATAAAGATGAAATTCATGAAGTGTTTGTTCCTTTTATTATCTTGTATGTTGGAATGAGATCTTAGACTTGCTTATAGGATAGGAGTTGTATTGTTTTGAGTGGAAGTATGTATATGTGCATTGTAGGGTGGAAAGGGCTTGGTATATAGCCTACTAATTGTCCACATAGGTAGACACACGGGCCTGGGCCTAGACCGTGTGGGAGGCATGGCTAGCACATGGGCGTCTGCCCAGGCCGTGTGAAGTCTGCACCTTGAACTTAGGATTTAAATCACCACACGCCTGGGGTACACTGGCATGTGTTTAGGCTGTGTGGATAAGTTAGAATGCTAAGGTTTTACACACAGGCCAAGGCCACAAGCGTGCCATGGCCGTGTCAAATTAGTCCGTGTCGACCACGGGTGGAAGACACGGGCATGCCTTAGGGGCACACGGGCGTGTCCCTAGGCCTACACGGGCGTGTGGCCTTTATTTTGTTAAAAAGTTTCTTGAACTTGTAAAATTTCCTAGAAAGATTCTGATACTTCTCGGAAGTATGTTTAGGGCCTCCTAGGCCGAGTATGTGCGAGCGATGGGGTTAAAAAAATTTTATAACCCTATTCTAGATGTTTAAGCAAGATTAGCTATGTAGTGCCTCAAACCTTATTTCGGCTCGAATATGGGCAAGGGTGTTATTCTGATGTGACATAGGCCGAGGACAAAGAGCATCAAGCGGAGGTCTTTGGATCGACCGAGGTGAGGCAGCCCGCACTAGATTATGCTGCCCGTCGCTGTGAGGACCAAGATGCTCCGGATGTCATCACGGGTACGCTCTTCATTTATAATGTACCTTATTTGGCATTGATAGACATAGGCTCTACACACTCTTACATAGCCAGTACTGTGTCTGAAACCTTAGGGATTCTGGTTGAGAGTACTTTTAGTGAGGTAACAGTTGTGAGTCCGTTAGGGCAGTCTATTCGAGTGAGTAAATTATTTAGCGACGTCCCGTTAGAGGTTCAAGGGATAGTATTTTTGGCTGATCTGATGGAGCTTCCATTCAGGGAATTCGATTTCATTCTGGGAATGGACTGGCTAGTTAAACAACGGGTAAGTTTGGATTGTGCAACAGAAAGGGTTGTTTTGAGGACCCAAGAGGATAGCAAGGTAGTTGTGATTAGGGAATGAAGAGACTATATGACTAATGTGATTTTTGCGTTGGTGGTAGAAAAGTTAGTGAGAAAAGGGTGTGAGGCATTCTTGGCCTACATCAGTATTTCTAACTCTACGGACTTTTCGATTAAGGACATCAGAACCGTGAGGGACTTTTTGGATTTTTTTGAGGAACTACCGGATCTGCCTCAGAGCCGAGAAGTAGAAGTTGGGATTGAGCTCATTCTAGGTACCGCTCTGGTGTTTATCGCTCCCTACCGAATGGCACCGAAGGAGCTTACAGAGCTTAAGGCTCAAATACAAGAACTACTAGATCGTGGATTCATTCATCCCACTGTGTCTCCGTGGGGAGCACCGATGTTGTTTGTGAATAAGAAAGATGGGACAATGAGGATGCGTATCGACTACCGGTAGCTGAACAAGCTAACAAGCATGAATAAGTACCCATTTTCGAGGATAAATGATCTATTCGACCAGTTCAGAGGGGCTGCTATGTTCTCCAAGATTAATCTACATTCAGGATATCATCAATTAAGGGTGAAGGAGGCCAATATGTATAAGGCGGCATTTAGAACTCGTTATGGACATTACGAGTTCCTAGTTATGCCTTTTGGGTTAACCAATGCACCAGCGACATTTATGGATTTGATCAACCGTGTGTTCCAGCCTTATCTGGATCAGTTTGTGGTAGTATTCATCAATGATATCCTAGTGTATTCTAAGGCTGAAGACGAGCACGATGAGCAGCTCAGAGTGGTACTACAGACTCTTCGGGAGAAACAGTTGTATGCGAAGTTCAGTAAGTGTGAGTTCTGGCTCCAGGAAGTAACCTTTTTGGGACATGTGGTTTCCATGGAGGGGATTCGTATTGATCCTCATAAGATTGAGGCTGTGTTGGACTGGAAACAGCTGAAGAATGTGTCTGAAATCTGTGGCATTCTGGGGCTGGCGGGTATTTTCAACGCTTTGTAGAAGGGTTCTCTTTAATCACAGCACCGTTAACCAAGCTTCTGTGCAAGAGAGTTCCTTTTGTCTGGACTGATAAGCAACAAGAAAGCTTCAAGAAGCTCAAATCTATTCTGACACAAGCTCCTGTTCTGATACAGCCGGAGCCTGATAAAATCTTCGTGGTATGCAGTGATGCGTCGCTGGAAACACAAAAAATTATATACTTTTTTATACATAATTTTACTTAAAATCATGCATTTTCGATTGAATTTTTTTCATTAAATAATTAATTTTTATAAAATAATTAAATTGTATTAAAATTTTGAACATGTTAATTTTTAGTCAATTTTACAATTATTTTTAGTGAATTTTGATTATTTTTGACAGATTCGTACAAAGGGCGAAAATTAACCTGGTAGACACCGTTAGAAGAACAAAATCGAGAAGCAATTCGAAGTAACAAGGCAAAATAATTTCCAGCCTAAGATGGTCCAAATATGTGATATAATTAATTTTAATTTATTCCCAATTTAATTTGGGCTAAATAAATTAATTTTAGTTAATTATGGAAAAAGGGCCCAGCTGAACCGCACCAGTTGAACCAAATTGAGCAAACCGAACCAGCCACCAATTGGGCAGCCCAGAACTGTTCGAATGCTGACCCAAATCAGAATTTTAGCTGATTAATTAAGCTTGCAAAGAGACCCTTGAAGACTTGTCAAAGTTGCATTCAACCGCCTCTACAATTAGTGGCTTTGTAGATTTGCCCCAAGCCATATTTAGCAAAGTTGAAGCCATCAACTTTGCCACATAGGAGGCCGGCCAAGGGGTGGCTCTTTGGCTGCTATTTTTAGCAAATTTCAGCTGCCACATTCAGCTATAAAAACCCCCTTGGTTGATCATTCAAAGCAACCATCATTCACATCTCTTCTCTCACAACTCTTCTCTCCTCTCTCACTTTTTCTCTTATTTTCCCACTCAAAGTTCCTTGCTCTTGTGCCGATTTCTCTTCTTGGGAAAGGGGTCTTCTTCAGCCACTTTGGAGGAGCAATTGAGTGTTCATAGTAGCCTTGATTGGCGAGGACAACACAAAAGGAGGAATGGAGCAACCTAGTCAAGCCACGAAAAACCACTAGATTTGATTCTTGTTCCCTATCTCTTTAATTTTTGTTGTTTTTATGATGAACATATCTATGAATATTTATGTTGTTGGAATGGTTAATTTAATCAGCTTATTTTGAATTTAATTCGTGTTAGGTTGATTACATTTCGTCCTCTTAATTTGTTAAATTTATGTTTATACTGTTATAGGCCTTGGTAAAATGCTTGATTAAGTAAAATCATGCCTAAGTTATTCTGGCATTATCATTGTTTAGATAACTAAATAAGTAATTATTTAAACACATTGAAATTGTAACTAATGGACACAGTACTTAATCAGTGAATGTTTAATTCTTCTAAGGTAGCTGAAGATTAGATTAGCATTGTATTTGGCGATACATATGCCTTGTATAACTTGCAAGATTATTGTGATTAAACTGTTTCAAGGTAAGGATACTTTGTTACCTCACATAGTCTTTTATATGCTTATTAGGTTGAATTAATCATTTGAATCGACATAGGAATATGCGAGAGATTGTTTAATTTAATAAGTATGTATGTACAATAACATGTTTACCTTTATAAATTTGTTTTATCGGTCAAATTAACATAGGAATATGTACAAGAGATGAATGAATTTTTATTTGTAAATATGTTCATAAGTTAGAAAATTACCGAGTTGCCGTAATTTATTCGTACCAAGTACAAGCATAAGTTTAATAATTCTAAGGTAAGGAAATATAATTAATCCAACACAATTATATCATCTTGATTAAAATCAGCTTTTGAAATCGTGCATTAGAACTTTATTTTATTTTATTTTATTTTATTTTATTTTACTTTGTTTTCTAGTTTAGAATCATTTTTCAAATCCATATAATTTTCCTTCACCAAAGTGTTTAAATTTACTTTCATAAATAATTCTTTTACAGTCCCTGTGGGTACGATACTCGACATTTACGTGTCACTTTATTACTTGTTGCGGTTATGTACATTTGCAAATTTCCATCGTTCCAGTCGCATGTGGGTTTGGGTTGTGTTCTGATGCAGGATGGTAAAGTGGTAGCTTATGCATCTCGTCAACTAAAGATGCATGAGGCTAACTATTCGACGCATGATTTGGAACTAGCTGCTGTAATCTTCACTTTAAAGATTTGGAGGCACTACCTGTACGGTGAGAAGTGTACTATCTACACTGATCATAAAAGCCTCAAATATCTCTTCACCTAGAAGGAGTTAAACCTTAGGCTGCGTAGATGGGTTGAACTACTTAAGGATTATGACTGCACCATCGAGTACCATCCTGATAAGGCTAATGTGGTAGCAGATGATTTGTGCCGTAGGGCTAGGACCGATCTGAGAGCAATGTTCGCTCGACTCAGTTTATTCGACGATGGGGGTCTTTTAGCGAAACTTCAAATTAAGCCTACATGGATTGACCAGATTAGAGGTAAACAAATGAGGGATAAGTCTCTTGAGTTGCGCTTCCGTCAGGTTGAGACTAGTGATGCTACTGATTTTGGGATTAACAGTGATGGGGTACTTTGTTTCCGTGGTCGAATTTGTGTACCGAGTGATGAGGAGTTATGACAGTTGATTCTGAGGGAGGCGTAAAGTAGTCCCTATGTTGTGCATCCCGGTGGGAATAAGATGTACCGAGAACTCAGAGAGTTTTACTGGTGGCCAGGGTTGAAGCGTGAGGTTACTGACTTCGTTGCTTCCTGTTTGACTTGTCAGTAGGTTAAGGCTGAGCATCAGCTGCCTTCGTGGTTGCTGCAACCGGTAAAGATACCAATGTGGAAATAGAAGCGAGTAATGATGGACTTCGTTAGTGGTTTCCTTTAACACCCACTAAGAAGGATTTTGTCTGGGTCATCGTAGATCGATTAACCAAGTCTGCTCACTTCATTCAAGACGGACTTTTCTCTCCAAAAATTGGCTAAACATATATATCTAAAATAGTGAGACTGCGTGGGGTTCCTGTCTCGATCATCTCCGATAGGGATCCTTACTTTACGTCTCGCATCTGAAAGAAATTGCATAAGGCGCTGGGTTCAAGGTTGGACTTCAGTACTGCTTTCCATTCTCAGACAGATGGTCAGTCGGAGAGGGTGATTCAAGTACTGGAGGATATGTTGAGGAGCTGTGTTATAGATTTTTGAGGCAGTTGGGAGGAGTATTTACCGTTGGTAGAGTTCGCCATAATAATGCTATCAGTCTAGCATTCAGATGGCACCTTACGAGGCCCTGTATGGTCGTAAGTGTCGCACTCCCTTATGTTGGACTGAGTTGGGTGAGCGACATGTTCTGGGTCCGGAATTGATTTTTAAAACTAAAGATAGGGTCTGATTGAAACGAGATCGACTGAAAGCGGCATCTAATAGGCAGAAGTCCTATGCTGATCTAATGAGAAAGGATATCAAGTATTCTGTAGGGGACTTAGTTTTTCTCAAAGTCTCACCATGGAAGAAGGATCTGAAGTTCGGCCGCAAGGGTAAGCTAAGCCCTAGGTTTATTGGGCCGTACCGTATTCTAAAGTGAGTGGGGCCAGTCGCATATCAATTGGAACTACCTCCAGAGTTGGATCGCATTCATGATGTTTTTCATGTTTTGATGTTGAGACGCTACCGCTATAATCCCACGCATATTGTTCTGGTGTAGGACATTGAGGTTAGACCAGATCTGATGTTTAAGGAGGAGCCGGTCTAGATTCTGGATCGCGATATTAAAGTTCTGTGAAGGAAGTCTGTCCCCTTAGTGAAAGTGCTGTGGTGGAATCATACCACTGAGGAGGCCACTTGAGAGTCGAAGGATTCGATGCGTCATCAGTATCCTCACTTTTTTTATCAGGCAAAATTTTGGGGACGAAATTTTCTTTTAGGGGGTAGAGTTGTAATGCCCCAAGTTTTTAAATATGTTCCTGTAATTCTTTAACACAAGTCTATCTGCTTCAGTGGTTATGTGTTCTGGGTACGTGTGAAAAGTCTCAAGTTCAAGCCTTACCTTGGGTAAACTTTTGTACTTTTATGAATAAAGCCCTATCTCCATTCAGTTTACTTTTAATTATATATTGGGAGAATTATATCAGAATGGGCCTGCTGGTCTGGTGGTTGAGTGGAGTGTTGGAGGTCCTGTGTTCGAGTTCTTGCGCAAGCTTGGATGCTTTTATTTTTGCTCGCTTGTTGGAGAAGAGTTTGAGTTGGTTTTAAAAACTGAGTAGTGGGTTTAATGGAGAGAATTAAGGGGAGAGATTAGGGGGTTATCAGATTTCTTTTCATTCGGTTTTGTTTTCTCTCTTTTGCAAAATTTCGGCTATCATCCTATTTTCAAAATTATTCAAATGCCTTTTCTCCTTTTCCTTTTCCCTCTGATTACTTCGTTCTCAACTGCTACCTGTTCTATCTTGGGCTCTTGCGATTATTTCTCTTCTAACTTGTTCTCCTTTCCGTCGATAATTGGTAAGTGTTGGAAGTGTCAAAGTTTCATTCTTTCTTGAGTTTCTTATAGGGGACTTATGTTCTGTTTTGGCAGTGTAGAAACGGGTGGAACGAGGCTTCTCTAGGGCTGCCAAACAGTCGAATCGCGTAAGGTTTTAGAGGTTCAGAATTCCTCGGGATTACTTTTGCAACGAATTGTTACCAGGTATGTACCCAGACACACATAAAACGAGAATCGGTGAAAGCCAAAAAATGATTCTGTCGACGCCACATGGCCGTGTGGTAGTCTGTGTGTAAGGCTGTGAGCAACAACACAGCCGTGTGATCGATGAGCCAGACTGTGCGCAAGTGACAGGGCAGTGTGATGGCTGGGCAAGGCTGTGTGCGACACACGAGCTCAACCTATTGGGCCCAAACTGATTCTGTATCTGAGTGGGCTAAGGCCCAAACTGATTTTTGTAACGGGCTCCGGCCCCAGTCTGTTGATTTCTGATACTTGAGGATTACTCTGTTGGTACGATATCTGTGGGATTTCACACTGAGCTGCAAATCTCACTTTTTTCTATTTAATCTGTTCATGTAATCCCCAGCATTAGATAGATTGGTGCAGCGAATGACTCGACGGTGACCACTGCTTCTGGCTCACAATAAATTTACGATTTTATACTTATCATAGTTTTAATTTCTATTTGGGAAATTTTGATGTAATTACGGCCATTGTGGGTTTTTGTTTAAATTTAGGATTTATACCGTTTTATGGTTTTTACTGATAGTAGTAGGAAAACTCGGGTTTTCAAAATAAACAAATGTTTTACCAAAACACCACGATTACACAAACTGTTTTAAATGCTTCCGCAAGGTATAAATGTTTTGGAAAACGGATAGCGTTTTGGAAACAAATAGCACTATTTAGAATTAACATAAAATAATGAAAAACTTTTAAAAAAGGAGAAATGGTTGAAGCGTGGCTAAGATTTCAAAAGCACTATCATGTGACATCGCCAAATTTGGCCATAACGTCTAAACCGGGTTTGGGGTGTTACAATAAAAACTATTCGTCTTGATAATGCTAGTTCAATGATTATTGTATGTCAATTGGGAAAAATGTTGAATATCCTGTAGCTCATGTTCACACAAAAAATGGTTTAGTTGAATCATTTATCAAACGCCTCCAACTAATAGCTAGGTCATTGCTTATGAGAACGAAAGTCCCTGTTTTAAATGCAACAACACTTATGTGCTTCAAGCCAACAAGTTATAATAAATACTCCCTATTGCAATTAACTTTTGGTCAGGAGAAAAATATTTCCATCTTAGAATTTTTTGTATGTGCAATATATGTTTCAATTACTCCACCACAATGAACAAATATGGGTCCTCAAAGGAGGTTGGGAATATATATTGGTTATGAATCTCCTTCTACAATTAAGTAGGTTAAACCATTAACTGGAAATTTATTTACTGCACGATTTTTTGATTATCACTTCAATGAAACAATATTCCTAACTTTAGGGGGAGAGAAAATACAAATGGTAAAAGAAATTATAAGGAATGAATCATCATTATCTCAATTAGATCCTCGTACAAGTCAATGTGAACAAGAAGTTCAAAGGATCATACATTTGTAAAACATCGCCAATCAACTGGCAAATTCATTTACTGACTTAAAGAGAATTACAAAATCTCACATACAAGCTAAAAATGCTCCTATACGAATTGATATCCCAATAGGGCAAACTGTTAGTGCAAAAGAAAATAATCCATGTCTGGAGCATGGAAGACTAGTTCCTTCCAAAAATAAAAATCCTCGTAAAAGGAAAGGAGAAAATACTTGAGGTGATTATATTATGGAGACAAGTTCCCAAGAAGAGGCCAAAGATATAACTAATCATAATCATAAAACCCCAGAAGGGATTCAGGTACCTAGAAATGATGATAACGAAGAGATCTCGATAAGTTATGTTACTTCGGAGAAAAGATGAAATCTGAAAAATATAGTTATTGACAATAATTCTGCATATAATGTTGCTATTGAAGTAGAGAAAGAAAATGATGATCCTAAGCCTAAATCTATTGAGGAATGTAGAAATAGAAAAGATTGGCCAAAATGGAAAGATGCAATTCAAGCATAATTGAATTCACCTTCTAAACATGAGGTATTTGTGCAAAAATGAAATGAAAAAAATGAAGTCGTAAGATATAAAGCACGACTTGTAGCACAAGGGTTTTCACAAAGGCCCAACATTGATTATGAAGAGACATATTCTCTTGTGGTGGATGCAATCACGTGTAGATATCTTATTAGTCTAACAGAACATGAAAAACTTGACATGTATCTAATGGATGTTATTACAGTCTATCTGTATGGTGTAATTGATAGTGAAATTTATATGAAAATCCCTAAAGGATTTAAAATCCCAGAAGGATATAAAGTTTCTCAAGAAAATTGCTCAATCATATTAAAGAGAAGTTTATATGGATTAAAACAATCTGGACGTATATGGTAAAATCATCTTAGTAAGTACTTGTTAAAATAATGTTACAAAAACAATCCAATTTGTCCATGTGTCTTTATAAAAAGGTTTGAATAAAATTTTGTTATCATTTCTGTTATGTTGATGATCTAAATGTTATTGGAACTCCTAAAGAGCTCCAAAATACAGTAAATTGTTTAAAGAAAGAATTTGAGATGAAAGTTCTTGGAAAAAAAAAGTTTTGTCTTGGCTTACAGGTCAAACATTTAAAAGATGGAATTCATGTTCATCAATCATCTTATATGGAAAAGATATTAAAGAAAATTTTGCATGGATAAAGCACACTAATTGAGTACTCCAATGGTTGTACGATCGTTAGACGTGAATAAAGATCAATTTCGTCCTTGCGAGAATGATAAAGAGTTTCTTGGTCTTAAAGTATCATATCTAAGTGTCATAGTGGCATTGATGTATCTTGCAAACAACGTAAGACCTGATATAGCTTTCACTGTAAACTTGTTAGCATGATTTAGTTCTTCTCCAATACGTAGACATTGGAATGAAATTAAACATGTATCTAGATATCTTAGAGGGACTATTGATATGAGTTATTTTATTCAAATGATTCAAAATCCCTATTAGACGGCTATGCTGATGCTGGATACTTATCAGATCCACATAAAAGTCTATCTCAAAAAGGATATTTATTTATATGTGAGGGTACTACCATGTCATGGCGTTCAAAAAAGCAAACATTACCTGACGCTTCTTCAAATCATGTAAAAATAATTGCAATACATGAGGCAAGTCGAGAGTATACTTGACTAAGGTTATTGACCTAACATATCCAAAAGATATGTAATTTGCCTTTATAGGAAATGATGTCAACTATCTTATAAGAAAATAATGCAGCATATATAGCTTAATTGAAGGATGGTTACATTAAAGGTGACAAAATAAAATATATTTCACCAAAATTATTCTTCACCCATGATCTTGAGAAAAGAGGTGATATAACTGTTCAACAAATTTTTTCTAGTGATAATTTAGCATATCCTTTTACTAAGGCATTACCAACTTCAACATTTGAAATGCTATTACATAATATTGGAATGTGTCAACTCAAAGATGTAATGCAATGTTGCCATTAGGGGGAGTCTAAAACAAGTTGTATTATTTTCCTTTAACCAAAGTTTTGTCCAATTGGGTTTTTCTGGTAAAGGTTTTTAACGAGACAGCTTGTAATAAAAGATTGTGTACTCTTTTTCCTTCATTAGGTTTTTATCCTATAAGGGTTTTCCTAATAAGGATTTAACAAGGGAAATTATCTACCTATAGACATCCAAGGGGGAGTGTTATGAATATCTTATTAAGTGGATGTCCATCAAGATCAAGATAAGTTTTGATGTACTTTAAATTCTAATAGTTATTAGAATTAGATATCTACTTCATTTATACTTCTTATGCCTATAAATAGAGATTTTGAAGAAGTATTGTAATCATTCCATTGATTAATAAAATACATTCTCTATTGGTTCTCATATTTTCTTTGTTCTTTATTCTCTCTCTCTCTCTTTATTTTATAACAATATAAAATTAACTCATGAGCAAGAAAAATACCAATTATTTGAATAATTTTTTATCTTTTAGCTTTTTGGATTTTAATAATTTTTAAATAATGTTTTATAATTTTTTAAAATTTTAAGAATTTTTATATCATATATCATGTTAGTGAAATAATGTAGATGGACCATCACTCGTACAAAAACTGCCAACTCTTCATCCATTAACATCCACATTAGTAAAGGTAACTGCCAATGTTGGTGAAAGATTTAATTGAATTGGAAGGTTGAAGTACATGCAAAATGTTTAAAGGAGCTATGTTTGGTTTGGTAGAACACCGAACATTAAAAAATCTGAGTGAGAAATAAAAAAATGATGAACGACGTTGAAGGATGGTGATGGAGAGGATTCCACTGCTGATCGCAATACCAAAAAAGTTCGGTTTAAGGATGGAAGTGTTGGCTCTTTGGCTAATATGGTGGTTGATTCGTCTCCGGTGAATGGCATGGAAAGACAAACTCCTAGGAGGATCGGTTTCTAACTCTCTTGATGATGCCGCTAAAATAGATTTAGAGTTTGAAGATGGTGATATTCGTAGATCCAACATTAATGGTATACCTGCCATCGATTTCTTGGATCGCATTAACAAAATCTTCATTAAAGGGATAAAAATCACTGTGGTGGTCAAGCTACTAGGGCGCAATTGTATCACCCCCAAACACGGCCCCCAAACGTTATGATCGAATCTAGTGATGTCACATCAAGGACAATTCCAAATCGATTTTACTAAGTTAAAATTTAAGGCCTAAAAGCCCAAAATCCTTGAAACTTGTTAAGTAATGATAAAAGCCCATGTTTTTAAGTAAAAGCCCATAAGTTAAAGTTATCTCGAAAATCATGTTTAAACTTAAGAAATTTATTTAAGTTTAATAATTACGTAAACAATTGAACAATGATAACAAAACACAAAATCTAAAGTCAAAACGGAGTACAACGCCTTATTACAACCCACGAAAGTGAAATGATTAAAATTATGTATTTTGAAACCAATAAGCCAAATTCCTAAGCATCTTGTAGTGTGGCCATCTCTGAACCCCCTCCCACATCGAGCCGTCTATTGTGGATTACCTGGAACATTTAATAAAAAGGGTGTGAGTTTCGAAACTCAATGTGTATGACCCTTGGCAAACAATTCAATATGCAATTATCACATTGGGCCTAAGCCCTATCAAAGTCGGTGGTCTTGGGCCTTAGCCCACAATGACCTCATATCACATCACATCATATCATATCACATGAAAACAAAGTTATGAAAAACCCTCCCCAAAAGTCCATCCACTACACTCCATTTCCCTTCCAACCCTACACTCCTGTGGGGATTTCTAAATCAACCCACCTATCTGCTACACTCCAAAGGTAGCTCCAACAGCGGCACTACTCAACGTTGCAGCAAAGCTACTAAGTATATAATGGGCTTAAAGCCACTGGTAGATCTACGGTCGTCAAGCGACTATGCGATCCTCAAATTCTTCCTTCGTACCATAATTTTCACCCATATGCATCCTAAACAGAATATCATATGAATGCAACATGCACATGAGTATGATCCATAAAACTCATTGTAATAGCCCAATTTAGGGGCTAGTCAAAATAGTGATCTCAAAATCACTAATTCGAGGTTAGAAAAAATTATTTTCATGTTATTTTATGTGTTATAACATGTTTTTAAGGATGCATGAAAATTTTGGTACCTTAATTTTAGCAATTTCTAGCTAAATTGTGAAAAAAGGACTAAATTGCATAAAGTGCAAAAGTTCTATTTTATTTTCTAGAGGTGCCAATTGACTAAAGGAATATCATTGGAGGTCCTTAAAGTGCAAATAGGCCATTGGAAGAGTGATGGCTGGCCATAGGGGACAAGATATTAAATGTTGGTCAAATTTGGTGGAAATTAGGTGGTAAAAAAATGAATAAAATAAGATGAATAAATATGTTATCCTCCTTTCACTATTCCTCCACCTTCATCCACTAAAATTTGAAGAGAAACAAGGGTTATGGAGCTCAAAAATTTCAGCAAACATTTCTCCACACAAGTAAGTCAATTTGATGGTTGTTTTTGATGATTTTTGTATTTTTGAAGCCCTCAAAGCTTAAGCTAACTAATGAGAGGGGTAGTTTGCAATTTGGTTGAAAGTCCAGCGACTTACCATGATAGATTTTATATTATTTGATGAGTTTTTATGGAAGAAAATGAATGATAGGATGATGATAAACAACTTTTGTGAAAGGTGTTGTTATGAAAACACCTAATTAGGGCTAAAATGCAAAAATTATAAATTATTCATTAGGCATGAAATAGTTGGAATTATGCATAGTTGTAAGAGGATTAAATGTTCAGCTAGGCTTGTTTAATAAAAAAATGTGATGAAAAATTATTTACGAGTCTAGAGGCAAAATCGTAATTTTGCCAAAGTGTAGGGGAAAAATAGTCATTTTTTTTCCTAAAGTGTAGATTATGGTGTATTATGATTTATAACTGATTAAATCAGTAAATTCCATTGTTCTAGATCAAATAAAACAAGTTTTGGACCTAGAACGTGTGAAAAGCGAAATGTGGGCAAAAAGTCCCTTTCGGCCCTTTCGACATCGAGGTAAGTTCATTTGCTAAATTATGAAATTCTAAGTGAGGCACTTGATATTTTGATGTTGTATTGATTTTTTAATTACCTTCATGTATACGTTAAATACGCCTTAACAGAATGTCAAGAAATGAGAGTCTTATTTTAATTTAACGCTAATGGGAAAGAAATTAGCATGAGATTATGACAATTAAGGTCCCGTGTAAGACCATATTGGAATATGGCCTCTGTGTAAGAATTTGTATAAGACCATGTCAGGGACATGTCATCGATATGTTAATACATGTAAGACCCTATTGGGGTATTATGTCAATATGACATTAAGTGTATGATACTCAAAAGTGTTATTTAACAATTTGAGTGATTCAATGAGTATGTCAAAAGAGAGAAAGTATGTGATGGTACCATGAGAAGCACAAGTGTGTGCTAGTATCAAATTGAGATGAATTCAGTAGAGGATGAACCCCTAGTGGGTTATGTATAATCAATGTACCTTAGTGCAAGAGATAGATTTATTGATGCATTGTGTGAATACGAACAAATATCGTAGAAAGTTAAGTAAGAATAATAGTGCGTGAGGATGTTCTCGGGTGAACATTAGATATAGAGAAATACATGGATAACTATCCATGAATGTATAACAATGGTGAGTTATGTGCGATATCACCTTATTGATGGTAGTGATGGGTTGAATGCGATATCATCAACAATATTGTAACGGTGGGTTGTGTGCGTTACCACCTGATAAATTGTTAATTGATGGGTTGTGTGCGATACCATCACTAATAAAAATCATTTGGTAGGCTAAGTGCGAAACCACCATAAGTATAAATAATTGGTGAGATATGTGTGTTACCATCCTATTTGAGATCGATAGTGGGCTAAGTGCGAGACCGCCGAGAGGTTAGTAGTATGAGCGACTTATTGAAAATGATTGATGTGTTGTTTTGTATGATCATGTGGCAATCAGTGCAGGAATGTAGGCTAATTAACACGAGCAATTGGCTTGTGGCATGGTTAGAAAGTGGTAAGAGATAGAATGAGTAAGCTTCAAAAATGGTTGAGTAAGTAACCATGAGTTTATGAGAAAAACTCATTATAATACCTCGTGGTTGTGTATATTCAATGAATATCAGTATTTTTCAGTTATATATATAGATGATCTTACTAAGCATTATTTCTTACTCCTTTTCTTTTTCCTATCTCTTATAGGTTATTTTAAACTAGCTCGAGTTGGAGGCCGCCGGAGATGTTTTCACACTATCAAATAGACGTTGGGTATGACGTTTCAAGTTTTTATGAGTCATGGCATGTATAGGGATTCTTTTAAAGTTGATTAAGTTCTAATTGATGTAGCCAAATTGTGTTGGCCTAAGAGAACTTATAGTTTGGTTGTGTATAGTCATAGATGATGGCTTAAGTTGTTTGTAATTGTACTAGGAATAGTTCTCCCTAGTGTATGGGATGAAGAATTTATCTCTTTTATGATTAAATGTCCTTTTTTTTTTTGAGAAATATGATTAAATGTCCTTAATTCAAGAGTTATATTGATGCAATGTGAAGTTATGTGATGATGTATGAATTTATGCAAATGAGAGTAGCAAAAGGCTTGGTAGATAGCCTGCTATTTGTCCACATGAGTAGACACACGGGAGTGTGTCTAGACTGTGTGGGAGGCACGATTAGCACATGGGCATGTGTCCAAGCCGTGTGGATAAGTCAGAATATCAAGGTTTGGCACACGGGCCAGTGCCACGGGCGTGTCAAGACCGTGTGGTTTAGCCAGTGTCGACTACGGGTGGAAGACATGGGCATGTCTTAGGGGCACACGGGCGTGTCCCTAGACCAACACGAGCGTGTGGCCCATGTTTTGATGAAAAGTTTCTTGAGTTCGTAAAAGTTGCGGATTAGTTCCAAAACCTCTCGGACGCATGTTTAAGGCCTCATAGGCTGAGATTGAGTAAGTGATAGGCTTAAATGAAATTTATAGCCCATTTCGAAGTGTTAAGTAAGATTAGGCATGGTAATGCCTTGTATCCAGTCTCGATGTCAGACTCAGGTATGAGGTGTTACACTCATACTCGTCACATATGGGTATTTTAGTCATTTCACAATCAAGGGTATTTTCGTAATTCTACCCTATAAGGGTATTTTCGTAATTCTACCCTACAGTGGTATTTAGGTAATTTTGCAAAATAGGGGTATTTTGGAAATTTTGTAAATCAGGGATATTTTGGTAATTTCGTAAATCAAGGGTATGCTGGAAAATTAGGGTTATTTTAGTAATTTTGTAAATCTAAGGATATTTTGGTAATTTCTCAAATCAAGGATATTCTGGTAATTTTATAAATTAGGGGTATTTGGTCCCTCTCGGGTTTTAGTTATGAACTTTGGCCCATTAACAAGTCCTTGTGGCTTAAGTGAACAGACATTATGCACCAGGTAGGATTCCAGAAAAGAGGAGGTAGGCCACTAGGACCACTTAAGTACCAAGTTCTCCCTAGATCCAATCCTGACATGCATATGCCCGTTGCCACACTCTAACCCAGCGACTTGTCCACGGACATGTTTAATTATTAGATTAAGTCTTATGCGGTTTAAGAGTTATTCAGAACTAGACGTAAAGTCCATTAAACCCTAGCATACTTTTTCTACGTCCTCATAAAGCCCATCAAGCCCATTTCACGTCCATATAGGCCCTTATGCCCAATCACATCCTTATGGACCATTAGGCCTAAATCTCATTCTTATGGCCTATTAGGCCCAAAACAATTCCAGATCATGTAACATGCATGACCAACTCAATTTATATAACCAAATCAATCGATTTCATCAAACTTAGCCTTAGGGCCCACCGAGCCCATTTAGCCACTTTTGACTTTTCGACTTTTCGGTATTGCCGATATCGTGTGTGTGTGTGTAGTTTTTGGACACACCTGGTTATTACGATGTGTTATTCTATCTTTGGTCTTGAACCTACAACCAACCAACCTTCAATCAACCACCCATACTTAATCAAAATATTTACCAAAAGTCAAAGCCTTACAGTAACCTTACCGTGTGCCACTAGGTTCTGATAGCCATTCCTTAGCTACTAACCATAAGTATCCCCTAGATCTGCACTCACACATACACCATCACAATTCGAGTGACTCATAATCCACACAAGTCACCCCTATAGATCATACATATTCAGCTATTCACTTAAACCATAATTAAGTTGAGTACACTTACACTTTGCTAACGATCCTTACCACGCTTGCGATCTCTGAACCCTATGCTTGTTATTACAGGGTTAAAGATAGGAATAGTTAGATAGCCCTTCAGGTTTTACTTAACATACTAAAGGAAAATTGACTAAGTACTTACCCAAGAAGCAATCGACCCAAGAAGTATTCGACTTTTGAGATTAGTATGCTGACATGGACTATTCGGCACCAATAAAGAGAAAAAGAGAAGAAGTGATCGGCTAGAACCAAATGTTAACAAGAAAGGGAATTTGAGAAGAGAGGGTATGGAGGATTCGGCTTCTGAGCACTTAGAGAGAAAAAGGTGTTTAGGCAGCTCTTAATAGAAGAATTTGGCTAGAGGGAAAAATGAAATTTTGACAAAGGAATGATGGTTTCTTTTTTCGATAAATGAAAGAATTCGATTGAGAGGGAGAAAAGAAAAGTAATGGAACCTTTCAAAAGAATTCGGCACCCCCTTTTATAGCCAAAAGCCAAAACTCCCTTCCCCTAGAGTCCCATTCGGCACCATCACATCCACACTCTTCATCTCCTAACTTTTCTCTCTGATAATCCCTCCATCTCATCTGAATTTTCCTCCTCTATCAGCTCACAAGACCAAGTCAAACACACCAACGAAAGCATTCAAATTCAACACAACTCTGGCCGTCCACTATGCAAAATAAACACTCCAAAATACCTTACCACTACTCAAACCTTGGACCTCTTCACACCACCTTGTAGCTCCCCAAGTGACTCTATCTTGCCACTGAACCACAGGCCCACTTGTGTCCTATTTCTTCTTCATTTACTTAAAAGGCCTACTAACTGGAGTCACTGTTCCCTAGGGCTAAAACCAAAATTTTTCCTATACCCTTACTTGATCTTAGGACATCTCCAGCACCACTAGACACTCCAAATTCATCATCCCTCAAAGCCCACATGCCAAATTTCATTTTCTCACTCACTTAAAATTTTTCTAAGATCTAAAGCCCAAAGCCTAATAGGCCCAATACTTCTAAGCCCAAATTTAGGGCGTTACAACAATATAGGATATGGGGCTCTGTATAATCGTACCACTAACCTCTAGAAGCTGACTTAACCTTTCCATCTAATGGATGTTGCAAACAGATATTTCCTTATTCGGTTCCAAAGCAGAGTCGATTATGGTACAGCGCTAACATACGGCCCTTGGATTGTATTTGGTCACTATCATACAGTTCAACCGTAGAAAGTGGATTTTGATCCGTCAAGACCATTCCCCTATGGCGTATTGGCCTGGATCTATTTTTCGGGTCTACTGGGATTCCTGCACCAGAGGAAGATCTTAGAGGAAATTGAAAGTTTGATTGGAGGAGTGTGCAAACTCGACATTAAAACAGACAATCAGGAAAGAGGTTAATTTGCTAGAATGGTTGTTTTCGTTAATTTAGAGAAACCCCTTACCTCCCAAGTGTTTGTCAATGGCTGTCTTCAACGCGTGGAATTCGAAGCTCTACCCAAGGTATGTTTCTCGTGTGGTAAATATAGCCACCTTAAAAAATTTTGTCCGCCTTCTTTGGTAGATCAGTGCAGTCATGGTAGTGAAGAAGATCCTAGAAGTCATTTGGCCTGCGTTTCAACTCCGGTGAAGATGGGGGATGATCTGCCGACCGTGGGTGAAGCCTTTGGCCCCTGGATGGTGATCGAGTGCAAATCTAGGAGAAAACAGAACATAATTTAGGGACAAAAATCAAAAAATTTGTATGGTAATTTGAAAGGTTCCAGATTTGAAACGCTAGCTTCCATGGCAACTGAATCCTTAAAGTCGAATTTAAAAGTGCATTCTAAGGACCCTGGAACAGCTTGGTTTATCCAAGGTGACTTCCTTATAAAGCTGAAAGGTAAATGTATTGAAATAAAATCTGGATCGGTGGCTGGGGTTGACTTAGAGAAAGGAATTTTTGGCTTGAATAGCAACTCTGGGATGGGTACAAATTCTGGGTATTTAATGAATAATAGCGAGGGCCAGGCACTGGAATTAAAAGCCCGGGTTGCGTCGCATGATGAGGTCCTAGTGCCCGTTGGTTCTGGGCCTTTTACGGTGTTGGGCCTTTAGCGAGGGTCCTGGTTTTTAGCCAGATTGCCTTGGGCCTCAGCAGAATACGAGCCAGACTACTTCCTCCACCAGTATAGGCTCAGAAGGTGCAGCGGGTCTTGGGTGTAATGACCTATCAGTCCTTATTTCTTTTTCTAACGACATTACTACTTCTTTGCATGTCAATCCTACTTTTGAAAAAAATCCTGAGGTTAATGTGGGTATTATTTCCAATGCTCTTGTCCCAAAAAAACATTTTGCTATTACTTTTCATGAGAAGCCGGTTATTAAATCTAATTCTAAAGTGTGCTCAAGCCCTCCTAATATTCCTAAAGGGCATGGTATTGAGAATAGGAAAGGAAATGGTCACAACGGGAAAGCTTTATTTAAATCTATTCGTGGACGTGGGGGAAAATTTAAATCTTCCAGTAGTTCACGCGTCTCCCTCCTAGAAGCTATGGGCTCTATCGCAGAGCTCATTAGTGTGCAAGCTGGGAATCCTTCAGAGAAACCAGATGTCACATCCGAGATTGTCTGAGTTTTTTATAGCCAGTACGAGGTCATTATTTTTATCATATTTATTTTTTTATGAATTTTACTATATAGAGTCTTCCGTGAATACAACTGAGAGCACAGACCTGGTTTGGTCAGTCTTTTAGAAACTAGGGTCAATGGTGAAAAAGCAGACTTGATTATTGTTAAGCTCGATTTTCATAATTCTTATCGTGTGGAAGCAGTCAATTTTTCTGGAGGCATTTGGATTGGCTGGAAGGATACGGTTAATGTGGAGTTGCTCCAAAGTCATCCTCAATTTGTATTAGCCAAAGTTACTAATATCTCCCTTCGTCAGCTTGTTCTTGTCTCCTTTGTTTATGACAGCCCCAAAGTCAGAAAATGAGACATTTATGGGAGGTTTTGTATAGTACCATTCCAGTGGACGGGTCCCCGTGAGTGGCAGTTGGTGACTTTAATGCCATCATTTCCCCTAGCAAGAAAAAAAGAGGGCGTGTTTTAGAGAAAAGATGCCCTTTCTTTGGCAATTTTATGAATTCTGTCTATCTTTAATATTCAGGTTTCCGAGGGTCACAGCTCACTTGGCAAAGAGAGGGGATTGTTGAATGCTTAGACAGAGCTATCTATAATATTTCTTGGTTCTCCAATTTTCTGAACTCAATGGTGACCCATTTACCTCGGCTTAAATCTAACCACAAGCCTCTTAAATTGTCTCTTTAATCTGAGGTTCATACTTCAAAAGGGCGTCCGTTTAGATTTTTAGCCGGTTGGACTGAGCATCCTTCCTTTTCTGATTTTGTTAAAGAAAATTGGGGGATGTCTGGAAGCATGTCTTCCCTGCATTCTAAGTTCACTGATCGTTTCAAGATTTGGAACAAAGAGGTTTATGGTCATATTCTTACTTGTAAAAATCTTTTGTCTCGTAAACTAGAATATACCGAGATTGAATGTGATAGATCTAACTCGAAGTTTCTTGAACAAGTCGAGATGGAAGTGAGAGAGGAATTGGAGAATGTGCTCTATCATGAAAAACTCCTTTGGCGTCAAAAAAGACTTTGTGATTGGTTGGTTTTGAGGGGCCGGAACACTAAATTCTTCCACTCTCGCATGTTGAGAAAACATAAGGAGAATAGAATTACTGCCTTGAAGAATAGCTTGGGTGAGTGGATTATGGATAATGATCAGTTAAAGCTCGAAGTAGTTAATTTTTACTTTAATCTGTATGGAGAGCATCCTGGGGCTAGGAGGGATTTCCCATATGTTGCTTTCCCCTGTCTTAAAGACGAAGACTTTAAAATTCTCAACAGACAGGTGTCAGATGAGGAAATTAAAGCAGCTCTTTTTTATATGGCACCCTTGAAGGCTCCAAGTAATGATGATTTTCATGCCTTGTTTTATCAGAGCCAGTGGGATCATGTTGGTGCTTTGTTCTGCACTTGGGTTAAGGAGGTCTTTAAAGGGAAAAGCATTGATCCGGAACTAAACAATGCTCTTATTGTACTTATCTCTAAAAATCTTAATCCTGAGGAATTCTCTTAGTTTCGGCCTATCAGCTTATGTTCTGTTCTCTATAAACTTGTCATGAAGATTATTGCTAATCATTTTAAAGTGGTCTTTCCGAGGCTTCTAACTCCTGAGAAAGTTGGTTTTGTCGCAGGGCAGAATATCACTGGTAACATCATCTTTGCTCATGAAGTTATTCACTAAATGAGAGGTAAGCAAAAAAATAGGAAGTGGATGGCTATCAAAATTGATCTGAAGAATGCCTTTGACCGAGTTCGGTGGGATTTCATTGATGATTCACTCCAAGCTGCAGGTATTCTTGTTTTTTTACGCAATGTTATTATGTCTGCGATTTCTAGTTCTACTATGCAGGTCTTGTGGAATGGCGTCCTAACACATAAATTTAGACCAGCTAGGGGTGTTTGTCAGGGATGTCCTTTATCTCCTTATCTATTTATTCTGTACATGGAGTGGTGAGGACATAGTATCCGTAACGCTATTGATACTAGTAATTAGACTCCTATCAATTTGTCCCATGGTGGCCCTCCGTTATCTCATCTTTTCTTTGTTGATGACTTGATTCTCTTTGGACATGCTGATAAAAATCAAGCTAAAGTCATTAAAAATATTGTAAATAAGTTTTACGATTATTCGGGCCATCGGATTAATTCGCGGATGACTAATATTTTTTTCTCGAAAGGTGTGGATGATATATTGGGGGAGCGTATAAATGATTCTTTTTTCTCGAAAGGTTATGGAATAGACCGTTGATTAATTCGTTTTGCACCGAGGTAAGTTTATGTGTAAATGATGCATTTTATATACACATGTTGTTACTAATTAGTGTGTTGCATGATTGAGAACATGTCTGATTTAAGTGGATTGAATTTGGTAGTTATTGAATAATTTTCTTATGAATGACAAAATAGATATGTAAAAGTGAAATAACATCCATAGTAATAAATAGTGGGTTGAGTGCGATACCACTATAACACTCTTGGCGGTGAGCTAAGTACGATACGACCTTATTTTTTAATTACGATGGGCTATGTGCGATACCATCGTCTATTTATCATTTAGTGGGCTATGTGCGATACCAACATAACTATCCTTTTAGTGGGCTATGTGCGATACCACCCTATTAAAGTTTGATGGTGGGCTAAGTGCGAAACCACCGAGTAATTGGTATTATGAATGGTTTATTGAGAAATTATGAGGTGTTGTATCATGTGACTTTGTGGTGTTAAGTGCAGCGATGCATGTTAATGAATTTGAGCATTAAGCTTGTGGTAAGGTTAGAATGTGGTAAGGGAGGAAATGAGTAAGCATGATTATGAATGTGGATTGTTCTTGCTTAGTATGTAATGTTATTTATTGTTTAGCACATACTATAATGTTTTTTGTTTACATGTAAACTTAATAAGCTTAAAGCTTACTCCCCTTTCTTTTCCCTTGCTTTATAGTGTTAAAGAGCTGGGTTAGGATACGAAGATAATTGGAAGATTCGCCCACACTATCAGCTCATCTCGGTATATCTAGACTTAGTGTTTTTGAGTATGGCATGTATAGGGGCTAGACTAGGTGAATTGTTTTGTTATTTTGGCCAAGTGTGTATTGGCTCCTTTATGGATGAACCTTTTTGTATACCGCCATAGTTGATGGCTCGTTATGATTAATTTATGAAATATGAGGTTATTCAAGAAAGTGTTTATTGCATGAATTGATTTTCTTGATGATTTGTTGTATAGGATCTTGTTATGTAGGATAGGGTGACAAAAGAGCTTGGAAAATAGCCTTGTTCCTATCCACACGGGTAGGCACACGAGCGTGTTTCTAAGCCGTGTGTGACACACGGTCAGTCCCATGGGTGTGTGACAAAGCCGTGTGTCCCCTGCATGTTAGTTTTTCCAAGTCAGTAAGCTTTGTAGTAAGCACACAGGCAGAGACACAGCCGTGTGTCTCAATCGTATGGAAGGCACGGCCACGGATATGGGCGTGTGCCTAGGCCATGCGAATTCTGCACCTTGAATTTGGATTTAAATTGCCATACGGTTGAAGCACATGGGCGTGCAACAAGCCGTGTGGATTAAGTCAGAGGCGACCACGGGCTAGCCATATAGGCGTGTGTTACAAGTCATTGTCGACCACGGGTGTCGAACACGGGCGTGTGAGATGGCACATGGGCGTGTCATTCCCTCCACACGGGCGTGTGGCCCCTGTTCAAGTAAAATTTTCCTAAGTGCGTAAAAATTTTCGATTAATTCCCAAAACCTTCTGGAAGCCTGTTTAAAGCCTCGTAGACCCATTATAAATATAATAAAGGTGTGTATGGAAAATTTTTAGTTTGGAATGGAATTTGATAGTCCAAAGTTGTATGACCATGTGAATTAAGTTTGGTAACGCCTTGTATCCGGTTTCGGCGTAGGATACGGGTAAGGGGTGTTACATTTTTCTCCTCTGGATGGGATCGATTGGCCATGTCCCTTTGGGATTACTGTGTGGCGAATCTGGAAAAACTGGAACCTATTCATTTTTCAAGGCATCACTTGGAGAGTTGATGAGATTATCAAAATCTCATACAGTTGGGCAAAACAGTATTCCTCCACTTCAAGGAACACATGTAACACCCTAAACCCGGCCCATGCGTTACAACCAGATCTGACATGTCACATGAGGAAAACGTATAAAGTCCTTGTGATTTGTACTAAAATAAGTGTTATTTGGTTATGGTTAAGAAAACAAGTTTGGATGTAAATATTTGATAAAATACGACTATTTTTGAGAGGTTGATTGATGAATCAAAAATCAAGGTAGTGAACGTTAAAACCGTGACTTTTGAAAATGTCGTTGGTAATTTGAAAAAGAATTCGAGTTAAAATATTTGTACATATTTATAAAAAACCTTTTGTTAATCAATTTTGGAAACCGTTATTTATGATTTTTAGAAAATTCCCATTTAAAATAAATCAAGCAAGATAATAAGTACGTCAAACATAAAGCAAAAATAAAATATTCCAGAGGCCTTATTACAACTTAAAAACCCAAAATAGTAAAAGTAATAAAGTAAACGTAAATAGAAATCTAAAGTTCAAAAACACCATTTCTGAAGTATGGCCTCCACCGAGTCATCTATGGCCCAAGTCCACATCACTGAGCATTACCTGCAAGGGTTAAGGAAAAGGGGTGAGTTACTAGAACTCAGTGCATAATCCCCTTACCGTCATCCACTGGGTTTGAACCCGTAAAGCAACATCTTGGGCCTGAGCCCATATAGCATAATCTTGGGCCAAAGCCCATTTACATAACAGTATATATATATGTGCAATGTATGCAACCCAACCCATCCATCCATCACACCCCTGACCAGCCAATCACACCTATGGGGATCAAGTCAACCCACCATGTCGCTCACACCAATTCGCAAGCAAGTTGCCATTTATAATATTTTTGTTGTGGCCAAGACACTGAAATCATAATTAAGCATATTAGTGAACAATTTGTGGCAATGTCACCAAGCTACACTACTGTTCATACATTTTTCCCAACCCATGCGATATGTAACATGCAACATACGTAATAAAGCATGATATCCACATATATGTACAACAATCATTAATCCAATAATTTATTACAGTAAATCAGCCAATTATAGAACTTTGTAATTCAACCCACTAAAGCATTCTAGCAATTCGGCCCATAGGGGCATTTTGGTAAATCGACCCATAGGGGCACTTTCGTAATTCGGCCCATAGGGACATTTTCGTAATTCGGCCCATAGGGGTATTTTCGTAATTTTAATAATTTTAATACTGATTTTGAAAAATCTATAGAAATAATGTAATTTAGGCAAACTTCTCGATTTGTGCCATATTACGATTTTTAGCCATATAAATAATAACGATCTATTTTCCAACATGATATCTAATCATGAATCTACAGGATTTTAGTGTGATATTACACACCTGATTGCGGTAAGGATTAATCCTTCATGATCGCTTCTTGATCATCGGCACCTAAATCACCATTACACTCGATTAATCCAACAAACGAGATTTTATTAATCTAAATCTAAATCAAACGATCTATTGAAACGCTTACCCTTAGTATCGTGAACGACCACGATTTGTCTATTTTCTCCAAATGACGGTCCACAACCCGGTGGAAAATCCCGAACCACTGGTACCGCCCTTCGTTTGAACTTAGGAGTAGGAATTGCAAAACCACTCTGTTTGTTTCCTACTATCGCTTTTCGTTTCAAATCGTTACCACTTGCCTCCGTTGAAAACATCTCGGTTAGAAAGTACTATGATGAGAGAATGCATTGTTTGGAATAGGATTCGGCTTACCACTTCTTCCGAAGAAACAACGAGTGGATGAAACGGGAGATTTAATCCCTATAATAACCGTTTAGTCAAATCCATCGATTCGTTTTAGCGGAATCACCACACAATGAAATATATCGAAACAAACTATGAAGAAACACCTTACCTTAATCGATGATAAACTCAACTCCAATCAATTCGATTTATGACTAAGGGTGAGTCAACAAAAACAAAATGAAAGTTTTGGCCAACCCCTCAATAACACCGATTCGGTCAAGGAAGAGAGAGTGCCCAACACCCAAGAGAAAAAGAAAAGAAAAAGGGATATAGTGTTATGTGGTTCGGCTATTGGAGAAAAAGAACAAGGATGATTCGGCCTCTATATAAAATCGATTAAAGAAAACAAGAGAAAGATTGGAGAAATAGTGAGGAAGGAAAAGAAGAGATGGATAAGAGAAGTGTCAAAGTTTCGGCTAATACCATGAAGGAGATGAACAAAAAGAGGGACTTTTTTTTCAGTAACCAAGGGAAAAGATTGGAAGGTAAGCACAAAAATGTTAAAAGAATAAAGATAGCTATGGAAAAGATGAAAAGAAGAAAGAAAAAATTGCTCCCAAATGGTCTCGATTTTAGGCAAGGAAAAAGAGGTACCAAGTGAGCAAAGAAAAGATCTTCAAATGATACCAAAAACTCTTCAAAATGCCTAACAAAATTTGACACACCCACTCTTTACCAAAACCGATTTCATCTTCCACAAAAAAAAATGAGAATTGACCAAAAATTCTTTCTCATGGCAACTCCTAATATTCAGCCAACATGTTCCCTCCCTTGCCTTTTTCTTTTATTTCTTTCCTTTATTTTTTCTTGTTTTCCTCCTTACCTTATTTTCTTAGCCATCTTTCCATCAATAAAAAGTCTCCCTTTCCATATTTGATTCCATGGCCGACACTTGGAAGAGAGGTACAAAAAATTAATCAAAATTTTTGCAGTAGGTGGGATTTGAACCCCTTCCCTCCATGCTCTCCACTTGACGCCACAACCTCCTTGCCATATGCTCATTTATGCTAGCAAAATACACACTTATTTCCTTAAGCATTGATGCCACTTACTATCTCTCCTTAAAGTGCATAAACACAAAAATTTTGCTTTGGCCCAATTCGACCCCAAGCCTTCTTAGGACCCCTAAACATGTACAATTAACATTCTTAACTAGTCTAACGCATGATGTAATGTAAATTATAAATTCCCAAATTTTAGGATGTTACAATTCTACCCCCTTTAAAGAAAATTTCATCCTTGAAATTTACCTGATTAAAAGAGATGAGGATACTGTTGTCGAATCGTGTCTTTTGGCTCTCATGTAGCTTCCTCTGACCCGTGATTACGCCATAATACTTTGACTAACGGAACTGACTTCCTTCTTAGTGCCTTAATATCGCGATCTAAAATCTATATTGGCTCCTCATCAAAAGACAAGTCAGGTCTTATCTCAACTTCCTCCACTGGTACGATATGAGATGGATCCGAGCGATAACGCCTTAACATCGAGACATGAAATACACTACGTATTTGACTTAACTCTGGAGGTAACTCCAGCTGATAACCCACTGGCCCAACACACTTCAGTACACGGTATGGTCCGATAATCCTAGGGCTTAACTTGCCCTTCCGCCCAAATCTTAAGATCATTTTCCAAGGTGAGACCTTCAAAAAGACCTGATCTCCCACCGCAAACTCTATATCCTTACGCTTCAGATCTGCATATAATTTATGTCTATCCGAAGCTTCTTTTAACCGTGCCCGAATTACCTTAACTTTTCCCTCCGTCTTCGAGATCAGCTCAGGACCCAACAACTGTCGCTCTCCCAGCTCAGTCCAACAAGTAGGATTACGACACCTACGACCATACAATGCCTCGTAGGGTGCCATCTGGATGCTGGATTGATAACTGTTGTTGTATGCAAACTCTGGCAATGGTAGAAAATCTTCCCAACTACCTCTGAAGTCAATCACACAGCCTCTTAGAATGTCTTCAAGAATTTGAATTACTCTCTCCGACTGACCATCAGTCTGCAGATGAGATGCCGTGCTGAAATTTAGTCTTGTACCCAAAGCTTCATGCCGAGCCTTCCAGAACCGTGATGTGAACCTAGGATCCCTATCTGATATGATAGACATCAGTACCCTATACAACCTCGTGATCTCTGCTACATACAACTTGGCCAACTTCTACAACGAATAATCATTACGAACAGGTAAGAAATGAGCAGTCTTCGTTAATCGATCTACTATCACCCATACAAAATCTTTCTTAGTAGGCGTTAAGGGTAACCCACTAACAAAGTCCATCGTTATCCTTTCCTATTTCCATAATGGAATTTTCACCGGTTGCAGCAACCCTGACGACAATTGATGTTCCTCCTTCACCTACTGACATGTCAAGCACTTGCTCACAAAGTCAGTAACCTCCCGTTTCAACCTTGGCCACCAATACTGCTCACGGAGGTCTCGGTACATCTTATTTCCTTTGAGGTGCATAGCATATGGGCTACTATGCGCCTCACGCAGAATCATTTGTCTCAATTCCAAATCCCTTGGCATACAAATTCTTTCGTGTAAACATAATACTCCACCATTTAATTCAAAATCCCCTATCTTACCACTTTCCACTTGCTGAAGTCGAGAACCCAACACTTCATCTAATAACTACTTTTCCTTAATCTGACTTATCCACACAGGCTTCACCTGAAGTTAGGCTAATAAGCTATCATCTTCATAAAGACTGAGATGAGTGAACATCGCTCTCAAATCTGATATCACCTTACGACTCCACGCATCTGCCACTACATTAGCTTTTCCTGGATGATACTCGATTGAGAAGTCATAATCTTTCAACAATTCTATCCACCTTCGCTGTCTTAAGTTCAACTCCTTCTAGGTAAGGAGGTACTTCAGACTCTTATGACCCGTATAAATAATTGACTTCTCCCCGTGCAGATAGTGTCTCCAAATCTTCAGAGCAAACACCACTGCAGCTAACTTCAAATCATGAGTAGGATAGTTAATCTCATACGGATTGACGAGATACATAAGCCACTACTTTTCCCCCTTGCATCAACACACATCCTAAGCCCGTGTGTGACGCATCACAATAAACATTAAACTCCTTCCTAGCATCAGGTTGAATCAATACTGGCACTTCTGTTAGAATCTTCTTCAATTTCTCAAAGCTCTCTTGCTGCTTATCTGACCACACGAATGGTACTCCCTTACGCAAAAACTTAGTTAGGGGTGAAGCAATCAACGAAAACCCCTCAATGAATTGCCTGTAATACCTAGCCAAACCTAGAAAACTCCAAATTTCTGCCACTGACTTCGGTGGTTTCCAATCCAATACAGCCTCGACCTTCCGGGGATCAACTCTAATTCCTTCGGCAGACACAACATATCCTAAAAAGGTCACTTCCCTCAGCCAAAATTCACACTTACTAAATTTGGCATATAGTTGCTTCTCCCTTAAAATCTGCAATACTACCCGTAAATACGAATCATGCTCCTTTTCAGTCTTTAAGTACACCAAGATGTCATCTATGAACACCACCAAAAACCGATCTAGATAGGGTTGGAAGACTCAGTTCATCATGTTCATAAATGCAACTGGTGCATTAGTCAATCCAAACGGCATCACTAAGAACTCGTAATGCCCATATCGGGTTCAAAATGCAGTCTTGTGAATATCCGCCTCCTTGACTTTTAACTGGTGATACCCCGATCTCAAATCTATTTTCAAGAAAACTGAAGCTCCTCGCAATTGATCGAACAGATCGTCGATCCTAGGTAACGGATACTTATTCTTGATCGTCAACTTATTCAACTGTCTATAATCGATGTACATACGCATCGATCTGTCCTTTTTCTTAACGAACAAGACTGGTGCTTCCCACTGTGATACACTTGGTCGAATAAATTTGCGATCCAACAACTCCTGAATTTGAGCTTTAAGTCTGCTAGCTCTTTCGGCGCCATTCTATAAAAAATAATAAACATTGGAGCCGTTCCTAGCAACAGCTCAATACCAAACTCCACCTCCCGATCTGGAGGTAATCTTGGAAGCTCATCGGGAAAGACGTCTGAAAACTCTTTCACTATTCTAACACTCTCAACCAACAACTCTTTGGCATCCAAAGCACTGATAAAGGCTAAGAATGCTCCACACCCCTTTCGCACCAACTTTTCTACCTTTAAAGCAGATACTACATTAGACAAATAGTTTCTTCTTTCACCTATCATCTTCACTTCCTTATCCTCTAAAGTTCTTAGTACCATCTGCTTTGTAGCACAGTCTAAATTTGCACAATGCTTAACCAGCCAATCCATGCCTAAAATAGGATCGAACTCATCGAATGGCAGTTCCATCAAATCCGCCAAAAATACTTCCCCTTGAACTTCTAAGGGCACAGCCTTAAACAACTTATTTACTACCACCGACTGTCCTAAAAGGCTAATCACAGTTGTTTCTTTAGTAGTAATCTCAGATTTAATGTTCAAAGTTCCAGACACAGCACAAGCAACAGACGAATGGGTGGATCCAATATCTATCAAAGCAGTAATAGGTACATCAGCTATGAAAAACGTACCAGTTATGACATCAGGTGCATCACCATCCTCTCGACATCTAACCGCATAGACCAACCTTGGCTGCCTTGCCTCTGCATTACCCCTATTACCGGTACCTCTACCCAGTGCACCCTGACCTCGTCCTACACCATTACCACCTCAACCTGGCCCATGGCCTCTCTGCGACTGCTGAATGCCTCCAACTGGCTGTGCAAATCTGTTACGAACTACCTGAGCCTGAGCAGGCTCTCAAGGGCAATCCTTAAATCGATATTCCTTGGAACCACATATGAAACAACCACCAGTTCTCTTCCAGCATTCTCCCGAGTGAAGTTTCCCATAATCAGCACAAGGCTGTAATTGATTAGTAGTAGCTTGAACTCTTACTCGAGCTGGCTCCTCATTCCTGGGCCTTTTCTGAAACCCTCTAGCAAGACCTGAGTACCCAGAGTCTCTCTTGTTTTTGCCCCTATCCATGTCTCGATTTTTTCGCTACGAATGTTTAACCTCCTCTGCTATCTTAGCTTTTTCCACAAGTGTGGCAAAATTCCTCTCCTTCTGTGGGGCTATCAGTACCCGCAACTCGTCACGCAACCATCCTTAAAATGCACACAGCATTCATAATCAGTCAGCACTATTCCCTGAGCATACCGACTAAGACGCAGCCTCATATGCTGCCACAAATTTACCTTCTTAGACCAGATTTAAGAACTCTTTCCTTTGGGCATCCACATAGCTAGCCTCAACATATTTTCCTTGGAATGCAGTCTTGAAGAATTCTCAAGTAATACAATTAGCTTGAGTGCCTTCCCTAACAGTGAGCCACCACTGATAAGCCTTGTCTCTCAGCAACGACACAACCCCCTTCAGTTTTTGCTCGGCGGTGCAATCCAGATCATCCATAATCCGCTCTACTGCCTCAAGCCAGTACTCCACTAAATTAAGGGCTACACCTGAAATACCTCTAAATACTTCGATCCCATTCGATCTAAGTTGCTCAGATACCGACCCACAAACTGTCGACCCAGTTCTCTCATTCGATCGTGTGACCGAGCTTCAGTCACTAGTGACGTAGGTGCGTCCATTTCTAGCATATGTCCCGATGCCTCCGATACAACTCTAGCACCTTGGCCTCTACCACGGCCACGTCTACCGCGTCCACATCCTCTAGCGCTCATATTTATTAAATCGATTTAATCTGATTACAAGTCTTATGAATTAGTATACTATTCAATGTTTATTAAACAATGTTTTATGAAGTATAGGAAGTAAAGTCGTTTTTGCAAAACGTATCCTAAAGTCTCAATCTCTATAGTTTCAGCTCCTAAAGCTAAAAGTTTTAGATTATTTCTATTTTGTGGAATTTTCTTACCACAGTAAAACACAATAATCATAAAATGAAAACAAATACTTACTGACTTGGTGCCGGATGCCCGTGGTGCCATACTTCCTTTAGAACATGTATTTGTAAATTAAAATTTTAAACAGCTTTGGAAAACGCTTTTGAACCCAAACCACAGTCGAGTTTTGCAACCAGGCTCTAATACCATAAAACGTAACACCCCAAACCCGGCCCATATGTTACGATCGGATCTGACATGTCACATGAGGAAAATGTATAAAGTCCTTGTGATTTGTACTAAAATAAGTGTTATTTGGTTATGGTTAAGAAAACAAGTTTGGATGTAAATATTTGATAAAATATAACTATTTTTGAGAGGTTGATTGATGAATCAAAAATCGAGGTAGTGAATGTTAAAACCGTGACTTTTGAAAATGTCGTTGGTAATTTGAAAGAGAATTCGAGTTAAAATATTTGTACATATTTATAAAAAAAACCTTTTGTTAATCAATTTTGGAAACCGTTATTTATGATTTTTAGAAAATTCTCATTTAAAATAAATCAAGCAAGATAATAAGTACATCAAACATAAAGCAAAAATAAAATATTCCAGAGGCCTTATTACAACTTAAAAACCTAAAATAGTAAAAGTAATAAAGTAAACGTAAATGGAAATCTAAAGTTCAAAAACACCATTTCTGAAGTATGGCCTCCACCGAGTCATCCATGGCCCAAGTCCACATCACTGAGCATTACCTGCAAGGGTTAAAGAAAAAGGATGAGTTACTACAGCTCAGTGCATAATCCCCTTACTGTCATCCACTGGGTCTAAACCCGTAAAGCAACATCTTGGGCCTGAGCCCATATAGCATAATCTTGGGCCGAAGCCCATTTACATAACAATATATATATATGTGCAATGTATGCAACCCAACCCATCCATCCATCACACCCCCGACCCGCCAATCACACCTGTGAGGATCAAGTCAACCCACCCTGCCGCTCACACCAATTCGCAGGCAAGTTGCCATTTATAATATTTTTGTTGTGGCCAAGCCACCGAAATCATAATTAAGCATATTAGTGAACAATTTGTGGCAATGCCACCAGGCTACACTGCTTTTCATACATTTTTCACAACCCATGAGATATGTAACATGCAACATACATAATAAAGCATGATATCCACATATATGTACAACAATCATTAATCCAATAATTTATTACGGTAAATTGGCCAATTATAGAACTTTGTAATTCGGCCCACTAAAGCATTCTAGCAATTCGGCCCATAGGGGCATTTTGGTAAATTGGCCCATAGGGGCATTTTTGCAATTCGACCCATAGGGGTATTTTTGTAATTTTAACAATTTCAATATCGATTTTGACAAATCTATAGAAATAATGTAATTTAGGCAAACTTCTCGATTTGTGCCATATTACGATTTTTAGCCATATAAATAATAACGATCTATTTTCTAATGTGATATCTAATCATGAATCTACGGGATTTCAGTGTGATATTACACACCTGATTACGGTAAGGATTAATCTTTCTTGATTATCGGCACCTAAATCACCATTACACTCGATTAATCCAACAAACGAGATTTTATTAATCTAAATCTAAATCAAATGATCTATTGAAACGCTTACCCTTAGTATCGTGAACGACGACGATTTGTCTATTTTCTTCAGATGACGGCCCACAACCCGGTAGAAAATCCCGAACCACCGATGCCGCCCTTCGTTTGAACTTAGGAGTAGGAATTACAAATCCACTCCTTTTGTTTCCTACTATCGTTTTTCCTTTCAAATCGTTACCACTTGCCTCCATTGAAAAGATCTCGGTTAGAAAGTACTATGATGAGAGAATGTATTGTTTTGGAATAGGATTTGGCTTACCAGTTCTTTCGAAGAAACAACGAGTGGATGAAACGAGCTATTTAATCCTATAATAACCGTTTAGTCAAATCCATCGATTCGTTTTAGCGGAATCACCACACAATGAAATATATCGAAATAAACTATGAAGAAACACCTTAACTTAATCGATGATAAACTCAACTTCAATCAATTTGATTTATGACTAAGAGTGAGTCAACAAAAAAAAAATGAAAGTTTCGACCAACCCCTCAATAACACCGATTCGGTCAAGGAAGAGAGAGTGCCCAACACCCAAGAGAAAAAGAAAAGAAAAAAGGGATATAGTGCTATGTGGTTCGGCTATTAGAGAAAAAGAGAAAGGATGATTCGGCCTCTATATAAAATTGATTAAAGAAAATGAGAGAAAGGTTGGAGAAATAGTGAGGAAGGAAAAGAAGAGATGGACAAGAGAAGTGTCAAAGTTTTGGCTAATACCATGAAGGAGATGAACAAAAAAAAGGACTTGTTTTTCGATAACCAAGGGAAAAGATTGGAAGGTAAGTACCAAAATGTTAAAAGAATAAAGATAGCTATGGCAAAGATGAAAAGAAGAAAGAAAAAATTGCTCCCAAATGGTCTCGGTTTTAGGCAAAGAAAAAGAGGTACCAAGTGAGCAAAGAAAAGATCTTCAAATCATACCAAAAACTCTTCAAAATGCCTAACAAAATTCAGCACACCCACTCTTTACCAAAACCGATTTCACCTTCCACCAAAAAAAATGAGAATTGACCAAAAATTCTTTCTCATGGCAACTCTTAATATTCACCAACATGTTCCCTCCCTTGCCTTTTTCTTTTATTTCTTTCCTTCATTTTTCCTTGTTTTCCTCCTTACCTTATTTTCTTAGTCATCTTTCCATCAATAAAAAGTCTCCCTTTCCATATTTGATGCCATGGCCGACACTTGGAAGAGAGGTACAAAAAATTAATCAAAATTTTTGCACTAGGTGGGATTTGAACACCTTCCCTCCATGCTCTCCACTTGACGCCACAACCTCCTTGCCATATGCGCATTTATGCTAGCAAAATACAGACTTATTTCCTTAAGCATTGATGCCACTTACTATCTCTCCTTAAAGTGCATAAACACAAAAACTTTGCTAAGGCCCAATTCGACCCCAAGCCTTCTTAGGACCCCTAAACATGCACAATTAACATTCTTAACTAGTCTAACGCATGATGTAATGTAAATTATAAATTCCCAAATTTCAGGATGTTATAACTCATCTCTTAATGCTCGAAGTCATCTCCACAATTGGCCTTTACCTAATAGTTGGGTGTGTTTGAACACTGATGGCTCGGTGAGGATTGATGATGGTTTAGCTGCGGACGGTGGATGTATGAGAGACCATAATGGGGAGTGGATCATTGGGTTCGCTAAATATTTGGGCAATTGCACTGTTTTGGAGGCTGAGCTTTGGGGGATTCTTGATGGGATGAACCTTATTCTGTATAGACATTTTGGGAAAATTTTAATTCAAACCGATAGTACTGATGCTATTAATGCTATCTTGGAGGATTCTTCGGGGAGTTTTAACTCTACCCTAGTTAGGAAAACCCATCTTATCTTGAGGAAAATGGAGCAATGGAAAATTCAATATGTCCCTGGAGAAAAAAACTTCATCGCCGACTATCTGGCTAAGTCCGTTCGTACTAGGAGTCTAGGCTTAAGATTGTTTGAAGATCCTCCTTTGAGGGTTTGAGTCCTTACTTGTATTTTTTTCACCAAAAAAAAATGTTTAAAGGAGCTTAATTTATTTTTTAAATACTACCATTAAGTCATTCCTTTTACATTAAAAGATTATAAGTAATGGTAATTAATCTTATTTAATAAATTTTAATAAAATTGAAATAAATATAAGTTTAAAGTATTGAATTTTACTTCAAGTCAAATATAATTTAATTATAAATTACTTTAATATAATTTTAAAGTAATTAAAATTTTCATTATTTATAATAAAATGGAAGAAAACGAATAAAATAAATAGAAAATACATGATAAATGGAAACAATGATATTTAAAATTACTAAGTAAATAGATTTGAAGGGATTCTATGTGATTTTTTTAAGAGGACAAGTGAATATTTTTTAACCATAAAGGGTATATATTTTACACCAAACCTAATAATGTAAGTCTCTTTTATCCTTGTAAAATTCTACTTTCAACTTATAACATTAGTAAATTATGATAATCATTTTATACATTTTCTAATTTATCCTAAACCTCCCATGTACTCGGACAACATTAAGTGCCTAGGTCCAATCAAGTTATAATTTCTATAGTCTAAAATATTTAAATTTTTATTTTTAATAATATTTTTTAATTTTCATTAATACATTTATGGATGGAATTTTCAACCCTTTTTCTAATCCATTTATATAATTCATTAATCAAAATCTGTTGTTAGATGTAAATACAAAAAAAAAAATACATAATAAAATGTGATTAATAAGATTAGAAGCGAGCAAAAATTCATTCGAAAAAATCAATTAAACTTTCAATATTTTGGGCCCCTTAAAAATTGGAATTCAATATTTTGGACCCCTTTCTGCTTTGGACCTTGGGCGGCCGTTCCTCCAGACAATCCTTAGGGTCGGGCCTAAGTGCTTGGGAAGAAGAAGGATCATTTGGCGCTTCGTGTGTTGGGTATATATAGGGGGAAGTCCCCTTATTTGGTAGCGTCATGTCACAAACAATACTAACGATAGGTTGTTCATGTGGTAAGCTAGGTGGCAGGTCTGTTATATGTTTGTTGTCGTCAAACATAATACTATATGGTCCTTCTTTGACATTCTCATTATTGAGGTTGTATAAGGTTGTTATATCTTGGTAGTCCATTAGTGATTCCACTTGAAGGACAAGCAAGTGGCCACTTAATTAACTCGGATAAAGTTCACAAATAGATAATTGTATACAATTCAATAAAGGATAGCCTCGAAGTGTTTTTGGCAGGTGACCGTTCGCAGAAAAGATATTTGGGAAATAGTCATCCATGAGGACCTTCTTCGGGCACTTGTTTTCTTGCCGAGTATCCTTATAAGAGAGGGGTATAACAATCTCTAACTAATTATATTCACTTAAGAAGGTGTAATATGCTCTTAAGTTCACTTCAACACATAATTTCTAAAATCTACAAAATCATCAATGCAAGCTAATAAATTACTTTACATTTAAATCAAAGTAAAATTATAATATGTGCTATTATTAAAAGAGACTTGGTTTACTTTGATTTTACAAAATTAAATGATATCAACTCGCTTAATAAAATTATAATAATGTTTTATTTTTAAATTTTTTGATATAATATAGTTGAAAGAGTCTACTACGTAATAAACTCAAAAGAGATATTAAATATGAGTAAGAGTAGGTGTGAGTAAAACTCGATTCGACTCAAAAATTTAAAATTTGAGTTCATTGAATCGAGTTATTCAGTTTTATTTAGTCAACTCGAATAAGTAAGTCGGTTTTTTGAGTTCGAGTGAAGTTGAATTTTATAATTCGAATAATTTGAATAGCATATTGGTGTAAATACTTCTTCGGTCCCTGCTAATTATAAAAATGAACAAATCGATCTCTCTCAACAAAAAAAATATAAAAAATTCAAAATACTTATAAAAAATCCAAATTTTCATTAAAAAATTCATTCGATTCAACTAAACTTTAAATTTTATTTTACTCGACTCAATTAAAAAAATCAAATCAAAATAAAATTATAAAATAGGAGTCAACTTAACTAATTCAAATTTTTTAACTAAATTGACTCGATTCGATTTCGATTAAGTAACATATAATAAAATACAATGTTTTAGTAGATATCATACTAAACATTCAAAGTGAAATCAGTTCGGAATCTTATATAATCTAACCTTTAACATATATTTAAAATGATTTTATTAATATATTTCAAATCCTTGATAACTTAAAATAATATACTGCTAAAGATATTCTTTAACATTATTTACCTAAGTTATATTCCTAATTATCAAAACAATGTGATTTCAGTGATTTATAGAATCTGATTTTCTTGGTAAATGCATGACCAAAGGGACAGATAAGCTCGTTCCAAAGGGGAGGTACAGATACAGAGGCGAAACCAAAATAATTTTTTAGGGGCCGGATAAAATTTTAATTTTTTATAGTTTATATCTTTATAATTTGTAAAGGATTAAATTAAATTTTTATAATTTTAGGGGGCCGAAGTGCAATTTTACTTTTATTAATTTAAAAATTTTTAAAAAAATTCTAAAAGTTTTTTAAGTAATTTTACATTTTAGGGGGGCCGGGGCCCATGCCAGCCCCCCTGACTACGCCATGTACAGATAAGCATTTCCCTTTCATCGTTAATTCTATAATTTTTTTAAAAAATTATTATGAGTAGAAATCATAAACAATAATATAAGGTATTATATATATAATACAAACGATAAATAAATTATAATAAATTAATGCATAAATGTTATGTCTATAAAATAATTTTTTTAAAAAAAAAAAAGAGTAGGTCAAATTGACAGTAATTGAAACATTGGAATAATTTAGAAATAAACCAGACATGCATCAATTTGATCAAGTCGTTGAAAATTACATCCTAACCTTATCGTCATCAAATCATCCTGACGATGAATATTGATTAACTAATAAAAACTACCAAAAACCCCACGAGACCCACTACACCAGTGAAGCAAAAAAGGCTAAGTCTCAGGTGACCTATTCTCCTACTCATTATATCAAGAACAGTTTTTAATAGATTTCGCGACAACTTTATATAATCAAATCTCATATATACATCAAAATATGACTAAAAATTAAAAGTAAAAATAAAACCACATATACTTTCAAATAAAATAGATTGAACAAAACAATAATCACGAAACTGTAGATAAAATGAAACCACGCTATGAACAAAATCATTATAATATGAACTGAAATTAAAAATAAAATAAAATAATAAAAAATCATTTAAAAAAAAGGCAATTAACAACCAACTCGAAACTGCTATCGAAATAATGATTTAGTTAAAAAATTAAGTGATTAGAATATTTTTTATATTAAAAGAAGGAAAAAAAAAATCTCTTTTGGAATTCGCCATTTAGTGTGCACCCAATCAAGAGAATATTAACTAAAATAAGTCATATATCTAATTAGAATATTTTATGTACATTCAAACTTGGTTCATCTTCGACTCTACTTTTTCCCTCAAATTGATATTACATGTTTCAAGCACAGCCGTACAATTGGCAATGGCATTAGCCTTTGACATCATCTCTTGAAAATGTCAAATATATATATACTTAGTGTCGTAACCATTTTTTGACAAAACGGGAATCGAACTTGGGTTTTGAAAATGATAAAACGGGAGTCACCACCGATCTTTATTCGGGTGTGATCGGGTCACCTTGTAAAACGGTTGTTTTTATTTGATTTATCAAAACAACGATTTTGGTCTACAAAATCCAGAAAAACGAGTTCGGGAGTCGGTTACACACGAGGAAGGATTAGCACCCTCGATACGCCCAAAATTGGTACCAAATTGATTGATCGATGTCCTAACGTTGAAAACTTTGAAATGGTTCAAAAAAAATGATACTTTTTATTTCCACAAAATTGAAGGAATTAGAAGGGACGTTAAGGCTCTCTTATTTTCGAAGAGATAAAGCATCATGTCCAGTAAGTTAGGGCACAATACTTTAGACTCCCGAAACTAAGCTCGCCTTTTAAAACTTGGTTTTACATTTGAAGAGGATTTCCCGTCACTTGTCCAACGAGAAAAGCAAACCCGAGAAGTTAGGGCTTGATTTCTGCGAATCCAAATTAGGAATATTGCCTCTATTTTTTGAAGAAAGAAAAGAAACTTATCTCAAAATATCTAGATGTCGAGTCCAATAAGTTAGGGCGCGACATTTCGAATTTCTGAGATTAAGTGTTTTGTTTAAAATTTGAATTGCGGTTTTTTTACCAGGGATATTCCATTGTTTAGCTTAAAATGAGAAAAATCGGAACCCAGTAAGTTAGGGTTTGATTCTCCCGAATTGCTAACATAGAAATGTTGGTCGTTATAAAGATTGAGATGTCGAAAAATAGTGAGATGACAATGAGAGTATGAGTAGTGGTAAAGTGGAAGTATTACGATAATAGTAAAAATAACGATGAGATAATAATAATAATAATAACATGATAATAATAACAATCGATAAACAAAATGATAAAGAAAAGGTATATATCCGTATGCGGATAGTAAATAATGAGAATAATAATAAGGTTAACATGATTTATGATATACATAAAAATAATAATGGTAATAATAGAAAATAATAATAGTAATAATATATATAAAGATATATTGATAGTGGTAATAAATATAATAATATTAGTGATGATAGTGATGATATATAAAAAAATATGAGTAAAAAAACAATAAACGAATAAATATATATACATATATATATATGGAAAAATAATAGTATAATAATAGTGATAATAACGATAATATAATAATAAAATAGATAATAATAATGATAATGAAACAAAATAATAATAATAAAATAATCTATAAAAATAATAAATAATAAATAATAGTAAAAGTGGTAAAAATTGCAAAATAATTGAAAAATGGGCCAAACTGCATTAAAAACAAAACTTCGGGTCAATTTGTAAATAAAGTAGAGGTTCAGGGGCTAAAAAAACACGAGCATAAAAGGAGGGGGCCAAAGAGGTAATTTTCCCCAGTGAATAAAATGCAGCGTTTGAGGGAGGGACTGAATCGCAAACCGTGTGAAATCTCTAGGCCAGTATTGCAAGAATGGAAAACTTGATTTTAGAAACTAAAAATACGGAAGGGCTGATTACGCAATTCCCCAATTTAAAAAACACGTGGATCCTCCTGGGCGGGTCGGGTCGACACGCGGGTCTGGGCAAAACGACGTCGTTTTGGGTGTTAGGGCCAGCCCCAAAACGACGTTGTTTTTTTGGGGCTATATAAGGCCAAAATTGTTTAAAAATTTTCATTTCTCCTGCTTAAGAAAAAAAACTGATTTCTTCCCCTTTTCTTTTCTCTGCAGAGGGGAGGGAGTCCGGCCAACTCCGGCCGACGTCCGTCGCGGTCTCTGTCGTCGGAGCCGTCGCTTCGGCCACCGTACACGGTGGCCGAAAAAGGCAAAAAGGTATTTTTTTTTTTTTTTAGTTTAGAAGAGCTCTATTTATATGTATGTTAACAAAAAGTGTGAAATAATCAAAAACTCTCAAAAATAACAAGAAAAGATTACCTCCTTTCGGCTTTTGTATTCTTTGATTTTTAGTGTTTTTAATGGTTTTTGCACTTTCGTTGTTTTACTTCGGCTCACTACTTTTTGATTTTCTTTTTCTTTTCTTTGAATATGTTCGTGTCTCTGCTTTTTATTGATGAAAAAAAAAATTTTCTTACAATGAAACGAGATTGGCTTTTATAGCCATTGTTACAACTTATATATTGTAATGATATCTCTACTCTTCGCAGGTGCAAGTGGGACGGTGGAGATGCGACATGGGCGGTGGCAACAGGCGGTGGCAGGCAATAGAGGCCAAAAGCAGATGGGACGGTGCCTAGGGTTTTGTAATTTTTCTGAAAAATTAGTGTTTTGGGCCTATTTCGGTTGGGCTAGGGTATTGGGTTAATTATTTTTTTTATTGATTTGGGTTGGGGGTAGATTGGGCTAATGATTTGGGCCTCGGGTTATTGTTTGGGTCTGGGTTGATGGTTTAGGTGGGTTGGGCAAAATTGGGCTTACAACAGCTGCCCCTCTTTGCTCATTGTCGTGTAACAGTAATAGCGCAAAGACATAAGAAAGACCAATTTTGCCCGGTCTCGCTGGGCTTTAGCTTCTTTGGTGCACTTTTCTTCAGGTAACCTCATTCTGGTCCACCGCATCTTGTCATTTCGATCCACTCCACCGTTGCTTGATGAGATAGGACACTAGCTTCAATTTGCTTCCCGCAATCTCAGGGAGATAAGTTTAACTGTCTTCTATCTGCTCCGCTGCAACTTTAGGGAGATAAAACTCGATGTTTTCGACATGCTTCCTACAACTTCAGGAAGCCAAATCTGCTATTTTCAATCTGCTCCTGCGACATCAGGAATGCCAAGCTTGCTAACTTCGATCTGCTCCCTAGTGTATGACCCGGGGCTCAAATCACCTCTCGCATTATGAGTTGATTTTTTTTGAAGAACAGAGATCGAAAAAATATCTCAGCGTGTGACCCGAGGCTCAACTTACCTCTCGTAATATGAGTTGATTTTTTTTGAAGAACAGAGATCAAAAAAATATCTCAGCGTGTGACCCGAGACTCAACTTACCTCTCGTAATATGAGTTGATTTTTTTATTTTTTATTTTGAAAAACAGAAATTGAAAATACCTCGGCCTGTAACTCGAGACCCAACTCACTTATCGTATTATGCGTTGATTTTTGAAACAAAAGGAATTTAAAAAATAGAAATTGAAAATACATCGGCATGTGACCCGAGGCTCAACTCACCTATCGTATTATGAGTTGATTTTTTTTGAAACAAACGGAAATTGAAAAATAGAAATTAAAAATACCTCGGCATGTGACCCGAGGCTCAACTCACCTCTTGCATTATGAGTCAATTTTGAAAAAGAAATTGAAAAACAGAAATTAAAAATACCTCGGCGTGTGACCCGAGGCTCAACTCACCTCTCGCATTATAAGTTGATTTTTGAACAGAAATTGAAAGATAGAAATTAAAAATACCTCGGCGTGCGACCCGAGGCTCAACTCACCTCTCGCATTACGAGTTGATTTTCGAAACAAATAGATTTTGAAAAATAGAAATTGAAAATACCTCGGCATGTGACCCGAGGTTCAACTCACCTCTCGCATTATGAGTTGATTTTTGAACAGAAATTGAAAAACACCTCAGCGTGTGACTTGAGGCTCAACTCACCTCTTGTATTATGAGTTGATATTTTGAAAAATAAATATTGAAAAACACCTCAGCGTGTGACCTGAGGCTCAACTCACTTCTCGTATTATGAGTTGATATTTTGCAATCAAAATTTCAAAACATATCATCTGGTGGAACTCAGATGTCTTCTTTTTCCTTGGTTCAGTACAGCTATCGTCAAAACTTCTTGCTTTACTGGTGTCCCTGTATGTGTCATGTATGAGGTTATCATGATATGCACGTGTTTATCTTAAATGCTTTTATGCCTACATGATTATGCCATGCGCCTTGGGCTTGTTTGTCATATATCTCTCTTCGTCACGACTTTCATGATGACCTGAATTCATTGCTTTGACTCTTGACTTTTCTTTCAGGTTTTGTACCCGTCCTCAAGTTTTACGAGTAATCTGTGTTTCTCGTATACTACCCTTTTGCCCCCTGTTGAGCTTTGTCCTTGCTTTGAGGCTCTTGTACTTACCAAATTCTCATCCAGGTAATGCTCAACATTCCTTTTGTTTAGAGTATATAATTTCACTATTTATCATTTAAATGGAGCCAAACATGAGCTACATGAAAATGGCAAAGTAGGTATGAAAGGGATACCTCACATTCATATTTATTTCAAAAGCAATAAGCAAAGAAAATTGACAAGGAATATTTCAATGAAGAAAACATTATGAAGAAAGGAAAGCTGGTTCAATTGTCGCAAATGCTCTAGATATCCAACGCATGAACTTCTCCACATTTCTTCATCCTAGATCTTTTCGAGCAAAGCTCCTTGTGTAGAAGATTTTGAGCTTCCGAGTCTGCTTCAAATATTATCATCTCGGCATTTGACTCTCTGTTCAAATCATCTTGCTCTTTATGCTCTTCATGTGGCCTCCTTCATTAAGATGTCCTTTCAGATTTTCATCCTAATCTTTTGTTTATCAAAATGCCCTTTCGGGTTTTCATCTTGATCTTTTTTTTACCAAGACGCCCTTTGCGGGTTTTCATCTTGATTTCTTTTTTTTAGGCATAGTACTTTTTCACGGCATCTGAGTTCACTGGATTGGGTAACTCCTTTCCATCCATCTCGGTGAGAATAAAAGCTCCACCTGAGAAAGCCTTCTTTACGACGTATGGCCCTTCCCAATTTGGTGCCCATTTTTCTCGAAAGTCATTTTGTATTGGGAGAATCTTTCTCAGTACAAGTTCTCCCTCGCGAAATTCTCTTGGTCGCACCTTCTTGTCATGGGTCGTGATCATTCTCTTCTAGTACATTTGTCCATGGCAGATCACCTTCAAGCGTTTTTCTTTGATAAGATTTAGCTGGTCATATCGAGCTCGAACCCATTCTGATTCTTCTAGCTTCGAGTCCATTAAGACTCGTAGAGAGGGGATCTCAACTTCGATGGACAGTACAGCTTCCATTCCATAGACCAGAGAGAAAGGAGTTGCTCCCGTAGATGTATGCACAGATGTGCAAAATGCATACAAAGCGAAAGGTAGCTTCTCGTGCCAGTCTTTATATGTCTCGGTCATTTTCCCAATAATTTTCTTAATATTTTTGTTAGCAGCTTCTACTGCTCCGTTCATCTTTGGGCTATAGAGTGAGGAGTTATGATGCTTTATTTGAAATTGCTCACACACTTCCTTCATCATCTTGTTGTTCAGATTCAAAACATTGTCCGAAATGATCCTTCCAGGCAAACCGTACCGACATATGATTTCTTTCTTTAAGAACCTGCAAACTGCGGTCTTCGTCACATTAGCAAATGAAGCGGCTTCTATCCATTTTGTGAAGTAATCTATGACCACAAAAATGAATCGGTGTCCATTAGAAGCTTTTGGGGAAATTAGCCCTATAACATCTATGCCCCACATAGAAAAAGGCCACGGAGAAGTCATGACATGAAGGGACGAAGGGGCTGCATGAATTTTATCACCGTAAATTTGACATTTATGGCACTTTCGCGCGTAATTAATGCAGTCGCTTTCCATTGTCAGCCAGTAATAATCGAGTCTCATAATCTACCTATCCATAGTGAAACCATTGGCATGCGTTCCACAAGTTCCTTCGTGGACATCTTCAAGTATTTTAAAGCTTGAGATCCACGCATCTCAGGAGCACTTGATTTTTTCCTCTTTTGTATAGGATGTCCCTATCGAGAACAAATCCCACCGCCATTATTCTGATTGTTCTTTTATCATTATCATTTGCTTGCTCGGGATATCTTTGATTCTTGACATATTCTAAGATATCATGGAACCATGGTCATCCATCTGCCTCTTTTTCAATGCTAAAGCAATGTGCAGGGATCTCATATATGCTCATTTAGAGAGGCAGCATTTCTGTTTCTCTGTTTACTTTGAACATTGAGGCCAAAGTGGCCAAGGCGTCAGCCAATTGGTTTTCTTCTCGTGGGAAGTAATTAAAAGTCACTTCTTCGAACTCTTTGACCAACTCCGTAACAAGATCGCGATATTTGACCAACTTCGAATCTCTCACTTCCTAATCTCCACAGATTTGGTAAATTACCAACATCGAGTCCCCGTACACTTTTAAGATTTCGATGTTTCGTTCAATGGCTGCACGAAGTCCCATGATGCAAGCCTCATATTTCGCAACATTATTGGTACAGAAGAAATTTAATCTGGCAGTGAGCGGATAATGGTTCCCCTCTGGTGATACTAGGACTGCTCCAATCCCATGCCCCAATGCATTTGATGCACCGTCAAAGCTCATCTTCCGTGATTTCTTTTTTGACGACTCACACTCTTTTTCATGATTTCTTTTTTGACGACTCACACTCTTTTTCTATAATGCACATCAAGTCTTCGTCTAGAAAATCAAATCTCAATGGCTTGTATTTCTCTGTTGTTCGAGTTGCTAAGAAGTCAGCTATCGCGCTCCTCTTTATCGACTTTTGACTCACGTATATGACGTCGTACTCTAATAGTAGGATCTGCCATCGTGCCATTCTCCCTAAGAGTGCAGGTGATTCCATCATGTACTTTATTGGGTCCAGCTTTGAAATTAACCACGTCGTATGATACAACATATATTGTCTGAGCCTTCGAACTACCCAGACCAAAGCACAACAGAATTTTTCATTTGACGGGTACTTTGCTTCATACTCCATGAACTTCTTGCTGAGATAGTAAATTGCCCTTTCTCTTTTCCCTGACTCATCATGTTGCCCCAGCATGCAACCCATTGAGTTTTCGAACACAGTCAAATACAATATTAATGGTCTCTCGGGAGTTGGTGGTACTAGCACCGGGGGGCTAGACAAATACTATTTTATTTTATCAAAAGCGACTTGGCACTCCTCGTTCCATTCTCCAGGATTGTGTTTTCGAAGGAGTCGAAAAAATAGGTCACACTGGTTGGTAAGTTGAGCAATGAATCGACCGATGTAGTTTAACCTCCCTAAAAATCCTCTGACTTCTTTTTGTGTGTGCGGAGGTGGTAGTTCTTGTATGGCTTTTATCTTATCTGGATTAACCTCAATACCTCTCTCACTGACGATGAAGCCTAGTTTCCGAGGTAGCCCCAAACGTACACTTGGCTAGATTAAGCTTCAGCTGGAACTTTCTTAGTCTTTCGAACAACTTCTTGAGGTTCTCAACATGCCCTCTTTCCCTCCGAGATTTGGCAATCATATCATCAACGAAGACTTCTATTTCTTTATGCATCATGTCACGGAACAACATCACCATAGCCCTCTGATATGTTGCCCCACCATTCTTCAATCCAAATGGCATCACCTTGTAGCAGAATGTTCCCCACATCATCACGAATGTAGTTTTCTCCATATCTTCAAGAGCCATCTTTATTTGGTTATAACCCAAAAATCCATCCATGAAGGAAAATAATGAATGCTTCGCTGTGTTATCCACCAACGTATCAATGTGTGGCAAAGGAAAATTATCTTTAGGACTTGCTCGATTCAGATCGCGATAATCTACGCACATTCGTACCTTGCCGTCTTTTTTTCGGTACTATGTTAGCTACCCATTCTGGGTATTTGGCGACTTGTAGAAGCCAGCATCAAATTGTTTCTTGACTTATTAGCTTCTGTTGAATGGGTTTGCATTCTGGTTTCAGTGGGAGTCTATGGACCATTATACCTTCGTTCAACCCTCGCATATCCTAATACGACCATGCAAATACATCTTTGTACTCACGACGCAAGGCGATCAGATCATATTTGGTCTTCTCTGAAATAGAGGTCCCAATCTTCACTTCCTGCCTATTTTCTTCATTTCCCAAATTCACTGTCTCAATAAATTCTTGATGGGGTAGAATCTGTTTATCCTCTTGTTCTATCATTCTTAGTAAGTTAGGAGACGAGACATAATTTTCAGCATCTTCCTTAGCGTCGCATTCTCCTACACAAATAGCTTTCTCAAAATCGATTTCAAGACTTGTAACGAGATTGTTCATGTTGTTGGTATTTGAGCACCTGAAAGGTGAATGGAAGAGAGAACTATAGAGGAGCATCAAAGTATTGGAACTAAACAAATATAATGTTATGACATGATATGAGGTACATGTAAGGACAAGCTATGAGAAAAGGGAATAATTATGAAGTTTACAAGACTGAAAAGACTATGACAAAATGCATCTCCATTAATGTTCATTTAAATGATAAAGATCAAACATAAGCTCTTACAAAAGAATCCCACTATTACTTGGGGGCAAACAAAAAGAGAGTTAACATTGAGCATTACTCTAGAGAGGACTTAGAAACTACAAGAAGATCCACAGCAGTCCAATTGTTCAAAATGAATCCAAGAGGACAAGGGCGTATCATTGAAACATCTTCAATTGCATCATCCCCTTTGTCAACAACATTTATACCGATGTTCTGACGACCCCTTTCAATCCATAACATCGTGTGTTGTGTATTATCTCGCCCTGGGTACATCATTCCTGCAGATGTAAATGTTTTTGACAAAGGAGGATACGCTATGGGCTTCCATTCCAAATCCCGACCTGAGGCTCTTGCAATCCTCCTTTCTTGATCTTTCTGCAACTGTTGTCTTCTTTGTCGCATATCCGGCTTGAATCCTAAACTGCATCGAGCCTTGTGATTTACTGGTTTTAGTGCTCTAACCATCCCTTGCTGATTTCTTCCCAAACCTTCTTTCGTACGAGCTCTCTTTCCCATAGTCAGCTTAATTCCCATCTCGGTATTTCTTGACAGCTTGGGTGTCGAAATGCTATTTCTTTCGGCAATAAATATAGCATTGATAAATTTGAAAAAATGGAAGGAACATTCTACTGCATCTTTGTTTACTTCGATGTAGGGTGCGTCAGCAGAGACGATGCAACAATGTCTTCTTCACCAGCAACCGTGATCAAGCGGCTATCCATAATAAACTTTACTTTTTGATGGAGAGATGAAGGAACTGCCCCAGCAGAATGGATCCAAGGCCTCCCTAAAAGGTAATTATAAGAGGGCGTGATATCCATGACCTGGAACTCGATATCATATGTACATGGGCCCACTTCTAAAGGAATTTCAATCTTCCCATGACTTCTCGTCGTGTCCCATCAAATGCCCTTACTGTGGAATGACAAGGCCTTAGATAAGACATATCAACTGGCATCTTGGAAAGCGTGGCCAAGGGCATAACATTGAGTGCAGATCCATTGTCAATAAGCACATTCGGTATTATATAGCCTTTGCAATTGGTTGTGATGTGCAATGCCTTTACAGAGCCCCTACCATTTGGTGGTATTTCGTCATCACTGAAAGAGATGAAATTATTCGCATTCAAGTTGTTCACCCACCTATCAAGCTTTTCAACAGATACATTGCTTGCCACATACGCTTGATTTAACACTTTCAGCAAAGCATTCCGATGTGGCTCTGAATTCAACAGTAGGGATAATACCAAGATTCGCGTCGGTTGCTTGTTCAACTGCTCCACTCACTGTGCTTGATGAACTTTAAGAATTCGTATGCTTCATCCTTATTCATAGGTCTTTTAATTTTTTACTCAGACTGTATTTCAACATCAACCTCAGCACCATGCATTGGCGCCTTTCCTTTCTGATTCGAGTCAACGGCTTTTTTTTTGATTCAACCACCTCGGAGAATAACATCTCCCACTACGGGTAAAGTGTCCTACTTTGCTAACACTTCCACTCGTAGTTTTGGATTTTTCACCTTCAGGCATAATGATATTGACATCATATTTCCATGGTACAACTTTGTTGTCCTTGTAAGGGAAAGGAGATGGCACTTCAATCACTACTTTTGCTCGGACTTCCTTCTTCTTGACCTCATAATAAATCACCATAGGCCGATCGGCACTATAAGGGATAGCTGATGATTGATTATCAGAGGCGCATATTTCTCTTTCATCAGCCTCTTCTATTCTGGTGAAGATCTCGACCTCCTTATTGTCCATCTTGTCTTGAAGTAATTTTTTGAATTCCTCACAAGACTGGATGTAATGCCCTTCTATACCATAGAAGACACAAAAACTTTGACCTTTTGTACTTTCTTCCTTGAAACTTCTGTTGAGGGGACAAAACAAACCCTTCTTAATCATTATTTCCCATACCTTCCACAAAGGTGTCTTTATTTCGGCAACACAACCTTTGACTCGCCACCCATCCTCCTTCGTCACCATACTCACGTTCCCTTCAGTATGATTAGGGAGCGGGTTTTCAGCCATATTACTAACACCATCAAATTGTAAAATGTCTACATCAATAAGACCTTGAACCCTTCTTTTAAAGGCTAGACAATTTTCTATAGAATGCCCCTGGTTTCCAGCGTGGTACATGCAACTAGCATTAGGATCGTACCATTTTGGGTATGGAGTTTCAAGGGTGCCATATAATGTGGGGATATTAATTGTTTTTCTAGTAATTTTGGGCACAGCTCTCCATACGACACAGGGATGGGGGTAAATTGAGGTTTTTCAGGATTGGGTTTTGTCAATCTTTGTTCGTTTTGGGGTTGGCTTTGAGCAGGTATAGTATTTGGTGGGAATATAGTGAATGGTCTTTGGTTATTTGTGGTGTAAACGGGGTAAGGAGGAGGTGCTTGATAATAGGGGCTTTGAGGACGAAAATAGAAGTTTGGAGGTGGGCGGTATTGAGGTCGTGATTAGGTTGGGTACGGACTAAAAGCATAGTGGCTCTCAGTCTCTACCATATGAGTTTCTGCCTCTTTTTCTTTATCGGTGCTGCCCTTTTTGAACTTTCGAGGCCTTCCATCCTTCCGCTCTTGATGGCATTTTCTATAAGTTCCCCAGATATTACAATATCGGAGAAGCCTTTTGTGACGTTTCCTACCAACTTATCATAAAACGGCGCTTTCAAAGTGTTGATAAAGAGGACCGTTATCTCAGTTTTGGTTAATGGGGGTTCTACTTGGGCCGAGATATCCCTCCATCTTTGCGCATATTGTCTAAAAGTCTCCGTCGACTTCTTTTCCATCATCTGCAGTGTTAGTCGATCAGGCACCATGTCGGAGACATGCTTGTATTGTTCACAAAATGCTGATGCTAGGTCTTTCCATGATCGGATCCTTTCTCTGCTGAGTTGATTATACCATTGAAGGGCCGATCCAACCAAGCTATTTTGAAAATAGTGTATTAGCAATTTGTCTTCATTCACATAACCAGTCATCTTCCGACAAAACATGATGAGATGCGTCTTTGGACATCTCATCCCATCATATTTTTTAAAATCTGGTACTTTAAATTTCGGAGGTAGAACCAGATCGAGCACCAAACTAAGTTCCTTGGCACTCAGTGCAGAGAAGACTTCAGTACCTTCTATTGCCTTGAGCCTTTCTTCCAAGCTCCTATACTTATCATGATCATCCATTTTCAACCTGGCTATTTCTACTAGATCATCCAAATCTGGAATAATTGGATCAGCAGGATTAGCCCCGAGGTTCGATGCGAATATACCTTGCCCTAGATGAGCAGGTGGTACGGGTCGTTGCTCCAGGCCTGCGGGTTTCCCTTGAAAAAAATCCTCTTTGCATTACACGGACGTGAGGTGGAGTGGATCCTGGGGGATGGCCTTCACTCTCTTCTCCGGTACTAAATGTAGGGCATTTTCCTTTGTCCGTTATCCCATTCGTCATCAAGGTCATTTGGGCCATCATGTTCCGTTGAGCCTCTAACATCTAGTCCCTCACTTCTTGTTGGAGTTTTGTCATTTGTTCCTGCATCTGGTCCTGCAAGTCCTTCTGGAATTGTTCTAACCTTTGATCCATTTTCTTTGACTTAGCACGTGTACCGTAAGGGTGTTTAGTTTCCAGATTTCTCTCTCTCCCTTTTTTTTTTCTTCTGTTATAACTTTAACTAATTAGGCTCTTTTTATATACCTAAATGCATATGATATGATGCAATGCAAATGCATGAATGTAAGAAGAAGACATCGATTCAGATTTAACTTCATTTTAGAAAACTTTATTAGAAAACAAAACCCTTTACATAAAACAGACTACAAATATGCTTTCGCCCTACGACCTAAGGTTTTGATTTTCTCAAGCAAAGAGATTAGCTCTTGGTTACAACTCGGTTGTAGCTCATATCTCACGCTCAATATGTCAACCTCTGCAGCCAAAGTCTGTAGGTGATCAGCTACCTCTCGAATCTGGATTATCGCTTCACCCATGAGGTAATCCTGGCTTCTGACTTGCTCACAAGAATGGCGAAGCTCCTCTTCCCAGCACCTTTCTCTTATTTCCAGAAGCTCAATCCGGAATTCACTACTGTGTAATGCCGATTCTAGCTCTTCAACCCTATCTTTCATTTTCTTGATTCTATTCAGACTTGATTTCAGTTTGCTTTCCGAGTCTTTACTCCGGTAGTGGTGCAGAGACCGCCCAAGCTCAGCTATTCTAGCTTTTAGTCCATTTTTCTCCTTTTGGTTTTCTGTCATGCCCTTCTCTAAGGCCTCTTTTTGCGTTTGCATTTCTTGAAACTTTTTCTCTCAATTGCTAACTCTGACTTTTTCCTCTCGGATCTCTTGTCGCCATTGCTCCGAAGTTTTTCCTAATCCAGCGTTTTTTATCGTCAGACGTAACTTCTTGTATTCCGCCTTCAAACTATCTCGGTCCTCCTCTACCTTCTATTTTTCCTTTCTAAGTTTCTCGGCCTCTTATTTTTGACCGTCCACTTCTAATTGGAGGAACATCTTTTCTTCCTCTAGCTTTTCTATCCTTTTTCCAAGCTCCAAACTCATCTGTTCAAAATCTTGTTTCACAATCTCTAATTCTGATGCGACTACTCGCAGACATTCTTCTCTTGATCGGGCGCCCTCTGGATTTGGCTCAGGGACATTATCATTAATCCTTCTAATCCTCCATTCGCTGTACTCTAGGGTCGTCATTGGGCCTGAAGATAACCTTTTCATTCTACGAATCTAATTCCAAGCATTAGAGATCTCTTTAACCCTTTTCTTATAGCTCCCCCCTTCGTATGAGAACTCACATTGAGCCAACCTGTATGTCATTGGTACGAATTATCTTGAACCATATTGTCTTAGGACCAACAAAGGGGCATATGCAGTGGCACCCCAAATTCCCAGTAGAGGAACCCAATCGAAGTTTCCACAACGATAAAGGATCTTGTCGGGAATCATCCAATGAGCCTTCCACTCGACATCGTCTTCTTGAAGGTTTTGGAGGAGCGCTATCCAGTTTTCTTCGGACACGTCTTCTCTCCTAGGCGTAGCTACTATCTCTTTCAACGGGGAGCGATTCTCCGACAAAAACTGATAAGACACTTTTTCCACTTTCCAGAAGTGACTATGGAACTAGGCCAATAACAACTGCGCACATCCGATAAATCTGCATTCACCTATTCTTCGACATGCATTCAAGGATCTGAACGTTTCGGCCAAAATGGCAGGAACAAGCGTGACCCCTTTGTCCAATCGACTGAACAGATCAATAACTGCTTCGTCAATGTGTCTTAGGGCTTTTGGGAAGATCACCAGATCGTAAATACACAAGGCCAAGACGTTAATCTTTTTCTTCACATCAGGATGCGTTAGGATCAGGTCCCTCAAATATATCTAAGGTATGCATTTACCCCCGCCTTTCTTCTACATTCTAGCTAAGACCCATTGTTCACTCATTCCCGTGATGTTCATCAATTTCTTCGCAAAAGTCGGGCTATTAACTACTTTGGAATAAGCTTTATCAACTTGAATTCTCGGACAACGTAACAATGTCGTGTATTCCTCTATCGTGGGAACCAAATCTACTTTCCCAAATGAGAAACAGCTATAAGCGGCATTCCAAAATTGAGTCATTGCTCGGAATAGGTGCTTATCTATTTTGGCATCAAGCAGGTATGGTAGATCGCCGTAGGTACTATAGAACAACTGCTTTGCCTCGTCATCTCATTGGGTCCATTTCTTTCAACTCTCGGAGTTCGTTCTGCGTGACACTGATATTGGTAAAATCCTGTAATTCCGATACATGTCCCTCAGCTAAACTGTCCCATTTTTCTAATTGACTTTGCTCTGACCATGTGCGGGCGGCTGCATTATCTTCTACTTTATCAAGGAATTCGCTTTCTATAACCAGCTCTCTAACTCAGAAACTGACCGTGAATCAATGCATCTTAAAAATGGAAATGACATGCAGAGGAAGTAAAATATCATCAATTAGTACCACAGAATGAGATATAAAGCATGTAAAATACACAAATGCCTATCTGGGTAACTACTAAGATTTGGCATAGTTCAGCTCGGGGTGGGTTCTTAGGCTCTTTACATGTGGTTGAGTTCTAAAGTTTGAGGTACCCAAACCAGTAGATTCCTCGATCCTCACCCATTATAGGCTCATATGGACCGAGTTCGGTTCAGGGGAATACATTTCCCCATGGCCATGCGGAAGTGAAAACTTCACGAAGACATAGGTACGGATGTATCCCGAAAGCAGTCCACTAGCCCATGCGGAGGTGAAAACCTCACGAAGGCATAGCTTCTCGCTCCCACTTAAAGGTGTGACCACAACGGTCATGCAATGCAATGCCAAAGTATTTACGAGACCCAAAATTGAAAGTGCATTAAAAGAAGCATGATTTTTCGAAACCATTTTCCAATTTTAATCAAAAGGACAAAAATCAATCAATCTATGGCCTGACTATTGATGTCCCCAGTGGAGTCGCCAAGCTGTCGTAACCATTTTTTGACAAAACGGGAATCGAACTTGGGTTTTGAAAATGATAAAATGGGAGTCGCCACCGATCTTTATTCGGGTGTGATCGGGTCACCTTATAAAATGGTTATTTTTATTTGATTTATCAAAACAACGATTTTGGTCTACGAAATCCAGAAAAACGAGTTCAGGAGTCAGTTACGCATGAGGAAGGATTAGCACCCTCGATACGCCCAAAATTGGTACCAAATTGATTTATCGATGTCCTAACGTTGAAAACTTTGAAATGGTTCGAAAAAAAACGATACTTTTTATTTCCACAAAATTGAAGGAATTAAAAGGGACGTTAAGGCTCTCTTATTTTCGAAGAGATAAAGCATCATGTCCAATAAGTTAGGGCACAATACTTTAGACTCCCGAAACTAAGCTCGCCTTTTAAAACTTGGTTTACATTTGAAGAGGATTTCCCGTCACTTGTCCAACGAGAAAACAGAACCCAGTAAGTTAGGGCTTGATTTCTCGAGAATCCAAATTAGGAATATTGCCTCTATTTTTTGAAGAAAAAAAAGAAACTTATCTCGAAATATCTAGATGTCGAGTCCAGTAAGTTAGGGCGCGACATTTTGAATTTCTGAGATTAAATGTTTTGTTTAAAATTTGAATTGCGATTTTTTTACCAGGGATATTCCATTGTTTAGCTTAAAATGAGAAAAATCGGAACCCAGTAAGTTAGGGTTCGATTCTCCCGAATTGCTAACATGGAAATGTTGGTCGTTATAAAGATTGAGATGTCGAAAAATAGTGAGATGACGATGAGAGTATGAGTAGTGGTAAAGTGGAAGTATTACGATAATAGTAAAAATAACGATGAGATAATGATAATAATAACATGATAATAATAACAATCGATAAACAAAATGATAAAGAAAAGGTATATATGCGTATGCGGATAGTAAATAATGAGAATAATAATAATGTTAACATGATTTATGATATACATAAAATAATAATGGTAATAATAGAAAATAATAATGGTAATAATATATATATATAAAGATATATTGATAGTGGTAATAAATATAATAATATTAGTGATGATAGTGATGATATATAAAAAAAAATATGAGTAAAAAAACAATAAACGAATAAATATATATACATATGTATGGAAAAATAATAGTATAATAATAGTGATAATAACGATAATATAATAATAAAATAGATAATAATAATGATAATGAAACAAAATAATAATAATAATAATAATAAAATAATCTATAAAAATAAAAATATTAAATAATAGTAAAAGTGGTAAAAATTACAAAATAATTGAAAAATGGGCCAAATTGCATTAAAAACAAAACTTCGGGTCAATTTGTAAATAAAGTAGAGGTTCAGGGGCTAAAAAAACACGTGCATAAAAGGAGGGGGCCAAAGAGGCAATATTCCCCAGTGAATAAAACGCAGCGTTTGAGGGAGGGACTGAATCGCAAACCGTGTGAAATCTCTGGGCCAGTATTGCAATAATGGAAAACTTGATTTTAGAAACTAAAAATGAGGAAGGGCTGATTGTGCAATTTCCCCCTGGTTTAAAAAAACACGCAGATCCTCCTAGGCGGGTCGGGTCGACGCGCGGGTCTGGGCAAAACGACGTCGTTTTGGGTGTTAGGGCCAGCCCCAAAACGACGTCGTTTTTTGGGGGCTATATAAGGCCAAAATTGTTTAAAAAATTTCATTTCTCCTGCTTAAGAAAAAAAAACTAATTTCTTCCCCTTTTCTTTTCTCTGCAGAGGGGAGGGAGTCCGGCCTACTCCGTGGGCGTCCGTCATGATCTCCGTCATGCCGGTAGTCAGTCGTTCTACCACCGCATACGATGGTAGGAAAAAGGCAAAAAGGTATGTTTTTTTTTTTTAGTTTAGAAGAGCTCTATTTATATGTATGTTAACAAAAAGTATGAAATAATCAAAAATCTCGAAAATAACAAGAAAAGATTACCTCCTTTCGGCTTTTGTATTCTTTGATTTTTAGTGTTTTTAATGTTTTCTGCACTTTCGTTGTTTTACTTTGGCTCACTGCTTTTTGATTTTCTTTTTCTTTGCTTTGAATCTGTTCGTGTCTCTGCTTTTTATTGATGAAAATTTTTTTTTCTTACAATGAAACTAGATTGGCTTTTATAGCCATTGTTACAACTTAAATATTGTAATGATGTCTCTGCTCTTCGCAGGTGCAAGTGGGACGGTAGAGATGCGACATGGTGGTGGCAACAAGCGGTGGCAAGCAATAGAGGCCAAAAACAGATGGGACGACGCCTAGGGTTTTGTAATTTTTCTGAAAAATTAGTGTTTTGGGCCTATTTCGGTTGGGCTAGGGTATTGGGTTAATTGTTTTTTTTTTTTTTGATTTGGGTTGGGGGGTAGATTGGGCTAATGATTTGGGCCTCGGGTTATTGTTTGGGTCTGAGTTAATGGGTTAGGTGGGTTGAACAAAATTGGGCTTACAACACTTAGATGGATAAAAAAATACAAATATTTTACATTAATTGTGAACATAAATACATGCATGCCAAACTAAATTAATCATTACCTAAGAGGAGTTACCGGTCACGAATCTAATTAGCTCACGTGAATTGATTTTAAAAATATTTTTAAAATAAAATAAAATATGCTCTAATTTTTCTTATTTTGTACATTTAAAATTTTGTATTTTAGATATAAAATTCATATTCAATTATCAACATTATTAAAATTATTTTTAAAATTTATTGATGTGACATTTTGAAATAATTTTTTAATATATATAAATTTAAATTTTAACAATATTAATAATTAAAAATTTCTAAAATAAAAATAAAAAGAATATAAACTTACTTTTTAACCAAAAATAATTTTATAATAAAAATTTATTTATGCTTACTAGAATTCAATAGTCCCTCTTTTTTTCTTATTTTCCTCGCATTCTTTCCAAAACTTTTACAAGATTGATGATCAAGGGTCTCTTTAATTTGGTAAATTCTTTTTTTTTTTCATGCGACTTTTTAGTGTTAAATTAGGATTTTTATGTAATATTATATTTTAATAATTGAATGAAATAATTAATATTTTAATTGAGTAATAACTTTTAAATTTGAATTAATATAAATCCTTAAAGTTTTGCTTAAGATCTTGAATTTAGATTTTATTTATTTTATAAATGATAAGAACAAAATGCATATTTTATTAACAAATTAGTGGAGAATCAAATATAATATGTATTTAAAAAGTATAAAAATATGAACTTTTCAAATCTAAAAATATTTTAAAATTTTAAATCATTACTATATAAGTATCTAACAAATTCATAAATTTGAGAAATTATCGTGAATGTTACCCTTTTAACTATTTTATTATACAATTGACACCGTTTTTGAGATCTAAATTCAAAATCCTAAATGCTATCCTAAGAAATTAGGATTATTGTCATTATAATCTTGATTTACTTAAATATTGATTAGAATTTTAGTATTTTTATTTAAAAGTTGTTATTATTAGTGTGATTATTGTGAATATTATATTTTGTGTTTAACTTGTTCTTGATATTTTCATTCTCGTGGCACTTTCGAGTTTTAACACCATGTTTAGTTTATATGGTTTTTTGAAAATTTAACTTATAATTAAAATTTATAACTTTTATCAATGGAGTCTTAGTTCCATTCGCACCGTAACTATTACAACAAAAAAGACAATGTGAATTTAATGTGTTTAAACACTTTTCTCCCTTTAATTTAAGAATTGAGGATTATAAATAAAATAGATATCTAGGTAAAAATAAAAAATATATATTGATTTATATGAAATTCAATTAGATTTTAAAGTTAAAATATATCATAAGTTTTGTACTCTTTAAAATTTAAAATTTAGTCTCTATATTTTTATATTTTAAAATATAGGTCTAATTATTAATATTATTAAATTAATTGACATGATATTTTAAAATAAAAATATTTATTTAATAGAAATAAAACTAAAAATGGAATTGAAATGAAAATAAATTTAATAAAATAATTTAAAAATTGGTAATAGTTAAACTAAAATTTCAAAAATAAAAATTAAATTCTAAAAATAATGATAACTCTGAAAGAAGTAAATAGTTACCGGACAGGAAAGATGGGCGGAGAAGTATGATGGCGTTACGTGCTCCTTTTCGCCACGTCAACTTCAAATCTGAACAGAAATATTTAGTGGGACAGATGGGTCCCAAATATTAAAGTTTATCCGCTCATTTACCCTTAAATCATTACCAACGTTTGGGTCCAGACGCGTCATCTCTGACCAGGATTATTTTATTTTTTGTCCCACCATATTTCTCTCCAATCAAATCATGTTAGTCAATTTTAATCTCAAATTTCATCTAATTCCTGAATGATAGTTATAAATTATTTTTAAAAATTTATATTAGTATTTATTATTTTAAATAATAATTTTATTTAGATTCAAAGATTATTTAAAGATGGTAATTTTACATTGCTCATGATAAAATTTAGGTTAGTCTGATTATTTAGTTGGGTGTATTTGATAAATCATTAAAATATTTAGGAGTGAATCAAAAAATTTTAAGGATTGGAAATGAATTATAATTTTTAAGATATCAAAATATATTTTCATCATTTATTAATTTATAATTTTATTATTTTGGAAAAGACGCAAATGATTTTACTATTTCATTTCTAGGCCTAAAATGTAAATTTACTATATATAAATTTATTATTTATGAGGGACTAAAACGTTAATGTTTTCATTTGGGGGGCCTGCCCCTAAGAACAAAAAGTAAGAGATGCGCTCTCTTACTACAACAAGTCTGGGAAAATCAAAGGGAATGCTACAGAAGCTGCAATGCGAGCTTTAATGTTGGATTGAGTCGCCAGGTCTAAAAGAGAGCTTTTAATGTTGAGTATATGTTGAAATAAAATCAATAATAACAAAAATTTAGGTTAAGTTGTTATCATTATTAAAATTATTTTATTAAATTCATTAATATAATATTTTAAAATTTAAAAATTACTTAGTAATAATATAATAAAAAATAATGTTAAAAATGTTTATCGGACTGTAAAAATTAATTAAATTCATTGTGATAAAAGAATATTTTTGTTGAAATATTATTTTTAAGAAAAATTGACATCAAAATTTTAATTTAAAAATATTAATTATGAAGATAAACTAACGACATTATAAAAATTAAAAATTTAAATCATGTGAAATTTAATATAAGAATCAAAATTGATATTTAATGATTTGCATATACATAAACTTGTTAGAGTATTCAAATTACCTACAAATTCCTAATTAATTAAATATTTAATTTTAATTATTAAAATAACTTTCATTTTCTTTCCTCACATAGTTTAAATAGTTTCTCGTCAACAAGTTGGATTCAATCCACGTCTCTATAGCAAATGAAACTGAAATGCTGAATCAGCTACTAAAATTAAATAAATTACTTAAACTAATTACAAAATTTAAATTATCGTTTATATGAAATTTAACGAGAAGGTATCATATAAGTATAAATCATAAGATCTGTGATGAGTTAATTTAACTAATTTATCAACATCCTGATTGTCTTTTTTAGAAATATGTCCAACGTGCCATTATTTAAATCGTATCAACAATTGATGGATCCTCTCGATCAAAGTAAAATTAAAATAATTTGTTGTCCTTTCCTAAATAATTTTTATTGCCTCAATATTATTAGTCTCAATTAAAACACTATCATAACCATTATCACTTAAAAAAGATTAAACCATCAAATATTCCTCATATTTTAACATAAAAATAAAAATAAACTAATAATGTTGTTTGGTAGTATATATAAAAGTCAATAAAATTTGGTTTAATATGGAAAAAGTAAAGAAGCCACGTAGTGGGTGCATTTGGATAAATTAATAGTGTAGCTGTTCTCAAGGTGTTGAGTAGAGCGCAATGAGCATCGCTTTCCAATAGATGACCAAAGTGGGCAATGATTTATGATTATAATTGACTAGCCCACTAATAATATCTTCCCAACTGTTATTATTTAATTACTATTTTTTCTGTTTCTGTCAAATGGGTTTGCAAGTAAATAATGGGAGTATTAGGATTTGTGGAGTATCACCACTCCAGGGGTGAACAATAATTCAATCCTTTGATTATATTGAATGAGTTATTTAGTGAAATTTCATTCTCTCTTTATTTGTCAACACTAACACGCAATACTTCTTTCTTTTGTTTTAATCAATTTTACCCAGTAAATTTTTATTTTTTTTTTCAACCTAACTCTCAATCATTTTCTTTCTTTTCATTCCATTTTCATAAACTTCTAAAATAAATTGTAGAATCTATTTCTCCTTCCATCATGATTTTACTTTAATCCTACTCATCATTTTTTAGAATATAACAAGAAAGAATAAAATTCATTTCTCAACAATTTCAACTTTCAATTAATTTACAGAAGATAATTAAAAAAACTAAAATTAAAACTCATTTCTCGATAATAAATTTGTAAAACATGGTTTGGAGAAAGAAACTTTCTTACTCATTTTTCTTTCAAATAACAGATAAATAGAAGGGGAAAACAAGAACATGAAAGAAAAGCTTAAACTAAAGGCAATTGGGGCAGGTGAAATAGTGGACGCCGATGCCATCGATGGTTGAAAAATAATTTTTTAAAATATAAATACATATATATTTTTCATTCATTGCGTATATATAAATATCCAAACGAAATTTTGAACAAAATAATGTTTCAAGTATAATTTATAAAAACATCTCTTGATATTATTTTTTATCATAATATTCTTATTTTATTATTAAATCTAATTAATTTAGATATACAAAACATGTATTAATAAAATAAATAATATTTATCTAGTTTAAGGGTAATAATGTCATTTTATATTTATTCTTTATCTATTCCTCAATATTATTCATCTAACAAACCAAATAATTTAATTTATTAAAAGACATATTCGTCATTTGAGTATTTTTTTCTATTACATATTTATTCCTTCCAACCAAATACATGAATATTATTATAATACTCATTCCATTTCATTCAAGCAAACTATTATTATAACTATTTAATTTTATTACAGCCCTAAAATGATTATTTCATTACAATCATGTTTTATTCCAGTGAATCAAACCCGCGGATAATATTTAATTTGTTAGCCTTAGTATCTCTAGCTATACCTAGCAATGCTATTCTCAAATGTTGCACTTAACTAAACCTATATCTACCTTCTTCACATTGTGGAGTTTTTATTATATGAAATTGTTAAATATCATTTTGCTCACTCTATTATGCTTATAATTAAGATTTAATATTTATATTTGCATTTATATAATTTGATCCCTATTTTTCTTATATTGTTTCCTTGGCACACCCAAATTATGCTTCCTTTCTCTCTTTTTTCATTTTACCAAAATCATTAAATTTTAATTTTGATCTCTCTATTATGCTTAAATTTGAGATTCAACTGATACATTTTAATTTCTAATGTAATTCAATTCTTGTATTTTTGTACTTTTATTAATTAGTTCAAATAGTTAATATCTTTAATTTATTTGTTAAAATATTATCTAGTTATATATAATTTGAATGCCCTAAAGGTCTTAGAGACGGATATGTAGCTTTCTATTTCTTTTAGGTTTGCCTTGCTACATTTTTTTTTTGACATTATAAGACAATTATCAAACTTCAGTTTTAGCCATATATTATGTTGAAACTTGATGTTTAATCTATATACATTATTTTTGATATAATTTGATCTTTCTACTATTATAATGTCATTAGTTAGTCTAAATATTTAATATTATTAACTATTTCAATAAAATAGTTAGTCTAAATATTTAATATCGTTAATTGTTTCAATAAATTTGTTAATGTTAATTTTCTTAGGAACAATATTTCAACAAAAATTATTTTATTATGATGAATTGAATTAATGTTTTAAGAGAAAAAATCCATATAAACATTTTCAATATTATTTTATTGTTACATAATTACAAAGTGATTTTTTAAAATTTTAATATGTCATATCACTACACCAAATCAGACTTTTAGCGGCGTTTTCAGTGGCGTTTTAAACAAAAACGCCACCAAGATTACACAATAGTGGCGTTTGAAGGAAAATGCCGCAACAAAACGATCAATAGCGGCGTTTTTTAAATAAACGCCGTTAAAAACGATATATAGCGGCGCATTTGAGAAAACGCCGCTAAATCTCCGACGTATAGCGGCGCTTTTAAGAAAACGCCACTAAATCTCCGACCTATAGCGGCGCTTTTTATAAAACGCCGCTAATGCTTGGACCTTTAGCGGCGATTTTTATAAAACGCCGCTAATGCTTGGACCTTTAGCGGCAGTTTCTACCAAACGCCGGAAAATATTTTTTATTTCAAAACAAAAACGACGACGTTTCAATTGCAATGTTAAAATGGGAAAAAATTAGTGGCGTTTTTTACAAAAAACGCCGCTAAATGTGATCTTTAGTGGCGTTTTTAACAAAACGCCACTAATTTGTTTCTTTCAAAATAGAAACGACGCCGCTTTTAATTACGATGTAAAATGGGATAAATTTAGCGGCGTTTTTAAAAAATCTCTAAAAGTCGACTTATAGCGGCGTTTGTTATAAAAACGCCGCTAAATGTAATCTTCAGTGGCGTTTTTAACAAAAACGCCACAATATAATTTTTATTTCAAAATAAAAACGACGTCGTTTTCATGTAAATATAAAAAGTGTAAAAAATGTGCCTTAGTGTTAAGGGTTTAGCATTTAGGGTGTAATATGTGGGTCGTATGGTTTAGGGGTTAATGTTTATACTTTAGTATTTTAGTGGTTTAGAGTTATTAATTTAAGGTTTAGTATTTGTGGTTATAGGGGTTTATATATTTGTAAGGGTTTATGATTGAGGGTTTTATGGTTTATGGTGTTTAGGGCTTAGAGTTTATAAAGGTTTGTCGTTTAAGGTTTTGTGTTTAAGATGTTTTAGGGTTTAGAGTTTGGGGTTATGTATTTAGAGTTTTATAGGGTTTAAGGGTTTAAGGCTTATAGCTTAGGGTTTAGAGTTAAGGGTTAAAGGTTGATAGTTTAGGAGTTATGATATAGGGTTTAGGGTTTAAAGTTTAAGGTTTAGGGTTTACGAGGGTTTAAGGTTTTATGGTTTAAGGTTGGGGTTTAAGGTTTAAGGTTTAGGGTTTTAGGGTTATGATATATTTTAAAGTTATGATATATTTTAAATTTATAAATATAAAAAATAAGTAATTGGATTAATTAATAATAGTATACAAATATATAGATTAAATGATATTAAAATTACCATGCTTTTATACAAAAGCATACAAAAGCCAATCAATAGATTTAAAGACGGCGTCGTTTGAAAATTTGTTGTATGAATTAGTGGCGTTTGTGAATAAAACGCCACAAAAATATATCAGTACAATGCAAAACAACGTCGTTTAAACATTTTTTTACTGGCGATTCTGTAAAAACTCCACAAATATCTGTCAAGTATTAGTGGCGCTAGTCACAAAACGCCGCTATAAGTCTATATTTAGTGGCGTTTTCCTAAAAAACGCCGCAAATATATATTTACATTAAGCTTCACAACATCGTTTTTGTGGCACAGTTAGTATCGTTAGTGGCGTTTAGCGGAAAACGCCGCAAAAAGTATGTATTACCGGCGCTTTTTAAAAAAACGCCGTAAAAATAGTCCATGTTATTAGTGGCGTTTTAGCCCAAAACGCCACAATATGGAAGAAAAATGACTGCGTTTTTTCTGGAAATTTTTAGTGGCGTTTATTGGAAAGCGCCGCAATAGGGTTAAATTTTCTATTGAAACGGCGTCGTTCTTTATCCATCCATTTTAATAGCCTAAGACTATTTTGTTCCCCCATTTTCCAATTTCTAGAAAACCCTAATCCCTAATCCCCTTTCTCGTTTCCCCTCCCAATCCCCAAATTTTTCTTCGATTTCTGGTGCGAAATACTTCCCCAATCTCCCTAAATCTATTTCTGTTGCTTTGATTTCCAGTCTCTTCCTTTTTTCTTTTTTCTTGAATCCCCTTCTCGTTTGTCATATTTTCGGTCACTTTCTCGGCTCTCACAATCATTCTAGTTTCTGACCACCTTGGTACGATTCATTACCGTCGACTGATTATTTAGTATTTCCTTTTAATTTTGTTTGCTCAAATATTTATTAGGGGTTAATTTTACTCAACGCTTCCCTTTTTTTGCAGCTTACGAGGAGAAATCGAGTTTTCTTGTTGATCGAGGAACCTACTGTTTCATTATTAAGAGGTATGTTACTGATTCGATCTTAAATACGGTTGCCATTGAGTTTGATTTGAATATTTTTGGGAAGTGAATTTTTTTCCCCAATCTTGATTTTGTTGAAAAACCTTTTAAGAACTGAATATTTTAAGAACTGATTCGATCTTAAATTCTGGAAGTGTTTCATCCTTAAGAGGTATGTTACTGAATATTTTTTGGAAGTGAATTCTTTGCCTAAACAAATTCGAGGACCCGCCTGTATTGTATAGTCTAAAAATTGCATAGTCTAAAAAAAAAACTAGAATTTTAAGAACTGTTTTGATATTGAAGGTAATCTCATGCTATTAAGGGAGGGGAGATTGAGTCTTATAATATTCCACTCGATTAGTGTTTGAGTCTAATTCAGAAATTTTGTTTAATTAATAATATTAAAAATTTTCAACTCTTAACTCAAGTTCGGGCTTGAGTAATCTAGGTTTAAATGGATAAATGAGCATAATAATTTAGCTAGTTTTTTTTTATTCTTGAAATCAATTCTAATTTTGAACACGAAAGTCAAATAAACTTGAGTTTATCTTTTGAGTCTTAAATTCTAAATTTAATTTAAGTTTTTTTTTATTGATTGAGTTAGTTTTTTTTAAAGAACTGGATTTGGATTATCCCCTCTCCAATAATTTTAAGCTGGTATCTTCATTGAGTTAGTTTTTTTCTTGCTATCTTTTAAATTTATTGTGTGAATGGTAATCTATTGATTACTCTGATGTTATTTGTTATTGGCCATTTATACTTCAGAAAGTATACTTAGGTTATATATGTTTCTTCTTTTCCATCTATTATTTTTTGAAAGCTCACTGGTGAAAACCCTTTCATTCATTCTTTTGGATGGGATTTAGGGGTTTTTTTTTTTGGTACTTACAATGAAAACCAGTGGGTTCGGTAGCTCTTTTGTCCTTTGAGTTTGATTTCTGCTTAGCAACTATTGTATATTCATTTCCTCAAGGGGGAGAAAAAGTTTATATTCTTATTCTGACTTAGTTGCATCTTTATTCTCAACTGAACAGGATTTTTGTTAATTTATCGACATCTTATAGTGCCAAATAGTTCAAGTCAATCATCAAAACTTGAACAATAACAGGGGAAAAAGCGTCTATTGTTTCAGGAGAGTTAAGAAGCGGTACATAAAGCAAGTAAACTTTTTATAGGTTTCTATGCTTTTATCATTTTCAGTCGTAATATTTGCTAAGTTATATTTAAATTGTAATAATTGCATATTATTTGCTAAGTTATATTTGTGGTTTATGCTAAACCCTAAACCTTATACACTAAAACCTTAAACCCTAAAATCATAAAACCTAAAACCTTAAACTTTAAACCCTAAAACCCTAAACTCTAAATCTTAAACCCTAAAACCATAAATCATAAACCATAAACCCTAAACCATAAACCATAAACCCTAAACCTAAAACCCTAAACACTAAACTTTAATCCTAAACCCAAACCTTAAACCCTAAACCTTAAACCTCAAACCCTAAATCCCAAACCCCAAACCATAAACCATAAACCATAAACCTTAAACCCCAAACTTTAAACTTTAAACCTTAAACCCTAAAACCCAAACCCCAAACCTTAAACCATAAACCTTAAAACCTTAAATCTTAAACCCTAAATATTATAACACTAAAACCCTAAATCCTAAATCATAAACCTTAAACCCTAAATAATATTCCTTAAACCTTAAATTATAAACCATTAACCTTAAACCCCAAATCTCAAACCTTAAATTCCAAACCTCTAAACTTAAAACCCCAAACCCCAAACCCAAACCTTAAACCCCAATATCTTAAACCTTAAATCATAACTTACATTATTTACCGATCAAATTTCACAAAAATTACCTAATTTTAAGATCAAATTTCATAACTTACATTATTTACCGATCAAATTTCACAACTTACATAATTTTAAGATAAGATTAAACTTCATAACATACATAATAATTGTATAGATAAAAAAAAATAAGATTCAAAGTATATAGGCTGGAAACCTGACGGGTTGCCTTATATCTGACAGTGAGATATAATGGATCCTCCCTAGGTGTAACAATGCCACGTATGATGAATCTAAAAGAATACAAAAATTACCTAATTTTAAGATCAAATTTCATAACAATGCCACTATTTACCGATCAAATTTTACAACTTACATAATTTTAAGATCAAACTACATAACATACATAATAATTGTATAGATAAAAAAAAAGATTCAAAGTATATAGGCTGGAAACCTGACGGGTTGCCTTATATCTCACAGTGAGATACAATGGATCCTCCCTAGGTGTAACAATGCCACGTATGATGAATCTAAAAGAATTCAAAAATTACCTAATTTTAAGATCAAATTTCATAACTTACATTATTTACCGATCAAATTTCACAACTAACATAATTTTAAGTTAAGATCAAACTTCATAACTTACATAATACTTGTATATATAAAAAAAAAGGATTCAAAGTATATAGGCTGGAAACTTGATGAGTTGCCTTATATCTCAGAGTCAGATATAATGGATCCTCCCTAGGTGTAACAATGCCACGTATGATGGATCTTAAAGAATTACCAAATTAAATATCGAAATAATATAACATTTATTAAATACATAATTACCTAATAACATCTATTAACAATGCCTTAAATCTTAAACCCTAAACATTAAACCTTGAAACCTTAAACCATAAAACCCTAAAACCATAAACCTTAAAACCTTAAATCCTAAACCCTAAATCTTAAACTCTAAAACCCTAAACCTTAAACATTAAACCTTAAAACATTAAACACTAAACACTAAACACCTAAACCTTTAAACCCTAAACCACTAACCACTAACCATTAACCTTAAACCCTTAACCCTTTAACCCCTAACCATAAACCCTTAACCCTTAAACCTTAAACCCTAAACTTTTAAACCCTTAAATTTTAAACCCCTAACCCTTAAACCTTAAACCCTTAAACCCTTAAATCTTAAACCCCTAACCCCTAACCCCTAACCTCTAACCCTTAAATCATAAACCTTAAACCTTAAACCCTAAACCCTTAAACCCTTAAATCTTAACCCCTTAACCCCTAACCCCTAACCCCCAACCCCTAACCTCTAACCCTTAACCCCTAATTTTAAGTTAATATCAAACTTCATAACTTACATAATACTTGTATAGATAAAAGAAAAAGATTCAAAGTATATAGGCTGGAAACCTGACGGGTTGCCTTATATCTCAGAGTTAGATATAATGGATCCTCCCTAGGTGTAACAATGCCATGTATGATGGATCTTAAAGAATTACCAAATTAAATATCGAAATAATATAACATTTATTAAATACATAATTAGCTAATAACGTTTATTAACAATACCTTAAATCTTAAACCCTAAACCTTAAACTTTGAAACTATAAAACCCTAAAACCATAAACCTTAAAACCTTAAATCTTAAACCCTAAATCTTAATCTCTAAAATCCTAAACCTTAAATATTAAACCTTAAAACCTTAAACCTTAAACACTAAACACCTAAACCCTTAAACCCTAAACCACTAACCCCTAACTATAAACCCCTAACCTTTAAACCCTAAACCCTAAACCCTAAACCCTTAAACCCCTAAATCTTAAACCCTTAACCCTTAACCCTTAAACCTTAAACCCTAAACCCTTAAACCCTTAAATTTTAAACCCCTAACCCCAACCCCTATCCCATAACCTCTAATCATTAAATCATAAACTTTAAACCTTAAACCCTAAACCCTTAAACCCTTAAATTTTAAACCCCTAACCCCTAACCCTTAACCCCTAACCTCTAACCCTTAACCCCTAATTTTAAGTTAATATCAAACTTCATAACTTACATAATACTTGTATAGATAAAAGAAAAAGATTCAAAGTATATAAATTTGAAACCTGACGGGTTGCCTTATATCTCAGAGTTAGATATAATGGATCCTCCCTAGGTGTAACAATGCCACGTATGATGGATCTTAAAGAATTACCAAATTAAATATCGAAATAATATAACATTTATTAAATACATAATTAGCTAATAACATTTATTAATAATGCCTTAAATTCTAATCCCTAAACCCTAAACTTTGAAACTATAAAACCCTAAAACCATAAACCTTAAAACCTTAAATACTAAACCTTAAATCTTAAACTTTAAAACCCTAAACCTTAAACATTAAACCTTAAAACCTTAAACCCTAAACACTAAACACCTAAACTTTTAAACCCTAAACCTTTAACCCCTAACCACAAACCTCTAACCTTTAAACCTTAAACCCTAAACCCTAAATCTTAAACCCATAACCACTAACCCTTAACCCTTAAACCCTAAACTTTAAACCTTAAACCATTAAATCTTAAACCCCTAACCCTTAACCCCTAACCCCAAACCTCTAACCCTTAACCCCTAATTTTAAGTTAATATCAAACTTCATAACTTACATAATACTTGTATAGATAAAAGAAAAAGGATTCAAAGTATATAGGCTGGAAACCTGACGGGTTGCCTTATATCTCACTGTTAGATATAATGGATCCTCTCTAGGTGTAACAATGCCACGTATGATGGATCTTAAAGAATACATAACTTACCTAATTTTAAGATCAAATTTCATAACTTACATAAGTTGACGATTATATTTCATAACTTACATAATTTTCCCTTAAGATCAAACTGCATAACTTACATAATACTTGTATATAAAAAAAAAGGATTCAAAGTATATAGGCTGGAAACCTGACGGGTTGCCTTATATCTCACTGTTAGATATAATGGATCCTCCCTAGGTGTAACAATGCCGCGTATGATGGATCTTAAAGAATACATAACTTACCTAATTTTAAGATCAAATTTCATAACTTACATAAGTTTACGATTAAATTTCATAACTTACATAATTTTCCTTAAGATCAAACTTCATAACTTACATAATACTTGTATATAAAAAAAGGATTCAAAGTATATAAATTTGGAAACTTTGACGGGTTGCCTTATATCTCACCGTTAGATATAATGGATCCTCCTAGGTGTAACAATGCCGTGTATGATGGATCTTAAAGAATACATAACTTACCTAATTTTAAGATCAAATTTCATAACTTACATAAGTTTACGATTAAATTTCATAACTTACATAATTTTCCCTTAAGATCAAACTTCATAACTTACATAATACTTGTATATAAAAGAAAAAGGATTCAAAGTATATAGGCTGGAAACCTGACGGGTTGCCTTATATCTCAGGGTCAGATATAATGGATCCTCCCTAGGTGTAATAATGCCACGTATGATGGATCTTAAAGAATTACCAAATTAAATATCGAAATAATATAACATTTATTAAATACATAAGTTGACGATTATACTTCATAACTTACATAATACTTGTATAGAAAAAAAAAAAGGATTCAAAGTATATAGGTTTGGAAACTTTGACGGGTTGCCTTATATCTCATTGTTAGATATAATGGATCCTCCCTAGGTGTAACAATGCCGCGCATGATGGATCTTAAAGAATACATAACTTACTTAATTTTAAGATCAAATTCCATAGCATTATTTACATAAATTATTAATTAACAATTTAGCCGCATAATTTATTGTCAACTTTAGACTTCAACAACTACGAAATGGATAGGAGTTGGATGAAATTGTCAAAGGTAAGCAACGGCTATTGAAATGGAGTAGAAACTTTTCTGAATTTCGTATTTCAAAATGCAAGCCAAGAGAATATGATTCTTTGCCCGTGTAAGAAGTGTTGCAATATTAACTGGCATTATCGTGAAGTGGTCTACGAACATCTAGTTGTTGATGGCTTTGTCCGGGGGTACAAAATATGGTTTTTTCATGGAGAGTGTACATCTAGTGGAGCATCTTCATCGATGAATCTGGGGTATCCTCATAGTACTTTCAATCAGAATATTAGTGAGGATAACACGGAAAACATGTTACGGGATGCTTTTAATATGCGCAGTGATGGTTTCGGGTCCTTTCCACCTGACTTGGGTGCAACCGATGATCATAATTTTGGAGGAAATACTTTCACCGAAGGGAAAGAAGTGTCCGGATGAACGACCAAATGAAGAAGCGACGAGGTTCTACACGTTACTTGGTAAAATAAATGAAGAAGCGTATGAGGGATCAAAATTTTCCAAACTGTCATTACAGATTTGTCTTTTCACTTGAAATGTTTGGGGGTTGACCGAAAACTCGTTGACAATCTTTGTTAGAGTTTACGCAAGAAATGTTCCGTTGCAAAAATCCTCAATCTTCCAAAGACATGAAGAAATTGATAAAGGATTTGGGCCTTGGATACAACAAAATTCACAGTTGCCCAAATGATGCATGTTGTATTAGGCGACCGCATAAACCAACAAGGTTTGTCATGTATGCGCCAATCCGTTGGATTAATAGAAATACAGAGGACGATAACGAGGATGAATATGATACACGATCAAAGAAGCGACGATTAAGATTTTACGGTATTTTTCGCTAATACCAAGGCTTCAACGGCTTTTCATGTCGTCAAAGATAGCCGAATCAATGACGTGGCACCGTGATGGACGAACCGATGATGGGTTGTTAAGGCATCCTGCGGATTCTTTAGCTTGGAAATGTTTTGACTCTAAATTTCCAAGCTTTGCAAGCGATCTTCAGAGTGTGAGGCTTGGGCTAGCATCCGATGGATTTAACCCTTACAAACTCATGAGCACAACGTCATGATTTTGCCTCGTGGTGCTTGTTCCCTGATTTGCCTCCATGGGTTTGCATGAAACAATCTTCTTTTATCTTGTCTATGATTATACCTGGAGAGAAAGGGCCGGGGAATGATATTGATGTCTATTTGTAGCCACTTGTTGACGAGTTAAAACAACTATGGGCTGGTGTTCAGACATACAATGCAATGAGAAAAGAGAACTTTAATTTACGTGCGGCATTAATGTGGACTATTAATGACTTTCTGGCTTATGCTAATTTATCTGGTTAGAGTACCGAGGGACGTTATGCTTGTCCATGTTGTGCTGCGCAGACATGTTCGCAATGGTTATATAATGGGAAGAAGTTTTCTTACATGGGGCATCGTCGGTGGTTACCAAAAAATCATGCATTTAGATTTCATAGTGCTCAGTTTGATGGTACTAAAGAGTTCAGACCAGCTCCTTCGCAGACCGGTGGATCCGAAATATTGTTAATGTTGAAAGATATGAATTTCATTTATGGAAAGATGAATCAACCGGCAAACTCGCATAGAAATAGAAGATCCAGGGATGAATCTGATGATGAATCTGATGAAGAGGATGATCCTAATGAGGCGGACTTGTGGAAAAAAAAGAAGTATTTTTTTTGAGTTGCCTTATTGGGAGCATCAAATTTTACGCCATAATCTTGATGTCATACACATAGAGAAAAATGTCTGCAAGAACATCATTGGGACTATTTTGAATGTCGATGGAAAATCGAAAGATAATCTTTAGAGTCGACTTGATTTAGTCCACATGGGAATTCGGCGTGAGCTTCATCCCCGAGCACTTTCGAATATGAAATATCGATTGCCGCATGCTATTTTTTAATGTCGAAGACAGAAAAAGAAGTGTTCTGTACGGTGTTGAAGGATATAAAGGTCTCGGATGCGTATGCATCAAATATATCGCGATGTGTGAGTCTTAAGGATCGAAGATTATATGGCTTAAAATCGTATCACTATCACATATTGATGCAAGACATACTGCCAGTTGCTATTGCGGTGTTGTATGTCAAAAAAGGTGATGGCTCCTGTAATTGAACTGTCAAATCTAATGAAAGGCATTTGTGGTAAAGTTTTGAATGTTCAAGAACTTGAGAGACTACAAGATCGAGCCACATTAACTTTATGCAATCTGGAGAAGAAATTTCCGCCTTCCTTCTTTACTATCATGGTGCACTTGTTAATTCATCTCCCACGTGAAGCACTTCTTGGTGGACCCGTTTTCTATCGATGGATGTATCCCATTGAAAAGTCTTACTTTATTTGCAAAATATTCTTTCATTCAGCCAAATGCCTTTATTTGCAACTTTTGATAATGTTGTATTTAGGTTCCTTTCCAAATTAAAGTCATACTGCTGCAATAAGCGTTATTCGGAAGGATCAATTGCCGAGGGCTACTTGGCAGAGGAATGTATGACTTTCTGCTCGAGGTATTTGGAAGATGTTGAAACAAGAATGAATGACCAAGTAGAAATCTTGGGCTCACGGATCATAATTTGGTGAAACTTATTTATTTCAAAGTTTGGAGAACCAATCGGAGTCGAAATTACGAAATTAGACGATAGATCGTGGGTCCAAGCACATCGATATGTTCTTTTCATCACGATTCAATGGAACCATTTCGGAAGTACGTTCTACAATTTGATAAATACTCATCAATTATGATTTATTTGTCTTCTAACAAAGTAAAACCTTTTTTACCGTAGTGAGTACAAACAAATATTGAGAGCTCGTTCACAATCTCGAAGATTAAATCGACGAGAAATTAATAAGTTGTTCGCAGAATCATTCCATGAATGGTTAAGCCAAATGGTATGCAATTTAAATTTTCATTGACAAGTAATAATATTTTCTCATAACATTCATAATTACTTGATTTACTTTCGACACAATAGGTTTGGAGTCGGAATGAAGTAAATGACGACGTTAAATGGCTTTCACAAGGTCCAAACAGAATAGTTAAAAGATATAGTGGCTTCCTCATCAACGGATACAGATTTCATACAAGGTATCGCGAGAGATTAAGGAGAACCCAAAATTGCGAATTGTTGTTAATTCTTGATTACAAGTTATGCTAGTGCTAGGGACGATGAATCCGGTCGAGGGAATTTGGAATATTACGGACTTATTATCGACATCATTGAGTTGGATTATTACGGTAAATGCAAAGTTGTCTTATTTCGAGGTGATTGGGATGATGTGAATACGGCTCATGAATTAAAAGCGATCAATATGGCTTTACAATGGTGAATTTCTCTCGATTAATTCACACCGGAGAACAACTGATGGACAAGCCGTATGTGTTTTCTTCTCAAGTTAAACAAGTTTTTTACTCGAAAGATCCAATTGATGAGGGTTGGTACGTTGTACTTTGAAACACCCCTAGAGACTTCTTCGACATTGGCAGTGGAAGTAGAGATGACATACTCGAAAGATCAGAAACTTTGCATTTTCCAGAACAAGACTTAACTGAAAATATCCCTAGTACGAGTCAACAATTTCAATGGGTTCGTCAGGATGTGGACGAAGATATTTACGAAATATGATGTAGTAAGATTTAACGATTTATTATTTATATGTAATATTATAATTTTCATGTTGGTCATATTATATAATTTAACTATTTTAAATGTCCTATTATTGTTGTTATTTGTTACTAAAATTTTGAACTATTTTATGTGTATTGCAGGAAAAATGCCTAGAAGACGATTACGAGATTTAAATATTGTCCACAAAACTCCAAATCCAGAAGAAGCTAATAGTAGTGAACAACAAACAGTTGTTGGATCTTCTACTCTGCCGGACATAGATGACGAGCCTGGAGAATTTGAAAGTAATGTTAAGTTTATTTTACATGCATGTTGAATTTTATTATTGATTCATTTTCAATTTTAATATAATAATATATCATTTTTCAATTTGAAGGTGGTGGGACGCTAGAGAGGTCGGGGCGTACATTACTTAAAGATTTATCGACTTAGAGCCTACCGATCGTGTTAAAGTAAGGAGAAACAATCATGGGCGACTGTTGGATCCGAAGCTCATTGTTAGAAGGCTATTTGGGCATTTTAGCACGAAATGCCAATATGTTGCCCATTAACTACGAATCATGGCATCACATGCACGATGCCAACAAAAATCGGCTCTCGAAAATATTAAGGTAACAAAACGTGAATGTAATTTATAATATTTTAATTTAATTTTCATTTATATTAACTTTTTATACTTTTTTCTTGAGGTAGATTTAATTTAGAGGTCTCGATGACTATGTGAAGAAGACATTGGGTAAAAATGGAGAGACAATAAAAGCACGCTCAAAAAACTATATTTAAGAAAGACATAAGCCTCGACGAAAAATTAAGAAATGTTCCAAGGAATGTTGAGGTACCAATGGGAAGATCAAGTTAGATTTTGGAATTCAAAAAAGGAGAGGTATTACGTACTTCTAAAATCGTATAAATTATTTGGTTTATAGTATTTACTATATATATAATTCAAATTGCATTATGTAGGACCGTGAGCGAGTTGGAATAAGCGTGACGAAATGTAAATTCACGCATTACAGCGAGTTCTAGAAGTTTTACTTGTGTAGTGAGGCCGAGGTATTATAATTTATTAATTACATCAAATATTAATTACTTTATACTATTAAATTATATTTTTACGCTAAAATGTAGGAAACTTATTGGTCAAAAAGTTGGACGCGTTCACTTTTTGACATTACATAGAAAGAAGGATGGATCTCAGATGATATCCAAGTGCAGAAATTTTGATATATTTACTTAATAAAATTTTATTTTTTATAAATATTTCTAATGTTTAATTATAATAGTTTAATTCATCGTTTTAGTTTTAAATTTATAATGTTAAATTATGTTGCATTCTTTCTTATTTATATATTTCGTTTCTAACTCTTTCATTGATTTATTAGGATAAACTAAAGGAGAAGAAGGCGAGTATGAAGCGATCGCTTTGATGATAGTTCATTAATCTTGAGGAGATTGATAATGTAATTATTACGATGTTTTGGGTCCCGAAAGGTCATGTTGCTTGATGATAGTTACGCTAATCTTTAGTATATTTTAATAGAATTATCACTAATGTTTTGGTCTTGAAAGGTATGGTCGGGTTCGATTTAAAGGATCTGGTGTTACCCCGACCCAATATTTTGGATCCGCCTCCTAGCGGTACATGCCTTCCGGGGGTCAATCTCGTGCTTTGAAGTTCGAGGCTACAAAACCAGATAGCTCGAGATGCAAGAGAGCACGGTTGAGCGAGAGGCGACAAATTGTCGATGTTCAAAGAAAATATGAAGAACTCCAGCAACAGCTTAGAGCGGATGCGAAAGCGGCAATGAGGGCGGCAAAGAAGAAGATGAGAGAGGCAGCGCGACAAATGCGAGGGAGGTAGAGCGACATCGATGCTAGCGAGCGAGCGAAAATCTGAAGAGCTCCAAAGACCGACTTGACATATGATGCAAATGTTTAAGATCATGAAACCGCCATCTTAGACATTTAGTTTCTCGTTGTAAGAAGTTTTGACATTATTACATTTAACATTATTGTTACAATATTTTCAGTTATCATTCATTTAATTTATTAAATTTCAAGTATCATTTAGAATTAATGTATTCGGTGTGATTTTTATGCTAAATTTGCTGTTATGGGTTGGAATTATATATTGTTATTGGTTGATTTTAGTGCAGGAGGGGTATAATATTGAAAAAAATTGTATTTTTTGAAATCTGTACAAATTAACGACGTTTGTATAAAAGCGTCGCTAAATGTCAAGAAATTTTCGCGGCGTTTTTTGGAAAAGCGCCGCTAAAGGTCCTGACTTTTAGCGGCGTTTTTAAAAGAAGCGCCGCTAAAGGCCATGGTCTTTAGCGGCACTTTTCTCACAAGCGCCGCTAAAAGTCATGGTCTTTAGCGGCGTTTTTTTCTCATAAACGCCGCAAAAATTTTCGGCGGTTGTATTGGTGGCTTTTTGTGGCGCTTAGAAAAGCGCCGCAAACACTTTTAGTGGCGCTTATAAACGCCGCTAAAAGTCTGTTTTGCTGTAGTGTATCACTAAATTTAATAGAAGAATTTTAACCATGGTAACAATTGGATCTAAATTTTTAAATCCAAAAAGTAGAGGGTCTAAAATTTTAAAACTAAAAGTAGGATAATAATATATTTTAACCATCAAATTTGATCTCAATAATTTGACACAAACAAATAATCAACCTAATACGAAGAGAGAGAATCATACTAGTTATAGTTAAGATGAGGTTTTATTAGCAAATTCACAATTTATTTTGAGAAATTAGTAAATTGACACTTAAACTATGTTTCCACTCTCACATCGGTACTTTTTTTATATATAATATTAGGGGTAGGGGTGCGGTAATACAGTTTGAATCCAAGCCAAATGGGTATATGATAAAAACTTTAACCACTACTATATACAAGTCAAAACCATTCTCATATTGATACTTAAAGCTTTCAAATAGTGGTAGTTAAATTATTAATTTTGTATCATTGTATAAAAAAGGTGTACAATATCTAATAGAACACGCTACGTGTCATGTTTTTATTTCTTGATATTGTTTTTGGGTAAATTGAAACAAAACTAATAGTTTAAAAAAGTTTTAAATATGTCAATAAAGCTTTGACATTGTTGGCAAAAGCTGAGACCTTGAGTATCTAGGTTTGGGCCCTTCCATGTGCAACTAAGCACGTGTGGGTCTCCAATCCCATCTTATACCACGTGCAGAATATATTCAATAATTGTGACAACAATAACAATACAACATTGGCTAAAAACACTTATAAATTTATTGTCAACAATTGTTAAACACAATAATAATGTACAAAAAAAAACAAATGACAACTTTAACAACACTAATTCATGAATTATGATTAAAAAAACACTAACATGATAAAAGTGACTTGTAGAAATTTGAAAAGTATTTTGAATGACTTAAGGTTTGTAGAAGTTTGAGAGAATTTTGAGATAATTTTTTAAATTAATTTCGATTTAATAAATTGTGAAACTTATAAGAGAGAAAAAATGATCAACAACTTAAAAATAGTACGATCTTGAGATCCATAAGTGACTAATTCAATGTGTTATAAAAGGTCTGAACTCAATACTCATAAATATCACATTCTTATTATATCAAGCCAAATTCAGTATCCATAACAAAAAAAAAAAAATGTAAAGTTTTAAGGGAATACCTCAACACTTACCATATAAAATCATTCATCATCAATTAATGATCAAACATTAATAAGGAAAGTATAAATATGTGTTACTTTTACCGAAGTTTGTCATTTTCTTTATAATTACATAACAATGAATAAGATTGAAATTTAGAAAGGAAATTAAAATTGTTTGCATATGGAAGTTGAAAAAGCTTAGATTATGGGCCCAATTTGATTACTCCATGTGTGCAATACGGATAAGCAATTCTTTTTCTTTTTCATTACAATGTGGTCATGCACTGCACTGACTACATTCATTCATCCAATTCCAAATGGAATGTGCAAAAGCCACAACCTTCTTTGTTTTGACATAATCAGACAAAGCCAAGATCTACCGTCCAATCACTATCATAATATTATAATTATAAAAAATGAAATTAATTTCATAGCTGAAAATTTTTTTAAAAGAATAATAGTTATATAAAATTTCATAAATAAAATTAAAAAATATTATTTATTTTAATTAGTATTTTAAAATAAAAATAAAAACGATATATAATGACTTTTTAATTTCAACTTATGAAATTAAAATATTTCACCAAATAATACTCTTTATATATATATATTTGCAATAAAATGTCCACTTCTCTAAAAATATTAAATATTAAAATTAAAATTAAAATTCGGTAGTAATTTTTTAAAAATTGAATATCTATTTGAAGGGTTAGATGCATTTAACTTGGATTTGCCATTTTTAGTATTGCTTTCCTAGTTTCAATGTAGCTAAAACTGACTATATACAATATGTCCAAGAGTTGGTAGCTGGCCAAGCTTGAAAACCCTTGCTCGACTTAAGAAAAGTTTGGTATATAGGAGTGAATCTTTTCTAATGAAAACGAAAAAGCTTTCAATGTAACGCCTGTTTCATAGTAGAGCACATGGCATGGAACTTCTTTAGGTGCTTGAGGATCTTTGTTTGAAAACCATGAAAAGTAGGAATTAAACCATATTTCAGTTCAAAAAGATGCTGAATGTAAAATGATTGATGATTTAGTTCTCGTGCAGCTAACTCTCATAAAGTTCCAGTATCAACCATAACTCCTTTTATTTCACTGATCTTGATTTTTCTAGATGACGACTAGCTGTTGCTATCTGATTCAGTTGCAGCAAACAATGGGTTTCGGTTCATTCTAGTTTCTCTTCTTAATTTTCTTGCACTTCTTTCAATCTTCGGATCGTACACGAGGTCACCTATATGAGAAGATCGGGGCATAAAGATAAACAAAAACTAAAATAAAAATTAAAAAATAAAATAAAATAATTGACATCGATCCTCAGCAACGTTGTCAACATGACAAAACTCTAGTTAAAGCAAAATTTCCGTTTGATTCAAGGGTTTGATCATTGATGTAAAATATAATTTTCAATGTTCTTTAATAAATTGATTGTGATTGTCGGCATTCAACTAACAACCTAATATTTTCTTACCTTCTCGATAATCAAGACAATTGCCATTAATTATTTTCCTTATTGACAAACAATCCTATAACGATCGCTTAAGGTTTAATCTATCAATAGCAGTAAAAACGAAATATACTCAATTCTAACAAACAAACATGCAATCATAATTTATTTAAGTTAATTCGTATACCCACATTGCATAAACAATTACGCAGTTTGTCATAAATTTTAGAATCAATCAATTGATTAAATTTCTAATTGACAATGTAATCATTTTAAGCTATAAATGCTAATAAAATATTTAACAAGAACAATTTTAATTCAAGCAAAAGACATGCAAATACTAAAGAATAAATAAAAGATTAAGAATAATTAGATCTCAAAAACTTTAGAAAATCAAACTTGAAATTTACTTTGACTAGAAAAGAAGTTTAAAAACCCATAAAAAAAATAAAATGCAAGAATAAAATAAAATAAATATGGCTATGTCTTAGTCCCTCATTCTTTAACCTAATAATGTCTATTTGTAGGACCAAAATAGTATAATGGAGAAAATACAAAAGTGTCCTTAATTAAATATCGCTGAAATTTGACAATTTTCACGTCAAACTTCCACCATTTTTGGACACCTTCTTGATGTTTTTGGGCTTGAGTTATGAAATAATTTTAGTTAAATCTTTCAATTCTCTTTGAATTAATATATTATGGGCCCAAAACGAAAGTTTGTAATTCAAGTTATAGCTAAAATATTGAAGCTGTATTGTGTTGAAAGTCGAGAACGCAAGCTAAAAATAAATTTTAAGCTCATTTTTCTCTATTTATTTCCTAAATTAATAACAAATAAAATATAAATGTAAACAATATAAATAAGAACATAAATAATATATTCAAGGCGAAAAATATCACAAATAGTTGAGAAATTATTGACTATCACTAGTTGATATATGCTTATGAACCCATTACACACTTAAACTTCGCTGGTTTTAATGTAAAATCATTGATTTGAGCAGTGTTTCTTAATGATTTAGGATTTTTCACATTTTAGCATTCCATTCATGTTATTTTGGATGCATATTAAGCATTTTAATTATTGAGTTTTAATCTTCATGTTTTAGTGTTACGTTGCTAGCTGAAAACTTCAAGGAAGATGTGTGGAACCGGTGTTGGAGGTCATGACACAAAGCTGGAAAATGTTGTGACCTTGGCCATGACTAATCCCGAAAAACCAAATATCCATATGAAAATCGGGACACAAGCTAGACTAATGTTGTGACTCTGAATATGGACTTGGAGGACAACCTGCAATAGCTTAGATAGATGTGGTGACACCAAGCACTGGAATGCTGCAACCTTGGCGAATAATTTGAAGGGCGAATTGCAACTCCATTAACCAATTTTGCGACATGAGCTGAGGGAATGTCATGACCTGCACGACTGAGTTGAATGGAAAGGCCAATAATCAGAAGAATGTAGCAACACAGGCAAGGTGAAGTTGCAATACTAAGTCAGATCTAGATTGGTTACAAAAGGGTATTTTGTGGAATTTCACTACTTGACGGAAACTTGCAAACACTTCAAGGGCATCCTATGATATGAATATGTGTTTTTGAGATAATTTCAACAGGAGAGGAGAGAATTTCAAATACTCTTTAGAATAGAATAGGTTTTAGAGAGCTTTTTTAGTAGTTTTTAGCTTTTCCTTTTAATTTATTTCCATTTCTTTTCATGTTTTATGTAACAACTCTTCTTTCTTATTAATTAATATAATTTTCTTTAATTTCTTGTAACTTTCTGCACATTGACCTAAAAAGTGGGGGGCTGGAAGGAGAGTGCATGTGATTGAGCTTGGACTTCACCATATTAAGCCATTTCACCATTATTGAGCAATTTTTTGTCATACCTTTTTATTTATTTTGTAAAAATAGTTGATGTTGTATGCTTAGTATCCTAAATTATTATGTAGCTAATGATTTGAATAGGACGAAGTCAGAATAATTTTTTAGGGGCCGAATGAAATTTTAGCTTTTTATAGTCTATATCTTTATAATTTTTAAAGAATTAAATCAAATTTTTATAATTTTAGGGGACTAAAGTGTAATTTTACTTTTACTAATTAAAAATTTTAAAAATTTTTAAAGGGCTAAATAATAATTTTTCATTTTAGGGGGGCGGGACCCCTACCAGCCCCCTTAACTATGCCTTTGGGTTTGAATATAATGTGAAGTGATTTTGGATTGATTAGTTTGTTAGAATAGTTTAATATTATTTGAGAGTGACGATTTTAAGAATGATTTTGTTGAGGAATATTATGAGAGTCGACTTGTCTAATTAGCACACTAAGCACTAGTGTTAATAAAATTAGTGTGTGGTAACTCAAATTAGTGAGAATTACACTTTGTATCAACCAATTGAACTTGGGATCATCCAAGCATGGTACTCATTCCATTAGTCAGTCACTAGCAATTTGAGTTCCTGGTGAATTAAATAATAATTGTAGTTGTTAATTCAATGCAAATGACAATCCATGTCTTTAATAATCATGATTTTATTCAATTGGTAATAAGACAAGTGCTTAATCTTAAAAACCTCTATTTAAATTTTATATTGGAATTACTCGTCAATATTTGAGGGTATGATACTCAAAATACTTGCCTTAAATGAGTATCTCGTTGTAAAACTATAACGCCACACTTTTAAGTAAGGGAATAGTCATTAATTTGATTTGGCCCAAATTACTGTTTTTAATTAAAAATTATTTTATTTGAATTTAATTAAAATAAATTTCAAAATTTTAATACCTAATTAAACAATGAATTCAAATAAAAAAAACCCCGTTTTCTCTCCATCTTGAGAGCTTTTTTCTCTCTACGACGGTAGTGCTTTTCTCCAAGGTGATAGTCCCTCAATCTTTCTTTCTCTTTTTCCTTCATTTCCTATGTCTTGCAATTTTGATTTCTTGAATTTGATGAATAGGATCGATTTTTTTTTTTTAATTTCAGCTTGTATTTGAGTTCATCGTATCAAAGAAAGGTCTAGCAAGAACTAGACTGTGAAGGGTGCATCATGTCTATAAAGTAGCAAAATGTATGGCACATTTTTTGGTAAAATCATGTGTCGGGTTTTTTACAAAAATAATACAAAAAAAAAGGAAATATCGAAAATGGGATGCCATTTTGATTATGTACCAAAATGGTACATCTAGGGTGGTCACACCTATGCCAGAGACGGCACCGCCCTGGCTGCTGACACCAAACAGTTCCAAACAGTAAAACACTAAAATCTAAAAAAAAAATATTGAAACTAAAATTAAAAAAAAAACCCTGAAAAGAAAAAAAAAAAGTCGGCCAAGCGGACAAGACCACAGTGGAGGGTTCACACAAGCAACACCAAAGGTGCCTGTGGCAGAGGTGGCACCGCTCTGAAATGACCAGTCATGCATGCCATTTTGGCATTGTCGTAACCATTTTTTGATGAAACAGTAAACGACGCGGTCGACTTGATTTTTGAAAAAAAGAAAAGAAAGGGAGTCGCCACCGATCTTTATTTGGTGTGATCGGATCACCTTTGTTTTAATAAATCGTTTAATTTACTAAAACAGTACTTTTTGGTCCACGAACTTTGAGAAAACGGGTTCGGAAGTCGATTACGTGCGAGGAAAGATTAGCACCCTCGACATGGCCGAAATCGGTACCAAACTGATTGATTGATGTCCTATTTGTTGAAAACTTTAAAAGGGTTTGAAAATACGATGCCTTTTATTTTCAAGATTCGAAGGAATTGAAAGGGACGTTAAGACTCTCTTATTTTCGAAGAGATAAAGCATCATGTCCAGTTAGTTAGGGCGCAATACTTTAGACTCCCGAAACTAAGCTCGTCTTTTAAAACTTGATTTTCGTTTTTGAAGAGGATCTTCCGTCATTTGTTGAATCGAGAAATTGGAACCCAGTAAGTTAGGGCTCGTTTTCCCAAAAATCTAAATTAGGAATATTGCCTCTATTTTTGAAGAAAAGAAACTTATCTCGGAGCATCTAGGTGTCGAGTCCAGTAAGTTAGGGCGCAACATTTCGAATTTTCGAGATTAAGTATTTTGTTTTAAAATTGCAACTTCAAAAGAGATATTCCGTTGTTTAGCTTTAAACGAGAAGAAACCGGAACCCAGTAAGTTAGGGCTCGATTCACTCGAATTGCTAATACGGAATGATTACTTGAAAACTGATGCATCGAGGAAAAATTAGTGTGACAAATGATAATATGAAAACACGATGTTATAGGTGAAAAGAATAATAATAGTAAAATAATGATGTGAAATAATACACTAGTACGAGTGATACTAAGATATTAATAACGATAATAAAGTAATGATGGAAATAATATTAACAATGGAAGTAGGAGTATATAATAAATATAATAGTAATATTAGTGGAAATAAAATATATACATAAAATAATATAAATAAAAGTAAAATAGATAATAATAACAACATGCAAGTTATAATAATGGCAAAACGATGATGATGACAATAAAATATAAATTAGCAAACAAAATAATAGTGATATATATATTATAAAGAAAATATGATGATAGTAATAATACTATAAAGAGCGGTGATAATAACATATTTAATAATAATAATAATAATAATAATAATAATAATAATAATAATAATAATAATAATAGTAATAGTAATCGGTAAACAAAACGATAAAGAAAAATATATATGATATCTGAAAAATAAATAATAAGGATGATATGAAAATGATAATAATAGAATAATAATAGAAATAGTGAAATAATAATAAATAATAATAATAACAATAGTAAGTATAATAATAATAATAAAATAAAATATTAAATGCTAGTAATTATAATAAAAATTGTAAAATAATTGAAAAAGGGGTTGAATTGCATCAAAAAATGGAAATTTTGGGCCAAATTGTAAATAAAACAGTGGTTGAGGGGCTGAAAACATGCGCGCGTGAAAGTGGGGGGACCAAAGGGGCAATTTTCCCATAAATTAAAACGCAGCGTTTGAAGGGGGGACTGAATCGCAAACCGCAAAAAATTATTGGGCCAATGTTGCAATAATTAAAAGTTTGATTTAAAAAAACTAAAAATGTGGAAGGACCGATTGTGCAATTAACCCTTCCCTTCAAAAACACGCGGATCCCCTGGAGCGGGTCGAGTCGCACGCGGGTCATGACCAAAACGACGTCGTTTTGGGGCTTATAAGCCCGACCAAAAAGCAGCGTCGTTTGATTTGGCTATATAAGCCATTTTTTGCAAAAAAAAAAAAAAATCATTTTCTCATCTTTTTAGAAAAAAACTGATTCTGCTTCTTTTTTTTCTCTCTGCGGGTGGGGTGAACTTCGGCCGGGGAAAACGTAAAATTTTATATTTTTTTATATATTTTTAGAGAAAATATATATATATATATATATATATATATTAGTCTAAAAAAAACAATGAACGATAAAAATATATATATGCCGAAAATAAGAAAAAAGAAAAAGAAAAGAATAAAAAGAACTTCGAAAATGAAATCACCTCATCCTCTATTTTCGATTCTAGTTTTTGTTTAATCTACTTCTTGTGTTTGTATTGATTTTTGCTTGCTATTTTGTTGCTTTTTGAATGTTTGAATCATTATGGTGCCGAAAACTTTTTGCTTGTATTCGGTAAAAAAAAAAACAAAAGGACCCTTTACAAGCGTTTAGAATCGGCTTTTATAGCCTGTATTTTTACAACTTGGTCTCTTACATCTTTTCTTTTTAATGCTTGCAGTACTTGGCGGTGGCGAGGCGGTCTTTGCAGCAAGTGGAGCAAATGGTGGCGGAGTCAAAAGCAGTAGAGCTAGATTAGGGTTCCCGAACCTAATTTTAGATTTTAGGCCATTGGGCCACCGGTGTAATAAATTTGATTGGGTTAGGTTAGTGGGCAGTGCATTGGGTTTTAGTGTATTGGGTTTGGGGTTTTAATTTTAGGTAGGTTTTAATTTGTAAAATGGGCCGGGCAAATGGGCTCATACAGGCATCTTGTTGCCTTTGGGGACCTTATAATGGTCCCTAAAATTTCAGTTTCAGCAGCTGAGAAAGGGAAAGAAGATGAAGAAGAAGAAGAAGAAGAAGAAGAAGAAGGAGGAGGAGGAGGAGGAGGAGGAGGAGGAGGAGGAGGAGACGGCGGTGCTGAAAAAAGAAAAGAAAAAGAGAGAAAGGAGGAAGAAGAAAGAAAGAGAGAAAGAAAAGAGAAAAAAAAATAAAAGTAGGTATAAATTTTTTTTGAAATAATGGAGGGGATGATTTGTTGTTATTATTATTGATTTTATTTTATTATTTGTTGTTGTTAGTTTTGTTTTGTTTTGTTATTTTAGATTAAGATTAGTAAAAAGTTTAAATAATATTTTAGTTAGTAGTATTATATTGTTAGTTATTATTATAATTAGTTAAAAACCCTAAAATAATAATTTAGTTAGTTAGTTAGTTAGTATATTGTTAGTTAGTTATTATTATTAGGATTAATAAAAATATAAATAATATTTTAGTTAGTAGTAGTATATTGTTAGTTATTATTATTATAATTAGTTAAAAAACCTAAAATAATAATCTAGTTAGTTAGTTAGTATATTGTTGTTAGTTAGTTAGTTATTATTAGGATTAATAAAAGTTTAAATACTATTTTAGTTAGTAGTAGTATATTGTTATTTGTTAGTTATTATTATTATAATTAGTTAAAAACCCTAAAATAATAATTTAGTTAGTTAATATCGTTAGTTAGTTATTATTAAGATTAGTAAAAGTTTAAATATTATTTTAGTTAGTATTATATTGTTAGTTATTATTATTATAGTTAGTTAGTTAGAAACCTAAAATAATAATTTAGTTAGTTAGTTAGTATATTGTTGTTAGTTAGTTATTATTAGGATAAATAAAAGTTTAAATACTATGTTAGTTAGTAGTAGTATATTGTTAGTTGCTAGTTATTATTATAATTAGTTTAAAAACCTAAAATAATAATTTAGTTAGTTAGTATCGTTAGTTAGTTATTATTAAGATTAGTAAAAGTTTAAATATTATTTTAGTTAGTATTATATTGTTAGTTATTATTATTATAGTTAGTTAGTTAGAAACCCTAAAATAATAATTTAGTTAGTTAGTTAGTATATTGTAAGTTATTATGTTAGTTAAAAACCGTAATTATTATTTTAGTTAGTATATTGTTAGTAAAAAATAATGGTTAGTTAAAAATTAATTATTATTTTAGTTAGTATTATTATTGTTAGTTATTTATTAATATTGATATATATACATATGTCGTAACCATTTTTTTGACAAAACGGGAATCGAACTTGGGTTTTGAAAATGATAAAACGGGAGTTGCCACCGATCTTTATTCGGGTGTGATCGGGTTACCTCGTAAAATGGTTGTTTTTAATAAATAGTTTGATTTATCAAAACAACGATTTTGGTCTACGAAATCCAGAAAAGCGAGTTCGGGAGCCTTACATGACGAGGAAGGATTAGCACCTCGTCGCCCAAAATTGGTACCAAATTGATTGATCGATGTCCTAATGTTGAAAACTTTGAAATGATTGAAAAACGATACTTTTTATTTCCAAAAACTTGAAGGAATTAGAAGGGCGATAAGACTCTCTTATTTTGAAGAGATAAAGTATCATGCCCGATGAGGTTAGAAGCGCGATACTTTAGGCTCCGAAACTAAGCTTGCCTTTTAAAACTTGGTTTTAATACTAGAGGGATATTCCGTCATTTGTCGAATGAGAAATTAGAACCCAGTAAGTTAGGGCTCGTTTTCTCTAAGGTCCAAATTAGGAATATTGCCCCTATGTTAAAAAACTTACCCGAAGTATCTAGATGTCGAGTCCAGTAAGTTAGGGCGTGACATTTTAAATTTTCGAGATTAGGTGTTTTGTTTAAAATTTAAATTGCGATTTTAAAAGGAGCATTCCGTTGTTTAACTTAAACGAAAAAAATTGAAACCCAGTAAGTTAGGGCTCGATCTACTCGAATTGCTAATACGGAATGTCAATTTGAAACTTGAATTTGAGATTTTTGAAAGAGATATCCCGTTGTTTAACTTAAACGAGGAAAATCGAAACCCAGTAAGTTAGGGCTCGATTCACTCAAATTGCTAATACGGGATACCGATTGTTATGAGAATTGAGATGTCAAGAAAATCAAGGAGACGAACGATGATGATATAAGTAGTGGGGAAAGAAAAGTATTGTGATAATGGCGCATATGTATTGACGATGGTAGAAAATAATGGTAATAATAATGGAGGAATATATATAAAATAGATAAAATATATGCATATTGAGAAATAATATAATGATAGTAGTAATATGGGATATATATATATATATATATATGAAAAGGTAATATACATAAAATAAGTGAGTTATTTATATATATATATGAAAAATAGTATAATATTAATAGCGATAATGATAATGATATGATGAAATAGATAATAATAACGAAAACAACGAGCAATAAATAAAATATTGTCGATAGCAATAGTAGTAATATAATAGTAACAATATAGCAATATAATATATGTGCATAGATATAACAAATAATAATAATAATTTAGCAATAACGGTAATAAAATAATAATAACATAGCAATAATAATATATATACATATATATATATATAAAATGATAATATAATATTAATTAATAGTGTAATACCAACAATAATATAATAGGTGATAAAAATACGATAATAACATTAGTAATAAAATAACAAACAATAGTACAATAAAGAAAAAAGGACAAAATGATTGCAAGATCAAATAAAAAATGTGAAATAATATAGCAAATGGGCCAAATCGAACTTAAAACAGAATGAAAGGGGTCAATTTTGATAAAATGGGTGTTGTGGGGGTGAAATTATAAATCAAACAAACTTCGGGGATAAATTTGTAAATAAAATGAGGTTCAGGGACTAAAAGGAAAACGCGTGTAAAAGGTGGGGGTCAAAAGGGCAATTTTCCTAGTAAATTAAACGTAGCACTTTGAGGGAGGACCAAATCACGAAATCGTGCAAAATTTTAGGGCCAATGTGCGAATACTGAAAAATTGATTTGAAAAACTAAAAAATGCGGAAGGGCTGATTGTGCAATTAGCCCTTTGACAAAAAAACACGAGGATCTTGAGGCGGGTTGGGTCAACACGCGGATCCTGGGGGTAAAATGACGTTGTTTTGGGGGTTAAAAGTCAGCCCCAAAACGACGCCGTTTTAAGGGGATATATAAGGCCCAAAACCCAAAAAAAATCATTTGTGCTGTTTGTTTAGAAAAAAAAATTCTTCTCTTTTTTTTCTCTACAGAGGGGAGGGAGTCCGGCCAGCTCCGGCCGACGTCCATCGTGGGCTCCGTCGTCGGCGCCGTCGCTCCAGTCATCGTGAAAGGTAAAATTTTATCTTTTTTTTTTTTTATTCGTGCATGCGTATTTGTTATTATAGGACCGTTTTAAGAGTAAAATAAGGTAAAATGAACTTATACAGATTCGAAGGAAAAAAAATGAAAAACAGAAGGAAACCTCGTAGCTTTTTTTCTTCTTTTCTCTTCGATTTGTTTGTCTCGTGTTCGTGTTAGCCCTTATTTGCTGATGTCTATCACTAAAATTTCCTTTTTTTTAGTGATTTTCTGTGTTTTTTTCTTGGTATTGATTCTCTCTGTTTCTTTCTTATTGATCGAGAAAAAAAAAACCCTCGAAACTAGATTTCGATTGGCTTTTTATAGCCATTTTTTACAATCGATTTCACCCTTTTCTATCATTCTATCACTTCATCTTTTAATGCTGCAGGAGCTTGGGCAGTGGCGGCAATGGCGGTAGCATGCAAGTGGCGCTGGTAGGGTCAGAAGCCAGGCCTAGGTGCGGCGCCTAGGGTTTTTTCTTTTGTTTGTTTCTGATTTTTAGTGGGCTAGGGTAAATGGGCCTTTTGGGTTTGGGCTTAAATTTGGGTATGTAAATTGGGCCCCGAGCAGAATTGTGCTTGTACAGCTGCCCCTCTTTGCTCATTGCCGTGTAACGGTAATAGAGCAAAGACATAAGAAAGACCAATTTTGCCCGGTCTCGCTGGGCTTTAACTTTTTTGGTGCTCTTTTCTTCAGGTAGCCTCATTCCGGTCCACCACATCTCATCGTTTCGATCCACTCCATCGTTACTTCAGTGAAATAGGACCTGTAGCTTCAATTTGCTCCCCTGCAATTCTCAGGGAGATAGGTTCAACTGTCTTCTATCTGCTCCGCTGCAACTTTAGGGAGATAAAACTTGATGTTTTCGATCTGCTTCCTACAACTTTAGGAAGCCAAATCTGCTATTTTCAATCTGCTCCTGCGACATCAGGAATGCCAACTTGTAACTTCGATCTGCTCCTGCAATATCGGGAATGCCAGACCTGCTATCTTCAATCTTGTCCCCAGCGTGCGACCCGGGGCTCAACTCACCTCTCGCAATATGAGTTGATTTTTTTGAAGAACAGAGATAGAAAAAAATACCTCACCGTGTGACCCGAGGCTCAACTCACCTCTCGTATTATGAGTTGATTTTTTTTTCAGATATCAAAAAATAGAAAATGAAAATACCCCGACATGTGCCTGAGGCTCAACTCACCTCTCGCAATATGAGTCAATTTTTTGAAGCAAACAGAAATTGAAAAACAGAAATCAAAAATACCTCGGCATGTGCCTGAGGTTCAACTCACCTCTCGTATTATGAGTTGATTTTTGAACAGAATTGAAAATACCTCAGCGTGTGACCTGAGGCTCAACTCACCTCTTGCATTATGAGTCGATTTTGAAAAACAGGAATTGAAAAATATAGAAATTGAAAATACCTCGGCATGTAACCCGAGGCTCAACTCACCTCTCGCATTATGAGTTGATTTTTTGAAAAATAAAAATTGAAAATACCTTGACGTGTGACCCAAGGCTCAACTCACCTCTCGCATTATGAGTTGATTTTTTTGAAAAACAGAAGTTATAAAATAGAAATTGAAAAATACTTCGTCATGTGACCCGAGACTCAACTCACCTCCCGTATTATGAGTTGATTTTTGAACAGAAATTGAAAGACAGAAATTAAAAATACCTCGACGTGCGACCCGAGGCTCAACTCACCTCTCGCATTATGAGTTGATTTTTGAACAGAAATTGAAAGACAGAAATTAAAATACCTCGGTGTGTGACCCGAAGCTTAACTCACCTCTCGTATTATGAGTTGATTTTTGAACAGAAATTGAATAACACCTCAGCGTGTGACCTGAGGCTCAACTCACCTCTCGTATTATGAGTTGATATTTTAAAAAATAAATATTGAAAAACACCTCAGCGTGTGACTTGAGGCTCAACTCACTTCTTGTATTATGAGTTGATATTTTGCAATCAGAATTTCAAAACATATATCTGGTGGAACTCGAATGTCTTCTTTTTCCTTGGTTCGGTACAACTATCGTCAAAACTTCTTGCTTTACTGGTGTACCTGTATGTGTCATGCATGAGGTTATCATGATATGTATGTGTTTGTCTTAAATGCTTTTACGCCTACATGATTATGCCATGCGCCCTGGGCTTGTTTGTCATGTATCTCTTTTTGTCACGACTTTCATGATGACCTGTATTCATTGCTTTGAATCTTGACTTTTCTTTCAGGTTTTGTACCCATCCTCAAGTTTTACGAGTAATCTGTGTTTCTCGTATATCACCCTTTTTCCCCCTGTTGAGCTTTGTCCTTGCTTTGAGGCTCTTGTACTTACCAAATTCTCATCTAGGTAATGCCCAACGTTCCTTTTGTTTAGAGTATTTAATTTCACTATTTATCATTTAAATGAACCAAACATGAGCTGCATGAAAATGGAAAAGTAGGTATGAAAGGGATACCTCACACTCATATTTATTTCAAAAGCAACAAGCAAAGAAAATTGACAAGGAATATTTCAATAAAGAAAACGTTATAAAAAAGGAAAGCAAGTTCAATTTATCGCAAATGCTCTAGATATCCAACACATGAACTTCTCCACGCTTCATCCTGGATTTTTTCGAGCAAAGCTTCTTGTGTAGAAGATTTTGAGCTTCTAATCTGCTTCAAATATTATAATCTCGGCATTTGACTCTCTGTTCAAATCGTCTTGCTCTTTATGCTCTTCATGTGGCCTCCTTCATTAGGATGTCCTTTCAGATTTTCATCCTAATCTGTTGTTTATCAAAATGCCCTTTTGGGTTTTCATCTTGATCTCTTTTTTTTTTTTTTTCACCAAGATGCCCTTTCGGGTTTTCATCTTGATTTTTTCTCTTTTTTCTTTTTTCTTTTTTTTCACCAAGACGCCCTTTCGGGTTTTCATCTTGATTTCTTTTTTAGGCATAGTACTTCTTCACAGCATCTAAGTTCACTGGATTTGGTAACTCCTTCCCATCCATCTCAGTGAGAATCAAAGCTCCACCTAAGAAAGCCTTCTTTACGACATATGGCCCTTCCCAATTTGGTGCCCATTTTCCTCGAAAGTCTTTTTGTATTAGGAGAATCTTTCTCAGTACCAGTTCTCCCTCGCGAAATTCTCTTGGCTGCACCTTCTTATCTTGGGCCGCGATCATTCTCTTCTGATATATTTGTCTATGCCAGATCGCCTTCAAGCATTTTTCTTCGATAAGATTTAGCTGGTCATATTGAGCTCGAACCCATTCTGATTCTTCTAGTTTCAATTCCATTAAGACTCGTAGAGAGGGGATCTCAACTTCGATGGGCAGCACAGCTTCCATTCTATAGACCAGAGAGAAAAGAGTTGCTCACGTAGATGTACGTACAGATGTGTGATATGCGTACAAAGCGAACGGTAACTTCTCGTGCCAATCTTTATATGTCTCGGTCATTTTCCCAATAATCTTCTTAATATTTTTGTTAGCAGCTTCTACTGCTCCATTCATCTTTGGGTGATAAGGTGAGGAATTATGATGCTTTATTTGAAATTGCTCACACACTTCCTTCATCATTTTGTTGTTTAGATTCGAAGCATTATCCGAAATGATTCTCTCAGGCAAACCGTATCGACATATGATCTCCTTTTTTAAGAACCTGCAAACTGCGATCCTCGTCACATTAGCAAATGAAGCGGCTTCTATCCATTTTGTAAAGTAATCTATGACAACAAAAATGAATCGGTGTCCATTAGAAGCTTTTGGGGAAATTGGCCCTATAACATCCATGCCCCACATAGAAAAAGGCCACGGAGAAGTCATGACATGAAGGGGCAAAGGGGCCGCATGAATTTTATCGCCGTAAATTTGACATTTGTGGTACTTTCGTGCGTAACTAATGTAGTCGCTTTCCATCGTCAGCCAGTAATAACCGAGTCTCATAATCTGCCTGGCCATAGTGAAACCATTGGCATGTGTTCCATAAGTTCCTTCATGGACATCTTCAAGTATTTTTCTTGCTTCAATAGCATCCACGCATCTCAGGAGCACTTGATCTTTTCCTCTTTTGTATAGGATGTCCCCATCAAGAACAAATCCCACCGCCATTCTTCTGATTGTTCTTTTGTCGTTCTCATTTGCTTGCTCAGGATATCTTTGATTCTTGACATATTCTAAGATATTGTGGAACCATGGCTGTCCATCCACTGTTTTCAATGCTAAAACAATGTGCAGGGACCTCATATATGCTCATTTGGAGAGGCATTATTTACATTTCTCTGTTTACTTTGAACATTGAGGCCAAAGTGGCGGGGCATCGACCAATTGGTTTTCTTCTCGTGGGAAGTAATTAAAAGTCACTTCTTGAACTCTTTGACCAACTCCGCAACAAGATCGTGATATTTGACCAACTTCAAATCTCTCACTTCCCAATCTCCACGAATTTGGTAAATCACCAACGTTGAGTTCCCGTACACTTTCAAGATTTCGATGTTTCGTTCAATGGCTGCACGAAGTCCCATGATGCAAGCCTTATATTCCGTAACATTATTGGTACAGAAGAAATTTAATCTAGCAGTGAGCGGATAATGGTTCCCCTCTGGTGATACTAGGACTGCTCCAATCCCATACCCCAATGCATTTGATGCACTGTCAAAGCTCATCTTCCATGATTTCTCTTTTGATGACTCACACTCTTTTTCTGTAATGCACATCAAGTCTTCATCTAGGAAATCTAATCTCAATGGCTCGTATTCCTCTGTTGTTTGAGTTGCTAAGAAGTCAGCTATCGCGCTCCCCTTTATCGACTTTTGACTCACGTATATGACATCGTACTCTGATAGTAGGATCTGCCATCGTGCCATTCTCCCTGAGAGTGGAGGTGATTCCATCATGTACTTTATTGGGTCCAGCTTTGAAATTAACCACGTCGTATGATACAACATATATTGTCTGAGCCTTCGAACTACCCAGACCAAAGCACAACAGAATTTTTCAATTGACGGGTACTTTACTTCATACTCCGTGAACTTCTTGCTGAGATAGTAAATTGCCCTTTCTCTTTTCCCTGACTCATCATGTTGCCCTAGCACGCAACCCATTGAGTTTTCGAACACAGTGAAATACAATATTAACGGTCTCTCGGGAGTTGGTGGTAGCACCGGGGGGCTAGAAAAATATTGTTTTATTTTATCAAAAGCCACTTGGCACTCCTCATTCCATTCTCCAGGATTGTGTTTTCGAAGGAGTCGAAAAATTGGGTCATACTAGTTGGTAAGTTGAGCAATGAATCGAGCAATATAGTTCAACCTCCCTAAAAATCCTCTGACTTCTTTTTGTATGTGCGGAGGTGGTAATTCTTGTATGGCTTTTATCTTATCTGGATCAACCTCAATACCTCTCTCACTGACGATGAAGCCTAGTAATTTTCTCGAGGTAGCCCCAAACGTACACTTGGCTGGATTAAGCTTCAATTGGAACTTTCTTAGTCTTTCGAACAACTTCTTGAGGTTCTCAACATGCTCTCTTTCCCCCAGAGATTTGGTAATCATATCATCAACGTAGGCTTCTATTTCTTTATGCATCATGTCATGGAACAACATCACCATAGCCCTCTGATATGTTGCCCGGCATTCTTCAATCCAAATGGCATTAACTTGTAGCAGAATGTTCCCCACATCGTCACGAATGTAGTTTTCTCCATATCTTTGAGAGCCATCTTTATTTGGTTATAACCCAAAATCTATCCATGAAGGAAAACAATGAATGCTTCGCTGTGTTATCCACCAACGTATCAATGTATGGCAAGAGAAAATTATCTTTAGGACTTGCTCGATTCAGATCACGATAATCCACGCACATTCGTACCTTGCCATCTTTTTTTGGTACTGGGACTACGTTAGCTACCCATTCTGGGTATTTGGCGACTTGTAGGAAGCCAGTATCAAATTGTTTTTTGACTTCTTCTTTTATCTTTAACAGCATTTCAGGTCTTATTCATCTTAGCATCTGTTGAATGAGTTTGTATTCTGGTTTCAGTGGGAGTCTATGGACCACTATATCTTCGTTCAACCCTGGCATATCCTAATATGACCATGCAAATACATCTTTGTACTCATGAAGCAAGGCAATCAGATCATGTTTGGTCTTCTCTGAAATGGAGGTCCCAATCTTCACTTCCTGCCTCTTTTCTTCATTTCCCAAATTCACTGTCTCAACAGATTCTTGATGGGGTAGAATCTGTTTATCTTCTTGTTCTATCATTCTTAGTAAGTCAGGAGACGAGACATAATCTTCAGCATCTTCCTCAGCTTTGCATTCTCCTACACAAATAGCTTTCTCAAAATCGATTTCAGAATTTGTAACGAGATTGTTTATATCGTTGGTATCTGAGCACCTGAAAGGTGAATGGAAAAGAGAACTATAGAGGAGCATCAAAGTATTGGAACCAAACAAACATAATGTTATGGCATGATATGAGGTACATGTAAGGACAGGCTATGAGAAAAGGGAATAATTATGAAGTTTACAAGAATGAAAAGACTATGACAAAATGCATCTCCATTAATGTTCATTTAAATGATAAAGAGCAAACATAAGCTCTTACAAAAGAATCCCACTATTACTTGGGGGCAAACAAAAAGAGAGTTAACATTGAGCATTACTCTGGAGAGGACTCAAAAACTACAAGAAGATCCACAGCAGTCCATTGTTCAAAATGAATCTAGGAGGACAAGGGCGTATCATTGAAATATCTTCAATTGCATCATCCTCTTTGTCAACACATTTATACTGACGTTCTGAAGACTTTTCAATCCATAACATCGTGCTTTGTGTATTATCTCGCCCTGGGTACATCATTCCTGCAGATGTAAATGTTTTTGACAAAAAAGGATACGCTATGGGCTCCCTTTCTGAATCCCGACCTAAGGTTCTTGTGATCCTCCTTTCTTGATCTTTCTGCAACTATTTTCTTCTTTTTCGCATATCCGGCTTGAATCCTAAACCACATCGAGCCTTGTGATTTACTGGTTTTAGTGCTCTAACCATCCCTTGCTGATTTCTTCCCAAACCTTTCTTCGCACGGGCTCCTTTTCCCACAGTCAGCTAAATTCCCATCTCAGTATTCCTTGACAGCTTGGGTGTCGGAATGCTATTTCCTTCGGTAATAAATGTAGCATTGATAAATTTGAAAGAACGAAAGAAACATTCTACTGCATCTTTATTTACTTCGATGTAGGGTGCATCAGCAGAGACAGATGCAACAATGTCTTCTTCACCAGCGACCGTGATCAAGCGGCTATCCATGATAAACTTTACTTTTTGATGGAGAGATGAAGGAACTACCCTAGAAGAATGGATCCAAGGCCTCCCTGAAAGGAAATTATACGAGGGCATGATATCCATGACCTGAAACTCGATATCATATGTACATGGGCCCACTTCTAAAAGAATTTCAATCTTTCCCATGACCTCTCGTCGCGTCCCATCAAATACCCTTACTGTGGAATGATAAGGCCTTAGATGAGACATATCAACTGGCATCCCGGAAAGCATTGCCAAGGGCATGACATTGAGTGCAGACCCGTTGTCAATAAGCATATTTGGTAGTATATAGCCTTTGCAACTAGCTGTGATGTGCAATGCTTTTACAGAACCCCTACCATTTGGTGGTATTTCGTCATCACTAAAGAGATGAAATTATCCGCATTCAAGTTGTTCACCCACCTATCAAGCTTTTCAACAGATACATTGCTCGCCACATACGCTTGATTTAACACTTTCAGCAAAGCATTCGATGTAGCTCTGAATTCAACGGTAGGGATAATACCAAGATTCGCGTCGGTTGCTTATTCAATTGCTCCACGACGTTATATTCACTGTGCTTGATGAACTTTAAGAATTCATGTGCTTCCTCCTCATTCACAGGTCTTTTAATTTTTTGCTCAGATTGTATTTCAACATCAACCTCAGCATCATGCATTGGCGCCTTTCCTTTCTGATTTGAGTCAACGGCTTTTTTCTTTGATTCAACCACCTTAGGAGAATAACATCTCCCGCTGCGGGTAAAGTGTCCTACTTCGCTAACATTTCCAGTCGTAGCTTTGGATTTTTCTCCTTCAGGCATGATAATATTGACAACATATTTCCATGGTACAGCTTTGTTGTCCTTGTAAGGGAAAGGACATGGCACTTCAATCACTACTTTTGGTTGGACTTCCTTCTTCTTGACCGCAAAATAAATCACCAGAGGTTGATCGGTACTATAAGGGATAGTTGATGGTTGATTATCAGAGGCGCATATTTCTCCTTCATCGACCTCTTCTACTCTGTTGAAGATCTCGACCTCCTTATTGTCCATCTTGTCTTGAAGTAATTTTTTGAATTCTTCACAAGACTAGATGTAATACCCTTCTATACCATATAAGACACAAAAACTTTGACCTTTTGTACTTTCTTCCTTGAAACTTCTATTGAGTGGATAGAACAAACCCTTCTCAATCATTATTTCCCATACCTTCCACAAAGGTGTCTTTATTTCAGCAACAAAACTTTTGGCTCGCCACCCCTCCTCCTTCATCACCACACTCACATTCTCTTCAGTATGGTTAGAGAGCAGATTTTTAGCCATATTGCTAACACCATCAAATCGTAAAATACCTGCATCAATAAGACCTTGAACCCTTCTTTTAAAGGCTAGACAATTTTCTGTAGAATGCCCCTGGTTTCCAGCGTGGTACATGCAACTAGCATTAGGATCGTACCATTTTGGGTATGGAGGTTTCAGGGGTGCCATATAATGTGGGGATATTAATTTTTTTCTAGTAATTTCGGGCACAGCTCTCCATACGACACAGGGATGGGGGTAAATTGGGGTTTTTCAGGATTGGGTTTTGTCGGTCTTTGTTCATTTTTGGGTTGACTTTGAGCAGGTATAGTATTTGGTGGGAATATAGTGAATGGTCTTTGGTTATTTGTGGTGTAAACGGGGTAAGGAGGAGGTGCTTGATAGTAGGGGCTTTGGGGAGGAAAATAGAAGTTTGGAGGTGGGCGTATTGAGGTCGTGATTGGGTTGGGTAAGGATTAGAAGCATAGTGGCTCTCAGTTCCCACCATATGGGTTTCTGCCTCTTTTTTCTTTATAGGTATTACCCTTTTTGAACTCTCGGGGCCTTCCATTCTTCCGCTCTTGATGGCATTTTTTATAAGTTCCCCAGATATTACAATATTGGCGAAGTCTTTTGTGACGTTTCCTACCAACTTATCATAAAACAGCACTTTCAAAGTGTTGATAAAGAGGACCGTTATCTCAGTTTTAGTCAATGGGGGTTCTACTTGGGCCGAGATATCCCCCTCCATCTTTGCGCATATTGTCTAAAAGTCTCTGTCGGCTTCTTTTCCATCATCTGCAGTGTTATTCGATCAGGTACCATGTCAGAGACATGCTTGTATTGTTCACAAAATACTGATGCTAGGTCCTTCCATTATCGGATCCTTTCTCTGCTGAGTTGATTATACCATCGAAGGGCCGATCCAACCAAGCTATCTTGATAACAGTGTATTAGTAATTTGTCTTCATTCACATAACTAGTCATCTTTCGACAAAACATGATGAGATGCACCTTTGGACATCTCGTCCCCTCATATTTTTCAAAATTTGGTACTTTAAACTTCAGAGGCAGAACTAGATCGGGCACCAAACTAAGCTCCTTGGCACTCAGTGCAGAGAAGACTTTAGTACCTTCTATTGCCTTGAGCCTTTCTTCCAAGCTCCTGTACTTATCATGATCATCCATTTTCAACCTGGCTATTTCTACTGGATCATCCAAATCTGGAATAATTGGATCAGCAGGATTAGCCCTAGGGTTCGATGTGAATATACCTTGTCCTAGATGAGCAGGTGGTGCGGGTCTTTGCTCCAGGTCTGCGGGTTCCCCTTGAGAATATCCTCTTTGCATTGCACGGACGTGAGGTGGAGTGAATCCTGAGAGATGGCCTTCACTCTCTTCTCCGGTACTAACTGCAGGGCCTTTCCATTTGTCCGTTATCCCATTCATCATCAAGGTCATTTGGGCCATCATGTTCCGTTGAGCCTCTAACATCTGGTCCCTCATTTCTTGTTGGAGTTTTGTCATTTGTTCTTGCATCTGGTCCTGCAAGTCCTTCTGGAATTGTTCAAACCTTTGATCCATTTTCTTTGACTTAGCACGTGTACTGTAGGGGTGTTTAGTTTTTAGATTTCTCTCTCTCCCCTTCTCTTTTTCTTCTGTTATAACTTTAACTAATTAGGCTCTTTTTATAGACCTAAATGCATATGATATGATGCAATGCAAATGCATGAATGCAAGAAGAAGGCATCAACTCAGATTCAACTTCATTTTAGAAAACTTTATTAGAAAACAAAACCCTTTACATAAAACAAACTACAAACATGCTTTCGCCCTACGGCCTAAGGTTTTGATTTTCTCAAGCAAAGAGATTAGCTCTTTGTTACAACCCGGTTGTAGCTCATATCTCACGCTCAATATGTCAGCCTCTGCAGCCAAAGTCTGTAGGTGATCAGCTACCTCTCAAATCTGGATTATCGCTTCACCCATGAGGTAATCCCGGCTTCTGACTTACTCACAAGAATGGCGAAGCTCCCCCTCCCAGTGCCTTTCTCTGGTTTCCAGAAGCTCAATCCAGAGCTGACCATTGTGTAATGCCGATTCTAGCTCTTCAACCTTATCTTTCATTTCCTTGATTCTGTTCAGACTTGATTTTAGTTTGCTTTCCGAGTCTTTACTCCGGTAGTGGTGCAGAGACCGTCCAAGCTCAGCTATTCTAGCTTTTAATCATTTTTTCTCTTTTTGGTTTTCTGTCATGCCCTTCTCTAAGGCCTCTTTTTGCGTTTGCATTTCTTGAAACTTTTTCTCCCAATTACTAACTCTGGCTTTTTCCTCTCGAATTTCTTATCGCCACTGCTCTGAAGTTTTTCCTAATCTAGCATTTTTTATCGTCAGACGCATCTTCTTATATTCAGCCTTCAAACTATCTCGGTCTTTCTCTACCTTCTATTTTTCCTTTCTAAGTTTCTCGGCCTCCGATTTTTGACCGTCCACCTCTAATTGGAGGAGCATCTTTTCTTCTTCCAGCTTTTCTATCCTTTTTCAAGCTTCGAACTCATCCGTTCAAAATTTTGTTTCACAATCTCTACTTCTGATGGGACCACTCGCAAGCATTCTTCTCTTGATCGGGCGCTCTCTGCATTTGGCTCAGGGACATTATCATTAATCCTTCTAATCCTCCATCCGCTGTACTCTGGGGTCACCATCGGGCCTGAGGATAACCTTTTCATTCTATGAATCTGATTTCAGGCACTAGAGATCTCTTTAACCCTTTTCTTATAGCTCCCCCCTTCGTATGAGAACTCGCATTGAGCCAACCCGTATGCCATTTGTACGAATTATCTTGCGCCATATTGTCTTAGGACCAGCAAAGGGACATATGCAGTGGCACCCCAAATTTCCAGTATAGGAACCGAGTCGAAGTTTCCACAACGATAAAGGATCTTGTCGGGAAACATCCAAGGAGCCTTCCACTCGATGTCGTCTTCTTGAAGGTTTTGAAGGAGCGCTATCTAGTTTTCTTCGGACATGTCTTCTCTTCTAGGCGTAGCTACTATCTCTTTCAACGGGGAGTAATTCTCCGTCAAAAACCAATAAGACACTTTCTCCACTTTTCAGAAGTGACTATGGAACTAGGCCAATAACAACTGCGCACATCTGATAAATCTGCCTTCACCTATTCTCTGACATGCATTCAAAGATCTGAACGTTTCGATCAAGATGGTAGGAACAGGCGGACCCCTTTGTCCAATCGGCTGAACAGATCAATAACTGCTTCGTCAATGTGTCTTAGGGCTTTTGGAAGATCACCAGACCGTAAATACATAAGGCCAAGACGTCAATCTTTTTCTTCACATCATGATGCGTTAGGATCAGGTCCCTCAAATATATCCAAGGTATGCATTTACCCCCGCATTTCTTCTGCATTCTAGCTAAGACCCGTTGTTCACTCATTCCCGTGATGTTCATCAATTTCTTCGCGAAAGTTAGACTATTGACTGCTTTGGAATAAGCTTTATCAACTTGAATTCTTGGACAATGTAGCAAGGTCGTGTATTCCTCTACTGTGGGAACCAAATCTACTTTCCCGAATGAGAAACAGCTATAAGCAGCATTCCAAAATTGAGTCATTGCTCGGAATAGGTGCTTATCTATTTTGACATCAAGCAGGTATGGTAGATCGCCGTAGGTACTGTAAAACAACTGCTTTGCCTCATCATCCCACTGGGCCCATATTTCTTTCAACTCTCGGAGTTCATTCTGCGTGACATTAATATTGGTGAAATCCCATAATTCTGACACATATCCTTCAGCTAAGCTGTCCCCTTTTTCTAATTGGCTTTGTTCTGACCATGTGCGGGCGGTCGCATTGTCTTCTACTTTATCAAGGAATTCACTTTCCATAACTAGCTCTCTAACTCAGAAACTGACCTTGAATCGATGCCTCTTAAAATGGAAATGACATGCAGAGGAAATAAAACATCATCAATTAGTACCACAGAATGAGATATAAAGCATGTAAAATACACAAACGCCTATCTGGGTAACTACTAAGGTTTGGCATAGTTCAGCTCGGGGTGGGTTCTTACGCTCTTTACATGTGGTTGAGTTCTAAAGTTTGAGGTACCCGAACCAGTAGATTCCTCGATCCTCACCCATTATAAGCTCATACGGACCGAGTTCGGTTCAGGGGAATACATTTCCCTATGGCCATGCGGAAGTGAAAACTTCACGAAGACATAGGTACGAATGTATCCGGCGATCCACTAGCCCATGTGGAGGTGAAAACCTTACGAAGGCATAGCTTCGCTCCCACTTAAAGGTGTGACCACAATGGTCATGCAATGCAATGCCAAAGTATTCTGAGACCCAAAATTGAAAGTGCATTAAAAGAAGTATGATTTTTGAAAACATTTTCCAATTTTAATCAAAGGACAAAATCAATCAATCTATGGCCTGACTCTCGATTTCCCCAGCAGAGTTGCCAAGCTATCGTAACCATTTTTTTGACAAAACGGGAATCGAACTTGGGTTTTGAAAATGATAAAACGGGATTCGCCACTGATCTTTATTCGGGTGTGATCGGGTCACCTCGTAAAACGGTTGTTTTTAATAAATTGTTTGATTTATCAAAACAACAATTTTGGTCTACGAAATCCAGAAAAATGAGTTCGGGAGTCGGTTACGCACGAGGAAGGATTAGCACCCTCGATACGCCCAAAATTGGCACCAAATTGATTGATCGATGTCTTAATGTTGAAAACTTTGAAATGATTTGAAAAAAACGATACTTTTTATTTCCAAAAACTTGAAGGAATTAGAAGGGATGATAAGACTCTCTTATTTTCGAAGAGATAAAGTATCATGCCCGATGGGTTAGGCGTGATACTTTAGGCTCTGAAACTAAGCTTGCCTTTTAAAACTTGGTTTTAATACTAAGAGGATATTAGTCATTTATCGAGCGAGAAATTAGAACCCGATAAGTTAGGGCTCGTTTTCTCGAAGGTCCAAATTAGGAATATTGCCCTATATTAAAAACTTACCAAAGTATCTAGATGTCGAGTCGATAAGTTAAGTAGCGACATTTCGAATTTTCGAGATTAGGTGTTTTGTTTAAAATTTAAATTGCGATTTTAAAAGGGGCATTCCGTTGTTTAACTTAAACGAGAAAAATCGAAACCCAGTAAGTTAGGGCTCGATCTACTCGAATTGCTAATACGAAATGTCGATTTGAAACTTGAATTTGCGATTTTTGAAAGAGATATCCCATTGTTTAACTTAAACGAGGAAAATCGAAACCCAGCAAGTTAGGGCTTAATTCACTCGAATTGCTAATACGGGATACCGATTGTTATGAGAATTGAGATGTCGGGAAAATCAAGGAGACGAACGATGAGGATATAAGTAGTGGGGAAAGAAAAGTATTGTGATAATGGCGCATATGTATTGACGATGGTAGAAAATAATGGTAATAATAATGGAAGGAATATATATAAAATAGATAAAATATATGCATATTGAGAAATAATATAATGATAGTAGTAATATGAGATATATTTATATATATATATATATATATATGAAAAGGTAATATACATAAAATAGGTGAGATATTTACATATATATGAAAAATAGTATAATATTAATAGCGATAATGATAATGATATGATGAAATAGATAATAATAACGAAAACAACGAGCAATAAATAAAATATTGTCGATAGCAATAGTAGTAATATAATAGTAACAATATAGCAATATAATATATGTGCATAGATATATGATAATAATAATAATTTAAAAATAACGGTAATAAAATAATAATAACATAGCAATAATAATAGTATATATACATATATATATATATATAAATGATAATATAATATTAATTAATAGTGTAATACCAACAATAATATAATAGGTGATAAAAATACGATAATAACATTAGTAATAAAATAACAAACAATAGTACAATAAAGAAAAAAGGACAAAATGATTGCAAGATCAAATAAAAAATGTGAAATAATATAGCAAATGGGCCAAATCAAACTTAAAACAGAATGAAAGGGGTCAATTTTGATAAAATGGGTGCTGTGGGGGTGAAATTATAAATCAAATAAACTTCGGGGGTAAATTTATAAATAAAACGAGGTTCAGGGACTAAAAGGAAAATGCGCGTAAAAGGTGGGGGTCAAAAGTGCAATTTTCCTAGCAAATTAAACGCAGCACTTTGAGGGAGGACCAAATCGCGAAATCATGCAAAATTTTAGGGCCAATGTGTGAATACTGAAAAATTGATTTGAAAAACTAAAAAATGCGGAAGGTCTGATTGTGAAATTAGCCCTTTGGCAAAAAAACATGCGGATCCTGAGGCGGGTCGGGTCAACACGCGGATCTTAGGGGTAAAACGACGTCGTTTTGGGGGTTAAAAGTCAGCCCCAAAACGACGTCGTTTAAAGGCTATATCTTGCCCAAAACCCGAAAAAAATCATTTGTCTTTGTCTGCTTAGAAAAAAATTCTTTCCTTTTTTTCTTTGCGAGAGGAGGAGATCGCTAGCTCACGTACCGACGTCTGTCATGGGCTCATTCTTGCCACGCCTCCTCTCCACCGTGAAATGTAAAATTTTATCTTTTTTTTTTCTTTTTATTCGTACATGTGTATTTGATATTATAGGACCATTTTAAGAGTAAAATAAGGTAAAATGAACTTATACAGATTCGAAGGAAAAAAATGAAAAACAGAAGGAAACCTCGTAGCTTTTTTCTTCTTTTCTCTTCGATTTGTTTGTCTCATGTTCGTGTTAGCCCTTATTTGCTGATGTCTGTCACTAAAATTTCCTTTTTTTGTAGTGATTTTTTGTGTTTTTTTCTTGGTATTGATTTTCTCTGTTTCTTTCTTATTGATCGAGAAAAAAAAACCCCCCGAAATTGGATTTCGGTTGGCTTTTTATAGCCATTTTTTACAATTGATTTCTCCCTTTTCTATCATTCTGTCACTTCGTCTTTTAATCTTTGCAGGAGCTTGGCGTTAAGCGGCAATGGCGGTGGCTAGTGGGCTGGTGGCATGCAAGTGGCGCTGGTAGGGTCAGAAGCCAGACCTAGGTGCGGCGCCTAGGGTTTTTTCTTTTGTTCGTTTCTGATTTTTAGTGGGCTAGGGTAAATGGGCCTTTCGAGTTTGGGCTTAAATTTGGGTATGTAAATTGGGCCCCGGGTAGAATTGGGCTTGTACAATATATATATTGAAAAAGCACTAAAATAATGCATTTGAAACATTATGTACTAAAATAATATAAAATATAATGTAATACGAAACTAGTATATTTTTTTTATGTTTCGATTATGTTATGTTTTTGTTATATTATTTTATTGGCATGTTATTTTTAGTAATTTAATATAAATTTATTATTTTTATGTAGGTTAAAGATTAAATATACGAGGCGACAATGGCTCCATTGATTAATGCAGATTCCACACATATCGTCTGACTAATAATATGGTATGTATTTTTATTTATTAATTGCGGGTTATATTAACAAAATAGCTACATAATAAATTATGTTATAATAATAATTTTTTTCTGATTTAACACTATCAAGGCTCGTACCGTGTATTAAGGGGCCGGGTGAATGGCTTAGGAAATCCCCCGGATGAATGATTGATGCCCTATATAGAGCAAAATTTGGATTGAATTGACCTTGATCCGGACGTTTGACTTCGATATGATTTAATATTCGCACTAGTCGAGTGTTGGCGCCCGGAGACCCAGACTTTTCATTTCCCTTGTGGAGAGTGCTCGATCACTCTAGAGGATGTTCTTGATGCAACTTGGGCTCCCAATCGACGGAGGCCCGTCCACGGCGTCGGTCTGATAGTGACCCATTTACACTTTATCGAGCACGCTAGGGTCTCGTCACGGCAATGATGAAGAAAATATTTGGGCTTGAAATTTACATGGTGAGGCGAGGTATGAGCAGTTATCGGTGATGCCATTGAAGGAGAGTTGATGTCTGTTGCTTTCGGCGTACATTATGCACATCATAGGGGGTGTACTGATGCCCGATGCAAACAACAATAGGGTTCATATCATGTACTTACCCCTATTAGCTGATTTGAGCAATACTCGCTCGTATAGTTGGGGCTCCGTAGTTTTTGCAATGTTGTACTGTGAGCTTTGTCGGACAACAAAGCCAGCGGCTATAGACATAGGCGGATGCCTTACACTATTGTAGTCTTGGGCTCTTTATCGGATGCCATTCTTGGCATCAGTTACCCACCAACCATACGTATATCCGCTAGTAAACAGGTGATAAAATATAACTTGTTATTAATTGACAATTTTTTTATATTGATACTATTTGACTTGAAATTTATTTTTGTAGGTGGAGTTGCACTGTCCCGATATACCATCTTATGATTGAACAACATTCCGGGGAAGGGGTAATCGATTCCAATATTGGTTACGTGTTACTTTGTATATCTTACTCACACCGTGTTTAATTTTAACAATGTTATTAATCGTGAAATTTATATGGATGTCATATCATAGACTGGAAATTACAACCATTATACCCCCGTTTGCCTATATTCACTTGTATATGTGGTGCACAAACGCACCAATTATCAGTTTCAATGTAGTCAAGTGGTACCACGAGGATCGAGTGCTGTGCCAATTTGGTTGCATCCAATATATCCCGGATCCATCATGCCATGTAGGAGCGGTTCATTGCATAAATAAGAGAGGGAAACAAGGACTGGATTAGGGGGTTAAGCATCGAAGATTTATTGCGGTGTGGAATGATCGCATGTCTCGAATACCCCAGATTGATATAGCTTTTGATTTTTAACCTCCATTAGAGTACATACAATGGTGCTCTAGTATGGAGAAGCCATATATACTCGGAGGGCAGTCGACTGTAGTCCCCCCACACATGCAGCGACATGGGGCATACGAGCCAGTGGCTAATATGGAGGCTGAGGCAGCTGCAGATCCTAATACCGAGTCGGAGCCCGAGCAATCACATTCATATTTAGATGCACATTCGTATCATCCAGATGTGCGGGCAATGACTACTTCCTGGGCCTATTTAGGAGGTGGATACCATTACGAGTTTGATATATTTGGATCGTACAAACCACAGTATAGCACTCTCGGCTCGTATCCACTGCAGGATATCAGGCCTCCTAGGTCTATCCACTGCATCAGGGCACTCCTTCTGGATCAAGTTCATCGATGCCATTCGAGCCACATGATTTTTCGGCCATGTTTTGTATACCCCCACCTGGACCCCCACCAGAGACTGAAGAGGATGTTGGTCGTCGCGGGCACCCACAACGTGAACGTCAACCACCGCAAAAATATACACCTAGGACCACACCATCGAACCATCAATTTTAGATGTTTCTTGTGGTTTTGATTTTCCTCTATTTTGTATTTGTAAATATTACAATGTTTGTACTTTATTTGTTTAAAATTAACTTGATTAATTGGAGCTTCAAATTTTGTAACAAGATTTGACCATAACAAAATTTGTATAAGGCATTACGAATCAACAATTTAATTCCAAATGTAAGCACTAAATTTTGCCCGGCTTAATTATGGGTTTATTTTTAATTTTTTTAAAAAAATTAAAAATTTTGCATTTTGATCCCTAAACTTTCCTGAAATTATATTTTACCCTAAAACTTTTCAAAATTACATTTTTACCCCCTCATCTTTCTCGAAATTACACTTCGTGTAACATCCTTAAATAGGGGCTATTATGTTTGAACTTTTTGTATGTATATGGCTTGATTGCGTTATTAATTGAGGTGTTAGGGTCTAGGTATAAGCCAAGGGTAGGCCCGAGCTATGGGAAAAATTTTGTTTTTAAGCTTTGGTTAAGGGGAGCTGAAGGAGCTAGGGGTTAAGTATATTTCGTGGTGAAATTAAGCACGAGAAATGCCTTGGTAAAGTGGCAAGGAGGCACTACTTAGGGCCTTAAGAGGTGACACCACAAGCAGGGCAAGGAGAGCTCAGGTTCGAGCAGCAGAAATCCCATTTTCTGCTTACCATTTTGATGCCAAGGAGGGAGGTAGTGTGCTCAGCTCAAACTCTGTCAGATAATTGTGGATTAAGTCAGATTAATTTAAACTGGTGGCAAGGAGAATTTAGGAACTTGTGAAATTCAAACTCATTTGAATTTGTGGCCAGGAGAAATTTAAGGTGGTTGTCGAATTTTAAACAGTAGAAGAGGAGCGTTCAGTTGGGGAACATGTTAGGTGTGCTGTTTCTCCATAGTCAGGCTACGCGACATTTTCGGCTAGAAAAAGCCTTGATGCATTCGGTTGAGAAGCAAACCGAAACCCTTCCTTTTTTAAACTTGTCGACTTCTCCCTCAATGCACCATTTGAACCAAAAGCCGAAAGCTTCTTAGGCCATTGTTGAAACTCTTTAGGAGCCTCTAACCGAACCCCATTTGAGTTCTCTCTTTTCTTCTTTGAACCGAAACCTCTTAGGCCGAATCCCTTTCACTTCTCTTCTCCCTATTTTGCTAAAAGTCGAACCATTGTGAGGTTCTTTTCTCTTCTTTCAAAAGCCATAGCCGAATCACCTGGATCACTCAACCCTATTGCCGAAATCTCTCTCAACTCTCCCCTTCTTGTTCTATCTTTGGCCGAATATCAATCAAGCATAGATCTCCCTTGGTTTCTTCTCTAATTGGATTTGAAGAGGGTAAGTGTTCTTGGTCGAATCTCTGTTATTTCCTTTCTCTTTTTGCTGTCGACTCACATGGGGACAAAAGCTGAATTTTGGCATTTGTTGACATGATTCCTAATCATCTATGGAAATCGATTTCTCCTAGATTCTTCGGGATTTGAAGCAGTGGATCGGGGTTATTTATTCTCTGCCAATCAGTTTCATTAAGTCTGTGGTAAGGGTTCATGTCGATCTAATCTTTCTATCATTCTTTTGAAAAGCCATTGGCTATTAGTGACCTTGTTTAGTTGGCCGATTGTAGGAAGGGAGTAGATCTCCGGGATTTGCGGCGTGCGACTTAAGCCTAAGGGCTTGGGTGCAATCAATCTTGGTAAGGGCCTTATTGTGCGTTATCTCACTCTTCGGGATTTGCAAGTGAAGCCGAATGACTTTTGCTAATGATCTAAGTGTTGGCCGAATGTAGGAAAAGGGGAAACTAGTGCGTTAGATCTTGGTTTCTGGGATTCGATAGTCGCGTTAGTAACCAGGTGTGTAACTTACACACTTCTTAATCATAGTAGATATGCTAATAACCTAAACATGTTAAAAATTGAAAGTTGTGTAGATCACGATATGATACCTTAACGGGTATTAGCATGGATTTTAGGTAAGTTCGTTTTGATGAGATTATGCCATATGATATTTGATGCTATGATCTACGATATAATTGATATATGTGTAATATTAAAGCATGTTGGCATGATTTATATATGTGTTGCATAATTATGGGTGATATGAGAGGAGGGGGAAGATTTGATATCTGTGTCTTTGGGACACCAGTGGTTTGACACCTCCAGTGGTTTGGTACCACAGTTGATAATTGTTACTTTGGTTTACCAGAGGTTTGGCACCTCATAGCGACTCATCCCAGTGGCTTAGCATCACCGTGGGTTGGCCCCATATTTGATGAAACGGGATCGTCGCCAGTGATTTGGTATCACAACATGGGTTGGCCCCACATATGGATTATTTGTGACTTTAGGTCACCAGTGGTTTGGCACCACATATTGATATCGGTGACTTTGGGTCACCAAAGGTTTAGCACCACCAAAGGTTTGGTACCACAGGTAGAAAAAAGAGTTGTGAATGGCTAGGTTTGGGTGCATGACATGTTTGCTTGATTATGACTTGTGTAAGTATGTTGCTATAATCGGGAGGGGGATTATGCACTGAGTCTTAGTGACTCACCTTCTCCCCTATCTTTTTAGGTGACTCGTAGATCGCAGATGCGGAGCCGGGTGGACTCGAGGTGGCCGTGCGACATCTAGTCCAGTTTTATTTAGACTTTCGATTTGGGGTACTTCCATTTTAAATTGATTTTATTTGGGTTTGTAATAAGGCCATTAGTATTTTTTTTATTTAGGTTTTATTATATCTGTTTTAATTTTCTGAATGTTGTTAAGTAAACTGATTAGCGTGTTTTAAATAACTTAATAACTAAAGTTTTCAAAAAGTATACAACACAACAGGTTTTTCTCAAATCTTACCATCGGGTAACAATATTTTCAAAAGGATAATAAAGTTGGCTCGAATGTTTTTAAGAAAAATCTAAGCTTTCCTTGTTCAAAGACAAAGGGTTTTAATTTAACTAAGTAAGAATTACTCGGGTTCCAATAGGTTTAACATTTTCTATTGAGCAATGAATGATGAGCGAATTTTAAAAAGCCTTTCGAAATTTCAAAGCAAATAAAGAAGATCTTTTCGCTGAAACTAAACCGGTAACTTATTTTCTTCAAAGCATTTTCACTCCGTGACATGCCTGACTCGGTCGTGGTGTGTTGACCGGGTTTGGGGTTTTACATTTTTGGTATCAGAGCCAAGTTCAAAAGCTCAGCTGTGGGCTCGAGGCCCAAAATATTTAAAAATAGGTTTGTGCAAAGTTTTTTTTGGAAATGTATATGGTTTGAACAGCATGGCATCGAGTCTTCGGCACCAATCCGCCCAGGTAAGTATCCCTAACCCTTGTGTGATTTGAATATGGAAGAAATGGGTATTTTGGGATCGTAGATTAGTAGGTTAGGAGTTATTAAACCTTAGAAATAGCCTACTCCAATGCAAAATTACATAAGACTTAAAGATCAACTAAACAAACCTGTAAGTATGTCGCTAAGTTAAGGGTGTGCAAACCACAGCGATGTCTAGGAATAGATTCGGGGGAGCTTGGTATTTAAGCGATCCTAGTGACCCACCTCCTCTTCACTCGAATCCTACACAGTGCGTAGTGACGGTTCACCTAACCGAGGCGACTTATTCACGGGCTAAAGTCAATAACTAAAACCCGAAAGGACCACCACTTTGTTTTGTACAACCCTAAAATTAAACCATGGTTTCAAAATGACCAAAATACCCCTAATTTGAAAATTACAAAAATACCCCTGGCTTATGAAATTATCAAAATACCTTCGATTTTTAGAATTTCTAAAATACTTACGATTTGTACAAGATTTCCAAATTAACCCTGATTTACTACTAAAATACCCCGATAGGTTAAACTACGAAAATACCCCCCAGTAGTGAGATGACGAGAATTAGGGTAGAAGACTTGAAACGAAAACTTTGTGATGATCAAAAGAACTACTACTAAACTTCCTTACATAAAACTTGCTCATGGGTAATCAGTGGAACAGAAACTAATGCATAAAATTTTTAAAGCAGATTAAGGCGCGAGCATAGTCATGAGTTCTAGGGGACGTGGCCGTAATGTACGAGGTCGTGGTAGAGGCAGAATGACCGTATCGGAACTAGTTAGGTCTAGTCAAGGGTCAGAGAATGAGATACCACTACCACCAGCTACTGGTGTTGGGTACCAGGATCAGACAGGGGATGATGACAGTGTCGCAGGTGATGTTGCGGGTGCTTGAAAGAGTGGCTGAAGCAGGTGGAGGTACGGGAGCTCAAAATTTGTATCTGAGTGACTCCGAGCCAATGGGGCTGAGGTGTTCTGAGGTGTTTCTGGTGTGGCGCCCAATACGGCTGAGTATTGGTTGGAGGCGATAGAACGAATCATGGATGATTTGAATCTAACAGCCGAGGAAAAACTAAAAAGGTAGTGTCGCTTCTCCGAGATGAGTCATACTAGTGGTGGCTCACGATCCGGGATGGTGCTACAGCGGATGATCTCACTTGAGATTATTTCAAGGTGGCTTATTAGAAGAAGTATGTGGGGGCCAGTTACATTGATGCGCAGGGGAAGGCGTTTCTGAGGCTGGTTCAGGGGAGTTAGTCCGTAGCGGAGTATGAGGCAAAATTCTTGATGTTGAACCGGTATACTCGTGGTATCGTGGCTATGGAGCATGAGCGATATGTCAGGTTCGAGGACGGACTGAGCGATGAGCTGAGATTGCTGATTGCTCCACAGCAAGAGCGGAAGTTTACTGTGTTGGTAGAGAAGGCTAAGGTAGCCGAAGGGGTTAAGGAATTGGTGAGATAGAATACAGATAGGAATAGACAGAAGAGAGGGTTTGGACCATTTAGATCAGTCAAAACTCTCAGAAAAGGGCTAGGCAAGGTGGGCCTAATCAGTCTAGGAGACCTGTTGCTAATCAAGGGCCAGCGCAGTGTAATCAGTGTGGAAAATCTCATTGGGGAGGATGTTAGACCGGTGGAAAAGAATGTTTTGAGTGTGGATCGTTGGATCATCGGGTGAGAGACTGCCCATGAAAGTTAGCCAGAATTCAATTTGAGGAGCAGGGCCGTGCTTAGTTTAGGAATGAGAGACCGCAACCGCAGAGGGGTTGTGGTGCTGGTAGAGGAGGAAATGGTTCTAGTCGGGGCCGTGGGGCACCGGGCAAAGGTGCAGGCAACACTGAAGCAAGACAACCTGGATTGGTATATGCGGCGAGGCGTCGAGAGGAGGGTGACGCACTGGACGTCATAACCGGTACGTTCTAATTTTTGGATTACTATATAATGCTTTGATAGATGTGGGTTCGACGCATTCGTATGTTGCCAGTAGTATAGTAGAGACTATGAACCTACACTTCGAAACTACTTCTAGAGAGATGACAGTAGTTAGCCCTCTAAGTCACTCTGTAGGAGTAAATAAGCTGTATAGGGATGTACCCCTAGAACTTCAAGGGGTCATATTTTTGGCTGATTTGATGGAACTGCCGTTTGGAGAGTTCGATCTAATTCTCAGGATGGACTGGTGGTGAAGTACCGTGCCGGTTTGGATCTGTGACTAAGCGCATGGTGTTGAGGACAATGGAAGGTGAGGAGGTGGTGATGATAGGTAATAGGAGAGATTACTTATCAATGTGGTCTCCTTGACCAAGGCGGAAAAAATGGTCAAGAAGGGCCGTGAGCGTTTACGGTTGGTGTGTGCCTTGGAGGCGAAGGAGTCGTGATGGAGAATATCTGAACAGTGAAGGAATTTGCTGACGTATTCCCTAAAGAACTTTTGGGTCTGCCTCCGGACCGGGAAGTTGAATTCGGCATAGATTTGTTACCCGAAACTGCGCTAGTGTCTATTGCCCGTATAGAATGGCGCCAAAGGAATTGGTAGAGCTGAAGGCTCAGATCCAAGAATTGTTGGACCAGGGTTTTATCCGGCCAAGTGTTTCACCTTGGGGAGCACCGGTGCTCTTTGTTAAGAAGAAGGATGGTACAATGCAGATGTGCATAGACTACCGCCAGCTGAACAAGCTGACGATCAAGAACAAGTATTCGTTACCAAAGATCGACGACTTATTTGATCAGCTTAAGGGGCCATTGATTTTCTCAAAGATCGATCTAAGGTCGGGGTATCATCAGCTTAAGGTGAAGGAGGCTGATATCCACAAGACGGCGTTTCGTACTCGGTATGGGCACTACGAGTTTCTGGTGATGCCATTTGGGTTGACTAACGCACCGGTGGCATTCATGGATATGATGAATCGGGTGTTCCAGCTATACTTGGACCAGTTTGTCGTGGTATTTATAGACGACATATTGGTGTACTCGAGATCCGAGGAGGATCATGATGCGTGCTGCGGTAGTTTTGCAAATCTTGAGGAGAAGTAGTTATTTGCTAAGTTCAGTAAGTGCGAGTTCTGGCTCAGGGAGGTGACTTTCTTAGGTCACGTGGTGTCAGCTGAAGGGATTAGAGTGGACCCTCACAAGATCGAGGCAGTATTAGACTGGAAACCGCCTAAGTCAGTAGCGAAAGTTCAGAGTTTTCTAGGTCTGGCAGGGTATTACTGAAGATTTGTAGAAGGATTTTCTCTGATCGCAGCACCGTCGACCAAGTTATTGAGGAAAGGATTTCCATTTGTGTGGTCTGAGAAACAATAGGAAAGTTTTGACAAATTGAGGAGGATTCTAACGGAAGCTTCGATTTTGGTTCAGCCTGAGGCAGGAAAAGAATTCACGGTCTACTGTGATGCATCGCATACTGACTTGGGATGTGTGCTAATGCAGGAAGGGAAAGTAGTGGCATATGCGTCTCGACAACTGAGATCGCATGAAGTTAACTATCCGACACATGACTTGGAGTTGGCTGCAGTGGTTTTTGCCCTGAAGATTTGGAGATACTATTTGTACGGTGAGAAGTCGATAGTCTACACGGACCACAAGAGTCTGAGGTATCTCTTGACTCAGAAGGACTTAAATTTGAGATAGCGCAGATGGATTGAGCTGTTGAAGGACTACGATTGTTCAATTGAGTATCATCTGGGCAAGGCTAACGTGGTTGCAGACGCGTTGAGCCATAAGGTAGTGTCGGACCTAAGAGCGATGTTTGCCCATCTTAGCTTGTATGACGACGGGAGTCTTTTGGCGGAATTATAGGTTAAGCCGACTTGGGTAGAGCAGATTAAAGAGAAATAATTAGTGGATGAGGGTTTGAATGCTCGGAGATTGCAAGTGCAGAGTGGTGGTTTGGAAGGTTACAGCTTGACCAACAATGGAGTGTTGTGTTTTCAAGGGAGAGCTTGTATGCCGAAAGACGTCGAGTTAAGGTGGAGGATTCTTCAGGACGCACATAGCAGCCCATACGCTATGCATCTTGGAGGTAGCAAGATGTACCGAGATTTGCGAGAGCAGTTTTGGTGGCCAGGTCTGAAGCGAAAAGTGACTGAGGTTGTGGGTAAGTGTCTGACGTGTCAGTAGGTCAAAGCTGAGCATCAGTTGCCATCAGGTTTACTTCAGCTGGTAAAAATTCCTCAGTGGAAGTGGGAAAGGATCACTATAGACTTTGTTAGTGGGCTACCCCATACGCCTAGCAAGAAGGACTCAGTTTGGGTGATTGTGGACCGTTTGACTAAATCGGCTCATTTCATACCAGTAAGGGTCGATTATTCACTCCACAAGTTAGCTAAGCTGTATGTGGCAGAGATAGTGAGGTTGTACGGTGTCCTAGTATCAATCATCTCGGATAGGGATCCCAGATTCACGTCGAGATTCTGAAAAGCATTGCATCAGGCATTGGGTACGCGGTTGGATTTTAGTACGGCATTTCATCCGCAGTCGGATGGATAGTCGGAAAGGGTTATACAAATCTTGGAGGATATGTTGAGAGGCTGTGTCTTGGACTTTAGAGGCAGCTGGGGAGAGTTTCTACCATTAGCTGAATTTGCATACAACAATAGTTACCAGGCGAGCATTAAGATGGCACCATATGAGGCGTTGTATGGTAGGAAGTGTCGTACACCTACATCTTTGGATAGAGTTGGGTGAGAGTCGATCTTTGGGATCGGAGTTGGTTCTTGAGACCGAGGATAAAGTCAAGTTGATTCGAGCTCGTCTAAAGGAAGCTTCGATGAGCGAAGTCATATCTTGATCTTAAGCGGAGAGATATTGAGTTTGCATGGGTGATGTGGTTTTTCCAAGGTCTCGCCATGGAAGAAGGTCTTGAGGTTTGGAAGGAAAGGCAAGCTAAGCCCAAGATTTATTGGCCCATATAAGGTGTTAAGACGAGTAGGACCAGTAGCTTATCACCGAGTTGCCAGTGAATCGAAGTCAGATACATGATGTATTCCACGTCTCCATGCTTAGGCGCTACCGTTCAGATCCATCACATGTTGTGTCGGTGGAGGAAATTGAGGTGAGCCAAGATTTGACCATGGAAGAGGAACCAGTGCAGATTCTAGCTCGAGATGTGAAGGTTTTGCGCAGGAAATCAGTTCCATTAGTGAAGGTATTATGGCAAAACCATGGCGTGGAAGAAGCTACGTGGGAGCCAGAGGATGTGATGAGGCAGCAATACCCCCAACTCTTTTGACCAGGTAATTTCGAGGCTGAAATTATTTTTAAGAGGGGTAGAACTGTAACATCCTTAAATAGGGGCTATTATGTTTAAAATATTTGTATGTGTATGGCTTGATTGCGTTATTAATTGAGGTGTTAGGGTCTAGGTATAAGCCAAGGGTAGGCCCGAGCTATGGGAAAAATTTTATTTTTAAGCTTTGGTTAAGGGGAGCTGAAGGAGCTAGGGGTTAAGTATATTTCATGGTGAAATTAAGCACAAGAATTGCCTTGGTAAAGTGGCAAGGAGGCGCTACTTAGGGCCTTAGAGGTGGCGCCACAAGCGGGGAAAGGAGAGCTCGAGTTCGAAAGGCAGAAATCCCATTTTCGCTACCATTTTGACGCCAAGGAGGGAGGTAGTGTGCTCAGCTCAAACTCTGTCAGATAATTGTGGATTAAGTCAGATTAATTTAAACTGGTGGCAAGGAGAAAATTTAGGAACTTGTGAAATTCAAACTCATTTGAATTTGTGGCCAGGAGAAATTTGAGGTGGTTGTCGAATTTTAAACAGTGGAAGAGGAGTGTTTGGTTGGGGAACATGTTAGGTGTGCTGTTTTCCATAGTCAGGCTACGCGACATTTTCGGCTAACAAAAGCCTTGATGCATTCGGTTGAGAAGCAAACCGAAACCCTTCTTTTTTTTTGAACTTACCGATTTCTCCCTCAATGCACCATTTGAAGCAAAAGCCGAAAGCTTCTTAGGCCATTGTCGAAACTCTTTAGGAGCCTCTAGCCGAACCCCATTTGAGTTCTCTCTTTTCTTCTTTGAACCGAAACATCTTAGGTGGAATCCCTTTCACTTCTCTTCTCCCTATTTTACTAAAAGCCGAACCATTGTGAGGTTCTTTTCTCTTCTTTCAAAAGCCATAGCCGAATCACCTGGATCACTCAACCCCATTGCCGAAATCTCTCTCAACTCTCCCCTTCTTGTTCTATCTTTGGCCGAATATCAATCAAGCACAAATCTCCCTTGGTTTCTTCTCTAATCGGATTTGAAGAGGGTAAGTGTTCTTGGCCGAATCTCTGTTATTTCCTTTCTCTTTTCTCTGTTGACTCACATGGGGACAAAAGCTGAATTTCAGTATTTGTTGACATGATTCCTAATCATCTATGGAAACTAATTTCTCCTAAGTTCTTCGGGATTTAAAGCAGTGGATCGGGGTTATTTATTCTCTACCAATCGGTTTCATTAAGTCTTTGGTAAGGGTTCATGTCGATCTAATCTTTCTATCATTCTTTTGAAAAGCCAAAGGCTATTAGTGACCTTGTTTAGTTGGCCGATTGTAGGAAGGGAGTAGATCTCCGGGATTTGTGGGAGTGCGACTTAATCCTAAGGGCTTGGGTGTAATCAATCTTGGTAAGGGCCTTATTGTGCGTTATCTCACTCTTCAGGATTTGCAAGTGAAGCCGAATGACTTTTGCTAATGATCTAAGTGTTGGCCGAATGTAGGAAAAGGGGAAACTAGTGCATTAGATCTTGGTTTCCGGGATTTGATAGTCGCGTTAGTAACCAGGTGTGTAACTTACACACTTCTTAATCATAGTAGATATGCTAATAACCTAAACATGTTAAAAATCGAAAGTTGTGTAGATCACGATATGATACCTTAACGGGTATGAGCATGGATTTCGGGTAAGTTCGTTTTGATGAGATTATGCCATATGATATTTGATGCTATGATCTACGATATAATTGATATATGTGTAATATTAAAGCATGTTGGCATGATTTATATATGTGTTGCATAATTATGGGTGATATGAAAGGAGGAGGAAGATTTGATATCTGTGTCTTTGGGACACCAGTGGTTTGGCACCTCCAGTGGTTTGGTACCACAGTTGATAATTATGACTTTGGGTCACCAGAGGTTTGGCACCTCATAGCGACTCGTCCCAGTGGCTTAGCACCACCGTGGGTTGGCCCCACATTTGATGAAACGGGATCGTCGCCAGTGATTTGGTATCACAACGTGGGTTGGCCCCACATATGGATTATTTGTGACTTTGGGTCACCAGTGGTTTGGCACCACATATTGATATCAGTGACTTTGGGTCACCAGTGGTTTGGCACCACCAGTGGTTTGGTACCACACGGGGTAGAAAAAGGAGTTATGGATGGCTAGGTTTGGGTGCATGACATGTTTGCTTGATTATGACTTGTGTAAGTATTTGCTATAATCGGGAGGGGGATTATGCACTGAGTCTTGGTGACTCACCTTCTCCCCTATCTTTTCAGGTGACTCGTAGATCGCGGATGCGGAGCCGGGTGGACTCGAGGTGGCCATGCGACATCTATTCCGGTTTTATTTAGACTTTCGGTTTGGGGTACTTCCATTTTAAATTGATTTTATTTGGGTTTGTAATAAGGCCAGTAGTATTTTTTTTATTTAGGGTTTTATTATATCTGCTTTAATTTTCTGAATGTTGTTAAGTAAACTGATTAGCGTGTTTTAAATAACTTAATAACTAAAGTTTTCAAAAAGTATACAACGCAACGGGTTTTCTCAAATCTTACCATCGGGTAACAATATTTTCAAAAGGATAATAAAGTTGGCTCGAATGTTGTTAAGAAAAATCTAAGTTTTCCTTGCTCAAAGACAAAGAGTTTTAATTTAACTAAGTAAGAATTACTCGGGTTCCAACAGGTTTAACGTTTTCTATTGAGCAATGAATGATGAACGAATTTTAAAAAGCCTTTCTGAATTTCAAAGCAAATAAAGAAGATCTTTTCGCTGAAACTAAACCGACAACTTATTTTCTTCAAAACGTTTTCACTCCGTGACATGCCTGACTCGGTCGTGGTGTGTTGACTGGGTTTGGGGTGTTACATTTCGACCCCAACAGTTTTATTGCATTTACAGTTCAGTCCTTCTGTCAGAAAATCTTCAAAAATTCGGTAGATTTCGCACACCCACCCCCTGATTTTCCGGCCACCGGCCTAAGGGATGGCCTCCCTTCCCCCTAGCCACCTAACACATGCAAGAACAACACTATAAAAGGGGATTTTTCCCCCCTAAAAAAAACCCCAAGAACATAAAACAACACCCACGAAAAAGAGAAAAAAAAAGAGAAAAAAAGAAGAGAAAGAAGAGAGGAAAGAAGAAGGCAGAAGAAGAAGAGAAGTGGGAGTAGGCGTTGCACCACCACGGAGGAGACGACGGCCACGGCGACGGTAGCGGTGGGATAGGAGAAGAAGGAAGAAGAAGAGGAGGGAAGAAGAAAAAGAAAGAAAGAAAGAAAGAAAAGAAAAAAGAAAGAAAAAGAAAAAAGAAAAAAAGAAAAAAAAGAAAAAAAAAAAAATTTAAAAAAATTTAAAGTAGTCGGGTTGACCCGACCTGACCCGCGTGACCCACACCAGCAGGCCCAAGTCCCAATGGCCCAATAAAGAAACAAAAAAAAAAGAAAAGAAAAGAAAAAAGGAAGGCCCAATATAGTAGCCCAAATAAGAAAAAAAAAAGCAGCCCAGTTCCTCAAGCCCAAAGAGAAAAGAAAAGAAAAGGAGCACCTAATCCAAAAAAAAAAAAAAAGAAGAGAAAGAAAAAGACCGAGTCACGTAACTCTGCTCGATCAGGCCCATATTTTGGGCTTTTCGTAATTTTTCTCACTTTAAATTTAATTCGTGTATTCTTAATTACATCTCGTTTTAATATTATTAATATTTTTAGCATTTTATTTTTAATTGTATTTTATTTTACTTTTAATTTTAATAATTTTATTAAATAAGGCAACGAATCGGTTTAACACTAGTCGTTGATTTCATCGCTATGTTGGGTGAATATCACCGGTTAAGTGTTAAATACGATCACGCCTTTTAAAAAGAATCTAAAAAAAGGGTTTCTCGAAATTTAAATTTTTTTCATGTTTTCAAAAATTCTAGTGTTTCAAAATTTTCGTGTTTTCAAAAATTTTCGGGTTTCAAAAAATTCTCGTTTAAAAAAAATTTCGTATTTTTAAAAATTCTCAGGTTTTGAAAATTTCTCGAGTTTCAAAATTTTCGTGTTTTCAAAAATTCTCGTGTCTTCGAAAATTCTCGTTTTTCAAAAAAATTCGTGTTTCAAAATTTTCGTGTTTTCAAAAATCACCGTTTTAAAAAATCCTCGTGTTTTTAAAAAAATTTCCCGTTTCAAAAATTTCGTATTTTCAAAATTTTCGTGTTTTTAAAAATCCTCGTTTTCAAAAATCTTCGTGTTTTCAAAAAATTTCGTGATGCAAAAATTTCAAATTTTTAGAATTTTCGTGTTTTCAAAAAAATTCTTGTGTTCCAATCAGATCAGGATTAAATATTAAATTGAACTTGTATTTTTGAAAATTATGAGAACACGCGTTTAACGAGATACCAATTTTGAACATCGCGAGGGTGCTAATACCTTCCTCGCGCGTAACTGAATCCCGAACCCTATTTTTCTCTGGAATTTTGACGTTGACCTAAACTCGCCCCTTTTTTTAAGAAAATTTAAAAAAATAATTTTTCTTTAAAAAAGATGATTTATTAGGTGTTCGATCACACCTAGAAAAAAGATCGGTGGCGACTCCCTTTTTTAATAAAATCAAAACTCGCTTTCAAATGTTCAATAATTTTCTCAATTAGCGCTAGTACTAAAATTTTACGTCGCTTCATGACTAGCGACTCATTGGGAAATTTTTTGAGAGTCGAGTCTAGAATTAAACGCGTGTTGTCAAAATTTTCAAAACTCTTGTTTAAATTAATATTTAGTCGTGATCCTTAAATTTTGTTTTTTGAAAAGTCATGCATTTGCATCATGTTGTAAATATTTTTCTAACTTGTTTTATCTTTTTGTTTTTCAGCTCTAAGTTTTTACGGTTTTAGTTTTTTAGTTTTAAAATAAAAACGAAAAGGTTTGTGAGTTTCTTCGCACACACCATGCACTTGCATTTTTGCATAACATGAGCTCTCTACCCGGGCTCCGTCCGCTTAAGTGGAAGTAAACGCTATGCCTTCGTGAGTTAACTCGTCCCTCCGCACAGGCTAGTGAATACTTCCGGGTTACATATGACTTATGCTTTCCTGAGTTAACTCGTCCCTCCGCATAGGCATAAGTAAATGTAATCCCTCGAATTGAGCTCGCGAACCTATGATGGGCGATAACCGAGGCTCTGTACTAGCCTTAGTAGGCGACAGTACGGACAATTCGAGTACCTTTTTAGAACTGAAACTGCATATAGTGAACCGTATGAGCGACCCGACTAGAGCCATGCCAAACCTTCGTCCGTTAATAGTCACCAAAATAAGTACATGAGAGAAACGCATCTTACCTTTTATTTTTTAACATTTACACTTTTTTTGCAAGAGAATTAAGTCTGTTTAATAGAATTGGATCGGGTAGATTATTTGATGTGCATGTGGGGTAAGTTTATTTTGTAAAGTATGATGGGGTAAAAACAAAAAAAAGGCAATAAAAAGTAGGTCGGTTTCATTAAAATGCACGATTAAATAGCTTAATTTGTTAGGTTTGCCATAGTTTTTCTCTATTTATATTTGTTGTGATTACTAACCAAGGTTTTTATCTTCATTGTTATTTTTCATCATGCATCATAGGCATCTTGTTAGGAAGGTGTTAATTAGAGATTGGTTGCCAAAAACGGGTTTCTAATGGAGGACTTAATTATGCAAGTAACCGAGAAAAAAATCGTGGTTCGAGACTGGTCTTTGAAAACCTAGAAAGCAAAAGGAGACAGTTTAAAAGAAGGATGTATCTCTAATCTTCCCGAGCATGTGACTATGAATGTTCGTCAGAATAACCTCGAAGACTTGACTAGGATCTGGAAACAGTGGGACTCAGGCACTAAGGGCATCTTCACTGAAAAGTACGAGGATATAGCTCAATCACCGTCAACGTAGACGAACAGTTGATTCAAGCCATGGTTCAATTCTGGGACCCAGCTTATCAATGTTTTACTTTCAACCAGGAAGATATGACTCCGACCATAGAAGAGTATGCCACCTTGCTTCGCGTTGACAATGCACAGTAAGATATATGTGAAAGAGCCCAAACCAATGACCTTCAAGAAAAAGCTAATGAAGTTGATAGGAATGGCTGATACATGGGCTGAAAAATAAATAAAGAAAAAGAATGAAGTCAGTTGTATTCCATGGTTTTCTCTATGAGACTTAGTTCAAAACCATCCAGATATTGTGAAGAGAGTGGATCTGTTTGCTTTGGCCATTTACGGATTAATCGTCTTCCCAAAGGTCCTTGGGCATATAGAAGTTGCGATAGTGAATTTCTTCGAAAAGTTAAGGCAAGGAATCAACCCCGTCCCAACTATCTTGGCCGAGACTTTTAAATCTCTAAGTAGTTGTAGGAGGAAAGGGGAAGGACGTTTTATCGGGTGTGCGCAGTTACTTAATGTTTGGATTCTGAGCCACTTTTGGAAAGTGGAGCGCACACTTTTCCACATGTTTTCAAAAATATTCTCTCCATTGGAAGCTTACCTTGGAAAAGATTGGCCAAAGGATGTCACCAAACAGCACTGGGTTTCAGTTTTTCAGAACTTCCGTGCCGAGGATATAACTTGGAGAGCACTATGGATTTGTCCTTCGGTTCTGTTTTACAAATGCGAAAGTCAAGATCGGGTGCCTTTACTCGGATTATAGGGAAGAGTTGGATATGCTCTATTAATGGTTCAGAGGCAGTTTGCCTCACGTTAATTCATACCAGCTACCGGGGGATTGGCACAGTCTGAGTTTACTTTTACAGGTGAAGGTTACATGAAAAAGGTCCGAGATACTGCAAAGTCTTAGAAAGAAATTTACCTAATAGAGTTAGCTCTTTATGCTGATACTATCACTCAAGATTATGACATATAGAGACAACAACGAGTGAATAGTCAACAAATCTCGTCGACGGATTACACTTTCCAGAATTTTTTCTCGAGAGAAATGTCGTCCGAGCTGAAAATGGCAAGACATGAATTTGAACGTGAAAAGGCCAAGCCGTTACGGGATATTAGTTCTCTTCAAGAGGAAAACTACTAGCTGAAGATCGATGTTCAAATTGAAGAAGCCAAAACCGAGAAAGTCCAGAAAGAAGCTGAGATCATGAGAAATGACTTAAAGGATCTTCATTTGGAAAATAAGAAATTAAGAGGCACTATAAGGAATAGTAGGCTGGGTAAATCATTGGTAGAATGGAAGGAGGAACTAAGCAACATCAAAGGTGGGATGGAATTCTGGAGAGGGAAAGCGAAGAAGAAAGAGGAAAAAGCTGCGCGTGCTATGATAGAGTTAAGGAAGAAGAATGTTGAATATGAAACCGTGTCTGCAGAATTAATGACTAGTCAGTCTGAGCGTCAAGAGCTAAGAAGGAAAATACAAGATTTAGAAAATAAGCTACAAGCTCATCAGCAACACTTGGATACTCTCTTAAAAGCCTAAGAAGAAAAGAATGGCCAGCATGACAGAGACATTCGTGCCTATGAAAGAGCTCTCCAAGAAAAAGATATGTATCTTGGCGGTTTGATTAATGAAATTCGCAAGGCGGCTATGCAAATTGTGTAATTATCAGATGAAGCAGAAGATCTCAGTTACCAATTCCCTTCGAGACAAGGGTCAAGCATGTCAGAATTTCTAGAATGAGTGAAGAAACGGGGCGATGTGGCTAGGAAATTTGTGTAACTATTAGATCAGAGATGGCAAAACATTTTGTAATAGACTCTTTTGATTAATTAAATGCCTAAGTATGAGGCTATCTTGAAATCAACACCCAATTCTTGCATATTTATTCATGATTAACATTTATTTGTCATCTATTCATTCATCCATTCATTACATGTGCATATCACTCTAATCATTCATTGAGGCTAAAACCGTATAATCCACAGTTGCGACACTACAAATCTGGAATCACGTCATTCTTATAAGACGCGTCTAAGAGCTAGAACTATGGATGCTGAACTCAACGAAAGAATTGAAAGGATGGAAAGGATCCAAAGAGAGTTACAAGAGCAGTTGGCTAAGTCACAGCAGGAAGTAAGAGATCTGATGGTAAGATCTCGAGAGGAATCACTCGAGCAAAGGGATCAAATGGCCAAAATGATGGAGATGATGATAGCTTTGGTCAAAGGAAAAGGACCCATGCAGAGCCCTGAAATCACAGAACCCCAGTCAAGAGTTAATCAGGATCCACTCTATCCCTCAGGATTCACTCTACCTCACGTCCATGCAATGCAAAGAGGATATTCTCAAGGGGAACCTACAGGCCTGGAGCAACGACCTACAGCACCTGCTCAAGAGAGGCAAGGTATATTCGTATCGAACCTCAGAGCTAATCCTGCTGATCCAATTGTTCCAGATTTGGATGATCCGGTAGAAATAGGCAGGTTGAAAATGGATGATCATAATGCCCAGGATAAGTACAGGAGCCTGGAAGAAAGACTCAAGGCGATAGAAGGTACCGAAGTCTTTTCTGCACTGAATGCCAAAGAACTCAGTTTGGTGTCCGATCTGGTTCTGCCTCCAAAATTTAAAGTGCCAGATTTTGAAAAATATGATGGGACGAGATGTCCAAAGGCGCATCTTATCATGTTTTGTTGAAAGATGACTGGTTATGTAAATGAGGATAAATTACTAATACATTGTTTTCAAGATAGCTTGGTCGGATCGACTCTTCGATGGTATAATCAACTCAGTAGAGAAAGGATCCGATCATGTAAAGACTTAGCATCAGCATTCTGTGAGCAATACAAGCATGTATCCAACATGGTGCCTGATCGACTAACCCTGCAGATGATGGAAAAGAAGCCAACGGAGACTTTTAGGCAATACGCGCAAAGACAGAGGGATATCTCGGCCCAAGTAAAACCCCCATTAACTAAAACTGAGATAACGGTCCTCTTTATCAACACCTTGAAAGCGTCATTTTATGATAAGTTGGTAGGAAGCGCCACAAAAGATTTTGCAGATATTGTAATATCTGGGGAGCTTATAGAGAATGCCATCAAAAGTGGAATGATGGAAGGCCCCAAGAGTTTGAAAAGAGCAGTACCCATAAAGAAAAGAGAGGCAGAAACCCATATGGTGGGAACTAAGAGCCACTATACTTCTAATCCGTACCTAACCCAACCACGACCTCGATATGGCCCACCTCCAAACTTTTATTTTCCTCCCCAAAACCCTTACTATCAAGCACCTCCTCTTTACCCTGTCTACGCCACAAATAACGAAAGACCATTCGTCATGTTCCCACCAAACACCATGCCTACTCAAAGCCAACCCAAAAATGAACAAAGACCAACAAGACCTAATCCTGAAAAACCTCAATTCACCCCTATTCCCGTGTCATACAGAGAGCTCTGCCCAAAACTATTGGAAAAACAATTAATATCCCCACATTATATGGCACCCTTGAAGCCTCCATTCCCAAAATGGTACGATCCTAATGCTAATTGCATGTACCATGCTGGAAACTAAGGGCATTCTACAGAAAATTATCTTGCCTTTAAAAGGAGGGTTCAAGGTCTTATTGATGCAGGTATTTTACGATTTGATGGTGCTAGTAATATGGCTAGAAATCCGCTCCCTAACCATACTGAAGGGAACGTGAGCGCGGTAATAAAGGAAGACAGGTGACGAGCCAAAAGTTGTGTTTCTAAAATAAAGACACCTTTGTGGAAGGTATGGGAAATAATGGCTGAGAAGGGCTTGTTCTGTCCACTCAACAGAAGTTTCAAGGAAGAAATACAAAAGGTCAATGTTTTTGCGTCTTTCATGGCATAGAAGGGCATTACATACAGTCCTGTGAGGAATTCAAAAAATTACTTCAAGGCATGATGGACAATAAGGAGGTCGAGATCTTTAAAAGAGTGGAAGAGGCCGATGAAGGAGAAATATGCACCTCTGATAATCAACCTTCAGCTATCCCTTATAGTGCCGATCAGCCTCTGGTGATTTATTATGAGGCCAAGAAGAAGGAAGTCAAACCAAAGATAATAATTAAAGTACCATATCCTTTCCCTTACAAGGACAACAAGGCGGTACCATGGAAATATGATGTCAACATTATCATACCTGAAGGTGAAAAATCCAAAGCTACGACTGGAAGTGTTAGCGAAGTAGGACACTTTACCCGTAGTGGGAGATGTTATTCTCCTGAGGTGGTTGAACCAAAGAAGAAAGCCGTTGACTCGAATCAGAAAGGAAAGGCACTAATGCATGATGTTGAGGTTGATGTTGAAATACAGTCTGAGCAAAAGATTAAAAGACCTGTGAATGAGGATGAAGCACATGAATTCTTAAAGTTCATCAAGCACGGTGAATATAACATCGTGGAGCAATTGAACAAGCAACCGCGCGAATCTCAGATTATCCCTCTTTGTTGAATTCATAACCACATCAGAATGCTTTGCTAAAAGTGTTAAATCAAGCGTATGTGGCGAGCAACGTATCTGTTAAAAAGCTTGATAGGTGGGTGAACAACTTGAATGCGGATAATTTTATCTCTTTCAGTGATGACGAAATACCACCAAACGGTAGGGGTTCTGTAAAAGCATTGCACATCACAACCAGTTGCAAAGGCTATATAATGCCGAATGTGCTTATTGACAACAGGTCTGCACTCAATGTCATGCCTTTGGCCAAGCTTTTTAGGATACCAATTGATATGTCTTATATGAGGCCTTGTCACTCAACAGTAAGGGCATTTGATGGGACAGGACGAGAGGTCATGGAAAGATCAAAATTTCTCTAGAAGTGGTCCCATGTACATATGATATCTAGTTCCAGGTCATGGACATCACGCCATCATATAATTGCCTTTTAGGGAGGCTTGGATCCATTTTGCTAGGGCAGTTCCTTCATCTCTCCATCAAAAAGTAAAGTTCATCATGGATAGCTGCTTGATCACGGTCGCTGGTGAAGAAGACATTGTTGCATCTATCTCTACTGACACACCCTACATCGAAGTAAACAAAGATACAGTAGAATGTTCCTTCCGTTCTTTCAAATTTATCAATGCTGCATTTGTTGCTGAAGGAAATAGCATTCCTACACCCAAGCTGTCAAGGAATACCAAGATGGGAATTAAGCTGACTGTGGGAAAGGGAGCCCGAGCGAAGAAAGGTTTGGGAAGAAATCAACAAGGGATAGTTAGAGTATTAAAACCAGTACATCACAAGGCTCGATACGGTTTAAGATTCAAGCCGAATATGCGACAAAGAAGAAAATAGTTGCAGAAAGATCAAGAAAGGAGAATTATAAGAGCCTCAGGTCGGGAATTGGAATGAGAGCCTATAGTGTATCCTCCTTTGTCAAAAACATTTACATCTGCAGGAATGACGTACCCAGGGCGAGATAATCCACAAAGCAAGATGTAATGGATTGAAAGGGGTCTTCATAACGTCAATATAAATGTTGTTGACAAAGGGGATGATGCAATTAAAGATGTTTCAATGATACGCCCTTGTCCTCCTGGATTCGTTTTGAACAATTGGACTGCTGTGGATCTTCTTATAGTTTCTAAGTCCTCTCCAGAGTAATACTCAATGTTAACTCTCTTTGTGTGCCCCTAAGTAATAGTGGGATTCTTTTGTAAGAGCTTATGTTTGCTCTTTATCATTTAAATGAACATTAATGGAAATGCATTTTGTCATAGTCTTTTCATTCTCGTTAACTTCATAATTATTCCCCCTTCTCACATCCTGTCCTTACATGTATCTCATATCATACCATAACATTATGTTTATTGATTCCCATACCTTAATGCTCATCTATAGTTTTCTTTTCCATTCACCTTTCAGGTGTTCAGATACCAACGATAGGAACGATCTCGTTACAAGTCCTGAAATCGATTTTGAGAAAGCTATTTGTTTAGGAGAATTCGAAGCTGAGGAAAATACTGAAGATTATGTATCGTCTCCTAACTTACTAAGGATGGTACAAAAAGAAGATAAACAAATTTTACCCCATCAAGAATCTGTTGAGACAGTAAATTTGGGAAATGAAGAAAAGAGACAAGAAGTGAAGATTGGGACTTCCATTTCAGAGAATACCAAACATGATTTGATCGCCTTGCTTCGTGAGTACAAAGATGTATTTGCATGGTCGTATCAGGACATGCCAGGGTTGAATGAGGATGTAGTGGTCCATAGACTCCCACTGAAACCAAAATGCAAACCCATCCAATAGAAGCTAAGACGAATGAGGCCTGAAATGCTGTTAAAGATAAAAGAAGAAGTCAAGAAACAATATGATGCTGGCTTCCTACAAGTCTCTAAATACCCAGAATGGGTAGCTAACATAGTCCCAATCACAAAGAAAGAAAGCAAAGAAGGCACGAATGTGCGTGGATTATCGTGATCTGAATCGAGCAAGTCCTAAAGATAATTTCCTCTTGCCACACATCGATACGTTGGTGGATAACACAGCAAAACATTCATTTTTTTCTTTCGTGGATAGATTCTCGGGTTATAATCAGATAAAGATGGCTCCCGAGGATATGGAAAAACTACCTTCATAACGATGTGAGGGACATTCTGCTACAAGGTGATGTCGTTCAAATTAAAGAATGCTGAGGCAACATATCAAAGGGCAATGGTGATGCTATTCCATGACATGATGCACAAAGAGATAGAAGTCTATGTCGATGATATGATTGCCAAATCTCGGGGGGAAAGGGAGCATGTTGAGAACCTCAGGAAATTGTTCGAAAGACTAAGAAAGTTCCAGCTGAAGCTTAATCCAGCCAAGTGTACTTTTGGGGCTACCTCGGGAAAATTACTAGGCTTCATTGCCAGTGAGAGAGGTATTGAGGTTGATCCAGATAAGATAAAAGCCATACAAGAACTACCATCTCCGCGCACACAAAAAGAAGTCAGAGGATTTTTAGGGAGGTTGAACTACATCGCTCGATTCATTACTCAACTTACCAACCAGTGTGACCCAATTTTTTGACTCCTTCGAAAACATAATACGGGAGAATGGAACGAGGAATGCCAAGTGGCTTTTGACAAGATAAAACAGTATTTGTCTAGCCCCCCAGTGCTAGTACCGCCAACTCCCGGGAGACCGTTAATATTATATCTAACTGTGTTCGAAAACTCAATGGGTTGCGTACTTGGGCAACATGATGAGTCAGGGAAAAGAGAAAGGGTGATTTTCTACCTCAGCAAGAAGTTCACAGAGTATGAAACAAAGTACCCGTCAATTGAAAAATTCTGTTGTGCTTTGGTCTGGATAGTTCGAAGGCTCAGACAATATATGATGTATCATACGACGTGGTTAATTTCAAAGCTGGACCCAATAAAACACATGATGGAATCACCTGCACTCTCAGGAAGAATGGCACGATGGCAGATCCTACTATCGGAGTACGACATCGTATATGTGAGTCAAAAGTCGATAAAGGGGAGCGCGATAGCTGACTTCTTAGCAACTCGAACAACAGAGGAATATGAGCCATTAAGATTTGATTTCCCAGATGAAGACTTGATGTGCATTACAGAAAAAGAGTGTGAGTCATCAAAAGAGAAATCATGGAAGATGAGCTTTGATGGTGCATCAAATGCATTGGGGCATGGGATTGGAGCAGTCTTAGTGTCACCAGAAGGGAACCATTATCCGTTCACTGCCAGATTAAATTTTTTCTGTACCAATAACATAGCGGAATATGAGGCTTGCATCATGGGACTTCGCGCAGCTATTGAACGAAACATCGAAATCTTGAAAGTGTACGGGGACTCAGCGTTGGTGATTTACCAAATCCGTGGAGGTTGGGAAGTGAGAGATTCAAAGTTGGTCAAATATCGCGATCTTGTTGCGGAAATGATTAAAGAATTCAAAGAAGTGACTTTTAATTACTTCCTACGAGAAGAAAACCAATTGGCTAATGCCCTGGCCACTTTGGCCTCAATGTTCAAAGAAAACAGAGAAACAGAAATAATGCCTCTCCAAATGAGCATATATGAGGTCCCTGCACATTGTTTTAGCATTGAAAAAGAGATAGATGGACGGCCGTGGTTCCATGATATCTTAGAATATGTCAAGAATCAAAGGTATCCCAAGCAAGCAAATGAGAACGACAAAAGAACAATCAAAAGAATGGCGGTGGGATTTGTCCTTGATGGGGATATCCTGCACAAAGAGGAAAAGATCAAGTGCTCCCGAGATGTGTGGATTCATTGAAGCGGAAAAATACTTGAAGATGTCCATGAAGGAATTTTGGGACGATACCAATGGTTTCACTATGGCGAGCAGATTATGAGACTTCGGTTATTCTTGGTCGACGATAGAAAGCGATCGCATTAGTTACGCATTAAGGTGCCACAAATGTCAAATTTACTACGATAAAATTCATGCACCCTTCTTCGCCTTTTCATGTCATGACTTCTCCGTGGCCTTTTCCTATGTGGGGCATGGATGTTATAGGCCAATTTTCCCAAAAGCTTGAATGGACACCGATTCATTTTTGTGGTTATAGATTCCTTCACAAAATGGGTAGAAGCCGCTTCGTTTGCTAATGTAACAAAGACTACAGTTTGCAAGTTCTTAAAAAAAGAAATCATATGTCGATACGATTTGCCTGAGAGAATAATTTCAGATAACGCTTTAAATCTGAACAATAAGATGATGAAAGAAGTGTGCAAGCAATTTCAAATAAAGCATCATAATTCCTTACCCTATCGCCCAAAGATCAACGGAGCAGTAGAAGCGGCTAACAAAAATATTAAGAGGATTATTGGAAAAATGACCGAGACATATAAAGACTGGCACGAGAAGCTACCATTCGCTTTGTATGCATATCGCACATCTGTGCGGACATCTACGGGAGCAACTCCTTTCTCTCTGGTCTATGGAATGGAAGCTGTGCTACCCATTGAAGTTAAGATCCCCTCTTTACGAGTCTTAATGGAGTCGAAACTAGAAGAATCAGAATGGGTTCGAGCTCGATATGACCAGCTAAATCCTATCGATGAAAAATGCTTGAAGGCAATCTATCATGGACAGATGTACCAAAAGAGAATGATCACGTCCCATGACAAGAATGTGCGACCAAGAGAATTCCACAGGGAGAACTCGTACTGAGAAAGATTCTCCCAATACAAAAAGACTTTCGAGGGAAATGGGCACCAAATTGGGAAGAGCCATATGTCGTAAAGAATGCCTTCTCGAGTGGAGCTTTGATTCTCACCGAGATGGATGGGAGGGAGTTACCTAATCCAGTGAACTCAAATACCGTGAAAAAGTACCATGCCTAATAAAAAGAAAAAGATCAAGATGAAAACCTGAAAAGGGTGTCTTGATTTAAAAAAAAAAAGATCAAGATGAAAACCCGAGAAGGGCGTCTTGATAAAAAAAAAGAAAAAATGAGATCAAGATCAAAACCCGAAAAGGGCTTCTTGATAAACAAAAATGATTAGGATGAAAACATGAAAGGGCGTCGTAATGAAGGGGGTTCGGACATAAGGAGCAAGACGATTTGAACAGGGAGTCATGTGGTGAAATTACAATTTTTGAAGCATTCTCGAAAGCTCAAAATCTTCTACACAAGAAACCGTGCTCGAAAAGATCCAGGATGAAGAAATGTGGAGAAGTTCATGCGTTGAATATCTAGAGCATTTGTGACAATTGAATCTGCTTTCCTTTCTTTATAATGTTTTCTTTGTTGAGTTATTCCTTGTCAGTTTTCTTTGCTTGTTGCTTTTGAAATAAATATGAATGTGAGGTATCCTTTTCATACCTACTTTGCCATTTTCATGCATCTCATTTATGGTTTATTTAAATGATAAATAGTGAAATGACGTGCTCTAAACAAAAGGAATGTTGAACATTACTCGGATGAGAATTTGGTAAGTACAAGAGCCCTAAAGCAAGGACAAAGTTCAACAGGGGGCCAAAGGGTGATATACGAGAAACGCAGATTACTCGTAAAACTCGAGGACAAGTACAAAACCTGAAAGGAAAGTCAAGAGTCAAAGCAATGAATGCAAGTCATCATGAAAATCATAACGAAAAGGGGATGTATGATAAACAAACCCAATGCGCATGGCATGATCATGTAGGCATGAAAGCATTTAAGACAAACACGTGCATATCATGTTAACATCATACATGACATATACAGGTACTCCAGTAGAGCAAGAGATTTTGATGATGGTTGTACTGAATCAAGGAAAAATAAGACATCCGAGTTCCACCAAATGATATGTTTTGAAATTCTGATATTTTTTAAAAATTATTTTATTTCTATTTTTCAAAAAAATCAACTCATATTGTGAGAGGTGAGTTGAGCCTCAGGTTACACGCCGCTAAAGTATTTTTTTTAATTTCTTTTTCAAAAAATCAACTCATAATGCGAGAGGTGAGTTGAGCCTCGGATCACATGCCGAGGTATTTTCAAATTTCCTTTTCAAAAATCAACTCATAATGCGAGAGGTGAGTTCAGCCTCGGGTCACACGCCGAGGTATTTTTCAATTTCTGTTTTTCAAAAAATCAACTCATATTGCGAGAGGTGAGTTGAGCCTCAGGCCACACGCTGAGGTATTTTCAATTTCTGTTTTTCAAAAATTAACTCATAATGCGAGAGGTGAGTTGAGCCTCGGGTCACAAGCCGAGGTATTTTTCAATTTCTGTTTTTTCAAAAATCAACTCATAATGCGAGAGGTGAGTTGAGCCTCGGGTCACACGCCGAGGTATTTTCAAATTTCTATTTTTCAAAAAATCAACTCATAATGCGAGAGGTGAGTTGAGCCTCAGGTCACACGCTGAGGTATTTTCAATTTCTGTTTTTCAAAAAATCAACTCATATTGCGAGAGGTGAGTTGAGCCTCAGGTCACACGCTGAGGTATTTTCAATTTCTGTTTTTCAAAAAATCAACTCATATTGCGAGAGGTGAGTTGAGCCTTGGGTCACACGCTGATGTATTTTCAAATTTTCTTTTCAAAAATCAACTCATAATGCGAGAGGTGAGTTGAGCCTCGGGTCACACACCGAGGTATTTTTCAATTTCGTTTTTCAAAAAATCAACTCATATTGCGAGAGGTGAGTTGAGCCTCAGGTCACACGCTGAGGTATTTTCAATTTTTTTTTTTCAAAAAATCAACTCATATTGCGAGAGGTGAGTTGAGCCTCAGGTCACACGCTGAGGTATTTTGAATTTCTGTTTTTCAAAAATCAACTCTTATTGCGAGAGGTTAGTTGAGCCTTGGGTCACACGCTGAGGTATTTTCAATTTCTGTTTTTCAACAAAATCAACTCATATTGCGAGAGGTGAGTTGAGCCTCAGGTCACACGCTGAGGTATTTTCAATTTCTGCTTTTTCAAAGATCAACTCATAATCCGAGAGGTGAGTTAAGCTTCGGGTCGCATGCCAAGCTATTTTCGATTTCTGTTTTTCAATAAAGAATAAGGATTGGACAATCGAACAAAATTTAGTGATTTTAAGTCTTTGCTCTATCCCTGTTTCATAGCGATGAGCAAAGAGGGGCAGCTATAAGCACTAAATTTTGCCCGACTTAATTATGGGTTTATTTTTCCATTTTTTTAAAAAAATTAAAAATTAAAAAAATTAAAATTTTTCATTTTGATCCCTAAACTTTCCTGAAATTACATTTGGCCCCAAAACATTTCAAAATTACATTTTTACCCACTCATCTTTCTCGAAATTACACTTTGACCCCAACAATTTCTTCTGCATTTACGATTCATCCTTCATCGGAAAATCTCCAAAATCTGGTTGATTTCAAGACCCACCCCCTAATTTTTCGCCACCTACTAAGGGATGGCCTCTCTTCCCTAGCCACCTAACACCGCAAGAACAACACTATAAAAGGAATTTTCCCAAAAATAAAACCCCCAAGAACATAAAACAACACCCGCGAAAAAGAGAAAAAAAAAGGAGAAAAAAAGAATAGAAAGAAGAGAGGAAAGAAGAAGGAAGAAGAAGAAGAAGAAGAGAAGAGGGAGTAGGCGTCGCACCATCGGCAGAGGAGACGGCGACCACGACGACGGCAGCGGTGGGCTAGGAGAAGAAGGAAGAAGAAGAGGAGGGAAGAAGAAGAAGAAGAAAGAAAGAAAGAAAAAAGAAAGAAAAAAAGATAAAAGAAAAAGAAAAAGAAAAAAGAAAAAATATAAAAAAATTTAAAGTAGTCGGGTCGACCCGACCCGACCCGCGTGACCCACACCAGCAGGCCCAAGTCCCAATGGCCCAATAAAGAAACAAAAAAAAAAAAAGAAAAGGAAAAAGGAAGGCCCAATCTGCATTAAAGAAGAAAAAAAAAAAAGCACCCAATTCCTCAAGCCCAAAGAGAAAAGAAAAGAAAAAGAAGGAGCAGCCCAATCCAAAAAAAAAAAAAAAAAAAGGAAAAAAAAAGAAAGAAGAGAAAGAAAAAAAACCAAGTCACATAACCCGTTCGATCAGGCCCATATTTTGGGCTTTTTGGTAATTTTTTTCTCACTTTAAATTTAATTCGTGTATTCTTAATTACATCTCGTTTTAATATTATTAATATTTTTAGCATTTTTATTTTTTAATTGTATTTTATTTTACTTTTAATTTTTAATAATTTTATTAAATAAGGCAACGAATCGGTTTAACACTAGTCGTTGATTTCATCGCTATGTTGGGTGAATATCACCGGTTCGTGTTAAATACGATACGCCCTTTTAAAAAAAAGAATCTAAAAAAAGGGTTTCTCGAAATTTAAATTTTTTTTCATGTTTTCAAAAATTCTAGTGTTTCAAAATTTTCGTGTTTTCAAAAATTTTCGGGTTTCAAAAAATTCTCGTTTAAAAAATTTGTATTTTTAAAAATTCTCAGGTTTTGAAAATTTCTCGAGTTTCAAAATTTTCGTGTTTTCCAAAATTCTCGTGTCTTCAAAAATTCTCGTTTTCAAAAAAATTCGTATTTCAAAATTTTCGTGTTTTCAAAAATCTCCGTTTTCAAAAATCCTTGTGTTTTCAAAAAAATTTCGCATTTCAAAAATTTCGTATTTTAAAATTTTGTGTTTTCAAAAATCCTCGTTTTCAAAAATCTTCATGTTTTCAAAAAATTTCGTGCTTCAAAAATTTCAAATTTTCAGAATTTTCGTGTTTTCAAAAAAATTCTTGTGTTCCAATCAGATCACGATTAAATATTAAATTGAACTTGTATTTTTGAAAATTAAGACAGCAGGCGTTTAACGAGATACCAATTTTGGGCGTCTCGAGGGTGCTAATACCTTCCTCGCGCGTAACTGACTCCCGAGCCCTATTTTTCTCTGGAATTTTGACGTAGACCTAAACTCGCCCCCTTTTTTTTAAGAAAATTTTAAAAAATAATTTGTCTTTAAAAAAGGTGATTTATTAGGTGTCCGATCACACCTAGAAAAAAGATCGATGGCGACTCCCTTTTTTAATAAAATCGAAACTCTGTTTTCAAATGTTCAATAATTTTCTCAATTAGCGCCCGTACTAAAATTTTACGTCGCTACACCAAACTTTCATATATTCACTAAAGTCACTCATGATTTAACATTAAAGACAAACTATTAATAATAATCATATCTAATTATGTAATCATATTGTACATTTTAATAAGTAATCATATATGAATATTTAATACATTATACCATAGCCAAATATGAAATTAGTGTACATGAACATACATAACCAACCATAAAAGAGTAATCTCACTTGTCATTAAGTACATAATGAAATTATTGACCAAATATTCATGAAACACTTGCAATAACCAAGCCATTTTCGCATGGCTTATATACATTCAACCCAAAATTCAACATTTATTATTTTACCCATATCGCACAAAATAAAAATCCATACAAATCCATATTCATACAAATCCATACATGTCATTTTTTTTTGCATTTTAGTCCCTAAATTTATTTATTTTTTACAATTAAGCCCTAATTAATCAAAATCACCAAAAATCTGAATACAAAAAATGTTAATCTAAATAAGCTCAATTCCCACTCGCTTGTGACGATTGTCCAACATGATAGTTTCGCTGCGGGCATTTACTTCGATTATGACCGCCTAACCTGCATAATCCACAACGCTTACCGTCAGATTTCTTCCTAATGTCCATTTCATTACGGATTCTGGATGATTGCGGACGGCCTTTAGGACTTCTGCGTAGCGCTCGGTCTGGGACAAGCTCGAAAGTCGTCCGAGGCACCTCCTACATAGACAGGTCGGGCAGGATAAGAAACTCATTTTCCCAGACACGCAACGTGCTCTCAAGCGTGTACACATCATCGAAAAATTGTTGAACATTAAGGTTCGCTTTAGCACACGCTGCCACGACATGTGCACACGGATAATGAAGTGTTTGAAACATCCTGTGTTCGCAGTCTGTTTCGAAGATCAACTCCATAAAACCTAGGAGGCAAACCGGGTTGATGACCGATGAACTCTGTAACTCAAAAAGTTTTCAGCTGTAACACCCCAAACCCGTCCTAAACGCTACAATCGGATCTGGTATGTCACATGGAAAGGTTGTTGAAATACTTCGTGATCGTTTAAACTTTCGAGTTTTGTTTCCATTTGAAAATCAGCTTCAGGTTTAAGGTTTTCTTGTAAACTTTAATTGCTAATACTAATAGTCAAAAATAGGTTTCGTGATACGAAAAATTGAAACTAGGAGATTCCATAAACGTGACATTTAAAAATAGTTTGTGTAGTTCTAAGAAAATTTCTAAATTGAATTATTTGTTTGCTTGTTATCCGGGTGTTATATAAAAAAAATGTTTGTTTGTATTTTGTTTAGAAAACTCCCCATTTAACATTTCATAAAATATAATAACTGGGATAAGTCGAAAACCAAATTATAAAATCCCGGAGGCCTTATTACATAACAAATTCCTAAATTAAAAGTAAGTTTAAATAAAGAAAATGAAGTTTACGAATGAAGTAATGCATGGCCACCACTGAGTCTAACTCGGCTTCAAATCCTCAAACTAATGGTTACCTGCAAAATTAAGCAGAGGGGTGAGTCACGAGGACTCAGTGTGTAATTTCCCGTACAAACGGAATCTGGGCCTAAGCCCACTGAAGCACATTGGGCCTTAGCCCTCACAGTAACGAATTTGGCTGAAGCCCATACGAATAGAACTGGGCCGTAGCCCTAACAGCATGTCATATCAACTCGTGTATGCAATACAACCCAGCCCAGCCTAGTATTCCATCCTTTACACACCACCCGTACCAGCCAAAACACACCTGTGGGGATTTCTACAATCAACCCTCCATCCGCTACATTCCTCATATGTGGCAACAAGCTACTGAATGTGGTACCAAACCACTGAAATAATGTGACAGAGTCACCGACATATGTGGTACCAAACCACTAAAATAATGTCACCGATATATGTGGTACCAAACCACTGAAATAATGTGACAGAGTCACCGATATATGTGGTACCCAACCACTGAAATACACTTCTCCTTCCAATCAATATCATATCCCAACCCCATGCAACATATGATCATAATATAATGAATGCAACATATGTCAACATCAATCGATTCATCAGAGCATACTTATATTCGTATTAAAGTATTTATAGACACCACCAAAGGTAACTAACCTGGTATCTCCGATTTTACCCCCAAGGGTAACTGAACAACCATTACTAAGGTTTCGACATTTAAACAATTCACATACTAATTAATAATCTACAAAAGATGGTATGAAAATTACACACCTAATTATGCGAAGAACTAGACACTCTTGATCGTCGATACTCTCACTAGCGGGAATAACCACTATCTGCCTATCCCAAACAGATGTCAGCTCTCTACCACAACCCGGCGGAAAGTCTCGAACCGCTGACACAGCACGCCATTTGAACTTGGGAGCAGAGACTACGAGTCCACTCCCCTCCTTAGATTGGCTAGCACTTGCATCCATGATGAGAATCTTTGATCAGTACAGTACTTTCAGAGAGATCGATGATTGACTAATAAAGAGATTGGGTTAAGACAGAGTAAAACGAAAGAGACTACTTCTATAGGAATAGAGAGAAACTCCTTACCTTGTTCAAAGAAGAACCGATCACAGAAAGACATGGCTATAGATTCCTGCACAAACAGAAACTGATTGAAGAGAGACCTTCAGCAGACAATTATCACTTTGATTCCTGGGGTTCAGCTTTGATAGAGAGAAGCCTAATGGAGTCCAAGAAGATTCGACACAAGCAGCAAATGGCAACAAGGTTTCGGCTCAAGAGAAGAACAAGAGAGAGACGAAAAGAAAAGTGAAGAAAATGGGCAACTGGGGTTCGACTTTGTAAAGAGTGGGTGAAAGAGATAAATATAAGAAAACAAAGATTCAGCTATGGAGGGGCTAAATAAGAATGAAAAGGAGTAAGGATTTCGGTTTAATGGAGAAAATAGAGAAGAAAAAGGAAGGATGGAGGTTTGGCTAGTAAAAAAGAGACAGAGGAGCAAAGAGAAGAAAGAAAAAGAAATCAAAGAAGTGTGGAAGAAAGTGGTTCGGTCAAGAAAAAGGAGGAATTAGAAGTGCAAAGAAAAAAAAGAAAGGAAATAGGAGAAGAGTTGCAATTTGGCTATTACACAAATGAAAAGAAGTGATGGAGAGAAAATTGATAGATTCGGCATAAGCTCAAATGAGTAACAAACCCCAAATGCCTTAAGAACCATACCAAAACGTTAAAAAGAAAAGCTAAAAAGAGCTATAGATTTCGGCACAACACTTTAATGGCTCGATTTTAGCTATCACACACCACAAATGTCGAAATTCCCTAGCATGCTACATCACATAGCCGAAATCCTCCTCCCACCTATCCAACATTCGGCCAACTCTCACTCCACCTCCCCACTTCCTTGATTTGCTCCTAGATTTGCTCCACCAAGTCCTCTCCATCCACCAATTTGAATTGTTTGACCAATTCAAACTCCCCAAGCTCCTCATGTCCATCCATTTGAATTTGTTGACTCATTCCACAACCACCATGGTAAAGTCCCCCGAAAGCCACCTCCTCCTTGTTGAGCACCAAAAATTAAACTCCAAAGTGCAGCAAATGGGATTCGAACTCTTCCACTATCTGCTCCTACAAGTGACGCCAACACGACTCCACCAAGATCTCCTTTCTTGTCATCAAACGCACATAATTACCCTTAAGGCCTACTTTCACAAGCTCTCCCCCTAAAATGCCCTTAAAAGAAAAATTTTTCTAAAGCCCTACCTCGAACCCGAGCCTCCCTAAGACCCCTAAACACACCAAAACAATAAGCATAGCTAGCCACATGCATGAGATAGTGTAAAATATAGAACCCCTAATTTTAGGATGTTACACTAGCCGTCGTGAATATATTTCTACAGTTATCGACCTCGCAATTCGACGGTTTGCAATCAATGCATCCCTGACATCTTCCACAAACACGTGTCACACATCCATCTAGTTGACTTGTTGTTCACCCATTCTTGGCATCAAGGTTGCCAACCTGTAGAATGTAGCCGAGAAGACAGATGAAATCGAAAGATATCTTATTTTCAACAACACAGCATTGACCCCCTCCACCAAGTTTGTGGTCATTTGACCATAACGAAAGCCCTCGTCAAAACTTTGAGCCCATTGCCACGGCTCCATTGTACCCAACCACTGACGAAAAGATTTGTTAATTTGACCTTCTATGTCACTCTCAAGTCGAGTCATTATTTAGCGAAAAATATGTGGCTCTAACTCGTACGTTGTATATATTTTAATAAAAGATAAGTTATGGTTACTGGATAACATAAAAACATTAAACTTATATTGAAAATATAAGGTTATCCTTTACCCATTTTCATCACTTCTCTCTTCCAATTTGCATTTTTATACTCTCGAAGGAAGTTAGGCGCAATGTGACGGATGCAATAAACGAATCTCCATGGCACACCGGAATGCCTAATTACGGTAATTAATCTTTTCCCTCTATCGGAGATAATACAAATATTATCATTGTTAATAACATACCTCCGCAGGTTGGTAAGGAAGAATTCCCAGGATTCCATGTTCTCCTTATCTATTATGGAAAATGCTATTGGGAGCATGTTCCTATTGCCGTCTTGAGCAACTGTAATAAGTAAGATCTGTGTATATTTTTCGTATAGTCATGTCCCATCCACATGCACAAACGGCTTGTAGTATGGAAATGCCCGCACACATGGATCAAACGTCTAGAACATCCGATGAAAAATTCTTCTCCCCGGCTGTAATTGGTCATCTAGGCCATAAAAGGTCGTGTCTCTAACTCAATCACAGTTCTCGGTACATATTCCCGCATAGCAGCTATCCATCCCTGTAGCTCGTTATACAATGGATCGTAATCTCCATACAATTACTCAATTTCCATCTGTTTAGCTATCCACGCTTTCAATATGATACTCGATATTGGAATCGTGCTTGTATTTCAACAATTAGTACCGAAACTTTAATGGTCGGCATGTCCTTCTCTATTGGCATAATACACATACGGATAATTTTGGAATCAAGTTTTCGATGATCTTCTGTCATACGTGTCGATCTACATGTGTAAGGTCCAACTAATTTTTGTATCTCCCACATCTATGAATTTTGAATGAATGCAGCTCGTACCCACCAATTGCAGCCTTCCGTTGCCTTCCAACACTCTCCAATATATACATTCGGTTTAGACACTGCGACTTTGTAATCCATTGATATATCCATGCTATACCGTTTAATAGCAGATACGCACTCTTCTTTAGTTTCGAATTTTTGGCCTACGAATAACTCATACTCGAAATTTACAGCCATCCGGTGAGCAAGAACTATTTCAGGATACTTCGGGAACTCAGCTACGCGCTGGCGTCGGGGTCTATGAGTGACATATGTGACCCAGGATTATTGTGTATCATAATACATCGCATCTGGTTCCCGACCGAAGACGCGCTAATGTTTTCATCATCATTCACATCTTCATCGTCAATATCATTAGGTATATCGTCCATATCGGGATCACTGTCACTATCGACCTCTTCCTCACAATGATCACTACTATCGTGTCCATCATCACCAACCACATCAATATCGGGTGTAATATTAAGATCGATATCAATCCCATGTATAGTCGATTCAGCATCAACATATGATATTGGAGGCACCATGCACAGTTCTTGAGCTCCATGTTCTTCACATATACATTGATGTCTTCATTTTGCTCAATACCGGCTAACTCAACAAATAAGTGAATCGGTGCATTTTTGTTACTCTCATTCCCAGAATAAAGAGCAATTATTGTCTCCACGTCTTCGTCGTCTACAAGTTCCATTTCTGTGAATTTGATCGGATCAGCCGAAATTGGAAACTTGTAGAAAATTCTCGAAATAGTTTTCCCACAATGTCTAACAATTTTTATGCTAATCCTTCCCTTCATTTCATCAAACGAGACATTTCTATTAAATCTCATTGCTATTTGTTGCCGACATTCAAATATGCATCCAACGGTTGTTGTCAAGATGATTCCATCGAAATAAACGCATACAAAAAACTGATCATCCATCTTCAATATTCAATCTATTAAAAAATAAACAAAATTTCTCAAAAAAAATTCAATCAGTAAATAATTTACTTAAATAAAAAAATTAATGTTTCAATATGCAATTTTTTTCATTCTTAAGCTCATACTATTACAGTTATCATTTTGCACATGAACAACATTTATATTTACATCTAACCACTTAAATTCAATTCTACATTTTCTTCCATCTCCGATCTTGTATCTTCCTCTTGGAAATACTGTAAAATCCAATTTAGAAATTCTTTCTGGGAAATACTATACAATCCAATTTAGAAATTCTTCATTCTCTTCATATTCATCTTCTACAATCCAATTTGAAAATTTCTCGGGATCTTCTTCCTTTTCAATCTTTGCGTTAATCCTTCCCTTCATTTCATTCAACGAGACATGTCTATTAAATCTCATTTCTATTTGTTGCCGACATTCAAATATGCATCCAACGGTTGTTGTCAAGATGATTCCATCGAAATAAACGCATACGGAAAACTGATCATCCATCTTCAATATTCAATCTGTTAAAAAATAAACAAAATTTCTCAAAAAAAATTTGATCAGTAAATAATTTACTTAAATAAAAAAAATTAATGTTTCAATATGCAATTTTTTTCATTCTTAAGCTCATACTATTACAGTTATCATTTTGCACATGAACAACATTTATGTTTACATCTAACCACTTAAATTCAGTTCTACATTTTCTTCCATCTCCGATCTTGTATCTTCCTCTTGGAAATACTGTACAATCCAATTTAGAAATTCTTTCTGGGAAATACTGTACAATCCAATTTAGAAATTCTTCATTCTCTTCATATTCATCTTCTACAATCCAATTTGGAAATTTCTCGGGATCTTCTTCCTTTTCAATCTTTATAACAGGTATTGAATTTAGAAATTCTCTTGGTAATTTCCTAACATCTAGTTTATCCATCCATGGTATGCCAAACACACTTTGCTTCCCAATCAACTTCCATGAGCCTATACTTTGCCGCACTGTTTTCCTAGCTCCATAAGAGATTATAAACTTCACAAAGCATATAACTAGATTCCAATAGGTTCGTGGTACCAATGTCTTCCAAAGTTCGTCTAAAATGATTTGATGGTCCCGTTCTATTAATGTCCCTCTAAGAGTTAAGTATTGCACTTTATTCTTCCTAATCATTTCATGACCATTCCATAACACTTTTTGCATCTTTTTATTTACGATAATAATGTGTTGAACAATGTCTTCTTATGGTTTCATTCTGTAATCTTGCACTTCTCTCATCATCTTATCAACTTTCTCCATTTGAGCTGAACTTATTATCTCATCAGGCAATACCAAATATGTTGCCATTTCTAACAATATCTACAAAGACATATTAACTAAAATATTAATATACTAACAATATATTATTTTAGGGTTTTAACTAACATATTAATATACTAACAATATACTAACTAACATACTAACTAAAAATTAATATACTAACATATTAATTATACTTATAACAATATATTATTTTAGGGTTTTTAACTAATATATTAATATACTAGCAATATACTAACTAACATATTAACTAAAATATTAATATACTAACAATATATTATTTTAGGGTTTTAACTAACATATTAATATACTAACAATATACTAACTAACATATTAACTAAAAATTAATATACTAACATATTAATTATACTTACTAACAACATATTATTTTAGGGTTTCTAACTAACATATTAATTTACTAACAATATACTAACTAACATATTAACTAAAATATTACTATACTAACGATATATTATTTTAGGGTTTTGATAAACAAATTAATATACTAACAATATACTAACTAAAAATATCATTTTAGGGTTTCTAACTAACAATAATAATAATAACTAACTAACTAACTAACTAATATAATAATTAACCTACTAATCCTAATAACTAACAATAGTTATAAACTAAACTAACTAACAACATCAATTAATAAAATAAAATCAATATATATATATATATATATATATAATCATCATAATAATAACAACAACAAATTATCAACACAATAACAACAATATCATTCATTATTTTAAAAAATATATATACCTACTTCTATTTTTTCTTCTTCTTTTTCTTTCTCTCTTCTTTCTTCTTTCTCTCTTTTTCTTTTCTTTTTTCGGCGCTGCCGTCTCCTTCTTCTTCTTCTTCTCAGTTTTTCCCCTCGTTTTCAATGTTTTCACTGTTTATTTTTTTTTTGTTTTTTACGATAGAAGGTGACCTGACACCAGGGTCGTGCCGCCTCTAGTATAGGCGTGATCACCCTAGATATACCATTTTGGTACATAATCAAAATGACATCCCATTTTCGATATTTCTATTTTTTTATATTATTTTTGTAAAAAACCATCATGTGTCTCCTATCCTTGGTAGTCAACGGTTGCTTAAAAATCACAAACCGAGTGTTTTGTATGTAAGAAAAACAGTATTTAAGGCCTCTTTTATATATAAAAAATATTTATATGGAAATATTTATCTGTTTTAGTAGTTCAAAAAGTACAAGTAGCCAAATTGCCTCAATTCATTTGGAAGGAGGGAAACATATGAGCCACTATTTTACGTGTAACAGTTGTATGTGTGGATGATAAATTGATTTATTAATCCTTGAAAATTGCAAATACAAAATTTCCAATCACATCTTCCTGAGTTTTTCAACATTCTGACGTTTTCGTCAATAATTGAAACTTGATGGCGTCAATATGATTTCTTTTTTCTTTAAACAAAATCATTGCTTCTTCACATTTCCAAGCCTTGCTCTTGTCCCTTCATTTCTTTAATTACTACATCACGTATTGGTTTATTATTTTCAAGTTAAATTTTAGAAGTTTTCATTCATTTACTTTTTCAAATTTAAAAATTTAATCATTATTAATATTTTTCTATTAAGTTCACAAATGCAACATTTTCAAATTAAACAAATATTCATTTAATAGTCATAAAATAAAGAAAATGGTTGAAAATGATTATTTGAACTTCTTTTTAACACTCATTTGAAATTGCTATAATAAAGTAAATTTTTTTGTTGAAATATGGTGATTAAGATAGATGACATCAACAATTTAATTAAAATAATTAATAATATTTATTATTTAGATAGATTAACGATGTTATGATAGCATATAGACCAAAGTTAAAAATTAAAGAATATGGATTAAATTTCAAGTTTTAATATAGTATAGAGGTTGAAATTGAAATTTGACTATTATCTTATAATGCCAAAAAGAGATAAAGTAAACCCAAAAGAAATTGGAAGTCATATATAGTCTCTAACCCATGAGACATTCAAAGTTATTTACCATGTAATATTTTAATTGAAAACTTAATGCTATTAACTATTTGGACTAACTAAAAACATTATGTTAAAATTTAAAGTATCAAGATTAAATATTAATTTATGTATAATAGAGGGACCAAAATTGAATTTAACCACTTTTTATAATTATTAAAGACAAGAAGCACGAATTAGTGCTACACGTGTCACAAAAATATATAAATATAAGTTCGAGCAACTACAAAGTGATGAGTTAAGAATTAGGACAAATTGTATAATCAAACAATTACCGCAACAATAAACTAAGAATCGGAACAATCCAAACTTAAATTCACTCTTTTTTGAATGTTTATAGGTACAATCAAAATACAAATACAAGCATATGTCTAAGCAACTAGAAAGAGGCAGGCTAAGAATTGTAAAAAATATGGAATCAAACAATTACAACAAAAACAAACTAAAAACTAGATTAATCCAAACTAAAACAAACTAATCTAACTAAAACTCATACATGACAACAATATTTAACGAGATTCGAAGACCCACACATTAATTGCATATGGTGGGTTTTGAACAAGGATACTCAAGATCTAGAACCTTCACCTTTATGTTATAGACCATTTTTAATTACAATTGGGTTGAAGGTCATTAGTTAAACGGTGCACATTGAGTTTAATAAAACGATGCATTTTGTGCATGGGTAAACTTATCATACAAATTGTTGTTTCTTTCTATTATTTATTTCCTATATATTTGCATGTAAGGAGGTGACCTGGATATAAGAAAATATAGTAACTATTTCCATTATCTCTATTTTGCATCTCTTCTCTTTATTTTTTTGTTATTTCTTTTTCTTCTTTTGGAGTTTCGGTTTCAATGTTATCAAAAGTATCAGAGGATGGCCTTCCCTATGGGGGGGACAATGTCACCACTCGTGGATAGAAAAAAGTGGTAGTGCTACAACAAGAGATGGTTAAAATGCAATGAGAGTTGACTTAGTTGGAAACCAAATGGGATGCAAAGTTGCAAGGGTTTAAGGAAGATTTGCGTTCAGAACTTCGATCTATGCTGAAGCAGTTTTTGGGGCGCCTTACAGCTTTGGAGCTAGGACCAGCCACTAAAAGGAAGGGAATGTTGAGTCTCCCTACACCAGGTTTTCCTTCCAAAGACTCCATAGAGATTCTTTCACCATCACCCAATCCTCGCAAACCTAGATCTGGATGGGTTCAGGAACGTTCCTATAGGCTCAAATGTCCCCAATTTGATGGGTCGAATTACCATGAATGGTGGTTAAAGTTGGAGCAGTACTTTGTGGCTAAAGGCATTCTTGAAATGGATAAGGTGCACACAGTGATGTTGCATTTGGAGGGTTGAATAATGGATTGGTATCACTTATACTCACAGAAACACAAGGGTCTCCACATGTTAGTCTAGACATGTTACGCTTATAGTCTAAAGGAGCGTTTTGGATCTAAGATGTTTCGGGACACAATGGCTAAGTTGGTCACCTTGAGGCAACAGGGTTTGGTGGATCAATTATTCGATCAGTTTGTAAGTCTCCTAACACAACTACAATTATCTGAGTCTTATGCGTTGAGTATTTTTGTTAGTAATCTGAAGTTGGAAGTCTGTAAATATTTACAACTGTTTAGGCCTTAATCATTAGTTGAGGCACTTCATATTACTAGGCAGGTGGAAGAGATACTGGAAATTTTTCCCAATAGAGGGTTGTTGATTGGTTTAAACCCTTGTCTTGTTTTAGAAATGCACCACCTACTCCTATGGTTAGGACACCTCAGTATTCCCAATCAAGCTCTATTGTTCAGTCTAGTTACTCATCATATCTAGGATCATCTCAAACAAAAAGGATCTTAAGAAGTATAAGTCCTGTGTTGATGGTAGAACAAAAACAAAAAGGGTTCTGCTTTGATGTGGAGCCAAATACCAATTGGGTCATAAGCATGTGAAAAGTCAATTATATCAAATACTTTTGGAGTCTCATGGCAAAGAGGAGCTAAAGGAGATTTTTAAATGTCTTGACAAGTTAGAAGAGTCTAATGATGAGGGTGAGTAGCAACAGACACTAGTTTTGTCTCTTCATGAGATTAAAAGATCGCAAGGGCTTTACACTATGAGATTTGAGGTAAGCATAGGCACGACCAAATTTATTTTTTTTTGGTGGATTCGGGAAGTACTTATAATTTCTTGGATGTTAAGTTGCTCATTAAGTTGGCTTTACCAGTAGACCTGCAACAACAAGTGAGGGTAACAATGGCTGATAGTAGACAATTATTTACTCAGGGAGTTTGTAAGGGCCTAGAGTAGGAGATGCAATGGGCTAGTTTTGTTGTTGATTTTATGATGCTACCACTAAAGGGGTGTTATGTTGTGTTAGGGATTCAGTGACTTCTTTCTTTGGGATCAATTACCTAGAATTTTGACTCGATGGTTATGCAATTTTCTTCCAAGGGAAGTCCATGTGCTATTCAAGGCATCATGCCTAAAGATATCAAAGTAATGAGCCAAGGGCAAGCCATAAAATGTCTCCCGATGACCCATAGGAAAATGAACCCTTGTACCATTTTCATGACTAGTGCTAATTAGTTGAATTTGTCAATGGCTCCTACAAAAGACACCCTCGAGGAATTACAAATGCTTTTGGATGAATTTGAACATATTTTCCAGGAAGTGGTTGGTTTACCTTCACCAAGACTTCAAGACCATCGCATACCTCTCATGGATGATAAAGTAGTTGTGAAGGTTAGGCTTTATAGATACCATATGGTGTAGAAATCAAATTTGGAATGATTGGATAGAGAAATGCTTCAAACTGGCATCATTCGGGATAGTTACAGCCTTTTTGCCTTTTTAGTAGTAATGGTCAAGAAAAAGGATAGAGGATGTAGACTTATGGATTACAGACAACTTAATCGATTGACTGTGAGAGACCATTTTCCAATTCCTATTATCGAAGAACTCCTAGATGAATTGGGATAAGCCAGGATCTTCTCCAAGCTAGATTTGCGACTTGGTTATCACCAAAGCAGGATGTTTGAAGCTGACATTCCTAAAACAACTTTCAAAACTCATGAAGGTCACTATAAGTTCTTGGTGATGCCTTTTAGCTTCACCAATGCCCCATCAACATTTTAGGCTTTGATGAACTTCATTTTTAAGCACTTGCTAAGAAAGACTATCTTGCTTTTTTTATGATATCTTGGACTACTCAACTACTTTGGATGATCATTTGATTCATCTATGAGAAGTTTTCCAAATTTTAAGACACCATAGGCTCTTTGTTAGACGAAACAAGTGTTGTTTTGGGATGAAGGAAATAGAATATTTGAGGTATGTTATTTTCCAAGAGACTGTTTCTATGGATAAATCTAAGGTGACTTATGTCAAGAATTAGCCTTTACCTTCCACCATAAAGGAATTGAGAGGATTTCTTGGATTATCGGGATACTACAGACGTTTCTTAAAAGATTATGGTCTCATGGCTAGACTTTTGATTGAATTACTTAAGAAGAATGCTTGGCATTGGAATGAGCAAGTGACTCAAGCTTTCCAACAATTGAAAACAGCCTTGTGCACTGCTCATGTGCTTGTCCTCCTTAACTTTCAATTTGAATTTTGTATTGATACGGATGTGTCAGGTTTTGGTGTAGGAGTAGTTCTTCAACAGTTAGGCAAAATAGTGGCTTGCTTTAGGAAGGCCTTGGGAATCAGACACCAAGCTCTATCAGTCTATGAGAAAAAAGATGATTACTGCCTTGTTGGCTATTAAAAAATGGCACTACTACCTGTTGGGGAGACATTTTAAAATTTGTACTGTAACAGCCCGATTTAGACCCTAGTCGAATAGTGATTTCGAGACCACAAATTTGAGGTCAGAAAAATATTTTAATATTATTTTCTGTGTTTACAGTATGTGAGTTAGTCTGTGTGAAATTTTTGTGTGAAGATTTTATCGATTGTGTATTTAATTTGCGAAAAGGACTTAATCGCATAAAGTGTAAAAGCTATGTGCTGATTGTTGAAGTATCTATGTGTTATGGCTTTTAAATGAGGAGGCCTTATGAGGAAATTGATCCATTATTTAGTAAGTGGGGTGGTTGATGGACAATTATGTCCATAGTTTAAATGATTTTATAAACATTTCATTAAGGGCAAAATTGGTGTTTGATAATTAAGTTATTTTATAACAAAAAAAGCATTAAAATGGCCAATTTCTAATTATCTTTCCACCGAAACTAGAGAAAAGAAATAGCCATTGAAGCTTTGTGATTTTTGGCACTTGTATAGCTCAATCAAGGTATGTTTTGAGCTCGGTTTTTGATAATTTCTACGTTTTTGTGATCGTTGCTTCGTGCTCTTTCAAACACATGCTTAAATTTCAGAAATTGATGGTGATTTTGAGATATGCCATTGATAAATGCTTGAGCTTTGTGATAGTTATTGATAAATAATGAAAGATATGTGAATGATAAACATATTTTGTCATGGAATTTTTATTGAAATTGAGTAATTTGAGCTTAATTGAGAAAAGTGTAAATTAGAGGACTAAAATGTGAAATAAATGAAATGTGTGGGCTTGTATTAGCATGGGAAGAATTCGGCTAAGTTTGTGTGAGTAGAAATTTGGTGTATTATTAAAGTGTCGAAATGTGAAAATGTAAGGGCTATTTTGTAAAATGCCCTAAATATGTGTGTTTTTGGACTAAATTGAATGAATTAGTGATTGAATGAGCTAAATTTAAATGTGTATAGACCAAGAAAGGAGAGGTTCGGATCAAGATTGAGGCAAAGACAAAGTGCTCGATTAATCAACTGTTTCGGTATTTCGACATCCGAGGTAAGTTCGGATATAATACTAGTCATTAAATTATATCTATGTGATGTGAATTGAATGAAAATATATAGAATTAAGAAATTAGAAATGCTCTGTGCGAAATTTTGAATAGATAGTGTACAAGCCCAATTCTGCCCGGGGCCCAATTTACCCAAATTTAAGCCCAAACCCGAAAGACCCATTGACCCTAGCCCAAAAACAAAATCAGAAAACCCTAATTTTTCCTAAGCCTAGCTATTACCGTCTCTGCGTCTGATGACTGCCACCACTGCCACGCCTACAGCACCGCCCATGTCACGTCCACCGCCCTCAAGTTGCACCTGCAAGAGAAAACACGAAGCAAATAGATTAAAAAATTGTAAAGATGGCTATAAAAGCCGATTTACATTTTGTTGTAAAGGACTTTTTTTCTTTTTACCCTTTTAATATCAATAGAAAATGTAAGAGATTCAAAAAGATAAAATCCCAAATCGAGCAAAGATGATTCAAGCATCAACAAGAAAATGATTAAACAAACATATCGAAACTCAAAACAGAGGAAAGCAAGGTAACCTTATTTTTACCTGCTCATTTCGAATCCTTTTTGTTCATCTTTCTACACTAATATATATACGCATACATAGTTTTTTTAAATAAAAAAGAAAAAGAAATAAGAAATTTTACCTTTTCGCCACCGCTGCGAAGGGCCGCCATACGCATACCGGCCATGGTCCTTTCACGGATTCGGGTTTCTTCCCAATAGATAGAGAGAAAAAAAAGGGGCCTTTTTTGAAAGCAAGCAAAGAAATGATTTTTTTTCCAGATTTCTACCTTAAATAGCCCCTCAAAATGACGTCGTTTTGGGGCTGGCCTTTAATGCCCAAAACAACATCGTTTCACCTGGCCCGACCCGAATCCGACCCATACCCTAAGAGGATCCGCGTGTTTTTAAACCAGAGGGGGAAATTGTGAAATCATCCCTTCCGCATTTTTAGTTCTTAAAATCAAGTTTCTCATTATTGCACATCGGCCCTGAAATGTCGCACAGTTTTTCGATTTGGTCCTTCCCCAAAGTGCTGCTTTTAATTTTCTGGGAAAATTATCCATTCGGTCCTCCATCTTTCACGCACGTTTTTTTTTACCCTCGAACCTCTATTTTATTTACCAATTGATCCGAAACTTTCATTTTTAATGCAATTTAACCCATTTTCGATTATTTTGCACTTTTACCCTATTTTGCTATTATATTTTTTATTTTATTTCTTATTATTACCTTATTTTTATTATTATTATTATTATTATTATTATTATTATTATTATTTTATTCATTTTATATTATATCATTGTATTAGTATTACCATTATTATGTTATTATATTCTACATATTTTTACATTTTGTTCGCTTATATTATGTTATTATTTATTTTATCATTATTATCATTACTATTATGTTTTATATATGTATGCACTTTATTTGCTTGTATTATTACTTTATCTATTTATTTTATTTGTATTATTGTTATTATATTATTACTTCACTACTATTATTTTTATTATTTTTATTATCGATTATACTTATATTTTTTTTTGGTTTAAAATTATAATTATCACGTTTATTACTATTATTTTCAATGTTATCATATCTGTCGCTATTTACCCTTTTACTTTAATATTATCATTACGACATTATTTTTCTCATCATTATATTACCTTATTATTACTATTATCATATTATTATTCTATATTTATATGTATATAGTTTTGTTCGCTTTATTATACATACTATTTCCTTCATCGATTGCCCTCATATTTTTATACATCATCATCCTTGTCGTTATTAATATATATACTATTATCGTAATTCTTTCATTTTACCCTATCTATGTCATCATTTTCTTTTATTGCTCTTATCATTACTCTTATTATTCGTCGCATCAATCTTTCTCGAGACCTCAACTTTTATAACGACCAATATTCTGTGTTAGCGATTCGAGAAAATCGAGCCCTAACTTACTAGGTTCCGATTTTTCTCACTTAAACTAAAACGACAGAATACACCTTTTAAAACCGCAATGCAAATTTCAAACAAAAACTTAATCTCGTAAATTGAAATGTCACACCTAACTTCATCGGACTCGACATCTAGATATTTCGAGATAAGTTTCTTTCTTTCTTCTAAAATAGAGGCAATGTCCCTAATTTGGATTCTCGAGAAATCAAACCCTAACTTACTGGGTTCTGTTTTCTTGTTTGACAAATGACGGGAAATCCTCTTCAAATATAAAACCAAATTTTAAAAGGCGATCTTAGTTTTGGGAGTCTAAAGTATTGCGCCCTAACTTACTGGACATGATACTTTATCTCATCGAAAATAAGAGAGTCTTAGCATCCCTTCCAATTCCTTCAAATTTTGAAAGTAAAAGTATCGTATTTTGAATCATTTCAAAGTTTTCAACATTAGGACATCGACCAATCAGTTTGGTACCGATTTTAGGCGTGTCGAGGGTGCTAATCCTTCCTCGCACGTAATTGACTCCCGAACCCATTGTTCTCAGATTTTCATAAACCAAAAGCCTCGTTTTAATAAACCAAGGCGTGTTATTAAAACAAAGGTGATCCGATCACATCCAAATAAAGATCGGTGGTGACTCCCTTTCTTTTTCATTTTTAAAACCCAAGTCGACCGCGTCGTTTCCTGTTTTATCAAAAAATGGTTACGACAGCTTGGCGACTCCACTTGGGACTTCGAGAGTCAGGCCATAGATTGATTGATTTTTGTCCTTTTGATTAAAATTGGAAAATGGTTTCGAAAAATCAAGCTTCTTTTAATGCACTTTCAATTTTGGGTCTTGTAAATACTTTGGCATTGCACTGCATGACCGTTGTGGCCACACCCTTTAAGTGGGAGCGAGAAGCTATGCCTTCGTGAGGTTTTCACCTCCGTATAGGCTAATGGACTACTTTTGGGATACATCCGTACCTATGTCTTCGTAAAGTTTTCACTTTCGCATGGCCATAGGGAAATGTATTCCCCTGAACCGAACTCGGTCCGTATGAGCCTATAATGGGTGAGGATCGAGGAATCTGTTGGTTCAGGTACCTCGAACTTTAGAATTCAACCACATGTAAAGAACCTAAGAACCCACCCCGAGCTGAACTATGCCAAACCTTAGTAGTTACCCAGATAGGCGTTTGTGTATTTTACATGCTTTATATCTCATTCTGTGGTACTAATTGATGATGTTTTATTTCCTCTACATGTCATTTCCATTTTTAAGAGGCATCGATTCACGGTCAGTTTTTGAGTTAGAGAGCTGGTTATGGAAAGCGAATTCCTTGATAAAGTAGAAGACAATGCATATCGCCCATGACATGGTCGAGCAAAGCCAATTAGAAAAGGGACAGCTTAGCTGAGGGATATGTGTCGGAATTACGGGATTTCACCAATATCAGTGTCACGCAGAATGAACTCCAAGAGTTGAAAGAAATATGGACCCAGTGGGATGACAAGGCAAAGCAGTTGTTCTATAGTACCTACGGCGATCTACCATACCTGCTTGATGTCAAAATAGATAAGCACCTATTCCGAGTAATGACTCAGTTTTGGAATGCCGCTTATAGCTATTTCTCATTCGGGAAAGTAGATTTGGTTCCCACGGTAGAGGAATACACAACCTTGCTACGTTGTTCGAGAATTCAAGTTGATAAAGCCTATTCCAAAATAGTTAATAGCCTGACTTTTGCGAAGAAATTGATGAATATCATGGGAATGAGCGAACAATGGGTCTCAGCTAAAATGCAGAAGAAAGGTGGGGGTAAATGCATACCTTGGATATATTTGAGGGACTTGATCCTAACGCATACAAAGAAAAAGATTGACGTCTTGGCCTTGTGTATTTACGATTTGGTGATCTTCCCAAAAGCCCTAAGACACATTGATGAAGTAGTTATTGATCTATTCAGCCGATTAGACAAAGGGGTCACGCCTGTTCTTGCCATCTTGGTCAAAACATTCAGATCCTTGAATGCATGTCGGAGAATAGGTGAAGGCAGATTTATTGGATGTACACAGTTGTTATTGGCCTGGTTCCATAGTCACTTCTAGAAAGTGGAGAAAGTGTCTTATCGATTTTTGTCAGAGAATTGCTCCCCGTTGAAAGAGATAGTAGCTACGCCTAGAAAAGAAGACGTGTCCGAAGAAAACTAGATAGCGCTCCTTCAAAACCTTCAAGAAGACGACATCGAGTGGAAGGCTCTTTGGACGTTTCCCGACAAGATCCTTTATCATGGTGGAAACTTCGATTGGGTTCCTCTACTGGGAATTTGGGGTGCCACTGCATATGCCCCTTTGCTGGTCCTAAGACAATATGGCTCAAGACAATTCGTACCAACGACATACGGGTTAGCTCAATGCGAGTTCTCATACGAAGGGGGGAGCTATAAGAAAAGGGTTAAAGAGATCTCTAGTGCCTGGAATCAGATTCATAAAATGAAAAGGTTATCCTCAGGCCCGATGGTGACCCCAGAGTACAGCGGGTGGAGGATTAGAATGATTAATGATAATGTCCCTGAGCCAAATCTAGAGAGCACTTGATTGAGAGAAGAATGCTTGCGAGTGGTTCTATCAGAATTAGAGATTGTGAAACAAGATTTTGAACGGATGAGTTCGGAGCTTGGAAAAAGGATAGAAAAGCTGGAAGAAGAAAAGATGCTCCTCCAATTGGAGGTGGACGGTCAAAAATCAGAGGCCGAGAAACTTAGAAAGGAAAAATAGAAGGTAGAGGAAGACCGAGATAGCTTGAAGATGGAATACAAGAAGATACGTCTGACGATAAAAAACGCTGGATTAGGAAAAACTTCGGAGCAGTGGTGACAAGAGATCCGAGAGGAAAGAGCCAGAGTTAGCAGTTGGGAGAAAAAGTTTCAAGAAATGCAAACACAAAATGAGGCCTTAGAGAAGGGTATGGCAGAAAGCCAAAAGGAGAAAAAGGGACTAAAAGCTAGAGTGGCTGAGCTTGGGCGGTCCCTGCACCACTATCGAAGTCAAGACTCAGAAAGTAAACTGAAATCAAGTCTGAGCAGAATCAAGGAAATGAAGGGTAAAGTTGAAGAGCTAGAATCGACATTACACAGTGGTGAACTCCGGATTGAGCTTCTGGAAATAAGAGAAAGGAATTGGGAGGAGGAGCTTCGCCATTCTTGTGAGCAAGTTAGAAGCCGAAATTACCTCATGGGTGAAGCGATAATCCAGATTCGAGAGGTAGCTGATCACCTACAGACTTTGGCTGCAGAGGTTGACATATTGAGCGTGAGATATGAGCTACAGCCGGGTTGTAATCAAGAGCTAATCTCTTTGCTTGGGAAAATCAAAACCTTAGACCTTAGGGCGAAAGCATATTTATAGTCTATTTTATGTAAAGGATTTTGTTTTCTAATAAAGTTTTCTAAAATGAAGTTGAATCTGAATCGATGCCTTCTTCTTGCATTCATGCATTTGCATTGCATCATCAAAGAAAGGAGATATTGATTAATATTCGGTTGCTAAATAGAAGAGTTTGTCATAAGGAAATGAATTTCTTGATAAAGTGGATTGTAATACGTTGTCCAAATATAGTCCAAATAAACGACGAGAGAAGGCCGATAGTCCATAGAAGAACGCAAGACTTGGCCTGATGATTTAAGCCAACGCGGATTATTCAAGAGTCCTCACGCCTCGATTTTCTTAAAGAAGCTTATGAATATCACGGAGGATAAGTGAGTGAAGAGGTACGGCCTGAACTGAGTAATAAGGAGCTAAAAGAAGCATCTATGGAGAAAGTTTACGGCACACGACCATAACATACAGATACGAAGAAAAAGACTGGTGTTTCCACTTGGATTATAATGACAAAACTGTGTACGCAATCTGATTTATGTAAAGAGCTTTATTTTCTAGAAAAGTTTTTCTAATGGAATTGAATTTATAATCAGTGCCTATCTTTCTTTTTGCATTCTCTCTATGGATTTGAATGGCATTGCATCATCTTAGAAAGGAAGTGTTGATTCATATTCGGTTGCTAAATGGAAGAGTTTGTCATAAGGAAATGTGTTACTTGATAAAGTGGATTGTAATACGGTCGTTTGAACATAAGGACATGGCCGTATATGCGATCCGTTTTATGTAAAGAAACGTATCTTCTAGAAAAGTTCTTCTAATGGAATCAAATTCATGATCAACACCTCTCTTTCTTTTTGCATTCATGCCATGCGCCTGCATTGCATTTTATGCATTTGCATTACATCACGTTATATGCATTTGAGTCCAAAGAAAGAGCCTAATAAGTTAAAATTATAGAAGAAGAAAACAGTTGCAGAAAGATCAAGAAAGGAGGATTGCGAGAGCCTCAGGTCGGGAATCGAAATGGGAACCCATAGTGTATCTTCCTTTGTCAAAAACATTTACATCTGCAGGAATGATGTACCCAGGGAGAGATAATTCACGAAGCACATTGTTATGGATTGAAAGGGGTCTTCAGAACGTCAGTATAAATGTTGTTGACAAAGGGATGATGCAATTGAAGATGTTTCAATGATACGCCCTTTTCCTTCTGGATTCATTTTGAACAATTGGACTGTGTGGATCTTCTTGTAGTTTCTAAGTCCTTTCCAGAGTAATGCTCAATGTTAACTCTCTTTTTGTTTGCCCCAAGTAATAATGAGATTCTTTTGTAAGAGCTTATGTTTGCTCTTTATCATTTAAATGAACATTCATAGAGATGTATTTTGGCATAGTCTTTTCATTCTTGTTAACTTCATAATTATTCCTTCTTCTCACAGCTTGTCTTTACATGTACCTCATATCATGCCATAACATTATGTTTGTTTGGTTCCAATACTTTGATGCTCCTCTATAGTTCTATTTTCCATTCACCTTTCAGGTGCTCAGATACCAACGACATGAACAATCCCGTTACAAGTCCTGAAATCAATTTTGAGAAAGCTATTTGTGTAGGAGGATGCGAAGCTGAGGAAGATGGTGAAGATTATGTCTCGTCTCCTGACTTACTAAGAATGATAGAACAAGAAGATAAACAGATTCTACCCTATTAAGAATCTGTTGAGATAGTGAATTTGGGAAATAAAGAAAAGAGGCAGGAAGTGAAGATTGGGACCTCCATTTCAGAGAAGACCAAACATGATCGCCTTGCTTCGTGATTACAAAGATGTATTTGCATGGTCGTATCAGGATATGCTAGGGTTGAACGAAGATAAAGTGGTCCATAGACTCCCATTGAAACCAGAATGCAAACCCATTCAACAGAAGCTACGACGAATGAGACCTGAAATACTGTTAAAGATAAAAGAAGAAGTCAAGAAACAATTTGATGCTAGCTTCCTACAAGTCGCCAAATACCAGAATGGGTAGCTAACATAGTCCCAGTACCGAAAAAAGATGGCAAGGTACGAATGTGCATGGATTATCGCGATCTAAATCAAGCAAGTCCTAAAGATAATTTTCCCTTGCCACACATTGATACATTGGTGAATAACATAGCAAAACATTCATTATTTTCTTTCATGGATGGATTCTCGGGTTATAATCAAATAAAGATGGCTCCTGAAGATATGGAGAAAACCACATTCGTGATGATGTAGGGAACATTCTGCTACAAGGTGATGCCATTTGGATTGAAGAATGCCGGGGCAACATATCAGAGGGCTATGGTGATGTTGTTCCATGACATGATACATAAAAAATAGAAGTCTACGCTGATGATATGATTGCCAAATCTCGGGGAAAGAGAACATGTTGAGAACCTCAAGAAGTTGTTCGAAAGACTAAGAAAGTTCCAGCTAAAGCTTAATCCAGCCAAGTGTATGTTTGGGGCTACCTCGGGAAAATTACTAGGCTTCATCGTCAGTGAGAGAGGTATTGAGGTTGATCCAGATAAGATAAAAGCCATACAAGAACTACCACCTCCGCGCACACAAAAAGAAGTCAGAGGATTTTTAGGGAGGTTGAACTACATCGCTCGATTCATTGCTCAACTTACCAACCAGTGTGACCTAATTTTTTGACTCCTTCGAAAACACAATCCTGGAGAATGGAACGAAGAGTGCCAAGTGGCTTTTGATAAAATAAAATAGTATTTGTCTAGCCCCCCGGTGCTAGTACCACCAACTCCCGGGAGACCGTTAATATTGTATTTGACTGTGTTCGAAAACTCAATGGGTTGTGTACTGGGGCAACATGATGAGTCAGGGAAAAGAGAAAGGGCAATTTACTATTTCAACAAGAAGTTTACTGAGTATGAAGCAAAGTACACGTCAATTGAAAAATTCTGTTGTGCTTTGGTCTGGGTAGTTCGAAGGCTCAGACAATATATGTTGTATCATACGACGTGGTTAATTTCAAAACTGGACCCAATAAAATACATGATGGAATCACCTGCACTCTCAGGAAGAATGGCATGATGGCAGATCCTACTATCAGAGTACGACGTCATATACGTGAGTCAAAAGTCAATAAAGGGAAGCATGATAGCTGACTTCTTAGCAACTCGAACAACAGAGGAATACGAGCCATTGAGATTTGATTTCCCAGACAAAGGCTTGATGTGCATTACAAAAAAAGTGTGAGTCATTTAAAGAGAAATCATGGAAGATGAGCTTTAACGGTGCATCAAATGCATTGGGGCATGGAATTGGAGCAGTCCTAGTATCACCAGAGCGGAACCATTATCCGCTCACTGCCAGATTAAATTTCTTCTGTACCAATAATGTTGCGGAATATGAGGCTTTCATCATGGGACTTTGTGTAGCCATTGAATGAAACATCAAAATCTTGAAAGTGTTCGGGGACTCAGTGTTGGTGATTTACCAAATCCGTGGAGATTGGAAAGTGAGAGATTCGAAATTGGTCAAATATCGCGATCTTGTTGCGGAGTTGGTCAAAGAGTTCGAAGAAGTGACTTTTAATTACTTCCCACGAGAAGAAAACCAATTGGCTGATGCCACGCCACTTTGGCCTCAATGTTCAAAGTAAACAGAGAAATGTAAATAATGCCTCTCCAAATGAGCATATATGAGGTCCCCGCACATTGTTTTAGCATTGAAAAAGAGGCGATGGACGACCATGGTTCCACAATATCTTAGAATATGTCAAGAATCAAAGATATCCCGAGCAAGCAAATGAGAATGACAAAAGAACAATCGGAAGAATGGCGGTGGATTTGTTCTTGATGGGGACATCCTATACAAAAGAGGAAAAGATCAAGTGCTCTGAGATGCATGGATGTTTGTTGAAGCTTTAAAATACTTAAAGACGCCCATGAAGGAGTTTGTGGAACGCATGCTAATGGTTTCACTATGGCCAGACAAATTATGAGACTCGGTTATTACTGGCTGACGATGGAAAGTGACTGCATTAGTTATGCGAAAGTGCTACAAATGTCAAATTTACGGCGATAAAATTCATGCAACCCCTTCGCCCCTTCATGTCATGACTTCTCTGTGGCCTTTTTTTATGTGGGGCATGGATGTTATAGGACCAATTTCCCCAAAAGCTTCTAATGGACACCGATTCATTTTTGTGGTCATAGATTACTTCACAAAATTGATAGAAGCCGCTTCATTTGCTAATGTGACGAGGATCACAGTTTACAAGTTCTTAAAGAAGAAGATCATATGTCGATACGGTTTGCCTGAGAGTATCATTTCGGATAATGCTTTGAATCTAAACAACAAGATAATGAAGGAAGTATGTGAGCAATTTCAAATAAAGCATCATAACTCCTCACCCTATCGCCCAAAGATGAACGAAGCAGTAGAAGCTGCTAACAAAAATATTAAGAAGATTATTGGGAAAATGATCGAGACATATAAAGACTGGCACGAGAAGTTACCGTTCACTTTGTACGTATATCGCACGTCTGTGCATACATATACGGGAGCAACTCCTTTCTCTCTGGTCTATGGAATGGAAGATGTACTGCCCATCGAATTTGAGATCCCCTCTCTACGAGTCTTAATGGAGTCAAAGCTAGAAGAATCTAAATAGGTTCGAGCTCGATATGATCTGCTAAATCTTATCGAAGAAAAACGCTTGAAGGCGATCTACCATGGACAAATGTACCAGAAGAAAATGATCACGGCCCATGAAAAGAAGGTGCGGCCAAGAGAATTTCACGAGGGAGAACTTGTACTGAGAAAGATTCTCCTAATACAAAAAGACTTCTGAGGAAAATGGGCACCAAATTGGGAAGGGTCATACGTCGTAAAGAAGGCTTTCTCAGGTGGAGCTTTGATTCTCACTGAGATGGATGGGAAGGAGTTACCAAATCTAGTGAACTCAGATGCTGTGAAAAAGTACTACGCCTAAAAAAAGAAGAAGAAGAAGAAAAAGATCAAGATGAAAACCCGAAAGGGCGTCTTGGTGGAAAAAAGAAAAAAGAAGAGATCAAGATAAAAACCCGAAAAGGGCGTCTTGGTTAAAAAAAGATCAAGATGAAAACCCGAAAGGGCATTTTGATAAACAAAAAGATTAGGATGAAAACCTGAAAGGGCATCCTAATGAAGGAGGTCCAAACATAAAGAGCAAGATGATTTGAACACAGAGTCAAATGCCGAGATTATAATATTTGAAGCAGATTCAGAAGCTCAAAATCTTCTACACAAGAAGCTTTACTCGAAAAGATCCAGGATGAAGAAATGTGGAGAAGTTCATGCGTTGGATATCTAGAGCATTTGCGACAATTGAACTTGCTTTCCTTTTTTATAACGTTTTCTTTATTGAAATATTCCTTGTCAATGTTCTTTGCTTGTTGCTTTTGAAATAAATATGAGTGTGAGGTATCCCTTTCATACCTACTTTGCCATTTTCATGCAGCTCATGTTTGGTTCATTTAAATGATAAATAGTAAAATTACATACTCTAAACAAAAGGAACGTTGAGCATTACCTAGATGAGAATTTGGTAACTACAAGAGCCTCAAAGCAAGGACAAAGCTCAACAGGGGGCAAAAGGGTGATATACGAGAAACGCAGATTACTCGTAAAACTTGAGGACGGGTACAAAATCTGAAAGAAAAGTCAAGAGTCAAAGCAATGAATACAGGTCATCATGAAAGTCGGGACGAAAAGAGATACATGACAAACAAGCTCAGGGCGCATGGCATAATCATATAGGCATAAAAGCATTTAAGACAAAAACGTGCATATCATGACAACCTCATGCATGACACATACAGGTACACCAGTAAAGCAAGAAGTTTTGATGTTAGTTGTACCAAACTAAGGAAAAAGAAGACATCCGAGTTCCACCAGATGATATGTTTTGAAATTCTGATTGCAAAATATCAACTCATAATACGAGAAGTGAGTTGAGCCTCAGGTCACACCCTGAGGTGTTTTTCAATTTCTGTTCAAAAATCAACTCATAATACGAGAGGTGAGTTGAGCCTCGGGTCGCATGCCGAGGTATTTTCAATTTCTGTTTTTCAAATTCTGTTTGTTTCAAAAATCAACTCATAATGCGAGAGGTGAGTTAAGACTCGGATCTCACGCCGAGGTATTTTTAATTTCTGTCTTTCAATTTCTGTTCAAAAATCAACACATAATGCGAGAGGTGAGTTGAGCCTCGGGTCACATGTCGAGGTATTTTTAATTTCTGTTTTTCAAATTTTGTTTGTTTCAAAAATCAACTCATAATGCGAGAGGTGAGTTAAGCCTTGGGTCGCACGCCGAGGTATTTTTAATTTCTGTTTTTCAATTTCTGTTTAAAATCAACTCATAATGTGAGAGGTGAGTTGAGCCTCGTCCAACTCGAGATATTTTTAATTTCTGTCTTTTAATTTTTGCTAAAAAATCAGCTCATATTGTGAGAGGTGAGTTGAGCCCCGGGTCACACGCCGAGGTATTTTTAATTTCTGTCTTTCAATTTCTGTTCAAAAATCAACTCACAATACGAGAGGTGAGTTGAACCTCAGGCACATGCCGAGGTATTTTCGATTTTTGTTTTTCAATTTTTGTTTGCTTCAAAAAAAAATCGACTCATATTGCGAGAGGTGAGTTGAGCCTTAGGCACATGCCGAGGTATTTTCATTTTCTATTTTTTGATATCTGAAAAAAACAATCAACTCATAATGCGAGAGGTGAGTTGAGCCTCGGGTCACACGCTGAGGTATTTTTCGATCTCTGTTCTTCAAAAAATCAACTCATATTACGAGAGGTGAGTTGAGCCCCGGGTCGTACACTGGGGAGCAGATTGAAGATAGTAGGTCTGGTATTCCTGATATTGTAGGAGTAGATCGAAGTTAGCAAGCTTGGCATTCCTGATATCACAGGAGCAGATTGAAAATAGTAGATTTGGCTTCCTGAAGCTGTAGGAAGTAGATCGAAAACATCGAGTTTTATCTCCCTAAAGTTGCAGTGGAGCAGATAGAAGACAGTTATACCTATCTCCCTAAGATTGCAGAGGAACAAATTGAAGCTACAGGTCCTATCTCACTGAAGCAACGGTGGAGTGGATCGAAACGACAAGATGCGGTGGACCGGAATGAGGTTACCTGAAGAAAGGTGCACCAAATAAGCTAAAGCCCAGCGAGACCGGGCAAAATTGGTCTTTCTTATGTCTTTGCTCTATTCCTGTTGCATGACAATGAGCAAAGAGGGGCAGCTGTACAAGCCCAATTCTGCCCGGGGCCAATTTACATACCCAAATTTAAGCCCAAACTCGAAAGGCCCATTGACCCTAGCCCAAAAACAAAATCAGAAAACCCTAATTTTTCCTAAGCCTAGTCATTACTGCTCTCGCCTCGATGATCGCCACCACTGCCACGCCTACAGCACCGCCCATGTCACATCCACCGCCCTCAAGTTGCACCTGCAAGAGAAAACACGCAAGCAAATAGATAAAAAAAATTGTAAAAGATGGCTATAAAAGCCGATTTACATTTTGTTGTAAAGGACTTTTTTTTTCTTTTTTACCCTTTTAATATCAATAGAAAACAGAAGAGATTCAAAAAAGATAAAATCCCAAATACGAGCAAAGACAGATTTGAAGCATCAGTCAGAAAAATGATTAAAGAAACATATCGAAAACTCAAAAACAGAGGAAAGCAAGGTGACCTTATTTTTACCCGTTCATTTCGAATCCTTTTTTGTTCATCGTTCTACATGAATATATATATGCGTACATTGTTTTTTTTAAATAAAAAAAAAAAAGAAATAATAAATTTTACCTTTTTGGCCATCATCATGCACTGGCACCAACTTGCCATGATCCATTCACGATTCTGGGTTTCTTCCCAAGATAGAGAGAAAAGAAAAGGGGGCCTTTTTTGAAAGCAAGCAAAAATGATTTTTTTTTCCAGATTACGCCTTAAATAGCCCTCAAAACGACGCTCGTTTTGGGTGGCCTTTAATGCCCAAAACGACGTTGTTTCACCCGCCTCGACCGAATCCACCCATACCCTAAGAGGATCCGCGTGTTTTTATACCAGAGGGGAAAATTGTGAAATTAGCCCTTCCGTATTTTTAGTTCTTAAAATCAAGTTTCTCATTATTGGACATCGACCCTGAAATGTCCCACAGTTTTGCGATTTGGTCCTTCCCCAAAGTGCTGCTTTTAATTTTCTGGGAAAATTGTCCATTCGGTCCCTCATCTTTCACGCACGTTTTTTTGACCCCCGAACCTCTATTTTATTTACCAATTGATCTGAAACTTTCATTTTTAATGCAATTTAACCCATTTTCGATTATTTTGCACTTTTACCCTCTTTTGCTATTATATTTTTTATTTTATTTCTTATTATTACCTTATTATTTATTATTATTTTATTAGTTTTATATTATATCATTGTATTAGTATTACCATTATTATGCTATTATATTCTACATATTTTTACATTTTGTTCGCTTATATTATGTTATTTATTTATTTTATCATTATTATCATTACTATTATGTTTTATATATGTATGCACTTTATTTGCTTGTATTATTACTTTATCTATTTATTTTATTTGTATTATCGTTATTATATTATTATTTCACTACTATTATTTTTATTATTTTTATTATCATTACTATACTTATATTTTTTTTTGGTTTAAAAATTATAATTATCACGCTTATTACTATTATTTTCAATGTTATCATATCTCGTCGCTATTTACCCTTTTACTTTAATATTATCATTACGACATTATTTTTCTCATCATTATATTACCATTATTATTACTATTATCATATTATTATTCTATATTTATATGTATATAGTTTTGTTTGTTTATTATACATACTATTTCCTTCATCGATTGCCCTCATATTTTTATACATCATCATCCTTTTCGTTATTAATATATATACTATTATCGTAATACTTTCATTTTATCCCTATCTATGTCATCATTTTCTTTTATTGCTCTTATCATTACTCTTATTATTCGTCGCATCAATCTTTCTCGAGACCTCAACTTTTATAACGACCAATATTCCGTGTTAGCGATTCGAGAAAATTGATCCCTAACTTACTGGGTTCCGATTTTTCTCGCTTAAACTAAAACGACGGAATACACCTTTTAAAACCACAATGCAAATTTCAAACAAAACACTTAATCTCGAAATTCAAATGTCACGCCTAACTTCATCGGACTCGACATCTAGATATTTCGAGATAAGTTTCTTTTCTTTCTTCTAAAATAGAGGCAATGTCCCTAATTTGGATTCTCGAGAAATCAAACCCTAACTTACTGGGTTTTGTTTTCTCGTTTGACAAATGACGGGAAATCCTCTTCAAATATAAAACCAAATTTTAAAAGGCGAGCTTAGTTTTGGGAGTCTAAAGTATTACGCCCTAACTTACTGGACATGATACTTTATCTCGTCGAAAATAAGAGAGTCTTAGCATCCCTTCCAATTCCTTCAAATTTTGAAAGTAAAAGTATCATATTTTCAAATCATTTCAAAGTTTTCAACATTGGGACATCGATCAATCAGTTTGGTACCGATTTCGAACGTGTCGAGGGTGCTAATCCTTCCTCGCACGTAATTGACTCCCGAACCCATTTTTCTCAGATTTTCGTAGACCAAAAGCCTCATTTTAATAAACCAAGGCGTGTTATTAGAACAAAGGTGATCCGATCACACCCAAATAAAGATAGGTGGCGACTCCCTTTCTTTTTCATTTTTAAAACCCAAGTCGACCGCGTCGTTTCCTGTTTTATCAAAAAATGGTTACGACAGATAGCACTAAGTATGCGAAATTAGAAACGAGACTGAGATGATTAGCACTGTGCATGCGAAAAGATAGAAGCTTCAGCTTATTGAATTGGCACTGTATGTGAGATACCTATATAGTTCGATTTAACATATTGGCACTAAGTGTGCATGACGATTATGTTTCGATTATGAAACTGGCACTAAGTGTGTGAAATACTCAAAAGAATAGTAAAGGTTGAACGAGGTGTAATATCGAGCAATTGAGTAGCATGAATGGTGAGTAACTATGTGTTGATCAAGGTACTTTTGAACCTATGTCGTTGATAATAGTTTTAAAAGTTGAATGAATAGATACTTGAGCATATGATTGAGGTTGATGATGTGCATATTTGAACAATTAATCTAAGTGATGGTTTATTTTGTATATTGACATGAATTGTTGAGTTACATGTATTGTAGTACGAACTTACTAAGCTTTAAAAGCTTACTGTGTGATTTGTTTCTTTGTTTTACAGTGTCAGTAGCTAGCTCAGATCCGGAATCGCCAGCATCTCTATCACACTATCGGCAATCTATTTTGGGTACTTTTAAAAGATGTATATATTTGGTATATGGCATGTATAGGCTAGTAGATTTGGTATGTTTTTTATGTGTATGAGATTGCCATGTGATATGGCTTGAAAATGAAATGAAGTTGAAATGCATGTATGAGTTAAGTAAATGATGGATGTGGTTTGTGTTATGCTTAATTGGTTGATGAGTATGATGGATAAAATGTGAACTTCAGGTATGGTTTTAGTGAAGCTTGGTTAACATGATTTGAATGTGTGGATGATAAGTTAAATTGATTTGTTATGATGGATTTGTAAAGGTAGATGAATGATGTTGTTAAAAGATTAAATTGAGTATGTTTTGGTATGTTTGAATGCCATATAGAGTATGGAATTGAATTGGTTTGTGCATGTAGGTGTGAACCTAAGTGTGGGTTGCAAATTTAGCCTTGAAAATGGCCTATAATTGCCCATACGGTTGAGCACACGGGCGTGTGGCTCAACTGTGTTGTTTAAGTTTGCCAAGTGAAACAAGTCAGGATCAACCACGGGCTGGACACACGGACGTGTGACTGGCCGTGTGGTGCAAGTCAAGATCGACCACGGGTGAGGCACACGGATGTGTCTTAGGCCGTGTGGACAAGTCAGTAGGTATGCCCTGTTTTACCACGGCTTGGACACATGGGCGTTGTAATAACCCATTTTGCCCGGGCCTATTCCAAAATAATAAAAATAAATAAACCAATGTTTTTTTAAGAATAGTCCATTTACAACTTTGAAGCCCAAAAGTTACAAGCACCCAAAACAGACCCAAATACTAACCCCTTGCACCCGAGCCCAACACTCAAAACCCGTAGCCCATTTACACCAAAACCCAGACCTGAAATAGACCCAACAGACCCAACAGACCTAAACCTAAACTAACCCAACCCTAGACCCAAAGCTTACACGGCCCAAAAGGGACAAAACATTAAACAAGTTTTAGGCCTAGGACCCCAGCCTTCGCACCGCAACCTCGTACCCTCGATCACGCCGCAGCCACCAGCCCTCGTCAAGTCGCGATTCGCGCGAGTAATGCCCCTATCACCGCCGCTTTTTTCGCCTTCGATCTGCACATAAAAGGAGAAACGCAACAAAAATGGCAAAACAGTGGCTAAAGTTTTTGTTTCCTTTTATTTTGTTATTTCGAAGGCTATAAAAGCCTTCCAAAAACCTGTAACAGGGGAAATATACAAGAGATACACAATACAATATAAAAAGAAATAAAAAAATAATAGGTCTTTGTTTATGTTTTTTAATCTGTTTTTTTCAAATTTTTTTATATTTATTATTTAGTTTTAGTTTTTCTTTTCATATATAATAGTTTAAAATATATTTTTTAAAAAAAGAAAAAAAAACCTACATTTTTTGGGTACGACGGTGGCAGACGGTGGTCAGAGCCTCGCCGGAGATTACCGAAAATCGCCTGGTAGAGAAACTGAGAGCTTTCTCAGAAATGTTTTTTTTAAACAGTGTTAAAATGTTTTTTTTGGCGAATCCTGATTTATATAGGGTATGGGAATGATGTCGTTTTGGGGGTTTCTTTTAAGGGCCAAAATGACGTCGTTTCACCAATGATTTGCGCACAAATGACCCGACCTGAAGGATCTGCATGTTTTTTTGTGAAATGGCCTATTTGCTGATTTAACCCTTCCGTATTTTTTCAAATTTACAATTATGCCCAATAGCATTTTTTCGTACTTACAATTTAGCCCTAAAACTTATATTCTATTTCATTTTAATCCTCTATTCTTTATTTATTTTTTATTTTATTATTATAATATTATATTGAATTATTTTACTATATTACAATGTTATGTTTTTTATTATTTATATATTAATTTGTTTATAGTATAAAATTTATATATATTTTTTATAGGTATTAACCTTATATATATTTAATTATTATTATTTATTTTATGTGGTTTAATATTATCTATGTCGAAACTATTTTTATCGGGTTTGGAAAACGGGGATCGACTTTAAAAATATGGAGTTGCCACCGATCCTTTTTGTTTAGGTGTGATCGGGTCACCTATAAAACATTTTGTTTTATTTTTTAAAAGAACTTAATTTTGGTCTACGAATTTCCAGGTCGGGAGTCGGTTACGTGCGAGGAAGGGTTAGCACCCTCGCAATGCCCAAAATTGGTACCAAATTGATTAGCTAATGTCCTTGTGTTGAAAACTTGAAAATGTTTAAGGTATGGTTCTTTTTAAAGAATATTAATTAATTTTGAATTGAATCTCAAGATTCATTCTTTCCAAAAGAATAAAAAATATCACATCCAATACGTTAGGACATGACACATTAATTCTTCGATACCGAGATCATATTTTATTTTCAAAACACGCAATTAAAAGGATAATTGGTTGTTTGGGTCAAACGAAAAAATCACACCCAGTACGTTAGGGCGCAATTCTCCGAATCTCCAAACACACAAATATTGCATTATTTTAAAAAATTTCAAATACGCAATTTTAAAATTGGCTCAAAATGTATTTTATTCGATCACTATTCGATAATGAAAAGAAAAATATAATATGGAATTATAATGCATGAATACAAATTTGTACAAACGAATAACAAAGATAACCATAAGCACATACAATTTGAAATATACAACATCGATAATTTCACAACACATCATGTTTAAAACGATAATATTTAAAATCTTATGAATAACAAATCTAAAAGAAATTCAAAGCCTAATTTAAATATGTGATATACAAAAATTTAAAAGCGAGACATAGTATGAATAACATATGCTCATAAAAAATAATAATGTAGGGAGGTGTTGGGAATAAATAAAACATAATTTAAAATAAGATCTTTAAAATAACAATTATATATTTATAGGTTTAAAATGAAATATATACGTATAGATTTTAAAGGAAATACATACATAAAATTATATGAAACTAATAATATATACATAAAATGAGGTAATTTTAATATAAATTATATATGTATATATGTAAAATAATAGTATATAAGAGTATTTAAGTTAAAAGTTATGCAAATTATTAAAACAAAGGGCATATAAAAGAATATTTTGAGATCAAATATTTATACAATAAAATAAAATATATATATAAATGAAAGTTTAAAACAAATTAAAACATTGTAAAATTAATAAAAGAGTTCAAAATAATTTGTTAAAACAATTTCTACAAATAAATGATGAATAAATTTTATAAACTAAAAAAATGCTTAATTGAAATAAGAATAAAATTAACAGGCTGTTTTATAAAAATCTAAACAGAGTTAAGGACTAGATTAAAATGCGCTCAAATAGTTAGGGATTAATCTAGCAAATATTTCAGTTGACCAAAACGCTGCGTTCAAGCTGGACTAAATCGAAAAGGCGCACAAATCCTCGAGGTAAAATTAAAAGAACGAAATAAATAAAAAAGGACTCAATCAGATGTCAACACAAACAAGGGGGACCGAATGCGCAAATTAACCATTCGCAATGAAAACATGCGGGTTCCCTTCCTGAAGTGGGTCGTGCATGTGGATCAACACCCAAACGGTGCCGTTTTGAGGCTATTGAGAATAGCCCAAACGACGTCGTTTCTTTAATGTGATATAACCCTTAAAATTAGACGAAAAACAAAACAAGTCATTCCCTTTTCTTTTAACAAAAATGAAATGAAACCCTAACCCCCCTTTCATTTTTCCGGTCGAATCCAAATCTCTTCGCCACCGAACCACCATTTAATCGGTGGTCGGTAGTAAATGATAACCCTCCTCTCTTTTTTAGAAAAGAAACCCCATTTTAAAAGGAGATTCCAATGTTCGCCAGATCTATAGAAGAGGGTTCAGATTTGCCTTTAGATACGACTTCGACGAAAGGGGTGTAACTCCGACGACACTACCCGAAGCAGGTATTCTTCTATCCCTTTTCTATTTTATTCCTCACATGCAAAAAGGAAAAAACGAATCGATGACTAACAGGAATGAATTCGAAAGTTGAAGGAAATTGAAAAACTTTGAAATTCTGTTTTTGATTTGTATTTCTTGTGTATTCGTAAAAATCGTGAAGAGACCTACATTTGTTTGTTTTCGTCCATTTAAAGGACGAACTCAGAAATTAATAAAATCAAAAATACAATCCTTTTTTGTTTTTCTTGTTGTCCATTGATTTTGTTGCTGTTGCGGCGCTTGGAGGACGTGGAGGCTCTTAGGGTTTTCTGAAACCCTAAATGCTTTGGGTCATCCTAGCCGATTGGGCCACTATAATTGGGCTCAGGTTAAATATAATTTGGGCCAGCTTCTGGGTTTATTAATCGGGCTAAAAAAAATGGGTTTGATGTAATGAATTGGACTGTTTAATTGGTTTTTATTATTATTTTTTTGTTATTTGATTTTTGGTTTTTGTGTTTGGTTAATTGGGTATGGGTTAATGGACTGGTTAATAGGGCCCGGGCAAATTTTGGGCCCTACAATCTATATTATATATTATTTTATAATTAGTTTGTTATTTATTATTTATTATATTTTTTATTTTTTAATTTATATATTAAATAGTATTATATTATATCATATATTATTCTTAAAAATTTTGTTTTATAAAATTTATTTATATTATATAACCTATTTTATTTACATTATTTATTACATATGCAATTTTTATGATTAGTGTATTATATTTATTTATTTTTTATTATATACTATTTACTAATTATTTTATAGTCATTTATATCTGTATTAGATTATTAAATTATATATTTGTTATAAGTACTTTTTACTTTAAAATTTTTTATGTTATATATAATATATATATATATATATATTAATTCATTTTAAAAATCGTCACATTCTTTTATTTTTTTATTTTAATGTTTAAATATATTATCATTTTTTTGATTAATTTTGTTATTTCATGAAAAATCTCCATTATTGTTATTTATTTCATCCCATGTTTATTTATATCCTTTTAATCATTATTAATGCTTAACATAGTTCTTTATATTTATATTATATTACTCTTTTATTATTTATTGTTAGTATAATTTGTAATTATATTGTTATTTATATTATTCTTTATTATTTATAATTTGTTATTTATTTCAATTTGTATGTTGTAATATTCTACTCAAATCATTATTTTTATAAAAATATGTTGAATTAAAGCATTTTATTCAAATATTTTAAAAATACGGTGATATATGATATTTGGAGACTTGAGAAGAATTGTGTCCTACCTTACTAAGTTTTGATTTGTCTCGTTAAACTTAAGCTATTAAATATCCATTCTCTTTTAAAACTGAAACTTACAAATTTCAAATCAAAAACTTATTCTTGGGAATTCAAAACATTATGTCTTCAAAACATTATGTCCTAACTTATTGGATATAATGTTTTGTGTCTTGAGGTAGGAATTTTCTAAAATAAAGACGTGCCTAGTCTCGAAGTCACGAGATGCTATATACTAACTTACTGGGTATATTATTTTTTTTTTTTTGAGATAGGTAAGTCAAAATTTTTTTTCTTCACATAAAAGGACTATTTTTCTAAAAAATTTTCAAATTTATAACATTAAGATATGATTTTATCGATTCCATGATAGTCCAGTAGAGAGTCATTCGGGAGTTCATGCAACAACTAAGAGGATCAATAGTCAACTCTATTGGAAGGGTCTTTCCAAGGATATTAAAGAGGGGGAGTCAGAGAATGTGGCATTTGTCAACGATGTAAGTCAGAAACGGTGGCGCCTCTGGGTCTATTACAACCCTTACCAATACCGGAGCAAGCTTAGTCTTCTATGTCCATAGATTTCATAAAAGGTTTACCTTGTTTCAAATGGAAGAATGTTGTTTTTGTTGTGGTAGATCGTCTCACAAAGTATGATCATTTCATGGCTTTATCTCATCCCTATACTGCTATGACTGTTGCTCAACTATTCTTGGATAATGTCTACAAGCTACATGGAATGCCTAACTCTATTATATTCGATAAAGACAAGGTGTTTATCAACAATTTTTAGCAAGACTTGTTCAAGAAGGTGGGAACAAAGCTTCATCTTTCCACTACATATCATCTGAAGACCTATAGTCAGAGGTGCTGAATTAGTGTTTGGAAGGCTATCTCTGATACATGACAGGGGAGAGTCATCTAGACTGGATCAACTGGTTATCCTTAGTTGAATGGTGGTATAATTCCACTTTTCATTCGGCTATTCAGAGCACACCCTATGAGGCCTTATATGGCCAATCCCCCATCACCACACACCCTACTTAGTTGGAGTCTCCTTAGTGGCTATTGTGGATAGAAGTTTACAACATAAAGAAGCTGCTCGACAAATGCTAAAATTTTATCTAAAATGGGCCCAAGATAGAATGAGACAGCAGGCTGATAAGCACATAACATAACGACAATTTGCAGTAGGAGACTGGGTATACCTCAAACTTTAGCCTTACAGACAACATTCTGTCAGGCAGGTGGTTAACCAAAAATTAGCTCCTAAGTATTTCGGGCCATATAAGGTGGATAGTAGGGTTGGGAAGGTTGCATATAGACTGCAATTACCATAAGGATCGAAGGTCCATCCTACATTCCATGTCTCCCAACTTAAAAAACATGTTGGCAATGCTCTTACACAAGCTTCTCTACCAGTGGTGGATAACCATGGGTCATAGGTCAATGAACCTATTCAAATATCAGATAGAAGAATTGTGAAACGGGGAAATGTGGCTACAACCGAGGTTTTGGTCGAATGGGCAAACTCATTTCCTGAGGATGCCACCTGGGAATCATGGGTGAAGTTGAAGGCTGCTTACCTGCATTTCGATCCTCGAGGACAAGGATATTCTCGTGGGGAAGGTATTTGTTATGGACCATTTTTAATGACAATTGGGTTGAAGGACATTAGTTAAACAGTGCGCACTAAGTTTAATAAAACGAGGCGTTTTGTGGATGGGAAAACTTATCGTCCAAATTGTTGTTTCTTTCTGTTATTTATTTCCTATGTATCTGTATGTAAGGAAGTGACCTGGATGTAAGAAAATACAATAACTGTTTCTATTTTCTCTATTTTGCATCTCTTCTTCTCTTTATTTTTTCTACTATTTCTTTTCATTCTTTTAGATTTTAAGTTTCGGTGCTATCATTTTACAAGCTGTAACAAAATCTCATTGACAACCCGATATTTAATTACAAAAATTATATCTATTAATGATAATTCATATATATATATATATATATACATAACAATAATGTAAAATATTTTAAAAAATAGACGTGAAATCAAATACCAGTTGAATTGGAGACATGTTGTGTAAGAGCTAAAATAGGAAATGAAAGATAAGCTAAAACCCAAAAGTTGATTTGCCAAATGGAAATTTAGAGTTTAAGGTTAATTATAAGAGCTTTTAAAGACTTGTTACAGAAGCTAACCGCCATCTCCATTGCTCTCTTCCTTAGTAAACCAACGCTACTCGATGAAAGAAAACAAAAGTGGAGGATTTGTACCCTCTATTTTAATACAAATTTGTTCTCATATTATCCTTAATGTCATGTTTTAGCGAAATTGGTAAAATAATTTAGAATTCAATCGATAATTAAATCTATAAATCATCGATTTGTGATTTAATTAATTTATCTATTTTAATTAAATAAATTAAAAATATTAAAAAATAGAGAAAACGGGTTCAATTAGTTTTTTTAAAACTCGAATTAATTAGTTTTGACAGATTTGCGAGTCAGCTTGATAACTAACCTTTTTTTTTTTGAACTGATATCCCAACTGGTTTCTAATCTAACCAGTTCAATCGACCAATCCAACTTAAACAACATTACAAGTTAGTAACACTTGTTAAAGATGGTATAATAACTTATTTGACCCTTTAACTTTACAAAGAAGTCATTTTAGCTCTCCATATAAATTTTTGCTACTTTTAGCCCTTTGAACTTATATTGTTTGTCAAGTCACCCAATATGGATGGAAAAGTTAACATCTCTGTTAACTTTACTGACGTGGTAGCCCATGTGTATGTCACATTAGTAATTAATTTATTTTAATAAAAAATAAAAAATAATTTTTTTATAATTTTTAAATAAATTTAATAATTTTTTGAATCTTTAAAATTAAAAAAATTAATTACTTACTGGCGTGACATCCACATGCCACGTCAGCAAAGTTAACTTTTCTATCTATTTTTAGATGATTTGACAAATAACACAAGTTTAATGGCTAAAAAAAATAAAAAAGTAAATGAATAGCTAAAATGATTTTTTTTATAAGGTTAGAAGATCAAATAAGTCATTATGCCTAAAAAATATCTGAACTTTTTAACAAATCCAAAATTAAGAATTTTTTAAAGTTATAATGATCATAATATTTTTGAAAGTGTTATAAATACAATACAAGATATACGCTCAAGTGACACAAGTATTAAATTATTACAACACAAATTAAGAATTTATACAATCTAGACTAAGGGCTTTTTAGTAGTACTTAAAAAAAAGCACTTCTGACTCCAAAAATATTTTTGGAAGAAAAGCTGTGTTAAACAAGTTGCTTTTTGCTAAAAGTACTTCTGAAAAAGAGAAGCTAAAATTTTTAATTTTTTCTCTCCCAAAAGTACTTTTAGTGCTTAAAAATATTTTTAAAAATACTAATTATAAATATTTAATGGTTATATTTAAATATTTAAAATATAGTTTATATATTCTAATTAAATTTTATAAATAATTAATATTTATTGCTTAAAATATTTAAAATTTATATTTCATATATTAAAATATTAACAATAAGTTATAATAAATTTTGTATGTTCTTACTAAAATATAATAATATTAACTAATTTAAATATTATTTAAATGCATATTTGTTACTAGATAATAACTATCTAAAATGAATATTTTATTTCTCAAAAGTATTTTTTGACAGTAATGCTAAACACTCAAATTTTAAATCAAACTTTTCAAAAGCACTTTTCAAAAGTACTTTTTCACAACACTTTTCAAAAGTATTTCTTAAAAGCACTTCTCAAAAGTATTTTTTCACAATACTTTTCAAAAGTATTTTTTAAAAATATTGTTAAACTAGTCCTAAAACTAACAAGTTGAATTAATTGGATTGGACTAAAACCCACACATAGTAAAACTCGAAAATCTATCTATATAATTACATATGATAAATCTCAAACTTAAATACCGGCCTTTGAAAATAGAGACGAGAGCCCAAGGCATCATTAGCTTGCTAGTTATTTTTTACTACATTATCTTTTTTAAAACATATATTTGGTCAACCTCATGATTTGAAAAATAAAAGATTTTTTTTTTGGAACTTTCTAGCAATGTTTAAGAGAATTAAATTAGTCAAACAAAATTTTTGGGACTGAATCCTCAAATTACATGGACAGAAAACCATAAATTAAACTAACAGAAACTGTTTATCCGGTCAGTTCTCTCATAGGCCCCATTTTGGGTCCAATTTAGCCCAAGCCAAATTTCAGCCCAGGAGCAAATATGTGCCTTTTTTTTTTGAATTTATTTATTTATTAATTTGTTTGATTCAAATCAAATATCCATGGAAGCTTCTTATGGCGCCACCGTTCTTCTTCATCCCTTTAAACCTCAAAATCCAGTGTTAACAAAAGCTAAGCTACCTGTTAAGGCCAAATACCCATCTTTAAAAAAAGTCAATTGCTCCATCTCCAGCATTTCAATTAATAAAGAGCTGGTTCTCGCTGAAGATTGGCCTCATCTTCTCAAGCTCTCCATCGGGTCTGGAAATTTCTTGTTGGGTCAAGCAATTCACGCTTTTTTAATAAAATCCAACTCTTCAAATGACGTTTTTCAAGGAAATAATCTTATCAATTTTTATACTAAATTCAACGAACTGGATGATGCCCGAACGGTGTTTGATGAAATTCCTGTTAGAAACACAATCACTTGGACTACTTTAATTAAAGGGCATTTAAACAATGGAGACTCCGAATCCTTTTTTAGAATCGCTCATGATATGTATTTCTCTGGTGAGAAGTTCAACGAACATACTTGTTCGGTGATTTTACAAGCGTGTAGCGAGGAAGAAGACTTGATTCGAGGTGAGCAAATCCATGGTTTTGTTATAAAAAGTGGGATTGAAGGGAATGCTTTTGTGGGTACTTCTTTGATTTCCTTGTATTCAACGACTGGTTTCTTAAATGAAGCGGAAAATGTTTTTAACAACATTAGCGTCAAGGATGTTCAGTGTTTGAATTACATGATTTTGGAGTATGGAAAGGCTGGGTTTATGGAGAAAGCTTTTCAGGCTTTTGTTGATGTGTTAAGCTCAGATTTGGAGCCGACCGATTATACGTTTACTAATATAATAAGCACATTTAGTGAAAATGTAGGCATTGAGGAAGGAAGACAGTTGCATGGGCTTGCTGTTAAGTATGGAGTCGTCAATGTGACCTCTTTAGGGAATGCTCTGATTACTATGTATGGGAAGCTTGGAATGGTTGAAGACAGTGAGAGAATGTTTCATTCTTTGAGTGAGAGGAATTTGATTTCTTGGACTGCGCTTATGTCGGGGTATGTAAGAAATGGTTGCAGTGAAAAGGCTGCTGATATATTCTTGGAATTACTTTACCATGGAATTTACTGTGATCCAAGTAGTTTAGTAACTGTGCTCGATGGCTGCTCAGAGTGCAGAAACTTGGATTTGGGAGTTCAGCTCCATGGATTTGTGATTAAGAGTGGTTATCTGTGTGATGCCAATATTGTGACTGCATTAGTAGATATGTATGCCAAATCCGATAACCTAAAGTCTGCAAAAATAGTTTTCGATGGTTTCTCTAGTAAAAATATTGCTTTGTTTAATGCTATTCTTGTTGGATTCATAAAAACAATTAGAGATGATGATGATGAAGATGCTATGGTTTTGTTTCGTCAGTTGAGATTTGCTGGTATAAAACCTGATTTAGTCACTTTCTCAAGGCTTCTTAGTTTATCTGCTAATCAAGCTTGTTTAGTAAAAGGGGAAACTCTTCATGCTTACACCATCAAAACGGGGCTTGAATCCAGTTTAATGGTGAGTAATGCTTTGATCACCATGTATGCTAAATGTGGCAGCATCGAAGGGGCTTGTCAAATATTTGATGGTATGCATTGTCGTGATTCAGTTTCGTGGAATGCCATGGTTTCTGCGTATTCCATTCACGGTCAAGGTAAAGCAGCACTTCGGCTCTTCAAAGGGATTAAAGGGGAAGGTTTTGCAGTTGATGAGTTTACCATATTGGCTATCCTTCAAGCTTGTTGTTACACAGGGTTATGGCACGATGGGATACACATATTCAATGAAATGGAATCAAGTTACAAGATCAACCCGTTAATCGAGCATTATGCTTGTATGGTTGATCTTTTAGGGAGGGCAGGGTGCTTGTCTGAAGCCATGAATCTTATTAGCAACAGCCGTTTTTGGGATTCGCCTTTGCTATGGAGGACATTGGTGAATGTTTGTAAGTTACAAGGGGATATAGATTTTGCCATGTTAGCTTCAAAAAACTTGCTAGACTTGTCGCCTGAAGAAGCTGGTTCCTACATACTTGTTTCGAACACGTATGCCGGATCTGGAATGTTAGATGAGGCGCTGAAAGTCAGGACAGCCATGAATGACTTGAAGTTAAGTAAGCAAGCAGGTTGTAGTTGGATTGAAATTGATAACAAGGTCCATTGTTTTGTGGCAAGTGACAAGGATCATCCAGAAAGTAGTGACATTTATGCAAAGTTGGATCAGTTAATGGATGAAATCAAGTGGAAGAATTGTGATATTAATGATCCTCATTCGATTGGTGAAATTGTATAGGTACGGATAAATTTACAACATTGCTTAACCAACAAATTCATGGTGTTTTCTAACTTTTTGAAAATTTCTTTGCCAGTAGTTGAGTTAGAATTAGGTTGTGAAATCAGCCTTCCGGCAATTATTTTTGAAAAGAATAATATATATATTTTATGTTTGGATGATTCTATGTAAAATATTTTTCAATAATTTAACAACTTTTTTAAATCAATTTTTGAAATTTGTTTCCATAAAACAAAAACTGCATAAATTATATTTGTTACAAAATATTTTAAAAGCATTTTCCTTAACCATCAAAATTTAATTTATAATAAGATAATATTTTATAGACTTAAATAATAATCAATATATGATTAAAACTTAATTCGAACTTACATATATTATAAATATAAGAGTAGATAGTATCATATTGGAGTTGAAAAGGATAAATAAAATTATGTAGGTTTTAAATAAATACTGTATTTATATTATTAAAATATTTATAAATTGTAATATATATGTATAATTAAAATAGTAACATAATTTTTCAATAAAAGATTAAGAATATTACTTAAAATTTAAAAGTATTATTAGTGTTAAGTTTATTGTTAAAATAAAATTTTAATATTAAATAATTTTATTAAAATAATCAATTATATATAATTTATTATATGATTAAATCTAAATATGCATGTTTAATAATAATGAAAATTATAATATTTGAGATTAATATTTAGAAATTAAAATTAAAATTTTATTATCAATATAAGGGTAGATATATTTTTTTGTACTTATTTTTGAGGTAAAATTAGTGCAAAATGTCAATTTTGGAAACCAATTTTGAAACATAGACCAGTTTTAAAATTTTTTTGGCAGAATAAGTTGATTTTGCTATGGTGGCGTACGAGGGGTGAAACGCTGCTTCCTGTAGGAATTATTTTCCGTTGACATGGCAAACCTATGTGGAAAAAGTGCACCTTGTAGGATTTCCATGTTGTATTTTTTTTTTTTTTTAAATTTTGATCATTGGATTGAGACCTGATAAATTCTGAGATGAATCTTGATTTTAAGAAAAAAACATTTCTTAATTTTCTCAATAATTCCAAGTATAAATTTTTAGTAAAACGCTTGTAATAGGAAGCATTTTTTAATTTCTGTGTAATTATGTTTGATTTTTTTCCAACATTTTTAAACATGTTTTATATCCGTGGTAGATGTTTCCTATAAAATGGAGGTGATATGGAAAGATCTTTCGGAGTTAAGATAACCTTTGTGGAGAAAATTTGCATATTGGTGGTAGATGTCTCTTATAAAATGGAGATAATATGGAAAGATCTTTCGGAGTTAAGATAACCTTTGTGGAGAAAATTTTCATGTTGAGGAAAAGAGTGTTAATGTTACAATATTAAGTTGTTTTTATGCATTTTTTAAAACAAAGTTTGTAGTTGTTGCAGCATAATTTTGATACTCACCCTAGTAGACTAATTTGTTTCAAGTAAGTAAATAATTACTTGTCGTTGTATTTTATCTATAATATTTATTTTTATTTGACGATGTATAGGCAAGTGGTTCAAGTTTGTCAATATTTCCTATTAATATGTATCCCACTTTTGGTCAGGAATAGGAAGCAGAAAGTCCAATAACACGTTTGTGCGATGGTTTCATAGTGTTGTTGGAAAGCTCGTATCAGAGGATGCCAAAATCATCAATGGAAAGGCATTCATATCTTGGAGCCTTTAATTGCAATTTTGGCATACCTCGAGGTTAGTTAGTAACCTAAGCCACGACATTCTATTAACGCATTTGATTTCGACATCGATATGCTGATGTCTTATGCTCCAAACCCTTATATAGATAATCCATCAAGTTATATGGGAAGACATTTTGTAAGCAATATTAATTTGAACATAAGGTTGCTGAAAACGAATGATGTTCTCCTAACCCCTTACACCGGCTAAGTGACTTCCAATTTGGTATATGATTCAACAACTCGGGTGATATTGAATAACAAATACAAAGTGATGAAACCAATGATAAACTGTTAGAGAGGGCGACCCCAATGGTTCTAAAATTGCATTATTTTTTGAATCGAAGGCCATTCTAGATTGTACTAAAAGGGAGTGATTCTAATCATGAACTTCCCAACAATGTTGGAGGAATGAATGAAAATTTTAGATTGTATGAACCTTCATCCTATATGCTCAATGTTGACATTGATGCTCAAAACATTAAGGCATACAAGTTTTAAAAATTTTGACGATTTGTGTGTCAGGATGGAGTTTTCCACCAAAGATGTTCTTTCTGCAATAGGGTTGTACAACACAAAGTAGCCAGTTAATTTCAAAGTTACGGAATCTTGTTAGAATAAATCGAGGCAAAGTGAGTAAAACGTTACGATAGATGTCCCTAGAAAATCATGACATCATTGAGGAAGAAGACGAGATTGTGGATGATAAAGAAATATAACAACTCACATACTTGTATTGTTGGAAGTATTTCATAGGATCATCCGAAATTGGATTCTGTCATTATCTCTTACATTGTATTACCTTTGGTGAAAGCGAATCCTAAGATTCTCGTGGTAGTTTTGATTGTTGATATCCACAGTCAATATGATTACACTGTATACTATTAGAAAGAAAGGGTTGCAAAACAAAAGGCAATGGATAAAATGTATGGTGGGATGGATAAATCATATAATGAGATGTGGCAGCGGTTAAGTGTACTGAATCAATACGTCCTAAGTGCCATCATCGATTGAAGAATAGAACTTGTGTACAACAGAGATCGAATGCTCTCAAGCAAAAGACATTTCCTTCATTTTTTTGGACATTCAAGCCACGCATTAATGCATTCCAGTATTGTAAGTCATTTGTCCAAATAGACGGCACATTCATGTACAAAAGATATGAGCATCACCTACTGTTAGTAGTTGCATAAGATAGTAATCGAAACATCCTACCAATAGCATTTGCAATTGTTGAACAGGAATCTGCGAGTGCTTGAGATTTCTTATTGACTAACTTGAGAAGGAATGCCATATCACAAGATAAGAGATGCATCATTTTTAATAGAGCAACTAGCATTACAAGTTGCGATCGATCAAAATGAAAGCCTTTGTGTAAGACCCTTTAACCGACCCAATCGTCGGGTCCGAGCTATAGGATGCCACATTCGTTACCGGAGCAGCTTCAACTAAACTTAGTATGATTTAACCATTCTAGTATGCTAACAAGGATAAAACACCTTCTTAATATATTGTATAATCATTTTCGGGTCTTATACAAGCTTACAAAGCTCTTTTGCTAACCTGAAGTCGATTAAGACTTTATTGAAAATTTTTCAAAACTCGCAAGCTGACATCGCAATATCATGGCTATCACGTCATGACTTCATCAATCAGTGAGTGTCGTAGCGACTTCAGAAAACTCGAGGTCGCAACACCACTCACTTTCAATTTAAGTCGCGACGTAGGAACTTGTCATCGCGATTTTACCCCTTGTTTTGGAAAAAATCATTATGGAACACATTCAATACTTCCTACCAAAACATTTTAACATACATATGTTCATTCCAATTCAACAAGTCATAATATCATGCAATTTCGGTACATAAGACTTACTAAAGTTCTTGAGATCAAAGAATTCAAATGGAATTTGAAACATATTCATGAACTTGACATAACTATGCCATTTTCCAACTTTAACATTCCAAGTTACCACATTTTTCAAGTTTAAGCACATAAGGCCTATGCAAATTTTGAAATAAAAAATTCAAATAGCAATAAACATGACAAAAAAACTAGGCATAAATTATACCATTTACCAACATTAACATACAAACATAACCTTAGCCCACAAATACAATGTTGGCATTCACATTGGGATGATCATTTACATAGCAAAAGACCCTATATACATGCCACAACATTAGGTACCAAAATGAACATACTTCTCCTGTCTTGACATATACATGCCACAACATTAGGTACCAAAATGAACATACTTCTACTGTCTTGATGATAGTGTTGTTTCCGCGCTGAACCTTCTTTGTGGGTTCCGCAAACTAAGGATCTACATGTAAGAACAACAATGACAGGTAAACATATAATGCTTAGTAAGTTCAAATGGAATTTACAACTCTTACGTTGGTCATAGGTGAGCATGTTGACTACCAAAGGTTTAGGCATATATATTTAGCTAAAACATGGCACTTAATGTCACAACAAAATGAGCATAAGAAACATAAATGTCTAGATATATTAAACATTATAAACATAACCCAAAGCATTATTAATTTGTACCAATTCACATAAGGCCATCACAATTTCATATAATTTCATTAAGCTACTAGTCCATGCCAATATAATTTTAGTCACTTACTTTTATAGCTTATCAAATTCGGTTCTTTTTCATTTTTCATTTTTAAAGTTCAGTTTTAACATTTCGCCCAATGGAGCTATGGTAAAACGAGCTTGGACATGTGGGTGAACTACCCCACACCAAAGTAGCTCGTATGAGCATAAACTATACCATACCAAATCACTAAAGTGCAAAGCCCGTAAGCATCAAATGTATGTACACATACAAATACATCTCTCAAAACCATAAGCTATGACTATCACACACAAATACACCACACTAGGGTTTCCAAAGAGACAATGAATACTCGATGAGACAATGAATACTCGATGATCCACAACAAATGCTAGATCACAAATTAATGTATCATAATTTTCACATTGTTAGTATCCTGTAACAAGTGCGCATATGACCTTATTGGCATACCATTTGTATCCTATCATTTTACTAAGTTCACATGGGCATCAATCATCCATATTTGCAAAACCATAAGCTATGACTATTACATATCAATTTTCGAATTCATATATCAAGTCTGACATGAATCACACAAACAATTAGTGATACATTTAAGTTATCTTATAATTCTTCTAGTTACCAATGAATAGATATAGCATCATTCACTTATCACGACTCATCTTAATTTATTTATGTTCCTAGCCAAGTATGCCAATTTCCACCAAAATCTTAACATAAGTTTAAACATAATTAAATTGAAATTAAATACAAGCATACCTATCAAACAGGAAGGGTAGTAAGTTCAATAAGAACTTACCTTTCAAAACACAAAACGAGTAGATTTCTCTAGGACTATTCGACAATTTTTGTCTTTCCTCTATTAGCTCCACTTTTATCCAAATCTTGTTCTATACAAATAAATATGCATACCAAATCAATATCATATATCAACACGCATTAGGCATTAAATGGCTCACAACAACAATGCCATGAGATGCATGATCCTAATCAATCCCTTTTTTTATTACACACATATTTTTTATTTTATTCAATTTAGTCCCTAAACTTAAGATAAACATATTTTTCAATTCCTAGCTTCAGATCAAAATTTGATTTCACATTCATTTATTAGGGACCCTATACTTTCTATTCACAGCATAATTTTATGACAGATTTTCCATTTATTCAATTTAGCCCCTAATTTTACAAAGCTAACAAATAAGTTTATTTAACTTTACAATTTAGTCATTTTCATGCTTTAATCTCAATATCTATCAATTTCAAGCCTATTTCATTAATTAAACAACAATAGAAATTTTCTTAAAACTTAACAATTGAGAAAATTGATAAATGGGCTAGCTAAATTAGACTCTCATGATCACAAATCTATAAAAATTACAAGAAAAGGACTTGGTCTTCTCACAAAATTGATGGTCGAATGTTAAAGCTCAACCATGGATTTTTTTTCTTGGTTTTTCTTCTTCAATGGACGATGAAGTGAGAGATGATGATGGTTTTCATCTTTTTCCACTTTTTTTAATATTTATACTTTAATTAGGCCTTAATTAATCTAGTTTAATTAACTTAATCAAGATTTAATTATACCAATCCTAATACTAATTAATCTAAGTGGGATCTCACGTCATCATCCACTAACTCATAATTAAAAATGGTTATTAACCATTTTGTCCCATTGGTTAATTGCTATCTAGGTCTTCAAACCTTTTGTTAATTAAACTCAATAGCGATTGAATTTACAATTTAGTCCCTAAGCTTTAGCTAACTATCTTATCGACTACATTATTTGACCATTCTTTATTATATTCTCATATTAACTCCATAAATATTCTTATTTTATATTTATGGACTTGGTTTACGAAAATGGGTCCCCAAAATCGCATTTTTCAGTACCACTGAAAATCAGGCCATTACATATTGGAATCGCACACACCATAGATATTGTATAAGGAACATTAGGGGCCAATTACATGGGAATGTTCCACAAGGATGAGGAACACTAAAAAATTATTAACATGAGTACATAGTAAATGTTATTTTCTATGTCATTTTTTAATGTTTATAGTTTCAATCCATTTGGTAACATTATATTTACTTTGATAGGGTACAAACTTGTACATTATTGATTTCATGAAATGGTAGAGAATATAAGGGCAATAAACATTCGTGGTTTTGGATTCCTAAAAGACAATGTACTCAATCATATGGTGGAGGTATACGATACGATCATATGACAATGAACCTAGCGGAATGTATACATTTCATATTGAAAGGGACATGTCATTTGTCGGTAACCCAATTAGTGAAAGAGACATATTATCACTTATCGATCCTATTTTCGAAGTTGGGATAAAACTAGATAGATAAAAGGGTGAACATATTTGGTGCGACAAACTAAGGAAAGCCATAGAGAAAAATTGGACAAAATCGAACTCTATAATGGTACAGTTATACTCACATACAAATATTATTTATCAGGTAATGGAGTTCCATTAATCAGATTAGGGCATTATTAGAGGATTGTATCATGTCAACCTGCAAAAAAAGACTTATGACTGTGAGAGATTTTAGCCACTTCGTTATCCATGCTTACTTGTAATTGTACCATGTGCTTTTGGTCATTAGAATTACATGAACAATGTTGATGATGTGTATAAAATAAAAGAAATATTCAAAGTATGGAGAATTGAATTCCCATCGGTCTTAAATGAAGGTAAATGGTCACCTGTTTTGAGTGCTCCATTCAAATTGCTACCAAACTCTGAATTGTGACGAGTGTTAAAAGGTCATCAAAATCTAGTCAAATAAGATAGATGCTCGAGAGGAAACAATCCAACCTAAACGATGTGATTTTTGCATGAACCTAGGACATAACATGAAAAATTGTCTACATTTGGCAAAGATGTTGGGACGAGGACCGTAGAATTGTTAATAACTTTGTAATTGTTAAAAATGTAACACCCCTTACCCTGTCTGATTGTCGAACCTGAGTAATAGAATGCTACAAACAATTAGGAATCATTTATATACAAGTTTTAGTTCAAAATCTCAATTAATTATCAACATATCACATAATATCAAATATAACATGTAATTCAATCAATTTCAGGTTTACATCAAGCATATGAAAGCTTAAAACCAACACAATATTGATCAAGGATCAATTTGAAACAAAACAAAAACAAAAAGATAGGAAAAATTTGTACACGATTGTGTACTCTGATACTGTGGAAGACTGAGGTCGTGTGGGATGGATCACATGCCCATGTGAACAAGCCGTGTAATCGCCTGATGTCGTGTAGGGATGAGTCACATGGTCGTGTGAGCAAACTGTGTAATTCATTGATGTCGTGTGGGTCTAAAGTGTAAATACTAAAAAATATGTCACATGATCGTGTCATTGGGTCATGTAACAGACTGTGACCGTGTGCAAAAAAAAAAAAAATCATCCAAACCTACAAACCACACAGTTGTGTCTCATGTCATGTAAGGAACACAGCCGTGTGCCAGGCCATATACTAGGCCGTGTATACCTGAAATATTCCTTCCATAAACAAGCTATTCAACCTCAACTCACTTATGCCGCAAGTAACACATTATACCAATTCTTAACCACTTCAAAAACATCAACATTATACCAAAAACATCATTTTGAACAATCAACCTAAGTTCCTAACCAATATGCCACAATTGACACTTCAATCAAGAATTCAACTAATCAGGCATCAAATTAGCCATTCAAAGGAATCCCAAATATGCTCAAACACCACCGGTACATAGTGCCTGATAAATATAACACCGGCATAGAGTGTCTGATAACTGTAACACCGGTACAAAGTACTTGATAACTGTAATCACAGGTACATAGGACCTGATAAACCCTAATGACATGTCATTTTTATCCTAGCTATTCACTGAGTTCACACGAGCCTTGTATCATGATTTCAATCTTTTCCATTCTTTTGAACATTTTCGTACACATATCAAATAACCATATACTTATTCATTTTTGTTCACATATCAAATAACTATATACTTTGCACTATAGTTCTTTCGATGCCAATAATTATTGTATTACAACAATTAAAAAATCAAGAAATTAAATAACACAATAATTAATAATTTAAATCTCATACGAAACTCACCTGATCAAAATCGGCAATGAATACGACACCAATGACTTTTAGACAATTTTTCATTTTTCTGCGTTTACCGATTGGTTGATTCGTTTCTTGATCTATATAATAATTTAACTTAATTAACCATTTTGAATACCTTAATATCTAATTACATACATTTGACCCTTTAATAACATTTTATATTATTACTTTGAGCTTTTACCTTTTATTCAATTTAGTCCTTAAAATCGAAAATTTTACATTTATCACAACTAAACCAAAAACCATTGTGTCGAATTCTATACAGTCCCTTAACAACCCCTAAGTAACTAACTTTTACAAGAATTTCTTGTTAAATTTAATTTTTATCAATTTAGTCCTTAAACTCAAAAATAACTAAAATTTCTTTACAAAATAGTCCTATTTAACAACCAAATTCTTAAATCTATCATTCAACTTCCTAAACATCTAAAAGCCATTAATGGCAAGTTTCAAAACCTTTAATAGTTTTACAAAATAGTCCCTAAGTTAGCTAAATTAAGCTACAACAATATAAAAAACATACAATTACAAAAAAACAAAAAAAAAAGTTTAAATCCTTACCATGAAAAGATAAAATGTTGAAGCTTCAACCCCCTCTCTAGTTCTTAGTTTCGATGTAGAGAAGAAAGAATAAAAGTGAAAATGGATGAACATCCTTTCATCTTTTTGTTTTAACTATTTTATTATTAATTTACTTTAAAAATTTTCCATGTTATTTAATCAAAATTCCCTACTTAACCGCCTACTAACTTTAAAAGTAGGCTTATTACCATTTAAAGACTTAATGTTATACTATTTGGCCTTTTTAGCTAATAAAATCAATATTGGTTAACTTTTACGGTTTTTACCACTTAGTCATTTTTCCTTAATTAACTATCAAATCAAAATTTTCAAACCAAAATTCAATACACTTATATAATAGTTCCATAAATATTCAACAATAATATTATGAGCTTGGTTTATGAAATCGATATCCAGATGCCTCATTTTTCAAAATCACTGACTTTCAGTGTGCACCACTTGTACCTTGACTAACTGACCAATTAACAAAAATTATTAGATCAAAATTAAATAAAACACTATAATAAACCTGTAAATATTATTAAATAATATTTACTAACTCGAACATCAGGATATGGAGTTCCAAAATCGCCGTTTCTAGTACCACTGAAAAATGGGCTGTTACAAAAATACTTCATACAAATCCCTGCATCTTGTGTCTAATACCTTTAAAAACAAATTCGATCTTTGATCCTCGAATGAATAATCTAATCAGATACGGATAGGCAAGTTTTTATAGGATTCTTGGCACAAATATTTCAAAAATTTTAGAGTAGCTAAGTGGTTAAAAGAGTGGATGTTCATCAATGATCGTAAGTTCAAATCCATCTTTTGTTGATTTTAATTTTATTTTCTTCTCTTTAGCGGGAATGGGTTTTTTAAATTTTCTGGGGAAAGACTTCAAATGGTTATTGTAACAGCCCGACTTCGGGCCTAGTCGGAATAGTTGTGCGAGACCACAAATCCGAAGAAGAAATATGTGTTTAAATGATTTTATAAGGCTTATGAGATAATTTCTTGATTGTGTGAAAATTTCATGAAGGAATTTTATTAATTAGTGAATAAATTGTCTATCAGGACTAAATTGCAAGGATTAGAAAATATGATATTCTAGATGGTTTAAGTATGAAATAGAATTATAAAAATTATTAGAGGTTCCTTATTTAGCAATTAGACCATTATATGTTGAGATGGACAAAAATGGACATTGGAAGGAAAAATCTCAAGAAATAATCATTAAGGGCATTTTTGTCATTTGGTAAATTAAAGAATTAAAAGGGAAAATAAGTCAAAATTACTGTTCATCTTCTCCATGCTAGCCGAAAATTTCAAGGGAACCATAGCTAGGGTTTCTCCATCTTTCAAGCTTGATAGTAAGTGTATCCTAGCCTCGTTTTTAATATTCTTTGTATTTTTGAGATCCTCGTAGCTCGGTTTAGCTATTTCTAGCTATATTTTGAGCTAAGGATTATATTCAAAAATTTACCCATATATGACATACATGTATTTTGATGTTTTATGTAAGAATATGAAAGTTTGATGCATGATAAACATCTTTTTCTAAGTGATTTTCATGGAAAATGCATAAAGGGACCAAATTGTAAAAGTTATAGAAATGGTCATACATGAGTGAGATAGTGGAAATTGAATGTTGTTATAGTTGAGAATATGATTCGGCTAGGCTTGAAATGCAAGAAAGTTGAATAAAAATCATTTTACGAGCCTAGGGGCAAAAATATAAAATTTTCCAAAGTATGAAATATGAGAAATTTAGTCAATGTAAGTAATAAACAAGTTAAATTGTTATTATAGATCAACAAACACGAAGCCCGAACCGAAACCGAGGCAAGAACAAAGTGGTGGACTAAATTGCACATCAACACATATTTTGGAGTACCGAGGTAAGTTTGTATGAACTCATGGTTACAATGCTTTTATGATCAAATCACTTGCTATGTTGTATAATGTACAATATTTCCATGAAGTTGATAAATAATGTCTAATAAGGAAAAACCAATGAGAACAAGTAAGTGAAAGTCCCGGTTGAAGATTCGGAATAACGAGGATACCAGTGTCATAACATGAGATAAGGAAAGCCCGTGTAAGACATATATGGGATATGGCATCGGCACCCAAGGAAGGTAGGTCTCAAGTAAGACTATATCTGGGATATGGCATCGTCACCGAACGTAGATCATGTGTAAGACCATGTCTGGGACATGGCATCAGCATCAAATAAGGAAGGTCTCGTGTAAGACCATGTCTGGGACATGGCATCGACACCATTTAAGGAAGGTCTCGTGTAAGACCATGTCTGGGATATGTCATTGACACCATATAAGGAAGGTCCCTTGTAAGACCATGTCTGGGACATGGCTTTGGCATTGAGTTAAGAGATCCCGTGTAAGACTATATCTGGGATATGGCATCGGCATTAAGAGGTGATCCCATGTAAGACCATATCTGGGATATGGTATTGGCATTGTGATACCTGTATGATGAGATGAGTATCCTCTGATATTCTGAATAATTCAACAGACAAAAGAGCCAAGTACGAAAGAGGTAATAAGAAAGCTAAGCAAGTAAAGATAGTAATAAACTAAGTTATTTACGGTTGATAAAGATTTTATTTAATTTAAGAAAGATGATGAGATGAGTTCATGTTTACATTAGTGAAAGTGCTAATCTATGTGACTAAGTGATACAGGTACCATGATTAAAAATACAAGCATGAAATTATTATGTAAAATGTGATGAGTAAGAGTAAGTATGAGTAAGTTCAAGCACTTGAGATTTATGTTGTTCTTGTTCATGATGGATGAGTATATTATGACCAATATGTTGTTATATGAATTTCATGCAAACTTACTAAGCTATATGCTTACTCCTCTATTTTCTTTCTTCCTTGTAGTATCGCCAAGCTAGCTCGGGGACCAAAGACGTCAGAGCCCGGATCACACTATCAATCATTATTTTGGTATAGCCAAGTTGTCTTATTTTAAGTATGGCATGTATAGGGATTATGTCATTTTGAGTTATATCATATTGGGAGCCAAAGGGTTGGCTATTAAGATTACTATCCTTTTTGTATATGGCCAAAGAGATTGACAAATATTCGTTAAGTTTTATATATTAATGATTATGAGTTTTTATGAATTCTATTAGTGATGTTTTAGGAATTATTCATAGTACAAGAATGCTACATTATGTATTGCTTGAGTTGGTATAAGTGAGATCATGTTTCAGGGTGGAAATCGGCTTGGAAAATAGCCTCTAAGTGTATGGGGTTAAAATTGAGAAAATATAATTAAAAAGATTAGTTTATATTTATTTACACCAAAATTGAGTAAAAAAAAAAAGGTATGAATGGTTTACTTTATGAAGGAAAAATCTAAGACTCCTTCAAAGATGGAGGAAGAAGATAAGGGTACAGGAAATTTTTTTATCAATGCATCGATAATGAGGGAGAATACACCTTAGATGAGTTCTCATATTTTTTTTAAGGGATGCAAAATACACCGTCAGTTCACATATGCTCGCACACCATAACAAAATGGCATAGAATAAAGAAAGAAAAAAAAAGAAAAACATACATCAAACTAAAGTATGTTGGAGTATTCTCAAGCTAAGAATGTACCAAGATTATTTTAAGTCAAAGTGATAAATACTACAACCTTTGTGATTAACAAGCTTTCTCAACAAAGGTTATATTTTCTCTCACCTTTTGAAAATGTGTGGAACATAAAGCCTCGTGTTGGTTATTTTCAAGCTTTTGGAGTTTATGTTATATATTTGTACTTGATCATTTGAATAGCAAGATGGACAAGAAGGTTGTTAAGTGTATATTTTTAGGATATGAAAATAAAAGAAAATGATGACATTGTTGTGATCTAACAATCTACACATTCCAAAAATGTTGTGTTCAATGAAACTTCCTCATGGTGGTATTCAAATAAGAATTGCCAAACTAAGAATTTTTCAAAAAAAAAAAATTGTTAAGACTCTTCCTATTAGATAAATATTTTGAAAGTACAACTGATGGAGGTAATATCAAAGAAGGAAAGACTCAAAATCCTTAAAAAATCGGTGTGTATTAACAACCAAGCGAAGAAGGCAAGACTAACAAAGTAGGTACACCAACTTCACTAAAAAGGTCGACAAGTACTAGGAAACCAAATCCCAAGTATGCCAATGTTGCCATTATAGAGGAAATATATGATAAAGAACCAAAGAAATTTGAAGAAGCATCTCGAGATCCAAGATGGATAAAAAGAAATTTGAAGAAGCATCTCGAGATCCAAGATGGATTAAAGCTATGAAAAGGAGATTGTTGCTCTAGAACAAAATCAAACTTAGGAGATTGTGCCAAGCTAAATGTTGTTAAATTTATTTCTTGCAAATAGGTTTATAAAAGTGTCACATAGATAGATTAATTCAAAGGTACAAGGTTGGACTACTAGATTGAGGATTGTCTCATCAATACAAGCTATACTATGATGAAATGTTTAGTCCAATTGCGAAGCTTACAACTATACAAGTCATACTTGCACTTGTAGCCAACAGGAATTGTAACTTGTAGCAAATGGATGTGATTAATTTTTTTTTCATAGAGAACTACATTAAGAGATTTGCATGTATCAACCTATGGGTTTTCAGAGTAAAAATTATCTAAAGTATGTGTGTAAGCTTCAAAAGGCATCTTATGGATTAAAACAAGCATTAAGAGCTTGGTATAGTAAGACCGCTAATTTTTTACTCATAGTGGTTATTCGTAGCACCGCCAAACTTTACCTTGTTTGTTAAAAATGAAAAAAAAAACCATTATTGTAATATATGTAAATGATTTGTTTCTTATAGGAAAATGTGAGGAACAAATTCTCCGAATAGAGGAGAATTTATATGTCTGCTTTTTAATGAAAGAGCTTGGACACCTTAATCACTTTCTTGGCTTAGACACCTTAATCACTTTCTTGGCTTGGAAATTAACCATAATGAAGAAGGAATTTTTCTCTATCAACAAAAGTATTTTAGAGATTTTTTAAAGAAATTTGGAATGCTTAATTTTAAGTCAATTTCAACATGTGTGCTCATGAAGGGAAAGATTTGAAAGATACAACAATGTGTAGGCAATTGGTCGGTAGCCTAATCTACTTAACTCTTATGAGACCTGACATATCTTATACAATTGCCATGATGACTCAATACATGCAAAATCCTAAGAAGCCTATTTTGGAAGCAGTTCGACAAATTTTGAGATGTATGAAGAGTATGATTAGCTATGGTATTATGCACAAGAAAGAAGAAGATTCCAAGTTAGTTGGCTATTGTGATACTAACTATTCAGGTGATCATGATATCAAAAGTTTAACTACTGAGTGTGTGTTTATTCTTGGGTCCGAAAAAATACCTCTCTAGTCTGTCTCAATTTTAATATTAAGTATTGGTCCCTCTAAAAAATTAGAGTAATTTAATCCCTATCAATTTCAAAAGTGAGCAACTACGTACAATTAGTTATCATAATGTTTCCTATCAATAGTACATATTTTTATAGGTATAGTAACAAATTTAGTCATCAAAGTTTACACATTGTTCGTCTTAATGTAACAAATTTAGCCTGCAACATTTATACTTTTTGTTAATTTTTTCCTTGTTTAACAAATTTAGCCTACAATAGTTACACATTTTGTCAACATTTATGCAGAATATATAAACATCGAGAGCTAAATTTGTTATTATACTAATCAAAATTATGTAAAATTGAAAAAAAAAAACATTAACATTGTGATTAATTATCTTTAGTTACTCACTTTGGAAATTGATCCAATTTTTTGAAAGGGATCAAAATTGCTCAATATCAAAACTGAGAGAGACTAGAAAGGTGTTTTTACTGCTTGGGTTCAGAGCAATCTCTTGGTGCAACAAGAGGCAACCAAATATGTCGTCAACAAAAAAAGAGGAGTACCAAATGACAGCAATGGTAGCTAAAGAAAGCACTTGGCTTGTTGAAGGATGTGCATCAACTAATTGAGAATGCAATTCCATTGTATTGTGACAAATAGTCAAAGATACGCTTGACAAAGAATTCGATGTTTCATGTAAGGACTAAACATACGAAGGGACATAACCATTTTCTACAAGAAAAAGTCCTTGAAGAAGAAATAGAATGGTGTAAGTCAAAACACATATTCAAAAAAAGCCTTAGTAGCAAGATTAAATGTTTTTGTGATCAACTCAGTCTAATTGAGAGGAAGGTAGCTAGTGTTGAGGGGAGTGTTAAAGGTGCAAAACTAGCATCTTAGACCAAGTCTTCAGTTGTTCATTAATTCTTTATCAGTTCCTTAAATGACTCTTATCCTTTAAGAATGGGTTGTTATTACTAAAAGATCGAAGAATTATTTTGATTATTGGCTATGTGAACCTCACTTGGGCCACTAAATTAAATTAGAGCAAATCCTCTATTATATTATTTCGAGTGTCAGCTTCTTCTTCTTTTTAATTATTGTCATATATAATTTCCAAAAGTTTTTAATTTAGAGATTAATATACAAATAACTTTTGTTCCTTATAGGCTTCATTTTCTTCTTAAGATTTAGTTTATCATTTTATTATTTTTAATTGTAATAGCCCAATTTTGCCCGGCACAAATTACAAACAAATAAATAAGTAAATTACTAGCCCAAAATAATGGCCCAAATACAAAAAACCCCAAGGCCCAAAATATATAACCTAACCCAAAACTCTAAAACCCAATAACCTAGGCCCAAAATACCAACCCACACCCACAACCTAAACTTTTCAGAAAAACTAAAACAAAAAACCCTAGCCACCAGCGTCGTTCCCTCGCATGCACGCCACCCGAGGCCCTTAGCCTTGAGGCTTGACTCTTTCTCTGGCACCGTTGCACCAAAATAGCAAAGGCGCAACTCTCATCATCGTCGTTGACCTCTACCACCACCACTTGCAAAGAAGAAAAAAGCGAAACAGCGGCAAAAATGGTAGAAACAGCAAGGAAAATACAGCAAAAAATATAAATATTATGTAATATATGGCTATAAAAGCCATAACAACGCATGTATTATTTACAAAGCAATCAAAAACAGAATACAAAGAAAAATTCCAAAGGTGATTTTTTTTTAATCTGTTATTTTTTTTATAAAAACATAAAATAAAAAAGGAAAAAAGTTGAAAAAAACTTACGGACACTTTGTGTTCAGCCACCGTGAGTGGACGAGGACGCCGTCTCCGATGAAGGACGATTCTTTTAGCGTGAGACCTCTGAATCGCCTTTGGTTCATCGGAGGCCACATCGGAAAGGCAGGTGCTGGGTACCCATCAAAATACACAGAAACTAAAAGGTTCTTTAGTCTTTTTTCGATTTTCGGTGGGTTTCGAAGGTATCTAGCCACAGATTCGGCTAAGGAAAGCAAAACAGCCAAAATGGCCCTTTTTCATTTTTTCTAGCCACCGGAGGCGACGGTCAGTGCCGCCAAAGACCGGTGGCCGCGATGGACACGCGACAGCCCTAGCTTGGCTTCAAAAGGCCCAAAACGATGTCGTTTTGAAACTGACCCGATGACCGACCCGAACCGCACAAGATCCACGTGTTTTTGATACAGGGGGTCTGTTTATTTCCCTTGTCCTTCTGCTTTTTAATTACTTTTCAATATAGTCCTATTTCAACATTACAGTATTTAAGTTTTGTAAAAACTCTCAGATATAAAGTCCTGTTATTACAAAAATTTCGATCCAAAGAAAACCATTTTTGAAAACCCAAATTAAAATAATACCACAGCTCAGACTCTTAAACATATTTTCCTTATCTTGACTGTCCGAGACCTCCGACATGCCGAGTCTAAGCTACAGAAAATGAAAGTATACCTGAAAGGGGAAACACTAAGGGGGTGAGCTACACGAGCTCAGTGTAAGTTCAAAAACGATAGATAAATGAACACCAAAATGTCACAATAAAAAAAATAAAACTCAATAGCATTCCGATGTACAAACAATCTTTACAAACAAATCAACGAATCAGCACTGAAACACTTCAAACTATAAGTAGTTAGTCTCGTAATCAGATAGACGGACAGAATGCGGAATGAATGCAACAAGTAATATAAACCCACCCAACCAGCCAAACATCTTTGTCCCTCAATCACACCCCAAAAAGAGCTAATTAAGCTCATCCAACCATGCACACCACATAGGACCTCGAAAGGCCTATCCAACCCTACACACCAAGTATGTGGATTAAGCCACTCAAATGTTAATATGCAACAGAGTTGACATATATGTTGTACTGTGCATTGCGGTAAACCGCTGTACAGGCATGTTGTAGTTGAAACTGCCAAAACAGATCAGACTCCCTTCTCTTCGCAACCAAACCCAAAAAGATTAATGCAAATGCAAAATGCACAACATTTGAAGATAGACTTATAGAAGCAGAGTACGAAATCAAAAATGCACACATTCAAATGCCCAGAATCAGCATTAGATATAACATAACACCAATCAACACTCAACCGAATCGCTTAATTAGAGCTATAATTGTAGATAACACACAAGTCTAGGCCGAAACAAGGTCTCAACCACCTTTACAAAGACCAAGCCAAGGGTCGAAACACACAGAATCATAATCAGATCAAAAATAGGCACAATATAAAATTTGGTGACAGAAGGCCACATGGCCGTGTGGGGGTCTACACGTCCATGTGAAGGCCACACACACCCGTGTAGAGGGAACACACGCCCGTGTAACTCACTGTAAAAAAGTGCTAAAAATAAAGAACAGAGGAGAAATAGCCGTGTGGAGATCTCACACACCCATGTGTGGACACATGCCTGTGTAGCCAGGCCATGTGGTACTAAAAATCATCGAAAACCTTAAATTCCCAATTGCGCACGGCCATGTGGACTGCCCGTGTGTGGCAGACGCCCGTGTGGTCACTAAACCACACCGAAACAGGCTGCAAAATGTGCCTTTGATGTCGAAACGATCCCCAACCCTCAACTACACAAAAATACACCAAAAACACTTAAAATTTCAAACAATTCCACAACAATCAACACTTCGACCAGTCAAATTCAAAAACACACGAAATATGTCGAATTTCACAAAAACAAATCAGAAATTCAATAACGAAAAGGGAGAGTTTTCGAACATACACCTTAGACGCGATAAAAAACACCAAATCGTTCGATCCGCTCCTCCAAATCGAATCAAAAACCTTAATTAACATACAAATTAACGAAAACTTTAATTCAATAACAAAATAGAAAACGAAAGAGAACAAAACTCCATTAACAACCAACAACAACGATAAAATGGAAAAAGCAAAGAATCAAAAGAAACTGAATATTTTCTTTTAAGAAAGAAAGAAAATTGAAAAGCCACAGAAAATAAAATGGAGAAGAGGGGAAGAACGTGCAACTCTTTTTTTTTCTTTTTGGGATTTATTTTCTATTCTCAATATTAAAAAAATATATTAAAAAACCTAAAATTAATAAATATTTTGAAACTAAAAAAAAAACCTAAAATAAAGTTACTCCCATAAACACACACAAAGATTCAAACCCAAAACCCAGAGACAAATTAACACACAACAAATCACCAGACCAGTAAGCCCATTCTGACATAAAACACAACAAACCCAATTGTCTGATCTAGCCACTGACCCTACCTACAAATCTCAAAACTTCTAACCCTAAATTTCACGGTGTTACAACTCACCCCTCCTTAAAGAAATTTCGTTCCCGAAATTTTCCACTAATAGAATAGTTGTCTAACACAAACTCTACCACTACTCTCCCACTGCGCACTCTAAACCCAAGCACTACCATACTATACTTTGACCTTAAAAACTCGCACAGATACTCAAACACTTAACCATTAAAGTAGATACACATTTATTCATCACACACACAAACGTTATCCAACGAATAAACATCAATGTCATTCAAATAAATAACACACAGAATCACAAAAACCTACAACCATACTTGTCTCAATGTCGTCTCGAACACTCCCTAATTCGATGCTCCGTAGACCCTCATCTAAGACACGCTCCCAAATTATTCCAACAATCACCCGAATGGCTTTTCTTACAGTACCTACAAACCGATGCGCTCGCCCTATTACCAAAACCATTCACATAACCTTTACTAACTCCCAACTGCGTTCTTATACACTTCGCAGACGAAGGCTCCAACATCAAAGGACTACGATCCATTTTCTTCCCACAATCCACACACCTACCTTAAACTAACTCTTTATTCCTCTCTAAACTAGCCTCGAAGACTTTCTCTAACATCTCTCTCACCATCTGAGCCAATACCTCAATACCAACCTCCGAGTTATCGCTACCGGAAGCTAGCAGAACCGTATTGATTTTTAACTCCTGAACAAACTCACATCTCGGAGAAGCAAACGACTTTTCAAGAGTCTCACCAGATTGACCCTCACGATTATGCTTATCATCAGAATCCATATTGGTCTTGTGACTAACTTAGAGTATCTACATTTTCAAAAATGAACACAAAATAAATATGAAAATCTATATTTCTAATCTTACAATTTTGAATTTCCTCCCTGGACCAGCATCAGAGTCTCAGACATTTTATCTTTTCAAAATCAGTGAAACACATATAATTTCAAAATATTGTGGTACGATTTATCAAAACTTTTTTTTAAAAAAAATAAATGCGCGCGCACATGGATACATAAAAACACAGGTCGAGTTTTTGCAAACCTGGCTCTGATACCACTGAATGTAATGTCCCAAAACCTAGCCTAGAAGTTTAGGCCGAATTCTAGAAGTCACATTAATTATCAAAGTGATCGTGGGAAATTTTAGTTTAATAAACCGAAAAAATTACAGTATTTAAGTTCCGTAAAAACTCTTAAATATAAAGTCTTGTTATTACAAAAATTTCAGTCCAAAGAAAACCATTTCGAAAACCCAATTTAAAATAATACCACAGCTCAAACTCTTGAACATATTTCCTTATCGTGACTATCCGAGACCTCCGGCATGTTGAGTCTAAGCTACAGAAAACGAAAGTGTACCTGAAAGGGGAAACACTAAGGGGGTAAGCTACATGAGCTTAATGTGAGTTCGAAAATGATAGATAAATGAACACCAAAATGTCATAATAAAAAATAAAACTCAATAGCAATCTGATATATGAACAGTCTTTGCAAACAAATCAACGTATCAGCACTGAAACACCTCAAACTATAAGCAGTTAGTCTCGTAATCAGACAAACAAACAAAATGCAGAATGAATGCAACAAGTAATAAAAACCCACCCAACAAGCCAAACAACTCTCTGTCCTCCAATCACACCCCAAACAGAGCTAATTAAGCTCATCCAACCATGCACACCATATAGGACCTCGAAAGGCCCATCCAACCCTACACACCAAGTATGTGGACTAAGCCACTCAAATGTTAATATGCAGTAGAGCTAACATATATGCCATACTGTGCATTGCTGTAAAATGCTGTACAGACATGTTGCAGTTAAAACTGCCAAAATAGATCATACTCCCTTCTCTTCGCAACCAAACCCAAAAAGACTAATGCAAATGCAAAATGCACACCATTTGAAGACAGACTTACAAAAGCAGAGTATGAAATCAGAAATGCACACATTCAAATGCCCATAATCAGCATTAGATATAACATTACACCAATTAACACTCAACCGAATCGCTTAATTAGAGTTATAATTGCGAATAACGCACAAGTCCAGGCCAAAACAAGGTCCCGAGCACCCTTATAAAGACCTAGCCAAGGGTCAGAACACACAAAATCATAATTAGATCAAAAACAGACACAATACAAAATTTGGCGACATAAAGCCACACAGCCGTGTACCTTAGCCGTGTGGAAGTGCCCAGGTCGTGTGAGGGTCTACACGCCCATGTGAAGGCCACACACACCCGTGTGGAAAAACACACGCCCGTGTGAGCAGCCTGTGTAACTCACTGTCGAAAAGTGCTAAAAATAAAGAACAGATGAGACACGACCGTGTGGAGATCTCACACGCCCGTGTTGGGACACATGCCTGTATGGCTAGGCCATGTGGTATTAAAAATCATTGAAAACCCTAAATTCCCAATTACACACAGACGGTGCGGCTCACGCCCGTGTGACCACTCATGTGCTCATGAAACCACACCGAAACAGGCTGCAAAACGTGCCTTTGATGTCGAAACGATCCCCAACCCTTAATTACATAGAAACACACCAAAAAACACTCAGAATTTCAAATAATTCCATAACAATCAACACTTCGACTGGTCAAATTAAAAAACACACGAAATATGTTGAATTTCGCGGAAACAAATCAAAAATTCGATAACGAAAAGGGAGAGTTTTTGAACACACACCTTAGACGCGATAGTAAACACCGGAATCATTCGATTCGCTCCTCCAAACCGATTCAAAAACCTCAATTAACATACAAATTAACGAAAACTTCAATTCAATAACAAAATAGAAAACGAAAGAGACATTATCAAAACCCCCAAAAGCAAAACATACCTTCTTCTCTTCTGATTTACCAAACAACGATAAAACAGAAGAAGCAAAGAATCAAAAGAAACTGAATATTTTTTTTTTAGGGAAAAAGAAAATTGAAAAGCCACAGAGAACAAAATGGAAAAGAGGGGAAGAACGTGCAACTCTTTTTTTTTTCTTTTTGGGATTTTTTTTCTATTCTCAAAATTAAAAAATAAATTAAAAAAAGTTAAAACTAATAAATATTTTAGCAACTAAAAAAAACAAACCTAAAATAAAATTACTCTCATAAACACACACAAAGATTCGAACCCAAAACCAGAGGCAAATTAACACACAACAAACTGCCAAACTAGCAAGCCCATTTTGACATAAAACACAGCAACAAACCCAATTGTTCGATCCCTACCTACAAATCTCAAAACTTCTAACCCCAAATTCTAAGGCGTTACAATTACGAGGGTACTAACCCTTCATCGTGCATAACCGACTCTCGAACCCATTTCCTAGATTTTGTAAATTAAAAATCATCGTTTTAGTAAATCTGAACTTTTATTAAAATAATCAATTAAGAGGTGATCCGATTACACTTAATAAAAAGGATTGATGGCGACTCACATTTTTATTTTTAAAAAAAATAAAAAGTTGATTACCAAAAAAGCATTTCGACATTAATAATAAAAGGAACATGTATCACTTTTAGAATGTGGCTCGTGGAATCTAAAATCTCCTTTTTAACAATGTATCAAATAAATTTTCAATAATAAGAGTAAATATTCTATACATTGTCTATGAAGTTTTTAAATTTCACTGAGTATATCCTACTTTTATATATATCTTGTATTCCTTTTACTATACTTACACTCATATGTCACTCTAAAATCCTACTTGTAAAGTTTAAAATTTAATTGATAATATATGAAATAGTTATCGTTATGGAATTTAAAAACTTTACTAATAATATATAAAATATTTTTTTCGATGATACCTGGATGGCAAAACTTGAATCACCAAATAGCTTTCAAAGCAATTTGTTTTAAATTAAACGTTTTTCTATTGGAGGAGGTAAATTTTTTTGGACAGCGATTATAATAATTGTTATCCTATCAAATCACCTTTTTACCTTTACATAACTATTTTTTTAGAGGAAGCCCTTGCATAATTATTAAAAGAATAATAATAAAAACCATTGTATTTTATGTTTATATATTTGAGAAGTCATGTTTACACATTTACTAGCCTCAAATTGGAATGAAGTGGGAATAAATGCATTTTGCCTCGAATTGGAATGAAGTGGGATTCAACATCGATAGAGTTAATAATGAAGAACAAAACAAACAGGTCTAATGAGCAGGCCTGACTGTGATGGCCCTCCAACAATCTGATTGGATTGAAATTCATTACAAAATAACTCAATGAATTAGACTCGAAACATAAATGTGGAAGCATGAGATGAGCCCAAAGAGTAAAATTAAATTTAAAAAAATTGGATCTAAACCCCACTCTCGATTATGGAACAAAGGGCCATTTAAGCAATCTTTTGAAATCTTTTGAAAAGTCTTTTGAAAATCTTTTGAGAAGTCTTTTGAAAGTCTTTTTAAAAATTTAAGTGTTTGGCATTCTTGTCAAAAAGTATTTTAAAAGTAAAATGTCTATTTTAGGCGTGATATTATAAAGTAATAAATATGTATTTAAATAATGTTTAAATTAGTTAATATTATGATATTTTAGCAAAAATATAAAAAATAATTTATTATAATTTATTGTTAATATTTTAATAAATAATATTAATTTTAAATATTTCTAAGCAATTAATATTAATTATATATTTTTCATTATATCCCTCTTTTCTTCCCACTATCTTCCCTTTTGTTTATTTAACAAGCAGAGCTTTAATTAGTGCTTTCATTATTACTTTGGGGGTGTTTTCAACTTTCAATCACTGCTTTAAAACGTTTCATCGCATATTAATGGATCCAATTACATCGCATGGTCCTTCTCTTCCGCCTCCATTTAAAATCAGAGATTTCAATCTTCACCACCACCATCATCACCAGCAACTGCAGCAGCAGGATCATCAATTCCATCACCAAAACTCCGAAGATGAACAAAGCAGCAGCAGCAGCGGCGTAAAGAAACTGAAACGCGACGACGGCAGCGGCACCGCTGATGGCAAAGAGCTTAGTATCCATGGTGAAGGGGAGACGGATAGAAGGCCACGAGGCAGGCCTGCTGGATCCAAGAACAAGCCTAAGCCACCCATCATCATCACTCGAGACAGTGCCAACGCTTTACGCACTCATGTAATGGAAATAGGCGACGGTTGCGACATCGTCGAGAGTGTCTCCACCTTTGCTCGACGACGCCAAAGAGGCGTTTGCATCATGAGAGGAACAAACTAGAGAAGAAAAGGGTAAAAAATCTTCTACCGTTTAGAAAAATCATCAGGGTTAAAATAGTAAAAAATCAGCCAAGAAGCACTTTTGGCTGAGAAAAGCTAAAAATTTCTCCTTCTCCATCAGTACAAAAGAATAATTTTACAGAAGCTGCTTCTCCATTACTTTTAAAGAAATAGCACTTTTTTGAGCAAAAGCTCATCAGAAAAGGAATGAAGAACGGGGCCAAAATCAACTTCCATAATCCAAAAACAAAACACTATACTTGTATTTGATACTTTCAGATTCTCATGAGTGAATCAAAACATCCACGGAAACAAATGGCAATATCATGCAAGAAAGAAACATTGTAAAATCATTACAAAATATCATCCATCATTGTAATAGTTAAGGTCAGATTTGACTTCAAATTCATTTCACACAATGCAGATATTCTTTTCGTACATTATAAAAGAAAAGGGTTATATAAGAGACCTAAAGTACCAATTAAAAAGCCAAAGCCAAGAATGATTTGCCTGTCAACATAGTTGTAAGACATGAAACGCGAGTGCATCCCTTTCTCGGAAGCATGGAATGGTGAAACAATGGGGGCTCATGATAAGGAAATCCACTACACGAATAAACACTTACGTTAATAAATAAGATTTTGGGTTAAACGCAATGATAAGAGAGATACTTCACCCCTTCGGAAGGTTCATTTAATTGTCAGGGCCCTGTGAGGCACCCCATTTGCCATGATTCTCTCATGCTGTTGCCTCGGACAGTCTCCTCCTTCCAACATGTCATTGGAAAGTGAACGAGAGGTAGAGAAATGAAACCCTTGATGATGGGAATAGTAGCCACTGTCATTGCCATTGGAGAATGCTTGCTGCATATTTGTTCCCTGAAGTCCAGATTCTGCTGCTCCTCGATGACCAACAGATGAATTGTCATTCCGGGACATCTGATTGGTAACCGAGATGCCACTCGTGTTTTCGGGACATTGTGATGGAAGATTCAAACTAGTGTCACTGCTTTTGTTAGGCGTGGCTTTAGAAGCATCACTATCAAGCTTCTTCGTGTTTAAGAACCGCCCTCCACATCCTCTTGCTCTTCTCATGGCATGTAAATGTCGAGACTCATGAAGATAGGGCTGAAAAACACAACAAATAGATGCTTAGAACTCGTAAATGCACATTAAATACAAATAGTGAATGAAACAAAGTAGAACAAGATCCTGAATTAAAATTAAGTCTTGCCATTGTGATGTAATAATACATGAACGTATGGTACTACTTCAAGCATCAATCTCTCAATAACAATATGTGCATAAGCATGACTTTCATTTTATCTTGTTGGAACAATGTTTTTCCGGTTTGAAATATCAGAGAAACTATCATTCGTGCCATCGGCTATTAGCATCATTAACCATCCCATTCAAGAAAACTTAAACAAACAAGAAAAAAAATTTAAACTCGGTTGAATAATGAACTTAGTGGAATAAGTCAAAACAAACTTTGGCACTTAGTTTGAAAGCTATAATAAATTGTCTCGAACATGAAGGCAGAATACAATAGCATTTTATTCTCTCGAACTACCTAATGTTCACATATCTGCTTATATCTTGCCTTTGACTTTGAAATCTCTCTTCTAGATTGCATCAATGGTAAATTCTATCGCTCTTTATGACACATGTATGCAGCGCTCGAGGATTCAGAGTCTTCTGAGTCTCAAAAGTTATCATACAACAAACTTTCGTAACTTAAGACACATAATGGTACTTTTATCTCTTCCAAACTATTATTAATAAAAGTCCAATGATTTCATCCTTCCTTAATTACCACACCATGAGATTTCAGTATCATTGACCCACCAGTTCTAGTTCCCTTGCTGCCCATCAATGTATAAAGCAAAGGTTGGAACATTTTCTTGCTTGTCAAAAAACTCAAACTGCTTGGTGCTTTCCCAGTTTCCTACTTTTTACGATTTTAATCATAGTAAGGAACGTAAAACTCTATGCCACCAGACTACCACATTAATTAATTTACACATGCAAAAGGAACATGGTTGAGGTTGTACCAGACTTTCCTTAGAACTTCAACCATGCAAAATTGAATTATGTTCTCAAGCATCAACACAATGAAGAATAGAATCGACAACTAAACTATAGAACTAACTAAAAAATGATGTAGCACATTGATGAATCAAATATGTCCACGCTTATATTTAGACAAAAAAATTTAGAAAACCAACCTTTCTGACTTTGATCAGTTTCTTTTCCAGCTCAGCTTTTGCACGTGACTGCCTTCGCCTCAAAATACCATGGTATTGCTTAACATTCACATAAACTGGTTCCTCGGCCATTTCAAGAGGCAAAGCCATTCTAGCAGGATGCACTCCAAGACTATGAGAATGTACCTGAAATGATATTTCAATAATCTTCATAAAACAAATTTCATACCACATTTGCATCCGTTTTTTAGAAAATTGTTCATTAACATTCAACTATTAAGAACAAATCTAAAGCTCGAATACCTAAAAAAGCTATATAATCACTTTCTCAAATATTTAAGTACATGTTACTAAACTGCAGCACTTCTAGTTATATATGTGTATAAATCATTCCTATATTGTAATTACTGCTACAACAGTTTTCTATGTTTATATTATACCCGGCCTTATGTGTATCTTAAATATAAGTTTCCTTTTTGCACAATCGCCATTTTACAATCCTACCTTGACAAGTGATGTTCCGCATACAACTTTTTTCTTTTAGACAACAATACGGATATTCTATTATTTATTAGCAACATATTAAGCAAGTGGAATTATGAACCAAATACAAAAGCTTTCCACATTCTATATCAAGTGATAACAAGAATTCATGTTCAACCATATTTGTTTGCTAGATTCTGAAGAGAACAAGTTTATTTCATTTCACTTACTCCCTTTTAACATGTAATACCATTGGGATAACAATAAATACTCAAAAATCTTGGGTCATTAATTATTTGGTATGATGTACATTATGGAGAATTCATCCTGGATACAGAAGAGTTATTGAACCACTGCATCACCACAGTGCTTTATTTACAATCTTTCTCCAACTCCTTATTTTTCTTAAGATATGTCCGAAGCATATCCAGACAAGGTACGAGGATATGACCTTCCAAGAGCCCTCTTAATATATGGAAATTTTTCTTAAATATGATCATCTATGTGTCGAACACATTCACTGTCCGACACATAACCCCAGGTCCAAGTAACTTCAGTTAATCATATTTATAGTTAGAATCTTATTCCTTAATGCAACTAAAAACAAACCAGTCTTTCCTCAAGAACAACTCCTATTCTCCATTTTTTCTGCCCCAAAATTAGAGAAATAATCCATGCACACAAACCCATTCAAAACCGTAAGTGACAGTTTTTGCTGTTTGACTACCTTTCTTGAACTCATACTTTTGAAGCCTTGTACATGGATAATAATGTTATCGGGAGAAAACATAACAATGCTCATACATATTCATCCGCTTTTACAGTCTAAGACTATTGCTCCAACTATTCATTTGTGTCCAATGCATATACGAACATTGATATGGAGATATCCTCAAAGGATCCTCCAAAGCCATTAGAAACAATAACTTTAAAAAATTGAACATACTCATGTCAAGCACATCCTGATGTCTGACACTCACACTGAAGTCCAAATGACTTGAGTGTATTTAACAAATAAATGGAGCTACAACCATCTTGATAGCAAATAACTTTATAGGCAGTCAAAAGGCGAATATAACCATACAAAACCAAGCAAGTAGGAAGATAAAAAAATCTTTATGATGACTAGTGAACTACATAAATTCATACCAAAGATTGAGGTACGTAAGGAGGCACCACTCCCCCATAATATGGATCCATGTATGTATAGGATGGACATGCCTGCAAAAGAGTTTTCCACTTAGACTTCCATCATTACACCTTGGCCTTGCATAAAAAATGGAAAGCAGACATATAATTTTGTTTTGTTTCTAATCCAATAATTATAATAGAGACAAACAAGAGATGGTTCAACCATTGGATCAGACAGAACTCATCTTTCCACCTTTCTATCCTTCCTATCAAACCAAACCAACAAAAGATACATCCAACGGTTCAAAATGATTCATCATGCAAATTCATTTTCATAACTATGTGTTCTCTGAAGAGAGAGGTAGAGAAAATTTACAATCGAGTGGCCAACGAGCTCCAGCTGGGGTTCTGGTGGTACATATTCACCCATTTTCGGACGTATGATGGGTATAGCATGTTGTAAATATGGCTGTTCATCTCCACATTTCCCATCTTGTCACAAAAGAAAAAACCTCCATTAGCTTTCACAGCATATGAACATGACGTGCAAAAACAGACTGAAAATTCACAATTGTTCAAGTACAGTAGCATCTAAGATATGAAAACAATACATTGCCAAGAAAACAAAGAGAGCCATTATTGAAGTTTGGCTATAACAAAGTTAGTTAAACGAGTGCAATTAACACCACTCAAAAGTTTGATCAGGTTAATGTCCTTGCGAGGTCTCATTGAAACCAGCCTGCGGGTATATCCTGATTACACTTTCAAGTCTTTTAAATTGCATGACTGAAACCCATGTACATTTATGAAGTGAATTTTATGCCTTGAAAACTACGGCACGCAAGAAAGAATTATGCCTTCTTTACTTCAAAATCATGTAAATATTTGATAATTCAATTTTGTAAGGGTCGGTATCTGCATGCATGTAAAAGCTCGCTGCAACAAATCAATCACTTATATTATGAGCTGCGTTAAATTTTGCTCGTATGCAAACATTTTGAAATATGATATAGCCTTCTGAAGTTTATGTGTACACAAAGAACTTAGCCTCAATGGTTAGAGTGTGGAACTGCGGACACTTAAGAAGTCAAATTATTACCTAAAATAGGCAAGTGTACCAATGTTTTTAATTCAATAAAACATTCTAGCAATACAATATCATGCAAGTTAAGTTCTTTGCAACTCATTATAACAAGACAGGAGCTGATTAGTAACAAATGGTGCATTGAATTCTTGTTAATCATGATCTTAAAGCCAGGTACTGAGCCACCCTTTTTATCGCACACTTAAAATCCATGAACTAAGGTTGCAATTCAAGATCACTCACATACAGCAAACCCTTTGTATAAAACAGCATATGTGTTACCTGGATGTGGAAATATAGTTAAGGGCATTTCTTTAATAGAACAAAGCTTATCATCAGTCCTAATTGTGCTTGGAGATTCACTTGTTTTTGTCCCTAAACCGCCATTTGAGTGTTTGGCCAGAGATAAGCCTGTCCTGCCTTCTCCTAAAACACCCGTTAAGAAGGAATCCTGCCGTGTGCTGCACCAACAAGGTTGAACCTGAACCATTTGCGGTTTATTGTTATTTGCATTGGGTTCCGGATGGTTTGTACCATCTGGTTTTTGGTGCATGCTTCTGAAGTCTAAAATCTATGACACCCTGACCAACTGCTTGGTTATGCAAATAAAAGAAAATTTCAGTCAACTAATGCTGCGATTAATATAGTCAAGAAAAGCATATCATAATGATCATTATATTAATACGTATATGTCTATCTTCGAGCAATTAGCTAGGACATTCAAGAGAAAATTCATATAAAATCGATTGCATAGATACATAGATTAAAGCAGCCACTGCAGGACATTACATGAGAATGAAATCTCAAAGAACACACCATATAAAGATAACTTGGGATTCAAAAACCATTATTGATGCTGGACATAATGGGAGGAACACAAAAGCAAAATTGGTTTTGTCTTTTTTATATGCATGTACTTCTTTTCCCTTTTTATTTTATTTCTTTTCTTATAAACAAATGAGAACTAAACACGTATATAACCACGAGTATTTATGAGCAGTACATTATGAACGCATTTGGGGCGTAAATCAAAGATGCATTTAGAGACCATATTACGATTAGAGTTGCAAATTAGCTAACGTTATCCCTAAGTTTCATTGATGCTTTTATTCACAAAAAATAAGACACTGTAAACTATAAAAAAACACATGTTCCAACAACAATGCTAAACATGACCTTAATATGCCAGCTAAGGTTATCCTTATTTCAACCTTGTGGGCATAGCCAAAACCCTCATTTAGCTTCATAAACAAGTTAATTAGAGAATGATAGCTTCACACCGTCCTACTTTTTTGTATTTCTTGAACACTACTTTCCTGTATTAATGAAGTGTTCACCCAAAAAAAGGGCCCTATAGCTAACTCTACAAACTTGGAAAAGGCTTGATTTATTTTGTTGTCCTTTTTAACAAGTAAGCAAAGATGAAGGTCAATTTTGCAATAAAAAGTACCTAAAGTTTGTACCTTTAAAGTATTCCAAACAAGATACATTAAATGTATAAAACTATGGGTGCTTAATTCTTGATCTTCAATACTAGTTGAATTGATATATATGTATTCTTGACCTCTCTAATTTCTAACCCTTTATGGATCATGCTTAGGTTAAATACTAGAAATATCCATCTAGTTATGTTTATGCTATGTTAGTATACATGATCTCGGGCAAAATAGACATGTTAAAGTTTTTCTTTATTTGAAGGATCATAATTCATGCCCTCCGTATCGGTATGGTGCAAATAAGAATCTAATCAAGCATAAAACTTCAGCAAGGCTAAAAAAGTACCCAATTTTTTTCATCCAACTTCCATTCGGTTGTTGCTTTTGTTCTTTTGCTACATTTTTTTAACAAAAAATATATTCCAAAAAGCACTAAAACGAACAAAAAAATGGAATAAAATATAACACTAAATTATTAAATATATTGTTCTGCAATAAAGATTCATATCTAATCTTTAATCCATCTAAAGAGGATTGAAATCAGTTCCAAAACTTTATGTATATCTCATCTTAAATCCATTATACATAAATAAAAAAGAAAATCAGTATCTAAATTTAGCAAGAACATGAAAAGACCAGACACATCAGATCATGTCCTCAGTATCATCATTAACATCCATAAGAGAACATACATACATGCATGCATGCACATACACAGCTTGAATTGTGATCCTTAGTCCACTTTCTTATTCAAAAAAAGCCCTCCAAAAATAGTAATTAAAACAAATATAACAATGAAAACCAACAGAAAAAAGGGAAAAAAAATAATAGATCCTTCAAATGAAACAAAACAGAATCCTTAAACAAGCCATTTCTGAAAATCAAGCAAATAGAAACATTAAAATAAGAGAAAAAGAAATCAAAACCCAAAAGAACTATGGAAATAACTTGCATCAATAAAAACCAATAGAAAGAAACACTTTTTTTATTCAAAATATATAAAACAAAGATGAAATGGGAAAGCTGAGATGAAAAACTCTAAAAAATAGAGAAAAAAAAATAAACCCTTTACCTTTTATCTCTGAACTTTCAAACCAAAGAAGATATTATATGGCACTGTGTAGTATAGTAAGTGATACATAGAGAGCAACGAAACCAAAGTTTTAAATAAATTAAAGCGAAATTAAGAATTGTTAGTTTTTCTATTTTTTTAAAAAATTGAAGGTGCTAAAGAAACGTCGTTTTCCTTCTCCCGCTTAAAAGGTTTTTTTTTTTTGTTTTTTGTTTGGGTGAGTTAACGGAAAGTAAGCGGGAGGAGTATTTCCGTTTAAACGGCGAGGTGACGTCAATGTCTCTTCTTTTTTTTTCATAATGACGAGATCATCCTTCTTAAGTCACAACAAAAAAAGTGTACGATGTTCCTTTTTTTTTCTTACCTAATTCTCAATTTTTTTCTACCCACGTTCATTGACGATTTTCTTCTAGCTTAATACTTCATTTGATCTCTAAAGTATACTACTTTTTTCATATTGGTCCTTTTGATTATTTCCCATGCAAGCTCTCAAAAGACTAGTCAACGTGAAAACATTTGGTTTCAAAGTTGAATTCTTCATCATATTATATAGCTCCAATGCCCAAGCACATGTAAACCTACTATTCTTGTGCTAATCTAGCAATGATAGTGGTTCATGAAACTACATTTCTCAAAAGCATTTCTTCAAACACTTTAGCCTTATCCAACTCCCCAGATTTTCCATAAAATGTAACTAATGAAATTCTCACAGAAATGACTTTCAAAAACTTGGTTTTTATTGGAAAGTAATGTACTGAATCCCACATCAAAGGTTATGTTTCGATTTATGTTACGAGGGTAGAACTTTAGTTTAGAAAATCGTGCAACCTTAAGCGATTTCTTTGCTTCAAATCTGCTTAAGTTAGCCTAACTTTCAAAACATGATAATTCTTGCAGAAATTCTTTAAGGTACTGAAGCAAAACGGAAGCAAACTCGAAAGAGAAAGAACACGAATGAACAGAAAAGCCATAAAAAAATAACGCACACCAAGTGTTTAAGTAAATGCTCTAAAAATATTCTTAATTCAAGAATGAAGTGATTACAAATAAAAGGGGAGGGCTCTATTTATAGTTAGTCTCTTCCATATCCAACGGTATAAATCGAATTACATCAATGGTTGAGATTAGTTCCCATCTATAATAATAGAGTCTTAAGAGATTTAAACTTTATACATCTTTATCCTTTAGGATTTACAATAATTATCCTGGTAAAAAAACAATTTGTTAAGGTGTTTACATTTTAACTAGGCTCTAAGTAGATAGGCCTTGAGTCACTTCCAAGCAATGGGCCAGTCTTGTCGGGTCGAATGACCCCAAAAGAACTTGAAGGTCTGAAATGTGTACATCAATTGCGGGCTCCTTTGTGTGGCTCGTTACATTTTCCCCCATTTGTTTTCGTGATGCCCTCAGCATCCTCGAAATGGAACTGGTCTATCTTCTCTTGGAAGTACCATAGAGCCTCAACATGTTCCCAACTAACCTCACTTTCAAGAAATCACTTCCATCGAACAATGTACTCATGCCTCAACCGGTAGTAATTTTGTCGGATCACTTGATTTGCCATGATGCACTCAACATCACGATCATAAGAGACTTTTACCCCATTGGTGCTCGTTCGAATTTGCCTCAATTTGGATCCTCTTGATCTGCATGATCTTCATGAAAAGGCTTAAGCATACTGACATGAAACACTGGATGAACCTTGAGTTTTACTAGCAACTCTAGTTTGTAAGCCACTTTGCTTACCCTCTTTTAGAACTCTAAAATGTCCCTTATATTGTCGCACAAGTCCCTTGTGTAAGCTAGTGTGGCACAAAATCAAGTGCGGTTTAGTAAAGACTAAGTCACCAACCTAAAGTTGCACATCTTTATGATTATGATCAGCCCACTTCTTCTTGCGCTTACTTTCCTTGTGTAGACAAGCTTTGGCTAAGTCATTCTGCTCTTGTCAATTTTTAGTAAATTGATAAGTTGTTGGATTTAGTCCTTATAATAGGCTGCAATAACATTGGGTGTGAATGGTTGTTGCCCCATCACTATTTTGAACAGACTCAGATTCGTGGCCCCACTCCACTACAAGTTATAAGAAAATTGGGGCATATCCAATAGCTTTGATCAGTCCCACTATGTGGAACTCACATAGTGCCAAAGATAAGACTTCAATAAAGTATTTTCTCTCTTGATTTGCGCATCAGTTTATAGATGTATGCTAGTGGAAAAGTTCAAGTCTAATCCATCAACTTGAACAACTCTGTCCAAAATCAGCAAGTGAATCGCCCATCACGATCACTAACAATAGACTAAGGAACAAACAAGTTGACTCCTCAACAAGGCACCCCTTGGTTACTGGAAAAATGTTTTATATTTGGAAAATCTATCAGCCACAACAACAATGCTCGTAAACCCATTAGATTTAGGAAAATCAATAATAAAATCCATGGATACACTCTTCCATGGATGTTCTAAAATGAGAAAATGTTGTAATAAACTTGTCACACCTCAAATTAAGTAGATCCAAGAAGAAGGTATGTAGATGTGAAGTTATCTATTTGGTGTAATATATTCCGCTAATTAACAATTTTATGGCGGATTAGAGTTTGGCGTAAAAAATTCGCTGTAGAAGTAATTAAAGATTTTATCTCAAGGTATTCTGCTATTTAAGAATATAGTATGACAAGCAAAGAGTAAACCTAGTGAGAATTACCGCCAAATGTATAGTATGCCCAGTTTGCCTGAGCACTGTGCTAATTGGGTTTTGTAACGTGATTGGTTAAGGGTCAAGTGAATGGTTTAACCGGTCAAATAGTATCAATATCAGATTCTCTTTTATATTTTCTACGATTTTTGTAGGACATTAAGAGGGCCACTTCTGTATGCATTTGACATTTGTCAAGTTCCATTAATGGAAAACTAGAGTATATATATGGCGAGATGGGTTCGTCAATATGGTTTTTCTTCCTTTAATATTACTCTTTGGTTCTTTTTCTTAAAATTAAATGTTTTTTTCTTCTTTATTGAGTTGAAAGTTAAGGTTTTTAAATTGATCGGTAGATGTTTCACCTCCTGGTAAGACTGATAGCTCTGCATGTTAAGTTTTAGAAAGAATAATGTTGTTAAGAAGCATAGAAACAATAGGTTATGAATAAGAGGCCCTATATGGGGGTTGTCTGTAGTTGAGATGATAACAAATTATCTGTTAATAGGTTATTAATGATGGTTCCATGTTCTTTATGCAATTGTTGCTGCTAGTTTGAGATGGATGTTTGAGTTTGGAACTTCAAGCTATAATATAGGTGAGTATTAAGTGAGTCTTTATCATGGCTCTTGCATGTGAATTGATAAGCATGTATGTGAAGTAATGTAAAGATTCTACATGTATAAGGATGATATGTGAGGTATTATTTAAATAAGAAGTTAAAAGATAAGTATGCATGTGAAATCTGATATGAGAAAGTAAGAATCAGTCAGGCATGTGAACAAATCTAGGTAAGTAACTTCTGAGTAAAACACCCTTTTGTGATGCCTTTAGTAGGATAGTTATATTGCTAACCAGACTGGTAAATCATGATATGAAAATATGTGCAAGTCCATGTGGTATAGACCCATGGTATTAAATGACAAAGAAAACATTCATGGTGATGCCTCCAGTAAGACAAAGACTGAACTGGCAGATTACGACATAAGGATGTATAAGTCCTTGTGGCTGATACCCATGGCATAATAGGATTATGAGAATATTCATGGTGATGCCTTTGGTGATATGTAAACCAGACTAGTGGATCACAAAATGAAGATATATATAAGTCTATGAGGGAAAAACTCATGGCATCTTCTGTGAAAGTTGGTCAGGATAGTAAATACGTGATTCTGTATGATGCCTATGTAGCGTGATCTGCTAAGTTTTTTAGGCGTATTATGTATTGCCTCTGTGGTGAATTTTGTAATGCCTATGTGGCATATTCAGGTATGTCTGTGTGATAGAATTTGGTTATCTGCCCTTGTGGTAAGATCTGGGTAAGTTCTGAGATTTTTTTGATAGATAATTCTAGTATAAAGATCTGATACGTCTAAAGTTAATTTGGTTTGGTTAGTCTTGTGATGAAATTGAATAAGTCTTAAAGGGCATTTCCTGAAAGAAAGTATGTATCTAAATTTCTAAAGAGGGAATTTGCCATAGTAGTCTGCTAGTATAGGTTATGGGCATATTCGAAGTTATGAAAAGTATAAGAGTTCATTATTCTGAGTTGGTCTACGCTATGTAGGGATAAAATCTGAGTTATTTGGCATTCAACATATCTAAATAGTTTCATGTCTCGTTCTGAAGTTATCTGAAATCTGTTCCATTTGTCAATTTAGGTGTTCTTGTGTTATGTAATATAGACGCTTGGGCCTTTCATGAAAGAAAGTATGTATCTATATTTCTAAAGAGAGAATCAGCCATAGTAGTCTATCAGTATAGGATATGGTCATATTTGAAGTTATGAAAAGTATAATAGTTCGTTGGTCTGAGTTGGTCTATACTATGTAATGATGAAATTTGAGTTATCTGGCATCCGCCATATCTGAATAGTTTCATGTCTCATTCTGAGGTTATCTGGAATCTAAGTCATTTGTCAATTTGGGCGTTCTTGTGTTATGTAATATCGATGCTTGAAATTCTTCAAGATGATCTGGAACGTTTCATTATCAGTATGTGTTTGATTTAGGTTTGATTCGGGATATGATCTAATTGGTAGTTTGTTAGTTATCAATTCAGTATTGGAGTCCTCCAAATGTAAGATCAGTTAGTATTTTTTTGCCAAAGAGTAATATCTATGACTACCGATTATAGGGAAATTTTTAAGTGTTTGTTTGAATAGAACTGCGTCGAAAGTAGGCTCCATATAGATATTCTTTTAAGAAGTACCTATGTTGTTATAAGAAGGAATAGGATCTATATCAACCGATAAGATCTGAAATCAACCATGGAGTGAAGTAAAAGTTGGTATGTTAAGTACGGTAGCTGGCATATAAGTATATATCTGATATTAGTAAAGTATTCACAAAATACAGAGTGGTAATCCAAAATCTTCAAAAAGAGGAACTCAACTAGAAAGACTTAAGGTATTCTGTATTAAAACTCACTAATTTTGCAAGTACTTACAAAATGATTGTTCATGTCTCAAGTCTTGCTATGAGAATGAATGTGCTAGGAGGGACCAAACTAGGAATGTGCCAAAGAAAACAACGAGTTGGGATATTATGCATATAAAGGATATCTTAGGAGTATGGCGTATAGTTCTCTCTGCCAATAAGAGTCTGTCTTTAATGAACTTTTGTGTTGTAATGTATTATATTATTTTCAAGATTCTATTGTATTCTTGAATGTTTTCTTTATCTTTTTTTGTTTAGAAAACCTTTATTAAAATAATAGGAAGCATGTGGAAAAAGGATTATACGTAGATGGTTTAGAAATTATGCTAAGTGATTATATGTCGGAACATTCGATATCTAGACTCAATGATTCAGGTCGGGTAGAAGGTGTTACAAAACTGGCTGACGTTTTCAACTCTACCTTGTCTTGTTTGCACACTAGACAAGTCTTCACATAAGTCTCAACATCATCACCCATATGAGGCCAATAATACCAGTCCTCTAAAAGAGCCAATCTGCGGTGTATACTTGGATGGTTAGCCCATCTCAAACCAGAACACTCTTTCATGATCTCCTTGTGTAATTTCTCATATTTAGGAACATAAAAACGGTGCCTCTTTTTCCCTTCTCTAGCAAGCTCAGTTAATGTTTTAGCTGTGAGATCATGGGACAAACTTCCAGCTCAGTGCATCAGTCACTGCATTAGCTTTCCCCAGTTTATACTTCATGCTGAAATTAAATTCTATCAAGAAAACCTACCAATGAGCCTACTTGGGAGACAAATTTTTTTGAGTTAGGAAATAACTATTTGTAACATTATCTGTAAATACCACAAACCTAGAACCCTACAAATAATGTCTTCATATACGCAAACAATGCACCATTGTGGTCATCTCTTTCTCTTGAACCATATATTGTCGCTTAGTATCATTAAGCTTTTGACTCTTGAAAGCTATTGGATGCACATTTGCATAAAAAAATCCCTCGATTACATAGTATGATGCGTCTGTATACACCTCATACAGTTTAGTTTAATCCGGTAAGGTAAGTATAGGCTCTTTGGTTATTACCTGTTTCACCTGATCAAAGGCTTTTAGACACTGCTCGTTCCAATCCCACACTTTACCCTTATTCAATAAATCTATTAAGGATGTGATGATTTTGAAGTAGCCTTCAATGAAACGTCGGTAATGGTTTTCCAATCCAAAGAATGACCACAACTCTATTATCTTGGTTGGTGGCTCCCAATTAGAAGTAAAGCTTATTCTAATTTCATAAAGCTTATTTTCTCGTAAGGTTTGGAAAACTTCCCTCAAATACTCCACATGCTCTTCAAGTGACTTATTGTACACCACAGGGTTGAAATACCTTATTCATCAATGTGCAGAATGTCACTGGAGCATTAGTCTGTCTAAAAGGCATGATAAGGAACTCAAATGAGCCATAACACATCACACAAGTGGTTTTTAGCTCTTCCCTTTTGGCTATTCTAACTTGATGGTACCCCGATCACAAATCCAACTTTGTAAACCACCTTACGCTACCAAGTCGATCAAACAAATCTGCAATGAGTGGGATTAGGTACCTATTCTTTACAATGATCTTGTTTAATGCCCTATAGTTGGCACACAATCTCAAGGACCTATCGTGTTTTCTCTAAAACAACACTAGTGCACCATATGGAGCCTTAGATGGTTAAAGAACCTAATATCTAAGAGTTTTTTCAATTATTTTCATAATTCCTTCAATTCTGGATGTGATATTCGATATATGGACTTGGCTGGCAGTTCAGTTTTGGGCATTAACTCAATCATATTATCCACTTCCCATTTAGGTGGTAACTTCTTAAGTAGCTCGGCAAGCATCACATCCCGAAACGACTGTAACAACTAAGTCACAACTTTTAGGATCTCACTAATGGGCTCATGAGACTAATTGTCCTTCAAAGTTTCTAAGTAGCAAAATTCATCTCTTCGCACCCCTTAGCAAATTATATTACAGGTAATACTTTAGCTTTCATACTCGCCTTATGTTTTATCGATACCACACATTGGTGGCGCAAATCCAAAATGCACATGTAATCAAAAATGAGACAAGAAGTGCATTAACCCAATCAAGGAACTTTAAACCAACCACAAAGTCGTAACCATTAAGTGGTATTACCTTAATGACTTTCTTATCAATTCAACTACCAAGTTGAAGCTCAACTCCTTTCATAACACCCATTATCGGAACCCTTTTGGAATTTATTGTCTTAATCCATCCTGGTTCTTTCTCAACCTTGAGATAAAACTTCTGAGTAGTCTCTTTGGGCATGAAAAAATGAAAAGCACCTATGTTAACGAGAGCATTCAATCTTCTGCCTGCCACAGTGATGTCTACGAACATCAACCCTTTTCTCTTACGACCCTTATTTGCTTCGACAAAACTCAAAATTGAACCAAGCTTCCTCATTTCTTTGTGTGGCTCATCATCCCCTTCAATGGTAGAAAGCAAAGACTTTTTTGAACAGTCCCTCACTACATGTAAATTGTCACAAAGGAAGTACCTCACTGGCCTCATTTTTTTCCCATGACTTGTCGAGTTTAGCTCTTTGAACAATTTGGGACTTACAATTACCTTTCTTAGCTATCTTGTCTATGTCCCCCCACCATTGCCCTTGGGTTTAAATTTGGGCTTATAATATTCAAAACTATTAGACTTTTTGCCCCAAAACTCAGAGAATGCCTCGACCTCTGCCATAGTTACGATAAGTTTGGTAATTCCTTATCGGTGAAAATCCTATTTTACCCACGACTTCAATCCATCCTTAAACTAGTAGAATGCTTCTTTCTCACTTATGTCAAAGATTTGAAACATCAACTCACTGAAGTCTTTAACATACTCTCGAACAATGCCTTGTTACATAATCTAACACAACGTAGCTCGAGTCTCCTCATTGACATATTATGGGTAAAACTATTTTTTGAACACCTTTTGGAACTTCTCTCAGTTTTTAATTGTTGTCTCACATCGTTTCTCATATGTGGACCTACGACACCACCATAAAAGAGCGACATTAGTAAAATAAATTGCAGGAATGTTTACATTAAAGGCATCATCCGCGATGCCTATTGCACAAAAGTATTATTCCATCCCCTAGAGAAAATTGTCCACATCCCTCGTGGACCTCATCCCTTTAAACTCTTTCAATTTGGGAACATCCATGTTATACTCATTAGGAACTAAAGTCAACATCCAATTACCCAAAATGGAGTTTAGAATATGTCTTAATGTTGCATTTAATCGAGATTTAATATATCTTTCAGGATGTTCACATTGGTTACTGCTAGGAAGCTTCTTCAAGCTGTTCATATGGCACATTTAAAAAGCTAAATACATCCTCCCAAGAGCCATTTCGTGGCTAGCAAAGCATCAAGTGCTTTCACACTTGATTGACCGATTGGCTACTATGTTCACACCTTAATTTGACTAATCAGCTTCTATACATGCATGGATAAAGGCATAAACGTCCAAGAGGGAAAATGACACATTAATTTAGCACATTGAATGAACACTAGTTGCCCGATCATCGACGAGAAAGTATCGTTCCAAATTTATAATAAGTTTGCAATCGACTAAGTATGAGTTTAATGATGAAATATAGGCTTAAATTGGCTAAGTATAAGTAAGGTAGGTTTGGCTAACTAATAAATAAATATAGGTAATTTGGTAGTAGGTGAAATGGAAATCGAACTCAAGCGAAAAGAATGATCCAACACTATAGAGAGTATCGTCCCGAGACTTATATTGCTTAAGGTGGAAAGGTGTGAAGGAAATGGGACCTTGACTCGTTACCTAAAGAGGTAGAAACCAAAGGTATCAAGACAGGGATGAAGGTCACACCAGAATAGTGATAAGTTCAAAGAGAATCAGGTTGACGCCACTGACGAGCAGATAAGTCAAGATGAGACTCAAACGAAATTAGAGAGGAAGAAACCTCACAAAAGAACAACATGTTCATTCAAAAATGTCAAAATTCTTAATTGTTTAAACCAAAAATGTTTATAAGCGAGGTATTTATAGACATAAAGATAACTACTCTATTCGGCATCTATGTGTTCACACAATAAACAAAAATGTCCACACTTAACATTAAAGATAGTTCATGGACGTTCTTCCTTGTATTGACATGTATTTAGACGTTCATGCACCTCATTGAATGATATTCATGTATGTACTTTAGCTTAAAGAGTTAGATTCTTCCTCCTTTTGCTGTGCATGAATTCTTAGCATAAAAGAAAGCTTCAAGTGACTTGTATGATCACCAAGAGTCTCATTCATCTCCTTGGTTTATTCATGCACTTGCATGGAACATGCATTCTCATAAATAAGTGCTTTAATGGCATGTAGGTTCATGAACAGCAGCATGTATCTTGTAAATTCGTTCTCCCCTTTGTGCATGTATGTTGTTCATTCAATGTGCTGAATTAATGTGTCATTTCCCCCTTAGACGTTCATGCCTTTATCCATGCATGTATGCAAGCTGATTAGTCAAATTAAGGTGTGAACATAGCAGTCAATCGATCAATCAAGTATGAAAGCACTTGATTTCTTGCTAGCCACGAAATGGCTTTTGGGAGGATGTATTCAGCTCTTTAAATGTGCCATTGGAACATCTTGAAGAAGCTTCCTAGCAGCAGCCAATGTGAACATCCTGAAAGACATATTAAATCTCGATTAAATACAACATTAAGGTATATTCTAAACACCATTTAATTTGTCTAAGCTTTGGACACAATTAAGATGTCTTAATCTAAGACACATTAAAAAGTTGTACTTATTATAACATATTAATTACACTTAAGACACACTAAAATGCTATACTAATTAACATGCATAAATAGAATTAAGACATATTTAAGACTCAAACTATAATTAACTAAAAATAACTAAATCTTAATTAATGATTTATACCAGCAACTAAAATGCATAAGTTAAAATGAAATAGAATCGAGCTCAATGAGCTAGGACCGAGCTAGACTGTAACATCCCGATTTAGGGCCTAGTCAGAATAGTGGTGCAAGACCACAAATTCGAGGTATATGTATGAGTTTTTAAGGTTTATGCCATGTTTGCATGTTAGTGTGAAATTTTCATGAACCAATTTTATTAAATTGCGGTTGAATTTTCCAAAAGAATTAAATTGTAAAAGTTGCAAAATGTGAGATTTTAGAAGCTATTTGTGTGAAATATTTTTGAATTATCAATTAGATGTCCTTAAATAGTAATTTCCCAAATTCTAATTTTGGACAAAATTGGGCATGAATGGGTTAAAATTTGAAAGTTTGACAAATAGGGCATTTTGGTCATTTGTTAATTAAATGATTAAAATGGGAAAAGATGATAGAATTTCATCCACTTCTTCTCCAAGCTGTCGAAAATTTAGAGAAGCCATTGTTAGGGCTCTTCAACTTTTCAAGCTAGCTAGTAAGTGTATTCTAGCTCCGTTTTTTATATTCTTCGTATTTTTGAAGTCCTAGTAGCATAAGTAAGCTATTTTTAGCTATATGTTGAGCTAAGATGGATGTTCAAAAATATACCCATGTATGACATGCATGTATTTTGATGTTTTATGGAAGAATATGAATGCTTGATGTAGTAGAAACATCTTTTGCTAAGTGAATTCCATAAAAAAATGCATTGTGGGACTAGTTTGTAAAAGTCTTGAGATTGGTCATACATGTGTGATTTAGTGAGAATTGATGATTGCTTTAGTTGAGTAAATGGTTCGACTATGCATTAAAGGTTAGAAAGTTGAATGAAAATCACTTTAGGAGCCTTGGGCCAAAAGTGTAAATATGAGAAAGTTTTAGGGCAAAATGGTAATTTTTCTAAAGTATGAGATAAAGGCCAATTTAGCCAATGTGTGTATTGAATAATTTGGTTTATTCATTATAGATCAAGAAAGATGAAGCTTGGATCGAAATCGAGGCAAGAGCAAGGTGGTGGACTAAATTGCACATCTCTATACTTTTGAGTGCCGAGGTAAGTTTATACATAAATAATGTATTCATACTTACAATTTGTTGATGCTAGTTAGTGTATAGCATGACTAAGAATGATTGAGAACCGATGTGGTTCAAGTGGAATGGATGTAGTAGATATTGTGAATGGATGAATGAATTGTAAAATAGACAAGTGAACGTGTAATGATAATATTTGATGATGGGCTAAGTGCGATACCACCCTAATACTTAACGATAATGAGCTGGGCTATGTGCGATGCTAACGTTAAGTATATTATCTAGTGGCTAAGTGTGGAACCACTATAATTACTTTGTTGGTAGGTTAAGTGCGATACTACCCTATAATTTGATTGTGGTGGGCTAAGTGCGAAACCACCGAGACTTTAGCTGTATGGTTTAGCTGTGTGGATGTATTATTGAGTAAATTAGCTATGTGGATGTATTATTGAGAAATAACGATGTGATGTATTACGAGTAAATGTGATATTGAATGCAGGGGTGCATGTCAATAATTATGAGTATACGACTCATGATGTGTTGGAAATATGGTAAGGGATAGAAAGAATAAGCATAGTTGTGATGTGAATTTATTTGATAGTACAATGCTAATTGTTGTTTAGATTATACTAGAATGCTTAAATTGTTATGTGTAAACTTACTAAGCTCAAAACTTACCCCTTTTCTTTTCCCTTGTCTTATAGAGAAAAAGGTTGATTCGAAATACGTGGATCAAATGAAAGATCGTCCACACTATCAACACACTCCAGTACATTAGACTCAATGTTTTGTATATGGCATGTATAGGGGCTAGACAAGTTAGTGAATTTTATTGTAATGGCTAAGATGTGTTGGCCTTTAGATGGATAATCTATTTTGTATAATGCCATGGTTATTGGCTATCTTATTATATGAAAGATGTAGATAACCATGTGAGATTATGTTTTAATATTAATTGTTTATGAATGAGTTGAATGAGTATATGTTGTATGAACTTGAGGGGTGAGAAGAGCTTAGCATATAGCTTTGTTCTTGTTCATGTGGATAGACACATGGGCATGTGTCTAGACCATGTGTGACACACGGCCAGACCATGGGCGTGTGCCTTGGCCGTGTCTCTTTGATAGTTTTAAGTAGTATAGGCCACGGGCTAGCCACACGGGCATGTGTCTAGACTCTAGGCTGTGAAAGGTAGTCAGTGTTCACCACGGATGGTGAGCACGGGTGTGTACCCTAGCCGTGGGGCATGGGCAGTATGCTTGGGTTTTCATGCACGGGTTGAGGGCATGGGCGTGGGTGACCTCCACGAGCGTGTATCACCTTACACGGGCGTGTAGTACCTATTTAGGTGGAGAAATTTTAAAATCGTAGAAGGTTTCGATAAGGCCTCGAGAGCCCTCATGAGTTTGAGTAAGGCCTCATAAGTAAAGAATGAGGTTGTTAAGGTGACTTAAGAGAGTGGTCACGATGAGCCTAAGTGGTGACCATGTGGTTTTAATATAGTAACGCCTCGAGCCCAGTTCTGGCAAGAATTACGGGTAAGGGGTGTTACATTTAGTGGTATCAGAGCTATGGATTAGGTGGTTCTAAGACTACCGTAGCGGGTGTAAGAGTCTAGCTATACATGCCATAAGTGTATAATGATAGTGTGGTGGCTTCTGATGATTTTAAACTTATTTTTATATAGTGTATAGATCCCGATCAATCGGCTGCACTGATGACAAAGCTAGTAATGCACGGCTCCCGCGTAAGGGACCGCGCCTGTGCAGAGTGAACCCAAGAATGAGGGTCAAGGAGACGAGGCTCAAGAAGCCTTTCTCTAGATGATGAGTAACTGGTACTCGGAGTATGTTTGAGCAAACCCTAATGCTCAACCTCCTCCACCTCCTCCTATACCTCAGCCAGTTCTAGTGGCTCCTCAAGGTATAAAAATAGTGAGAGTAACGAAGCTCCCAGTGGATAAGATTAGGAAACATGGGGCTGAGGAGTTTAGAGCTAAGGTAGATGATGACCCTGAGAGGGCAGAGTTCTGGCTAGAGAACTCAATAGGGTGTTCGATGAACTTTCAATGAGGGTGTACATGAAAGTTCATCGAACACCCGAAGAGAGCTTGACGTGTGCTATATCTTTGTTAAAGGACTCGGCATACCATTGGTTGATAACGTTGACGTCAGTGGTCCCGATAGAGCAGGTGACGTGGGACTTCTTTCTGGAAGAGTTCCGAAAAAAGTATATAAGCCAACAATTCACTGATCGAAAAAGGAAGGAATTCCTTGAGTTGAAGCAAAGAAGAATGTCAGTAGCAGAATATGAGCGCAAGTTTGTTAGGCTTAGCAAATACGCTCAAGAATGTGTGTCAACGGAGACCGTTTTATGTAAAAGGTTCGAAGATGGACTGAATGAGGATATCAAACTCTTGGTTGGTATTTTGGAATTGAAAGAGTTCGTAGTTTTAGTTGATAGGGTAGGTAAGGCCGAAGAACTGAGTAAGAAAAAGAGAAGAGCGGTGAATGAGGCCCGAGATACGAGAAAATGGCATATGGAAAAATCACACCAAGCTCAATCAAAAAGATCCAAGGAGGTGAGTCCTTGGACCACTACATCAGTGGGATATTCACCTCGAGATCAAGGCAACACTCGCTCGAGGTTAAGAGTCCAAGCTACCTTAATAGAAAGTGTAGGCAATCCAAAGAACAAACCGGAGTGTCCAAGTTGTGGTAGATATCACACTGGAGAGTGTTGGGTTAACAGTCGAAACTGTTATAAGTGTGGTTCCCTCGACTATTTTATACGAAATTGCCCCGAAAGGGATGACAAGAAAGAGACGCAAGAGATAAAATCCAGCAATGTACCTACGAGGGGTAGGCCACCAAAGAACCTAGGAGGGGGAACTAGTGGTAGAGTGCGTCACGAGATTCTACTATGAGACCAGAAGGTCGGGCACCTGTAAGGACGTATGCCATTCGCGCTCGCGACGAGGCATCCTCCCCAGATATGATAACAGGTACTTTTTCTCTCTATGACACCTTTGTTGTTGCTTTAATTGACCCAGGGTCTACCCATTCCTATATTTGCATGAGACTAGCATCTAGTTTGAGTATGACCGTTGAGTCTACGGACATTGTGGTTAAGGTGTCAAACCCATTAGGTAAGCATGTGTTAGTGGACAAGGTGTGTAAGAATTGTCCTTCGATGATTGAGAGTCATTATTTTCTGGAAAACCTGATATTGTTGCCGTTTGATGAGTTTGATTTAATCCTTGGCATGGATTGGTTAACTACACATAGTGTCTTAGTGAACTGTGGTAGTAAGTTTATCGAGCTAAAATGTGAGGGTGGAGATGTTATTCGGGTTGAATCAAGTGGATCGGATAGTCTACCAGTGATGATTTCTTCCTTAGTGGCTGAGAAATGCTTGAGAAAGTGATGTGAGTCCTATCTCGTATTTGTATTGAATAGTCTGAGGTGAAGATTGAATCAGTACCGGTGGTATGTGAGTATCTGGATGTATTTTCAGAAGAGTTACGCGGATTACCTCCAGTGAGAGAGATCGAGTTTGGGATTGAGTTAATTCTAGGAACGGCACCTATTTCAATTGCTCCGTATAGGATGGCACCTGTAGAGTTGAAAGAACTGAAGGTTCAGTTGCAAGAGTTGACGGATAAAAGTTTTGTGAGATCGAGCTACTCACAGTGGAGTGCTCCGGTATTATTTGTGAAGAAGAAAGATGGGTCGATGAGATTGTGCATAGATTACAAACAACTCAACCAGGTGATGGTGAAGAATAAGTATCCTTTACCACGGATTGATGATCTTTTTTATCAACTGAAAGGAGCTTCAGTGTTCTCTAAGATTGTAACAGTCCGGTTAGGACCCTAGTCTGGTTTTGAGACCACAAATTCGAGGTTGAAATAATATTTTAATGTTATATTTGGTGTTGATTCTATGTGACTTAGTCTGTGTGAAAATTTTGTGTGATAATTTTATCGATTGTAGGCCGAATTAAGAGAAATGACCTAATCGTGTAATGCGTAAAAGTTGTGTGCTGATTTATAAGTACTTAAGTGTTGTTGTCTTTATAATAAGGAGGCCTTAAGTGGAAATTAATCCATTTATGTGTAAGTGGATAGATATGGTCAAAAATGACCTTATATGATATGTTTTATGTATTTAGTATTAAAAGTTAATTTTGTACTTTGATAATTATGTTTAATTAATAAGCTAAAAACATGAAATGGCCATCATCTTCTTCCTTTTTCCATCGAATATTGATGAAAGAAAAGGGTTTTAAAGCTTTTGAAATTTCGACATTTGCTAAGCTCAATTAAGGTATGATTTTGACTCGATTTTTGATAATTTCTACGTTTTCGTAATTGTTGCTTAGTGCTCTAGCTAACCCATGTTATAATTTTGTGATTTTTTGATGTTTTTGTGATGAGCCATTGATGAATGTTTGAGCTATGTGCTAGTTGATAGTGAAATATGAAAACTTGGTGTTGGATTAACATGTGTTGTCTTTGGATTTTTGATGAAATTGAGTAATTTGGACTAAATTGTGAAAATAATATTTTGAGGGACTAAAATGTGAAATAAATGAAATGTATGGAATTGTATGAACATAGAGAGAATTCGGCTAATTATATGTGTTTTGAAATTTTGTGTATTTGATGGTTTTGTGAAATAAGGACTAAAGTGTCGAAATGTGAAAATATGAGGGCCATTTTGTAAAATGCCCTAAATATGTGTGTGTGGACTAAATTGAATGAATTGGTGATTGAATGTATTGAATTTGAATGTGTATAGACCAAGAGAGAAGAGGTTCAGATCGAGATCGAGGCAAAGATAAAGTGCTCGATTAATCGACTGTTTCGATAATTCGACGTCCGAGGTAAGTTCGGACATAATACGTGTATTTAGATATGTTTAATGTTATGAAATGAATGGTATGATAATATTGAAATGTGAATTCTATGTGGTAAATTGAGTTAAGTGGCACTAAGTGTGCGTATTCGAAAATGTGATCGAGATAAATAGCATTGTGTGTGCGAAGTAATATAAGCTTTAGCTTTGTGGTTGGCACTGTGTGTGCGATACCGATTCAAGATCGGTTTGATATGGATGCACTAAGTGTGCAATGCTAATTAAGCTTCGGCTGACTATTTAGGCACTAAGTGTGCGAATAAACCGACGGAGGGACGAATGTTGATCAAAATGAATCGTGAGTATTGAGTAGCATAAGTATTTGACAACTAAGTGTTTGCTAAGGTACGTTCGGAACCTATGTGGTTGATGAAACTATGAATGAGTTTATGGAAGGTTAATTGAAAATATTAGCTTTAGATGATATGAGATATTAGATTGTGAAATAATCTATGTGATGATATATTTTGATTGAATGTATTCTGTTACGAACTTACTAAGCTTTTGAAAGCTTACTGTGTGATTGTTTCTTTGTTTTACAGTGTCAGTAAAGCTAGCTCGGATCCAGGGATTGTCAGCATCTATATCACACTATCCGCAAATCTATTTTGGGTACTTTTGGAAAGATGTACATAGTTGAGATATGGCATGTATAGGCTAGTTATTTGAATCATGTTTGAGATGTATTAATAGCCATGTGATGTGGCTAAATATGGGTTAGTTTTTAGCTTGAATGGCTTTGATATATGATGCATCTTTTGGTAAGGTTTATGAGTAAAGAAAATGACTTATGAATGGAAATTTTGTGCTAGTATGATGCTAGTATGAAATAGAGAATTGAGAAATGAATTATATTGGTATGGAATGTGTTCAAGTGGTGTAAATTAGTCTATTTGTTAACATGGTTGTAAATGAGATTGTATGAGATGATATGTTGATCATTTGACATGAAATTGGTTGCCAAATTATGTGTATAATCATGCTTTAATGTGCTTGTAGGGATTAACCCTTGTGTGGGTGGCAGATTGGCCTTGCACATGGCATATTTAGTCATACGGTTGAGGCACACGGGCGTGCTTAATGACTGTGGGTGAATGACAGTATATAGCCTAATAGCACACGGCCTAGACACGGGTGTGTCAACTAGCTGTGGGCATAAGTCAGTAGCTAGCTTAAGGACACACGGCCAAGACACACGGGCGTGTCTAGTAGCCGTGTGAAGAAGTCAGTATATGGCCTAGGTGTAACACCCCTATCTCGTGTTCGATCACCGAATTAGGGTTAAAGGCGTTACTAGACAGATCGAAAATATTTACAGAATTAATCGTACAACCATTCATCAGTATCAATCATAATGTCCCTTAAGTAGGTCATCGAGACCTTAATCATGCTTATAACCGAGTCGGGACTAAACCAAAACACATAAGAAATTTCATAAAAAATTTGAAACTTTTCTAACATACAAGGGACACACGGCCGTGGGGGTAGGCCGTGCCTCACCCACAGCTACTGGACACTCCCGTGTGTCCTCCCCATGGTGGTATACTGCCAAATTCAACACGGTCACCAAGCACGCCCATGTGCTAAGGCCGTGTACTACTAGATCACATACTTCTATGGTGGTAGTGTGATGACGATCCTTGACAATCCCGAGCCTTCAGTAGCTTTGACGACCTATAAAACAGAGAAATTACACACACAGAGTAAGCTTTCCAAAAGCTTAGTAAGTCATATACAAATAAACTTGGCATAAAAAAAACATAAATGCAATTTGAAACTTTTGCACATCTCATTCACTTAACAATTTATCATGTACATGCTTGATTCATACTTATGACTACATTGGTCACTTTTATCCATTCAAAACTCATTTGAAGCACATGGCTCATTCACAATCTTCCTTGCATCTCATTCACATTATCCTATTCAAACATACCTTTCTTCAAACCAAAGTCATATGCATACTTACCATTCATGCATACTTAATGCACATTCAACGTACCTGAATCGGGTATTCATTCACTTAATTGATCATAACTCGGATATACCATTCGTATTGCAGACTTGCCCCTTGAACCCTTAGGAACCTAGTAGGATACTCAGAAAGCTCGGAATAGTAGTACAATGCCAACGTCCTAGACGAGGTCTTACATGCACTCGTATATCGATGCCACTGTCCCAGACAGGGTCTTACACGTACAGATCATAATGATGCCAACGTCCCAGACGTGGTCTTACGCGAGTCAATATAATGCCGATGTCTCAGACATGGTCTTATTCATGAAGTTCATATCGGTGCCTACGTCCCAGACGAGGTCTTTTACATATACTTCATATCGATGCCTACGTCCCAAACGAGGTCTTATACAAAATTTCAAATCAACGCCAATGTCCCGGACGTGGTCTTACATGATAAAACAGAACAGTTACCTATGTCATGACGTAGCTAATCCTATCTATTCCTAGGTTCGTACGGGACTTCTCGGCTATATCACTATATCAGACTTATTTCTGAATTCACGCACTTAGCATCTCATACTCATTCATTTTCATCGATAGACATATGAATACATATATTCAATTTAATACAGATAAGTTTATTTGCACAATGACTTACCTCAGATTCGGTTTATCGGGATGATAACGTCTACTCGTTAACTTTCACTTTCCCGCGATCTAAGTCCGTTGTAATATCTGGGAATTAGGGCTTGTGCATTTTTGCTTAATTGCATGTGCTTGTATGCCTGTGTATATTATGAATGTGCTTTATGAATTTTGTGAACTTCAGAATGTAGATAAATGCTTTAGAAATTATTTAATTTAAAGTTTCAAGAGGAAGCTAAGCCTAAGAGATCTTAAGAAAATTAGTAGGGGAAATATGACACAAAAATGGGCTTGTTTAAGTGGCTTGGAGGCGCCACTTAGGGGCTCAGTATGTGACGCCACAAGCAGGGTGCAAGGGCTTAGGTTCGAGCAACGTGGGAAGTAAATGAAAGAGTTTTATTTTGCTGCAGGAGTGAGCAGTAGTGGACGGCACTAAGGCACTAAAGGGATGAGTTTAATCTTTTTTAAAAATTCAGCTAAGATAAGGGATAAATGATGGATTATTTTTATTAATTTTAAATGAAGTGATAAGAGAAAAATAAGGGAATAGATAGGGGATGAGTGTGGCCGGCCTAGGGACTCCTTTGATGTGATTTTCGGCCAAGCATAGTAAGGGGGGATAACCGAATTTCATTAAGCATTCTAGCCTCCCTTTCGTTTGCTCTTTTCTCTCCAAAGCTGTCACTTTTCTTTTTCTTTTAATTGTTCTAGCTGAAAGTTATCTTTGTTCTCCTCTGAATTCTCATTCTTTTCTTTTCCATACATGAATCACACCAAAAACGCCTCTCTTTCCCATTTGATAGCGATTACCGATTCTTCCTAGGTCCTATACTTTTCTTTTATTTTCTTGTTAAAACCGAATCTTTCTAGTGATCATCCAAGAGCCGAAAATTTAAACTCTTTGAATTGATTTCTCCTGCAAGCTCTCTCTGGCCGATTTTTTAAGGGTAAGATCAATTGTTATTCAATCTTCAATCTTTTCTTTTAGCCGAAATCTAGGAACTAATCCCCTTAATGTCTTTGGCCGAAACTATGAAGGATTCTTTCGTGATTTTGCTATAGTCGACTACAAGGAGGTCTCAGGATTTCAATATCTAAGGAAAGTTATGTGATATTTGGCCAAGGGCTACTTATTGTGATTTAATGTTAGAATTGGATCTAACATGAGTTTATAGGTATTTTGACAGATACCACAACCAAGGGACACTTTTCGGGATTTAGATCCACAAGGTAAGTGAACCATGATAGTCGGCCAAGGCCATAGTTAATATTGTAGATCGGTTTCTTAATTGTTCAAAAGCCAAAACTAACCATGTCCAGTGAACTAGTGTTGGCCGATTGCAAGGAAGAAATATCACGAAATTTCGGGAGTTGATTAGTAATCAAATCGGCAGCAAGGTAAGATTTTATTACGTTAATCCTTCGGGATTTGATTATTTAGCCGAATAGCTTTTTACTGAAGTACTTAAGGTTGGCCGAATGTAGGAACTAAGGATCTAAAGCATTAAATCGGGTTTTCGGGATTTCAGTGAAAGCGTTAAGTGAACCAGGTGTGTAGCCCCACACTAAATCTTAATAGATTTACGGTAATATTTTAATATATATGTGAATGAAAGTATGTGAACGTGGTTAAAAGTACCAAACAATGGTACAGAACATCCAGGTACATAATCTCTCATATTACGTCAATAAGTGAATATTGATAAGAATGTGAAATAAGGCATAAAGCATGATAATTGTATGATTTGTATGACATGGGGCATATGGGTGATATGAAAAGGGGAAGTGATCTGGTGGTTTATACCACAATATCTGAATATGGTGACTCATGTCACGTAATCTGAATGTGGTGACTTACGTCACAAAATATTATCTGGTGGCTATGCCACGAATTTATAAGGGCAATGTGCAAGTCGTCTGCAGTGACTGCCTTCATGATGTGTAGCGGATGGAGGGTCGACTTAGTAGTCCCCACGGTGTGATGGTTGGTACGGGTGATGTGTAGCGGATGGTTATATAGGTTTGGGTTCGAGAATTGCATCATTCCTTATAATTTGCTATATGTATATGTATGATCTGATATACCTGAATCGTTGGGACTTTGTGTTGGTGGTTATACACTGAGTCTGTTTGACTCACCTCGTTGTGGGATATTTTTCAGGTGACACTCAGTAATGGACCGGGTCGGCAGGAGCTCAGTGGTGGTCATCCTCAACTCAGAGTTATTCTATATTCATTGTCTTTTTTAGTATTTCAGATTTATTCGGGATTTGTTTTTGATGTAATTATGGCCATTATTATTAACTGTTTTAAGTAAGTGTTTTAAATTGGTTTATTATGATAAGGTTGTTATTAAATTGAGACTAAATAAATTTTCTCAAAAATGTAAACAAATATTTAAATGTTTTGACACATAAACAACACCGTTTCCAATCAGAACCCAACACAAATCGAATGTTCTTCAAAACCATCCATATTTTTCCAAATAAACAAACAAGATTTGAAAAGTTTTTACTCAAGGAACATACCAGATTCGATCAAGGCTCGTGGGCCGGGTTTGGGGTGTTTCATCCGTTTTCCTAGGTTCTTGATCTAAACATATTCAGAATTAACTTTTTTTTATTCACTATTTCATTCAATTCAATCCATAGACACACATTTAGGGTTATTTGCAAATTAACCCTCATATTTGCACACTTTAACAATTTAGTCCTTTTTTCACAAAACATCAAATTCACAAAATCCACACACACATGCTTGGCCGAACCTCTCTAGGGACTCTACAATCCCAAATATTTCATCAAATTTGCTATTTAGTCCTTCAATTTACCATTTTCACAATTTAGCCCTATTTAGCTAAATTCATCAAAACTTCAAGAACAAAACACGTTCATCAAACACATATCTTTCATATTTCACTATTAAACATCACAAATCACATGATTTCATCAAAGTCTCATTTCACAAACATCATCAATCTTCAAAATTGAAGCATGGGTTTAGAATTATTCGAAGCAACGATTACAAAAACATAGAAATTATCGAAAACCGAAGTCAAAACTTACCTTAATCAAGCTTAAAGAGTGCCGAATGCCCTAGCTTGTATTTTCTTTTCTTTCTTTGGTGATTTTCAGCTAACAAAGGATGATATCTATCATCTTTTCTTTGTTTGTTTTATTATTACAACATATTATTATTCATTTACTAAAATGCCCTTTCACTTAATATAAGAAAACATATATATATAACAAGGGCACATTTGACCTTTATCCATCCACTATCTAAATAATGGTCTTATTGCCTCATAAGGCCTTCTCTTTTAAAAGCCATAACATCTTGATACTTAACAATTATCATGCAACTTTCACATTCAATGCATTTCAGTCCTTTTGTCAAATTAAACACGTAAACAGACAAATTCGCTTACGAAAATTTACCATATACTAATTCACATATCAATGGCACATAATATAATATTAAAATATTACACGGACTCAAATTTGTGGTCCTGAAACCACTGTTCTGACTAGGGTATAAACTGGACTGTTACACTAGGAGTGCACGGCCTTAGCACACGAGCGTGCTTGGTGGCTGTGGAATTAAAATGGGTTCGACCACGGAAGGACACACGGGTGTGTCTAATAGCCGTGGGAGGCACATGGCTTGCCCACATGGGCGTGTAACCCCTGAAACTTAGAAAAGTTTTAAATTTTTGAGAATTTTTGTATGTATTTCTGATTAGTCCCGGCTCCTTTCTAACACATGTTTAAGGTCTCGAAGACCTCAATAAGGGACTATATACTTATGATTGAATATGTTTGACTTAGTGTCGTGAAATGGTAATGAAATGTTCTGAATGTTTGGTAATGCCTTTCAACCCTATTTCGGCGACGGTCTCGGGTTAGGGGTGTTACAAAGATAGACCTAAGGTCTGGTTATTATCAGCTGAGAGTGAGAGAGCAAGATGTGTTGAAAACTGCATTTCGAACAAGGTATGGCCATTACGAGTTTCTGGTTATGCCATTTGGTTTAATGAATGCACCTTCAATTTTTATAGATCTGATGAACCATGTCTTCAGACCGTATGTGGACAAGTTTTTGGTTGTCTTCATTGACGACATATTGATCTATTCTCGAAATAAGAACGATCATGAAGAACATTTGAGAATTGTCTTACAAACTTTGAGAGATAAGCAGTTGTATGCTAAGTTTAGCAAGAGAGAGTTTTGGCTCTGAAAGGTCAGATTTTTAGGACACATTGTGTCCGGTGATGGTATTCGAGTTGATCCGAGCAAGATTTCGACTATTTTGGATTGGAAATCACCGAGGAACATGTCAAAAGTCAGAAGTTTTTGGGACTAGCAGGGTACTACCGATGTCTTGTAAAGGGATTTTCTGTGATTGCTACCCCGATGACGAAACTATTACGTAAGGATGTAAAGTTTGATTGGTCTGAGATTTGTCAATAGAGTTTCAAGAGGTTGAAAACATTGTTGACTGAGGCACCAATTTTGGTTCAACCAGAACCGGGAAAAGATTTCATGGTTTACAGTGATACGTCGTTTAATGGTCTCGATTGCGTGTTGATGCAAGAGGGTAAGGTAGTCGCTTACGCCTCAAGACAATTAAAACTGCACGAGAAGGATTATCCGACTCACGATTTAGAGTTGGCTACGATTGTTTTCGTGTTAAAGATTTGGCGACATTACTTATATGGGGAAAAGTGCCGAATCTTTACGGATTATAAGAGTTTAAAGTATTTGATGGATCAAAAGGATCTGAATTTACAACTGAGGCAGTGGCTTGAGTTGTTGAAAGACTATGAGTTAGTCATTGATTACCACCCGGGAAAAGCGAATGTGGTTGCGGATGCCCTGAGTAAGAAATCATTGTGTGCTCTAAGAGTTATGAACACGAGTTTGGCATTATCTGATGATGGGACTATTTTGGCTGAGTTGAGAGCTAGACCACTATTTATCCAACAGATCAGTGAGGCTCAGAGAAATGACAGTGAGATACAAGCTAAGAGAGTTAAGTGTGGATCGGGGAAGTGATTCTGATTTTTGAGTGGGTTCGGATAATTGTTTGATGTACCATGACAGAATTTGTGTACCAAGAGATGAAGAGTTAATCTGAAAAGTTTTGCATGAGGCGCATAGTAGTTATTTGTCAGTACACCCGGGCAGTACAAAAATGTACAATGATTTGAAAAGGTTTTATTAGTGGTCGGGTATGAAAAGAGACATTTCAGAGTTTATGGCAAAATGTTTGATTTGTCAGCAGGTGAAAGCTGAGCATCAAGTGCCTTTGGGATTGCTTCAGCTAGTGATGGTTCCCGAATGGAAATAGGATTGGGTTACTATGGATTTTGTGACGGGGTTGCCGATGACTCCAAAAAGGAAAGATACTGTGTGGGTTGTTGTGGATAGGTTGACGAAGTCGGCTCACTTTATTCTAGTACGTGTTGATCATTCACTAAATAAGTTAGCTGAGTTGTATGTGACAGAAATAGTGAGATTACATGGTGTGCCTGTTTCTATAATATCGGATAGAGATCCGAGGTTTACTTCGAGGCTCTAGAAGAAGTTATAAGAAGCCATGGGTATGACGCTAAATTTTAGTATTGCGTTCCATCCTCAAACTGATAGTCAGTCTGAAAGAGTAATTCAAGTTCTTGAAGACATGCTTCGATGCTGTGTGTTAGAATTCGAAGGTAGTTGGGAAAGATATCTACCTTTGGTCGAATTTGCTTACAATAACAATTATTATTTGAGTATACGGATGGCTCCGTATGAGACCTTGTATGGTCGTAAGTGTCAGACTCCTTTGTATTGGACCGAGCTTGGTGAGAAGCGAATCCATGGGGTTGATCTAGTGAAAGAAACTGAAGAGAAAGTGAAAGTGATCCGTGATGGTCTGAAAGCTGCTTCGGACCGACAAAAGTCGTATGCGAATTTGAAAAGAAAAGAAATTGAGTTTGAAGTGGGTGACAAAGTGTTTTTGAATGTATCCCCATGGAAGAAGATCATCAGATTTGGACAAAAAGGGAAATTGAGCCCAAGATTCATAGGGCCGTATGAAATTACCAACAGAATTAGACCAGTAGCTTACCGTTTAGCCTTGCCGGTGGAATTAGAAAAGATTCATAATGTGTTACATGTGTCGATGTTACGACGATATTGCTCCGATCCTTCGCATGTGATTCCTTCAACGAAAATTAAAATAAGACTGGATATGTCTTATGAAGAGGAGCCGATTAAGATCTTGGCTCGAGAAGTGAAACAGTTGAGGAATAAGAACATAGCCCTAGTGAAAGTGTTGTGGCAAAAACATGGTGTGGAAGAGGCTACATGGGAGACGGAAGAAGCTATGAGAGCAACATCCAAACCTCTTTACTGGTAAAATTTTTGGGGCAAAAATCACTAAAAGGGGAAGAGTTATAACATTCCAATTTAAGGCCTAGTCGGAATAGTGGTGCCAGACCACAAATCCAAGGTATATGGATGAGTTTTTAAGGTTTATGCCATGTTTACATGTTAGTGTGAAAGTTTCATGAAGAAATTTTATTAAATTACGGTTGAATTTTCCAAAAGGACTAAGTTGCAAAAGTTGCAAAATGTGAGATTCTAGAAGCTATTTGTGTGAAATAGTTTTGAATTATCAATTAAAGGTCCTTAAATAGTAATTTTCCCAAATTCTAATTTTTGGACAAAATTGGGCATGAATGGATTAAAATTTGAAAGTTTGACAAAAAGGGCATTTTGGTCATTTGTCAATTAAATGATTAAAATGGGAAAAGATGATAGAATTTCATCCATCTTCTTCTCCAAGCTGCCAAAAATTTAGAGAAGCCATTGTTAGGGCTCTTCAAATTTTCAAGCTAGCTAGTAAGTGTATTCTAGCTCCGTTTTTTATATTCTTCGTATTTTTGAAGTCCTAGTAGCATGAGTAAGCTATTTTTAGCTATATGTTGAGCTAAGATGGATATTCAAAACTATACCCATGTATGACATGAATGTATTTTGATGTTTTATGGAAGAATATGAATGCTTGATGTAATAGAAACATCTTTTGCTAAGTGAATTCCATAAAAAAATGCATGTAGGGACTAGTTTGTGAAAATCTAGAGATTGGTCATACACGTGTGATTTAGTGAGAATTGATGATTGCTTTAGTTGAGTTAATGGTTTGGCTATGCATGAAAGGCTAGAAAGTTTAATGAAAATCACTTTACGAGCCTTGGGCCAAAAGTGTAAATATGAGAAAGTTTTGAAGCAAAATGGTAATTTTGCTAAAGTATGAGATAAGGGCCAATTCATTATAGATCAAGAAAGATGAAGCTTGGATCGAAACTGAGGCAAGAGTAAGGTGGTGGACTAAATTGCACATCTCTATACTTTTGAGTGCCTAGGTAAGTTTATACGTAAATTATGCATTCATACTTACAATTTGTTGATGCTAGTTAGTGTATAGCATGATTGAAAATGATTGAGAACCGATGTGGTTCAAGTGGAATGGATGTAGTAGATATTGTGAATGGATGAATGAATTGTAAAATAGACAAGTGAATGTGTAGTGATAATACTTAATGGTGGGCTAAGTGCGATACCTCCCTAATACTTAACGACAATGAGCTGGGCTATGTGCGATGCTAACGTTAAGTATATTATCTAGTGGCTAAGTGCGATACTACCCTATAATTTGATTGTGGTAGGCTAAGTAAGATACTGCCCTATAATTTGATTGTGGTAGGCTAAGTGCGATACTACCTTATAATTTGATTGTGGTGGGCTAAGTGCGAAATCACAGAAAATTTAGTGGTATGGTTTAGCTGTGTGGATGTATTATTGAGTAAATTAGCTGGGTGGATGTATTATTAAGAAATAACAATGTGATATATTACGAGTAAATGTAATATTGAATGCAGTGGTGCATGTCAATAATTATGAGTATGCAACTCATGATGTGTTGGAAATGTGGTAAGGGATAGAAAAAATAAGCATAGTTGTGATGTGAATTTATTTGATAATACAATGCTAATTGTTGTTTAGCTTATACTAGAATGCTTAAATTGTTATGTGTAAACTTACTAAGCTCAAAGCTTACCCCCTTTCTTTTCCCTTGTCTTATAGAAAAAAAGGGTTGATTCGAAATACGTGGATCAAACGGAAGATCGTCCATACTATCAACACACTCCGGTACATTAGACTCAATGTTTTGTATATGGCATGTATAGGGGCTAGACAAGTTAGTGAATTTTGTTGTAATGGCTAAGATGTGTTGGCCTTTAGATGGATAATCTATTTTGTATAATGCCATGGTTATTGGCTATCTTATTATATGAAAGATGTAGATAACCATGTGAGATTATGTTTTAATATGAATTGTTTATGGATGAGTTGAATGAGTAGATGTTATATAAACTTGAGGGGTGAGAAGAGCTTAGCACATAGCTTTGTTCTTGTTCATGTGGATAGACACACGGGCATGTGTCTAGGCCATGTGTGACACTACGGCCAGACCACGGGCGTGTGCCTTGGCCGTGTCTCTTTGACAGTTTCAAGTAGTATAGGCCACGGGCTAGCCACACGGGCGTGTGTCTAGACTCTAGGCCGTGTAAGGTAGTTAGTGTTCACCACAGTGGTGAGCACGGGCGTGCGCCCTAGCCGTAGGGCATTGGTAGTATGCTTGGGTTTTCATGCATGGGTTGAGGGCATGGGCGTGGGTGACCTCCACGAGCGTGTCTCACCTTACACGGGCGTGTAGTACCTATTTAGGTGGAGAAATTTTAAAATCGTAGAAGTTTTCGATAAGGCCTCGAGAGCCCTCGCGAGTTTGTGTAAGGGCTCGTAAGTAGAGAATGAGGTTGTTGAGGTGACTTAAGAGAGGGATCACGATGAGCCTAAGTGGCGACCATGTGGTTTTAATATAGTAACACCTCGGGCCCGATTCTGGCAGGAATTACGGGTAAGGGGTGTTACATAGATAAGCTGAGGAGAACTAAGATTGAGCTCATTAATCTAAAATTTAGTTTCATTTTGTACTTGGGCCCCTCATGCTTGGGCCAATTCCGATGTCGTCGAAGAGTATCGAAACATGATGCGACCTGGATCGCATCATTCCCTCCCTCTTAAAGACAATTTGTCCTCAAATCGGGCCACTTGCTCGCGAAAAATCTTTCACTGTCATGGCCCTCTTGGTTGATGAAGTTGGCATTTGTTGCTCCTGGTAACCTGAAATTTACACATAACTTGAATACAAAACAGATTGTTTGCACGCCCTCCCTCTTTAGGAATGACCCATTTCATAGTGTCACCTTCATAATAAAGAAAGGAATTAGTGACATGATAAATTATATGCTCAAAAGAAGTTTCTGAAATCTCATCCGAAAATTGAGCAAATGAAGCAATGTCGGGGTCAAAAACAGAAGTTGATTTTACATTTTCACAAGAAGTCAAAAATTTAGCACGTAATCCAATGCCAGAATCAAAAAAAAAATTCCTCTTACCTTCTCAATCTGACTTGAAAGTTCCTTGACCGGAATCATAGAAAGATCATGGAGCAATTTGAAGTCATTACCAAACAAAGCATGCTCAAATCTTTTAAACCAAAATTTAAAATAATTTTCAGAATCAAAAACTTGATTTTAACTTTGCAAGCCAACAACATTCATAGACTTTATTTTTGAATAAAATGATAAATCATCAAACAAGCAAAGATTGTTCACATAGAATTTACGGTGCTCAATTTTCCCAAATAACGAACTAGAATATCGAACTCTAGGTTTGAACACACGAGTTTGATTACTCGATCCAAAAGGCAGAACGAGTCTCTTTATCTCCAATAATTTACACAAGTTAAACAACGAGGGTTCTAGCATACTCATACTCAAACAAGTAACCCCTTTAAATTTCATTTGAACAGATTCACACAAACATGGGAATTTCACACTACAAATTAGAGAATTCACATGATCGGCACAAACAAACAGATTAGATGTCAACTTTTTATCACACAAGTCTAAATTTTGTTTGTGTTGTTTTAATCTTGCTTCATCATCGAACTTGCCAACACCATACAAGTTATGAGAAAAATTCTTCAAACCATCATCCCAATCAAAGTCATCATCAATCATAAATTGATACTTAGAAAAATCAAGATGGGAAGTTCTTTTACTCACTAATTCTTCGGCAAGCTCACCTTTAACATACACGTGAAATTATTGAGAATCGACTAACATAAAACCCTTACCGTGCTTACCTTTAAGCGCTTATGGACTAGGGTCATTTTCGTTTTTACCTTTCTCGATCAATCGAAATCATCTCTCATCAAGAAGGTAGTGAAGTTGGAACTTATTAATTAAATCTTTGAAAACCTGAAAAGAAACAACACGAGAAAAATTCACTTGTTGGTTAGTGAACACATTCCTCACTTTTTCTTGTTCTCTTGCATCTTTTTCTGTCGTTTCTTCAAGCTCTCTTTCTTTTTCCATAGTTTCTTTTATTTTTGAAAACTCAACGAATCTCGTTTCTTTTTCAACAACACTCGTTTCTTCCACACTTTCTTTTATCTCTTCGTTCGCAATCTCTTTTTCAATTTTCTTTTCTTTGTCACATTCTTTTGCAAGTTCAATCTCATTTTGCTCTCTCTCATTCTCTTTTTCTTTTTCGATTTCTTTTTCTTTTTCAATTTCTTTTTCTTTCATTTATCTTTTTCTTCTCTCGATTTCGTTTAAGATCCGCTCTTTCTCTCGCATCAACATTTCTTGCCTCTCTTTTCTTTTTATTTCTTTTTCTCTTGTCTTTTCATTACAATATGAAGATAAAAAGAAAGAATCAGAATGGTAAGATTTTATTTGGACAGAAGGAAAAGCATCTACATAAGGAAAATGATAATCTCTTCGTGAATGTTTCTCTGTGGATGATTGCCTTGATGCACTTGGAAAGAGATTTCTACTTTTTTGTTTCTTGTCTTGAAAGGTTTCAAACTCATAGCTTTCTTTCTTTCTACTCGAATTCCTCGATGAGTAGGAATCACAATATAAATCTCTTCTCGGATAGTCATGGGATGTTCGTCTCCGTGATGTTCTTGACTCCGTTTTTTGACTTGGTGAAATTTGCTCACGTTAGGTTCTTGCTCGATGGCCCCGCTCTTCGACACGAACCAGTCGTTCTTGTAGGGTTTTAGTTTCCTATCGAACAATCGATCCATTTTTTTCATCACATATTGAAAATCTAATGCTGAAAGCTCTTCCTGAAACATGACTTTCTTGATGAAAAGAAAAGTTATTAAAATAGAAAATGAATTCCTCACCACTACAACCTCACGTTTCACTCACAAAGAAGTAGACGGCACTCCACTCGTGTTTGCACTCGTTATTTGGCTTTTTCTTCGCTCTAATGCTCTCACAAACTCTCGTGCCTTTTTCCACTCAATCCTTCTCTCATGATTTCGTAGAAGTCTCTTTTAGACTATATTATCGTTTAGGGGTCGGCTTCAAATGGGTTACAAGGGATTGATGTAGAGGGTGTAGGGTAGGCTGAAAGAAAATTAAAATTACGTTAAAGTGTGGCGTGTAGGGTAGTAGGTGAAAATGAAGAAAGAACGTACTTTGCTGTTCGGAATAACAGGAAGATGAATACAAAAACTTTCAACACTTTTTTTTTAACTTCGAATATATATATTTTTTATACTTCATTTTTTTTTCAATTACAATATGCTAAATACAATGAAATACTTTATTACGAAAATTTTTCGAAACTCTTTTTTTTCTTCTTTACGAACCTATTTCGGGATAACTACAGACGTCGGTACTTCTCATTTTAGTAGCTCTGATACCAAATGATGCGAACCAGCTCAGTGATGGGAGTCGAGTAGTCTTAGTTGCCCGATCATCGACGAGAAAGTATCATTCCAAATTTATAATAAGTTTGCAATCGGCTAAGTATGAGTTTAATGATCAAATATAGGCTTAAATTGGCTAAGTATAAGTAACGTAGGTTCGGCTAACAATTAAATAAAGATAAGTAATTTGGTAGTAGGTGGAATGGAAATCGAACTCAAGCGACAAGAATTATCCAACACTATAGAGAGTGTCATCCCGAGACTTATATTGCTTAAGGTGGAAAAGTGATGAAGGAAATGGGACCTTGACCTGTTACATAAAGAGGTAGGAACCAAAGGTATCAAGATAGGGATGAACGCCACACCGGAATGGTGATAAGTTCAAAGAGAATCAGGTTGACGCCACTGACGAGCAGATAAGTCAAGATGAGACTCAAATGAAATTAGGGAGGAAGAAACCTCACAAAAGAACAATATGTTCATTCAAAAATGTCAAAAGTCTTAATTGTCTAACCTGAAAATGTTTACAAGAGAGCTATTTATAGACACAAAGATGACTACTCAATTCGGCATCTATGTGTTCATATAAAAAAATGTTCACACTTAACATTAAAGATGGTTCATGGACGTTATTCTTTGTATTGACATGTATTTAGACGTTCATGCACCTCATTGAATGATATTCATGCATGTATTTTAGCTTGAAGAGTCAGATTCTTCCTCCCTTTGCTGTGCATGAATTCTTAGCATAAAAGAAAGCTTTAAGTGACTTGTATGATCACCAAGAGTCTCATTCATCTCCTTGGTTCGTTCATGAACTTGCATGGAACATGCATTCTCATAAATAGGTGCTTTAATGGCATGTAGGTTCATGAATAGTAGCATGTATCTTTTAAATTCGTTCTCCCTTTTGTGCATGCATGTTGTTCATTCAATGTGCTGAATTAATGTGTCATTTCCCCCCTTGGACGTTCATGCCTTTATCCATGCATGTATAGAAGCTGATTAGTCAAATTAAGGTGTGAACATTGCAGCCAATCGGTCAATCAAGTATGAAAGCACTTGATGCTTTGCTAACCACGAAATGGCTTTTGGGAGGATGTATTCAGCTCTTTAAATGCGCCATTGGAACTGCTTGAAGAAGCTTCCTTTCAGCAGCCAATGTGAACATCTTGAAAGACATATTAAAGCTCGATTAAATGCAACATTAAGACATATTCTAAGCACCATTTAATTTGTCTAAGCTTTAGACACAATTAAAATGTCTTAATCTAAGACACATTAAAAAGTTGTACTTATTATAACATATTAATTAGACTTAAGACACACTAAAATGTTATACTAATTAACATGCATAAATAGACTTAAGAGATATTTAAGACTCAAACTATAATTAACTAAAAATAACTAAATCTTAATTAATGTTTTATTCCAAAGAACAAAATGCATAAATTAAAATGAAATAGAATGGAGCTCAATGAGCTAGGACCGAGCTAGATAAGCTGAGGAGAACTAAGATTGAGCTCATTAATCTGAAATTTAGTTTCATTTTGCGCTTAGGCCCCTCGTGCTTGGGCCAATTCCGATGTCGTCGAAGAGTATTGAAAGATGATGCAACCGGGATTGCATCACTCCACCTTGAGTTCCACAATCTATTAATTCAAAGCCATTACCATGGCTTTGAGAGCATCATTCCTCTTAGTCAACTTCTCAGCCTGGTCATCAATAGTGGCATTTAGGGCCTCTTTCATCTCCGACACATAGTCCTTGAGTTACTCTCTCATCGAGTCCAGCTCATCAGTATGTCCCTCAACTACCTCTAGTGTTTCCTTCACACCACCCATGGATTCCTCAAGATTGGTGTTGGATTTGGTGCCCCAAGTGTAGTATATTCGTTTGCATACTTGTATTTTTTTCCAAACAAATTGGTTTAATAAAATTGCCTATAAGTTGCATTAATATTATTTGTATATTGCCATTAATGGTTTTTGCACGTAAAGCAAAATGAAAGAAAATATTAGCTCACTGATTGTCTAATGTTTAACTAATACTAAGCGGTATTACATGGTTGGATCGTAATACAGAAATACAACTTATATTTGTAAATGAACCTAAGTATGTCCTTAGTCTAATTAGAAGTTAGCAAACCGATTAAAAAACAAATATGTCGTCTACCAAGTCTAATTAGGGGATGTTTTGTCTTAGGCATCGGAGTGGATGACTCTCAGAAGATGGAGACATAAATGTGACTGACTAAATTGACAGTACATCGAACAAGACCCAAGTAGAATAGATTGTAATGACCCAAAATTCACGTGCATCAGAAAAGTATAGTATCGGGCCTCTGTTTTAGTAAAACGAATTCATAAATATTTATTAAAAATATTTATGAAGCTAGATGTGTGTTTAATTAAGTTTTAGTTAGGTGAATTTGTTTTAATTAGCGTAATTAGGAAAAAGACTAAATTGAAATAGGGATGAAAGTTTAATTATAAATTAAAGAAAAGTTAAAGGAACTAAATAGGTAAATATACCAAGTCCCATAAATGAGGCGGCATAAGTATTATAAATATATTAATATATATTATATTATATTATATTATATTATATTATATTATTATGTAAAATTTAACTAAATCTTAACAAATGTATGGTAAAATTTGTGACATGTGTAATACACATACATTTGTAAAATACATATATGTTTACTTATTATATAAGTATATTATTAAATTATATTATTATAATATTATTAATAAACAAATGAAACAAATGAAATAAAAAGAAATAAAAGATAGAAAACAAAGAAAGTAACAGAATAGAAAACGAAATCAGAAAGAGAGAAAGGAGAAAAGAAAGAAAAGGGAAATTAGGGATTTCAAGGCTTGAAGTTTAATTGGTAAGTTAATTTGAGTCCTTTTTTTATAATTTTTGAGTTTTTAGAAACCTAGAACAAAATATGTCATGGTTTATGTTGAAATTTTGTTAGTTGATAGATTTTTAGACATGAGTTATGTTGAATTAATTGATGAATTAGGGGTTAAATTAATTGAATTTCAAGTTAGAAGTTAGTAAAGGATTGAATTGTAAAATAAAGTGTAAGTTTTGAATAGTAGGGACTAAATCAAAAGAATTTTAAAATTAGGGATTTATGGTGAAATTGAAAAGTTAACAAGAGTTATGGAAGAAATTTAATGAGAATATGGAATAGTTTTAGTAAAATAAAAAATTAGTATTGATTTAGGGATTAAATTGGAACTTAGATAAAATTTATGTAAGAAAGGAAATATTAGATGGAATTGTGTGATTGATGATTTTTAATTGTTTAATTACGTAGCTAATATCGTACCAGAGTTGTCGACCAAGAAACGAAAGGAAAAGGTGGACGAGGAATAGATCGAGGAATTTCGGTTCGTATTACCATAATTCGAATTTAATTATTAATTGTTGAATTTTAAATTAATATGCATGATAAGCAAATTGAGGTAAGTATTAAATTGAATGAATTAGATTGAATTGTGATTATATGTGAGTAATTGAGATGTATATTGAATTGAGAAAATGAATTAAAATATGATTATTGAATGGAAATTGAAATGGTTTGAATTGAATTATTGAACTATTGTGGTATTGAATTGGAATATGGAAATTGGTGATTGATATGGATTTTATTGAAATTAAATTGAGAAAGTATATTGAATACCCTATTAACTAGTCGGGTTAAGTCGGATATTGTTGGCATGCATAGGATTGGAAGTATTCATGGATATTCGACCTCGAGTCGATTAGGCACTATATGTGTTGTATTAGGTACCATGTGTGTCGTATTATTACTTCTGATATATTGATTAGGTATTGAGTACCGTTTGCTTCGGCAATATTTATTAGGCACAATGTGCCGTACTGGTGTGTTGGTTGGATCCGTGTATCCGCCAAGGTCCGAGTTATGTTAATAGGGGTAAAAGAACAAATTGCAATAGAATTGGTATTGAATGAATTGTATATGAAATGAAATGAGCTATTGGAATGAGATGTGAAAAATCTAATGAAATTGAGATAGTGAAATAATGTATGAATTCAATTAAATACAAGATTTGAAATAATGTTTATTGTTATTATTGAACAAGTTGATTTAAAGTATGAAATAATTATTGAATAATTGTAGGCATAAATTGAATGTATATAATTTATTGTATAATGTTACAAATTTGAATTATGGTAATACCACTGAGTATATTTATACTCAGCGTGCAGTTGTTTCTGTGCGCAGATCAGTAGAAATCAAGTGGTCTGATTCAACATCCAGAACAATCACGACCTCAGTTAAACTTTGGTGACGTATCTCTCTTTTTGGTAAATGTGGCATGTACCTAGGTTAAATGTATAGGTCAATGTGAATAGTAGTTGTAAAGGATGTCAAATGTTTTTTGAAATTGGTTAAGTGAGATGTTAAATATGAAATGGTGTATATGGTATGAAATTTGAAATGGAGAATGAATGAAGTCTATTAGCCAATTTTAAATGATGTTAAGATGTTTATTGAGTAAATTATCAAGTTAATGTTTTAGGCATACTTAGGTATGTTTGAATGTGAAAATGTATTGGTTGTCATATTGATTGTAAATTGGTTGCGGTTTGAAATTGTAGGGAAGGTTAGATGTTTATAAAAAGGTTATATTGAGTTCACAAAAAATAATTAATTAATTAATTAAAAATTAAAAAAATTACGAAAAATTTTTGGAGCATTCAAACAAGTCTCGATTTACTTCTAACACGTATTATGGTCCTCGAGGGTCCATAAAAGGTACTTAATGAATAAATTATAATGTGTATGTTAATTATTTGTTTAATAATCGTAAATTGTCCGATATGTCCGGTAATACTTTGTAACCCTGTCTCGGTGACAGTTTAGGGTTATGGGGTGTTACATAGATCTTGAATTTTTTATGGATTTATTCACTTGTGACGTTTATAGTGTGGCATATATTAATCCTGAGTGGATGATGGACTATGTATGCATGACTCATATACTTTGATGTACGTAAAAACTTGAGTTTAAATAGATAAGGAATCAAAATCTAGTATATTGGCTATGTTGTTTGTTTTTGTGATGAATGACTTAATTACTATATGATAGTGATTGACATTTCATGAAGGAAGATGTAATAGTTACCATGAGATAAAATATGATCATATTGAGAGAACGAATTTATCCTAAAGAGATTAAGGATATCCTATGAAGGTACACACCTCTCATTGGACAAGCACTGATCGAGTAGCTTTCGTAATAATATATAATTGGAGAGAGCTCAATCATGATACTATAGTAGAATGATTTCGTAACTAAATAAGTTTATAATTAATAGGTGAAAAGTTAGAAATTAATTACAAATCATTTGAGCCCTAATTACATATGTTCAATTGGATCCCTCTGTTAACTCGTTGAAACTAGAAATAAATTGCATGTAGAATCAAATGAACAGAAATGGATAAAAACGATAAAGTTAGAGAAATGAGTTACATACAAAAATGAATGTGGTTTCTCACTAAATATGGAAATGGCCTAAAAATTAATTTAAGTTATTATTTAATTAAATAATTGAAGTTTGAAAATTGAATTACATTAATTGTTCATTGTGAATTAGTTGAATATGAAAATTAAATATATTTTCACATAGATTATTTTACAAAAAGTTGTCATGACTTTTACGTAATTAGAATTGAGTTGAGGAAATTATTTAATTGAAAAATTAATTTATTTAAATTAATTTAATAAATAATTTTTATTTTGAGAAATAGAAAAACATGTACTAGGTTGGATTAAATTATAAAGTGTTGGGTTAAAGTTCAAGAAACACGTATAATTGGACCCAATACATGAGAGACCCAATACTACCCCCTCTCTCCTAGTAGAACTAAGGGACTAGCTTTTCTATCAGATAACTATTATTTGTATTTTACTAATTCAACCAGAATTCTTCTATCTCACTCTAAAAATATATGACACTAGCAGGGCTAAAAACATAAGTTTTACACAACTTTGAGATATTGCTATTCAGCCCGAAAATAGTTAGAATTTATTTATAAGTATAAATTATATTTTCCGGGAATAACAATTTTACCGGTTTCTACAAAGAGATTTCCTTTCCTACTAAAAGTAGAAAAATTATTTCTGGCTGTGTTTGATTTGTTTTGTTCAAGCCCACACTCGAAGCGATTTATGGTACGAGAATAATAGAGGAGGTCGTTTAGTTGAAAGCTGAGAACATCAAAGGTTCATCTCGCACAAAACACAAGTACTTTTTGGGAAGAGATTATTGTTATAAATATCATAAACAGACTTGATTTTCAATTTTTTATTTTTCCACTATACAAGAAATCGTTTTCGAATAGGATTTTTTTACAAAAATTGGTGACTCAGCTTTCCAAAGTCGACAACATATCCCTCAATCTGCTATTTTCCCTAGTCCTACCACATGCCTCTATCGAAACATTCAACCAACTCTTTCGAACATTGGCTTTGATACCAACTGTCAAGTGACTAGAACTTTAATTTGAAAACCTGCGTGGCCTTAGGCGATTTATTTGCTTCAAATCTGCTGAAGTCAGCCTAACTCTCAAAACAATTAGAATTGTCATAGAAATTCTCTAAGGCACCAAAGCAAAGCAAAGGCAAACTGGAAAGAAAAAGAAGTCACGAATGAACAGAAAAGCCACAGAAAAATAGCGCAAATCAAGTGTTGAGTAAATGTTCTTAAAAATATTCTTAACTCAAGAATGAAGTGATTACAAACAAAAGGGACTTTATTTATAGTTGAACTCTCCTAGATCCAACCGTATAAATCGAATTATATCAATGGCTGAGATTAGTTCTCATTTACAATAAGATAGTTCTAACCAATTTAAAATCTATATATATTATCTTTTAGTATTTACAAAAATTATTTTTATAAAAATATAATTTATTGGAGTATTTACATCTTAACTAAGATCTAAGTAGATAAATCTTAAGTCTCTTTCAAGTAATAAATCAATTATGTCGGATCGTATGATTTCAAGAGAACATAAAAAGTAATATGTGCATCAATTGTGAACTCCTTTGCAATACCGTGGCACTTACATGAACCTATAGCATTCGACAACACAGTTAAATTAAATTTTGAATTCTTTATCTGTGACAGGAGGATCTAGAATTTCATTAGAATTTTGGGAGACTTTATGTTGGTGAATCTGAAAAAACCAAATCATCAAAAAAAATTTAGGTAGTAATTGATATGAAACTAGTTTCTAAAAGTCTTGGACGACAAAGATGGTTCTAAATTTTTTGTTTATAATTTTTTTATAAAATTTTGTGTTTTTATAATTTTTTTAATTTTCTATAATTTTCAAGTTTTTAAGATTTTTTTTCAAATTTTTTGGATGATCATTAATTAACACGCGGCTGTTTTTAGGTGCATAGACATCCCAACTGTTTTTCTTTTTCACCGTTTGAAGGGCTGGAATGGCTGAAAACATTATGTTTCGATTTGAGGAAAAAGAAATTGAGTAAATTGCTGTTAATTTAACTTTAAAAGTTAAAAATAATTATTAAATTATTTAAAATTTTCATTCGAGTTTTTAAACTATTCAAATTTTTTAAATTACTAAATTGTTAAATTTTTTTTAAAAAAATATGACTAGTAAGCTTGAAGCGGTGATTCGACAATCAATATAATTAATTGACACCCATTGATGAATAGAACATATATTAAATCTAAGTTTATTTGACGATTATTGTCAAAAATCAGAAAAAAAAGCTATTTGAATTTTGGTTCTACGATTCGCGACGTTTAAAATTATTTTAAAAAAAACCTAAATTGTAAATGAGAAAAAATATAGAACTTTTGATTAGTATAGATAGTACCATAGAAAATATCATATATCAATATTTTTAATAACACTGAATTTAAATGAAAATTTTAAATAATTTAATAACTATTTTATAACATTTTAAAATTAATAAAATTTAAATTTACTAATAATTTAATAATATCCGTTATACTTTACCAAAAAATATTTAAGAAAAAGCAACATGCATTAAAGACTAAATGATGGGTTAAACATCATATTTTCTTAAGTACTTCTTTTTTTCTGCTAATTAATGATTTTAGCGTGTGATTTAGTTTAATATCTATGCTAACCTAACGCCTTCCTCCTCTGACACCTCCTTTTTTAAAAAAAATCATTAACAAATACGGTTAAATTGCAATTATAATCTCTATTTTTCTTATATCACATAAAATAGTTAAATTTTAATTTTGATTATGTTTAAATTTGAAATTTGATCTTCATATTTTAATTTTGACATAATTTAATACCTTCACATTTATAATATCATTAGCTAGTTTAGATATTTTATTTTAACTAAAGTGTTGACATAAATTTAAATAATTGTTAACATTATTAAATTTTTTTAAATTCAAGTACATTATAATATCATTTTTGTGACACGATTGTTAAGCGAGTAATTTTTAAAAAATTTAGAATGTCACACCAATAAATTTAACATAATAATTTTAATAATATTAATAATTAGATCTAAATTTTAAATTCAAAATGAAAAATAAAATTTTAATACTAAAAATATATAAACTAAAATTCAAATATAACGTTATTTAATTAAAAATAATTAACTCAAGCCTCAATTGAAAACCATAAAATTCATTAAATAAGTCATATCCTCGAAATAAGCTCTCACATATCTTATATATTAATGCTAAATTTTAAAATTTATTTATTGGAGTAAAAGTGTATTTATTTAGTTTTAAATATTCGCAATATATTTTCTAGAAATGGTATTGAAGTTGTTAGAATATGAAATTTTTTATTTTCCAAATCAGAATAAAAAAAAACTACAGCATGTTATATTATTAGATTTGCTTTATTTTTATTTTTTAATTTCATGAGCTTTAAAGTGTATAGGTGTATAGAAGTATTATGAAAACTTTTGTATTAGAAATTAAATTATATTTTGTCACTTTTATTAAAATAATAGGTAAATTACTTCTATATATTAGAGCAAAAAGCAAATAGATTTATATGTCAAATTGAGAGTACATGTAGACGTCGTCATAAATTGTTTGATGATTTTATTAGTCATATTAATTTTAATAATAAAATTAATAAAAAATTTAAAAATAATTTATTTTTTTATCTAATATACATAAATTAATTTATTTATTTTTTAAATAAAAAAGAAAACAAAATATAATTCAACAATACATTTACTTACATAAATGTGGCTTTTAAAAGAAAAATTAAAAGGTGCACAAATAAATCCAACACCTCAAAAGCAACCAAGGCGTTATCCATAATTAATCGTCCCAACACAAATGTACTTGGTTGATAATAAGATCAATGAACAGGCATCAGTACCCAGTAGTAGTAGTATGTGGCATAATACAAAATAAATAAATAATTGGCACTGGATGTGATGCCAAAAACGTGTCCACCTGTCCCACCAGCTTCCACAGAATTCGAAACGTTGACACGTGGGACCCACTCACCAACATTAAGCTCCACGTGGTCCACGCCAACAGTTTTCACGACACCTCAAACGCCGTTAGCCTGTCGTGGCGTTAGGTAGCAAGCAAGCATAGCGGGGGTGTGGACCACCCAAACCACAAGGGTAAGGGCAAGGGCAATAAATAAAACGACAAAGCACGGATCTCCGTGAGGGTGACCGCCAACGCCACGTGTCAGCCAACGCAAGGAGTCAATTATAAGCCGCCCCTAACTCCACTGCAAATCCGCCACGTTGATTGTGAATTGCAACTTTGGAAAAGAAAAGGACAGCTCATCCGTGGGCGTGAATGACCAGTGAGGTCTTTTTTTGTCTATTTCTAATTTCATCCTCTATTTTATGAAAATTAAAAAAATTAGTCATCTCTATTTTTAATTTATCAAAATTTGATCTTTATATTTTAAGAAAACTGAAAATTTTAGCTTAATCCTTGGTAAACATCTGAACATGAACCATTGATTTTTGTTAATTTATTGCATCTAAGTTGTGAAACTGTTGATTTTACTAATTTTTACATATAAATTATTAAATCGTTGATAAACAAATAAACATGAGTTACTGATTTTAATAATTTATTACATTTACGTTATAAAATCATTGATTTTTTACATAAAACTTATTGAATTGTTGGTTTCTAAATTAACGAATAAATGGAAATTTTTAACAGTATTATTTAATTAAAGTAGCTTCTTTTATGAAGTAAAATGATAAAATCCTTCAAAATAAATTTGAGGGACTAAATTTTAATTTTTATAAAGTAAAATGGTGAAATTGATAATTAAATCTAGGTTCTTATTTTCAAGGAAATAATAAAGAAAACCAATTTTGGGGTCCAACGTTAATGATAGAGATTGTGTTTTCATTATTTTGACTTTAGTTTGAAGATAGTAAATAGCATTTATTGGAAAGGAACCTTATAGAGCTATTTTCAAGTTTATATGATTTATTTTTTTAAAAAAGAAAATGTTTAGATACCACTAAAGTGTTCCTTTTTTTTATTTATAAAATTCAATAGAAAACAAACATTTTAAATGATTATTGGATAATTTTAATTGGTTTATCTCAGAGCTTCTAAATTTTGGTCATCTATTAAAATTGATAATATTTACTTAAATCCATATAACCCCCATTTTGTTGGTAGAAAGCAATCTTTTTCAAAATAACACTATGTATTAAATTTTATTATATTTCTCTAAAATAAAAATTGATAATTATTTATTACTAGATATTTATTATTAAAAAGAAAAGAAAGAAAACTAAATGAGTACTTGTTAACAATAAATCACATAGTATTTTAATAATAGTTATTTATTATTAGAGATAAAAAAATATCACAGTAGACAAGTTTTAGGAGTAAATGACATATTTAACCTTATTTCAAAAATGTGTTTTAATTAAATTTTGAATTTTTTATTTTTATAATTGAGTTGGGATCACTTAACATTAATTTCAGTCAACCACTTTATAGCAGAGTGATATATAAATCATTTATACATTTTCTTTCTCTTAATATTTTTATATATCTAACCCCTCGAGAATTAGGGCCAATATTTCAAGAAGACTTCTCAAATATTATTTCTCGAGAATTGAAACCCACCTCATGGAGGGATTGTCACACCTCAAAAACCGATGGACCCCGAAAAGATGAGTAAAGTATGTATATAAACTGTTTGGCGCACTGTCGTAACATAATCCACCACATTGATGGCGAGTCAGAGTACTGACACATATTAGCATTAAAGTATCCACTTGTTGGCGATATCTAATAATTTAGTTACAGGGTATCTTCAAGTGAAGAAAGAGTATGCCCCAGAGTTTTGGCTGAGCACTAAGAGCCTATCAAGTGTATTAGAAAGTTGTAGGAGATTTGATTGTCTTTAAGACCACATCATACACGAGTCACCACCAAGGTATAGCATGTAACACTCCAAACCCGACCTAGAAGTTAGGCCCGAATCTGGCGTGTTACATTGAAGTGTTTTTGCAAAAACCTTGTTTTCATTGAAACCCTTCTAAAGAAAAGCTAAGTAAAACCCAGCTACTTTCAAAACGAGGTGTATCCAAAAACCATTTCTATGGTACTATGAAAAAGAAAATTTCTTTTGACAGCGGAAGCTCGTTCTTAAAACACAATTATTCTCAAAAACTTGAAGTGTGTTTAAAAGAAATAAATCCAGGTTCCGTTTCAAAATCACAATGCAAAGTGGAAGTAATGGAATAATAACTAGACGGAAAACCTTGTTACAATCCGAAAAAAATAATTTAAAATCTAGAATTTAGATATTAAGAAAAACAAATCTAATCGTCTTGCTAGTTGGCCACCTCTGAGTCCCTCCATCTGTCGAATCACCTACTGTGAATCACCTAAGAAAAACAAAAGAGGGAGTGAGTTTGCAAAAACTCAGTGTGTACGACCCTCGTCAAACAAATAGCATACATATCATATTGTTAACATAATAATATCATACATGCAATGCTGTGCAAACCCTCTCCAAATAATCCATCTGGTACACTTCGTCTCCGTCCAACCGAAACACTTTTGTGGGGATTTCTAAATCGACCAACCCATCCGATACACTTCAAGGGTAGCCCGGTTGCGGTACTACCTAACGTTGCAGCAAAGCTGCTTATTATATAATGGGTTTAGAAAGCCATCGGTGGATCTACAATTGTCAAGCAACCATGCGATCCTCATATACTTCCTCCATTCCATAATTCCCACCCATATGCATCCTAAACAGAATATCATATGAATGCATCAAATGTACATGTAACATCCATAATTCTTACATTAAACACATAGAGGCATTTTAGTCATTTTTGCCCTTAGGGGCATTTCAGTCATTTCTCCTTGTTACGGGTCTATTACTTACCTTGGCCCGTTATCAAGTCCTCGTTGGCTAAAGTGAACAGATACTATGCACCAAGTAGGATTCCAGAGAAGAGGAGAGTCATTAAGACCGCTTAAGTACCAAGCTCTCCCTAGATCCAATCTTAGACATGCATATACCCATTGCCACACCTTAACCTTATGACTTGTCCACGGTCACAATTAGTTAATTATTAAAGTTTTATGCAAGGTCAAGCAATTTATCGAATACTAAGCCCATGACCCCTTACAAAGCCCAAACAAATTCACATACGTTCATATGGCCCACTAGGTCCAATCTCATTTGTATGGCCTATTAGGCCCAAATCACATTCATATGGTTCATCTGGCCAATCACATTCATATGGCTTGTCTAGCCCAAATCAATTCCAAGCCATGTAACCAGCATGACTAGCTCATCACTTATTACCAAATCATCAAATTCGCCTACTTTGAGCCTACGACCCATTAGGCCCATTTTGCCTATTCTGGCCCGATTGACCAAAATACATCCCAAATCCATGAGATCGCCCATGGGGCCTCTGATAACGTATCGATTTCCCCTTACGAGTGTTAGTGCACTCGCAAGACTACCGTAGCCAAAATTTCAGGATTTCGTCATTTCGGCTTTTCGAGATTTTTCAATCCATTATGTGTGTATAGTGTATGTACACACTTGATAACACAACGCGCTGCAATCTCCTTAGCCACCATCCTACATATGATGTCACTCAATGATTATTCACATATACTTATAGAATACTTTACCAAAAGCCGAAGTCTCACCTTAACCTTACTTGAAACACCAAGCCTTAGCAGCTTTTCTTTGACCACTACTCACGTGTATCTCCTAAATCTGCATCAATCTTAATCATTAAAAACAGAATAATAGGTGACTTGTATCCAACACAAGTCCCACTTTCCCTATCTATGACCATTCGGCAACACCTAAACCAAAATAGAGATTACTTACCCAAGAAACAATCGGCCCAAGAGGTTTTCAGCTTTTGATATTAGTATAGTGAAATGGGTTATTCAGCACAAATAAGAAGAAGAAAAGGAGAAAGAATCGGCTAAAACCAAAGCAGAATCAAAAGAGAATTTAAGCAGAAAAAGTAATGGAAAATCTATAAGCAAGGAAGGGATTCAACTTCTGAATACTTGAGAGAAAAAGTGTTTCGGCAACTCAAAAATGAGGAATTCGGCTAAGGAAAATAATTTTGGCATTACCCTAGGATTCCCAAATTAGCACCTATATATAGCCTATAGCCTAATTTCTTATCCCCATATTCCCAATTCGGCTCCACATCTTCCACATCTCTCATCTCCTAAATTTTCTCTAAGATAAGCTCCTACAATCTATTCATGACCATTTCAAACCTCTCATCCATCAGACTTTCACTGTAACACAAACTCTAGACATCCTGTCAGCAAAATAAATACCCCAATAAAATATCATGCCACTACTCGAACCTTGGACTCCCCTGCCTACTAATGATGCCACCTCCCTACTCCCTATATGACGCCACTTTGCCACTACACCACAAGTTCTTTTGTGCCATCTTTTTAATCCCAAAACTTATAAGGCTTCAACCCAGAAGTCAGGGTCCCCTAAAGCTTAAAAATAAAAATTTCCTAAATGACATGGCTTAACCCCAAGACTTCCTAGAAGCCCCCTAACCTTCCAAAATCACTCACCTAATAGATCCAACTTGCATTAGTTCCGTTCTCTTATTCTTAAAAATTTTAAACGCTCCCCTGCCCAAGGCCTAATAGGCCCAATTCTACTAGGCCCAAAAATTTGGGGCGTTGCATAGGACGCTCGATTTACACGAGCACTGTTCTAGTTGGTTTTTGTAACATGATTAATTAGGAGTCAATTTGGTTGATTAGACCCTTTCAATGACTGGTCAAACAGTAACGAAGATCTTCACCGGATCTTCTTTTACCTTCCGCCTAATTTTTATGAGAAAATCAGGAGATTTGGGTTAGGTAAGCATTGTCACTTGTTAAAGTCGACAATAGGGGGACATGGATTTTATATCTAGTAAGGGAGAAGACATTCCAAATGACTTTACTTTCTATTTTACATCCTGGTTCTTCTTCCTAACCTAAATATTCTTTTCTTCTTCGTTAAGATAGAGCTAAGACCTCGTTTAATCAATGGATGGTTCAACCTTCTGGTCAGTCTTATAGCCCTGTATGTTATGATTATTGATAAGTAAAGATGTTAAAAAATGTAATAACAGTATGGTATGAGTGAAACGCCCTGCATGGGAGTCGCACGTAGTTGCAATGTTAGTAAACTATCTGTAAATGAGGATTCTAATGGAATTTCTATTATCTTGTAAGTAGTTTTTGCTGCTAGATTGGGAAGAACAATTGAAATAGAAACTCTAGGTTGAGGTAAAGGTAGGTCTCTAATGAGTCTCTAGACCTGACTTTTGCACGATATATTATGATGATTTCTTGTACGATCAATGTTCATATAAATGCACATATATTCTTGAGAAGTTGTTGTATGTATATATGTATATATGTATGTATGTATGGTTGCGTGTGTTCTCTATGAAGCAGTTATATATATATACTGAAATGTACAATGCACTGCATAAATATGATAATGTGTGATAAGCATGCATGAAAAATTATATGTTAAGAAGTAGGATTCTATTAAGATTATGAGTGAAATATATGTAAATGTGTCCATTATGTTATTTGAGTGATGCATGACCCAATATGGCTAGCAATAAGAGGGTTTGACAGAGTGTCGGTAAACTATGTGATACAATAATAGACCCCGTGGTGGTGCTTTGATGACATTTATTGGGACAATAAACATGAAGGCCAACATGGCAAAATGTAATTCGCTAGGGACCGTAAACACGAGGTCTACTGAGATAGTAAAAACAAGAAAAGACCAGTGTGGCAGATATGTAGAAATACCATGGCCATGACACATTTTAGGAATGGCAGATGAGCCGAATTTGTCTACTAGGGTTTTTGTGTGCCCCAAGGAATGATGATGGGCAAACTTCAAGTGATTTTGAGTTGACAAAAATCCATATCGTCAAACACGACAATTTATGTGGTGCCTTTATGGCGAATCAAACCAAGCTTTTGTGGAGAATTATAAGAAAAGCCTTTGTGGCTAGTTTTCTGTAAAGCCTTTATGACATATTATCATAAAAGCCTTTATTACTAGTTATCTGTAAAGCCTTTGTGACGAATTATCATAAAAGCCTTTGTGGCGAGTTATCTGTAAAACCTTTGTGGCGAATTATCTGAAAAGTATTTGTAGCATGTTGTATGGAAAGCCTGTATGACGAGTTCCGTAATGCCTAAGAGGCGAGTGGTTAGACCGCCTTTGCTGTAATACCCTAGACCTGGGTGAGTAGGTTCAACCCAAATCCGGTGTTCCACATTAGCCACCGAAGTGACTCTTTATTAACTCTCAACTTATCCTCCAACACACTACTTGAGACAACAAGAAATATGCTAAGTTATTACACAGCAGCGGAATAAACTTATACTTAGTATATAAAAACATGCGAGCTTACAGAATATCAAAGGAAAGGTTCGCATGTTAACAATAAAAAAACTTAAGAGTTCACAGCACACAAAGCATAGGTTTGCATACAGGAGTATAAGTTAGTTAAACATCAATAGTTTGCATAGTACCTTGGTTTGAAATATACAATATCATTTCGCATACAAACAGACTTCGCAAATAAAAGAGTTATGTATGCATGGGTTTTCGTACTTTGATAGGGTTCGTATATATATATATATATATATATGGGATTGCACAATTTGGCTAGGTTCGCTAATTAGAAAGACTATCTCTATCGGGGGTACACATGTAATTTTTGAGGTCGCAAAAAATAGTACTTAATAAATTTGATTCACATAATATGGAAAAAGGTAATACACGTAATATTCATGCATGAATAAACATTACTTTTATTCATTATAAAAGATAATATTCTAAGACATGGTTTACAAAGATAAAATAAACTTAAACTTTAAAAGAAATTATTTCAATAACAGAGTCAACTATTGATAAATCTACTCCCATAAAAAAATAAAACCCCATAACCTATTTTCCAGGTTCGCTAGTATCTTTTCAGAGATGAGCTTGCCAATTCATCTACCTCGCCACTACCATATGTGACCTACTTACCTGCGAAGTGATAGAGGAATGGATGAGTTCATTATGAACTCAGTGAATAATTAGGAATCAAAAAAATATGCTTAAAACACATAGTTTAAACAGAAAGTAGGCTTAGTCTGAAAAATCATATTGCCAGCTGGGTTTGCTGTGAAGATGCGAGATCCAATTTGTCGTTTGCCTAGTTGTCAGAAAAACATATAAGTCTTCGAAAATAGTTTTAGTTGTGCCTGTAGAAAAGTTATACTTGAAAGCTTAGCTTGTTCTTGTTTGAAAACATATATTAAATAACATGAAAGATGCTTACACACACTTGTCTTATCAGAATTACTGGGAAACATAAATGTTCTCACCCACATTTATCAGAATCTAGTCTCGTTGGATATTCAGATATCTTTATAACGCCTCAGAATGACTTAAAGAGTCTTTATAACATGTCATATAAGTGCAGCGCGAAGTAATACACTCTTCTGTACACCAACATGTCCCGGTGAATGGAGCATAGCTCAACATTTCCTTATCTCTCCATATGTACCAAGACCTCAACCCCCAAAATCATAGAATTGAAAGGTGAGTACTCACAATCTTTTGGTATACCAATATATCCAACATAAGCTCGCGAAAGAGCACACATAGAGACTTATCACAGAGAGCTCGCATAGGGAGCTTACTTGAAAACACTTGCTTATGTAGAGCTTGCGCAAAAGCTTGTAACACACAGTTTATAAAATCGTACTTTAAAATCATCTGTTGAAAACATAGGCTCACTTAGGAGCACGCATAAAACATATATTGAAAATCATAACTTTAAAAACATATCATGAAAACAAAGTTTCAGAACTTGAAAATAGAGGTTTGAAGAAAACTTACTTTTGAAACTTAATTTTTAAAACAAGGTTCTTTGAAAACATAGCAGTTCGCACACAAGTTACAAAACCTGAATATTCATACTGAAAAACATGGTAGTTAGCACACTTAGGCAATTCATAACCACTCATCGAAAAAGTTGATAAACTAAACAAGCTTGGCTTGGCCTTTGTCCTTGCTGGTAGATGGTCCAACTGGTTTGTAATATAAACAAACACACAGATTACTAAACAGATAGAACTTACAAAATTCACACATGCAAGTGAACCTAGCTTTTCTGAACAATCAAACCTAACATGACAGAGACTTACCCTGGTTGCTACGAACTTAGTTTAGAATAGAGACTTGAAGCTAGAATATTCAATGAGATAATTCTCATGGAATAAAGTTTATATTTATAGGCAATAAGTGTCATGAAAATCTTAGGATACCCTACTTGACTTAGGAAAGATGTTACTTGCACGTAAAGTATTCCTAAATACACCAAATCTTTATTTCCTAATTCGAGTTTGACTCAATCTTTAACTGGAAAACCCTTAGTTTGCAACTCAACTGGCAAACACTAATTTGCCAACAGACTGGCGAACCCTCTTCCAATGAATTTGGCGAACCTCTTATCGTGCCTTTTGACGTATACCGCTTCACCTAATTTCTAGCAAACTCCTTACGAATACTCTTTTGGAAAACTCCCTAGTTTACTGAAGCACTGGCAAACTCCTAGTTCGTCGAAACACTAACAAACCCTTACTTTGTGAGGTTAAAACTTTCAGGCCCTATCTCGAGATGTTACATTTTCTGTGAAATCTGGGTATACCTTTGAATCATTTTCTAAAAGAATTCTCAACAGTGTATCCGACTTAGGAATCCACCTATCATAAAAGCCTTTGTGGTGAGTTATCTGTAAAACCTTTGTGGCGAATTATCTGAAAAGTCTTTGTGGCGTGTTGTATGGAAAACCTGTATGACGAGTTCCATAATGCCTAAGTGGCGAGTGGTTAGACCGCCTTTGATGTAATACCCTAGACCTGGGCGAGTAGGTTCAACCCAAATCCGGTGTTCCACATTAGGCACCGAAGTGACTCTTTATTAACTCTCAACTTATCCTCCAACACACCACTTGAGACAACAAGAAATATGCTAAGTTATTACACAGCAGTGGAATAAACTTATACTTAGTATATAAAAACATGCGAGCTTACAGAATATCAAAGGAAAGGTTCGCATGTTAACAATAAAAAGACTTAAGAGTTCACAACACACAAAGCATAGGTTTGCATACAGGAGTATAAGTTCGTTAAACATCAATAGTTTGCATAGTACCTTGGTTTGAAATATACAATATCATTTCGCATACAAACAAACTTCGCAAACAAAAGAGTTATGTATGCATGGGCTTTCGTACTTTGATAGGGTTCGCATATATATATGGGATTGCATAATTTGGCTAGGTTCGCTAATTAGAAATACTATCTCTATCGAGGGTACACATGTAATTTTTAAGCTCTCAAAAAATAGTACTTAATAAATTTGATTCACATAATATGGAAAAAGGTAATACACGTAATATTCATGCATGAATAAACATTACTTTTATTCATTATAAAAGATAATATTCTAAGACATGGTTCACAAAGATAAAATAAACTTAAACTTTAAAAGAAATTATTTCAATAACAGAGTCAACTATTGATAAATCTACTCCCATAAAAAAATAAAACCCCATAACCTATTTTCCAGGTTCGCTAGTATCTTTTCAGAGATGAGCTTGCCAATTCATCTACCTCGCCACTACCATATGTGACCTACTTACCTGCGAAGTGATAGAGGAGTGGATGAGTTCATTGTGAACTCAGTGAATAATTAGGAATCAGAAGAATATGCTTAAAACACATAGTTTAAACAGAAAGTAGGCTTATTCTGAAAAATCATGTTACCAGCTGGGTTTACTGTGAAGATGCGAGACCCAATTTGTCGTTTGCCTAGTTGTTAGAAAAATATATAAGTCTTCGAAAATAGTTTTAGTTGTGCTTGTAGAAAAGTCATACTTGAAAGCTTAGCTTGTTCTTGTTTGAAAATATATATTAAATAACATGAAAGATGCTTACACACACTTGTCTTATCAGAATTGCTGGGAAACATAAATGTTCTCACCCACACTTATCAGAATCTAGTCTCGTTGGATATTCGGACATCTTTATAACGCCTCAGAATGACTTAAAGAGTCCTTATAACATGTCCTATAAGTGCAGCGTGAAGCAATACACTCTTCTGTACACCAACATGTCCCGGTGAATGGAGCATAGCTCGACATTTCCTTATCTCTCCATATGTACCAAGACCTCAACCCCCAAAATCACAGAATTGAAAGGTGAGTACTCACAATCTTTTGGTATACCAATATACCCAACATAAGCTCGCGAAAGAGCACACATAAAGACTTATCACAGAGAGCTCGCATAGGGAGCTTACTTGAAAACACTTGCTTACATAGAGCTTGCGCAAAAGCTTGTAACACACAGTTTATAAAATCGTACTTTAAAATCATCTGTTGAAAACATAGGCTCGCTTAGGAGCTCGCATAAAACATATATTGAAAATCATAACTTTAAAAACATATCTTGAAAACAAAGTTTCAGAACTTGAAAACAGAGGTTTGAAGAAAACTTACTTTTGAAACTTAATTTTTAAAACAAGGTTCTTTGAAAACATAGCAGTTCGCACACAAGTTACAAAACCTGAATATTCATACTGAAAAACATGGTAGTTAGCACACTTAGGCAATTCATAACCACTCATCGAAAAAGTTGATAAACTAAACAAGCTTGGCTTGGCCTTTGTCCTTGCTGGTAGATGGTCCGACTGCTTTGTAATATAAACAAACACACAGATTACTAAACAGATAGAACTTACAAAATTCACACATGCAAGAAAACCTAGCTTTTCTGGACAATCAAACCTAACATGACAGAGACTTACCCTGGTTGCTACGAACTTAGTTTAGAATAGAGACTTGAAGCCAGAATATTCAATGAGATAATTCTCATGGAATAAAGGTTATATTTATAGGCAATAAGTTTCCTGGAAATCTTAGGATACCCTACTTGACTTTGGAAAGATGTTACTTGCACGTAAAGTATTCCTAAATACACCAAATCTTTATTTCTTAATTCGAGTTTGACTCAATCTTTAACTGGAAAACCCTTAGTTTGCAACTCAACTGGCGAACACTAATTTGCCAATAGACTGGCGAACCCTCTTTCAATGAATTTTGTGAACCCCTTATCGTGCCTTTTGACGTATACCGCTTCACCGAATTTCTAGCAAACTCCTTACGAATACTCTTTTGGAAAACTCCCTAGTTTACTGAAGCACTGGCAAACTCCTAGTTCGTCGAAACACTAGCAAACCCTTACTTTGTGAGGTTAAAACTTTCAGGCCCTATCTCGAGATGTTACATTTTCTGTGAAATCTGGGCATACCTTTGAATCATTTTCTAAAAGAATTCTCAACAGTGTATCTGACTTAAGAATCCACCTTGGTAATCCATTAGGACGGAGAACTTCGTATATCCGAAGGTACAATGGGCTAAAAGTCTTCTAAACCTGGATAATTTCATGTTATGCATCAAAGTTGTTGGAATTCTGTTGGATGATCTAAATTATTACATTCATCCAAGTAAGTACATTTGTCAGGATTAATTTGAAGATTCAGTGTGAACAGTGTTTTGGCAGCCACTAGAGTCAGTATAAAAATCAGTCAAGAGTAGTATCCATATAAATATCATCTTGAGGAATGTATCCAACTACTATCTTCAAAGAGATTGCGTAATAGGATTCAAACTATGAGGTGAAGCCTGTGATCCGCCAGTCAAATGAACTGTCTATAAGGTGTTTAAGTGTAGAGATTGTCATATAATTATCCGCCAACCAGAAATCAAAAAACTTTCAGCCAAGGTCTGAAAAGAAGTTCAGGATCTTAAAGTCGAGGATTACTTCAATGGAGTTAAAAGGTAAAACTAGTTGAGACTCATTAAGTTCCATTGTACTTATAGGTGTTTATTTGTAATGTAGGTTCTTGAGTTGAACCAGTTCGCCAGAAGGGACCAAGCTAGGAATGTGCAAGGGTGGTTGATCATAATGCAATGTTATGAATAAAGAGGGACACTTTGGGAAATATGTTTTCAGATGACGAATAGTATAATACGCGATAAATATGCCTATCTTATCAAAGATTTAAGTTGTAATGCTTTATACTGCTTTTAAGAGTCTGCTTTTAAGAGTCTATTATAAATTATAAATGTTTCATTCAAATCTTTTGACTTAAAAAATATTTTAAATAAATAAGTAATGCAGGTTCTTGAGTTGAACCTGTTCACCAGAAGGGACCAAGCCAGGAATGCATAGTGGTTGATCGTAGTGCGATGTTATGCATAAAGAGGGACACTTTGGGGAATATGTTTTCAAATGAAGAATTGTATAAGGCGAAACGAATATGCCTATTTTATCAAATATTTAGGTTGTAATGCTTTATAATACTTTTAAGAGTTTGTTATAAATGCTAAACGTTTCATTCAAATCTTCTGACTTAGAAAAGATTTTAAATAAATAAGTACATCCAGTATGATTTTTGCCAGTCTTGAAATTTTGCTAAGTATGTAAGTATTGTAGTGTCCTATATCAGGGTCTGATATATTCAACTCGGGTATAGGGTGTCACAGGGGCCACAAACCTAGAAGACATCTCAAATATTACCCTTCGGAACCCTAAATGAATAAACTTCTTGTTGGAACTCCTTGCCCACACACCTCAAGAAAACTCCTCAGATTAGACTCATCTTGACGTAAATCATTCAAGGGTCCCACTTAATCATCATTTATGACACCAACCCCTAAATACTAGCCCCTTCTGACATGATTGACAGCTTGTCCAATCGCCACCCTAGTGGCCACACCTAGGTCTAAGGTGAGCAAAATTCGATTCGATTTGAAAAATTGAAAAAAATTTCAAATTCCGAGTTAATTGAATCGATTTATTCTAGTTTCAAGTTTGAGTTGAGTTGAATTTCACAATTTGAATTATTCGAATAATAGATTGGTGTAATTACCCTTTTGGTCTTTGTCAACTTTGAAAATAAGCAAATTAGTCTCTCTCACAACAAAATTACAAAAATTTAAAATAATTTTCAAAAATTCAAAATAATTTTCAAATTTAAAAATATTTATAAAATTTAAAATAAAATATAAAAATTCTAAAAATATAAAAATTTATAAATTTATAAATTTTCTAAAATAATAAATTTGGGACCTAATTAATGAATCAAATTTATCATACTCAAGTATCTTATTTTTTTAATATTTTTCTTTGAATTTTTTCAAATATATATGGTTTCAAATTTATGTGCTCTAACATGGAATTAGTTATACTGTAACAATATTTTTATTTGACATGTTTAATTTTTTTAATTTAACTCAAACAATTTCACTTGATTCGACTCGACTCGAATTTCATTTCACTCGACTCGATTTGAAAATTTTCAAATTGAGTTAGAATGATAAAATATGACTTGTGAACTCAATTAACTCGAAATATTTTTACTCGATTTGATCAAACGTTCACCCTTACCTAGGCCTGTTATGATAGGCCAGTTGACATAATCATCTCCGGACACCAATAATTGGGTGACACATGATACCTCATATTGTAACCTGTCATATATAAGGCTAAATTGTATCCCATGAAGGGGGTTTCTCTCTCTCTCTCTATTCTCCACCTCATAACTACCTTCTTTAGTAAGCCCTCTTTAGCCACCATCTCCTCCACCTCATATTAAGCTAGGTGAACCATTGATCACCACCATATTACCCCCTTTGTTTGATCCCTGCATCAACAATATTTAAATTTTAATAATTTAATCTCTCTACTTTAACATTATCAAAGAAATATTAAATATTAGATTATGACATATTCAAGGTTTGAGTGAAAAAATTATGTAAAAAATATATTTATATATAAGTCTAATAAAAAGTATGTAAAAGATTAATGAGAATTTTGATTGAAATGACAAAATTAAAATTTGAAAACATTGGTGTCTAAGTTCCACCATATACTTTATATAAAATATAAAAAGAAAATATAATAATATCTATTTTAAGTTTTTTAATTAAATTATGTATGATTTTGAGTCTACTCAATGAATTAATATAATATAAATATTAATAAAAATAACTTAATTATTTTAGGAATAAATGACAGTATTTTTAATGATTGTTTTTTTTTATCGAGAGATAAAAGAAAATATATTAGTGAATAGTATCTTTAAAAGTAAATGATATATTTAACCTTATTTGATAAATGTGCTAATAATCAAAATATGAATTTTTCGTAATTTCATTATTGATGTCACTAAATCAAATGAGATTAAATTCACCCATCTATTTTATAGTAGATATGTTTATGAGTCAAGTTGAATGCGGTCAAATTTAAATATGATATTAATACAATTTATGCTTATCAAGCCTAACTCAAAATATGAGCATAAAATTTTACTTAAATCTACCCATATTTGCAAATGACTAACCCAAACACATTTTAAGCTCACCCATATTAATTTTTAAACTTTTAAAAATATTTATTTTAAATTTAATATTTAATACTTTTATTTTTTTCATTTATTAGAATTATATATAGGTGATAGGCTATTAAGACCTATAAAAACAAAACTACTTGAAAATATAATATTAGTAGAAAACGTCAAGTAAGGTTGTATCCACAGAGACCAATAATAATTTTATTTCTTGAGTAAAAAAGTTAAAGTAAATTGAAGGGGTTTATAAAAACAAAAACCAAATTCAAATTAAAAACTAAAACTAAGAATGGTAATTAAAAGCTTCAAGAACATCAATGATGAAGAGATCTAGTCAAAGGTAAAATCTCCATGATTCATAGATTTAATTATTGATGCAAGAATGTCTTTAATGCCTTTAATAAATTAATCCTAGTTGTTGAATCAATGTTGGTCAATCAATTTCTCCTTACCTGTTTGGTAACCAAGAGGTAACTCGTTTGAAATTATTTCTCTTACCAATAAATGACTTTGTAACTCAACGCCCAATATTTAACTTAACAACAATATTATGAACGAGAAAGACCTAATTCAAATCAACAAGCACACTTCAATGGGGTTTATTTAAGCTAGATTACACAGATAATCATAAACTACGACAAAAACAATTTATACAGTTCATCAATAGTATTAGAATGAATGAATTAAATAATTATAGATTTAATTATTCTAATTGACAAGGTAATTGTTCTAAGCTATCAAATACTGACCATCTATTTGACAAACCTAAACAATTGCAATTCAAACAAAAACGCATGAATACTAAAGAGAAAAGAAGAATTAAAGCTCAAATTAAGTCTCACGGATTAATTAAATTAAACTTCGATAACCCTTCGACTAGAAAAGAAAGTTTAGAAAGCGAAAAAAATAAAGAAAACACAAAAACAAAATAATAATAAGAGTGACTATATCTAAGTTTGTTTAGCCTTAACCTAGTAATGTCTATTTATAGGGCAAAAACAATATATTGGAGAATATACAAAAGTGCTCTTAATTAATTGAACTAGATTTTTTTTAATTTTCTTGGCAATATTCGCATCAAACTTTCAAGCCATTTTTGGACACCTTGATATTTTTCAGTTTCAGTCATGAAATAACTTCAATTAGATCTTTTAGTTCCTTTCGAATTAGTATATTATAGGCTCAGACTGGAATTTTGTAGCTCATATTATAGCTAAAATACTGAAGGTGTATAGTGTTGGAAGTTCAATACATAAAACTTGTCAAAAATAAACTTTAAGCTGCTTTTTTTCTCCAATTATTCCCCAAATCAATAATAAATAAAATATAAGTATAAATATTATAATTAAGAATATAAACAACATAATTCAAAATGAGAAATATTGCAAATAAATTGAAAAAGTATTCACTCATACTCTCTCACACTGAAATTCTTTTCCTCTCCAAACTTTTCCTTTTCCTCTCCGTATTTTTTCAAACGTTTTAGTGATAGAAAAATGCAAAGTTCGTTCGTTGATCGTTGTAGAGGTGCTACTACTTTGATCATTGTTGTTGTTGTTGTATACTGGAAGACATTCGACCAACGTTTCTCCAAGTACCGTAGGAGCGACCGAATCTATCTTAAGGAAATTGTGTTTCACAGGCCTCAATGTTTCGTAAAATCTCGATTCTCCTCTATTTCAACTTTTTATTACGGTTCTATTTGATTTTCGTATTTGATAAATTAATTATAAATCATTCTATTTATATTTTATTTTATTTTATATGTGTTTATTTATAATTAATTATATTTTCGCTAACATGTTTTGTCCAAAAGAGCCCACCTCATATTTTAAACTAGCTTAATATTTTTGTCTAAACTCTCCCAAATTTCGGAGGAGCCTTTGAATTTAGACGAGTAGCCCGACTGATGAACAGGTCTATTTTATAGCAATATAAACCATATATACAGTTTATATTCTCATAATATCTAATTTTTTTAATAAATTAATTAACTTTTAATATTATCAAAGAAATATTAAATATATTTATAAATTATAAAATAATCATATAATAATCTCATTAAATTTATATCTACTATATTAATGAGTTGGTGTGACTAATAAATCGTACACTAATTTAATTAAAAAATAACTGTCGAAACTATTTTTTTTAAAAGTGGGAGTCAGCTTTGATTTTGAAAACGAAAAAAAAAAAGGAGTCACCATCAATCTTTTTTGATGATGTGTGATTGGGTCACCTCGTAATTCGTTCGTTTTAATAATATATTTGATTTATTAAAATAACGGTTTTGGTCTACGAAATTCAGAAAAACGGGTTCGGGAGTCGGTTATGCACGAGGAAGGATTAGCACCCTCGTAACACTCAAAATTGGTACCTAGTTGATTAATTAGTGTCTTAGTGGCGAAAATCGAAAATTTGAAGAGATTTTAAAAATACGATCCTTTGTTAAAGTATTGATTAAGTGAAAACTTTTTTACAGAAAAAGGGCGTATTTCACGTTAATCGAGAAAAAAATTACGTCCCGTAAGTTAAGACACAATGTCTTAAATTCTCGAAACAAGAATAAACACCAAAAAATTATTTTGAAAGATATTCAGTTATCTCGGTTTTAGAAATAAATCATATTCTTTAAGTTAGAACGCGATCTTTTCTTGATTCCCGAGATTATTTAAAAATATTTTAAAAACGTTCGTTTACTTGGATTTATCGAGAAAATCGAAACTCCGTAAGTTAGGGAACGATCTTTTGAATTTTAAAAGCGCAAAGTATTGCTTATTTTAAAAAACAAAATTTTATGTATCGGGCAAAGATTAATGTGACACGAATTTGTAAGAATAATGGCATAATATGCTTGATAAAATATAAAAAATCATGGTACTAACATGCAAAGCCGAATAATAATGAATGCGATAACATAAATAACAATAATAAGAGTAAAAATTAAAAATAAGGTAAATAATAATAAAACAATAAAACAAACTAATTGTATATAAAATAAAAGAAAAGAAAAGTAAATGAACAAATAAAACAAAATTTAATTTAAAAATTTAATAGTAATTACTAATGAATAAAGAAAGAAAGAAAGAAATATTAGGTAAAGTAGTTTAAAAATAATAATACTAATAATAATAATAATGATAATAGTAATAATAATAATAATACAAGTAATAAATAATCTAAAGTTTGAAATTATTTAAAAGGTATAAATAAAATAAATGATAAAATGATAATAATAAGAGAAATGATATAAAAAGTAAGTGTACTAAAAATAATAATAATGAGAAGTAAATAAACAAGAAAGGAAATATAATAATAGCAGAATAATAATTAAATTAATTAATTTAATAATATAATAATAATAACAAAAAAGAGACTAAATTGAACTTTTAAACGAAATTTTGGGTAAAATTGGGAATATAAAGAAAATGGGAGGACTAAACTGAACGCGCGAATAACAAGGAGGGATTAAATGGAAAATTCTCACTTCTCCTCCAAAACGGCGTCGTTCAAATATGGGACTAAATTGAAACTGAAATAAAATTTCACGACGTAAATTAAAATAAAAAAATGGATTTAGAAAAATAGAAAATGCAGAAGGACTCGCAGCGCAAATAGCCCATTTGGCCTTAAAAACGCGCAGATCCTCCACCAATCGGGTTGGGTCGGACGGGCCATTAGTAAAACGACGCCATTTTTGTGTTTATTCTCTGGCCCAAAACGGCGCTGTTTCGGGTAAGCTATAAATGTTAGTTTTTTTTTGCTAAAACTTCATTCTTCCTTCATTTAAAAAAAAAAAAAAATCAAAAGCTTTCTCTCAAACTCTCCCCCTTTCTAAATTCCGACCAATCCCCGATCACCGGACCACCGTGGCGGCCAAGAAGTCGCCAATGACAAGATTGCTGCTTCATGGTGGTCGAAAAATTAAAAAGGCCATTTTTCACCTTTCGAGCCCCCCAAGCCCATAAGACATCGTTTTTCATCGGAAACGACTAACCTCGGTCGTCCAAGGTGGCGCAAATGCAAAAAAGGTAAGATTTTTCTTTCTTTTTTATTTTCTATTTTCTTTCTTAAAAAATAAAATAAAACAACCAAATGAAAAAAAAAAATAAAAAGAGCAGAATAAAAAAACACCTTTGGAAATTTTTCTTTATGCTTTGATTGTTGTATTTGTGTATTCCTTTTTGTATTTCAAAAAAAAAATGTCCCCCTTTACAAAATGGGTTCAATCGACTTTGTAGCCAATTTTTTTTACAGTTTGTTTTTTTTCTTCTACTGTCTGTCCTTGCAGGTGCGGAGGCCAACTGGGCGGTGGAGGTACGAAGGTGCTGACATGGAGGAGCGACGGCTGCTGGTCCTAGGGTTTTTGTTTTATATTTTCTTGTTTATTAATTTGGGTTGTTAGGGTTTGAAATTGAGCTGAATTGTTTGGATTAGTTTGTTTGGGTTTTAATTTTGTAATTGGGTTTGTAAAAAAACAAACTGGACTTGTTTTTTAATTTGTTTATTAGGCCTTACAGCTGCCCCTCTTTGCTCATTGTCGTATAACGGGAATGGAGCAAAGACTTTAAAAGGGCTAATTTTGCCCGATCTCACTGAGTCTCTACTTATTTTGGAGCCTCTCTTCTTCGAGTAGCTTCATTCCATCCCACTGCATCTTCAGGGGCATAGGAACTAGTGCTTCAATCCACTTCAGGGATATTAGACTTGTAGCTTCAATCTGCTCCACTGCAACTTCAGGTAGATAAGATTTGCTATCTTCAGTCTGCTCCACCGCAACTTCAGGAAGATAAGGTTTGGTTTTGGTAGATTTGATCCAACCTACTGCAACTTCAGAGGTATAGGATTTGTGACTTGTAGCTTTAATCTTTTCCACTGCAACTTCAGGGAAATAAGATTCGCTATTTTCAATCTACTCCACTGCAACTTCAGGGAGATAAGGATTGGTAATTTCAACCTACTCCACTGTAACTTCAGGGAGATAAGTTTGCAACTTGTAGCTTCAATCTGTTTCGTTGCAACTTCAGGGAAATAAGATTCGCCATCTTCGATCTACTCCATTGCAACTTCAAGGAGATAAGATCTACGACTTTAATCTTCCCCACTGCTACTTCAAGGAGATGAGATTTGTGGATTTACCGATGTTGCTACACCGTCCTCTAGGGGACATGACCTGTAGAATCGATTTCATGGGCCTATGCCTATGCCCAATGATTAGGATGCAATGATCAGAATGAATCAAATGCTCCTAACTAGATGTGTTATGAATCGTATTTGTTTGAATGCAGAATGTCATGAGAATGATCCCTTTTTAATGTTTGGGTTATCATTGCTCATTGTTCCTCAAGGTTGTATTACTAACGTAATATCCTATCTTCTTGTTTAACTGATATCTTTGACAGAAAATCCAAAGAAATAGTCATAATTTAGACTCTTCTTTCTCAAATATTTCCAACCCTTAGGCTTGGTTAGTTCTAAATAATAGTCCTATTTTAGGTTCTTGTACTATTTAGAAGCTTCCAGAGTAATACACAGAACTCTTTTGTCAAAGTATTATTAGTCCATTAATCGTTATTTCAATGCAAAATTCTTGAAGAGGATCATAATAATGGACAAAACTGAAATTTATCAGGAACAAAATCTGAAAAAAGGGATTAATTAAAGAAAGCAAACATTGCTGGAATACAAAATAGGTGAGGGTACAAACAAGTGCCCTAGACATCACAGCATGAGCTTCTTTGTACAAACTTCCTGAGGACCATTTTGAGCTCAACATGTTTTTAGGAGATCTAGAGTACTTTGTCGATGCCCCAAGATGTAGCATACCACCTCTTCGTTAATTTAGGCATAGCAAGACCATCGCATGACCCACCTTCGATCAAAACTTTGAATTGCCCTTTCACGGGTTTTTAATTCAAAACCCTATTTGGTCTCAAGGCGCCCTTTACGGGTTTTCATATTGTCCTCTCCTTTTTCTTCCCCTTTTTTTATTAAGCGAAGTACTTTTTGACTGAGTCTGGATTCACTGGATTAGGCAAAGTCTTGTCATCCATTTCAATTAATATCAACGCTCCTCCAGAAAAGGCCTTCTTCACCACATAAGGTCCTTCCCAGTTTGGTATCAATTTTCCTCTGAAATCCTTTTGTAGGGGTAGGATCTTCTTCAATACCAAGTCTCTTTCATGGAATTCTCTAGGGCGAACCTTTTTGTTGTAAGCTTGCATCATTCGTTTCCGGTACATTTGACAATGACAGATAGCTTTTAGCCTTTTCTCTTCGATCAAATTTAACTGATCATATCGGGATTAGATCCATTCTGCTTCATCCAACTTTAGCTCTGACAAGACTCGAAGGGAATTTCAACTTCGATGAGTAACATTGCCTCCATTCCATAGACCAATGAGAAAGGAGTTGCCCTGTAGAGGTCCTGACTAACATTCGATAAGCATAAAGAGCAAATGGTACATTCTTAAGCCAATCTTTATAAGTCACAGTCATCTTTCCCACAATCTTCTTGATATTCTTATTAGCCGCATCAACTGCACCATTCATTTTTGGGCGATATGGTGAGGAGTTGTGGTGTTTAATTTTGAACTAATTACAGACCTCTGCTATCGTGCTGTTGTTCAAGTTCAATGTATTGTCTGATATGATCCTTTCTAGCATTCCATACCGGCATATGATTTCCCTCTTTAAGAACTTGTTGACTGCCAACTTGGTGACACTGACATATGAAGCAGCCTCTACCCACTTGGTGAAGTAATCAATGACCACAAAGATGAATTGATGCCCGCTAAAGGCTTTTGGTGAGATTGCACCAATGACGTCCATACCCCACATAGAGAAAGGCCATGGAGAAGTCATAACATGAATAGGTGAAGAAGGCACATGAATCTTGTCCCCATAAATTTGGCACTTATGACACTTCTTGGCATAATTGATGTAATCCCTTTCCATGGTAGACCAATAATACCGGAATCTCATGATTTGCCTCGCCATTGTAAAACCATTAGCATGTGTTCTGCAGACACCCTCATGGATCTCTTTCAAGATTTTCTTTGCCTCAACAGCATCCACACATCTTAATAGCACCTAATCCTTTCTTCTTTTATATAGGATCTTCCCATCTAAAACGTAATCACTGGCCATTCTTCTCAAAGTCCTTTTATCATTCTCAGTTGCTTGATCAGGGTATTCACGATTCTTCACATATTGCAGTATATCTTGATACTAAGGGTGATAATATTTTCCTTCCTCTTCGTTGATGTTGTAGCAATAAGCCGAAGCGTCGTAAATACTCATTTGGATAGGCTTTACATCTCTTGTTTATTTACTTTGATTACAGAAGCTAATGTAGCCAAAGCATCAACCATCTGGTTTTCATCTCGCGGAAGGTAACAGAAGGTGGTATCATCAAACTCCTTAATTAACTCCAGAACTAGCTTTCGATAATTGATTAATTTGGGGTCTCTTGTTTCCCATTCACCTTTGAGCTGATAGATCACTAGTGTAAAATCTCTATGCACCTCTAGCACTTTGATTTTGCATTCTATGGCCGCACAGATTCCCATTATACATGCTTCATACTCTGCCATATTATTTGTGCAATCAAAATCCAATTTACAAGTAAATGGATAATAATCTCCATTTGGGGATATCAAGACTGCCCCAATTCCATTACCAATAGCATTTGATGCTCCATCGAAGTTCAATTTCCAAGGACGATCTTCTAGAGCGTCTTCTTCGGTAGTTGCTACATATATTAGATCTTCATTAAGGAAATCAAAGTTCAAAGGCTTGTAATCTTCTAGGGCTCTACTGGCTAGAAAATCTGCTATTGCATTCCCTTTCATAACCTTCTGGTTCACATAGACTATGTCAAATTCGAAAAGTAGAATTTTCCATCTGGCCATCCTTCCATTCAAAGCAGTAGACTCTATCATATATTTTAGAGGGTCTAGTTTCAAGATTAGCCAAGTCGTATAGTACAACATGTACTGCCTCAATCTCCGAGTTGTCCAGATCAAGCAGCAACATAATTTCTCAATTGGCGAATATCTCATTTCACACTTAGTGAATTTTTTACTGAGGTAGTATATCGCCCTTTCTTTCTTTCTTGTCCCATCGTGTTGGTCAAACACACATCCCATAGAATTGTCAAATACTGTCAAATACAGTATCTCGTGGCCTATCTGGTCTAAGAGGTGACAGCATTGGAGTATTGGACATGTACTATTTTACCTTGTCAAAAGTTTTTTGGCATTCATCATCCCATTCACCTGGATTGTGTTTTTTAAGAAGACGAAATATGGGGTCACATTTCTCAGTTAGTTATGAAATGAACTGGGCAATGTAATGTAGTCTTCTTAGGAAGCCTCAAACTTCCTTTTGAGTGAGCGGCGGAGGCAATTCTTGTATAGCCTTGACTTTGTTTGAGTCGATTTCAATTCCCTTTTCACTGACTACAAAACATAGCAATTTTCCTGACTTAGTCCCGAAAGTACATTTTGTTGGATTGAGCTTTAGTTGAAATTTCCTCAACCTCAAGAACAATTTCCTCAAAACTTACATGTGTTCCTTTTTTGTTCGGGATTTTGCAATCATATCGTTGACGTAACTTTGATTTTTTTGTGCATCATGTCATGAAACAAGGTTACCATGGCTCTTTGATACGTTGCTCACGCATTTTTTAATCCAAATGGCATCACCTTATAGCAAAATGTTCCCCACAAGGGCACGACTGTGGTCTTTTCCATGTCTTTAGGATGCATCTTTATCTGATTGTATCCAGAGAAGCCATCCATGAAGGAGAACAGTAAGTTTCCTGCCGTATTATCCACTAAGGTGTTAATATGAGGCAATGAGAAATTGTCTTTTGGGTTGGCCTTGTTTAAGTCTCTGTAATATACACACATCTGTACCTTCCTGTCTTTCTTAGAGACGGGGACAATATTGGCTACCCATTCTGAGTATTTAACCACTTGTAAGAACCCAACATCGAATTGTTTCTTGACCTCTTCTTTTATTTTTATCACAACATCGGGCCTCATCCTTCGGAGCTTCCGTTGAACTCACTTGCACTCTTCTTTTATGGGGAAGTGGTGTACTAAAATATCAGTGCTTAACCCGGGCATATCTTGGTATGACCATGCGAAGACATCTTCAATGAGGTCTCATTTTGTTTCTTCTGCTATACAAGTTTCAATTTTCACTTCTTTTCCTTTTTCTAAGATCACAATCTCTACTCTCTCTTTGTGAGGTAGAATCTGTTTCTCTTCTTGTTCTACCATCCTTAACAAATCCGAAGATAAGTTGCAGTCTCTGTCGTCTTCAAAATTCTGAGATCCCTCTAGACACATGTCTTGTTCAAAAGAAGATCCTGGGTCAGTAGCAGCGTCGCTCATGTCATTGGTATCTGGAGACCTGTTGTAGGCACGAAGAAATATCCAAAGATCAAATGAATCTAAGAATAGCTATTGGTATGGTATGGTTATGAATGAAATGAAAGAATAAAACAATATTTGCTTAGAATGATACACAAAAATGTATTTTTTATAGAAATCAAGATGTTGGACATGAGCCTATTTCACAAAAAGATTCTTATTGCTTTTAGGCTTAAAGCAATAAACGTGTTTTGAACATTACTCTAAATCAGCTCTAAAAACTACAGGAATCTCTTCCGCAACCAGTTGTTCAGAACACTTCTCGGCTTATAAGGGTGGATGCCCGATAAGTTTTCTTCCATCATTCCCTCTTCAGATATGGCGTTGATGCTCAGATTTCCCATCATATCTTAAGCAATTTCTTTCCTTGTAATCTTCCATTCAAGGTGAATAATTCCTCCTGACACTAATGTTCTGGATATATAGGGGAAGGTCATTGGTTCCCATTTGACCTCTACCCCGCTTAATCACGCTCTTCTTCTCTCTTGCTTCTTCTTCAACTCTTTCTTCCGTTGCTTTGCATCTGTTTTATACCCCAAGCCAAAGTGATTTCGTTTGTCAATCAAGATTGGTACTTCGACCTATCCATAGAGGTATTTCCTGAGTCCCCTTCCAGGCAATGCTCATTTTCCCACTGTCAGTTATAAGCTCATCCTTGTAGCTTTGGATATTTTGGGCATTTGGATCTTTCTTCCCTCGACAATGAAGGTTGCATTCACAAATTCTAGCGATCAAAAGGAACATTCTATCGCCTCACCATTAGCCTCTATGTATAGCGCATTGCTGGTAACAGATGCAATAATGTCTTCTTTCGTGTTAATCATTATCAGTCGGCCCTCTGTTACCAACTTTAGCTTTTGGTGCAGTGATGATGGTACCGCCCTTACTGAGTGAATCCAAGGCCTCCCCAATAGGTAATTGTAAGAAGGCTTGATGTCCATCACTAAGAAATATACCTCGTATATGTTTAGACCGATCAAGAGATATCTCTCAATCCTTCCCATTACCTTCCTTTCGGTGCCGTCGAATGCTCTCACTATGTTTTGGCATGTCTTCATGTGAGAGCTGTCCATAGGCAACCTGTTCAACGTGGACAGGGGCAATACATTCAGTGTCGATCCATTGTCAATTAGTACCCCCGATAATGTATACCCCTGGCAGCGGGTGGTGACTTGGTGGATCCCATGCCCCCGGCAGTATTTCATCATCATTAAAAAAGATAAAATTATCAGCGATTATGTTGTTGACAAGACGGTCTAGCTTGTCTACTGAAATATCATATGCGAGCTGGCTACTTGTGTAGTTGTTTTACGACACTATACTCACTGTGTTTTAGGAATTTCAAGAATTCATTAGCTTCTTTCTCATTTACCGGCTTATTAACAGGTAATTCTGGATTCTCTTTCCTTTGTTCGATCACCAAGGATTTCCCTTTTATAGGTTCGGGTTGGGCATCATAACATTTTCTGTTACGAGTATAGAAACCTACATCTTGACCTTTCTCTAGTGTGCTGACCGGGCCTACCTCTCCCGGGATTGTCACATTGCAGTCATAGTTCCAAGGTACCTTTTTGCTATCTTTATAAAGAAAAGCAAAGGGTTTCTAGATTACAACTCTTGGTGTAATTTTTGCTCCAGCTTCATTGATTCTTGGTCGTGAGTGATTACCACCAGGTGGTTGGCCTCATAGACCTTCTCTGTCGACCCTCCATCTGAGGCGCACACTTCTTCTCCTTCGATATACTCAAAGAACTCTTGTAACACCCCTAACCCATATCCGTCACCAGACTAGGGTTAAAGGCGTTACCGGACAGATCGGAAACTTTCATAACATTTCATACATTTCATTCATCAATCATACACACAATGTTCATTAAATAGGTCAACGAGACCTTAAACATGCTTATAACCCGGGTCGAGACTAAAACAAAACATATATAAAAGTTTTTAGAAACTTAAAAAATTTTCTAAAATACCGGGGATACACGCCCGTGGGAGCAAGCTGTGTGCCCTCCACGGCTGCTAGACACACCCGTGTGTCCTCCCCGTGGTTGAACCTGACTTCTCACTATGGCCACCAAGCACGCTCGTATACCTTGATCGTGGCCGATCCTACCAAAATAACACGGCTACCAAGCACCCCCGTGTTCTAAGGCTGTGTACTACTAGGCCATATACTGACTTTCTCACACGGCCTCTAGGCACGCCTGTGTACCATGGCCGTGTGCTCTTAAGCTAGCTACTGACTTTACCCTACGGTTACTAGGCACACCTGTGTGCCCTGACCGTGTGACATTATAGGTCATTTGCAAGACCAAAATGCCATCCACTTGGGTCATACCTACAAGCAAGATTCACCATCACATTTCATGCACATATAACAACCAAGAACATACCAAAATAACCATTCAAACCATGCATTCAATACCAATTCCAACAATGATAAATTTCAAGACTAAAACTCATCTCATCACAAACATAATTCATTCATTTGCTTACTCAAAACTTAACCATTTCATGTTTCATCTAACCATGTCAAAACATACTTCACATATCACATACATTCAAACAAATTCTCAACTCATAATTAGCCAAATCACATGGCTAAGGTTATAAGACAAACTTATAGCAAATACTAGCCTATACATGCCATAACTAGCTATATACATTTCCAAAGTGTACCAAAAAGAGTTTAGTAGTGTGATGATGATCCTTGATGATCCCGAGCCTTTAGTAGCTTTGACAACCTATAAAACAGAGAAAACACACATATAGTAAGCTTTCCAAAAGCTTAGTAAGTCAATATACAAACAAACTTAGCATGGAAGGCATATATGCAATTAGATACTGTAACAGCCCAAATATGACCCTAATCGGAACGGTGGTTTCAGAACCACGAATTCGAATTAGAAAAAAATATTTTATTTATTTATTTGATGTCTATGTTAAGTGTTTGTGCATGAGTAAAAATATCGTAGGAAAAATTTAATTGTTTTGATGTTAAATTAAATAAAAGGACCAATTGGTTAAAGTGGAAAAAGTAGAGTGCATGAAATTAGGATGGCCAATTGAAATGCTTTACTCAAATAAGGACTTGCATGTCAAATTTCCACAATTGTTTATAGTGGACGGCAATGATGATGGGGGAGGCTTTTTAATGATTTTTTTATGTTAAATGTCATTTTTTTAATATTATAATATGTATTTTATGGGAATTATATAATAAACATATGAAAAGTTCATTTTTCTCTCTCTTGCCTTCATCTTCTTCACCGATTCTCCTTAAAGAAAAAGAAGAAATTTCTCCTTCATCATCCGACCATTGCATGTTGATGTAAGGTCAGTAATTGAGTTTTAATTTAGTAGATTCTTACATAATTGAGTTGGTCACTTTGAACATGACCGAAACTATGTTAAAATTTTTGGAATTTAACATGCTTAGATTCGACCATGGGGGAGTATTTGTGGTTTGTAGTGTTGATGAATATAAGATGATTTGAGATAGAAATCTAGATGAAATGGAGTATAGTGATTTAAGTTTGTATGAATGCTATGGAAGTCATTTTTTTTTGGAGCATAAAGATGCTCTTTACTCTTGACCGAATGTTGAAGTGAGCTTGTATGAGGTTTAGTTTAACCAAATTGTTTGGTTGTGTATATATGTTGAAAACAGGTGCATTCTTAATATCATAATCGGCCATGGGTGAATGTTTATATCTTGGAAGTGATTGTTGATATAATATTAAAGACAATGATAAATAAAATGTTTTTGAATTAGAGTTTGGTTAAATTAAATATTAGAAGTTTAATTGCAAAAAAATTAATTTGTTAAGGGTACAAATGCCATAATAAATAATTCATATAGACTTGAATGGGACTAGTGAAAATTCAGTTCTTAAGGAATTAATCCGAAATTCTTGTAATTCGAATGTTATATGCTAAGGGACTTAATTCGTGAGAAAAACCAAACTAGAGGGGTGAAAGTGTAAATTAGAAGTTTCGTGTTAAGAGTTATTTTAGTGCATAAGAGGATTAATTTATTTTGAGGAGTATTCGACATTACTTAAAATGTGTATGAATTTTATGTATTTGAGTGAATAATACAATGATGTGTTTTGAGTTGAGATGAATGAAAAATTATTGAATAAACTCTCTTCGAACTTTATTTAGGTCAAGGGAAGAAAGATTTGGAAAAGGAATGGGGAAAAGCTAAACTAAACGAGTAGCTGGGAAACCCTGAATTGTCATCTTCAAGGTAAGATTTCAAGCAAATGAGTTAATTAAACCAATTCTTTGTACATTGATAATGTTTAATGGTTATTGGATGATTGAATTAATATCGCCAAATGAGTTGTGGAGATTATTTAACTGTTTGTATCATGCAAGGTAAGTTAAGATGCTGAATGAGTAGTATGAATTTCGTACCACCTTGAATCTGAATGCAATGTGTATAAACATTTGTATACTCTAAGTGAAGGCAAGAAATGAATTCGAAATAAAGACATAGTACGAGGGTAATGTGCTAGATATTTTAGTTACATTGAACATGGGAATATAATTATTTTCATGAATTAATGCATGGACGATTCTATGCTTAGATGATTGTTGGCTCGATTACATGAATGATTTGGTATTTTTATATGAATTACGAGTTTACAAAATGTACTATGAGTATGAAACTATGATTGAGCACTAAGTTTGCAGGTGAATAAGTAACGGCTCTGTGTGAGCGATACGTTACTGGATTTTTGAATAACGACTCTGTGTGAGCGATACGTTATGGGATTTTTGAGTAACGGCTCTGTGTGAGCGGTATGTTACGGGATTTTTGAGTAACGGCTCTGTGTGAGCGATACGTTACGAGATTTTTGAGTAACGGCTCTGTGTGAGCGATACGTTACGAGATTTTTGAGTAACGGCTCTGTGTGAGCGATACGTTACGGGATTTTTGAGTAACGGCTCTGTGTGAGCGATACGTTACTGGATTATTGAGTAACGGCTCTGTGTGAGCCATACGTTACTAAGTTCTATTAATAAGTGGGTAAGTTTAAGGTTTGTTAAAAATCTTGCTAATGTTAAAGATATTATGTACTTAGAAATTATACTAGGGTATTATCACTTGTGAGGCAAGAACAATTAATTTGGATGGGTAAGAAGATTTGAGGTAAGGATAATATACTTATTGATTTGAGATGGTAAATTTAAGGTATGGATATTATACCTATTTATTTGAGATTTTGGTAGTTTAAATTGTAAGTAGGGAATTTGGTAAGTACATTGCTAGTATGTCAGTAAATTACTTTTATGCAAGTATGGTATAGAAAAGTTATTATAAATGGATGATGAGGATATAATTTCATCTCTAAATGGTTGTGATGATTGGTATGGTTCTATTAAGAGAGTAGGGTTCAAAAATTTGAATGAAAATGTGTTTATGTTCTTAATTGCTTAAACTTACTAAGCTATGACAACTTACTTGGTTTGTTCCATGCATTGTTCATTAGATTTTGAAGTTGAAGCTCAAGCTCGGGGATCAACTTCGAAGTCCATCACATTACCATCTCTTTTGGTATTTTGCTATTTTGAATCCAAAGTCCATGGCATGTATAGGCTAAATGATGTATGGAAATGTTTTAGTTTAAATGGACCGAATGTAAATATGTAAATAGGCCATATGAAAATGGTTGTTTTGCTATGTTAGGCTGATTTAGTTGTGAGTAAAATAATACAAATGTTATGCTTGAAATGTATGTTATTAGAAGTGTCAATTAAAAAAAATGTTATAAGCTTGAATGGAATATTAGTTATAGAATTGCATTGAAATAATAACTGACATAAGCCTATTCGGCCTTCACATTTGAATCATCAAAATGGTTGATAATTTGTTAGAAATTACTCATGAAATCATTCATGATATTTTGTATGCATTAAATTTTGAATGGGATAGAGATGCTTGCTAAAATAGAATGGCATGAAATTGCTTGTAGTTATTTTCAAAGGTTTATATAGATTTGTGTTCGATCTTGTAACACCTCAAACTCGAACCCGACAACGGATACGGGCTAGGGTGTTACATTTTAATTGGTATCAGAGCTACGGTTTAGTCGGTTCTTGGACTAACGTAGCGCGTAAGGGTCTAGCTATTATTTTGTGATAAGATAATATGATGACTTCTGACGGTGAATTGTAATTGTTTCTTTCTTATAGTAATGGATCCGGATCCCGAGCCAGCAGTAGCTGATGATGTCGAGAGTGTGGCTCCTGCTCCCGCACAAGGGACTACGTCGGAAGAGTCTCGACCTGCTGCTAGGGGCCCAGATGAGAGGGTAAAGCAGGCCTTTCTTAATATGATGAGCAATTGGTTCAGTCATTATTTACGAACCACTCCGGCTGTTCAACCACCTCTGAATCCGAATGTTCCACCTGTAACACCAATGGTACCTTCGGTTGCCAATCCTGAGCGAGCAACTAAACCACCTGTTGATCGTATTCGAAAGCATGGAGCTCAAGAATTTAGAGCTGAAGATAATGATGATGCGGAGCGAGCTGAATTTTTGCTCGATAATACTATCCGTGTTTTTAATGAGTTGTCTTGCACACCCGATGAGTGTTTGAAGTGTGCCATATCATTATTGCGAGATTCTGCCTACTACTGGTGGAATACTCTCGTGTCAGTTGTTTCGAAGGAGAGAGTAACCTGGGATTTCTTTCAGACTAAATTTCGTAAAAAGTACATAAGTCAGCGCTTTATAGATTCAAGCGTAAAGAATTTCTTGAGCTCAAGCAGGGTCGTATAACGGTGTCTGAATACGAGCGCAAGTTTGTGCGACTTAGTCGCTACGCTCGCGAATGTGTATCCTCTGAGGCTGTTATGTGTCGGAGATTCGAGGATGGTTTGAATGAAGATATCAAACTTTTGGTTGGTATTCTTGAGATTAACGAGTTTGTTGTGCTAGTTGAAAGAGCTTGTAAAGCGGAAGAACTAGGGAAAGAAAAATGGAAAGTTGAAGTTGAATCTAAAGAATTTCAAAAGGGATCCGCGGGCAGATTTTCGCAGATGACAACGAAGAAGTTCAAGAATGATAGTAGTCGATCCAAGTCTAATACCAGAATTTCAATTCGAGAACGACCACCCGTGAGTTCGCGAGCTACATCTGTGGCTAGTGTTGGCAATACTCGATCGAGCAAACCTGAGTGTCAGTAGTGCGGTTGTCGACATTTCAGTGAGTGTTGGGGTAAATCTTTTAATCACGCTTGTTATCAGTGTAGTTCGCAAAGTTATTTTGTATAGGATTGTCTGGAGACTATTGAGAAGGGTATTACTCAGAGTGCGTGACCGAGTGATACTACAGCTAGAGGTAGACCAGCTCATAGTGGGGGAGGTAGGAGCGGTGCTCAAAGGGGAGCTTCAGATGCAGTTATTCGAGCAGATACCTATGTACCGGCTCGAGCTTATGCTATTCGTACTAGAGAGGAGGCTTCATCTCCGGACGTTATTACTGGTAATTTCACTCTCTTTGATGTTATTGTAACTGCTTTGATTGATCCTGGTTCAACTTATTCGTATGTGAGTGAAACATTAGTATCCAGTAAGACTCTACCTGTTGAGTCTACTAAGTTTGCGATTCGTGTGTGCAGTCCTTTGGGTCATTGTGTAATGGTTGATAAAGTATGTAAAGGTTGCCCATTGATGATTCGGGATTCCTGCTTCCCACCTGATTTAATGTTGTTGCCTTTTGACGAGTTTGATATAATTCTGGGAATGGATTGGCTAACTTCGTATAATGCAGTGGTGAATTGTAAAAGAAAGATTATTGATTTGAGATGCCAAAGCGGTGAGATCATCCGGTTGAATCTAATGATTTGAGTGCGCTACCTCTTGTAATATCCTCGATGTTAGCCCGTATATGTGAAAAGAGGATGAAGCTTATTTGGCTTATGTCTTGGATAATAAAGTATCCGAAAAGCAGATTGAATCATTACCGGTTGTGTGTGATTACTCGGATGTGTTCCCTGAAGAATTACTGGGTCTACCACCAGGGCGAGAAATTGAGTTTGGCATTGAACTAGTTTTCGGACAACTCCGATTTCGATAGCTCCATATCGAATGGCACCAACTGAATTAAAAGAATTGAAAGCACAGTTGCAAGAGTTGACAGATAAGGGTTTTGCACGATCGAGTTTCTCACCGTGGAGTGCACCAGTTCTGTTTGTGAAAAATAAAGACGGGACTATGCGAATTTGTATTGATTATCGGCAGCTGAATAAAGTGACAATAAAGAATAAATACCCTTTACCCCGAATTGATGATTTGTTTGACCAGTTGAAAGGGGCTTCAGTATTTTCAAAGATAGATTTGAGATCGGGCTATTATCAGTTGCGAGTCAGAGATACGGATGTGCCAAAGACTGCGTTCCGAACGAGGTACGGACACTTTGAGTTTCTGGTTATGCCTTTTGGACTTACTAATGCACCTGCTATTTTTATGGATCTGATGAATCGAGTCTTCAGACAGTTTTTAGATCGGTTTGTAGTAGTGTTTATTGATGATATATTGATCTACTCCAAAGATGAAACCGAGCATGCCGAGCATTTGAGATTGGTGCTACAAACTTTGCGAGATAAACAGTTGTATGCAAAGTTTAGTAACTGTGAATTCTGGATGAAGGAAGTTAGTTTTTTGGGTCATATCGTGTCAGCATCGAGTATCCGTGTTGACCCGAGCAAAATATCGGCCATTATTGATTGGAAACCACCAAAGAATGTTTCTGAAATCTGAAGCTTTCTGGGACTTGCGGGTTATTACCCACGATTTGTGAAAGGTTTTTCTATAATAGCTACCCCGTTGACCAAACTATTGCAGAAAGATGTCAGGTTCGAGTGGTCAAAAAGGTGTCAGAAAAGCTTCAATCAGTTGAAAGCCCTCTTGACCGAAGCTCTAGTGTTAGTACAGCCTGAATCGGGTAAAGAATTTATTGTTTATTCTAATGCTTCTTTGAATGGTTTGGGCTGCGTTTTGATGTAGGAAGGCAAAATCGTAGCCTATGCTTCGAGACAATTGAAGCCGCATGAAAGAAATTACCCGACACATGACTTGGAACTCGCAGCTATTGTGTTCGCATTAAAAATTTGGCGTCATTATTTATACGGTGAGAAATGTCATATTTACTCGGATCACAAAAGTCTGAAGTATTTGATGACTCAGAAAGATCTGAACTTGAGACAACGTAGATGGTTAGAGCTGTTGAAGGACTATGAGTTGGTGATTGACTACCATCCGGGGAAAGCTAACGTTGTCGCAGATGCATTAAGTCAAAAATCATTGTTTGCTCTTCGTACATTGAACACACAGATGGTTATGCTAGATGATAGTTCGATCATCGTTGAGTTAAAAGCAAGACCAATGTTTATTCAGCAAATTAGTGATGCACAGAAAGCTGACAAAGATATGAATGTTAAACGAGTTCAGGGTGAAAGTAATGCAGAGTCAGAGTTTTGAGTTGATGAAAATGACTGTTTGAAATACAAAGGCCGAATGTGTGTACCGAAGAACATGGACTTGATTCAGATGTTATTGAATGAGGCTCATAATAGTCAAATGGCGATACATCCGGGTAGCACGAAAATGTATAATGACTTGAAACAATTCTATTGGTGGCCTGGTATGAAACGGGACATATCTGAATTTGTATCGAAATGCTTAGTTTGTCAACAAGTGAAAGCTGAGCATCAAGTTCCATCAGGACTTCTTCAACCGATTATGATACCTGAATGGAAGTGGGAACGAATCACTATGGACTTTGTGTCAGGATTGCCGTTGACGCCGAGTAAGAAAGATTCAATATGGGCTATTGTTGATAGGTTGACGAAATCAGCTCATTTTATTCCGGTACGTACGGATTTCTCACTTGATAAGTTGGCTGAATTGTACGTATCGCAAATTGTACGGTTACACGGGGTACCTATCTCTATTGTTTCGGATAGAGATCCGAGGTTCACATCGCGATTTTGGAAGAAACTACAAGATGCTTTAGGTACCAAGTTACATTTTAGTACAGCTTTCCACCCTCAGTCGGACGGTCAGTCTGAACGAGTTATCCAAGTACTTGAGGATATGTTGAGATGTTGCATTCTTGAGTTTGAAGGTACGTGGGAACGATACTTGCCTTTGATTGAATTTGCGTATAATAATAGCTTTCAATCTAGTATCAAAATGGCACCCTACGAAGCATTGTACGGTCTTAAATGTCGTACACCCTTGTACTGGACTGAACTCGGAGAAAACAAGATGCACGGGGTTGATTTGATTAAGGAAATCGAACAGAAAGTGGCAGTAATTCGTGATAGCTTGAAAGCGGCATCGGATCGTCAAAAGTCTTACGCATATTTGAACCGTAAGGACATTGAATTTCAGATTGGAGATCGAGTATTCTTGAAAGTATCGCCGTGGAAGAAGATACTCAGATTTGGTCGCAAGGGAAAACTGAGTCCGAGGTTTTTTGGGCCCTATGAAGTTATTGAACGTATCGGGCCGGTTGCGTACAAATTGAGGTTACCGTCTAAGTTAGACAAGATTCATAATGTTTTTCATGTGTCGATGCTTCGACGCTATAGATCTGACCCTTCTCATGTAATTAGTCCAACCGAGATTGAAATTCAGCCTGATCTGACTTATGAGGAAGAATCGATTCGTATTTTAGATTGTGAAGTAAAAGAATTACGAAACAAGAAGATATCGTTGGTCAAAGTGATGTGGCATAAACACGGGATAGAGGAGGCAACTTGGGAAACCGAAGAATCAATGAAAGAACGTTATCCTCACCTATTTGCCGGTAATATTTTCGAGGACGAAAATTTCTTTAGGGGGAGTTGTAACAGCACAAATACGACCCTAATCGGAACGGTGGTTTCGGAACCACGAATCCGAATTAGAAAAAAATATTTTATTTATTTATTTGATGTCTATGTTAAGTGTTTGTGCATGAGTAAAAATATCGTAGGAAAAATTTAATTGTTTTGATGTTAAATTAAATAAAAGGACCAATTGGTTGAAGTGGGAAAAGTAGAGTGCATGAAATTAGGATGGCCAATGGAAATGCTTTACTCAAATAAGGACTTGCATGTCAAATTTCCACAATTGTTTATAGTGGACGGCAATGATGATGGGGGAGGCTTTTTAATGATTTTTTTATGTTAAATGTCATTTTTTTAATATTATAATATGTATTTTATGGGAATAATATAATAAACATATGAAAAATTCATTTTTCTCTCTCTTGCCTTCATCTTCTTCACCGATTCTCCTTAAAGAAAAAGAAGAAATTTCTCCTTCATCATCCGGCCATTGCATATTGATGTAAGGTCAGTAATTGAGTTTTAATTTAGTAGATTCTTACATAATTGAGCTGGTCACTTTGAACATGACCGAAACTATGTTAAAATTTTTGGAATTTAACATGCATAGATTCGGCCATGGGGGAGTATTTGTGGTTTGTAGTGTTGATGAATATAAGATGATTTGAGATAGAAATCTAGATGAAATGAAGTATAGTGATTTAAGTTTGTATGAATGCTATGGAAGTCATTTTTTTTTGGAGCATAAAGATGCTCTTTACTCTTGATTGAATGTTGAAGTGAGCATGTATGAGGTTTAGTTTAACCAAATTGTTTGGTTGTGTATATATGTTGAAAAACGGGTGCATTCTTAATATCATAATCGACCATGGGTGAATGTTTATATCTTGGAAGTGATTGTTGATATAATATTAAAGATAGGTGATAAATAGAAATGTTTTTGAATTAGAGAGTTTGGTTAAATTAAATATTAGAAGTTTAATTGCAAAAAAATTAATTTGTTAAGGGTACAAATGCAATAATAAATAATTTATATAGACTTGAATGGGACTAGTGGAAATTCGGTTCTTAAGGAATTAATCCAAAATTCTTGTAATTCAGATGTTATATGCTAAGGGACTTAATTCGTGAGAAAAACTGAACTAGAGGGGTGAAGGTGTAAATTAGAAATTTCATGTTAAGAATTATTTTAGTGCATAAGAGAATTAATTTATTTTGAGGAGTATTCGACATTACCTTAAAATGTGTGTGAATTTTATGTATTTGAATGAATAATACAATGATGTGTTTTGAGTTGAGATGAATGAAAAATTATTGAATAAACTCTCTTCGAACTTTATTTAGATCAAAGGAAGAAAGATTTGGAAAAGGAATGGGAAAAGCTAAACTAAACGAGTAGCCGGGAAACCCTGAATTGTCGTCTTCAAGGTAAGATTTCAAGCAAACGAGTTAATTAAACCAATTCTTTGTACATTGATAATGTTTAATGGTTATTGGATGATTGAATGAATATCTCCAAATGAGTTGTGGAGATTATTTAACTGTTTGTATCATGCAAGGTAAGTTAAGATGCTGAATGAGTAGTATGAATTTCGTACCACCTTGAATCTGAATGCAATGTGTATAAACATTTGTATACTCTAAGTGAAGGCAAGAAATGAATTCGAAATAAAGACATAGTATGAGGGTAATGTGCTAGATATTTTAGTTACATTGAACATGGGAATATAATTATTTTCATGAATTAATGCATGGGCGATTCTATGCTTAGATGATTGTTGGCTCGATTACATGAATGATTTGGTATTTTTATATGAATTACGAGTTTACAAAATGTACTATGAGTACGAAACTATGATTGAGCACTAAGTTTGCAGGTGAATAAGTAACGGCTCTGTGTGAGCGATACTGTAACAGTCTGAACTTGACCATAATCGGAACGGTGGTTTCGGGACCACGAATCCGAGTCAAAAAAAATAAATAAAAATATTTAAATATTATTTTCTATGTTTATGATATGTGAATTAATATGTGTGAAAGTTTCGTATAAAAATTTAACTGTTTGTGTGCTCAATTAGTCAAAAAGGACTAAATCGCATAAGTGGTAAAAGTGACCTTTTATTTGATTTAGGGCTAAATTGATGTGGCTTTATTTTAGTGAAGTCCTTAAAGGGCAATATGCCCATTTTAAGTTATAGTGGACGGCAACATGGTGATATAACATGTTTTTATGCATTATTTTATATGTTAAAGGTTATATTATATTTATTTTATAATTTATAATTATATTATAATAAAACCAACATGAAAGTGGGATTTTATTCATTCTTTCTTCCACCAATAACACAAAGAAAAGAAAAGGTTTTGGAGCTTTGTACATTCGGCTATTTACAAGCTAAATTAAAGGTTAGTTTTTAATCTTTCGATAATTTTACGTTTTGTGATCGTTGCTAAGTTATCTTCAAAGCCCATGTCTTAATTTTTGAATTTGATGATGATTTTGTGTTTTGCCATTGATGAGCTTATGAGTTTTATGATATTTGATGATGAATTATGAAATATATGTGTTAGATTAACATGTTTTGTCTTTGGATTTTGGATAATTTTGAGTAATTTGGACTAAATTGTGAAAATAAATTTTGAGGGGTTAAAATGCAAAATAAATGAAATGCATGGACTTATATGGCTATGTGGAAGATTCGGCCTAGCTATAATGTTAGGAGATTTTGTATATTTTTTGTTTTGTGCAAATAGGACTAATTTGTAAAAATGTGAAACATTAGGGGAAAAATTGTAATTTTCCCATTTAAGCTTTGTTTGGATTAAATTGAAATGAAATGTGTTTGAATGAGCTCAAATTGAATGTATTTAGATCAAGAACAAAGAAAAATGGACTTGAATCGGGGAAAGGCGAAAGTTAACGAATAACCGGTTATTGACGTCCAAAAGTATCCGAGGTAAGTCTTTAAGCAAGTTAATACAGTAAATACTGCTCATAACCAAATTTATATGATAATTTTGATTATTGAATATGAAATTGGTCAAAGCCGAATGTAATAGGTGATGTTAATAATCAAATGTTGCTAAATGAAATTGAGTTTGATATGTTAAAGTGATATGAATTATGTGTGTTACATGTGATATTGATAATATGTAAAGTGTGTGAGATGGTTTGATAATATGAATATTCGGGCTTCGAGCCTAGCAGGCCTCGTGCCGGTGAAATGTATCGGGCTTATTGCCTAGCAGGCCTCGTGCCGGTGAAATGTATCGGGCTTATTGCCTAGCAGGCCTCGTGCCGGTGAAATGTATCGGGCTTATTGCCTAGCAGGCCTCGTGCCGGTGAAACGTATCGGGCTTATTGCCTAGCAGGCTAAATGCCGGTGATTAAAATTCAGACCTCGGTCTAGCAGGATTAATGCCGGTGATTTTTAATATGAGCTTATGCATATAAAATTCTGAAGTTATGGTGACAAAAGAACCAACTAAGGTTTATTCATATGAATTAATCTACTTGGCCATACAGGTAAGTGCCTATGAACTATTTAATTGAGTTTCTATGATCGATCAATTATGAAAGCATATATGTGAGCTTTGTTGGACAAGAAGGTGATGCATGATTGTATAGGTATATTCGGCCTTTTTAGTTATGTGATCATATTATCATTATATGGATATTGAATATTTGGAGTTATAAAAGGTTATATGGATATGTGTATACATATATATGTTCTTATATATGATTCTAATTAATGAAGTGTATATGAAGTGAGTGTATAGTTGGAAATTGATATTTACCATTTGAATCTTGAACCTGAGATAGTGAGTTAATGTTGAAGGTAAGATAAGGAAAAATGTTAAATTATATAAGGTATTGAAGTTCGGTAATGAGATATCATATGTGTTTTGTTAAAGTTTAATTGTTATTAAGTATATGATCTAAAGTGTTTGAGTGTTAAATCGAATCACTTTTAATTGCTTAAGGTAAGAAAATGATAATTACTATGGTAAGTATGGTAATGACATTCGGCCATAAAGAACTTTTGAGTTATGAAATGTAATGAATATCTGTGTGAAATGTATTATGACTAATAACGCCTCGTAACCCTAATCTGGCGACGGATACGGGTTAAGGGTGTTACATTTGATTTGGTATCAGAGCTTACGGTTTAGTCGATTCTAGGACTACCGTAGCGCGTGTAAGTCTAGCTATACATGCCTTAAATTATAATGCGATAGTGTGGTGACTTCTAACACTGGATTGTGTTTTATTTTGTAAATGGATCTCAATAGAGTTATAGATGATGATGTCTAGATCGTAGCGCCTATTCTCGAGTATGGGACAGTGCCAATAGAATCTCGACCTATCTCGAGTAGCCATGGGGGGATGCTAAGCAAGCCTTCTACCAGTTGATGAACGAAAAGTTTATTCAATATATCTGGACTAATCCGACTGTGCAACAACCTTTACCCCTGAATAATCCATCTCCGATACATATGATACCCCGGTGTTAGATCTGATGAGATTTAGCAGGTTTCCTATAGATAAAATCAGGAAACATGGGGCCGAAGAGTTTAAAGCTAATGATGATGATAATGATGCGAAACGAGCTGAGCTGTGACTTGATAATACTGTCCGTGAGCTATCATATACTCCAGATGAATGCTTAAAATGTGTTATATCATTATTGCGAGACACTGCATATCACTAGTAGAAAACACTAGTATCGATGGACCCAAAAGAGAAAGTGATTTGGGAATTCTTCCAGATTGAGTTCCATAAGAAATATATCAGTTAGAGATTCATTTATTAAATAAAAAAAATGTAAAGAAATTAAAACAGGGTCGAATGACTGTTTCTGAGTATGAACTAGAGTTCGTGAGACTGAGTCAGTATGTTTGAAAATGTGTATCCTCTGAAGCTATAACTTGCAAAAGATTCAAAGATGACCTTAATAAAGATATTCGTTTGCTAGTTGAGATTTTAAAAATAAAAGAGTTCATTGTACTCGTTGACCGAGCTTGCAAGCTGAGGCATCCGGGAAGTTCTAGATTTAACGACAAAGCTTGCTTCAGATGTGGATCGCGTGATCATTTTATCCGAGGTTTTCCGAGTCTCATTAAGCGTAGACCGCTCGTAATCCGAGACCTAATAGTGCACTTATGAGAGGTAGATCTTTAAAGAATGTAAGAAACGTTAGTAGTAGTCAGAGAACTATGAGAGACAGTGTTGTCAGATACGAAACTAGAACGCTTGTCAGAAAGTATGTTATCCGAGTTTGAGAGGAAGCTTCATCACTTGATGTAATAACTAGTACTTTTACTCTTTACGGTACTTCTATGTTGCTTTAATAGACCCTAGTTTTACGCGTTCATACATGTGCATGAACTTAGTATTCAGTAAGACTTTGCCTGTAGAGTCTACTGAGTTTACCATAAAAGTATCAAACTCCTTAGGTAAAAGTGTCCTGGTTGACAAAATATGTAGGAACTGTCCGTTAATGTTTTGAGATATTTTTTTCCCTGCTGATCTGATGCTCTTTCCATTTGATGAATTCTATATTATTATGGATATGGGTTGGTTATTTTTGTGCATGATGCAGTTGAGAATTGCAAAAGAAAGGCGATAGATTTGAGATGTCTAAATAATGAGATTGTAAGTATTGAGTCAGATGATTTGAATAGATTTCCTGTTGTAATAACAGTATTGAAAGCTAAGAATTATATGGAAAAAAAAAGGGGTTGCGAAGCATATTTTGCTTATGTGATTGATTCAAGAATATCTGAGAAGAAAGTTGAATCAGAGCCTATTGTTTGTGAGTTTTCTGATGTAATTCCTAAAGAGTTACCAGGTTTGCCTCCGATTCATGAAGTTGAATTTGTTATCAAGTTGTTGTGGTATTTGTAGATGACATCCTGATTTATTCACGTGATGAAAAAGAGCATGCTGAACATTTGAGAATTTTGTTGCAAACTTTGAGAGAAAAATAATTATACGCGAAATTCAGCAAGTGTAAATTCTGGGTGCATAAAGTTAGTTCTCTGGGATATATTGTGTCAGCTTCTGGGATCTGAATAGATCCGAGTAATATTTCTGCTATTTTGAGTTGGAAACCTCAGAAGAATGTGTCCAAGTTTGTAGTTTTCGGGCTTAGTGGTTATTACTGCAGATTTGTAAAGGATTTTCACCATAGTTACTCCGCTGACTAGACGCTTTAGAAAGATGTCGATTTGAATAGCGGGATAAATGTTAGAAAAGTTTCAATCGCTTGAAAACTCATAATGAAGCTCCAACGTTAATATTACCGTAATCGTAAAGAATTTGTGGTATCTGATGATGCTTCATTAAATGGTCTGGGATGTGTTTTAATGCAGGAAGGTAAAATGGTAGCTTACGCCTCGAGACAGTTGAAGCATCACGAAAAGAATTATCCTACACACGACCTTGAATTAATTGCAATTGTGTTTACACTTAAGATTTAGTGTCATTATCTGTACGGTGAGAAATGTCACATATTTTCAGATCATAAAAGTTTGAAATATTTGATGATTCAAAAAGATTTGAACCTACGTCAGAGAAGATGGCTTGAGTTATTGAAAGACTATGAGCTAGTGTTAGATTATTATACGGGTAAAGTAAACGTTGTTGCTGATGCGCTAAGTAGAAAGTCATTATTTGCATTACATGCTTTGAATGCTTAGTTAGACTTGTCTAATGATAGTTTTGTAATAGAGGAACCGAGAGCAAAACCATTGTTTTTACAATGATATGTGAAGCTCAAAAGTCGCTAATGAATTGCTAATGAAATGAGCTCGATGTGAAATGAGTTTTGAATCAATTTCAAATTGTAGATGATTGTTTGAAATATAGGATCGATTTGTGTTCCGAGAAATCCGTGGTTGATTCAATTGATTTGAATGAAGCACATAATAGTCATTTATCTCTTCATCCGGGAAGTACAAAATGTACAATGATTTGAAGCAACACTCTCGGTGGTCCAGTATGAAACGAGACATTTCTGACTTTGTTTTGAAATGTTTAGTTGTCAACAAGTGAAAGCTGAACATCAAGTTCCGTCTGGATTGCTACATCCGATTCTAATTCCTGAGTGGAGATGGGATAGAGTGATGATGGACTTTATTTCTAGTTTGCCCCTGACTCTGAGAAAGAAAGATGCGATTTGGGGTCGTAGTTAACCGATTAACTAAATCTGTCCATTTTATTCTGGTAAGATCTGATTTCTATCTAGAGAGATTAGATGAGTTTTATATTACTGAGGTTGTGAGATTACACGGGGTTGATTTGATAAAGGATACAGAACTGAAAGTGAAATTAATCCGAGATTTCTTGAAAGTAGCATCTGATCATCCGAATTCCTATGCAGACTTGAAATGAAAAGATATAGAATTTGAGATCGACGACAAAGTATTTCATATTTCAATGTTCCGTAGATATCAATTCGATCCGTCACATGTGATTGCCCCATTTGAAATAAGAAAAAAATTTCCGTTAATGAAAGTATTATGGAATCAACATGGAATAGAACAGGCAACATGAGAGTCTGAAGATTCAATAAGACAACAATATCTGAATTTGTTCAGCGGTAAGATTTTCGGGGACGAAAATCCCTAAGGGGGGAGAGTTGTAACAGTCCGAACTTGACCATAATCGGAACGGTGGTTTTGGGACCACGGATCCGAGTCAAAAAAATAAATAAAAATATTTAAATATTATTTTCTATGTTTATGATATGTGAATTAATATGTGTGAAAGTTTCGTATAAAAATTTAACTGTTTGTGTGCTCAATTAGTCAAAAAGGACTAAATCGCATAAGTGGTAAAAGTGATCTTTTATTTGATTTAGGGCTAAATTGATGTGTCTTTATTTTAGTGAAGTCCTTAAAGGGCAATATGCCCATTTTAAGTTATAGTGGACGGCAACATGGTGATATAACATGTTTTTATGCATTATTTTATATGTTAAAGGTTATATTATATTTATTTTATAATTTATAATTATATTATAATAAAACCAACATGAAAGTGGGATTTTATTCATTCTTTCTTCCAATCGAATAACACAAAGAAAAGAAAAGGTTTTGGAGCTTTGTACATTCGGCTATTTACAAGCTAAATTAAAGGTTAGTTTTAATCGATTTTCGATAATTTTACGCTTTTGTGATCGTTGCTAAGTTATCTTCAAAGCCCATGTCTTAATTTTTGAATTTGATGATGATTTTGTGTTTTGCCATTGATGAGCTTATGAGTTTTATGATATTTGATGATGAATTATGAAATATATGTGTTAGATTAACATGTTTTGTCTTTGGATTTTGGATAATTTTGAGTAATTTGGACTAAATTGTGAAAATAAATTTTTGAGGGGTTAAAATGTAAAATAAATGAAATGCAATGTGGAAGATTCGGCCTAGCTATAATGTTGGGAGATTTTGTATATTTTTTGTTTTGTGCAAATAGTTGTAAAAATGTGAAACATTAGGGGCAAAATGGTAATTTGCCCATTTAAGCTTTGTTTGGATTAAATTGAAATGAAATGTGTTTGAATGAGCTCAAATTGAATGTATTTAGATCAAGAACAAAGAAAAATGGACTTGAATCGGGGAAAGGCGAAAGTTAACGAATAGCCAGTTATTGACGTATACAGTAAATATTGCTCATAACCAAATTTATATGCTGAATTTTGATTATTGAATATGAAATTGGTCAAAGCCGAATGTAATAGGTGATGTTAATAATCAAATGTTGCTAAATGAAATTGAGTTTGATATGTTAAAGTGATATGAATTATGTATGTTACATGTGATATTGATAATATGTAAAGTGTGTGAGATGGTTTGATAATATGAATATTCAGGCTTCGAGCCTAGCAGGCCTCGTGCCGGTGAAATGTATCGGGCTTATTGCCTAGCAGGCCTCGTGCCGGTGAAATGTATCGGGCTTATTGCCTAGCAGGCCTCGTGCCGGTGAAATGTATCGGGCTTATTGCCTAGCGTGCCTCGTCTTTGAAATGTATCGGCTTATTGCCTAGCAAGCTAAATGCCGTGATTAAAATTCGACCTCGGTCTAGCGGGCTTAATGCCTGGTGATTTTTAATATGAGCTTATGCATATAAAATGCTGGAGTTATGGTGACAAAAGAACCAACTAAGGTTTATTCATATGAATTAATCTACTTGGCCATACAGGTAAGTGCCTATGAACTATTTAATTGAGTTTCTATGATTGATCAATTATGAAAGCATATATGTGAGCTTTGTTGGACAAGAAGGTGATGCATGATTGTATAGGTATATTCGGCCTTTTTAGTTATGTGATCATATTATCATTATGTGGATATTGAATATTTGGAGTTATAAAAGGTTATATGGATATGTGTATACATATATATGTTCTTGTATATGATTCTAATTAATGAAGTGTATATGAAGTGAGTGTATAGTTGGAAATTGATATTTACCATTTGAATCTTGAACTGAGATAGTGAGTTAATGTTGAAGGTAAGATAAGGAAAAATGTTAAATTATATAAGGTATTGAAGTTCGGTAATGAGATATCATATGTGTTTTGTTAAAGTTTAATTGTTATTAAGTATATGATCTAAAGTGTTTGAGTGTTAAATCGAATCACTTTTAATTGCTTAAGGTAAGAAAATGATAATTACTATGGTAAGTATGGTAATGACATTCGGCCATAAAGAACTTTTGAGTTATGAAATGCAATGAATATCTGTGTGAAATGTATTATGACTAATAACGCCTCGTAACCCTAATCTGGCGACGGATACGGGTTAAGGGTGTTACAGATACGTTACGGGATTTTTGAATAACGGCTCTGTGTGAGCGATACGTTACGGGATTTTTGAGTAACGGCTCTGTGTGAGCGATACGTTACTGGATTTTTGAGTAACGGCTCTGTGTGAGTGATATGTTACGGGATTTTTGAGTAACGGCATCTGTGTGAGCGATACGTTACGGGATTTTTGAGTAACGGCTCTGTGTGAGCGATACGTTACGGGATTTTTGAGTAACTACTGTGTGAGCGATACGTTCTATCGATTATTGAGTAACGGCTCTGTGTGAGCGATACGTTACTAAGTTCTATTAATAAGTGGGTAAGTTTAAGGTTCGTTAAAAATCTTGCTAATGTTAAAGATATTATATACTTAGAAATTATACTAGGGTATTATCACTTGTGAGGCAAGAATAGTTAATTCGGATGGGTAAGAAGATTTGAGGTAAGGATAATATACTTATTGATTTGAGATGGTAAATTTAAGGTATGGATATTATACCTATTTATTTGAGATTTTGGTAGTTTAAATTGTAAGTAGGGAATTTGGTAAGTACATTGCTAGTATGTTAGTAAATTACTTTTATGCAAGTATGGTATAGAAAAGTTATTATAAATGGATGATGAGGATATAATTTCATCTCTAAATGGTTGTGATGATTGGTATGGTTTTATTAAGTGAGTAGGGTTCAAAAATTTGAATGAAAATGTGTTTATGTTCTTAATTGCTTAAACTTACTAAGCTATGATAGCTTACTTGGTTTGTTCTATGCATTGTTCATTAGATTTTGAAGTTGAAGCTCAAGCTCGAGGATCAACGTCGAAGTCCATCACATTATCATCTCTTTTGGTATTTTGCTATTTTGAATCCAAAGTCCATGGCATGTATAGGCTAAATGATGTATGGAAATGTTTTAGTTTAAATGGACCGAATGTAAATATGTAAATAGGCCATATGAAAATGGTTGCTTTGTTATGTTAGGCTGATTTAGTTGTGAGTAAAATAATACAAATGTTATGCTTGAAATGTATGTTATTAGAAGTGTCAATTAAAAAAAATGTTATAAGCTTGAATGGAATATTAGTTATAGAATTGCATTGAAATAATAACTGACATAAGCCTATTCGGCCTTCACATTTGAATCATCAAAATGGTTGATGATTTGTTAGAAATTACTCATGAAATCATCCATGATATTTTGTATGCATTAAATTTTGAATGGGATAGAGATGCTTGCTAAAATAGAATGGCATGAAATTGCTTGTAGCTATTTTCAAAGGTTTATATAGATTCGTGTTTGGTCTTGTAACACCTCAAACTCGAACCCGGCAACGGATACGAGCTAGGGGTGTTACAGATACATTGGCACATCTTATTCACTTAACAAACTATCACATATATACTTTGAGTCCACATTTGCCACATTCATCATTTCAAGGTTCACATTCTCACATTTAAGCATACATTTCTTCAAATCAAAATCACATAAATACTTACCTTTTTATACACATTTTGTGTATATACCAAACGTACCTGAAACAGACATTCGTTCACTTAATTGATCATAGCTCGGATTTGCAATTTGTATCATAGACTTGCCCTTTGAACTAATAGGAATCTAGTAGGATGCTTAGAAAACTCGGAATAGTTGTACAAAACCAACGTCCCAGATGAGTTCTTACATGCACTCAGATATCGATGCCACTGTCCCAGACAGGGTCTTACACAAATCAATACGATGCTGATGTCTAACGCGTCGTTGAAAGCACCAAAAATAATATCCTATTCCCTAAAATAATAAAAGTAATAGTAAAGGGGAAGTAGGGTCGAATCCACAGGGATCAGATTATACAAATGCTCTTTTTCAAATCTCGGCGAAATCATGCCCAAGAAAACGTGCGTTCTTGGAAAAATAAAAAATAGAATTAATAATTTTTGATCTGGAAAAAAAAAGAATTTAAGACAAATTGAAATTACGAGGATAAATTACGAGAATTAAAATGAGAAAAATAAAAAGAAAGGGGTTTAGAGAAAAGTTTCTTATGTGGAGAGATTCCGGCCTCCGGTTGTCTCGTTCCTCCTTGGGTTCTGTCTTCAGCTTTTGGATGACCCTTCCCTGCCCAAGTAAGCCAGTTATAGTGGAAGAGGACGCCTACGACCACCAACTCCAAGAGTTTAAACTTACGGATTTAGGGAGCCTGACTTTAGCTTGCGATTGCTTTTGTGGAGTCACCTACGCTAGATCAACATTTCTCAATGGCGAATCCCACGCCATTTTGTCTCTTGGGCTCGCTAACCTCTGACGCAGTAAGCTCACGAACCGACGGTGCAATCCTCCCAAAATACACAAAGCTACGCCTTTGCATACGTTGAAAGGGTTACTTTTAAAGGGACCTGACGGAGCGCCACCAGAATGCGAGAAACGATGAATATCCGGGTGAGAAAGTTAAGTGCACTCTAGGCCTCAAGAACCTCTTTGGGCTCAAAACCTTCTACTAGATGGATTTTAGTGGCTCATATTTGTGGTGGAAAAATAAATAAATATATAAGAATGAAAAGAGAATTTTATTGAAGGAAAATAATAAAGGAAGCACAAAATATTTATGGGAGAAGAGTGCATAGAAAAAGATAAACACCCAAAATGAGTCACTTCATCCCTATTTATAGTGCTCGTAGATGGACTAGTTCTACTCAAACTCCCAAAGATAATTACAATTTAATTGAAGATAAATAGAGATAAATAAAGAAATTAAATAATCCTAAAGAATTATCCTAATATTAATTATCCTAATATAATTAAAATAGAGTTTGATAAAGCAAAGTCTCTTCTTTTTGCATTTCAATCCCTCTGCCATCCATGTTTGCACTTTTGGCACCATCTTTTCCCTTTGTTACGCATTGGTCTATTTTTATCTCTAATTTCACAGTTTTGGCCCTCAATTTTGCTTTGGTCTCCAATTTAGTCTCTACGAGATAAAAGTCCATAAACAGCCCAAATTAGTAGAATCACACTCAAAATTAATATGCAATTAGCACATAAAAACATGACATTCTAGAGTGTTATCAAATCCCCCCTACTTGGCCCATGCTTTCCCTCAAGTATGGTTCCTATCCACTGTGAAAATTAGACCCTGAAAGAAATTCTTCTCCAAAGTTTTATAAAAATTAGTCAAAAATGCATATGAAAAATAAAGAGAACTTCTAAGCTTGCTTTAAGTAAAACAGAAAAAGTTTTCTAATTGATACACAAAAATTAAAATCGTCTTGAATTATTTCATGCTTTCTAGGTAAATTACCAAACCTATCAAGACACTCTATTTATTTCCTCATTTAGTCCCCAACTACAATTTTATTAGTACTATTTTTTCTTTTTCTTTTTTTTTTTTTTTTGTTTTTCTTTTTTTTATTTACTTAGGAATATATTGAACCTTTTGACGCGAAGAGAGATGACAACCCAAGCACCCCACCCCGGTTACTCAGCCCAACATACTCCTAAAAATTATTTATTTTCGGTTAGCGGAGTTTTACCCATCACGTCACACAACTTTTTGACGCGAAGTAGAATGACAACCTAAGCACCCTACCCCGGTTACTCAATCAGTCACGTTCTGAGTCACACTCATAACCTTGGCTAGTGGAGTTTTACCTATCATGTCACACAACCTTTTGACGCGAAGTAGAATGACAACCCAAGCACCCTACCCCTTACATTTCATCCAGTCCACGTTCTAAGTCGCACTCATAACCACGAAACAATTATTAAACAAAATTTACAAAAATTTTAATTTTAAAAGGACCTAATAGAAATAATCAAGTGTCGAAAATAAGTTTTAGTAACCACCTAATAAACATGAACATAATTTAGGCATGCAAATGTATTAAGTGTCCACTTGATATTAAACTTGATCAATTTTACGAAAAGCAAGATAGAGTTAACTTATTAATCATAATTATTTTTAGCCTAATAAAAATAAAACAATGGAGATAAAATCAAATAGACAGAATCATAACTAACTCATTAGCCAAGAATCATGCATGTAGGTCAATCAGTGGCAAGTCGTGGTCAAATTCTTGAGCATGAAAAGCGACAAAATATTCTTAAAAAAAGGACAGAATGGAGCCTCTAGCAACAAACACAAATCACAGCAGAATACGACAGTAATACGAAGAGTACGTCCCCCTACTTAAAACACATTGTCCTCAATGTGGACGCAAAAGCAAAAATAGGTAGAAAAGTTTAGAAAAACTCCCCGTGTAGCTACTATCGATTGCGGAGGACTTGCGCGTGAAGGGGACGATGTGGTGGGCCCGACGACTTGTGTGGCGACCATGGAGGAAGAGGAGGGAGAGGAGGTGTTAGTCAAGTCGACGGCTTGAGGTGCAAAGAGGCGGCGACGGCGCGAGTTGATGGAGAAGGGAGGCTCAATGGTGGCGCGCCTTCGGGTTCGCACCATTGCGAACGGCGAATGGTGGTGGTTGGTGGAGAGGGGTGAGTTTTTGGCGGTAATGGAGTTAGGGAAGGAAATTTGGGAAAAAAATTTAGGTTTTGGGGGTTTTATTTGGCTGAAAGGGGATGTTTGGGTGCAGGGATAAGGATGGTTGGGTGCAGGAATAAGGTAGTGTGGCTGTAGGGATACTGAATTCAATGGAATAGTATCTGGAATAGAGGCTGTTTGGGATCGTGGATAGGGTCGTTTGGTTTTGACTTGTCTCCTTTTCTTAGTATTTTCGCTCCATTTTACCTAGATGGAAGAAGAGAAATTTATTAATAAAATAAAAAGAAAAGATTGGAAATTAATAAATAAGAAATAAAAATAAAAATAAAATAAAAATAAAAAAATAAAATAAAATAAAGATTGGGTTGCCTCCCAACAAGCGCTTGTTTAACGTCATTAGCTCGACGACTTAAATGGTTCTACGGTGGCTCAAAATAAATCTTTTTAATCATGTGAGCTTGGAAATTCTCATTTTTCATCATATATATCATATTTGGGTTTAATCCTCCTTGCGCCTTTTTCATTGGTTTCATATTTTCCTCCAAGGGGTTGATCCCTTTTAAGTCGGCAATAGTCTCATCATTCTCCAAAAATGTGAATTTGAGATGCTCGAGAAGTGGTTTTAATTTCGGATCTGATTCCTGCACAACAAAAGGTAGAAGTTCAGTATCCATAGGAGCCAATAATTTATTAACAGATTCAAATCATCAAACATCATTTTAGATTTATCTCCATAAATTGACTCAAAAGTTTTTTCTACTGATGAGTTAATTATGTCGACACGGTTTACATCCAAGACTTCACTTGGGTGGCTAATTGTGCCATAAACGTTAAACTTCACGATCTCCCCATCAAACTCCATTGTGAGGGTTCCGCTTCGTCTTAGTATTTGCGATACTAAGGAAAGGTCGCCCCAACAAGATGTCCGAAGACCCAGGAGTTTTATCCTCCTCCATTTTTATCACATAAAAGTCTGCAGGGAAGATAAGTCCATTGACTTTGACTAATCGCCTCGAGGACTCCTTCGGATGCACAACGGACTGTCTCTACCAATTGAATGCTAACACCTATTTTTGTCAAAAACCCTGCATTAAGTGATTCATAAACAGAAAAAGGCATGACATTTATGGAGGCTCCTAGATCACACATAGCCTTTTTAATTCCCAAATGACCTATTTTGCATGGTATTGCAAACATGCCCCTATCCTTACATTTTGTCGGCATTTTTCGCTGTAACACTGCAGACACATTTTCACCAATATTCACCCTTTCATTACCTGTTAATTTCCGCTTGTTGGTGCAAAGCTCTTTAAGAAATTTAGCATACCTCGGTATTTGCTTGATGGCATCCAACAGCGGAATGTTGATCTCGACATTCCTAAATGTTTCAAGGATTTCATTGTCATCTTTACCTCTTCGACACTGGTTGAATCGTTCTGGAAATGGAGGCAAAATTCTGGGCAATGGGGGTTTCGGTTGGACCTGTTCGTCTTTTTTGGGTTTTTCCTGGGCAATTTCTTGGGCAAGATTTCTGTCGGGAATTGATTCCAGTACTTTTCCACTTTGCAGCGTTACTGCATTTGCGTGTTGTCTTGGATTCGATTCTGTTTGTGATGGCAACTTCCCTTGAGAGTTCAATTTCTCAACTGATATGGTCAATTCTCTTATAGATGCCTCGATTTTCAGTTGAAAATCAAGCATATTAGCTGCTAATTTATTGACCAAAGTTTCTAGAGAATTACCTGAATCTTGTGGTCATTGTGGAACTTCGGTTCGGTATGGTCGGTTATATTGTGGGTTGGCCCCATAACTTAAGTTAGGGTGATCCTGCCATCCTGGGTTGTAGGTATTAGCGTAAGGGTCGTATTGCCTCTGTGGTGGGCCAGGAAAATTACCCACCGCATTTAAATGAGCCATAGTATCATCAGACAAACTGGGACAAGCATCAGTTGTGTGCTCAGGTGTAGCACATATTCTACATAACCGAGCTGGTTTAGCGCAATAAGAGAATTCATCATAATAGTAAGTCTATCAACTTTATCCTCTAAGGTCGAATTACTTAGCTGGTGAACCCTTCTAGGGGGTTCAGTATTGGCTCAAAATTGCTGAGAATTTACAGCCATCGTGGAGATCAAGTCTCTTGCTTGTTGGGGAGTCATATTGACCAACGCTCCTCCACTAGTGGCGTCTACCATATTCATCTCCATTGGTTTCAAACCTTCATAAAAGTATTGGAGGAGAGATTGTTCATTATACCGTGTTGTGGGCAACAGCACACAACTTTTAAATCGCTCCCAATAATCGTAGAGAATCTCCGCTTTTTTGCCTTATCCCCACGATCTCCTTCTTAGCTCACCGCCTAGATGCCGGAAAAACCTCGTTGAGAAATAAATGAGATAAATCAGCCCAAGTAGTAATAGATCCAGGAGGTAAATAAAATAACCATTCCCTAGCTGAATCAGCTAGGGAAAAAGGGAAAGCGCTCAATTTAATCTGATCCTCAGTTATGCCTTGAGGTTTCATACTCAGACAAACCATATGAAACTCCTTTAAGTGTTTATGGGGGTTTTCATTCTGTAACCCTCGGAATGTTGGCAGCAACTGAATCAACCCTGATTTTAGCTCAAAGTCGGTGTCCATGGTAGGATACGCGATGCACAGAGGCGGTTGTTCCGTCGGAGCTTCGGCTAGTTATCGAATCATTTGAGCCATTGGTTCTTGTGCCAAATTAGGGTTTTCATCAACCCTAGCGTTGAACACTTCTTCAAGTGAATCAACTTCTTCTACTTTACTTTCAAGTGTTTGGGTAGGGTTTTCGTTAACCCTAGACTCTGCTTCGTCGTCGATTCTGATTTCTGGCGGTGGATTGCTTTGAGTTCCTACCACCGCTGACTGCTTTTTCCTTAGCTTTGTTTCCTTGCGATTAGCTTTTGCAGTCTTTTCAATTTCTGAATCAAATGCAAGAGTACCTGGAGCAGATCTGGTCATAGAAAACAAAAAACAAGATTAGTACGTTACCGATCCCCGGCAACGATGCCAAAATTTGATGCGTCGTTGAAAGCACCAAAAATAATATCCTATTCCCTAAAATAATAAAAGTAACAGTAAAGGGGAAGTAGGGTCGAATCCACAGGGATCGGATTATACAAATGCCTTTTTTGAAATCTGGCGTAATCGTGCCCAAGAAAACGTGCGTTCCTGGAACAATAAAAAATAGAATTAATAATTTTCGATCTGAAAAAAAAAAGAATTTAAGACGAATTGAAATTATGAGGATAAATTACGAGAATTAACATGAGGAAAATAAAAAGAAAGGGGTTTAGAGAAAAGTTTCTTATGTGGAGAGATCCCAGCCTCCGGTTGTCTCGTTCCTCCTTGGGCTCCGTCTTCGGCTTTTGGATGACCCTTCTACCCAATTAAGCCGATTATAGTGGAAGAGGACGCCACGACCACCAACTTCAAGAGTTTAAACTTACAATTTAGGGAGCCCGACTCTAGCTTGCGATTGCTTTTGTGGAGTCACCTACGCTAGATCAACATTTCTCAATGGCGAATCCCACGCCATTTTGTCTTTTGGGCTCGCTAACCTCTGACGCAAAGAAGCTCATGAACTGACGGTGCAATCCTCCCAAAACACACAAAGAGGCCGCTTTGCATACGTTGAAAGGGTTACTTTTAAAGGGACTGACTCAAGGCCACCAGTAATGTGGAGAAACAATGAATACCGGTGAGAAAGTTAAGTGACTCTAGGCCTCAAGAACCTCTTTGAGGCGTTCGACAACCTTCAGCTAGATGGATTTTAGTGGCTCATATTTGTGGTGGAAAAATAAATAAATATATAAGAATGAAAAAGAGAATTTTTATTGAAGGAAAATAATAAAGGAAGCACAAAATATTTATGGGAGAAGAGTGCATAGAAAAAGATAAACACCCAAAATGAGTCACTTCATCCCCTATTTATAGTGCTCAGGTAGATGGACTAGTTCTACTCAAACTCCCAAAGATAATTACAATTTAATTGAAGATAAATAGAGATAAATAAAGAAATTAAATAATCCTAAAGAATTATCCTAATATTAATTATCCTAATATAATTAAAATAGAGTTTGATAAAGCAAAGTCTCTTCTTTTTGCATTTCAATCCCTTTGCCATCCATGTTTGCACTTTTGGCACCATCTTTTCCCTTTGTTATGCATTGGTCCATTTTTATCTCTAATTTCACAGTTTTGGCCCTCAATTTTGCTTTGGTCTCTAATTTAGTCCCTATGAGATAAAAGTCCATAAACAGCCCAAATTAGTAGAATCACACTCAAAATTAATATGCAATTAGCACATAAAAACATGACATTCTAGAGTGTTATCAATGTCCTAGACATGGTCTTACACGTAAAGCTCATATCGATGCCAATGTCCTAGACATGGTCTTACATGTAAAGCTCATATCGATGCCAACATCCCAGACGTGGTCTTACTTGATAAAACAGAACAGATACCTATGTCATGACATAGCTAATCCTATCTATTCCTAGGTTCGTACGGGACTTCTTGGACATTATCACTATATCGAACTTATCTTGGAATTCATATGCACAACCTCTTATAAACATTCATTATCATTATTAGTCATATGAGCATTTACAATTTCATACAAGTAAGTTTATTTGCATAGTGACTTACCTCAGATTCGGTTTAACTGAATGAAAATGGCTACTCTGTTACTTTCGCTTTCCCGCGATCTAAGTCTGTTTTCCTCGATTCTTGATCTTAATCAATATGAAAGCCAACCAAAACCCTTAAGCTTTTGTTCTTTCTTTTTCTTTAATAAATTCGGCCAAAAGATGATATAAAATGTCTAATTTCATGCTTTTATTAAACCATAATATACTTAATACATGAATGACATAATTACCCTTATAATATAAACTTATAAAACATATTTTCAAAGGTTAATATGGACCATCTCCGTCCACTACCTATAGTAATGGCTAATTTTCCATATAAATCCTTCATCTATACAAAGCCACAATATATTGGTACTTTAACAAATAGCATACAACTTTCACTTTTAATGCAATTCAATCCTTACGCCAAATTAAACACACAGACGGACAAATTAACTTACGAAAATTTAGCACATGCTTAATCACATATCAAAGACACGAAAAATAATATTAAAATATTATACAGACTCGGGTTTGTGGTCCCGAAACCACTATTCCGACTAGGGTATAAACCAGACTGTCACAATTCTCCCCCTAGGGATTTTCGTCCCCGAAAATCTTACCGTTAAACAGAGTCGGATATAGTTGTCTCATAGAATCTTCAGGCTCCCACGTAGCCTCTTCTATTCTGTGATGATGCCATAGTACTTTCACTAACGGAATTTTCTTGTTTCTCAACTCTTTCACTTCACGAGCTAAGATACGGATCGGTTCCTCTTCGCATGTTATATCAAATTGAATTTCAATTTCAGATGGAGCAATCACATGTGACAGATCAGAACGATATCTACGGAGCATTGGAACATGAAATACATCGTGAATCTTTTCTAGCTCAGACGGTAACTTTAATCTATAAGCAACAGGCTTAACACGTTCAATAATCTCATACAGTCCGATGAACCTAGGACTTAACTTGCATTTACGTCCGAATCAAAACACTTTCTGCCACAGTGACACTTTCAGAAATACTTTGTCGTCGATCTCAAATTCTATATCTTTTCATTTCAAGTTTGCATAAGACTTCTGACGATCAGATGCTACTTTCAAACAATCTCGGATCAATTTCACTTTCTGTTCTGAATCCTTTATCAAATCAACCCCATGTAGCTTATTTTCACTAAGCTCGGTCTAATACAGAGGTGTATGATATTTACATCTGTACAAAGCTTCGTAAGGTGCCATTTTGATGCTTGACTGAAAATTATTATTATACGCAAATTCGATCAATGGCAGATACTGTTCCCACGAACCATTAAACTCAAGTATACATCATCTTAACATGTCTTCAAGAATCTGAATAATTCATTTAGACTGACCATATTTGCGGATGAAAAGCTATACTGAAGTGAAATTTCGTGCCCAAAGCTTCTTGCAATTTCTTCCAAATTCGTGATGTGAATCTCGGATCTCTATCTGACATAATGGATAGTGGCATCCCGTGCAATCTCACAATCTCAAAAATATAAAGCTCAGCTAATCTGTCAAATGGATAATCAGATCTTACCAGAATAAAATGGGCAGTTTTCATTAATCTATCAACCACGACCCATATCGCATCTTTCTTTCTCGGAGTTAAAGGCAAACCAAAAATAAAATCCATCGTCACTCCATCCCATTTCCATTCAGGAATCAGAATCGATTGTAACAAACCTGATGGAAGTTGATGTTCAGCTTTCACTTGCTGACAAACTAAACATTTAGAAACAAAGTCAAAATGTCTCGTTTTATACCAGACCACTAGTAGTGTCGTTTCAAATCATGATACATTTTAGTACTTCCCAGATGAACATATAGACTACTATTATGAGCTTCACTCAAAATCAAATGAATCAACTCTAGATTTCTCGGAACACAGATACGATCTCGAAATATCAAACAATCATCAACAATTTGAAATTTAGATTCGAAATTCATTTCACACTGAGCTCGTTTCGCTAGTAATTCATTATCAGATTTCTGAGCATCACATATTTGTTGTAAGAACAACGGTTTCGCATTTAATTCAGCTATCACAAAACTGTCATTAGTCAAATCTAACTGGGCATTCCAAGTATGTAGTGCAAACAATGATTTTTGACTCAGTGCATCTGCAACAACATTTGCTTTACCCGGATAATAATCTATCACAAGCTCATAATCTTTTAACAGTTCTAACCATCTTCTTTGACGCAAGTTTAAATCTTTCTAAGTCATCAGATATTTTAAACTTTTATGATCTGAAAACACATGACATTTCTCACCATACAGATAATGGTGCCAAATCTTAAGAGCAAACACGATCGCAGCAAGTTCAAGGTCATGTGTCAGATAATTCTTTTCATAAGGATTCAATTGTCTCGAGGCATAAGCTACAACTTTGCCTTCCTGCATTTAACGAAGCATCATTGTATATAACAAATTCTTTACCCGATTCTAGCTGTACTAACTCTGGAGCTTCTGTTAACAAATTTTTCAACTGATCAAAACTTTTCTGGCAATTATCTGACCATTCAAATCTAACATCTTTCTGAAGTAATCTAGTCAACGGAGTAGCTATTTTTGAAAAGCCTTTTACAAATCTGCGGTAATAACCAGCTAGTCCCAGAAAACTACGAACTTCAGACATGTTCTTCAGAGGTTTCCAATCCAGAATAGCAGAAATCTTGCTTGGATCCACACGAATCCCAAAAGCTAAAACAATATGTCCCAGAAAACTAACCTCATGCAACCAAAATTCACATTTGCTGAGTTTCACGTATAATTGCTTTTCTCTCAAAGTTTGCAACACAATTTTCAAATGTTCAGCGTGCTCATTTTCATCACGTGAATAAACCAGGATGTCATCTATGAATACCACAACAAATTGATCTAGGTACGGTCTGAAAATTCTGTTCATCAGATCCATAAAAACAGCAGGAGCATTGGTTAGTCCAAAAGGCATAACCAAAAACTCATAGTGCCCGTACCTCGTTCTAAAAGCAGTTTTCGGTACGTCTGAATTTTTTACTCTCAACTGGTAGTATCCCGATCTCAGATCAATCTTAGAAAATACTGTAGCCCCTTTTAGCTGATCAAATAAGTCATCAATTCTAGGCAACGGATATTTATTTTTTATAGTTACTTCATTTAACTGACGATAATCAATGCACATTCTCATCGTGCCATCTTTCTTTTTCACAAACAGAACAGGAGCGCCCCAAGGCGAAAAACTCGGTATAGCGAATCCTCTATCGGTCAACTTTTGCAACTATAACTTTAACTCTTTCAACTCTATTGGTGCCATTCTATATGAAGCTATTGAAATAGGTGTCGTACCAGGTAACAACTCAATACCAAACTCAACTTCACGAATCGGAGGCAAACCCGGTAACTCTTCAGGGAGCACATCAGAAAACTCGCAGATAATAGATACAGACCCAATTTTCCTTTCAAACATTTTTGAATCAATTACATAAGCAAAATATGCCTCATATCCCTTTTTTACATAACTCTGAGCTTTCAATACCGATAACACAACAGAAAATCCATTCAAATCATGAGATTCAACCAGCACAATTTTATTATTCGAACATCTCAAATCTATAGTCTTTCTTTCGCAGTTCACAACAGCATCATGCAAAGACAATCAGTCCATACCCAAAATAATATCGAACTCATCAAATGGAAAAAGCATCAGATCAGCAGGGAAACGGATATCTCTAAACATTAACGGACAGTTCTTGTATACTTTATCAACCAAAACACTTTTACCTAAGAGGTTCGATACTTTTATAGCAAACTCAGTAGACTCTACAGGCAAACTCTTACTGTATACTAAATTCATGCATATATATATGAATGCGTAGAACCAGGGTTTATCAATGCAATCACAAAAGTATCATAAAGTGTAAAAGTACCCGTTATAACATCAGGTGATGAAGCTTCCTCACGAGCTCGGATAGCATACGCTCTGGCAGATGCTCTAGCTTCAGATCTTGCAATGTTGTCTCTAATCCTCTGACTACCACTAACATTTCTTACATTCTTTGGAGGTCTACCTCTCATAGGTGCACTATCAGGTCTCGGATTCTAAACAATCTCTGGCTCGATAGACTCAGGACAATCACGAATAAAATGATCAAGTGATCCACATCTGAAGCAAGCTTAGTCGTTTAATCTACAGCTTTCTGGATGCCTTTTTCCACAATGCTTACATTCAGGTCTCTCAGTCCGACATTACCAACACTGGCTACTGAAGTTGCTGGAGTTTTGGAACTTATTTGCGATCTAGCTCGATTTCTATTCGAATGTCCCACATTGTCTTTTGAATGAATTTGATTTTATCTGAATCTCTTCGAAGCAGACTAAAATGACTTGCTTGGATATCTCTTTCTCATATCTCTAGCTTCAGACTTAACTTTTCTTTTATCTTTCCCGAGTGCTTTAGCTTTGCAAGCTCGGTCAACGAGTACAACAAACTCTTTTATTTCTAAGATCCCTACTAGCAAACAGATATATTCATTAAGACCGTCTTCAAATCTTTTATACATATAGCTTCAGATAATATACACTCTCGGGCATATTGACTTAGTCTCACGAACTTTCGTTCATACTCAGAAACAGTCATTCGGCCCTGTTTAAGTTCTAGAAATTCCTTTCGTTTTTTGATTGATGAATCTTTCGCTGATATATTTCTTCCAGAACTCAATCTAAAAGCTCGTTCTCTCGGAACAACAGAAATTAAGGTTTTTCACCATTGATAAGCCGCATCTCGAAGTAAAGATACAACACACTTTATGTATTCTTCTGGAGTCAAAGACATTTCATCGAATACCCAGATAGTATTTTCAATCCAAAACTCGGGCTTTTCAGCATCATCATCATTAGTAGCCCAAAATTTTTCGGCCCCATACTTACGAATCTTATCAACCAGAGGCTTATTCCACGGATTCAGATTTACAGTCTGAGGTATATCAGATGTCTGAGGGGGATTAACCGGGGGCGGATGTTGCGAAACAGTCGGGTTATTCTTCATGAATTAAGTGAACCATTCACTCATCATCTGGAGGAAAGCTTGTTTAGCTTCTCTCTCTGGCCGCCAGAATGGTCTCAGATCGAGGGCACCGCCCTCAAAGTGATCGTGCATTACTTTCTACGTCATTAACTATGGCTCTTTCGGGATCCATTACTATACAAAAATCACATTTTATACGTCAGGATTCATCACACTATCACATTTCAGACATATGGCATGTATAGCTAGACTCTGACACGCTACATTAGTCCGAGAATCGATTAAACCGTAGCTCTGATACCAACCAAATGTAACACCTCTAACTCGTATCCGTCACCAGACTAGGGTTAAAGGCGTTACCGGACAGATAAAAACTTTCATAAGATTTTAAACATTTCATTCATCAATCATACACACAATGTTCCTTAAATAGGTCAACGAGACCTTAAACATGCTTATAACTCGGGTTGAGACTAAAATGAAACATATACAAAAGTTTTCAAAAACTTAAATACTTTTCTAAAATACAGGGGATACACACCCGTGGGAGCAAGCCGTGTGCCCTCCATGGCTGCTAGACACACCCGTATGTCCTCTCCGTGGTCGAACCTGACTTCTCACTACGGCCACCAAGCACGCCTGTGTACCCTAACCGTGGTCGATCCTGCCAAAATAACACGGCTACCAAGCACCCCCGTGTGCTAAGGCCATGTACTACTAGGCCATATACTGACTTTCTCACACGGCCTCTAGGTATGCCCGTGTACCATGGCCGTGTGCTCTTAAGCTAGCTACTGACTTTACCCCAAGGTCACTAGGCACGCCCGTGTGACATTATAGGTCATTTATAAGACCAAAATGCCACCCACTTGGGTCATACCTACAAGCAACATTCACTATCACATTTCATGCATATATAACAACCAAGAACATACCAAAATAACCATGCATTCAATACCAATTCCAACAATGACAAATTTCAAGACTAAAACTCATCTCATCACAAACATAATTCATTCATTTGCTTACTCAAAACTTAACCATTTCATGTGTCATCTAACCATTCCAAAACATACTTCACATATCGCATACATTCAAACAAATCCTCAACTCTTAATTAGCCAAATCACATGGTTAAGATTATAAGACAAACTTATAGCAAATACTAGCCTATACATGCCATAACTAGCTATATACATTTCCAAAGTGTACCAAAAAGAGTTTAGTAGTGTGATGATAATCCTTGACGGTCCCGAGCCTTCAGTAGCTTTGACGACCTATAAAATAGAGAAAATACACATAGAGTAAGCTTTCCAAAAGCTTAGTAAGTCAATATACAAACAAACTTAGCATAGAAGGCATATATGCAATTAGATACATTGGCACATCTTATTCACTTAACAAACTATCACATATATACTTTGATTCATACTTGTGGCCACATTTGCCACATTCATCATTTTAAGATTCACATTCTCACATTTAAGCATACATTTCTTCAAATCAAAATCACATAAATACTTACCTTTTTATACATACTTTGTGTATATACCAAACGTACCTGAAATAGACATTCGTTCACTTAATTGATCATAGCTCGGATTTGTAATCTGTATCACAAACTTGCCCATTGAACTAATAGGAATCTAGTAGGATGCTTAGAAAACTCGAAATAGTTATACAAATCCAACGTCCTAGACGAGGTCTTACATGCACTCAGATATCGATGCCACTGTCCCAAACAGGGTCTTACACAAATCAATACGATACCGATATCCCAGACATGGTCTTACATGTAAAGCTCATATCGATGCCAACGTCCCAGACGTGGTCTTACATGATAAACAAAACAGATACCTATGTCATGACATAGCTAATCTTATTTATTCCTAGGTTCGTACGGTACTTCTCGGATATTGTCACTATATCGAACTTATCTCAAAATTCATATGCACAACCTCTTATAAACATTCATTATCATTATTAGTCATATAAGCATTTACAATTTCATACAAGTACATTTATTTGCATAGTTACTTACCTCGAATTCGGTTTAACTAAATGAAAACAACTACTCTGTTACTTTCTCTTTCCCGCGATCTAAGTCCGCTTTCCTCGGTTCTTGATCTTAATCAAAATGAAAGCCAACCGAAACCCTTAAGCTTTTATTCTTTCTTTTTTTAAGACATTCTTCCAAAAGATGATATAAAATGTCTAATTTCATGCTTTTATTAAACCATAATATACTTAATACATGAATGACATAATTACCCTTATAATATAAACTTATAAAAAATATTTTCAAAGGTTAATATGGACCATAGCCGTCCACTACCTATAGTAATGGCTAATTTGCCATATAAATCCTTCATCTTTACAAAGCCACAACATATTGGTACTTTAACAAATAGCATATAACTTTCACATTTAATGCAATTCAATTCTTATGCCAAATTAAACACACAGAAGGATAAATTAACTTACAAAAATTTAGTACATGCTTAATCACATATCAAAGACACGAAAAATAATATTAAAATATTATACAGACTCGAGTTTGTGGTCTCAAAACCACTATTCTGACTAGGGTATAAACTGGACTATTACAACTTTAGCTCATTGTTGTCCATTAGACCTTGTACTAGGGCCCTGAATTCACTGTATTTCTATATCTCATGATCTTCTTAATCATGGAACTCACAATAGTTCCTTACTTTTCAGGATTTATCCTTCAAGTCTTGTGTGATTAACCTTCTTTCTATATTTTTCTTCCAAACTTCTCTCAATGTGGTTTTCACTTCTGTAATATTCACCTTGATTTCCTTCCTCACATTCTCGACTATCGCATTTACCCCCTTATCAGCGTGGTTTGGTAACGAATTTTTTGCACCAGATGGATCATCAAATTTTACAATGCCCATTTTGATTATCCTTTCGACTAAATTTTTGAAAGCGATGTAGTTTTCTATTGAGTGTCCCGTGATTCCCGCATGGTATTCGCATTGGGCGTTTGTGTTGTACCATTTGGGGTATAGGGGTTGCATTGGCTTTAGGTAGAAAGAGGATACAACATGTGCATCGAATAAACTTTGATACAACTCCTTATACGTCATTGGAATAGGCATAAATTGGAGTTTCTCTATATTTTACCTTGTGTTGGACTCTTATCTTGGTGGGCTTTGATGGCCAGTGGCTACTGTTTTTGATTGGTTCATAGTGATTCGTTTCGAATAACCCCTGTTACACGTGCTCACGTTATTTACCTTATTTTCTTTTTTTCTTGGAGCCGACCTCTTTGTGCTTTCCCCGGCCTCTATTTTTCCACACCTTATTGCATTCTCTATCATTTTGCTAGATATCACTATGTCCGAGAAACTCTTAGTTGCGCTTCTCAGTATGTGATTGATAAAAGGTGCCTTTAGGGTATTAATGAAGAGCAAGGTTGTTTCCTTTTCTAGCAATGGTAGTTGGACTTGAGTGGAGACTTCCCTCCACTTTTGAGCATATTGCCTGAAGCTTTCGTTTGGCTTTTTCTCCATTTTCTGTAATGTGATTCTGTTAGACGCTTTATCTGTCACATGGCCATATTGTTTCAAGAAGGCCTATGCTAGGTCTTTCCACGAATTAATTTGAGTACGATTTAGTTGATTATACCATTTGGTCGCAGCCCCAATCAAGCTGTCTTGGAAACAGTGAATCAATAACTGATCATTATTGACATATCTGGTAATCCTCTAACAGAACATTGTAAAGTGAACCTCGGGGCAGCTGGTCCCATTATATTTTTCAAATTTTGGCATTTTAAACTTTGGAGGGAGCACTAAATCTGGGACTAGGCTCAACTCCTTAGCATCAATTCCACAATGGTAATCAGCGTTTTCCAACGCCTTGAATTTCTCCTCAGCCATTTGTATCAGTCTTCCAGTTGCTTTGGGAGCTCCACTCTTGTCTTTTCTATTTTCGCTATATCATTAAGGTTAGGACAACAGGATTTGCTGGATTGTCTCTGAAACCCGTCGGGAAGTTTATTGGTGCCGAAGTATCGATCTGATATTAGGGTCTGATGTTGACGGACACCCTTCGTGATTGTGCTTGGGTGTTCGTTGGGGTGAAGCTTGAAGGATAAGCAGGGCCGTCATTGTCGTCTCCGGTATTGATCATAAGGCTCTTTTCTTTTTCTAGCCCCTAGCCAGTAACTGCGCTAACTGGCTCATCATGCTGTTTTGGGATTCTAGCATTTGATCCCTCATATCCTGTTAGATTTTGGCCAACTATTCTTGCATCTGTATTTGCAGTTGATCCTGTATCTCTCTTTGCATTTGTTCCAATCTTTCCAACTTTTGGTCCATGGATTTAGTCTTTTTTCGTGTACCGTAATGATATTCCAGGGTAACTGCCATGATTTTAGAGTCTCTTTGTGAGTTTTAGTGCACAAGATGTAATGCAATACTGATGTGTAAATGCAATGAATGCAGAAAAGAAAAAGACATTGATTCTGATTAAATTTCATTAGAGTAACCTTTCTAGAAAACAAATTTCTTTACATAAAATAGATTATATATATGGGTTTGCCCTAATGCTTAAGGTCTTGACTTGCTTAAGAAGCCAAGCTAACTTTCGGCCTCAATTTGACTCTGACTCATATTTCAAACTCAGTACATCAGCCTGGACCGCCAAGGTTTGTAAATGATTAGCCACCTCTTGCACTTGAGCCAAAGCTTCACCCAAGAAGTAATCCCTATCCCTGACCTGGTCTTGAGATCGATGAAGTTGCTCTTTCCACCACTCATTATTTGCTTCTAGTAGTTCAACCCAGAGTTCAAAGTTTTGTAGCGCGGTTTCAAGTTCTTTTATCCTCCCTTTTAGTTCTTCAATCTTGCTTAGGCTGGCCCTTAATTCGATTATGGAGTTGCGACTACGATGCCGATGTAGTGACTTTTCTAACTCTGCCACCCGAGCTCTCTCTTTCATTTTGTCTCTCCAACAAGCTCTTTTTAAAGCGACCTCCCGTACTCGAGTATTATGGAACTTCTTCTCCCACTAATCAACTCTAGTATTTTCTTCTTAGACTTCTTGTCGCCATTGCTCAGACGTTTTACCCAAACCAGCAGTTCTTATTGACATACGTAGTTTCTCGGCTTCTAGTTTCTGGACATCGACATCGAGCCCCAATTGCATTTTCTCCTCCTCCAATTGATTGATCCTTTTTCTTAGTTCTGAACTTTTCTTCTCAAAATCCTGTTTGATGATCTCTAGTTCAGACGAGACCACCTGTAAGTGTTCTTCTATTGATCGGATGTTTTCTTGATTTAATGTAGTGATGTTGTCGTTGATTCTCTGACCCCACCACCGGTCATACTTAGGTGTAGTCATTGGATTAGAAGCAAACCTTTTCATTCTACGAGTTTGGTTCCAAGCGTTTGATATCTCACGAACTTTCTTTTTGTAATTATCTCCCTTGTATACGAACTCGCACTGAGCTAACCCTTGTGTTGCTGGTGTGAACTGTCTTGACTGGTATTACCTTAATACGAGTAGAGAAGCATACGCGATAGCTCTCCATATCCCAAGTAGGGGAACTCAGTCAAAATCTCCACATCAACACAAGATCTCATCGGGGACCATCCAAGGGGCTCTCTATTCGATGTCTTCTTCTTGCAGACTTTGGAGAATCATCATCCACTTTTCCTCCGTAATATCATCTAGTCTCGGCGTAGCCACTATCTTTTTTAGGGGAGAATGGCTTTCGGAGAAGATTCGGTATGAGACCTTTTCTACTTTCCAAAAATGGCCATGGAACCATGCCAACAAAAGTTGGGCGCATCCTATAAATCTGTCCTAGCCCACTCTTCGGCATGCGTTCAAGGATCTGAAAGTTTTGGCCAAAATCGCAGGAATTGATGTGACCCTTTTATCAAGTCGATCAAAGAGATCCGAGACTGCTTCATCTACGTGCTCTAATGCCTTGGGGAAGACGACCAAACCGTAGATACTCAAAGCGAAAACATCAACCCTTTTCTTCATATCTGAATGTGTTAGAATCAGATCCCTCAAGTTTTTTCAAGGGATACATTTACTATCTCCTTTTTGCTTGATCTGGGCTGCAATCGACTGCTCACTCATCCCTGTGATGCTCATCAATTCCTTCAAAAAAGTCGGGACATTAGCGGCTCTTGAATATGCTTTGTCGGCTTGAATCTTCGGGCAACGAAGTAAGGCCATATACTCTTCCACGGTAGGTACCAAATCAACTTTCCCAAAAGTGAAGCATCTGTAAGCAAGATTCTAGAACTGGGCGAGGGCTCAAAATAAGTGCTTGTCTACCTTCACATCGAGCAGATAGGGCAAATCTCCATAGTTACAGTAAAACAGCTGCTTGATCTCATCATTCCACTGGTCTCATATCTCCTTTAATTCTTGAAGATTATTCTGAGTCACGCTGATGCGGGTGAAATCCCACAACTCTAATATGTATCCCTCGGTCAGACTATCACCTTTTTCTTGCTATGCTATCTTGGCCCAAATCCGGACAGCAGCATTATCCTTCATTTTATCAAGAAACCCCTTTTTCATGATAAGTTATCTATTTAGGAATCGAATGTGAATCAACACATTTTTTGTGATGAAAATGCCATGCAATTACAATCAAAGCAAAAACAAAGCAAGTCAGTACTTCATACACAATTTAAAGTAAGCAAAGAATAATAAGTAGAGCATCTACTCGGGTGACCACTAGGGCTTGACGTAGTTCTACCTAGGGCGGGCTTTTAGGGCTCGCTATATGGGGTTTGGTTCTAGAGTAAAGGTACCTAAACTGCCAGATTCCTCGATCCTCACCCATTATAGCTCATGCGGACCTAGTTTAGTTCAAGGGAATACATTTCCCTATGGCTATACAGAGATGAAAATCTCACGAAGACATAAGTACGGATGTATCCTGAAAGTGATCCACTATCCTATACGGAGGTGAAGACCTCACGAAGGAATAGTTTATCGCTCCCACTTTAAAGGGATAAAATTGACCGACTTATACAATGCAAAAATGCTGAGACACATCAACAGATTTAAACCAACATAGCAAAAATGCTATGATGAAAACCACGAAAATGACGGATAAAATGCAATGGAGCAATCGCAAATTTAAAATAGATTTTTGATTTTTCGACAAAAAGACAAAAATTAATTAATTAATGGCTTGACACTCTTATTTGATATCCCTAGTGGAGTCGCCAAGCTGTCGAAACCATTTTTTTTTTGAAAAGTGGGGGTCGACTTTGATTTTGAAAACGAAAAAAATGGGAGTCACCACCAATTTTTTTTGATGAGGTGTGATCGGGTCACCTTGTAATTCGGTTGTTTTAATAATAGATTTGATTTATTAAAACAACGGTTTTGGTCTACGAAATTTAGAAAAACGGGTTCGGGAGTCGGTTACTCACGAGGAAGGATTAGCACCCTCGTAACGCCCAAAATTGGTACCTAGTTGATTAATTAGTGTCTTAGTGTCGAAAATCGAAAATTTGAAAAGATTTTAAAAATACGATCCTTTGTTAAAGTATTGATTGAGTGAAAAATTTTTACAAAAAAAGGGCATTTTCACGTTAATCGAGAAAAAAGATTACGTCCCGTAAGTTAGGACACAATGTCTTAAATTTCCGAAACGAGAATAAACACCAAAAAATTATTTTGAAAGATATTCGGTTATCTCGGTTTTAGAAATAAATCATATTCCGTAAGTTAGAACACGATCTTTTCTTGATTCTCGAGATTATTTAAAAATGTTTTAAAAACGTTCGTTTACTTGGATTTATCGAGAAAATCGAAACTCCATAAGTTAGGGAACGATCTTTCGAATTTTAAAAATGCAGAGAATTGCTTATTTTAAAAAATGAAATTTTATGTATCGGAAAAAGATTAATGTGACACGAATTTGTAATAATAATAGCATAATATGCTTGATAAAATATAAAAAATTATGGTACTAACATGCAAAATAGAATAATAATGAATACGATAACATAAATAACAATAATAAGAGCAAAAATAAAAAAAGGTAAATAATAATAAAACAATAAAACAAACCAATTGTATATAAAATAAAATAAAAAGAAAAGTAAATGAACAAATAAAACTAAAATTTAATTTAAAAATTTTATAGTAATTACTAATGAATAAAGAAAGAAAGAAAGAAATATTAGGTAAAGTAGTTTAAAAATAATAATACTAATAATAATGATAATAATATTAATAATAATAAATACAAATAATAAATAATCTAAAGTTTGAAATTATTTAAAAGGATATAAATAAAATAAATGATAAAATGATAATAATAAGAGTAATGATATAAAAATTAAGTGTACTAAAATAATAATAATGAGAAGTAAATAAACAAGAAAGGAAATATAATAATAGCAGTAATAATATTAAATTAATTAATTTAATAATATAATAATAACTTGGATTAAATTGAACTTTTAAACAGAATTTTAGGTAAAATCGAGAATATAAAGAAGAGGGGAGGACTAAACTGAACGCACGAATAACAAGGAGGGACTAAATGGGAAATTCTCCCTTCTCCTCCAAAACGACGTCATTCAAATATGAGACTAAATTGAAACTAAAATAAAATTTCACGATGTAAATTAAAATAAAAAAAATGGATTTAGAAAAATAGAAAATCCGGAAGGACTCGCAGCGCAAATAGCCCATTTGGCCTTAAAAACGCGCAAATCCTCCACCAATCGGGTCGAGTCGGACGCGCCATTAGTAAAACAACTCTGTTTTTGTGTTTATTCTCTAGCCCAAAACGGCGCCGTTTCGGATAAGCCATAAATGTTAGTTTTTTTTTTTTTTTTTTGCTAAAACTTCATTCTTCATTTAAAAAAAAAAATCAAAAGCTTTCTCTCAAACTCTCCCCCCTTTCTAAATTCCGACCAAGCCTCGGTCACTGAACCACCGTGGCGGCCGTCGGCGATGGCGCTGTCGTTCACGGTGGCCGAAAAAAAAAGCCATTTTTCACCTTTCGAGCCTCCCAAGCCCACAAGACGCCGTTTTTCATCCGAAACGACTAACCTCGGCTGTCCACGGTGGCGCAAATGCAAAAAAGGTAAGATATTTCTTTCTTTTTTATTTTCTGTTTTCTTTTTTTAAAAAATAAAATAAAACAATCAAATGAAAAAAATAAAAAGAACAGAATAAAAAAACACCTTTGGAAATTTTTCTTTATGCTTTGATTGCTGTATTTGTGTATTCCTTTTTGTATTTCAAAAAAAAAAATGTCCCCTTTACAAATTGGGTTCAATCGGCTTTATAGCCGATATTTTTTTACAGTTTTTTTTTTTTTTTTTTTTTTTTCTTCTGCTCTCTGTCCTTGCAGGTACGGAGGCCAGCTAGGCGGTGAAGGTGATGACGTGGAGGAGCGGCGGCGGCTGGTCCTAAGGTTTTTGTTTTGCTTTTTCTTGTTTATTAATTTGGGCTGTTAGGGTTTGAAATTGGGCTAAATTGTTTGGGTTTAGTTTGTTTGGGTTTTGAGTTGGTTTGGGTTTTAATTTTGTAATTGGGTTTGTAAAAAAAAAAATGGACTTATTTTTTAATTTGTTTATTGAACTTGAGCTAAAATTAGGCCTTACAATGACTAAAATATAAAGGTTTAATTTTATTATTTTAATTAATATTGTATTGATGTTTTGTATATATACATATATTTCACCTACATCATCACTGTCATAATTTAATCATATATATATATATATATATATGCAAGGAAACTTTTAATTTCTTAATTAATACATGATTCAGTTATCATTTTAATATTGATTATTAAGATTTTAAAATTCAACATATAATTATTATATTTTAATTAATTAATAATATTATTTTTAAAATATTAATTATTTTTAAATTTAAGTAAACAATTAAATATAATTTAATTAGTAACATACAATTAGCCATGCGAATTATAATTGTGTTGTGTAATTATTCCTGCATTGTATTTTGGAACACACTTTTGAATTGGGCCCAATTACCTATTTGTCTTTATAGACTTTGGGCCAAAGTTTGAATTTTCAGCTTCCTCCTTTGTTTGTTTACAAGGGCCTTCAGTTCAGCTCAATTGAAAAAAAATTCTTTCATAAAAAATCGATTAATGTGCAATTTAAAAATACATAAATTACAGCAAATAAGTACTAAAATTTTCATCCATTTAAATCTAATTTCAATTGTTTAGATTATCAATTTTAAAATTCTAAGACATTTCATTAAGAAACAATCTCAATTGAATAAGCTGTTATATGGGGAACGGAAACTAAAACTATGCCCACACCATGAGTAGCTAAGTTTTTTTACAGGCCAAACTTAACATTTACATATTCTATTAATTTACTCTTTTTAGTTAAAATTAACTTTTAATTTTTAAAAAGAGTCAAATTTGACTATAATATTTCAAAAGAATTGAATTATTGTTTTTTCTTACGAAAATGCTAACTAAAAAATCAAAATTTTAACATGATAACCTACATGACAATCTTCATGTACTTCACACTTTATTTGTTAGAATTTTATGAAATATATATATATATATATATATTTACTTTTTGAATATTTTTATAATTTTTAAAGTATTTTTTTGACATAACATATAAGATAAATAGTCCATGTCAACATACAATATATGTGAACTACCACGTGGGTTACTATGACAACATCATTAAAACAAGTAATGATTTGAAATCTCCAAAACATCAACACACTCTTATAGCCCTTCACTAACTAGCGCCACCTAACCGAGAAATAAAAAGAAAAGAAAAGAAAAACCAAAACAATATACTTAGTAAACTACAACAACCAACCCCAAAAATAATCAACAACAAACCATTAAACACACATAATAGTTGACAACCAAACAATAAAGAAAAGAAAAAGAAGTCAACGTTTTGAAATCTCCCAACCAAATTGCAGAATAAAAAGGGAAAATCAAGAAACAAAAGAAAAGAAAAAAGAAGAAGAAGAAACAATTTATCTTCTATTAGTGTTTAGGTTTGGAGTTTTAGGACTCTTTTTGACGAGTCAAACAATAGAGAGGAAGAGTCTAATGAAGGGAGAAACATATCTTGAAATCAGATTGATTTAACAATCGATAATGGTAGATTGGAGTTGGAGAATTCCGAACCTTTGACCTCGAATTCGGGCATTTTCAGGACTTTTATAACACTCCTTACCCAATTTGAAGGTTCAATTAGATAAGTGCCACATTGGTTGTCGGAGCGACTTCAGTTGTTCTATCATTTAGAGTGTTTTTTAGTCGAATATGTATTTAATGGTTCGAATAACATTTCAAGAATTTCTAACAAGTACAGGCAAAAATTGGGCAAAAAATAGGTTTTAATTATCATTTAAAGGCCAAATTCTACAATGAGTGACCCAAGTATCTATACTAGGGTTAGGGATATTGGTACCTTGATCAATTTTTGAAACAAATTAGGTTTTATGATTAGGAGTATCAATGCTTCTAGGTGATGTACCGATACTTTGACTCAAGCATCAATACTTAGGGTAAGGTACCAATATTTGATTATTTGTTTCAAAAATTCGGTTGTCGAAACCATTTTTAAATTTTTAAAAAATGACAGGGATCGACTTTAAAATGAAAATAGAGTCGCCACCAATCCCTTTTTGCTTAGGTGTGATCGGATCACCTAATAAAACGTTTTATTTCAAAACATTGATTTTGGCCTACGAAATTCAAGAAAAAGGGTTCGGGAGTCGGTTACGTACGAGGAAGGATTAGCACCCTCATAACGCCCAAAATTGGTACCGGATTGATTAGTTATTTTCATAATGTCGAAAATTCGAAAAGATTTGAAAACATGATTTCTTTAAAAACTTGAACAATTTGAGTTGGAACTTAAGATTCCTTTGTTCCGAAAGCATACAAACATCACATCTAGCACGTTAGGACATGATGTTTTAAACCCTTGTAACCAAAATCATCTCATGATTTACAAAATTCATTAAAAGGATATTTAGTTATTTAGTCAAACGAAAAATCGAAACCCAGCATGTTAGGGCACTATTTCCCAAATTTCTTAACACAAAACATTGCCTTATTTAAGAAAAACTTTTGGATAAAATGTGGTAATTAAAGGAGATAGATATTTTTAAACAAAGATTTGAAAAAGTAACATTAAGTTATTACAAAAGTACAATTTACTAAAGTTACAGTCATATTGACAATTAGCACTAACATAAACAATTAAGTAAAAGAATGACAAACAATAATAATAATGTTAAGGTAAACAAAGATAATGGATTAAAAAAATGAACAATCAAAATAGAAAATATAGAGTAGATAATAGCAATTTTAAAAGAATCTATGAAAAATTAAGGAAAAATTTATTCACAAGATTAAATTCATGTATAAAAAATAATAATATAATGTAAATAATATACTCAAAACAATTAATGAATATTATAACGATTTTTAGAAAAATAAAAAAAGTATAAAAATAATATGGCTAAAAAACTAAGATGAATAATATATGTACATGATAAAATAAATAATACATTTAAAAAATAGAATATTAACTATAAAGAAATATAAGAGAAAGCATATATAATATAATAATAGTCTATTATATACATAAAAGAATAATATACATATTTAAAATAAACAATATATAGAAAATTTTGCCTTAATAATAAAACAATTTAGAATGTCAGATTTACATACAAATTTTCAAATAATACATAATATGATTAAAGTTTAATAATATATAATATATAGATAATATATAACAAATAAAAATAAAAATATATATGATAAAGCAATTTAACGTAAATAAGGAAAATCAAAAAAGAAAAACAAGTTTAAAATAATTAAAATAAATGAATAAATAATGATTAAGCAATTAAATGGATAAAAAAAAGTTAAAAAACGCATAAGTCAACCTAACTCCCGCAATATGAGGATTCAACAAAATTCCTCCACCAAAATCTAACTCGAACGGAATCAACTCAAAAAGAAATGAAGATGAGCGAAGAACAAAATAAGAACAAGCCACAGAAAATAAGAACGCAAAAGATAGAGAAATTTGAGTGAATGATCTCAAGAATTTTTATTACTCAAAATTTAAGTCCTTTTACAATGAAGGGAGATGCCTCTATTTATAGTTGAGCCTCCCCAAAACCAACGGTAAAATTAAAAGGTATCTACAAATTAAATCTCTAAGATTACAAAATCATATCTTCTAAGATTGCATACCATATCTTCTAAGATTGCATATCATATCTAAGATTTGCATATCATATCTAAGATTGCATATCATATATTCTAAGATTGCATACCATATCTTCTAGGATTGCATGTTATATCTAAGATTTGCATATCATATCTAAGATTGCATCTCACATATAAGATTTTCATATCATATCTAAGATTGCATATCCTTGAAGATTGTGTTCCCATATACGTCAAGCTTGTAGATGGGCCTTCAATCTTTTCAAGTAATAGGCGATTCCGATCGGGCAAAATGATATATTTTGGATTGGACCTGGACTTTATTTTATTATTTTGGGTTTATTATTTTTTGTATGGGCCCGGGCTAAATTAGCCTATTACAGCTGCCCCCTTTTGCTCATTGTCGTGTAATGAGAATGGAGCAAAGACTATAAAAGGACCAATTTTGCCCGGTCTTGTCGAGCCTTAACTTCTTGATCCTCATCTTCTTCAAGTAGTCTCTAACCCAACTGCAACTTCAAGGAGATTGAATCTGTAGCTTTAATCTTATTCTACTGCAACTTTAGGGAGATAAGACCTGCTTTTGTAGATTTAATCCATCCTACTGTAACTTCAGGAAAGTGAGACTAGTATTTTTGATATTACTTCACTGCAATATTCAGGAAGACAAGATCTGCTATTTTATTCTGTTCCGCTGCAAACTCAGGGAGGCAAGCTAATATCTTTGATCTGCTTCCTGCAACTTCAAGAAGATAAGATCTATTGTCTTTAGTCTGCTCCGCTGCAACTTTAGGGAGGTAGGCTAATATCTTCGATCTGTTTCCTGTAACTTCAGGAAGATAAGATCTGTTGTCTTTAGTCTGCTCCGCTACAAACTTAGGAAGGCAAGCTAATATCTTCGATCTATTTCCTGCAACTTCAGGAAGATAAGATCTGTTGTCTTCAGTCTGCTCCGCTGCAACTTCAGGGAGGCAGGCTAATATCTTCAATCTGCTTCCTGCAACTTTATGTAACACCCCAAACCCGGCCTAAACGTTACGGCCGGATCTAGTGTGCCACATCAAGTGATGTTTAAAGAAAAAAAAACCTCATGGTTGTTTGAAAAACACATTGTCAAATTCCAACTTAAACGTTCAACATTTCGTTTCTCGTTGCTTATTCACAAAAGAAGTTTACTCGATTTAATACCCTTTCAAAAACGCATTTATCATCTTGTTTATTAAAAATCGTGTCATTTATAGAAGTTTAGTCTTAATATTTACGAAAGCGTGATATTTGAAAAATAGTTGTTTAATGTTTTTGAAAACCTCGTATTGATTAAATTTATAGTGTTTAAAGAAATCCCCAAATTAAAGTTAAAATAGTTCCAATGGCCTTATTACAACAATTATAAAACCCAATAATTAAAGCAAAGTAATCCCAAATTAAAATACTAAGTTTACCCTCAAAACATGTGGTACGTGTGGCCACCTCCGAGTCCTTCGCGGCACCAAATCCTCAAGGCTGGAGGTTACCTGCACAGTTAAAGGAAAACACAGTGTAGGCCCAAGCCCATGCAGTATCAATTCGGCCCTAAGCCCCACAATCTTGGTAATGCAACAAAAATGCAGCCCAACCCAATCCAACCATCACACCACCCGTACCAACCCGACACACCATATGGGGACCAAGTCAACTCACCAAGCTCTACACACCAAGAACGCAGCCAAGCTGCCAATATCAATGCAGCAAAGCTGCCAGCACAGTATACGTGGCTGAGCCACTAAAATCAGTATATCGTGGCAGAGCCACTGAATCAGTATAACGTGGCATAGCCACCAGTACAGGACTTTCTCCAAATATATAACCCAATCTAATGCAACATGTCGTGACATATTAACTCAGTGTATGCAATAAAATATCATTATAGCAATTAAACAGATTACACATAAACAAACTAATTCTACCACTAAAGGTATAATGGCCATTTGGTCGGTAGGGGTAAAACGGTAATTTCACCTACCGGGGCATTACAGTAATTTCACCCTTTAAGGGTATTTCGGTAACTTTACCTATCGAGGGTATTTCAATAATTTGGTTACCTAACGGCCTTTCCATCGCCTTGAGCAACTCGGGACCCCTTTTTGGTCAAAACGGTGTAGTTGGGCCTAAAGCCAAATTTTGGCCCCAACGGGCCCACACGCTCGTGTGGCCCATTCTGCTCGTTTGCAAACTCGGATCGGTGGACTTCGCAGTCACATCAACATTTGGTACTTACCAACAATTTCGCTCAAGTGGGCCCGTTTATCCACTAGGCCCACTTAGCCCACTTCGGCTCATATAGAGCCGATCACGGCCTAAGTCCACGAAAAAGATCGCGACACACCCAAAGTCTATCATTATCATTCCAGGCTCAGTTTATCACTTCGAGCGCTTGCACGCTCGATCGATCATAGTTGTCGGTATTCTGGCTTTATGGTATTTCGTCATCTAGCCGATTCAAGAACAGTGCATATCATGACAAACAGTTGCGTGAGATTACACACCTTATTACAAGCGTAGGTTGAAACTCCTGAGATTACGCACCTACGAAACTAATGAATTCTAATCCATTAATCTTAATCCTGATAAGATATATCCAAAGCTTGAATCTGAAAATCAACTAACACCACTTACCACCAAACAAGAGGTCTACTGCAAAGGGAGAGTGTTCGATCGGCTCCTTGATTATGCAAATAGAGTCCCTAGCAACGTTTAAACAGAGAGGAGACATTAGCCACATAATACTCAAGGCCATAATTGAAATCAGAACAACCTTTCGGCTTGAGCAAAACCAAACCGATATGAAAAGAACTCAGCCACCCCATATTCGGCCCTAGCCACACTTACCAACCACTGTCTGATATTTGAAGGCTAAATGAATGGAGGGAAAGATATGCCTAGATCCTAATAGACTCAGCCCTATTCTCAAAGGATCAAAGTTTAAGTGTTTCGGCTTCTGGCCTTGAATAGAAAGGAGAAGAACAACAAGAAGAAGGTGTTGTATTCGGCCAAAAAACCAACTCACAAAATGCCGTGACTATGCTCAAATAGAAGGTGATAAAGGGTGCTCGTCTAAGAGAGTTAAACTACAAGAATTGAGTATTATGGGAAGAAATGAAAAAACAATTGAAGAGTAAAGAAATAGAAGGATTCGGCTACAGAGAGGAAAGAGATGTCGACTACAGGAGAGAACTGAATGAAACCAAGATGAAGGAGGAGGGAACTGTATTTACCAAATTTAGAAGTGTAGAAGAGAAAAAGCCAAGAGAAGAAAATAGTTTGACAAAAGCAAAGAAAGAAAAGATACACGAGTGGTCACTTCTCAAGTAAATTCGACACTTTCAGAGGAAAAGAACAAAAATAAGGATTCGGCACCTACACTCTTTATTAGCCAAAATGCCTAACACAACTCCTTAGCCAAATTTCTCCTCTCCACAACACTCCCAAATTCGGCCACCACTACCACTCTCCCCTATCCCACGATTTTCTCCCCTCTTTCCTCCTTAATTTCCTTCCGTTCATCCATTTGAAACCATTTGACCCATTCTCTAACTCTCATAGCAGAGTTTGATCCCAACTCTGCTTCCTCCTCTCCCAAAACACAAAATAAAAGCTACCAGTTGCAGCCTATGGGATTCGTACCTCCTTGCATGCCCAACACGCCACTTGCCACTACAACACCAGCCCACTTGTGTTAATAGAACACATGCAAATTCCTTTAAGTCTTACTTCCAACAGCCCTTTCCACTAAAGTGTCAAAAACCAAAATTTTTCCAGAGCTTGTACTCGAACCCAAGCCTCCCTAGAACCCCCAAACACCCTCAAATAACTAGCTAAGCAAGCCCAACACATGAAATTACGCAAAAATCACAAACCCCTAATTTTTGGGATGTTACACTTCAAGAAGATAAGATCTGCTATCTTCAGTCTGCTCCATTGTAACTTTAGAAAGGCAGGCTGATGCCTTCAATCTGCTTCACTGCAACTTCAGGAATGTCAGATCTTGTATTTTAATCTGCTTCACTGCAAACTCAGGGAAACAAGATCTGATGTCTTCGATCTTCTTCCTCCAACTTCAGGAAGGTAAGATCTATTGTCTTCAGTTTGCTCCGCTGTAACTTCAGGGAGGCAAGACTGATGTCTTCGATCTGCTTCACTGCAACTTTAGGAATGCCATATCTGCTATTTTTAGTCTACTCCACTGTAAATTTAGAGAGACCAGACTAATATCTTCAATCTACTTTATACATTGTCCTCTAGATGACATAACCTGTAGAATGGGTATATGCTTATGCCTAATAATTAAAATGCCCTGACCGAAATGAGTAAAATGCTCCTATTTAGACATGCTATGATATGTGAATGCAAAAATGTTATGAGAATAATTCCTACTTCAGGTGTCATCACTCATTTATTTGTCATCCTCTTTCCTCTCGAAGTATCAATCATATTCTGCTCAAATAATTTACCCCATGGTAATTCTGAGTTCACTCCACTTGAACCTTGAGACATAAAGTTTGTACCTCCCACTGCAACTTCAGGGGAATAACTTTTGGTTTCTTCCATCCTTCCTGTTACCACTCAAAGGTATGGAATTTGTATCACCCTCAATTTGATTTATTACACCATTTTCTGGGTGTAATGACCCAATGTATGTGCCTGAAATTTGCATGATACAGGGTATCATTTTTATTTTCCCAAGAATAATCCTCTTTTACACTTGAGTTGACATTACTCGTCATTTGTCGAGATGGTATCACCGACGAAATGTCTTATCCAATAAAAATCCTAAGAGATAATCATCTTTCAATATTTCCAACCCTTAGGCTTGGTGAGTTCTAAACAATAGTCCTGTTTCAGATTCTCATATTATTTAGAAGCTTCCAAAGTAATATGCGAAACTCCTTTTATGAAAGTATTATTAGTCCATTAATCGTTATTTCAATATAAAATGCTTGAAAAAATATCACAACAATAGACGTGAAAGAAATTAATAAGGAGCATAGCTCGAAATAAATAAGTTAAGCAAAAATAACCAAGGCAATAAAAGAAAATTGATTGGGGTGTATTTTGAAAAGAATAAAGTAAGCAAAGATAGACAAGGCCATAAAAGAAAATTGATTGGGGTGTATCTTTAAAAAGAATAAAGTAATCAAAGATAGCAAATTTAAAATGGGTAAGATAAAAGCTAGGTGCTCCAAATATCATAGCCTGAGCGTTTCTGTACAAACTTCTTGAGGACCATTTTGAACTCAATACGTGTTTAGAGGATCCGAAGTACTTTGTCAATGCCCCAAGACATAGCATACTTCCTCATTATTAATTCAGGCATAGCAAGACTACCACATACCCTATCTTTGATCAAAATTTAAGTCGCCCTTTTCGGGTTTTTGGCTCAAAACCCCTTTGGTCTCACAGCGCCCTTTGTGAGTTTTCACCTTGGCCTCTCCTCTATTTTTTTTTTAATTTGAACTCAAGGCACCCTTTGTGGGTTTTCACCTTGGCCTTTCCCCTTTCAGGTAAAATACTTCTTGACTGATCCTGAATTCACCGGATTGGGTAAGTTTTTGGCATCCATCTCGATCAATATCAATGCTCCTCCAGAACAAGCCTTCTTTACAACATAAGGTCCTTCCCAGTTTGACATCTGCTTTTCTCTGAAATCCTTTTGTAAAAGAAAGATCAGGTTTCCCTCGTGGAATTCTCTAGGATAAACCTCTTTGTCGTAAGCTTGCATCATCTGACCGTGATGGATAACTTTTAACCTTTTTTTCGATTAGGTTCAATTGTAAAAAATGCTTCCATTCCATAAACCAATGGGTAAGATGTCGGCAAAAGTCCTAGCCAATGTTCGATAATTATAGAAGATAAATGGTAACTTCTTTATGCCAATCTTTACAAGTCTCGATCATCTTTCCTACAATCCTTGTTTAATTTTTTTTGTTCTTTTTCTTTTTAGCTGCCTTTATCGCTCTATGATATGCCGTCTAATCTTTGAACAGACTACAAACTTTTGACTTTGTCCTTTTTTGGCATTCTTTGTCGGCACCTGATATTTTTTTTAAGAATTTGATGACTATCGACTTTGTAACATTGGCATATGAAGCTACTTTCACCCTCTTAGTGAATTAAACGATGACCACGACGATGATTCGATATTGGCTAAAAGCTTTTAACGAGATTGGCCCCATCACATCCATGCCCCACATATGGAAAATTTGTGAAGAAATGGAGAAGGCACATGAATCTTATCTCCTTAAATACGGCATAGCTGATACCATCCCCTTCTATGTAAATTAACAGTACTCAAACCTCATGATTAGCTTGACTATTGTTAAACCATTAGCATGTGTCCTTCTGATATCCTTATGAACCTCTTTTAAGATTTCAACGTACCCGTGTCTCAGTAGTCCAGGCATGTCCTGATATGATTGTGCAAAAATATCTTTGAATTCTTGAAAATAACTCAATGATGTCTTCCCTTATTTCTGTGGTGAACTAAGCTACAATCTTCACCTCTTTTCGCTCATAATATCCACTGACCCTTTGTAGAGTAGGTCTATTTTTCATCTTGTTCTTCCATTCTTAACAAATCAGAAGATATGTTACAATCTCAGTCATCTTCAAAGTCCTGAGATCCCTCTAGACACAAATCTTACTCGAAAGGAGACTCTGAGTCAGTAGCAGCATTGCTCACATCGTTGATATCTGGAGACCTATTGTAGGTTCGAAGGAAGATTCCAAAGAATAAATGATTCAAAGAATGTTTATTTGTATGGTCATGAATGAAGAATGAAAGAATACTTGAAATAAAGTCCAAAGAACAAACAAAAGAAAAAACTAAGAGCAATTATTTGTACAGTATGAAATGAAAAGGAAAAAATAAAATAAAAGAATATTTGCTCGAAAAGATGCATTTTATTGAAATAAAAATTCTAGACACAAGGCTATTTCACAAAAAAGGTTCTTATTGCCTCTAGGCTTAAGGCAACAAATGTGTTTTGAATATTACTTTAGATTAGCTCTAAAAATACAGGGATCTCTTTCACAGTCCCATTATTCAAAACACTCCCAAGTATGCAAGGTCTTGAAAACTTCGTTCCTCGGTTCCCTTTCCGCTATATCTAAATCAAGGATAGCAAGATTATCTCCTGGGTTAGATCCTGAGCCAATTTGGAAATTCATGGGTACCCCAGTATCAGCTTGACCTTGTTGAGGGCTAATTGTAACAGATGGCATTTGAGGATATGCTTCAGGTTGTGTTTGTGCATGCGGTAGGGTAAAACCCGGAAGGTAATCCTCATTATCTTCTCCAGCATTAGTCATGGGACTTTTTCCTTATCTATTGCCCCATTCAATAGCTATGTCATTTGAGCTACCATATTCCTTTGGGTTTCCATCATTTGTTCCTTCATATATTGTTGGATCTTTGCCAACTACTCTTGCAGCTGGTCTTTGCATGTCTCTTTTGAACTGTTCGAGTCTTTGATCCATATTTTTTGTCTTAGCACGTGTACCTAACGGTGTTTAGTTTCCAAATTAACTTTCTCTCTTTTTTTGAAATAACTTCAACTAATTAGGGTCCTTCTATGGATGCGATGTAATGCAAATGTATGAAATGAATGCAAAAAGAAAGAGAGGCGTTGATTCTGAATTCAATCCCATTAGAACAACTTTTCTAGAAAATAAATTCCTTTACATAAAACGGATATCTATACGGCCTTTCCCTCATATTCCAAGCGAAGACATTGATCCCTTTCTTCTTATCTGGATATTAAGGTCCAATCTCGCGAACTTTCTAATAAATGTCTCTACTAGCTCTTTTTACTTGATCTGGGCCGCGACTCACTGCTCACTTATTTCCACAATGCTCCTTAGCGTCTTCAAGAAAGACAAGATGTGGTGATTCTCGAATAGTCTTTGTCAGCTTGAATCCTTGGGCAATAAAGTCTTATATTCCTTTACGAACTATCAGTCTTCTCTCATGTTTACTTGGACCATATTCGAACGACCGCATTATAATCCACTTTATCAAGAAATTCATATTCTCATGACAAACTCTTCTATTTAGCAATCGAATTTGAATCAACACCTCTTTTCTATGATGTGAATGCAATGCAATCAAAACAAAAGAGAACAAGTTAGTTTCATATACAAAGAATAAAATTCAAAGTAAGTGAGAAAACATCAAACACCTATATGGATAACTGCTAGAGTTCAACATAGTTCTACCTAAGGTGGGCTCTTAGGGTTCACTATATACGGTTTAGTTCTAAATAAAAGGTAACAGATTCCTCAATCTTCACCCATTATAGGCTCATACAGATCGAGTTCAGTTCAGGGGAATACATTTCCCTATGGCCATGCGGAAGTGAAAACCTCACGAAGACATAGGTACAGATGTATCCCATAAGCAATCCACTAGCCCATGCGAAGGTGAAAACCTCACGAAGGCATAGTTTCTCACTCCCACTTAAAGGTGCGACCACAACGGTCATGCAATGCAATGTGCGCAAGAAAATAACAATCATATGCAATGACACAAACAAATACAACAAAAGAATCGTAATTTTCAAATCAAATTTTTAAATCGAATTTCAAATTTCTGACAACGGACAGAAAATAATCAATTTTATGGCTTGACTTTCTTATTGTCCCCAGTGGAGTCGCCAAGCTATCGATACCATTTTGAAATTTTTAGAAAATAATGGGGATCAACTCTAAAACGAAAATGAAGTCGCCACCAATCCCTTTTTGCTTAGGTGTGATCGGATCACCTAATAAAATGTTTTATTTCAAAACATTGATTTTGGCCTACGAAATTCAAGAAAAAGGGTTCGGGAGTCGGTTACGTATGAGGAAGGATTAGCACCCTTGTAACGTCCAAAATTGGTACCAGATTGATTAATTATTGTCCTAATGTCGAAAATTTGAAAAGATTTGAAAACATGATTTCTTTAAAAACTTGAACAATTTGAGTTGGAACTTAAGATTCCTTTGTTCCGAAAGCATACAAATATCACATCTAGCACGTTAGGACATGATGTTTTAAACCCTCGTAACCAAAATCATCTTATGATTTACAAAATTCATTAAAAGGATATTTAGTTATTTAGTCAAACGGAAAATCGAAACCCAGCACGTTAGGGCACTATTTTCTGAATTTCTAAACACAAAACATTGCCTTATTTAAGAAAAACTTTTGGATAAAATGTGGTAATTAAAGGAGATAGATATTTTTAAACAAAGATTTGAAAAAGTAACATTAAGTTATTACAAAAGTACAATTTACTAAAGTTACATGTCATATTAACAATTAGCACTAACATAAACAATTAAGAAAAAGAATGACAAGTAATAATAATATTATTAAGTTAAACAAAGATAATGAATTCAAAAAAATAAACAATCAAAATAGAAAATATAGAGTAGATAATAGCAATTTTAAAAGAATCTATGAAAAATTAAGGAAAAAATTATTCACAAGATTAAATCATGTATAAAAAATAATAATATAATGTAAATAATATACTCAAAGCAATTAATGAATATTATAACGATTTTTAGAAAAATAAAAAAAGTATAAAAATAATATGGCTAAAAACTAAGATGAATAATATATGTACATGATAAAATAAATAATACATTTTAAAAAAATAGAATATATAAAAACTTTAACTATAAAGAAATATAAGGAAAGCATATATAATATAATAATAGTCTATTATATACATAAAAGAATAATATACATATTTAAAATAAACAATATATAGAAAATTTTACCTTAATAATAAAACAATTTAGAATGATGTACGACATACAAATTTTCAAATAATACATAATATGATTAAGGTTAAATAATATATAATATATAGATAATATATAACAAATAAAAATAATAATATATATGATAAATCAATTTAATGTAAATAAGGAAAAGCAAAAAAGAAAAACAAGTTTAAAATAATTAAAATAAATGAATAAATAATGATTAAGCAATTAAATGGATAAAAAAAGTTAAAAAAACGCATAAGTCAACCTAACTCCTGCAATATGAGGATTTAATAAAATTCCTCCACCAAAATCTAACTCGAAAGGAAGCAACTCAAAAAGAAATGAAGATGAGCGAAGAACAAAATAAGAACAAGCCACAGAAAATAAGAACACAAAAGAGAGAGAAATTTGAGTGAATGCTCTCAAGAAATTTTATTACTCAAAATTCAAGTCCTTTTACAATGAAGGGAGAGGCCTCTATTTATAGTTGAGCCTCCCCAAATCCAACGGTACAGATCAATTACATCAACGGCTAAGATTAAAAGGTATCTACAAATTAAATCTCTAAGATTACAAAATCATATCTTCTAATATTGCATATCATATCTAAGATTTACATATCATATCTAAGATTGCATATCATATCTTCTAAGATTGCATACCATATCTTCTAGGATTGCATATCATATTTAAGGTTTGCATATCATATCTAAGATTGCATATGATATCTTTTAGGGTTTCATATCATATCTAAGATTGCATATCCTTGAAGATTGTGTTCCCATATATGTTAAGCTTGTAGATGGACCTTCAATCTTTTCAAGTAATGGGTCATTCTGATCGGGAAAAATGATATATTTTGGACTGGACTTGGACTTTATTTTATTATTTTGGGTTTATTATTTTTTTGTCTGGCTCGCTAAATTGGCCTATTACATCGGTTACTATTTGTTTAAGTATCAAAACTAGAGGGTTTGAGTATCAATACTTAGATCAAGAGGCACCAATACTTTTTATTGAGATGTTGATACTCAAGCCCAGAAATGCATATTTTAGGCTAAACAGTTCCAGCAAAATAATTCCAAAAGTTACCTAAATGTATTAGACATACAACCATCATATTAAGTATCTAAAAACACATTTAAAGTACATTTCCTAGCCAAAAAAAAAAAAAAACTAACAAACTTGGCTACCTCAGAAAATTTATAACCAAACCTAACAAACTTTGTTGTAATGGAAACTTAAATAGAATTCACATCAATATCTCTTTTTCAAATGTACCAACAAATATAATGAACCGAAATTGGTCTTTAAGGCATTAGATAACATAAACCAAACTAAAACGACCAAAACACAGAGGGGGTTCTAGGTCCATGCCATTAAATAAAACTAAAGTGTCTAGTCTTTATGGAAATTGAACTTGGGGATACTCTCGTAGAAATGTAGCTCGACCAACAAACTCTTTGAAAACTTTAACTATGATATGGGCACGAAACAAAAATTTGAATGTTGAGCTTTCCACAAAGCTCAGTGGTGCCATTCGAGACTTTAATAATACTATATGTACTTTACTAAATTATAAGTATGTTAGTTACATAACAAATCAATTCAACCACAAATTAACAGAACACATTTAATAAATTTTACCACATATCATTGCAACAATTATATTAAAAGTAGGATAAATTTTTCATCAATTTCTTTTACTCAAAACATGCTAGTTCACTAATTTAGCAATATCTTTCAATCTTTTTCCCCAAATAACCAAATGCGAAAAAACAATCAGCTACAGAGATATCCAGCTGGTACCCCGTTACGATATAATAAATAAAGAGAGCATTCTGCACTTCTATTGTTAACTATACTCCATTGCATGCATAGCACAACTTTAGCCAACCAAACTCCAAATGCACATAGACAATGTTTCTATACTTTCGGGTGCATCAAGCAACCTGCACAAATCATAGACTAGAGACCTCTATGTTCTATGGTATACCAACAATACCTGGAAGCTTTTCAGTATCGTTTATTAGTACCGATATTAGAAAGTATAAAAAATTCAATAATTGTTTGATACTTAACCATTTAATTATGAACCAAACAACAAAATAATCCAATTCATTTAACGTTTTGACATACACTCCAATTCAAACTCTTAAAAACTACCAAGTATAGAGGGATCACTTATGTTAAGAATTTTATTAAACATCAATCATACCGATCAATCAATTACTAAGCTCAGTGTCTAAAAATTTCTATCAAATTACACCTACAACAAATTATTTAGATAAAAATCGTAGACAATGTTAGAAAATCAAGATCACAAATTGGTAAACCAAGCTATAATCGTTTTGATTCGATCACTCCTTTACAACATTTGCTTTTCCTTTCATTTTGGAACATTTAGAAACTTGATTCACTTCAATAACACATTCAAAATACCAAAACTAATAAGATTAACAAAAATCAATTTCTAAAATTGTTAATCAACTGATACAAATGTATTTAACCCAACTAAACCTCTCACTTCTAAATCCACTAAAAATCCCAAAAATATTCAACTCAATCTCCATTAAATTTCTATGAATTTTGTATCTATCTTAATCTCATTTAACATCCAAATAATCTCTAAGATTATAAAAAAATAACCCTAAAATTGAACTCTCCCCTCCCATGGTTTCGATTCAACGACAATGGCAAAAAAAGAGAGTTAAGAGTTTTCATTTAACCATTCAAAGATTCTCTTTCAATGGTTAAGAAAAGCTTGAAAAATCTAACTCTCATTTCTTGATTTGGTGAATACGACGTTAACTTGGAGAAAAAATTGAGGATGCGATGAAGAGAAAAAATTTGTTCTTGTTTTGGTTCGTGTTATAAGAGATGAGAATACAAAAAGTAACTTTGCTTGAGGGAGTTAACTTGAATGTGGGTTGAGAATTTTGCTTGAGGACAAACAAACACTTAAGTGTGGGGATATTTGATAAGTGCTAAAAGTAACATCTTTTAACCTCTTTTTTAATGCATTTTTGGGTGATTATTAAATGTTAATTGTGAATTTTATGTTCTTAATCCTTTAATGTTTTAATGCTTAATAGAGCACTTGGGAGCAAAAGGAGCAAAAAATGAGTAAAAATCGAAGTGTTGAAGCAAGCTGCAAAAGCCACACGGGCAGAACCATTCTACATAGCTAGACCACACGATTGTGTGACCCATACAGGCGTATGGTAGGCCGTGTCAATTTCGTGAAAATGCGCACCAAATAGTGTAAAATATTTTTTTAGGTTTTTTGGGCATTCTAAGACATATATATGACAAAAATAAGAAGATATGCTAGGCCTATCATAGAATATTAAAGAAAACAACTTGAAAAACACCGTTGAAGCCGACTCTGAAGTAGATTTCCATCAAGATTGAAGATTCCCAATTGATTTCTTAAGAAGTTATTATGAGTTTCTTTATTTCTTTTGGTTATACTGTCTCTTGGATGTTTTTATTTCCAAACATGAACTAATTTTCTAAATACCTAGGGGAGATGAACCCTATGATGGATTCTGTCGTTTGATTTTTATTTTACACAATAAATTCCTAGTTTTTTGTTCTCAATTATGTATGCTTAATTCTTGAGTTGATATTTCTAGATTATTTATCTATTTTGATGTGCTTAAATCGGAGGTTGAATAGACCCTGTTTAAGAGTAGATCTTGCGTAATTGAGTGGAGTTGCATGCGATCCTAGAAATAGAACAACATAAATCTACCATATTAGAGTCAAATCTAATAGGGGAATCCATAGCACGACTTAATGCAATAATAGGGGTTTTAATTAGAAAAAAAGTTTCAATTAATCAACCTAGAGTCAGTTGCTCTTATGCTCGAAAGAGATATTAGCATAATTTAGAGATTTCTACGGATCATGTTACTAAGTAAAGAATTTGCGTAATTTAAATTGATAGTGACATACGAAATTTAGGCTAATTCTTTCCTGGGTATTGTTTTGTTTCGTTGGTTGTTAATCGATTATTTTCCAGATTTATTCTTTGTTGGGTTCGTTAGTTAATTAAATTAGTTAATTTTAGTTTTTAAATCAATCACTCGAATTATTCGATTAAATAATAAAAAGACAATAATTACTAGTACTTTTAGTCTTTGTGGGAACGATATTTTTGCTCACAGTAGCTATGCTATTAATTAGTATGTGCAATTGTCTTAGTCAAATTTTTAGTTAGTTTTGTGGACATCAAAAAACACGATAAATATTTAAAAGAAAACAAGGTAAGTGACCACTGAAATAAGTAAAATTAAATGAAGAGAGAAAACGAAAGTGAATAACAGAAGACAAATGAGAATGGTTACAAAATCAAGGAAATCTTGAGGACAAAAATTATTTTTAAGGGGAAATGATGTTAAAACATGATTGGTTAGAATATATTAGTAATATTTTATTTTAATATTTTAATATAATATATTTGTATCGAAATGTGAAGAAATTTATTCATAATTCCCACGGTTCAACACCACCACCATTATAAAAAGAAGAAGAAATTCTTATTTCTTACAATTTGGTCCCTTGTCATGTAATCTCACTATTTCTCTCAAATTTCTTGAAAATTTCCATAGGCACCAAAGAGGAAAATTGAAGTAGAGACTCTAGAGAGTATGTTCGTCAATTTAAAAGCAATAAATTAGTAGATGGAAGTGAAGAAAATTAGAAGAAAAGAGAAGGATAGTGGTAAAGTTGAGGAAGAAAAGGGAAGAGAAGCAAAATGGGAGGAAATTATTGATAAATAGGTAAGTTTTCGTATTTACTTTATTTGTATTTCAAAGAATTGAGTTAGATATGTTAATATTGGAATGTAAGATATGTGGCCTTAAATCGGAATAGTAGATATAGAAAGTGTTCTTTTAGGATGAATAATATATAAAGATATTAAGTTTTATGAGAAAAAGATAGATATGATTTGGATGATGAGAAATGCTAAGGTAATATAATGAATATGTTCCTAACATATTAATTTATACGATTAAATTGAATAATAATCAAAAGTATAATTATTATATACATCCAATTGAAAGTAAATACAAAGAATCATGGAAAAGTGAATATTTTCACTAAAACAATTTTTGGACAGCAACAGTAGTTCAACTTTGAAAATTCACCAAATATTGTATAAGTTGAGTTAGAGGCTGAAACAAATATGGAATTACAGAATATTGAGTATAGTTTTGTATAGAATAAACGTGTAATCAATGGAATTTTAGACTATGAGATAATTAAATTTAAGTGAGTCAAAATCAGATTGATTTCGGGGTCCCCTGTTTTAACTTTGAAAAATCATTAAAAATTGAAGAAAAAAACATTTAGGAGACAAAATTTATATTAATTAAATTTTAATGAGCCTATTTTAAATAGAAATAAATGAAAACATTATATGAGTCCTGTGCTGCAAGATAAATATTTTTTTGTGGAGAAGGGTTAGAGCTGCCTAGCAGCAGAATAAAGGATGAAATGAAGAAAAAAATGTATCAATTGGTTTGTGTAAAAATTATGAAATTTATATGGTAAAAAATTCATCGAGTCTAGCTTCATAAACAACAAGTAATTCTTAATTTTTAATTTTTTAGGCCAAGAAATAAATAATTTAGTGACTACCACTCAAGTAAACAACCTTGTTAAAAGTATTTGTGTAATTAATGAAAGAATAAATAATATTACATTCATGATATACTAAAACCAAATAGTCTTATATATATGTATACATACATATATATATATATATATATATATATATACATGTACATATAGGATGTGAAATGAAGAGGAGAAGGAGGAGGAGGAAAATAATAGAAGAGTTGTAATGCTAAGAAGTTGATATAAGTGGTGAAATTGCTGACATGTAAGATAAGTTTAAATGGAATTGTTGGGACATCAAGTGAGTAATTGTTATATGATGATTTAATGAAATATTAGTAAAGTATTATACGGATTTAAATTGATTGGAACATGTGTGAGGTTATGTGGTATTGATTTTAACACAAAAATAAAGAAGTTTCGACTTGTTTAGCATAAGAGGACTCAAGGTTGCGACATTGGCCTTGTTTTCCTTTGCTTTGTTCTTTTTGATTTAGAGTACTCCCTAAATGCAATCTAACTTTTTAGAAATCCTAGGAGTGTTGCAAAAAGCCTTAAATTACTTTTAAAAAAGTCTAAAAGATGAGAACTTGAATAAAGAAAATTGGATCTTGAACAAAATGTTTGTCCCAAAATGTAGCATTCCTTACTTGGGTTTAGGTACGAACTCAGGTAAGGGGTGTTACATTAGCCAAAGGTAAAATCTCCATTTGATTCAATAGATTCGATCATTGACGCAAAGATAACTTCAATACCTTAAATAAATTAGTTCTAGTTGCTGACTCAATGTCAAGTAACTAATCTCTCCTTACTTGTTTGGTAACCAAGAGACAATTCGTTTAAAATTACTTCCCTAACCAGTAAATAGCCTTGTAACTCAGAACCCAAGATTTAACTTACCGGTAACATTAAGAACTAGATAGACTTAATTCTAACAAACTAACTCACCTCAACGGGGTTCTTTTAAGCTAGATTACACATTCACACCACATAATCGTAAACTATGACATAAATGAGTTACGTAGTTCGTCACTAGTGTTAGATTGAATCAAACAATCACAAATTTAGTTATTCTAATTGACAAGGTAGTTGTTCTAAGCTATCAAATACTGGAAAAATATTCAATAACCCTGAGCAATTGTAATTGTTAGAGTTGTGTGACCCAAATTCTAAGATATTGCTTGCAATTTAAGTTAAACAAAATATATCTTCTTTCTAGAAGATTTAGTATTTATGAGTATCATATATTTAGCATTATTATCATAATATATTTTTACTTTGATTAGAATTGGATTATACAAGCCTATAAATAGACATAGTCTATTCCTCTTGTAACGGTTCGAATTCGACATAGTGAATTTTTCTTCTCCTCTGCCCGTGGTTTTTTCCCGAAAGCGTTTTCCATATAAAATCTGTGTGTTATTTATTTTATTTCTCTTTTTTTTGCGATATATTTATCATTACTGACTTTATATTTTTCACAAATTGGTATCAGAGCTTCGGGTTTTTCATCTCGATCACGGTAATGGCGTCTTTGAAGTATGAAATTCTGCTGTTGGATCACAACACCAGATTCGTATTGTAGCAGATAAAGATGCAGACAATTCTAGCACAGATGGATTTAGAGGAAGCCCTGATAAAGGTAGATAAGATACCTTTGACATTGACGGATGAAGAGAAAAAGCGCAAGGATCGAAAGGCATTAACACAATTACATCTGCATTTATTTAACGAAATTTTGCAGGATGTGATGAAGGAGAAGACCGTCGCTGCATTATGGAAGAGGCTAGAACAAATATGTATGTCGAAAACTCTAACCAGCAAGTTGCATATAAAGCAACATCTTTATGCTCATCATTTGGAGGAAGGTGCGTCTGTACATGAACACTTAATAGTGTTTAAAGAAATTCTCTCAAACTTGGAGGCCATGGAGGTTCAGTAAGATAAGGAAGATCTAGGGTTGATTCTACTTTGTTCGTTGCCCCCGTCTTATTCAACCTTCAGAGACACGATTTTATATAGCCGCGAGTCTCTCACAGTTGATGAGGTTTATGATTCGTTGACCTCGTATGATAAGATGAAGCATCTTGTGATTAAACTTGACTCTTAGGGAGAGGGTCTCATTGTTCGTGGGAGACAAGATCGGAATGCTGATGATGATCGAGGAAGGACACATGAACGGAACCCTCGCGGTAAATCTAAGGGTAGAACGAAGTCTTCAAACAGAGGTAAAACTTGCAACTTCTTTAAGAAGAAAGGGCACATTAAATCTGAGTGCTATAAGCTACAGAACAAGATTAAAAGGGAGGCTGCGAATCAAAGGGAAAACAACCGTAAAATTCGTGAAGCTTATGTTGTAGAAGACTACAATGATGGTGAACTTCTAGTCGCATCATCAACAATTCTAAAGTGAGCGAGGTGGATACCGATTCAGTCTGCACCTTCCACATGAGTCCCAATCAGATTGGTTTACAAATTACGTAAACAGTCTCAAGGTGTTATTTTGATAGAAATAATGCTTCGTAAAATCGCAGTGTTGGAACAATTAAAGTTAAGATGTTTGATGGAGTTGTCGAATACTTAATGACGCATTTACATGTTCCGTAATTGAAGAGAAATTTAATTTCGTTAAGTACTCTTGATTCAAAAGGGTACAAATACACAGCTGAAAGTGGGAATTTGAAGATTTCCAAAGGTTTCCTCGTTGTGATGAAAAGGCAGAGAAAGACTGCCAAGTTATATGTTTTTCAGGGTTCTACTGTTATTGGTGATGCAGCTGTCGCTTCCTCTTCCTTGTCAGATGATGATGTTACTAAACTTTGGCATATGCGCCTAGGGCATATGAGTGAGAATGGCATGGCAGAATTGCGCAAAAGAGGACTTCTTGATGGGCAAGGAATTTGCAAACTGAAGTTCTGTGAACACTGCATTTTTGGGAAGCAAAAGAGAGTTTGATTCACCAGAGGAATCCATAACACGAAGGGAACATTGGAGTATATTCATTCTGATTTGTGGGGGCCATCAAGAGTGCCTTCAAGAGGTGGAGCTAATTATATGCTAACTTTTAATGATGATTTTTCCAGAAAAGTTTGGGCATTCTTCCTAAAGCAGAAAAGCGATGTGTTTTCCGCATTTAAGTCTTGGAAAACTATGATTAAAAAACAGATGGGAAAATAAATAAAATGCCTCCGCACAGACAATGGCTTAGAGTTTTGTTCTGATGAGTTCAATAAACTGTGCAAGTCAGAAGGGATCGTAAGACACTTGATAGTTCGTCATACTCCACGTAAAAACGGCAGACATGTAACGAATGAATGAACGATCATGGAGAAGGTTCAATGTATGTTGTCAAATGCCAACTTACCAAAGTCGTTTTGGGCCGAAGCGACCTTCATCGCATTTTTTGATCAACCGATCTCCATCCTTTGCCATTGAGAAAAAGACTCCACAAGAGGTATGGTCTGGTAATCCTACTAATTATTCTGATTTAAAGATTTTTGGGTGTCCTGCGTATGCTCATATTGATAATGGAAAATTGGAACCAAGATCCATTAAATGTGTTTTTCTTGGTTATAAAGCTGGTGTAAAAGGGTATAAGTTATGGTGTCATAGAAAGGTTGTGATTAGCAGAGATGTTGTTTTTGATGAAATTGCTATACTACCTAACTTATCTCTTAAAGACTTTTCCAATAAAGAAAATCAAAAGCAGGTGGAGCATCAGATTAATACATAGTCAACTCCTCAAGCTAGTACAAAAATTGAGAATAGAGTTGCTTCTTCACCACAATACTCTATCGCCAAAAACAGAACTAGAAGAGAAATTAAACCTACAAAGAAGAATGCTGAGGCTGATCTAGTTGCTTATGCTTTAAATGTGGCTGAAGACTTCCTTACAAAAGATTAAATGTTTCATGAGAGAACAAAACACATTGATGTTCGGTATCATTTTGTTCGTGATATTATTGCTCATGGTGATATTGTTGTGAGTAAAATTAGTACTTATGAAAATCCTGCAGATATGATGACTAAGTCACTTCCTATAACCAAGTTTGAGCGTTGCTTAGACTTGGTTGGTGTTCATTGTTGAAGTTAAACCCTTAAGGGGTTTTATGGAAGAGGTGGAGAACTTGTTCGTTGAGAGTTCGCGATGAAGAACTTGTTTGTTGAAAATTCATATCAAGGTGGAGATTGTTAGAGTTGTATGTCCCAAATTCTAAGATATTGCTTGCAAGTCAAGTTAAACAAAATATATATTCTTTCTAGAAGATTTAGTATTTATGAGTATAATATATTTAGCATTATTAGCATAATATATTTTTACTTTGATTAGAATTGGGTTTTACAAGCCTATAAATAGACATAGTCTATTCCTCTTGTAACGGTTTGAATTCGACATAGTGAATTTTTCTTCTCCTCTGCCCGTGGTTTTTTCCCGAAAGGGTTTTCCACGTAAAATCTGTGTTATTTATTTTATTTCTCTTTTTTTGCGATATATTTATCATTATCAACTTTATATTTTTCACAGTAATTATAGCCGAATATGCATGAATACAAAGAATGAATAAGAATTAAAGCATAAATAAGTCTCACGGATTTATTAAATCAAACTTCGATTAACTTTCAACTAGAAACGAGGGTTTAGAAACTCATAAAATGAAGAAAACAAAATATCTAAGAACGACTATATCTCTTCCTGAGTCTTAACCTTGTAATATCTATTTATAGGGAAAAAAAAATAATATATTGGAGAAAATACAAAAGTACATTTAATTAAATAAAGTAGAATTTTTCAAGGCTTTCGACAACTTTTGCGTCAAACTTCCAGGCCGTTTTTGGACTTCTGCCATTAGCTAAAATTTTTAATTCAATTGATATATTATGAGCCCAAAATAAAAGTCTGTAGCTTAAGCTATAATCAAATTGAAATCGTATTGTGTTAAAAGTCCAAACCGCAAATTCGACCTTTTCTTTTTGTTTTTCTGGGGGTATCGTTTGGATGATAAATTCTTTAGTCTTTTAATGAATTTTGCTTTCACTAAAAAGAAAAAAATGCTAATGGACTTCAAGCCTATGGTCTTAGAAAGTTAAGTCCAACAACTTAAAGAATCATCCAACACTTTAAATCAAGGAAAAAAGTTCACCATTTTGTATAAAAATTTCCATTCAAGAATACCAATAAAATTTATATATTTTTCAATGCTTTTATTTAATGGAAGAAAAACTTAAAAAAATTATATCTCAATTCAAGTTTTAAATTTTTACTATGTGCGGGATTATTTATTTTACTATCTTTATGAAAAATTATTTTTTTATCAATAATCCTCACTTAAAATTTACTTAAATTACTTTTTATCAATAAATGTACTATTTAGGTTTTTATTTTTAAAATATTTAATTATTTTAAATATCATTTTTTAAATATTTATTCTAAACGCCTCAATTATTTTAAATATATTTTTATGTTTAGCATTAAGACACATTTGGTTAGTTGTAATGACTCTTTTGTGAGAATCATTACAGTAAAACAGGCTTTTAGCGACTTTTTTGTGGCGTTTGGATCAAAAATGCCGCAAAAGTTATACATTAGCGGCGCTAATTGGAAAACGTCGCAAAAAGTTAGAGCTATAATGGCGTTTACAAGGAAAACGCCCCAAAGGATCTAGCGGCGTTTGTAAGAAAAATGTTGCAAAATGTCAAGCAGTAAAGGCGTTTGTGAGAAAAACGCCGCAAAAAATATTTTTAATGACATTGCCGTTTTGCTCCCTGTCTATTTATTATTTAACTAGTTTCTTTATACTAATTAAAATAAAATTTATTTTAATTGAATATTTAAAATCTTCAAAAAAATTAATGACACGTAGAAAAATTTGAAAGTAAAAACATAGAAAAATATATGTTAAAAATGAAAAAATAAAATACTATTATTTAAAATAATTTTAAAGTTTTTAGTTATATGACTGATTATTTTTAATTTATATATTAAATAATTTCTTATATAACTGTAAAAGAGATAATATTAATTTTAAAATATTAAAATTATCATTATAGGTTATGGTTATGGTTTAAAGTCAGTCTAGTGTTTTATGGTTAGGGCTTAGGATTTAGTATTTTTAGGGTTTATTGTTTATGTTTTAGGGGTTGGGAGTTATTGTTTTATAGTTTGAGGTTTTAGGTTTATGGTTTAATATTTTGGCGTTTAGGTTTTTAGGGGTTAATGTTTAGGTTTTAGTGGTTAAGGGTTAGGGAAGTTAAGCAGATTGAGTCTTAGCTCAATTAGTATGAGTATTGTTGTCAATATAAGAGAACATGGGTTTGAGTGTGTTGAAATGCATTATCCTCCTGATTATGAGTTGGGGAGGAAATATGAGTAGTACGTTGTAGACATAATATCAAAAAAGAATTTGAGAAAAATTTTATCGAAATTAATTTCGATAAATTCTATCAGCTGCACAAAAAATTAAACTGGTGGATACAAACTCTTCGTAAGGAAGTTTAGTTTCATTTTTTAAAATTATTTTTGTACACAATTTTAAAATTTTACAAATTAAATATATTGTTTGAAACAAAACAAACTTAATTTAAAGGAATTTAATAAATAATTAAACCTTTCAAATATAGAAACAAAGAAGAAAATTGGATTGAATCTAACTAAAATTAATGATTTAGTACATATGTCCTTCAATTTGATCAATTTTTGTCCTTACACTTTTTGAATTGGTGAATTTTATAATTAGTATCGTATATTTTAATTTTTGATCAATTTAATACATGTACTTCAATTTGAGCAATGTAGGCTTCTTAGTTCTCTTAGGAAAATAGAGGGATTAGATGCTCAAAAAGTTAAAACCCACATCCCTGGGTTTGCATGATGATAAAATTCACTATTAATATTTACTCATTTTATCACTTTTGTCTTAATTTTGGATCAATTTGACTTTCAATCTTCGACGACACTGATGTGAAAACTCACGTGCTAGTCTATTTGTATTCCATTGTTGGCATAAATATTTTTTAATGAAATTATAAATTTTTTAAATGTTGTTGAATTTTTAAATATTTATTAGTATCAAAGGCATTAGCGACGTTTTTCTCATAAACGACGTAAAAGGAAAATAATAGTGACGTTTTTGAAAACGCCACAAAAAATAATTTTACTTTAAACAAAACGATGCCGTTTTGTAGTGACAATTTTATTGGCATTAGCGACGCTAGGGAAAAAAATACCGCAATAAACGCCGCAAAAAAAAAGTTTTGCTTTATACAAAATGGTGCCGTTTTGTATGACATTTTTAGTGGCATTAGTGGCGCTATCTTAAAAACACCGTAATAAATTGATCTTTAGCGATGCTAGATAAAAAACGCCACAAAAAATTATTTTATTTTAATTAAAACAGTATTGTTTTGCTCTCGTCACTTTCATCCCATATAACCAAAATCCCCCAATTTTCCCCCTAAACGTAAAACTCCCAAATCAGTTTATTTTTCCCCAAACTTTAAAACACATAAATCCCTTTTTAGAAATCTTTAAACCTAAATCCTCCCCTAAATCCCCAATACCCGAAATCTCTTTCTTTTTTTTCCCTATTTTATTTTCCCCAAATCCCTTCCCTAAATCCCTAACATTTTCCACAAATATTTTTTCCCCGAATCAGTTCCCCAAATCGCCATCGGCAGCCCTCTGCTGCATCTTCGTCGCCAGCCGTCTACTGCTTCGCCTTGTAAGTTTTCGCTCCAACTACAGCTCTGGTATTTTTTCTCTCCAAACCCATTTATTGAACTGTTCCTATTTTTTGCTTCTTTCTCGACATAAATAATGTCCATTTTGGGTTTATCTTTTTCGCTCTTTTTGTTTAATGCATGACCGATTATATTGTTGAACTCCAACGACGTTGTTAATATTTTGAACTTTTAGTGGGATAAAGTGTTCTATATTCAATTAATTCAATATTTTGGTTGGTAAAAGTTTTTCTCAAAATGAGGAATTCTGCATAGTACGTGTAAAAAGAACTGGGTTTAGTTTCAAAAGAGTTTGCTACTTGAGGCTTTGTATCCATTTACATTCTTTTCTACAAAGATCTGTTGAAATACACAACAATTTTTCTTCAAATGACAGTTTTTGCTAGGGAACAGAATGTATGTAGGGCTATGTTCTTAATTAGCATACTGGAAACTGATTCTTATATGTCAGTTTTGTTTATTTTTCCCCCTTTTATTTTGTTCAGAAATTTACTTTTTTTTTTCTTGAATTCAGTAAGAGTACTGTAATAAATAAATAGATAAATCTTAAAATAGTTTTAAGAGAATCCTTAATCAGTAATTAAAGGCACCGCTTACATGACCCATTTTCTGTTTCCTGGTAACCTTGAAGAGTGGGAGCTGGTGTTTCTTCAGTTTGTTGAATGGCATCCACTCTATTTTTGTTGAGTTATGAATAGGTGTTGATTTTGTGTGTTAAAACATGGAAATATGGACCACGAGCTGTCTGGTTGTCTTATGGCCATGTGAAGATGATTCGTAAATTGGGTGTCAGAAGCCTAAAATATTGTTTAATACAACATTTTGATACTAGTTTTATTATGTTAAGGCAGAATTACATTCTAGAGAATAAGTATGAACCGTCATAGACCTTTTGAATAGACTATGGCGTCTATGTTATAATCAGAGTGGAGAAATGGTGTATTTTATTCCGGAACTTTTATTACTTTTGGTCCATGGTCAATGTTGTTTTACGATAGTATGTTTGGGGTTGATAGTTTAGCTCATCAAAAAGGAGATTGAAATCTTAAGACTTGTTAGAGAGAACCAAATCTCTTCATGGTTTTTTTATAGAAATTCTACTTATTCTAGAAACCAATAAAACTACTGAAATAAAAGCACAGTATTAACTAAGGAAAGAAATAAAATCACAACCTAAGCCTTAATTAGAGAATCAAAATTAGCAGCCTTTCCTAACATAGATGCACCCCATAACATGTTGCTTGATTTTCCTTTACATATTAACGTTTTCTTTTTTTATTTTGTATAACGGAATGAATCATGCCTGCTTATATTTTTTGGTTTTGTTTTGTCATTTTACTTTACATTTTTATTGAAGCTGGATTAAGCTTAAATATGTCAATATTTTATTTTTGGGCAACAATCCTGTCACTCTTTTTCTGATTTGAGTAAGTTCATTCCTTGATAGCTTGCACCACTTCTGAAGCCTCTTAATTATCTTTCTGAAATTTCTTTTGCCTTTACTGCTTAAGTATTCCTTTGGTGAAAATCTTTTAACCTAGCAACTATCTTTGAGACACAGATTCAATTGAGATACATTATCTGAAACTCCATGTAGCTATCATTTTACTCCCCTCAGTATATGTATACTTCTTTCCTTAAATTCTTGCAGCCTCTGTGCCTTCTTCAGAATTGCTTTGCAAGCCTATTTAAATAGATTCATATGAGGCCAAAGCCTAAGGCACTTGTTGGAGTAGTTACTGAGGTGCTTTTTTATGCTATTTGTGAAGAATATTTAGTCTTTTTTATTGAGGTAAAGACTTACACATCATACTCTATGGCAACATGCTCGCACTATGGAAGGTAAAGATTCAACTGAAAACAAGGGATTTGCATTTGTGACTTTTAGAAGTGTAGAATTGGCCTCTAAAGCCATTGATGAGCTAAATAATGCGGATTTTAAGGTAACAAGTCTTCTTGTACATTATGTATATGTTAACATTGTCCAAACTAAAAGTGCTGCATAGCCCTCTTAACCTGAAAGGAACTTACAAATTATTAGCTGTGATTATATTTTAGCTTTATATTCTTATTATTATTTTTGAATTTTAGAAAATGAATATATTAGAAAAATCCCTTCGTTTATATTTTTCTTATTAAAAGGATAAACAACATTTCTATTATTCTTGCGCAAGGTTTGATTGCTAAAGGTGTCAAGGTTTGTTCATTTATCTTATTAAAAGGATAAACAACATTTCTATTGTGCATTTCTGTGAGAACTATTTAATTGATGTTTTTGGTATGCAAGTTCTTTTGCCTGGATTGTGGATTTCAACATATTTTGTTTAGTGTTCTGTAACACCCCAAACCCTGCCTAAACGTTACGATTGGATCTAGCATGCCACATCAAGTGATGTTTAAAACCTCATGGTTGTTTGAAAAACACATTTGTCAAATTCCAACTTAAACGTTCAAAATTTCGTTTCTCGTTGCTTATTCACAAAAGAAGTTTACTCGTTTTAATACCCTTTCAAAAATGCACGTATTATCTTCTTTATTAAAAACCGTGTCAGTTACATAAGTTTGGTTTTAATAATTACGAAAGCGTGATATTTGAAAATTAGTTTATTGTTTTGAAAACCCTGTGTTGATTAAAATTGCAGTGTTTTAAAAAAAATCCCAAATAAAAGTTAAAATAGTTCCAATGGTCTTATTACAACAATTATAAAAACCAATAATTAAAGTAAAGTAATCTCAAATTTAAATACTAAGTAACCCTCGAAACATGCAGTACGTGTGGTCACCTCCGAGTCTTTTGCAACACCAAATCCTCAAGGTTGGGGATTATCTGCACAGTTAAGAAAAATGTGAGTTACAAGAACTCAGTGTGTAATTCTAGTTATAGTCACAGTTTGGGCCCAAGCCCATGCAGTATCAGTTCGAGCTTAAGTCTCAAAATCATGGTAATGCAACGAAAATGTAGTCCAACCCAATCTAACTATCACACCACTCGTACTAACCCTACACACCATGTGGGGACCAAGTCAACTTACTCAGCCCTACACACCAAGAATGCAGTCGAGCTGTTAATATCAACGCAGCAAAACTGCCAATAACAATATACGTGGCTGAGCCACTAAAATCAGTATATCGTGGCAGAACTACTGAATCAGTATAATGTGGCATAACCACCAGTACAGTACTTTCTCCATAAGCATAAACCCAACCCAATGCAACATGCAGTGACATTTTAACTCAGTGTATGCAATAAATTATCATCATAGCAATTAAATAGATTACACACAAACACACTAAATCTACCACTAGAGGTATAATGGTCATTTGGTCGGTAAGGGTAAAACGGTAATTCACCTTTCAGGGGTATAATAGTAATTTTACCCATCGAGGGCATTTTAGTAATTTCACCCTTTAAGGGTATTTCAGTATTTTACTCACAAAAGGTACTTTGGTAATTTGGCCACCTAATGGTTTTTCCGTCGCATCGAGCGACTCGGGACCACTTTTTGGTCAAAACGGTGTAGTTGAGCCTAAAGCCCAATTTCGACCCCAACTGGCCGACACGCTATTGTGGCCCATTCTGCTCGTTTTTAGTCTCGATTTTGTAGACTTCGCAGTCGCATCAGTTATTTGGTAATTTTTAGTCGATTTTTCTCATGTGGGCCCGTTAGCCCATGGGCCCATTTAGCTTGTTTCGGCTTGATAAGGCCCGTTACGACCTCCGTTTCGCAAGAGAGCTCGTGACACTCTTAACGATCTATTTCCATCATTAGTGGCTCAGTTTATCACTACGAGCGCTTGCACGCTCGAGTGTCTCGGTTGTTGATACTTCGGCTTTTCGGCATTTCGGCTTATGCCCAAATCATAGAACATCACATAGTCACAATCAATAGTGTGAGATTACACACCTGTTTACGGGTTGTGACTTCCACTGCTTCCAAACGCTTATGATAACGATGGCCATTAGTTAGACTTTTCCTTTGACAAGCCAAAATATAGAAATAACCAACTATTGCCTCAACTTACTAGCAAATGGCAAATCCCTTTTTATAAAGGGTATTCGGCCTACCCTCTGGATAAAGAATCAAGTTCTTAGAAATTTTAATGCACAAAACAATGATGTTAGTAACATCCAACATTCAGCCTCCCACAGAGAAAAGAGAAACCGAATCTCCCACCCATGCAGTCACATAAATCTTCACCATAACGAAATAAGAAAGCGTTTGAGTTACCTTACCCTTTCCAAATTACCTCAAGATCGTAGTTGTCTAATAAAGAGTTTCGGCCCTCACCACAAGAGAACAAAAGGGATTCGGTTCGAAGAAGCTAAGTAGATTCGGCCTAGGCAATAAGAAGTTGAGTTAGGAGTTTTGACTTTGACATAGCAAAGAGAGGGAAGAAAGAAGATGAGAGAAAAGAAATCGTTACCTTTGATCAGAAAAGAGCCGAATGGGAAAGAGATTCGACAACCAAGAGTAAAGTAGCAACTATGAGTCAATGATGGAACAATTCGGCACTTAACAACAAAACAAAAGAACCAAATTTGGCTGTGGAGAGAATAGTAGGAAAGAATTCAGAGAAGAAAAGAGAGGGATTAAGAATTCGACAAGAATAATTGAAAGGAGATGACCCAAAATGTTCAAGGAAAAGTACCTCAAAACGTCACTCCCAAGAAGAAACCTGAAAGAAACACTCAAAAACTAAAGAAAAGTTTTGGTTTTCCCCTTTACACCAAATGACCGAAAATGCTATCCCAAACTCCTCTTCAACTGAAATTTCCTTTAGTTAGACCTTTACTTTCGGCCAACACTCCCCACACCCCTCACTTTTACGATTTTCTCCATCTTTCGCTCCTAAACTTACTCTCCTTCACTCATTTGAAATGCTTGACCAAGTCTCCCACCAACCTTCTAGAATTTGGCCCCAACTCTACCTCTTGCTCTCCCAAGTCACAAAATAAAAATCACCAATTGCCAACTGTGGGATTCAAATCCCTTCCTTCCATGCTCTCCATTTGACGTCACACCACTCCACCATGTGCTCACTTGTGTTAATAAAACACATTCTATTTTACATAAGCCCTACTTCTAACAACCTTCTTCACTAAAGAGCCAAAAACTAAATTTTTTTTAAGGCTTGGACTCTAACCTAGGCCTCTCTAGAACCCATAAACAACCTCAAATAACTAGCTAATTAAGCCCAACACATGCAATATGCAAAAGTCACAAACTTCTAATTTTTGGGATGTTACAATTCTACCCCCTTAAAAAAATTTTAGCCTCGAGATTTACCTGATCAAAAAGGATGAGGGTATTGATGTCGCATTGCCTCTTCGGGCTCTCACGTGGTTTCCTCTGTATCGTGATTACGCCACCGCACTTTGACTAACGAAACATATTTCCTTCTTAGCACTTTAACATTACGGTTCAAAATCTGCACCAGTTCTTCGAATGTCAGATCGGGGTTTAACTCGATATTCTCTACCGGCACTATGTGAGAAGGATCCAAACAGTAGCGTCTCAGCATAGAAACATGGAACACATTATGTATCCGATTTAACTCAGAAGGCAGCTCAAGCTGATAGACTACCGATCTAACACGTTTTAACACCTGGTAAGGTCCAATAAATCTAGGGCTTAGCTTGCCCTTCCGTCTAAATCTCAGAATCTTTTTTCACGGTGAAACTTTCAAAAAAACATAATGCCCCACATTGAACTCTATCTCTTTACGCTTTAAGTCAGCATACGACTTCTGTCTATCAGATGCTTCCTTTAATCGACCCCGAATCTTCACTTTTTCCTCAATTTCAAAAATTAACTCTAGACCCAACAATCGCCACTTATCCAATTCTGTCCAAAAAATGGAGGTACGACACCTACGACCATATAACGCCTCGTACGGTGCCATCTGAATACTGGATTTGTAGCTATTGTTGTAGGCAAATTCTGCCAACGGTAAATAGTCTTCTTAACTACCTTTGAAATCAATTACATAACTTCTTAACATGTCTTCCAAAATTTGGATTACTTTCTCTGACTGACCATCAGTCTACGGATGAAATGCTGTGCTGAAATCTAGCCTTGTACCTAAAGCTTCATGTAACACTTTTTAGAACCGAGATGTGAATCTAAAGTCCCTGTTTGAGATGATAGACATTGGTACCCCATGTAGTCTTATAATATTCGCCACATATAATTTGGCTAACTTCTGCAACGAGTAGTTCATGCGAACCGATATAAAGTGAGTGAATTTAGTCAGCCGATTCACAATTACCCACACCGAATCTTTTTTAGTAGGCGTTAGGAGTAGCCCACTAACAAAATTTATAGTTATTCTCTCCCATTTTTAGAGTGGAATCTTAACAGGTTGCAGCAGTCCCGAAGACAGTTGATGCTCAGCCTTCACTTGCTGGCATGTCAAACACATACTTACAAAGTCAGTCACCTCACGCTTAAGTCCTGACCACTAATACAGTTCATGTAGATCTCGATATAACTTGTTTCCACCGGGATGCATAGCGTATGAGCTATTATGTGCCTCCCGCAGAATCATCTGTCTTAACTCAGATTCCTTCGATATACAGACTTTTCCACGGAAACATAACACCTCTTCACTATTCAGCCCAAAATCCTTAGTTTCTCCTTTTTTCACCTACTAGAAACGAGAAACCAACGACTCAACCAACATCTGCTTCTCTTTAATCTGGCCAATTCAAGTTAGTTTTACATGCAGTTCCGCCAACAGACTACCATCCTCAAATAGGCTGAGACGAGCAAACATTGCTCTTACATCAGATACTACTTTACGAACTCAATACATCTGCCACCACGTTGGCCTTTTCCGGATGGTACTCGATCGAGTAATCATAATCCTTCAGCAACTCTATCCATCTCTGTTGCCTAAGATTTAACTCCTTTTGGGTAAGGAGATACTTAAGATTCTTATGGTCGGTGTAGATGATCGACTTTTTCCTATACATATAATGTCTCTACATCTTCAGTGCGAACACTACTACAGCTAATTCCAAGTCATGAGTGGGGTAGTTCACCTCGTGCGGCCTAAGTTGACGAGACGCATAAGCCACCACTTTATCGTCTTGCATCAGCACACATTTTAGACCTGTGTGTGATGCATCACCATAGACAACAAACTCTTTTCCAGCCTCTGGCTGTATTAATACATGAGTTTCAATTAGAATCTTTTTCAACTTCTCAAAACTTTCCTGCTGTTTATCAGTCCAAACAAATGGTACTCCCTTATGCAGTAACTGAGTTAGGGTGCACAGCAACCAATGAAAACCCCTCAACGAATCGTCTGTAATACTCGGCTAGATCCAGAGAACTTTGAATATTCGATACTGTCTTTAGTGGCTTCCAATTCAATACGGCTTCAACTTTTCGGGGATCAACCCTAATCCCCTCGGCGGACACGACATGCCCTAAAAATGTCCTTTCGCAGTTAAAACTCACACTTGTTGAACTTGGCATAGAGTTGTTTTTCCCCTCAATATCTGCAGAATGACTCGAAATTTGAATCATGCTCCTCAATTCTTGAATACACTAGAATGTCTATAAACACCACCACGAACCGGCCTAAGTAGGGTTGGAAGACCCGGTTTATCATATCCATAAAAGTAGTTAGTGCATTCGTGAATCCGAATGGCATGACCAGAAACTCGTAATGCCCATAACGAGTTTGGAATGCAGTCTTGTATATATCTGCATCCTTGACCCTTAGCTGATGATACCCTAATTTTAGATTTATTTTAGAGAAAATCGAAGCTCTTCACAGTTGATCAAACATATCGTCTATCCTTGGTAGTAGGTATTTGTTCTTAATCGTTAACTTGTTCAGCTGACGGTAGTCAATGCACATGCGCATTGACCCATCTTTCTTCTTTACGAATAATACCGGTGCTTCCCACGGAGACACTCGGTCGGATAAATTCTCGATCCATTGGATCTAAGCTTTTAATTCTACCAGCTTCTTCGGTGCCATCCTAGAAGGGGCGATGGACACCAGAGCTGTTCTCGTAAAAGCTCAATGCCGAACTCGACCTCACGATTAGGTGGCAACCCCAGAAGCTCCTCAGGGAGTATATCCAGGAATACATTTGGAAATTTCTTTACGGTCCTGGCATCCCCAATAGACAAACCCTTAGCATTAGTCGTGTTGACAAGCTAGGAACGCCTCGCAACCTTTGCGACCCAGCTTTTCGGCCCTTAACGTTGAGATTACGTTGGATAGATAATCCCTTAACTCTCCTATCACAACCATTTCCTCATCCTCTGAAGACTTCAATATCATCTCCTTAGCCGTGCAATCCAAATTCGCAAGATGCTTTACTAATCAATCCATGTCAAAAATGAGATCAAATTTGCCAAACGGTAATTCCATCAAGTCTGCCGAAAAGACTACCCCTTGAACCTCTAGAGGCATATCTCTAAACAACTTATTCACTACGAAAGAGTGTCCTAAAAGACTAATCACCGACATTTCTTTATCAGCAAGTTCGAATTGTAAACCTAAAGTTCCAAATAAATTACAAGCAACATACAAGTGCGTCAACCCAATATCAATTAAAGCAAAACATGGTACATCATGAATGAGGAATGTACCAATTATGACGTCAGGTGCGTTGCCATCCTCTCGATGCCGAGCAGCATAAACCAACCCTGGCTGTCTTGCATCTATAGTATCAGCATCTCTGTCCGATGCTCCACCACCTCGTCCAAATCTATTTCTGGGCCGACCATCGCCTCTCGATGGTCGTTGACCACCTCTCCTTGGTCAACAAATCCACGACCAAGAATCGCATCGACTCGATTTCTTTGTACAGTATGTAACTCTTTGGTCTCTTGACCCACATCTGAAGCACGTCCTAGTTCTCTTTCAACATTCACCGTGATGAGCTAACTCGCACACTGCACAAGGTTGCGGTCTGCCAGCAACAAACAAAACTCCAGTTCGGATCAACCCATTAAATCTAGGCCTCTTATGAAATCTATTTGAAGAACTGAAAGGTCTAAAATCTCTCTTATTTTTGTCCTTTTCTTTTTCATGGTTTTTACGCTTAGAGTGTTTTACATCCTTGGCAATCTTAGCCTTCTCAACCAAGCCAGCAAAGTCTCTTTCCCTCTACGGGGCTATCAGTACCCTCAACTTATCCTTAAGACCATCATCAAACCGCACGCAGCGCTTATACTCTGTTGCAACTATACCCCGAGCGTACCGGCTCAAACGCAGGAACTCTGCCTCATACTCCACCACAGACCTATTCCCCTGAACCAGATTTAAGAATTTTTTTCTTCGGGCATCCACATAACTAGTCCCGACGTACTTCCTCTGGAAAGTTATTTTAAAGAAATTCCATGTTAATCGGTTTGCCTGTGTGCCTTCCCTTACAGTGAGCCACCACTAGTATGTCTTATCTCGCAGTAGGGACACTACCCCTTTCAACTTTTGCTCAATTGTGCAGTCCAGGTCATCCATGATCCGCTCGACCGCCATCAACTAGTATTCTGCTATATTTGGGGTACACCAGAGATGCCCCTGAAGATTTCAGCCCTGTTTGACTAGAGTCGCTAGAAATTGATCCTCGGGTTATCGACCCGATACTCGCTCCAGCAACCCATTCTAGAACCCGTAGCATTGCTTGGGACAAAGCATCATCCCTTCCAACTCGGTCATGAGACCCCGTTTCAGTTACTAGTAATGCCGGTGCTTCCCTTTTAGGCATATGTCCCGATGCTGAGGACTTAGCCCTAACACCTCGGCCTCTACCACGGTCATGTGTACCCTTCCTCGACATCTTGTACTCATCTCGATGTAACGTATTAATCTGTTTAAGAGTTTTATGAATCAGTTTATAGTTCTCATGATCATTAACAAGTGTTTTATGGAAAATAATATTTAGATTTATTCTCGCAGCTCGAGTTACTACCGTTTCAGCTTTATTGTCTTATTGTCAAGTTTTAGTGTACTACCACTATCTCTAGTAGTTTCTCACTATAGTCATTTCATTACATAATCAAGTATAGAGTAAAGAAACTTACAAATTCGGATGCCGGAGACTCGGTGTGCCACACGTTTAGTGATATCACTACTTTCTTAGACCAAAATTTAAATAGATTTGAAAATTTTTGAAACTAATTCCACAGTCGAGTTTTGTAACCTGACTCTAATACCACTAAATGTAACACTCTAAACCTGGCCTAAATGTTACGACCGAATCTAGCGTGTCACATCAGGTGATGTTTAAAACTTCATGGTTGTTTGAAAAACACATTATCAAAACACATTATCAAATTCTAACTTAAACGTTCAAAATTTCGTTTCTCGTTGCTTATTCATAAAAGAAGTTTACTCGTTTTAATACCCTTTAAAAAATACACGTATTGTCTTGTTTATTAAAAATCGTGTCAGTTACAGAAGTTTGGTCTTAATAATTACAAAAGCGTGATATTTGAAAATTAGTTGTTTATTGTTTTGAAAACCCCGTGTTGATTGAAATTGCAATGTTTTAAAAAAATCCCAAATAAAAGTTAAAATAGTTCCAATGGCCTTATTACAACAACTATAAAACCCAATAATTAAAGTAATCCCAAATTTAAATACTAATTTCACCCTTGAAACATGCGGTACGTGTGGCCACCTTCGAGTCCCTCGCGGCTCTAAATCCTCTGAGGCTGGGGATTACCTGCACAGTTAAGGAAAAAGGGTGAGTTACAAGAACTCAGTGTGTAATCCCAGTTACAGTCACAGCCTGGGCCCAAGCCCATGCAGTATCAGTTCGGGCCTAAGCCCCAAAATCATGGTAATGCAACGAAAATGTAGTCCAACCCAATTCAACCATCACACCACCCGTACCAACCCTATATACCATGTGGGGACCAAGTCAACCCACCCAGACCTACACACCAAGAACGCAGTGAGCTGCTAATGTCAATGCAGCAAAGTTGCCAGTAACAGTGTACGTGGCTAAGCCACTAAAATCAGTATATCGTGGCAGAATCACCGAATCAGTATAACGTGGCATAACCACCAGTACAGTACTTCCATAAGCATAACCCAACCCAATGCAACATGCAGTGACATTTTAACTCAGTGTATGCAATAAGTTATCATCATAGTAATTAAATAGATTACACACTAAATTTACCACTAGGGGTATAATGGTCATTTGGTCGGTAGGGGTAAAACGGTGATTCACCCCTCAGAGGTATAATAGTAATTTTACCCATCGAGGGCATTTTAGTAATTTCACCCTTTAAGGGTATTTCAGTATTTTACCCAATAAGGGTACTTTGGTAATTTGGCCATCTAACGGCCTTTCTGTCGTCTCGAATGACTCGGGACCCCTTTTTGGTCAAAACGGTGTAGTTGGGTTAAATCTCAATTTTGGCCCCAACGGGCCCACACGCTCGTGTGGCCCATTCTACTTATTTTCAGTCTTGATTTTACAGATTTCATAGTCGCATCAGTCATTCGACAATTTTCTATCGATTTTGCTCATGTGGGCCCATTAGTCCATGAGGCCTACTTAGCCCGTTCCGACTCGATAAGGCCCGTTACGGCCTCCGTTTTGCGAGAGGGCTCGTGACACTCTTAATGATCTACTACCATCATTAGTGGGTCAGTTTATCACTACGAGCGCTCGCACGCTCAAGTGTCTCGGTTGTTGATACTTCGGCTTTTCGGCATTTTGGCTTTATGCCCAAATCACAGAACATCACATAGTCTCAATCAATAGTGTGAGATTACACACCTGTTTACGGGTTGTGACTTCCATTGCTTCCAAACACCTAGGATAACGATAGCTTTTAGTTAGACTTCTCCTTTAACAAGCCAAAATATAGAAATAACCAACTATTGCCTCAACTTACCAGCAAACGGTAGATCCCTTTTTATGGAGGGTATTCGGCCTATCCCTCCTGGATAAAGAATCAAGTTCTTAGAAATTTTGATGCACAAAACAATGATGTTAGTAACATCCAACATTCGGCCTCCTACAGAGAAAAGAGAAACCGAATCTCCCACCCATGCAGTCATAGAAATCTTCACCATAATGAAATAAGAAAGCGTTTGAGTTACCTTACCTTTTCCAAATTACCTCAAGATCGTAGTTGTCCAATAAAGAGTTTCGACCCTCACCACAAGAGAATAAAAGGGATTCGGTTCGGAGAAGGTAAGTAGATTCGTCCTAAGCAATGAGTAGTTGAGTTAGGAGTTTCGGCTTTGACATAACAAAGAGAGGGAAGAAAGAAGATGAGAGAAAAGAAACCGTTACCTTTGATCAGAAAAGAGCCAAATGAGAAAGAGATTCGGCAACCAAGAGTAGCAACTATGAGTCAATGATGGAACGATTCGGCACTTAGCAACAAAACAAAAGAACCAAATTCGGCTATGGAGTGAAAATAGTAGGAAAGAAGTCAGAGAAGAAAAGAGAGGGATTAAGAATTCGGGAAGAATAATTGAAAGGAGATGACCCGAAATGTTCAAGGAAAAGTACCCCAACACATCACTCCCAAGAAGAAACCCGAAAGAAACACTCAAAAACTAAAAAAAAGTTTCAGTTTCTCCCCGTACACCAAATGACCAAAAATGCTATCCCAAACTCCTCTTCAACCGAAATTTCCCTTAGCTAGATCTTTACTTTCGGCTAACACTCCCCACACCTCTCACTTCCACGATTTTCTCCATCTTTCCCTCCTACACTTACTCTTCTTCACCCATTCGAAATGCTTGACCAAGTCTCTAATCAACTGTAGAATTTGGCCCCAACTCTACCTCTTGCTCTCCCAAGTCACAAAATGAAAACCCTCTTGCTCTCCCAAGTCACAAAATAAAAACTTGCCAACTGTGGGATTCGAACCCCTTCCCTCCATGCTCTCCACTTGACGCTACACCACTCCACCATGTGCTCAGCTTGTGTTAATAAAACACACTCTATTTTACATAAGCCCTGCTTCAAACAGCCCTCTCCACTAAAGAGCCAAAAACCAAATTTTTTCCATGGCTTGGACTCGAGCCCAGGCCTCCCTAGAACCCCTAAAAAACCTTAAATAACTAGCTAATCAAGCCTAACACATATAATATGCAAAAATCACAAACCCCTAATTTTTGGGATGTTACATGTTCTATGTGAACTTATTGAATGAGCTAGTATTTGAACTAAATAGCTTTTTTTCAATCTTGTGAGGTCATTGTGGGGAGCTACTTACGACATATCTAAGGAGGAAGATAAAGAAACTAAAATAACGGTATGCTCTTGAGAGGGACTTTCTTAAATTGTATTTAAGTGACATATAGCTTTCTCGAAATGTTTATGTAACACCTCTTACCCATATTTTACGCTGGAACTGGGTACGAGGCATTACCGTACTTAACTCACATGGTCATACAATTTTGGTTTTCAAATTTTATTCCAAATTAAAATTTTTCCATTCACATCTCTAACGTACTTATAATGGGCCTACGAGGCCCTAAACATACTTCCGAAAAGTGTTTGACATAAATCGGAAACCTCTACGCACTTATAAATTTTTTACCTAAATAGAGGCCACACGCACGTGAGAAATGGGACACGCTCGTGTGGGCAGGCCGTGTGGTCAAACACGCCCATATCTCGCACCCGTGGTCGACACTGACTTATTTCACACGGCTAGACACACGCTCATGTCCTTAGCCCGTGTCCCTTACACGGCCTCACACACCCGTGTCTTAGCCCGTGTGTCAAAACCTTGGCATTCTGTTTATGACGTCAACTTCTCACTATGGTAACACGACGCCGGCCATCCCCGTGTCCTTAGACCGTGTGTCGAATTAAATTCTAATTTCAAGGTGCAAGCTTCACACGGCCTAGACACATGCTCATATTTTTGGCCGTCTCTCACACGACTGAGATATATGGCCGTGTCTCTACCCGTGTGTTTATTATTGAGCTTACTGACTTGCAATTCTACATGCAAAGGGACACGACCTGATCACGCACCCGTGCAATTGTCCGTATGTCACACATAGCCTAGACACAAGCCCGTGTACCTGCCCGTGTGGACAAGAACAAGGCTATTTGTCAAGCTCATTCATCACCCTAACTCACTCAAGCATAATTCATACTCGAACAATCCAACAATATACTCTACACACTTAGGAATAACTTCTCATTTCATTGATTGATAGTAAAGAGCCATTTACTATGGCAATATACAAAAGATTTCTTCTATAAAAAGCCAACACATTTGGCCAAAATAACAAAACAATTTACTTAGTCTAGCCTCTATACATGCCATTGCCAAACTCAAAATGTTAGTTCTAGGTATATTGAGATGAGCAGATAGTGTAGGTGGTTTTCCAATTATCTTCGTATCCCGACCCGGCTCTTTGACACTATAAAAAAAAGGAAAAGGAAGGAAGTAAGCTTAAACCTTAGTAAGTTTACATGTAAACAATAAACCTCATAACATGTACTAATCAATAATTAGCATTTCACAATTCAAGATCATGCTTACTCATTCATCTCTTATCACATTTCAACCATATCACAACATAATGCTCACATTCATTAACAAATATTCCTCCACTTATCACCACAAGATCACATGATACAACACATAACAATTTCACAATAAATCATTTACAACAGCAATGCCAAACACTCGGTGGTTTCGCACTTAGCCCGCCATTAATCTTTAATAGGGTGGTATAGCACATAGCCCATTAATAAGAATATTTACGGTGGTATTGCATATAACCTACCAATAAGAATATTTACGGTGGTATCGCACATAGCCCACCAAATGATAATATAAACGGTGGTATCGCACACAGTCCATCGTACATAAATAATATGATGGTATCGCACATAGCCCACCAACAAGAATAATTAAAGTGGTATCGCATATAGCCCACCATTAATTATTACAGGTAATATTCTACACTTACATATCTAATTCAACGTTCTTACGGAGATTATTCATTTTCTACCAATTCAATTCATTTGAATCATATATGTTCTCAATCTTACAATGCACCAATAAATAACAACATGTATATTTAAGATACATTGTTTATACATAAACTTACCTCGGTGTAAAACTTGTTAGTTTGCGGTTTAATCCGAAACATTGTCTTTTCTTCGGTCAAGGTTAATTCTGCGCTCTTCTTGATCTATAACATCAAAATTTCATTAATTCAATCATTTTATAACCACATTACATCATAATCTGTACTTAGGCAAAAATGATTATTTTGTCCTTGTACTATGGAAAAAATTGCGATTTTGCTCATAGGCTCGTAAATCATTTTTCATCAAATTTTCTTATTAAACAAGCTTAGATGAACATTTATTACTCTTACAACTACTCATAATTTCAACTATTTCATGCATTTATTGCACATTTTCAATCTTTACATTCAAGTCCTATTTAGGTGTTTTCACGCTAACACCTTTCATAAGAGTTGTTTCTCATTCACTAACATCCATTTTCTTCCACAAAAACTCAGCAAACATCATGAACACTCTCATGGCAGGTTCCTAGACTTTCAACCATATTATAAATTAGTCCCCTCATTAGCTAGCTTAAGCTTTGGGGACTCCAAAAGTATAAAAATCATCAAAAGGACTTACTTGCAAGGATGAGATGTAGCTAAAAATTTCAAGCTTCCAAACTCTTAAGCTTGCTGATATTTTTGGTGGGAGAAGAAAAGAAAATGAAAAGATGATAGCTTTTGCTAATTTTATTCTATTTTATTCATTTAGTCAACTAATGTCACCAACCCTTGTCCCTTGTCCCCTTCGCCGGCCATCACCTTTAGGAAGGAATAATTGCACTTTAAGGACCTCCATTTTATATTCTATAACTATTAGACACCTTTAGCTTGTAATTTGAAACTTTCGCACTTTATGCAATCTAGTCCTTTTTTGCGATTAAGCTTACAATCGCTAAAATTAAAGCACCAAAATTCTAATCCATCATTATAAACATGTTATAACACATAAAATATTATCAAAATAATTTTCCTCAACCTCTGATTAGTGGTCTCGAAGCCAATATTCTGACTAGCCCTAAAATCGGACTGTTACAACTCTCCCCTCTTCTAGAGATTTTCGCCCTCAAAAATCTTACCAGTAAAAAGGTTTGGATGTTATTCTCTTATGGCTTCTTCTGGTTCTCATGTAGCCTCTTCTACACTATGTTTTTGACATAACACTTTTATTAAATTTATGCTCTTATTCCTCAACTGTTTAACCTCCCGAGCTAATATTTTAATCGACTCCTCTTCATAAGTCAAGTCCGATCGTATCTCATTTCGATAGAGGGATTACATGCAAAAGATTAGAATGATATCGCCGCAACATCGACACATGAATCACATTGTGTATTCTCTTTAACTCTACCAGCAAGGCCAACCGATATGCCACTGGTCCAATCCTTTCGGTAATTTCATACGGCCCTATTAATCGTGGACTTAATTTTCTCTTTCTACCAAATTTCAATATTTTCTTTCACGGGGATACTTTCAAAAATACTGTTGCCAACTTGAAACTTGATTTCTTTTCTTTTCAAATTCGAGTATGACTTTTGTCGGTCTGAAGCAGCCTTCAGACTATTACGGAATTATTTTCACTTTCTTCTCGGTTTCCTTAACTAGATCAACCCCATGAATTTGCATCTTATTAAGCTCAGTCCAATACAAGAGAGTCCGACACTTGTGACCATATAAAGCTTTATACGGTGCCATCCATATACTCGACTGATAACTGTTGTTATAAGCAAACTCAACCAGAGGTAGATATCTTTCCTAACTACCTCCGAAATCTAACACACAACATCGGAGTATATCTTCAAGAACTTGAATCACTCTTTTAGATTGGCCGTCAGTTTGAGGATGGAACGCAGTACTAAAATTTAACCTTGTACCTAAGGCTTCCTATAACTTCTTCCAAAATCTCAAAGTAAATCTAGGATTTCTATCCGAGATAATACATATATGCACTCCATGTAATCTCACTACTTCAGCAATATACAGCTAGGCCAACTTATTAAGGGCATAATCAACACGCACCAGTATAAAGTGAGCCGACTACGTTAGTCTATCGATAATAACCCACACATCATCTTTTTTTCGGAGTCATAGGCAACCCCGTCACAAAATTCATGGTGATCAGATCTTACTTTCACTCGGGAACCATCACCGGCTGAAGCAATCCCGATGATACTTGGTGTTTGGCTTTCACTTGTTGACATATCAAACATCTTGTCACGAACTCAGAGATATCTGTTTTCATACCCAGCCACCAATAAAATTTCTTCAAATCATTGTACATTTTCGTGCTACCGGGATGTACTGACAAGTGACCACTGTGTGCTTCATGCAAAATTCTCTGAATCAATTCATCATTTTAGGTACACAAATTCGGTCGCGAAACATCAAATAATCATATGAACTCACCCGAAAATCAGAATCATTTCCCAACTCGCACTGAGCTCTTTTAGCTTGCAGCTCGCTATCATTCTCTTGAGCTTCACATATCTGCTGAATAAATAACGGTTTAGTCCTCATCTCGGCCAATATAATTCCATCATCAGACAATGCTAAGTTAGTACTCATAACTCTTAAAGTATACAAAGATTTTCTGTTCAAGGCGTCCGCAACTACATTCGCTTTCCCCGAATGATAATCAATTACTAGTTCATAATCCTTCAATAATTCGAGCCACCATCGTTGTCGCAAATTCAAGTCATTTTGACCCATCAAGTACTTCAAACTCTTATGATTCGTGAAGATTCGGCACTTCTCACCATATAAATAATGGCGCCAAATCTTTAAAACGAAAACGATTGCAGCCAACTCTAAATTATGAGTCGAATAATTCTTCTCATAAGGTTTTAGTGATTCGTGAAGATTCGACACTTCTCACCATATAAATAATGGCGCCAAATCTTTAAAGCGAAAATGATTGTAGCCAACTCCAAATTATGAGTCGAATAATTCTTCTCATATGATTTTAGCTGTCTCGAGGCGTAAGCTACTACTTTACCCTCTTGCATCAACACACAGTCGAGTCCATTAAATGATGTATCACTATATACTACAAACTTCTTGCTCGACTCAGGTTGTACTAAAATCGGCGCCTCAGTCAACAATGTTTTCGATCTCTCGAAGCTCTGTTAGCATTTCTCAGTCCATTCAAACTTAATATCTTATGTAACAATTTTGTCATCGGGGTAGCAATCATGGAAAACCCCTTTACGAACTGTCGGTAGTACCCCGCTAAACCCAAAAAGCTTCTGACTTCCAATATATTTCTTGGCGGCTTCTACTCTATAATAGCCAAGATCTTACTTGGGTCAACTCTAATACCATCACCCAATACAACGTGCCCTAGAAATTCAACCTCTTAGAGCCAAAACTCACTATTTCTAAATTTAGCATACAACTGCTTGTCTCTTAAAGTCTGCAAAATAATTCTCAAGTGCTCTAAAGACAATTACAAACTTATCTAAAAACGGTCGGAAGATAAGGTTCATTAAATCCATAAAAATCTTAGGGGCATTCATTAAACCAAATGGCATGACAAGAAACTTATAATGGCCATACCTCGTCTGAAATGCAGTTTTCGGCACATCTTGCTCCTTAACCCTCAACTGTTAATAGCCAGACCTTAGGTCTATCTTGGAGAATACCATAGCTCCCTTCAGTTGGTCAAACAAGTCATCTATCTTTGGCAAAGGATACTTATTCTTCACTGTTACCTTGTTGAGCTGTCTGTAGTCTATACACAATCTCATCGACCTATCTTTCTTTTTCACAAAAAGTACCGGAGCACCCCACGGTGAATAGCTCAGTCTTGCAAAACCCTTATCTATTAACTCTTGCAACTGAACCTTCAGTTCTTTCAACTCCAATGGTGCCATCCTATATGGAGTAACCGAAATAGGTACCGTTCCCGGAATTAACTCAATTCCAAACTTGACCTCTCTAATTGGAGGTAATCCGGGTAACTCTTTCGGACACATCTAGATATTTGCATACCACCGACACTGATTCAATCTTTACCTCTGACTCTTGAGTATTCAGCATAAAAGCAAGATAAGACTCGTATCCTTTCCTCAAATATTTCTCAGCTACCATAGTTGAAATTATCACTGGCAGATTATTCGATCTACCTGATTCAACCCGAATGACATCCTTATTTTCACATTTCAATTCAATAAACTTGCTACCACAGTTCACTAAAACATTATGGACAGTCAACTTATCCATGCCAAGAATCAAATCAAATTCATCAAACGACAACAACATAAGGTTTGCCAAAAAACAATGACCTCTAGCTGTCAAAGGACAATTTCTACACACCTTGTCAACTAGCATATGTTTGCGGGTTTGACACTTTTACTATAAATTTCGTAGACTCAATAATCATGCTCATACTAGATGCCAATTTTATGCAAATGTAAGAATGGGTAGACCCTAGATCGATCAAAGTAATAACAAATGTGTAATGAAGGATGATGCCCGTTATCACATCAGAGATGATGCCTCCATGACCTTGAATGGCATAGGTCCTTGCAGGTGCTCGACCCTCCGGTCTCACAGTAGAATGTCGAGGTGCACCTCTACTACTAGTCCTACCTCTCGGGTTCTTTTGTGATCTACCACTCGAAGGTATATTGCTTGATCTCACTTCTTGCTTTCTTTCCTTTTCCTCTCTCTCTGGACAATTTTAGATAAAATGGTCGGGTGAACCACACTTGTAACAATTCTGGTTGTTTTTCTAAACACTCTCCAGTGTGCTGCCTACTACAATTTAGACACTCTGATTTGGACTTCGGGTTGCCCACACTTGCCATCGAAGTGGCTTGAACTCTCGAACCCGAGTATGTGTTACCTCGATCTCAATATGAATGTCCAACTGACGTTGTCGTCCGGGGGTTCATTTCTTTGGACCTTTTCAATTGAGTTTGGAATGATTTACTCATTGGCCTTTTTCTCGCATCTCGGACCTCACTCACAGTTTTCCTCTTTTCCTTATTCAATTCTTCTACCATGCATGCCCTATCAACCAACATCACACTCTTTTAACTTCAAGATTAAAACTAATAGTTTGATATCCTCATTCATCCTATCTTCAAATCTCTTGCACAAGATAGCTTTTGTAGACACACTCTTGCACATACTTGCTGAGCTTAACAAACTCACGCTCATATTCTGCCACAGTCATTTTTTCTTGCTTTAATTCAAGGAATTTTTTTGGTTTCTGGTCCATAAATCTTTGGCTTATATACTTCTTCCGGAACTCTTCCAAAATAAGTCCCACGTTACCCTCTCTTTTGGAATCACTGAAGTTAACGTCTTCCACCAATGGTATGCCGAGTCCCTTAGCAAGGATACGGCACATTTTAAGCTCTCCTCAGGTGTGCACCCTTATTGAGTTCTCAAAGCCAGAACTCTGTCTTCTTAGGGTCATCTATATTGGCTCTGAATTCCTCGGCCCCTTGCTTCTGAATCTTATCTATCGGGGGCTTGGTTATTCTCACTAAATCTATACCTTAGGGAGCCACAGGAACTGACTTAGGTATAGGAGGGGTGAAGGAGGTTGAGCATTTGGGTTTGCTCGTACATATTCCGTGTACCAATTACTCATCATATGGAGAAAGGCTTCTCGGGCCTCTTCTCCTTGATCCTTAGTCTCGGGTCTACTCTCTACAAGCGCAGTCCCTTGCGCGGGAGCCAGCGCGTTACTAGTTGCGTCATCAACAGTCTCATGATCGAGATCCATTTACTATATAAAAAAGTTTAAAATTATCAAAAGTCACCACACTATCAATATACGCTTATGGCATGTATAGCTAGACTCTAACACACGCTACGGTAGTCTGAGAATCGACAAACCATAGCTCTGATACCACTAAATGTAACACCCCTTACCCGTATACTATGCTGGAACCGGGTATGAGGCATTACCGTACTTAACTTACATGATCGTACAATTTTAGGTTATCAAATTTCATTCTAAATTAAAACTTCTACATTCACATCTCTAACGTACTTATAATGGGCCTACGAGGCCCTAAACATACTTTCGAAAAATTTTGGAAGTAAATCAGAAACCTTTACGCACTTATAAATTTTTACCTAAATAGGGGCCACACGCCCGTTTGAAATGGGACACGCCCGTGTGGCCAGGCTGTGTGGTTATACACGCCATGTCCCGCAACCGTGGTAGATGACTTTTTTCACATGGCCAGACACACACCCGTGTCCCTGGCCCGTGTCCCTTACACGGCCTCCACACACTTGTGTTTTAGCCCGATGCCAAAATCTTGGTATTCTGTTTATGACATCATCTCACTATGGTTACATGGCCAAGGCACACGCCCGTGTTCTTAGACCGTGTGTCGAATTAAATTTCAATTTTAAGGTGCAGGCTTCACACGGCATGGGCACACGCCCATGTCTTTGGCCGTGTCTCCCACACGACTGAGACACACGGCTGTGTCTCTGCCTATATGTTTACTATTGAGCTTACTGACTTGCAATTCTACATGCAAAGGGACACGGCCTGATCACACACCCATGCAATTGTCTGTGTGTCACACACGGCCCAGACACAAGCCCGTGTACCTATCTGTGTGGGCAAGAACAAGGCTATTTGCCAAGCTCATTCATCACCTTAACTCACTCAAGCATAATTCATACTCAAACAATCCAACCATATACTCTACACACTTAGGAATAACCTTTCATTCCATTAATTAATAGTAAAGAGCCATTTACTATGGCAATATACAAAAGATTTCATCTATAAGAAGCCAACACATTTGGCCAAAATAACAAAACAATTTACTTAGTCTAGCCTCTATACATGCCATTGCCAAACTCAAAATGATAGTTCTAGGTATACCGATATGAGCAGATAGTGTATGTGGTCTTCCAATTATCTTCGTATTTTGAACCGACTCTTTAACTCTATAAAACAAGAGAAAAGAAAGGAAGTAAGCTTAAACCTTAGTAAGTTTACATGTAAACCTCATAACATGTACTAATCAATAATTAGGATTTCACAATTCAAGATCATGCTTACTTATTCATCTCTTACCACATTTCAACCATATCACAACATAATGCTCATGTTCATTAACATATATTCCTACACTTATCACCACAAGATCACATGATACAACACATGACAATTTCACAATAAATCATTCATAGCAATGCCAAACACTCGGTGGTTTCGCACTTAGCCCACCAGTAATCTTTAATAGGGTGGTATCGCACATAGCCCACTAATAAGAATATTTACGGTGGTATCGCACGTAGCTCACCAATAAGAATATTTACGGTGGTATCGCACATAGCCCACCAAATGATAATATAAACGATGGTATCGCACACAGCCCATCGTACATGAATAATATAATGGTATCGCACATAGCCCACCAACAAGAATAATTAAGGTGGTATCGCACACAACTCACCATTAATTACTACGGGTAATATGCCACACTTACATATCTAATTCAATGTTCATACAGAGATTATTCATTATCTACCAATTCAATTCATTTGAATCATATATGTTCTCAATCTTACAATGCACCAATAAATAACATGTATATTTAAGATGCATCGTTTACACAAACTTACCTCGGTGCAAAACGTGTTAGTTTGCGGTTTAATCCAAAACATTGTCTTTTCTTCGGTCAAGGTTAATTCTGCGCTCTTCTTGATCTATAACATCAAAATTTCACTCATTCAATCATTTTATAATCACATTACATCATAATCTCTACTTAGGCAAAAATGACCATTTTGCCCTTGTATTATGGCAAAAATTACGATTTTTCCCTTAGGCTCGTAAATCGTTTTTCATCACATTTTTTCATTAAACAAGCCTAGCTAAACATTTATTACTCTTACAACTACTCATAATTTCAACTATTTCATGCATTTATTACACATTTTCAATCTTTGAATTCAAGTCCTATTTAGGTGTTTTCATGCTAACACCTTTCACAAGAGTTGTTTCTCATCTCACGAACATCAATTTTCTTCCATAAAAACTCAGCAAACATCATGAACACTCTTATGGCAAGTCCCTAAACTTTCAACCACATTGCAAATTAGTCCCCTCATTAGCTAGCTTAAGCTTTGGGGACTCCAAAAGTACAAAAATCATCAAAAATAATCATCAAAAGGACTTACTTGCAAGGATGAGATGTAGCTGAAAATTTCAAGCTTCCAAACTCTTAAGCTTGCTGATATTTTCGGTGGGAAAAGAAAAGAAAATGAAAAGATGATAGCCTTTGTTTATTTTATCTTATTTTATTCATTTAGTCAACTAATGTCACTAACCCTTGTCAAATTTTTAATTCCCTTGTCCCCTTGGCCGGCCATCACCTTTAGGAAGGCATAATTACACTTTAAGGACCTTCATTTTATATTCTATAACTATTAGACTGTAACACCCCAAACCCGGTCTATGCATTAAGACTAGATTTGGTTTGTTACATGAATCGAGCTATCTTAAAATCTTCAATAAGTTGAAAACTACAATATTATTTTTAAGTACGGGGTTTAATAAAAATCGAAGAGTATTTTAATTTGATGTATATTAGAAAACATTAGTTGAAAAACATTATTAACATTGTATTATCAAAACCCTTAGGTAATTTATTTAAGAGTTAACAATAATAAAATATTTATAAAGGAATTTCATATATTTGAAAACCCAATTTATTTTGATAAAGACATCATATAATCATAAGCCCATATTTAAATGTTCAAAATATAGTTTAAAACCCAACACACATAAAAATCCATAAATTATTAATAGAGGCTCTTATTACATTAACCCAAAATAGTAAAATACTTATTAAAAAGTTCGAGTTTAATAAACCCATATTTTGCAAGATGGCCTCCACGAAGTCATCCCCTACCAAGTCCACGCCAATTTGCATTACCCGAGATGGAAAATTTGAGGGGTGAGTTACTTAGAACTCAAAGTATAACTCACTTACTTTGTCCATCGGGCGATTTTCAAATTATGGATTTGGGCCTTGAGCCCATAAGCGTAATTAACAACATAATTAATAACATATTTAATAGCATAATGAATAACATAATTAATAACATGCATGTAAAATGAATTTTTCCTCCCAAACCTAATTCCATCCGCTACACACCCCGCACCAACCATCACACCTGGGGATCAAGTCAACCCACCCCGCCATCACACCAATCGTAGGCATTAAGCCAATTTATATTTGTGGCGAGCCATCGAACTAGATTGTGACAAAGTCACCGAACTAGAGGCATTTAGCCAATTATTATTTTGTGGCAGAGCCACCGAACTACAGGCAAATAGCCATTTATAAATTTTGTGGCAAAGCCACCGAACTAGATTTTGGCAACAGGCCTTCTTCTCTTTATCATTTTCCCAACCCATGCAATATGTATGCAAAGTAAACTGTGATTATACAATGATTTAATCAAAAAGGCCCATTAACAAGAGTCAATATTTCAAATTTTTATTAAGGCCCAAAAATAACATTTGGCCCAATTATCAATCTAACAGAGATTTTGGCCCAATTATCGATCTAACAGAGATTTCGGCCCAATTATCGATCTAACAGAGATTTCGGCCCAATTATTACGAGATATAAAATTTTACATATTTACAACGAATTTCTCGAGGGCGTTTTCGTAATTTCTACAATTTTGTCGTTTTCATGTATTTTCGTCGTAATACCAATTATTACGTTTTAAGTCGATCTAGACGTTTTTACGATTTTACTCAATACTGTAATAACATCCAAACCCGAGAAAAAGTGTGAGGTTACACACCTTGATATCGAGAGTACTAATCCTTCTCGCTCCTCGACACCTAAAACATATTTCGATCCGTTAGAACACTATTTTGTATAGAAATACATTATCGATATTAGATCCAAAACCTTACCCTCTTGATTTTGAATCACTTCAATTTTCGGTTTCTCCTCGCTTATTGGTTCGTTATACGTTGAGTATCCACCAACGATAAAGGCTCTAAGTTCGTACCACTTCAAATAATTGACTTCCTTCTAAGATGGTCCGCAACCCGTGGAAAATCCTGGATCGCCAAAATCGCTCTTCGCTTATACTTAGGGGGAATAGTGGATCCGCCCCTCTTACGATAACTAAACACCGCCCTTTTCTTCCCTATTTTGAAAGTCTTCAATATCAAAAGATTGTTAGCACGTCCTAATAATATTTATATCAATTATGACTAAAGGTTTTAAGAACGAGATTTCCTTACCACAAATATTCTTGTTCCACAAGGAGAATCGATCCAAGCGTTCTATGTCACTCTCGACCACTTGATTTTCGATCTTCCGTTATCGCACTAAAATATCACCATTGGAAACGTTTAATAGAAGGAATAATAAATTTCGATCCAAAAGATCCTCTTACCACCATTAAAATTCGGCCAAACCTCTATTAACTAATATAAACCAAAAAGGAATCCCTTACCTATTGTCCACGGTTGAAAAGAAACGATTGAGAATGATGCTTAGGAATAGAGAAAAATTCGCTATGGGCACACTAGCATTCGCCATGAGAGAATTAATGGAGAGAATTTTGATTGAAAAGAAATATGAGAAAGAAATAAAAGATGGAAGAAAAAGATGAGGATTCGCTTTCAAAGAGAAGAAAAGAGAAAGAAAAGAGATGGATTTAATAGCATTGCATATTCGGCAATGGGGAGAAGAAAAGAAAAGAATGGCTTTTTGGTATAGGTGATTTCGTCACTAAGAAAAGAACACACAAAAGAATACTAAGGTGATATGCAAAAGTGACCAAATGGTCAAAAGATTAAGGTTTACCAATGCTCAATTTCGGCCAAGGGAGAAAGGTAGAGAAAGAGTTTCAAAACTATGTACAAAATGCTAAGAATGACCAAAACTAATCCTAGCCAACTAACACCAAAAATTCGGCTCCCTCCCTAGACCATATTGCCGTCCAAATGCATGGTCAAATGGCCATGATTTTGGTTCCAAAACTTTTCCTTGATATAAGCCTTATGTCCCCATATCTTTCCATAAATTTTGATTCCATACCATATGTTTACACTTACCTTATTCCTTTGATATACTAACCAAAAATAACAAGGTCAACACTTACCATATTTATGCTTAATGACATTTGCTATACATGTGTAGAAAAATTAAAAATAAAATTTACCTAGATGCTAAATAAGGGATTCGAACCTCTCCCCTCATGCTACAACTCATGTGCCAACACCACCATGCCATGTACTCATCTTATGTTACTTATTAACACTTAAATTAAGTATTAATGACACTTGCTTCTCTTCAATAAATTCTCAAAAAAAATTTTATTCCTTACCCAAATTGTACTATACTCTTCTTCAGGACTATAATAAACACAAAAATAAAAGTAAGAAAATTTTCCTTTATAATCTAAACACCAAATCATGCAATATATCATTACTCGGATTTTTAGGGTGTTACAACTCTACCCTCCTTATAGAAAATTTCGTCCTCGAAATTTACCTGATTGAAAGAGGTGAGGGTATTGTTGCCGAATTGCATCCTCAGGCTCCCACGTAGCTTCCTCCACTTCGTGGTTACGCCATAGAACTTTGACCAACAGACGGTTTTCTTTCTTAGCACTTTGACATCTCGGTCCTAAGATTTCCACCGGTTCTTCTTCAAAAGACAAATCAATTCAACTCCAATTCTTCTACCGATACTATGTGCGAAGGATCCGATCTATAACGCTCAACATGGAAACATGAAAACATTATGAATTTGATCCAATTCGGAGGTAACTCAACTGATAAGCCATCGGACCAACACGCTTCAAAGACACGATAAGGTCCAATGTACCTAGGACTTAGCTTGCCCTTCTTTCCAAACCTGAAGATCTTTTTCCAAGGTGAGACCTTCAAGAAAACCTGATCCCCCACATCATACTCGATATCCTTTCGCTTCAGATCTGCATACGACTTCTGTCTATCTGAGGCTTCTTTCAACCGTGCTCGAATAACTTTTACCTTTTCCTCTGTTTCAGATATCATCTCAGGACCTAACATCTGTCGTTCGCCCAACTCAGTCCAACAAATAGGAGAACGACACTTACGACCATACAATGCCTCGTAAGGTGCCATTCTATAAGGAGCAATGGACACTGGAGCTGTCCCAGGCAAAAGCTCAATGCCAAATTCTACTTCTCGATCTGGAGGTATACCAGGAAGTTCTTCGGGAAATACATCGGGAAATTCCTTCACCGTCCTCACATCATTCACAGATAACTCTTTGGCATCCAAAGCACAGATAAAGGCTAGGAATGCTCCATATCCTTTCCGAACCAACTTCTCCGCTTTTAATGCGATACCACATTTGCCAAGTAGTTCCTTCGCCACCAATCATTATGATTTCCTTATCATTCGAGGTTCTTATCGACGCTCATTTTTCAAAGATAATCCAATTGCACCGATGTTTAACCAACCAATCCATGCCCATAATGAGATCGAACTCGCCGAAAGGTAGTTCTATCAAGTTTGCCAAGAATACCTTTTCTTGAATTTTCAAGGACACGTCTTTAAACATTTTATTTACATCACCGATCGTCCTAAAGGACTAATTCTCGCATCCCACTATCGGTAATTTTAGATTCTAAATTCAAGTTTCCAGATATGGCACTAGCAACATATGAGTGGGTAGAGCCAATATCTATTAAAGCAATAACAGTACATCAAAATGAACGTATCAGCTTATCACATCCGTGCATTGCCGCCCTCATGCGCCTAACCGCATAAACCACCCAGTCGTCTTGCATCCGCATTTCCTCTAGGACCATTGCCTCGACCGGTGCACCTTGACCACGACCAACCCCATTACCACCACGACCGGTCCACGACCTCTCGGTGGTCAGCCGATTACCTCCGGCCTACAGGCATCATTATTACGAACTTCTTGAGTCGTATCCATACGCCGAGGACAATTTTGTATCGATGATCCATTGAACCGCATTTGTAACATGCGCCTGCTTTCCTCCAACACTCCAAAATATCTTTTCCCACACTCGCAATCTCGACTTCGATTATTTGTTATCGGTGTTCTACCTTGAACCGGTTCATCATTCCGAGGTCTCTTCGGAATCTCTTTGAAGAACCAGATCGCTGTGTCTCTCTCTTGTTTCAAATCTTTCTGCTCGCTGCTCGAGTTCTTAGCCTCCTCGCTATCTTGGCCTTCTCCACAAGAGTGGAAAAGTTCTAACTTGTCAGGAGCAATTAGAACCCTCACTCATCATTAAGTCCATCCTCAAACGCACACAACGCTCATGATCTGTTGATACAATTGTCCGAGCATAGCGGCTCAGCGTAAAAACTCGACTTCATATGTCGCCACCGTCTTACTTCCTTGGACAAGATTTAGAAATTCTTTCCTTTGAGCGCCTACATAACTCGCTCCAACGATTTTCCTTGGAAGGCGCCTTTAAAGAATTTCCAATTAATCGATCAGACTTGGTTTTCTCTAACAAAGGAGCCACCACCGATATGCCTCATCTCTTAACAAGGATACAGCTCCTTTCGCTTTTTGCTCAACAAAGGCATTCCATATCATCCATAATCCGCTCCACGACTTCGAGCCAAGATTCACCACATTCGAGCTACACCAAAATTTCTCTCGAAAACTTCGCATTATTGGACTTAAGTCGTTCAAATTGACCCACGAGTTGTTGGCCCAATTCTAGTTCCATGACCTTTCCAAGACTCGCAGATTGCTTGAGTCAATGCATTATCTTCTTCCATGTGATCGCGTGATCCCGTCTCACTTTCAATTGACGCAAAAGGCCCATTTTTGGCATATGATTTGGTGCTTCAGCTTGTAGCACCTCGGCCTCTACCACGCCACGCTCATCTGCGTCCACGACCACGCCCTCTAGTGCTCATGATGGCTTGTTCGCTTTTATCTCGATTACAAGTTTTATGAATCAAAAAATTTGTTTCGTGTTTATTAACGATGTTTTATGAGATTTGAGAGATAAAGTTATTTTTCGCAACATATCCTATAGTCTCAATCTCTACGATTTTTTTTCACATCTAAAACTAGAAGTTCTAGAGTGTTCCTATGATCATCATAGTAATCATTAAGCAATAAATACTTACTTGACTTGTTGCTTGGATGCTTGTGGTGCCATAACGATCTTTAAAATATAATTGAACGATTTCATACGTAAATTATTTGCGAACCCAAACCACAATGAGTTTTTGAAACCGGCTCGATATTATTAAATGTAACACCCAAACCCTGGCCTATGCATTAAGACTAGATTTGGTTTGTTACATGAATCGAGCTATCTTAAAACTTCAATAAGTTGAAAACTACAATATTATTTTTAAGTACGGGTTTAATAAAAATCAAGAGTATTTTAATTTGATGTATATTAGAAAACATTAGTTGAAAACATTATTAACATTGTATTATCAAAACCCTTAGGTAATTTATTTAAGAGTTAACAATAATAAAATATTTATAAAGGAATTTCATATATTTGAAAACCCAATTTATTTTGATAAAGACATCATATAATCATAAGCCCATATTTAAATGTTCAAAATATAGTTTAAAACCCAACACACATAAAAATCCATAAATTATTAATAGAGGCCCTTATTACATTAACCCAAAATAGTAAAATACTTATTAAAAGTTCGAGTTTAATAAACCCATATTTTGCAAGATGGCCTCCACGAAGTCATCCCTACCCAAGTCCACGCCAATTTCCATTACCGAGATGGAAAATTTGAGGGGTGAGTTACTTAGAACTCAAAGTATAACTCACTTACTTTGTCCATCGGGCGATTTTCAAATTATGGATTTGGGCCTTGAGCCCATAAGCGTAATTAGCAACATAATTAATAACATATTTAATAGCATAATGAATAACATAATTAATAACATGCATGTAAAATGAATTTTTTCCTCCCAAACCTAATTCCATCCGCTACACACCCCTGCATCAACCATCACACCTGTGGGGATCAAGTCAACCCACCCCGCCATCACACCAATCGTAGGCATTAAGCCAATTTATATTTGTGGTAGAGCCACTAAACTAGATTGTGACAAAGTCACCAAACTAGAGGCATTGAGCCAATTATTATTTTGTGGCGAGCCACCAACTAAAGGCAAATAGCCATTTATAAATTTTGTGGCAAAGCCACCGAACTAGAGGCAATAGCCATAATTTTGTGGCAAAGCCACCAACTAGATTTTGGCAACAGCCTTCTTCTCCTCATCATTTTCCCAACCCATGCAATATGTATGCAAAGTAAACCGTGATTATACAATGATTTAATCAAAAGGCCCATTAACAAGAGTCAATATTTCAAATTTTATTAAGGCCCAAAATAACATTTGGCCCAATTATCAATTTAACAACTTATGCCCAAATTTATGATTTAGCGAAATTTGGCCCATTAATCAATCTAGCGATTTCAGCCCGCTTAACAATTTTAACAGAGATTACTACCATTATGATCTAACAGAGATTTCGGCCCAATTATCAATCTAATAGAGATTTTGGCCCAATTATCGATATAACAGAGATTTTGGCCCAATTATCGATCTAACAGAGATTTCGGCCCAATTATTACGAGACATAAAATTTTACATATTTACAACGAATTTCTCGAGGCGTATGCTGTAATTTCTACAATTTTGTCGTTTTCATGTATTTTCGTCGAAATACCAATTATTACGTTTTAAGCCGATCTAGACGTTTTTACGATTTTACTCAATACTATAATAACATCCAAACCCAAGAAAAAGTGTGAGGTTACACACCTCGATATCGAGAGTACTAATCCTTCTTGCTCCTCGACACCTAAAACATATTTTGATCCGTTAGAACACTATTTTGTATAGAAATACATTATCGATATTAGATCCAAAACCTTACCCTCTTGATTTTGAATCACTTTAATTTTCGATTTCTCCTCGCTTATTGGTTCGTTATATCGTTGAGTATCCACCAACGATAAAGGCTCGAAAGTTCGTACCACTTCAAATAATTGACTTCCTTCTAAGATGGTCCGCAACCCTGGAAAATCCTCGGATCGCCAAACCGCTCTTCGCTTATACTTAGGGGAATAGTGGATCCGCCTCTTACTAAGAATTAAACACCGCCTTTTCTTCCCTATTTTGAAAGTCTTCAATATCAAAAGATTGTTAGCACTTCCTAATAATATTTATATCGATTATGACTAAAGGTTTTAAGAACGAGATTTCTTTACCACAAATATTCTTGTTCCACAAGGAGAATCGATCCAAGCATTCTATGTCACTCTCGACCACTTGATTTCGATCTTCCGTTATCGCACTAAAATATCACCATTGGAAACGTTTAATAGAAGGAATAATAAATTTCGATCCAAAAGATCCTCTTACCACCATTAAAATTCGGCCAAACCTCTATTAACTAATATAAACCAAAAAGGAATCCCTTACCTATTGTCCACGGTTGAAAAGAAACGATTGAGAATGATGCTTAGGAATAGAGAAAAAATTCGGCTATGGGCACACTAGCATTCGGCCATGAGAGAATTAATGGAGAGAATTTTGATTGAAAAGAAATATGAGAAAAAATAAAAGATGGAAGAAAAAGATGATGATGAGGATTCGTTTTCAAAGAGAAGAAAAGAGAAAGAAAAGAGATGGATTTAATAGCATTGCATATTCGGCAATGGGGAGAAGAAAAGAAAAGAATGGCTTTTTGGTATAGGTGATTTCATCACTAAGAAAAGAACACACAAAAGAATACTAAGGTGATATGCAAAAGTGACCAAATGGTCAAAAGATTAAGGTTTACCAATGCTCAATTTCGGCCAAGGGAGAAAGGTAGAGAAAGAGTTTCAAAACTATGCACAAAATGCTAAGAATGACCAAAACTAATCCTAGCCAACTAACACCAAAAATTCGGCTCCCTCCCTAGACCATATTGCCGTTCAAATGCTTGGTCAAATGGCCATGATTTTGCTTCCAAAACTTTTCCTTGATATAAGCGTTATGTCCCCATATCTTTCCATAAATTTTTGATTCCATACCATATGTTTACACTTACCTTATTCCTTTGATATACTAACCAAAAATAACAAGGTCAACACTTACCATATTTATGCTTGGCCGACACTTGCTATACATGTGCGTAAAAATTAAAATAAAATTTACCTAGATGCTAAACAAGGATTCAACCTCTCCCTCATGCTACAACTCATGCTCCAACACCACCATGCCATGTACTCATCTTATGTCACTTATTAACACTTAAATTAACTTAAGTATTAATGACACTTGCTTCTCTTCAATAAATTCTCAAAAAAAAAAAAATTATTCCTTACCCAAATTATACTATACTCTTCTTCAGGACTATAATAAACACAAAAATAAAAGTAAGAAAATTTTCCTTCATAATCTAAACACCAAATCATGTAATATATCATTACTCGGATTTTTAGGGTGTTACATAGACACCTCTGGCTTGTAGTTTGAAACTTTCGCACTTTATGCGATTTAGTCCATTTTCGCAATTAAGCCTACAATCGCTAAAATTAAAGCACAAAAATTCTCATGCATCATTATAAACATGTTATAACACATAAAATATTATCAAAATAATTTTCGTCAACATCGGATTAGTGGCCCCGAAACCACATTCCAACTAGCCCCAAAATCGGGCTGTTGCAGTTTATCCATTAGTGTCATCCATCATTCTTTCCTTTTACTGCTTAAGAACTGATCAAAGTATTGCTATCATGTTTATGGTGCTTCCTTAGTTGCTCCTTATAAAACTGGAAAAGGAAATTATTACTTTTAATTTCTTATCATCCCCAAAGACATCTTTTTTACAATAGCACGTTGATACTGTGATTTTAGAGGATTAGTTGGGGCCTTGGGGACTTTGGGTTGCTGTTATTCTGAATTGATTTGGAAGGGAAATGATCTCACCCCAAAATTACCAAAGGTATTGCACTGTCTGAATAGGTTGGTAAATACAAAGTTTAGTGTTGGATGATTGAATATCAGTAAGAAGGTCGAATTTGAAGATAATTATAGCCTAATATATTTTCTTTTTTGAATGGAATTGACCTTAAATATCTCAATAGATGTGTAAGTTTACACTTTCTTGTTCTTTGTATTTTGCATGCTAATATGTCGGATTCGTTGATTATGTCAGGATACGGCTACTAAAGCAGATGTTGAAGGGAAACTAAATAAGGTATCAAATCTTCATTGTAGCAACGATGAACTTGTTTAGAGTAGAATGCTTATTTTCGTTGTTGATTAATTATTGAAAAATCCTTAAGATCCCGATGATATATAAGATTTGCATTTTGCAGTTCAATGTAACAATTTTGAACATCATTTTTCAATGAAAGGAAAAAAGTTGGTATTTACTGTTTCCTGTTTTTGATTGGTAGAAAGTTTTTCAACTGAATTTTATTTAAACTGTCGTAATAAATTGAATTTCAACACATTATTTATAATTCTTATAAATAAAATTATTTCATGGGGAGCGCTACTGTTGATATTCCTATACGAACAAAAAATAAAGGTAAACGATAAAGAACAATAAAAGCAAAGAAGCAGCTGGATAGTGGTGGATATCTTACTTGAATTGTCTTACATGACTTTTAGCGGCGCTTTTACTAAAAACGCCGCTAAAGAACATGACCTTTAGCGGCGTTTGTGAGAAAGTGCTGCTAAAGAACATGTTCTTTAGCGGCGTTTGTGGGGGAAAACGCTGCTAAATGTCATGTTCTTTAGCGGTGTTTGTGGAAAAAAATGCCACTAAAGATCATGTTCTTTAGCGGCATTTGTGGGAAAGGCATCGCTAAAGGTCATGTTCTATAGCGATGTTTGTGGGAAAAGCACTGCTAAAGGTCATGTTCTATAGTAGCATTTTTTTGCGGCGTGCTTATCAAAGCGTTGCAAATTGTTTTAGCAGCGCTTATAAGCCCAAGAAGTTGCCGCTAAAAACCTGTTTTGCTGTAGTGAATAGAATAGAATTATAATGAAATGAAATGAGTATAATAGTTTGTTGAGTAAAATGAAATGGAATGAATATTATAGTAATTTTTCTATGCGTAGTTCAAAGGAATATTACTATAATAGCATAGGAAAAAATATCAATTGGTTGGTATACCTTTTAATAGTTTTTTTTTTTTTTAAAATCACAGAAGATAAATGTAGAGGGTAAAATAACAATATAAACTCAATCTTATTACAATATTGGTTTGGATATCCTATTCAGTGGAGGGTCCTAAATGACTATTATAACGCCTTCTATAATAAGACCCCTATTTTTTTGGGGTTGTAGTAAGCTATTACAACAAGCCAAACAATAATTTAATGTAAGCCCACAGAATAAGGTTGGAATGTATGAGCAATTACACTCATAATGTAATCGTGGACAAATCAAGCTCGACTAAAGTATTATATCAATATTATATTGTTTTAACCAAGTAGAATTTCTGGACGTAAAACAAGAGATTCATATAATTTTAAAAACAACCCTATTTCTTTCTAGCATAGTAGCAAGAGCATATGGGGGTACAATACCAAGTCAAAAGGGCAAGAAAAACACTGGTTGAAGCAAGGATGCTTCGAATATCAAGCTCAACATATTAAGCCTCCCAACAGTGCAAATCCTTGATTGAAGAGAAGAGATCAAGTCCCTGTTATCTGATTCCAAAATGATTCCATTGTCCCTCAGGAAAGGCGATTGAACTCTACCCTTCTCATTCCCTAATAGCCATTTGTCATGCTAAATTCGGAAGCTCTTACCATTTCAAACATTCCACTTCACTCCAAACCCAAGGTCGACCTCACTCAACTTCGATAAAGGTTTTGTTTGGATGGTAAAAGCCTTTGATAATCCGATCTCATAAAGATTTAGGTTCTTTAGAGCCCTCCAACCTTGCTTTGCGATCAATGCAAGATTGAAAACTCCGAAGTCTTTGAAACCGAGTCCCCTCCTTACTTATTAAGATTCAATGTATACCACATTTCGATAATTAGAATTCAGATTTTATAGATCTATAATAGACGATCCAAATTCTTCCAATCTTTTCTATATTCTTTATTGTAAGGGAAAACAATTCTTAATTGTTGGTACAAAAAATAAAGCCACTTATTCGGTGGCGCGAGTTGCAATAAGGGCTCGGTGTCATTATGCATATAAAAAATAGCTCGGTGATATGTTAACAAATTGGCCCACTATAGAAATGAGGCTTCATAAGTTGAAGGACTTGAGAACAAAACAAAAGATGGGGGGACTCAATCGTCTTCCGAAAAGAGATGCAACTATGTTGAAGAAACAATTATCTGGCTTGCAAACATATCTGGGCAGGATTAAATATATGACGAGATTGCCTAATATTGTAATCATCATTGATCAACAAGAAAAATATACGACTTTTCGAGAATTTATCACTTTAGGAATTCCAACAATTTGTTTGATCAATACAAATAATGATCCCGATCTTGCAGATATCTTCTTTTATTTAATATTTAGAATTTTACATTTGTTTCTTTTATTATATTCAAAATATAATTAATTTAACATATTTTATAATGTTTACATTATAATAAGTTGAATTATTGTTTTTGTCCATATACTTTACTTGACGTGGAGCTTTATTTCTTATATTTTAATTTATCATAATTTAATTGTCTGTTATATTATATTTTACATTTGTTTGATTATAGCTATATATATTTTTATAGATATCAAGTTTTTGACTCAAATCTAAACTATCCTTTTCGTTATCCTTTAATAAAAAAAGTTAAGGACACCAATCATGAGGGTGAGATATAGAAATAAAAATTAAGTGAAAAACTAAAATAATATAAAAATAGAAATTATTTAACTAATAATTATATATTTTTAAAAATGATTACTAATAAAGAAAAATATGTAAATGATTTTAATAAAACAAAAATATTAAAATGCATGGAAGGATAAGAAAAAGAGAGGGAATCTTTAGTTTTTTTAAATTAAATTATTTATCTCATACTAATATGTTATTTTTTCTAAGTTATTTTTTTATTTTTCAATTGAGTTGATGTCCAAATAAATAGTAGCATCAACTCAAATAAAAATTAATTAATAATATAGATACTTGTTATTTTTTAAATATATTGTAAAATTAAAAACTAAGTTAGGTGGAGTTCAAATATTAAATAATAAAGTTAAAGCTCAAATGGATTTAAAAATGATTTAATTTCTTGGATAAATTTATTTTTGAAAATTTAATACTTTTTCAAGGACGTTAAAAGGAATAATGAAAAGGTTTACTCACTGGAAGGTACAAAAACCTAACAAGCAACTTTTATCTTAGACCACTAAATGAAATAGTGGTATTTTCAAGTTCAGAAAATATTGTAACGTCTTCATCAAATCAGTCGAAGAACCCATAGGGTGCCAAGTGTTTCGAAATTCGAATCTTCGGTGGTTCGGTCCCCATTTGAGGGAGCTGATCCAGCAGGCCCCTTCGCTTGTCATACTCCCGCATAAATTTGAGGTGTTGGATTTTAGCTAATAAATTTTAAATGGCTTAATTCACTATCTAATACCTGAATTTAATATTTGTTTGACTATCAATATTGTTTTTAGATCATATAATACTCAAACTTTCGTTTTTCAAATCATTTCTCTTATTTTATAAACATAATTAACCAATTTCAGCTATTGCTAGAATTAGGGTTTCTAACTAAGGTCATCAAAGTATAAGTACCTATGTAGTTTATAGGAATTAACTAAATCTTTGACCGTTACTATTATCAATCCCCTACTACCTAGGTTTATATTCTAGTGAGTTTGTAAAATTAATAAACTATATTGCTAATGTTAAGCCAACTTCTCGTCGTGTTCTTCCTCAATTTATTCCTTAACTTATGTCACCTAAGTTAATTACGAAAAAGAAATTGAATAATCAATCTTGTCATAAATCTATATCCATCTTTTAACCTATGTCAATTATTAATCTATTAACCTACTATTAATTCACTACCATTTAGGCTATTAGTTCATATCGAAATTCAAATCAAACATCAATAACAATAATTAGATAAACATAATAAGAAAAATAATGAAAATGATTATAGAGATAAAAGGAAAAAATCTTATTGAATAGAAAGCGCAATCCTTAATCAAATCCGAGAGTTGATTGAATTTGACAGTTAACAACTACAATCACTCTTGCAAAAAGAAAATTAAACACATTTTCAGCATCAGATTTACGTTTCAGTGGATACAACCAGATATATTTTGTAAAGTGATCAACAAAGAGAAAATAATATTTAAAGTTGTCAATGGAGTAAACTGGTGAGATCCAAAGATCTGTGAAGACAATCTCAAGGGGAGAAGAAGTGGATAATGTAGATGCAAAAAATGGTAGTTTATGACTTTTATTTCATTAACAAGAATTACAATTAAAGTTGAGATAAGAAGGACTAGTGACATCCAAATCGAATGATGACCATGTGTTTGAACGTTGATAGAAATGGGTAACCAAGTATATGATGCCAGGTAGGGGACAAGGTCTTTATTGTAGAGAAAGCAAGTAACGGTGATGAGGAGGAAAAATGGGCCACTCACAGACACCATTTTTAGGTTGGCCTTGGAAGAGAATTGCTCCTGTTTAAAGGTCTTACAAAAAAAAAAAAAAAAAGAAGATGGTAAGAATTCAACAGAGGCATTGTCAGATTTGCAGAATTGAGAAATGGAAATTAAATTACGTTTCATGGTTGGAGCACAAAGAATATTAGAAAGAGTAAAAGAGTGAGAAGGAGTAGGGAGAGAATTTGAACCCATGTGTTGTAGGAATTCTAGAACCATTTCCAATTATTATTTCATTTGGACCGATATAGGGGTTGGGATTGTTGAGGTTTTGAAGGTCAGCTGTTATATGATGGGTTGTACCACTGTCCAATAGCGAAGGATCAATTGAGAGTGATGTTGAAGTGGCAACAACATGTGCTTAACTTTGCCAAGTAGGAGGTGCACGAAGTGGCAATGAACTGGTAGCTCATGATGGTGGGGATGCATGAGGAAACTATTGGTGGAAGAGAGAACACTAAAAGACAACATGACCTTGAGCACGACACCATTGACATTTTCCCAGAAATGGACGCATTGGTCGGTTGGACTGATGAAAGGTGAATGTTGAGTTGGAGGACGAGCAGACCATGGTGGATGATTGCTTGGTGATCGCTGGTTGGAGCATTGTGTATGTGTGCGATTGGCAGAAACTAGAGATCTTGGGAAATGTGATGAATTGTGAAGGAAAACTCTTTGTTAATGAGTTTTTCATGGAGTTCATCAAAGGTGATGACCGTGTCGCGGTTGTAACACCCTTCACCCGTATTTATTTTCGAATAGGGTTACGGAGCATTACAGAACTTATTACACAATTAAACATACATTTCACTTACATAATCCAATTTGTGTAATCATCATTCAACATCATTCACATTGTCCCTAATACGAGCCTACGAGGCCCAAAACATGCATTAGGACTGGTTGGAACTAAATCGATAACTTAGGAAACTTTTAAAAAACTTAGAAAATTTCTCAAAATATAGAGGACACATGCCCGTGTGGACATTCGAAATGGGATCACATGGCCGTGTCCCAGCCCGTGTCTGACCCCGTGTAACTCCCTGACTTGGGTCACACGGCCAACCACATGCCCGCGTGCCCTTTGAAATGGCCACACATGCCCGTGTGCTAGGCCGTTCCAAACCTGTAGGGTATACTGACTTATGCCACACGGTTAAGTCACATGCCTGTGTGCTAGGCCATGTGGAGTATACTGACTTGATTTCTAATTCAACACTAGGGGACACATGGCCATGTCACCGAACCGTGTGTCACACACAGCTGAGACACACGTCCGTCCTCGTGTGGACAAAAATAGGCTATTTACCAAGCCATTTTGCTCACCCAAATATCATACACCTACACCAAACCAATTGGCACAAAACATGGCATAAATAGGCTCTCAACCAACCTCAATCAAGCATAATTCATATAATTTCAATACCAACAACAACAAAGCACACATGTAACACAATATGCTATTTCATTCATGCCAATTTCACATTCTCAAATCACTTAAATGTTCACTTTCATTTTTGCATCACTTTACCTAAATCACAAGCAATACCAATTCTCAATTATCAACTATATGATACTCTAAATACCAATTCACAACAAGCATTTACTACAAGCATTTATATAGCATTTACCAATCACACAACAAAGACCATTAGTACATATATATACATCACTAAATATGCCAAAATAAGCCAACTCACATGGCTATACACAAAACCAAACACTTAACATTTACAAGCCAATTCAAATGGCCAAATCCATTACTAACGTATACCAAAATGACCATAATTCTTATACATGCCATATACCAAATACATAGATTCAAAAGTACCAAAGTGATAGTTTGACATAGATTCAAAAGTACCAAAGTGATAGTTTGATAGTGTGATGAGGTCTCCGACGATTCCCAAATCTGAGCTAACTTTGATTTCACTATAAAACACAGAAAAATAAAAAATATAAGCGATAAAGCTTAGTAAGCTTGTATGAAATAATAAGCAAATGTCACCATTCAATTACCATTCAAGATTATGAAAAGAACATACTACAAAACATTTAATCACAATGTTAACATATATTCAATCACATAATTAACTATGAACTCACAATTTCCATAGATTTAATGCTTATATGGTTTTCGTACATACCTGTACTGATACGTATCTATTTCTCACCATTTCATATCTTCGATATACCCGTTGAACCATTTGGAATACTATCGGAAACTCAGGAATCACACACCCTGTAACAGTCCTGTTTAGACTCTAGTTGGAATAGTGGTTTCGCGACCACAAATTCGAGTCAAAAAATATTTAAATATTATTTTCCTTGCTTATAGTATGTGAATTGGTAAATGTGAAATTTCTGTGAATTAAATTTACTTAATTGGAGAAAAGGACTTAATCGTAAAATTGTACAAGTAGCTTTCTAGTTGATAAAGTACTGAATTAATGTGTCTTTATAAAGAGGAAGTCTTTATGTGGTTATTTAACCATTGAATGTTTTAAATGAAAAAGATGGACATATGTTAGTGGGATTTTAATGTTAATAATAAAGGTTAATTTAGTAATCTGGAAATTATATATTAATTAAACAAAACATAAAGCAAAAACAATATTCATTCATCTTTATGTTGGCCGAATATACAAGATAAAAGAAAAAGAGAAGAAAGCTAGGTTTTGGCCCTTGTTCACTTGATTAAGGTATGTTTTGGTTTCAGTTTTTGATAATTTCTACGTTTTTGTAATCGTTGCTTCGAATACTATAAAACCCATGCCTTAATTTTGGAGTTTGATGATGATTATGAAATGTGCCATTGATGAATACTTGAGTTTTGTGATAGTTGATGATGAGATATGAAACATATGTGTTAGAGTAATATATTTTGTCTTTGGATTTTTGGTGAATTTGAGTAATTTAGACTAAATTGTGAAAATAATATTTTGAGAGACTAAAATGTGAAATAAATAAAATGTATTGTAACACCTCTTACCCGTGCCCAAAGCCGGAACTGGGTTTAAGGCATTACCTAACTTATCTCGCTTAAACGTCTCAAATAGGGCTATAAAATTTCATTTAAACCCATCACTTGCTCATTCTCGGCCCACGAGGCCCTAATCATACCTTCGAGAGGTTTGGGAATCTATCTGGGAAATTTTATGAGCTTGAAAAACTTTTCTTCAATACAGGGGCCACACGCCCGTGTTGGTCTAGGGACACACCCGTGTGCCCCGAAGACATGCCCGTGTCTTCCACCCGTGGTTGATCCTGACCAATTTCACACGGGTCGGACACACGCTCGTGTCCCTGGCCCGTGTCCCTCACATGGCCTTGACACGTCCGTGTCTTAGCACGTGTGCCAAAACCTTGGCATTCTGACTATGACGTCATCACCTCACTAATGTCACAAGCCTAAGGCACATGCCCGTGTCCTTAGCCCGTGTGTCGAATTAAATTTCACAATTAATGTGCAGACTTCACACAGCCTGGGCACACGCCTATGTCCTAGGCTGTGTCTCCCACATGGTTGAGACACACGATCGTGTCTCTGCCCGTGGAGTATACTGACTTGCAAACCTAGCATGTAATGGGACACACGGTCGATCCACACGCCCATAGGGCTGACTGTGTGTCACACACGGCCTAGACACACGCCCGTGTGTCTACCCGTGTAGATAATTATATGGTTATCTATAGCCTTTTGCCACCCTACATTGCACACAAACGTACTCCAATTCAAATCAACATAACTCATAACCCAAAGGCACATCCAAGAACTCAATTCAAAGCATTCCAATCTAAAACATGACTAATTGGTATCTCTAGGAATTTAAAGAATCAAGACATACACAAGGGCATATACTTCATGAAAATCATCTTCATTGAGCAAAAGAATTTGTCAAGAATTGACCTAACTTAATGCCATTTACAAAATGACTTTAGTAACTAGTAACTTACATAACCAACACTTTGGCTAACAATTACAACTTAACAAAATAATCGAGTCCTATACATGCCATACTCAAAACAAGTATAAATTATTATACCAAAGTGACGACATTAGTGTGATTTCTGAATTTCGACGTCCGCAACCTCTCGAGTTATCTTGGCAACACTACGAGGAAAAAGGGCAATGAAAGGGGTAAGCATAATGCTTAGTAAGTTTGCATGGAAATAAATAACAACAGTAAGCTCATAATTAATCCATCCATGGCATTAAATAACCATGCACAAGTCATAGGCTTCTTGCCATACTTACTTACAATTGCCCTTATTTAACACATACCGTGCCACACATCGTAATTGTTTCTTCGTGACTCATTCATGAGTACCTATAATCACTCATTCACATGACTTTAGTACAATTATCATTTCTACTTTTAAACTCATCTACTTATCCCATTAATCACTAGGGATAGTCAAAGACGCATATACATCATCCTTAATATAGATACGAAGCCAATGCCACATCCCCGAGGTGATCTTACATGGAATCACTTCTAAATGCCAATGCCATATCTCGGATATGGTCTTATATGGACTTTCACAACAAGTATCGATGCCATATCTCGGATATGGTCTTATATGATTCTCATATTCATTACCGAAGCCATATCCCAGATATGGTCTTATACGGGATCACAACTCGGTGTCGAGGCCATGTCCCGGACATGGTCTTATACGGGGCCTTATCTATTTCACTTTTCGATGATAGCATTTTCATTATCAATATGGTCCATTAGGACTTCAACATCTCATTCAACATTAACTACTCAATTTAGTAGAGCATCATGCATCAATATAATGCCAAGCATTCTCAACATGCTAACATAAATGTTAAATCTATCATATACAAACTTACCTCGATTTCAAAATGAGCTAACTCGACGGTCTAGTCCGAGACTTTGTTCTTTCCTCGATTGAGGCGATTCTCAGTTCTTCTTGATCTATAATAGCAAATTAGCTCATTTTAATACTCACATTAATAAAGCATTTTAATAGTCATGCTTTGGCAAAATTACTATTTTACCTTTAGACTTTGGCAAAAATGACCATTTTGCCCCGAGGCTCGAAAATAAATTCTAATAGTATTTTTACCTTCAAAAAGCCTAGTTGAACATTTAATACTCTTATAGCTATCATCAAAACTCAACATTTCACATACTTCTACAAATTTTGTAACCTTTTCATCAAGGTCCTATTTGGTGTTTTCATGCTAACACCTTTCACAAAAGTTGTTCATCTAACAACTAAGACTCAATTTCGTCCATAAAAATGCAGCAAATAACAATGAAGGCTCTCATGAAAAAACTCTAAACTCTTCACCATATTGCACATTAGTCCCCTCATATGAAAGCTTAAGCTTTAGGGGTCTCAAAAGTACAATTATCTTCAAGAAAAGTTCACTAGAACACTTACTTGTGAAGAGATGAGTGTGCTAAAGTTTTTGAAGCTTTCTTCCCCCTATTTGTTGCTAATTTCGATGGAAGAGAGAAGGAGAAAAGATGATATCTTTTCTCTCCTTATTTTATTAATACAAGTCAAATAAGTCACCAACTATCACCAACTTTGACCAACATTGTCCATCTTTGTCTCCTATGGCCAGCCATGCTAATTTTAGGGGCCTAATTGCCTTTTAAAGACCTCCAATTAGCAATCTATGGCTATTTGGTACCTTTAGCCTATAGAATGGAACTTTCACACTTTATGCGATTTTAGTCCTTTTTTGCGATTAAACATGAAATTGCTAAAATTAAAGTACCAAAATTCTCAGGTACTTATACAATCATAATCTAATTCACAAAATATCATGAAAATAAATTCCTCTAATCTCGGATTAGTGATCCCGAGTCTAGCCCCTAAATCGGGCTGTTACATGTATGGACTTGTATGATCATGATGGAAATTTAGCTAAGCATGGGTACAAGGAAATTTTGTGTATTTTGTGATTTACTTAAATGTCAAAATGTGAAAATGTGAGGGCTAATTTGTAAATTTCCCTACATGTGTGTTTTTGGATTGAATTGAATGATTTGGTGAATAAATGAGTTAAATTTGAATATGTATAGATCAAGAACCAAAGAAAACAGACTTAGACCGAGGAAAGTTGAAAGTGATTGAGTAGTTGAATTCATCCGTTTATTTCGAATACGCGGTAAGTCTATATAAAAATAAATGTATTTAAGTTGATTTGTACATGTCCATATATTGTTGAATTGTGATGAATGGATTTGGAAGATATACATGTGAAAATCGAGAAAGTATCGACAATGCGTCAATGCCTGAAAAGTCCCATACGAACCTTAGGAATAGATAGGATTCATATGTCATGACATAGGAATTTCGATATGTGATATCATGTAAGACCACGTCTGGGACGTTGGCGTTGATCTGAGAATTTCATGTAAGACCATGTCTGGGACGTTGGCATCGATTTGATATTTACGTATAAGACCATGTCTGGGGCATTGGCATCATATTTGATTCGTGTAAGACCCTATCTGGGACACTGGCATTGATATTTGATTACATGTAAGACCACGTTTGGAACATTGGGATTGTACAAGTATTTCGAGTATCCTATTTGATTCCGAGTGGTTCAACGGGCAAATCCGAGAAATGAAAGACTATGTGAAATGTCTAATCAATTCAGGTACGTTAGAAATGAATACTATGTTTGAGTTTGAAAGGTGAGTAAATGTGAATTTTCTCAAGTGAGATATGTGCACAGTCTTGTTGAGACTAAATGTGACATATGTATGAATGTACTATGATCTAATGAGATACATAGTGATGGAAGTTGTTGTCAAGCAAATGGATTGTTACAATGAAGCTAATAAGAAATATGTATATGCTAATGAGATATGTTGAAGTTCTTGTGATTGAAATGGTTATAAATGTTTATATGTTAAGTTTATTTGTATATGGCTTACTAAGCTTTTGAAAGCTTACTCTGTGTGTGTTTGCATGGTTTTGTAGATTGTTAAGCTACGGAAGGCTCAGGGATCGTCGAGGGTCGTCACCATAATATCGAATAACATTTTGGTACCTTTTGAAAATGTATATATTAAAGTATGGCATGTATAGTCTAGTAAGTTTTGATTATGTTCTGAAAGGTGTGAAAACAGCCATGTGATATGGCTTGATAATAAATATGATGTGAATGAGTAGTTTATGCTATATGATGCATAGGTTGGTATGTTTTGTATGAATGGCTATTATATTGAATTGGTAAGTTTTGGTTGGATTTTGCTTAAAAATGCTTATGATTAGGTTGAGCTAAATGATACATAATTGGAATGATTGATATGCTCTTGAATGGTTAGAAAAGATAGTAAATTTGGTATGTTTTGGTTGTATTTGATGCTTGGGATGATGCTTATTTGTGCTTATAGGTATAACCCAAAGTGTGGGTGGAAAATTGGCCTTGGAAATGACCTATATTTGCCCACATGGGTGAGGCACACGGGCGTGTCTCAAGCCGTGTGGACAAGTCAGTCTGTATGCCCTGTCTTGCCACGGCTTAGACACAAGGGCGTGTCGGAGGCCGTGTGAGGTACACGGCTTGCCCACACGGGTATGTGACCTCTGTAGCTTTGAAAAATGTTTGAATTTCAAAAAAATACCGTAAGTGTTCGGTTTAGTCCTAACCCTTTTCTAATGCATGATTAAGGTCTCGTAGACCTCATTAAGGGACTATATATTTGTGTGTTGCTATGATATGATGATGATAAACTTTATGATGTGAAATGTTTGTAAAAGTTTTCGATTTTTTCAATAATTCCTTTTAACCCTAGGCCGACGATGGTTAGGGGTTAGGGGTGTTACACACCTTAAGTGCCACATATATAGCCGAAGCTATCTCAATCTCATATCACATATATTGCTCACTCTCGAGCTATCAACGGGTCTGCTCACACAAGCTGACGATCATGATGTAGTTGCACGGTTTTACTTACAAGCTGACGAGAATTGCAACACATGCCAGATAACTCAGCCACCGGTAGGACATACGGACCAAAACCCAAATCACAAAACCCCTAATGACTTGTCATTTGTATCTTAATTTATTCCTAAGGTTCAACTGGGATTTCACATTTTCTGAATCATCATCGAACGTTTCCGTACAATCATATTCATCAAAAATTTGAATTTAAAGCATTTAAAACATAATTTCAATAATGCTTATTAACATACGAACTTACCTCGATCACTAAAACGACGAAATAGATCGACTAGTCCAAAACCTTGTTTTCCCCGATCTAAATCCGAATTTCACTTTTCTTGATTTATATGTCATGAAATTTAACTAATTCAGTCATCATTATTTTCAATTTAGTCCAAAATACACATTAAGGCAACTTTACACTTTTTCCTTTAATATTTCCACATTTTTATAATTTAGTCCTTATCTCATAAAAACACAAATTCATGCAATTAAGTCCCTACCCATGCTAGAAAATTTTCTATTATTACCATAACCGCCCATATTTTTCATTTATTTCATAATTTAATTATAAAATTTTAGCATTTCTCAATTTAATCCCTAAATGACAATTTTGTCAAAAATCACTTTACAAATGTTGTTTATCTAACAACAACCATACATTTTCTATCTTGAAACATCAAAATACACATGTATTCATCAATGGAAAAACCCTAAACCTTTAAAATTTTTGCAAAATAGTCCCTAGGCTAGCTGGATTAAGCTACAACGATCTTCAAAACATAGAAATCAATAAAAAGGGGACAAAAACCATACCCAATTGAAGGAAATGAAAATGGCTGAACCCTAGACCTATTTTTCCCAAGAAGAATTGGTTTTGAAGAAGATGAATGAATGAATATTTTCATTTGGTTTTATTTAATTTACCTTTAATAACCAAATTATAAATTTAACCTTAATGATAAACCATTAAAATCACTTAATCATGCACATAATTGTCCACTTACAATTAAAATGGTCTAATTACCACATAAGGACCTCCACTTTAAGGTTCTATAGCTATTAAACACTTTTAGCTAATAGAACTCAAGTTTTACACTTTACACGGTTTAGTCCTTTTTATCGAATTAAGCACTCAAATGATAAAATTTCTTACAAGAAATTTCACACAATCATATTATCATGCTGTAAATTTTAAAATAATAATAAAATAATTACTTTATCTCAAATTTTTGGTTTTAAAACCACTATTCTGATTTGACTAAAAACGGGCTGTTACAACTCTCCTCCCCTTAGGAATTTTCGTCCCCGAAAATCTTACCAGAAAAGAGGTTAGGGCATGTTTTCTCATAGCTTCCTTGGGTTCCCACGTAGCCTCTTCAACCCCATGACGTTGCCACAAAACCTTCAATAAAGCTATGTTTTTGTTCCTCAACTCTTTAACCTCACGAGCTAAGATTCTGATCGGTTCTTCGCTATACGTCATATCAAGCTGAATTTCAATCTCTGCCGGAGAAATTACGTGTGACAGATCTGATCTATATCGACGCAACATCGAAACATGAAATACATTATGGATCTTTTCTAATTCTGACTGTAAAGCTAGCCAATATGCCACTAGCACTATTCTTTCGATAATCTCATACGGTCCAATAAATTGCAGACTCAATTTGCCTTTGCGACCAAAATGAAGAATTTTCTTCCATGGAGATACTTTCATGAATACTCTGTCACCAATTTGAAATTCAATGTCTTTACGTTTCAAATCCGCATACGATTTCTGTTGATCTGAAGCTGCTTTCAAACTGTCACAAATTACTTTCACTTTATCTTCGGTCTCTCTAACAAAATCAACCCCATGAATCTTTTTCTCACTAAGTTCTATCCAGTACAATGGAGTTCGGCATTTGCAACCATACAATGCTTCATACGGTGCCATCTTTATACTCGATTGAAAATTGATGTTATACGCAAATTCAACCAACTGTAAATATTTCTACCAGATGCCTTCAAACTCTAAAACACAACAACGAAGCATATCTTTGAGAATCTAAATTACCCTCTCAGATTGTCAGTCAGTTTGCTGATGAAATGCAGTACTAAAGTGCAATTGTGTACCCAAAGCTTCTTGCAATTTCTTCCATAATCGCAACGTAAACCTCAAATCTCTATCCAAAATAAAAGAAATTGGCACCCCATGTAATCTAACAATCTCAGAGATGTACAACTCAGCTAATCTATCAAGTGAAAAGTCTGTATGTACCAGAATAAAATGTGTCGATTTTGTCAGTCGATCAACGACAACCCAAATAGCATCTTTCTTTTTCGGAGATAGGGGCAAACCAGATACGAAATCCATCATAACTCTATCCTATTTCCACTCTGGTATCATCATCGGATGTAGTAATCCTGAGGCACTTCAATTTCAGCTTTAACTTATTGACAAACCAAACATCTCGACACAAACTCTGAAATATCTTGTTTCATGCCCGACCACCAATACAACTGTTTCAAATCATTGTACATTTTAGTACTCCCCGGGTGAACAAATAAACAACCACTGTGTCCTTCGTGTAGAATTTTATGAATAAGCTCAGAATTCTTTGGTATGCAAATTCTACCTCGGAACATTAAACAATCATCAGATCCGATCTGATAGTTTGAATCATTAGTCGACTCGCATTGCACTCTTCTAGCTAGCAATTCATTATCACATTTCTAAGCTTTACAAATTTGCTGAAGAAATACCAGTTTAGTTTTTAATTCAGCCAAAATCAAGCCATCATCAAAAAAGTTAACTGTGTGTTCATCACTCGCAAAGCAAATAAATATTTTCTACTCAAAGCATTCGCGACTACATTCACTTTTTTCGGATGATAATCAATTATTAATTCAGTCTTTCAACAACTCGAGCCATCTTTATTGTCGCAAATTCAAATCTTTTTGAGTCATTATATACTTCAAGCTCTTGTGATCGGTAAGGATTTGACACTTTTCACCATATAAATGATGTCACCAAATTTTCAATGCAAATACAATAGCGACCAACTCTAAATCGTGCGTCGGATAATTCGTTTCATGCGATTTTAACTGTCTGGAAGCAGAAGCTATCACTTTTCCCTCTTGCATCAAAACACAACCCAAACTGTTCAATGATGCGTCGCTAGAAATCACAAACTCTTTACACGACTCAGGTTGAACCAAAACTGGTCCCTCAGTTAGCAATGCTTTCAACTGTTCAAAACTCTGTTGGCATTTCTCGGACCACTCAAATTTCACATCTTTCTATAGCAATCTAGTCATTGCTGTAGCAATCATCGAGAATCCCTTAACGAAACGCCGATAATAACCAACTAATCTTAGAAAACTTCTAACTTCAGATACATTTCTTGGTGGTTTCCAATCGACAACTGCTGGAATCTTATTCGGATCAACTCGTATACCTTCCGCTGAAACAATATGCCCCAAAAATCCAACTTCTCAGAGCCAAAACTCACATTTACTGAATTTAGTAAACAGTTTCTTATCTCTTAATGTTTGTAATACAATTCTTAAATGTTCAGCATGCTCAGACTCATCTCGGGAATAGATCCAAATGTCATCATTGAATACAACAACAAACCTGTCTAAATACGGTCTAAATTTCTGATTTATCAAATCTATAAAAACTGTAGGAGCATAAGTTAATACAAAAGGCATAACAAGAAATTCATAATGCCTGTACCTTATTCTGAACGCAGTCTTCGGTACATTTGAATCTTTAACTCGCAACTGAAAATAGCCAGATCTCAAACCAATCTTCGAAAATACTGTTCCTCTTTTCAACTGATCAAAGAAATCATCAATTCTCGGCAACGAATATTTATTCTTAATCGTAACCTTGTTAAGCTGACGATAATCAATACACAGTCTCATCGATCCATCTTTCTTCTTTACGAACATCACTGTTGCACCCTAGGGTGAAAAATTAGGTCGTGCAAAACCTCTATCTGTTAACTCTTGCAATTGAGATTTCAACTCTTTCAATTCTGTTGGAGCCATTCTATACAGAGCTATCGATATCGGTGGTGTTCCTGGTACTAATTCAATAGAAAACTCGACCTCTCTGATCGGTGGCAACCCATATAACTCTTCTGGAGACACATCTGGATACTCACAGAATATTGGTACTGATTCAACCTTGGACTCAGACACTTTTGTATCCAATACATATTCAAGATAAGCATCACAACCTTTTCTCACATAGCTCTGAGCTAACATCGATGAAATCACAATAGGCAATTCACTCAACTCATCTGATTTAATTTGAAGGATTTCACTATTCTGACATTCCAATTCAATAGTCTTCCATCTACAATTCACAAAAGCATCATGTAGCATCATCCAATCCATACCTAGAATTACATCAAATTCATCAAACGGTAATAGTATCAAATTTTCTGGAAAACAGTAACCTCGAATCATCAAAGGAAAACTCTTGCAAACTTTATTAACTAAAACATATTTGCCTAAGGGGTTCGACACTTTAATCACAAATTCGGTAAACTTAATAGGCAAACTCTTACTAGACACTAAATTCATACAGATATATAAATGTGTCAATCCAGGATCAATCAAGGCAATTACATTTGTGTCATAGAGAGAAAATGTACCGGTGATAACATCTGGTGACAACGCATCTTCGCGAGGGCGAATAGCATAAGCTCTGACTGGTGCTCTAGCCTCGGATCTCACAATAGAATCCTTTGTTGCACCTTTGCTACTAGTCACATTTCTCGTATTTCTAGGTGGTCTCCTCTAGCAATTTGTAGCAAGTCGAAACTTTCCAAGTAAATTCCTCCATCTTTCCTTCGTGAAGTCAAAGCCTAGTTGCCGAATTTGTTTTATTTTTCTTCAAACTCCTTGATAGCCGAATGTGCTCATTCATCACTTTTTCTTTTTCAATTGTGTAAGCCGAAACCTATATCCCTTCTTCTCATTTTCTTCCTCTTTCTTTAATTGTACAAAGTCGAAAGTAGGGTGTTAAGCACTCAAGCCGAACCCTTCTCATTTGTTGGCCGATTCCTTCTCATCTCTTAAACCATTTTCCTCTGTTGTACTTCTGAGTTTTAAGCGGAATACCTCCCTTCTCTTAGTGTTTTGGTTGGCCGAATTCTTTCCTTCTTTTGATCAAGGTGTTGGCCGAATCTATCCCCTCTTCTAGTGGTTGTCTTGGCCGAGTATCAGTGGTGTTTGGAGGCCTTCCTTCCATCGGTTGGAATTGGTAAGTCCTTGGTCGAATGGTCATCTCCTTTCTCTCTTATACTTTGTCAAGGTTGGTTGATTAAGGGCGAAAAGGGTCATCTTTGGAAGGATTCTAATCTCTTTGTTATAGGGTCTTTGGAGTGTGAAAGCAAGCAAGGAATCGTTATTCTTTGTTAATCGATTGGTAAGTAGGGGTAAGTACATGGTATTGTTATTATTTCAATCTTTTTAGGTTCGATTAAGGCAAAGGTAACAAAAGATTAACTGTTCATCTTTTATGGTGTAGCCGATTGCTAAGGAGAATCATTGGGTGATTCGGATTTGGTAGGAAACCAAATCATCTTAAAAGGATCTAGTAATCGAGGGACTTAGATCATTTTCGTTGGATTCTAGACTCGTATTTACCAGGTGTGTAAACTAACACACTTCTGTTTAGTAATATGATTGATAACCCGTGATGATTAATGAAACAATGATGATTGATATGATACCCTAATGGGTATGATTACGACTCGGGTAGGTCGATATTATTATTATGAATTTATCGATGATCTATATGATACCATGGTGTGGATATATGTGACATGGGATATGAGATTAGACATATTAGCATGATATGCATGATTATATTATATGCATGATTACATGAGTGTGGTATGTTGATGGGTGATACGAGTGGAGGGCGGTGATATTTTGTGTCGACGAGCACCAGTGTTTTGGTAACACACTTTGTGACTTTGGGTCACGGAGGTTTGGCACCTCCAGAGGTTTGGTACCTCGGCGTCTCGTCCCCGTGGTTAACACCACCGTGGGTTGGCCCCACTTGTGAGATATGGGATTGACGCCATGATTTGGTATCACACGATGGGTTGGCCCCATCAATGATTTGTGACTACTGGTCACGGTGCTTTGGTAGCACAATTGTGTCTTTGGGACACCAGAGGTTTGGCACCTCATTGCGAGTTGTCCCCGTGGTTTAACCACTGTGGGTTGGCCCCACATGAGATATGGGATCGTCTCGCTAGTGATTGGGTATCACACGATGGGTTGGCCCCATCATTGGATTTGTGACTTGGTCACCAAGGCTTTAGTAGCACAATTGTGTCTTTGGGACACCAAAGTGGTTTGGTACCACATTGACGGATATTGTGTCTTTGGGACACCAAAGTGTTTTGGTAACACATTGTGACTATATGTCACCAGTGGTTTGGCACCACCAATGGTTTGGTACCACACGGGTAGAAAAGGCGATATGGATGGTTAGGATCGGGTTGCATTAATTATGTTGCTTTGTATGATGTGTGTTAGCATGTTGTTCTTCTGAGCGGATTTACACATCGAGTCACTCGACTCACCCTCTCCTTTGACATTTCAGTGACTCTGAGACGCGGACATGGAGCCGGATGGACTCGGGTGCACATGCCATGCTTTAATAAAAGTGTTGCTCGTACTATTGAATTTGGGTACTTTAGCTTATTTACTTTACTTGGGTTTTATATTGGATTTGTAAAAGGCCTTTAATTTATGTTTTGTGATGTTTATGTTTTAATTAGATTTTTAATATGCCTTAACAAAACAAGTTGGTATGAATTTTTCTAAAACTTGGAAAGATAATGATTTCAAAATTATAACGCAATGTGTTTTTAAACCATACCATCGGGTATCACACTATGTCTTTATAGTAAGCAAATTCAAATGATTTTCAAATCAAACTTGTATTACTCCTAAGTCTAAAAGGTTTTAAGTAACACTAAGAAACTATTAAGGTTTAAATGGTTTAAACTCGTTTAACCACACATTCTGGTTAAGATTTCAAAATCTCCGGGTTTCAAATACACCATCTGATTTCAAACAAGTCTACTCAAATTGTCTTCAAAATACATTTGTGTTTTCACTCTCGGCTTTTAACGAAAAATTTAACCTCCCACAAACATGTTTCCCCGTAACATACCAGATTCAGACGTGGTGTCTTGTCCGGGTTTGGGGTGTTACAGTATTACTCGATCTTGCGTTCTGATATCTATCTTTCTTGGGTAACTCAAGACAATCCCGAATGAAGTGATATTGAGATCCACATTTAAAACAAGCTTTATTATTCATCCAATGCCTACAAAATGTTGTCTTCCATACTATTGACACTCGTGCTTATTGTTTCTCACACTACCAACACTCAATCTCAAGTAGCTCGAGCTTTAAGACTTGTATATTGCTTCTCACGATCTCTATTTGGATACCCCAATCAAGTATTTAAACGACTATATGAATCTCGTGATTTCTTTGACGAAGAGTGGTAGGATTTACTCATCAATCTCTTTCTCGAATCTCTACCCTCAAATCGCTTTTTTTTGCTTTTTGGGTGTCAAGTCGCGGAGCCGTTGGAGCTAGGGTATGGGTTTTCTTTTGGTATTTTATTGCACAAGTGAAGAAGTGGGCAGAGTGGCAAGGGAGGAGCTTGGTGGCGCCATCCACATGTGAGGGAGGTCCAGAGTTCAAGCAAAGCAGAGTCCCTTTTGTCACTTATTTTGGACTGACAGGAGGGAGGAGTTGTGGGTGATTTAAACTCCACCTTGGACTTGGTCAAGTGGTGACTTGGATGGTGGAGAGCAAAGTGTGGAGGAGGACTTGGTCCACTCATTTCAAATGAGTGAATTGGAGCTTTGGGGGATTGTGGCCGAAATTGAGGGGGAGTTGGAGGGGAAAGACGGCTTAGTGTGGGAGAGGGAAGGCCTAATATGCCTTTGCATCTTTGGTGCATTTTTTCGGTCATTTTGGTAAGCTAAAGTCCTCTCTTTTGTCAAAAAACAAACCAATTTCCTTTGTAGAAATTCTCTCATTGTTGTTCTTTCTTGCATCTATTGGAACCTAAACTCAAGCCTCTAAAAACATTTCCTTTTCCCATTTCTTCTTTTGTAAATCGAAATTCTTCTTCTCTCAAAAGCAAGCCGAAACTTTCCGAGTAAATTCCTCCATCTTTCCTTCGTGAAGTCAAAGCCTAGTTGCCGAATTTGTTTTATTTTTCTTCAAACTCCTTGATAGCCGAATGTGCTCATTCATCACTTTTTTTTTTTTCAATTGTGTAAGTCGTAAACCTATATCCCTTCTTCCTCACATTTTCTTCTCTTTCTTTAATTGTACAAAGTCGAAAGTAGGGGTGTTAAGCACTCGTCGAACCCTTCTCATTTGTTGGCCGATTCCTTCTCATCTCTTAAACCATTTTCTCTCTCGTTGTACTTCTGAGTTTTAAGCGGAATACCTCCTTCTCTTAGTGTTTTGGTTGGCCAATTCTTTTCCTTCTTTGATCAAGGTGTTGGCTTAATCTATCCCCTCTTCTAGTGGTTGTCTTGGCCGAGTATCGTGGGTGTTTGGAGGCCTTCCTTCCATCGGTTGGAATTGGTAAGTCCTGGCTCGAATGGTCATCTCCTTTTCTCCTTATACTTTGTCAAGGTTGGTTGATTAAGGCCGAAATAGGTCATGCTGGAAGGATTCTAATCTCTTTGTTATAGGTCTTTGAGGTGAAAGCAAGCAAGGGAATCGTTATTCTTTTGTTAATCGATTGGTAAGTAGGGTAAGTACATGGTATTGTTATTATTTCAATCTTTTTAGGTTCGATTAAAGGCAAAGGTAACAAAAGATTAACTGCTCATCTTTTATGGTGTAGCCGATTGCTAAGGAGAATCATTGGGTGATTCTTGATTTGTAGGAAACCAAATCATCTTAAAAGGATCTAGTAATCGAGGGACTTAGATCATTTTCTGGATTCTAGACTCAGATTTACCAGTGTGTAAACTAACACACTTCGTTTAGTAATATGATTGATAACCCATGATGATTAATGAAATGTTGATGATTGATATGATACCCTAATGGGTATGATTTCGGACCGTGTAGGTCAAGATATTATTATGAATTTATCGATGATCTATATGATACCATGGTCAGGATATATGTGACATGGGATATGAGATTAGACATATTAGCATGATATGCATGATTATATTATATGCATGATTACATGAGTGTGGTATGTTGATGGGTGATACGAGTGGAGGGAGTAAAGGATATTTTGCCGACGAGCACCGTTGTTTTGGTAACACACTTTGTGACTTTGGGTCACCAGAGGTTTGGCACCTCCAGGTTTGGTACCTCATTGCCTCGCCCCTCGTGGTTAACACCACCGCGGGTTGGCCCCACTTGTGAGATATGGGATTGACGCCATGATTTGGTATCACACGCATGGGTTGGCCCCATCAAGTGATTTGTGACTACTTGGCCACCAGCTTTGGTAGCACAATTGTGTCTTTGGGACACTGAGGTTTGGCACCTCATTGCGAAGTTGTCCCCTGTGGTTTAACCACGTGGGTTGGCCCCACATGAGATATGGGATCGCCCTGCTAGTGATTGGTATCACACGATGGGTTGGCCCCATCATTGGATTTGTGACTTCTGGCCACCAAAGGCTTTGGTAGCACAATTGTGTCTTTGGGACACCAAAGGGTTTGGTACCACATTGACGGATATTGTGTCTTTGGGACACCAAGTTTTGGTAACACATTGTGACTATATGTCACCAAAGGGTTTGGCACCACCAAAGGGTTTGGTACCACACGGGTGAAAAGGCGATATGGATGGTTAGGATCTGGTTGCATTAATTATGTTGCTTTGTATGATGTGTGTTAGCATGTTGTTCTTCTAGAGCGGGATTTACACATCGAGTCACTCGACTCACCTCTCCTTTGACATTTCAGTGACTCAGAGATTTATTACATGGAGCCGGATGGACTTCCTGCACATGCCATGCTTTAATAAAAGTGTTGTTCGTGACTATTGAATTTGGGTACTATTACTCGATCTTGCTCGACATCTATCCTTCTTGGGTAACTCAAGACAATCCCGAATGAAGTGATATTGAGATCCACATTTAAAACAAGCTTTATTATTCATCCAGTAGTCTACAAAATGTTGTCTTCCATACTATTGACACTCAGGCTTATTGTTTCTCACACTACCAACACTCAATACTGAAGTAGCCTGAGCTTTAAGACTTGTATATTGCTTCTCACGATCTCTATTTGGATACCCCACTGAAGTATTTGAACGACTATATGAATCTCGTGATTTCTTTGACGAAGAGTGGTAGGATTTACTCATCAATCTCTTTCTCGAATCTCTACCCTCAAAATCAGTTTTTCTCTTTTCTTTGCCCAGATCCTCGACTTTGCATACTCTATCGACTAACAGAACAAATTATTTCAATTCTCGAATTTTGACTAGAAGTCTAACATCTTCGTTCAACACGTCTTCAAATCATTTACACATAATTACCTCAGTGGAAACACATTCTCGAGCATACTTACTGACTCTCACAAACTCCCTCTCGTACTCAGTCATAGACATTTGACCCTATTTCAATTCTAAAAATTCCTTGCACTTCTGGTCGATAAACTGCTGGCTTAAATATTTCTTTTTGAACTCAGTTTGAAAGAATTCCCATGTGACCCATTCTCTCGGCACTATGGATATCAAAGTATTCCACCATTGATACGCTGTGTCTCTCAAAACTGATATGGCACATTTTACACATTCAGCTAGTGTGCAGGGTAGTTCATCAAATACTTTGATAGTATTCTCAAGCTAAAACTCAACTCTCTCTGAGTCGTCATCAACAGTGGCTCTAAATTCTTCAGCCTAGTATTTTTGGATTTTATCAACCGGTGGCTTATTTAATCATAAAGGTTCCACACCTTGAGGAGCTACAGGGACCGATTGGGGAATAGATGGGGGTGGAGGTTGCTGAACAGCCGAATTTGTTCAGACAAACTTTGTAAACCACTCATTCATCATTTGGAAGAAGGCTTCCTTAGCCTCTCATTCTTAATTACCTGATACGGGTCTCGACTCAGATTGCGCTACTCCGTGAATGGAGGCTGGCGCATTACTTTCAACATCATCAGCCACAGCTCGATTGGGATCCATTACTATAAGAAAACACGCTTTAAAACTATCAGGAGATATCACACTACCATAATTATATATGGCATGTATATCTAGACTCTCACATATGCTACGTTAGTCCTACAACCGACTAAATTGTAGCTCTGATACTAATAAATGTAACACCCCTCACCCGTATTCATTATCGAAATAGGGTTACGAAATATTACTGAACTTATTACACAATTAAACATGCATTTCACTTACATATTCCAATTTCATGTAATCATCATTCACATTGTCCCTAATATGAGCCTACGAGGCCCAAAACATGAATTAAGAGTGATTCGGGACTAAACTAATAACTGAGGCAACTTTTAGAAAACTTAAAAAGTTTCTCAAAATACAGGGGACACACGCTCGTGTGGCCTGACCATGTGTCTTACACGGCCAAAGACACGCCTGTGTCACAGGCCGTGTGGACATTCAAAATAGGATCACACAGCCGTGTCTCAGCCCGTGTTTGACCCTATGTAACTCTTTGACTTGGGTCACACGGCCAACCATACGCCCGTGTGACCTGCCCGTGTGCCCTTTGAAATGGCCACACACGCCCGTGTGCCAGGCCATGTGGCCGTGCCAAACCTATAGGGTATATTGACTTATGCCACACAGTTAAGTCACACGCCCGTGTGGAGTATACTAACTTGATTTCTAATTCAACACTAGGGGACATACGGCCGTTTCATCGAACTGTGTGTCAGACACGGTAGAGGCACACGCCCGTGTGGACAAAAATAGGCTATTTACCAAGCCATTTTACTCACAATTGGCACAAAACATGGCATAAATAGGCTCTCAACCAACCTCAACCAAGCATAATTCATATCATTTCAATACAAAAGAACAAAGCACATATGTAACACAATATGCTATTCCATTCATGTCAATTTCACATTCTCAAGTCACTTAAATGTTCACTTTCATTTATGCATCACTTTACCTAAATCACAAGCAATACCAATTCCCAATTATCAACTATATGATACTCTAAATACCAATTCACAACAAGCATTTACTATAAGAATTTATATAGCAATTACCAATCACATAACAAAGACCATTAGTACATATATATACATCACTAAATATGCCAAAATAAGCCAACTCACATGGCTATACACAAAACCAAACACTTAACATTTACAAGCCAATTCAAATGGCCATATCTATTACTAACGTATACCAAAATGACCATAATTCCTATACATGCCATATACCAAATACATAGATTCAAAAGCACCAAAGTGATATCTTGATAGTGTGATAAGGTCTCCGACGATTCCCAAATCCGAGCTAGCTTTGATTTCACTATAAAACACGAAAAAATAAACAATGTAAGATACGTTTTGGTTAAGTGTTTATTACTTTAGATATCACAACCAAGGTCTTATTTTGGAAAAAAAATTAAAACTCTATTTTCCCTAAATTTATTTTTCGCTACGTTTTCCAAACCTTTTTTTTTCCAACATGTACATGGCATGTAATTGATTCATATGATCATACAGGGTACAATATGAAAAATGGAAAATTACTAGGATTTGTAATGCTTATTCATGTAAATAGTGCTTGTGTGAACTTAGGCAAAAGGTTAAGATACGATTTGCAAGCTAATAGGGTCTTATGCACACTTATAAAGGGACTATTATAAACTTTATTGATATCTAGCATTCGTCACCGATTCTTAGGTATTATGTGACTTAGGTTTAGCTTGAACGAGTAATTTGATGTGTCGTGAAATAAGTTTATCCCAGACGGGTAACCTGCTATATATATTCAGCTTAAACAAACAACTTGGTGTGGTGCAGTTCACTCGTGTATCTGAGTCCATTTTTCTAGGGTTCCATCGGGTGAAACATTGTAAATGGAATTGGAAACTTGAAATTGTAATGAATTTTACTTAGTAATCAAAATTGAAATATCATAGAATGGATTTAATTGTAATGTATACATCTTATTATTAATGGTGAATAAGGTGAATGTATTGAATTATGTTTACTTGGTATGAATTTATGAATTCTTGATGCAATGTGCCATTGTGATAAGTATATCAAAAGTAATAAAAATTGTTATGCTTAGACTACATGTAAATTCTAATGATGATGAATATTTTTATTTGCTCACCTTGATGATATTTTGAGTGCCATGTTCTAGCCAACAATGTCAAACTAAGGTTGCATTTATACTTACATCATATTAAGGTATATTATTTTTCATTTGAACTTACTAAGTATTCTTACTTTAGTTGTTTCCCTCCTTTATAGATTGCCACCTTGCGAAACTCGTCGAGTCGGACCATCGCGAAGCTCACACTATCATTGAATCGATAGTAATATGTTTATTTTGGTTACCAGAGTTGTGGCATGTATACAGGGATAAGGTGTTATGGAAATGGTCATTTTCTTGATAGAATGGTATGCTTGATTTTGTGGTAAATGTTGAGTTGTATATGAAGCTTGGTGTATGTACCAAATGATGCATGGTTTATCTTTGGTCGATGTTATTTAGTTAATGATTTTAAACTTGCACTTGTCATATATATATATGCTAAGATTTGCATATAGAAGGAAATGGTAAGTTGAGTTGATAGAAGGTAGGATATGTTTAGGTTTTGAATATAAATGTTATTCCATTTGAAGAGTCATATTCTTAAAGTGTTATAGACTTGTTTTAGCTTGAATTTATATGTTTTGGTTTGGGTGAAAGTGGTATGTGAATATGTGAATATGTGTAATGATATGTTTTGGGTAAAGAAAATGAATGTGGAACAAATTAGATTTTTGCCAAATACAAGGGTAACGTTGTGACCTCGAGTTCCCAACTTTGTGACTTAGGTTGATAGTGAGTGACGTCGCGATGCCGTGAAACTTGAATTCTCGACATGACTCTGATGTTTCGACATGGAAACTATGATGTCGTGACGTCGGCTCAAGACTGTGAAAAAAATTATAATTTGGTTTTAATTTAGGCTCGAGTTAGCAAAAAGCTTTTGTAAGCTCATGTGAGACCCGAAAATGATTTTGTTTCATATTTTGAATGTGAATGATACTTATTTACATGTATGTTTGGTTGAATGTTGCAAAATTGTCTGTTGTTGCTCTGGCTACGAATGTAGCATCTTGTAGCTCGAACTCGATGATCGGGTTGAGCAAGTAGTGTTACACTAATCGTTGTAAGTTTCATTCAAGAGGTTGCATACCCTAACTAGGTCTCTAATGTAGTAAGGGTACCCAAGTCTGGAAACAAATGGAGAATGTGTGTGGATTTAATGAACTTGAATAACGCTTGCCCAAGAACAACTTTCGATTGCCTACTATCGATCGAATCGTACATTCCTCCATAGGCTATTAGTTCATGAGCTTCATGGTTGTCTTATCAAGCTATAATCATATCTTTATGGCATAATAAGACCAAGAGACGATGATTTTCATAATTGAAGATAAGTTTTTTTGTTAATAAGATGATGTCGTTAGATCTGGAGAATGCGGGTGCTACCTATTAGCAGCTGGTAAATAAGTTGTTTCAAAAATAGATTGGAAGGTTTATGGAGATCTACGTGGATGATATTCTTGTCAAAATCGTAACAATGGAACAATAGATCAATAATATCTGAGAGGTATTCACTATTCTATGAAGGTACATCATGAACCTTAACAAGTTCTTGGAACAATGGAACAATACATTAATGATTTAGGTAGTCAAGGCTAGCAAGTTCTTAGGTTTCATAATTTCAAAAAGAGGTGTTGAGGCTGACCTAGAGAAAGTCAAGGCTATTTTAGAGATGAACCCACTGTAGTGGCCCAAGTAAATTTAGCAGTTGACTTGTGAGATTGTTGATCTGAATCGCTTTGTCTCAAAGATGGCTAATATATGCTTATCATTTTTCAAATCTCTAAAAGGCTTGTTTCAGTGGATTGAGAAATGCCCGTGACATTTTGAGCAGGTGAAGCATACTTGAATACCCCTTCCTTGCTTTTAACATCTCTTTCATATGGAGACATCCTTTCTATGCATCCAGTGGCTTTAGACGAGATAGTGGTGACTATACTAGTAAACAAAGTTGGTGGGCAGCAGCATCTGGTGTACCAAGTTAGAAGAGTTTTTCAAGATAAAAAGCTAAATTATCCTCAGATGGAAAAATTGTTTTTTTATTGTGGCTACAAGGATATCCGAACAACCATTCAATGATATTATTAGGAAACTGAATGTTTCTAAACGAATGATAAAATGAAGTGTTGAGCTTAGTGAATTTAAGTTGGAATTCTTACCCTGGAAGCCATAAAAGCTCAACCCTAGCAGACTTTATGGTTATATGTTCTATTCCAACCACCTGAACTTCTCATTGAAGAAGGCTCTCTGACTATTTAAAGTAGTGCCCTGCCTCAAGACTCATCCATTAATATGCCCTCCACTCAAAATTAGGTCTAAACTTTGCATGTAGACAATTCAGCTGGAAAGGCTAGTTCTAAAGCTAGAATTTTCTTAGTTGAACCAAAAGCTAGTTGATAACTCTTTAAAAGAGTTATATTTCATGCCTTTAGACCTAGTTAATTGCCTGTACTTAAGTACATCTAGTTGCATTTTAAGACATTTCGTTAGTATTTTTAGCGTTGCATTAGTACATGGGCCGCGTTCAAATATTAGATACTTTTAATTACTTGTGGAAAGGTTATGTTTTATGGTATTGGCAAGTGAAGGATGAGGAATAAAAAACAAATGATTGAAATTTTACCGAGGCAAAAAGATGGTTAGATTGCCAACTTGTATGCCATGGCAATAATGGGAAGGTGTCCAGTCAGCATTCAACACATATTAGTTTCAGCCCAACTCTAGTTGTACCAGATAAATCTACCTAGAAAAGAGGAGAAGATAAATCTTGGGCTGTTGGAATTATCCTTAAAAAAAGAAAAAAAAATTAAAAAGAAAAAAGAGGAAACCCTAGGGAGCGAACGGATGGTAAGATCTTTAGGTAAAATAGAAGGTACCAACTGAATAGAGGAAAAATGAAGGTAGTCCCTCTCGGCTACCTCAGGACACTGTGTAGTTGGGGTGTGGATCGGACAAGCGAACAGTGTCTTCTCGACGTACTTCCATTATTTTTAATCAATTCCTTCATTAATTACAGTGATGAAAATGATGTTTGAGTTGAATTTTATTTGCCAACCTATGAGCTAAATCTCATAGGGTTGGGATTACTTTGATGAAACTTTAACTGTCTTTAATGGATATAGTTTAAATCTAAATTATTTTAATATCTCATTCAATTTTTTTATTCTTTAAAATGTATGTGAGCAGTCCCTAGGCATAGTTGACTGTGCAGCATACCCTTAAATTAAGCTAAAGTCTGAAAAGGTTGGATTTGTTAGACCGTGGTTGAATGATATGAGCAAGTATTCGACCGATACTTGTAGGAGGCTCTAAACATAGAGTAACGTTCATACAGAAGGAAACAGTGCAGGGTACCATATTAAAGGCCTATAAACACAGGCAACGTAACTTGAGGTTTTTGCTCTCGAAAGAGGCAGGCCATTTCTGAACTCTTCTGAGAAGTAGGTTAAGTATGATTTTGTTGAGGCATTGCTGACAGGATAAGTAGATTCTTAATAATCCTGACCTTCCCATTCAACATCATGTAACCCTTATATTTTGCCATATAATCTTTGTCATCACATTTTTAGTTATTTATTCGTTTATTTACTTAATATTCCTATAGTAATTCTCATAACTGCCATTACATTTCTACTATCATTGTCATAACATTTCCAAGTTTTAATTAATTCCACATATTGCATACATCATTATTCCTTTAAGTGCCATTGCATACTTGCCATAGCTTTACCATATCATTAATTACATTTTATTATAATAACTTGACCACTTTTGTGCCCTAATCTGATCCTTGTGGGAGCGATACTCACTCATCACTTTATTACTTGATTTGCATATTATATTCACACGTGACAAGTTTTGGCGCTGTTGCCGGGGACCGACAATTTGGTGAAATTTTGTTTCGTTATTTGACTTAATTCCATTAGTTTTATTTAGCCTAGTTTAATTTAATTTCTACAGGTTTGCCAACAATGTATGAGAAGACGCATTCCTGCTAACAAAGAGTATCCTTTTGACCTAGAGATCGATAGAACTTTGCGAAAAAGGCGAAAAGAACTGAGAAAAATGGCTAGAAACAAGAATGATCCTAGTCTCAACGATAATCAAAATGGTACTGGTCTCATTGATAATCCAAATGGTTAAGATGTTAAGCCTCCTATTCTTCAGGTGATAGATGAACAAGACAGACCCATTCAAGATCATTTTGTTCCAATTTTGGATGATTTGAATCCAAGGTTAGTCAGGCCACAAATATATGCTCAAAAGTTTGAACGAAAACTGATAATGTTTCAGATGTTGCAAATAGTAGAACAGTTTGGTGGACTACCCACTGAAGATCCAATACTGCATTTATGAATTTTCCTAGAAGTTTGTGACTCGTTCAGGCAACAGGGTGTTCCTGAAGATGCCCTGCGACTTAAACTGTTTCCATATTCTTTAAGAGCTCGTGCGAGGGCATGGTTGAATGCCTTGTCGTCGAGGACAGTGACATCATGGAATGATATTTTCCAGAGGTTTTTGCTACGGTATAATCCATCGAACATGAATGCCAAGCTTAAAATGACATCACGTCATTTCGACAGTTAGAGGATGAAACATTATATGAAGCTTGGGAACGATTTAAAGATTCAATGTTGAAATGTTTGATGCATGGATTTTAGCACTAGACTCAAATGGAAATATTCTATAATTGGTTGAATGCACATATGAGAATCGTAGTTGATGCATCTTCCAATGGTACATTATGGATAGATCTTACAATGAAGCAGATGGATTTTGGAAAAGATTGCCAGCAATCTTACAAGGAGCATTGCCAAGTGATACTGAAAATTAGAGAACCCAAGGGAAGGAGCAGTGCAAATCCATCACTCTTATAAGTGGACTCAACTGGATAAAGTTGTTCAAGATGCCATGGCAGAGGAAGACAAATCTAGCCGCAATTAGAAAAAGGTCTCAGAACCTATTGAACGACAGAAAACACCTGAAAAGGGTACATAGAGAAATGTTATGACAAAATCAGATCATGTTGCCAACAAAAATGCCATAGCAAAATAATATCAGCAACCTAAAGGATGGCCACCTTCACCTTTTCCTTAGCAATTTTAGAATTCTAAATAGATTGTTCAGTTTAAAAGGTTTTTAGAAGTTTTCAAGAAACTCCACATCAACATATCGTTAATGGAAGTTTTGGAGCAGTTGCCCAATTATGTGAAATTTATGAAAAACATACAATTAAAGAAGAGCGATTGGGAGAGTTTGAGACTGTTGCTCTTAATGAAGGGTGCACAACAATATTGATGAATAAACTACCTCTAAAGTTGAAGGATCCAAGGAGTTTCACTATCCCTTGTTCAATTAGAAATCATTATGTTGGTAAGGCGTTATGTGATTTAGGAGCAAGTATAAATCTAATGCATATGTCTATTTTTAGGAAGCTAGGGATTGGGAAAGGAAAACGTACTATGGTGACTTTGCAATTAGTTGATCGATCCTACACCCATCTGGAAGGTAAAATTGAGGAGGTGCTGGTAAGAGCTGATAAATTTATCTTTCCTACTGATTTCATTATTTTAGAATTTGAAGCTGATCAAAATGTGCCAATTATTCTTGGAAAGAGTTTTTTTTGCTACAGGCAGAACTCTAATTGACGTACAGAATGGTGAATTGACCATGAGGGTAAATGATCAACAAGTTACTTTTAATGTTTTTGATGCTTTGAAATGTGCAAACAAAAATGAAGAATGTCATGCCATTGGTTTGATAGAAACAGTAGTAGAAGAATTCATGAGACTTTTCCATAGCAATTTTCATAGTAATGAAGACTCATTAGAAAGGATTGACGAAGTAAGTTTAGAAGAGCTCAGTGAATTCATGGAAGCCAAAAAAATAGTGGAGAGACCAGGGAAATAGTTTGACTCTTTGGATCTATCGAATCATTAATTCAAGCCTCCTAAACCCTCTAAATAGGAACCTTCTAAATTGGAGTTGAAACCTTTAGCGCGGCATCTAAAATATGAATACTTGGGAGATAGTAGCAGCTTGCCAGCTGTGATTACTATGCAATTGACATCCGAACAAGAGGTCAAGTTGTTGGAAGTCCTGTGGCAATGTAAAAAGGCACTAGGATAGACCTTTACTGATATAAAGGGAACTAGTCCTGCATTTTGCATGCATAAAATCTTGTTAGAGGATTGCCATAGTAAGTCTATTGAGTAGTAGAGAAGATTGAATCCGATAATGAATGAAGTTTCCAAGAAAGAGATTATTAAATGGCTTGAAGCTGGCATTATTTACCCAATCTCTGACAGCTCGTAGGTAAGCCCTGTACAATGTGTCCCCAAGAAAGGAGGTGTCACAGTGGTTAGCAATGTCAATAATGAGCTCATACCAACTCGCACGGTAACGAGATGGAGAGTGTGCATAGATTATCGAAAGCTTAACAAGCCAACTGGGAAGGACCATTTTCCTTTGATGTTTATTGATAAGATGTTGAACAGGTTAGCAGGGAAAGCTTTCTACTATTTTTTGGATAGTTAATTAGGGTATAATTAGATTGCCATAGCTCCCAATGATCAAGAGAAGACAACTTTCACGTGCCCATATGGTACTTTTGCATTTAGACGGATACCGTTCGGATATGGTAAAGAATTTCCTTGAAGTTTTCATGGATGAGTTCTCTGAATTGGGCAAAGATTTTGAAGATTGTTTGAAAAATTTGGAATTGGCTCTATGCCATTGTGAGAAACAAATATTGTCTTGAATTGGGAAAAATACCACTTCATGGGTCGTGAAGGAATTGTGTTAAGGCATAGGATATCACAGCGAGGAATTGAAGTAGACAGAGCAAAAATTGAAGTAATAGAAAAATTGTCACCTCCCACCGGTGTCAAGGGTGTTAGAAGTTTTCTAGGTCATGTAGGATTTTAAACAAGATTCATTAAGGATTGTTTGAAAATATCTAAAGCCTTGTGCACACTGCTAGAGCAAAATAGATCATTCGATTTTGATGAACACTGCCTTGTTGCTTTTGAGGAATTAAAGAAAAGACTAGTAGCAATGCCAATTGTAGTAGCTCCAGAATGGACCTTGCCATTCGAACTCATGTGCAATGCCAGCGACTATGCCATGGGAGCAGTGTTGGGACAGAGGAGAGACATAATACAACATGCAATATATTATGCTAGCAGAACTTTGACGGACGCACAGTTTAATTATACCACCAAAGAAAAAGAGTTGTTAGTTGTGGTGTTTGCGTTCGATAAATTCCGTCGTTATCTAGTGGGTACTAATGTCACAGTTTACACAGATCACTCGGCTATTAAGTACTTGGTGCGTAAGAAAGATGGCAAGTCGAGATTGATTAGGTGGATATTGTTACTACAAGAGTTTGACTTGGAGATTCGGGATTGAAAGGGGACTGAAAACCAAGTGGCTGATCATTTGTCAAGGTTAGAATCGTGTAATGAAGATGGTAGTGATAACTTTAGTAAAGAAGATTTCCCAGATGAACAATCTCTAGTTGCTAAGGCATTACCTTGGTATGCCGATATAGTGAGTTTCTTGGTAAGTGGTGTGATGCCACCTAATTTAAACACCCACCAAAGGCGAAAATTTCTTCATGATGCTAAGCACTATTATTGGGATGAACCATTCTTATTTAAACATTGTGCTGATCAAATTATTCAAAAGTGTGTCCCTAACGATGAAATACATAATATTTTGTAGCATTGTCATTTGGCTCCTTATGGAGGACATTTTGGAGGAATGAGAACTGCTGCTAAAGTGCTTCAGTCGGGATTCTATTGGCCAAATTTGTTCAAAGATGCTTATGAATTCTGTCAATCGTGTGACTATTGTCAGAGAACGAGAAATTTATCTAGGAGACATGAAATACCGCTACAAAGTATACTGGAGGTTGAGTTATTTGATATATGGGGAATAGAATTTATGGGTTCGTTTCCACCTCCAGTAGGCAAATTATATACTTTTGGTGATAGATTATGTTTCTAAGTGGGTAGAAGCGGTGGCCCTTGCTACTAATGATGCTAAGTCAGCACTGAAGAGTCTACATAAGAACATCTTTACAAGTTTTTGTACATCTAGAGCCATTTTCAATGATGAAGAATCCCATTTTGATTGTAAACTAGTTGCTAATGAATTGCGCAAGTATGCGGTGAATCATAAGATTGCTACGACATATCATCCCTAAACAAATCGAAAAGTTGAGATTTCTCATAGAGAAATTAAACAAAATTTTAAAAAGTAGTGAATCCATCTCGTAAGGATTGGTTCAGCAAATTGGATGAACTTTGTAAGCCTATAGACTGCATTTAAAACACCATTAAGGATGGCGCCTTTTAAGCTTGTTAATGGAAAGCCATGTCACTTACCTGTTGAGCTTGAGCACAAAGCGTTTTGGCCTATTAAGAAGCTGGACCTAGATTGGGCTACTACTGGAAATAAAAGGTTTCTAGAGTTGAATGAAATGGAAGAGTTTTGGGCACAAGCATATGAAAATGTTAAACTATACAACGAAAAGACCAAGTGATGACATGATAACATAACTATGCCAAGACAATTTGAACCAGGATAACATGTATTATTGTTTAATTCTAGACTCAAATTGTACCCTGGTAAATTGAAATCTCGCTGGTCAGGTCCTTTTGAAGTAGTTCAAGCATTCTCACATGGAGTCATTGTTATATTACGTAAATACTCTAGTTCGTGAAAATGGGTTTACTCTAGTTCGTGAAAATGGGTCATACTCTAGTTCGTGAAAATGGGCCGTAAATACTCTAGTTCGTGAAAATGGGCCGTAAATACTCTAGTTCGTGAAAATGGGCCGTAATTACTCTAGTTCGTGAAAATGGGCCGTAAATACTCTAGTTCGTGAAAATGGGCGTAATTACTCTAGTTCGTGAAAATGGGTCAGAATACTTTAGTTTGTTAAAATTTAGCCAAAACACTCTAGTTTGGTAAATGGGCCAAAGCCCACTAAATCGCTAAATAGACAAATTGTTATAATTATGGGCCAAATGAAATATTATTGATAAACCCACCATGTCAATGATTATATGATGCTTTATAAAATAAATTTGGGTTTTCAAGTATATGAAATTCTTTTTATAAATAGTTCTTTTATTGTTAACTCTTTAACAAATCTCCTAACGGTTTTTAATAATACAATAATTTTCTACTAATGTTTCAAATATTTATCAAAATCAAATACTCTTCAAATTTTAAACCCTGTATATAAATTGCAGATTTTCAACTCATTAAAGATTTAAGAATAGTTCGAACCATGTAACAAACCAAATCTAGTCTCGACGCATAGACTGGGTTTGGGGTGTTACATTTAGTGGTATCAGAGCCAGTTTCAAAAACTCGGCTGTGGTTTGGGTTCAAAAATAATTTCTGTATGAAAACGTTCGATGATATTTTAAAGATCAGTATGGCACCACAAGCATCCGGCGACAAGTCAAGTAAGTATTATTGCTTAATGATTACTATGATAAGATCATAGGAACACTCTAGAACTTCTAGTTTTAGAAGTGAAAAACTGTAGAGATTGAGACTATAGGATATGTTGCGAAAAACAACTTTATATCTCAAATCTCATAAAATATCGTTAATAAACACCGAAACAAAATTTCTGATTCATAAAACTTGTAATCAGATAAACGAACAAGCAATCATGAGTACAAGAGGACGTGGTCGTGGGCGCTGTAGACGTGGCGTGGTAGAGGCCGAGGTGCTACTGGTGAAGCACCAAATCATATGCTGTGGGCGGACGACGTCAATAGAAAGTGAGACCGGATCACGCGATCACATGGAAGAAGATCATGCATTGACTCAAGCAATGCTACGAGTCTTGGAAAGGGTCATTGAACTAGAATTGGGCCAACAACTCGTGGGTCAATTTCAGAGCGACTTAAGGCAAATAATGCGTAAGTTTTCGAGGAGTCTCTGTAGCTCGAATGTGGCCGAATCATCGCTCAAGTCGTGGAACGGATCATGGATGATATGGAATGCACGGTGAGCAAAACCGAGAGGAGCCGTATCCTTATTGAGAGATGAGGCGACGCTGGTGGCTTATCGCTCGAGAAGGCATCTTTGCCGCATCGATTAACGGGAATTCTTTAAAGTCGCCTTTCAAGGAAAATACGCTTGAACGAGCTATGTTGATGCTCAAGGAAGGAATTTCTGAATCTTGTCCAAGGAAGTAAGACAGTGGCAAGATATGAAGTCGAAGTTTTACGTCGAGCAAGTATGCCCGGACAATTGTAGCAACAGATCATGAACGTTGTATGCTTTTGAGGATGGACTTAATGATGAGTGAGGGTTCGATTGTTCCGCAACAAGTTAGAAATTTTTCCACTGTGGAGAAGGCTAAAATAGCGAAGAGGCTAAGAACTCGAACGGCGAACCAAGAAAGATCCCAAACAAGAGAGAGACACAGCATCTGGTTCTTCCAAGAGATTCCGTAAGAAACCCCTAATGATGAATCGCCTTCAAGCGTAACCCCGGTAATAAATAATCGAAGTCGAGATTGCAGTGTGGGAAAAGGCATTTTGGGGAATGTTGGAGGAAAACGGGTGCATGCTACAAATGCGGTTCAATGGAACATCGATACAAAAGTTGTCCTCGACGAATGGATACGACTCAAGAAGTCCGTAATAATGATGCACACCGCGGGTAATCGCCAGCCACCGAGAGGTCGTGGACCAGTCGTGGTGGTAATGGGCTGGTCGTGGTCAAGGTGCACCGGTCGAGGCAATGGTAATAGAGGAAATGCGATGCAAGACGTACTGGATCGGTTTATGCGCTAGACGCCGCCAAGACGGTAATGCACTGATGTGATAACTGCACGTTCTTCATTTTTGATGTACTGTTATTGCCTTTAATAGATATTGGCTCTACGCATTCATATGTATCTAGTGCCATATCCGAAATCAATTTAGAATCAAATTACCGAAAATGAGATGACAAGAATCATCCTTTAGATACCAAGAATCGTTAATAAAATATTTAAAGACGTGCCTTAAAAATCCAAGAGGAAGTATTCTTAGCAAATTTGATGGAACTACCTTTCGCATGTAAGTTCGATCTCATTCAGGCATGGATCGTTGGTTAACCATCGGGCGCAATTGGATTGTGCCGAAAACGAATGTCGAGAAGGACCCGGATGATAAGGAAATCATAACGATTGGTGAACGAAAGAACTATCGGCAAATGTGGTATCCGCATTAAAAGCGGAGAAGTTGGTGCGGAAAGGGTACGGGCATTCCTAGCCTTTATCTCTTGTGGATGCCAAGGAATTATCCGTGAATGATGTGAGGACGGTGAAGGAATTTCCCGATGTATTTCAAGAACTTCGGTATACCTCGGATCGAGAAGTAGAATTTGGCATTGAGCTTTTGTTCGACGGCCCAAAGGTCCATTGCTCCCTATAGAATGGCACCGAAGGAGTTGGTGAGCTCAAAGCTCAAATTCAAGAATTGCCGGATCGGGATTCATTCGACCAAGTGTGTCTCGTGGGAGCACCGGCTTGTTCGTCAAGAAGAAGGATGGATCGATGCGTATGTGCATTGACTACGATAGTTGAATAAATTGACGATCAAGAATCGGTATCCTCTCGCCGAGAATTGACGATCTGCTTGATCAATTGAAGGAGCTTCAGCTTTTCAAAATTGATTTAAGGTCGGGTTATCACCATTAAGGTGAAAGAAGCGGACATCTATAAGACAAAGATTTTGGACGCGCTACGGACACTATGAGTTTGTAGTGATGCCGCTTGGATTAACCAATGCACCAATTGATTTATGGACATGATGAACCCAGTCTTTCAACCATATTTAGACCGGTTTGTGGTAGTGTTCATAGATGATATATTGGTTTATTCGAGAAGTGAGGAGGAACATGACCAAGATTTATGATAGTATTACAATTACTTCGTGATAAGCAATTGTATGCCAAATTTGGTAAATGCGAATTTTGGCTAAAGGAGGTGACTTTCCTTGGTCATGTAGTATCACCAAGGAATAAGGGTGGATCCTAAAATTGAGGTTATTCGGATTGGAAACCACCAACATCGTGAGTCAAATTGAGTTTCTTGGTTTGGTCGATACTATAGACGCTTTGTAGAGGGTTTTCGCTGATTGCCGCACCCTAACTAAACTGCTTGGCGAAAGGGAGCTCCGTGATATCTGGACCGAAAAGCAAAGAAGAGAGTTTCGAGAAATTGAAGAAGATCCCATGAAGCTCCAGCTTTGATTCAACCCGAGGTGGAAAAGAATTCACTTGTTTATTGTGATGCGCCTCACACGGGTGCTGGGTTGTGTGTTGATGCAAAATGGAAAGGTGGTGGCCTATGCTTCTCGTCAATTGAGACCACACGAAGTAAACTACCCTACTCATGATTTAGAGTTAGTTGCCGTTGTCTTTGCTCTAAAGATTTGGAGGCACTATCTCTATGGTGAGAAGTCCATAATCTACACGGATCACAAGAGTCTTAAATACCTCCTTACCCGTAAGGAGTTGAATTTAAGACAAAGAAGATGGGTAGAATTGTTGAAAGATTACGATTTCTCCATTGAATACCATCCTGAAAGGCTAACGTGGTAGTAGACGTTAAGTCGTAAGGCCAGATTCGAATTAAGAGCTCTGCTTGCCCATTTGAGTCATGTACGAGGATGGCGCTTGTTAGCGATCAAAGACATGAAAATGTGTGTTACATTCAAAGTTAATGGGCAACGCTTGAAGTACTAACGGGGTGCTCATGTGGAGCGTGACAAGCAGAGCATCGACCTTCGAAATGCTTGAGTTAGAAATTTTTTATTTTATTTTATTTATTTTCTTCGCTTTAAATTAATTTTTTAATTATTTTTTCGTTGGTTATGTGCTAAATTTTTATTTCATGTCGTTTCATTTCTGATTTTTTTTATACATTAGTACAGTTTTTCAAAGGCAGGATAAAAAAATCAAACTTATTAGTGTGTACTGGGAGGACGACTGTTGTAGCATTACGAAGGAGCATTATGTCTTGACAAATTGGGTGATGAGGTGTTAAATTTTCAAGGATTGACCGCATAGAAAGTCCAAATGAAAGATTCCTTGAGTAGATTAACTTAATAATTTTTTGGGAAGCCTTAGGAAGACAACCTATATTGTAGGGCTAGGTCATTTTATCTTTTTTCCCCAAAAATTTCTTTCTTTTTTCTCGGCATGTCCCAAACTTCTCTAGCACATTTCATCTTCCCTAAAACTGTCATCATTAACCCCCTTATTTCCCTCTTCCTAACTATTCACGTTTTACGTCTCTCATAAAGCTCCCACCTTTACGGTTTCTTTATCTCCAACCTCTACTCCATTTTCTTTACATTACATTTCTCCAAGATTTCTCTTTATTCTTTCTTAACGGCTCGTGTCAAGAGTGCTTCTAAAACCATAAAATTATCACGCACTGGCACTTCCTAACCAAAGACATTCTTCAACTCTGCTACTGGTTACAGGGTACTCTAATAATATTCTAAAGTGTCCCTTTTGTTTTCAACAAGGATTCTTGTTTAAGGATGAACCCTACATGGGATATGACGAGTTTGTATCATCGATAGTAGAGCAGCATGGGTGGGGCATTTTCTGTTTGCACCTAGTGGATATTTTGAGCAGAGTAGTTAAGGAGTTCTATGCCCTGTGAACTCCCTCGATTCTCCTTTCATCTATATGCAAGGTAGTTCTGTACCATTTGATGAGGACTGTATAAATGCCCAGTTTGGTCTTAAAGAGGTACAAAATGAACATATCGAGTTTGGATAACATCACAACTAAGGGTTTGACACAAGTTCTGAAGGATTTATGTATCGAGGGCACACAATGGATTGTCTCTTGTTAGGAATGCTACATTGTTGAAAGGGCTTTACTGAAATGGATTGGGAAGGTGTGGTATCATTTCCTAAAAAGTCGACTTATGCCAACCACTACAATACCATCGTTTCCAAGGAAATGATTCTTTTGTTGCATTCTATTATAAAAGAAGAACGGTTAATGTAGGAAGGATCATCTTTCAAGAAGTCCATCGTTGTGTTGAGAAGAATGCTAGATGTTTAAATTTTCCTTCTCTCATTACTGCATTATGCAAGACTGCTAATGTTCCTCTTACTAATGTTGAGGATATTACCCCATATAAGGGTGGACTCACAAGGGCAATTTTTGCTAAGCTCTGAGGCATTGAAACTGCCTCGACAACTCGACAGAGTCAGGCTTGTACTGCTGTAACACCCCTCACCTGTATTCAACGCCGGAATAAGGTTACGGAGCAGTACCAAACATATAATACAATTACACATATATTTCATGTACATTTTCAAATTTCATATAATCATCAATCAATAACATTCATATCGTCCCTTATACGAGCCTATGAGGCCCAAAACATACATTCGGGGTGGTTTGGGACTAAACCAATAAATTTGGAAACTATAAGAACACTTAGAAAATTTTTGCCAAAAACAGGGGACATACGCCTGTGTGGCCCGTCCGTGTGGCTCACACGGCCAAAGACACGCTCGTGACACAGGCCGTGTGCACACTCAAAATGGAAGCACATGGCCATGTCTGAACCCATGTAAATCTTTGACTTGGGTCACACGGCCAACACACACACCCGTGTGGCCAACCTGTGTGCCCTAAAAATGGCCAAACATGCCCATATACCAGGCCGCGTGCTAGGCTATGTGGAGCATATTGACTTGATTTTTAATTCAGCATCAGGGGACACATGGCCATGTAACATAACCATGTGTCACACACGGCTGAGATACATGCCCGTGTCTCTGCCGGTCAGGACAAAAATAGGCTATTTACCAAGCCATTTTGCCACCCAAACTTGCATACATCTACACCACAAAAATTGGCACCAAAACAAGGCATAAATAGTCATTCAAACGTTCTCAACCAAGCATCATTTATACCATTTCAAAACTAACAAATACCAAACTTATCAATACCACAATGTACCATTCAATTCATACCAAACATCACTTATACAATTCAACTAAGTAAACATTTCCAAACATGCATTATTATGCTAAAATTCACAAGCATATATCTTCTCTAATTTCAACCATTTGACAACCATAATATCTACTATCAATAAACATCACAAAGCCAACCTTTATCACATAACATAAGCCATATGCACACATATGTATATACATAACCAAACCAACCAAATTAAGCCAACTTTCATGGCTATATATACAAACCAAATCATAGACATTTACAAGCCAATTCTAATGGCTAAATTCATCATCAACTTATAACCAAAATAACCATAAATCCTATACATGCCATATAACTAAAACATAAGCTCAAAAGTACCAAAATGATAGTTGGATACTGTGGAAAAGTCTCTGACGATCCCCGAATCCGAGCTAGCTTTGAAATCACTATAAAACACAGTAAAATAAATAGAGTAAGCTTTATAGCTTAGTAAGCTCGCATGAAATAAACTCAATTTGATTATAAATATACAATTCAAAAAATTGAAAATATCAACATGTAACTCATTTTAACTAACAAACTGTAACGACCTAAATTTGGGCCTAGTAGAATTGGACCCATTGGGCCTTGGGTGTGGGAGCGTTTAAAATTTTTGAGAATGTGAGAATGACATTAGTGCAAGTTGGACCTATTAGGTGAGTGATTTTGGAAGGTTAGGGGGCTTCTATGAAGTCCCAGGATCAAACTTGGGCTTTAGGAAAATTTTGGTTTTAGGTGAGTAAAACCCTCGGAGTTAGGAAGTAGGCTTTAAGAATAAAATGTGGAGATAAATGACACAAAAAGTGCTTGTGGTGTAGTGGCAAAGTGACACCACATAAGAGACAAGGAGGTGACGCCACAAGGAAGCAAGGGGTCCAAGGTCAAGCCTTGGCGCTGGAATTTCATTTTGATTTATTTTTAAGTGAACTTGGACTTTGACCCATAGATTTATATTTAGTTGCGCATGATGTTAGACACAAGGAAGCTAGTGGTCTAGTGGCAAGGTGTCATTCAGGGTGCAAGGGAGCCTGGGTTCGAATCTCATGACAAGCAGGGGAGTATTTATTTTGCAGATTGGAAGGCCAGAGTTTGTGTTGGATTTAAACTCTACTGAAGAAGGGATCCCACATCGGAAAGCTAGTAAGAGGGAAGGTAAGAAGCTGGCTATATATGGAGTTCTCTATGAGGAGAGGAAGGATACCTTGGTGGGCGTTTGGGCATAGCAGTGTTCGGAGCGCAGATTAGCAGCTTCAGATTCCTAGGCCCATTCGCATCGTTATCTCTGTTTAGAATATCTCAATTTTTGGAATTACCTAAATACCCCTGGTTTGTGAAATTTCTGAAATGCCCCTAGTTTGCAAAATTATCGAAATACCCTTGGTAGGTTAATTACCGAAATACCCTTAGTGGGTAAATTATCGAAATACCCTTGGTGGGTAAATTACTGAAATACCTTTGGTGGGTAAATTACTAAAGTACCTTTGGTGGGTAAATTACTGTTATACCCTTTGGGGTTAATTAGTACGATTGGATGTATTCTATTTAATTGGTTGTGATGTAATTTATTTCATACATCATTTTTGATAAATGCTTTGCATACATGACATTCTGCATGGGATTGAGATATTGATGATCGGAGGAAGTGTTATTCTGGTGGCTCTGCCACAATCTGTATAGTGGCTATGCCACGCATATTCTGTTATTCTGGATGCTTTGCCACAAATTCTGTGATGAGTAACTTGTCTACCATCGAGGTGTGTAGCAAATGGATGTGTCGATTTAGAAATCCCCACAAGTGTGTTGGGCCAGTACGGGTGGTGTATAACAGATGGATTATTAGGCTGGGCTGCATATTTTGTTTGCATGATCATGTTTATAGGGCTAAGGCCCAGATTGTTACCGAGTAGGGCTTCGGCCTAGTCTCTTCTGTATAGGCTTCGGCCTAGTTTACTTCTGTATGGGCTCACGCCCAGTTAATGACCGTTTAGGGGATTACACACTGAGTTCTTGTAACTCACCCCTCCATTTTAACCTTACAGGTGATCCCCAGCGTTAGTGGATTTAGAGTTGTGGGGACTTTGTGGTGGCCATACATCGGGATTTATTATCACGAACTTAGTAAATTTTCGTTTTGCTTTACTTTAGTCTCATTTTTATTTTGGGGTTAATATTTTTGTAATAAGGCCGTTGGTTTATTTTCTTTAAGTTTTCTGTAATAATTGCTAAATTTATTGATACATGGTTTCTTAAAACGACGATAGCCGTTTTCAAAATATCACATCTTTGCAAATAACTGAACCTGATTTCTATTATAAACAGAGGTTTCAATAGTTATAACAAACAACGTTTTTACAACAACACCATAAAAGCAAAACGAATTTTCACACACAACAAAGCCAAAGTCTTAATATGCAAACATACCAAGCTTTTAACGAGAACAAAGCTTTTAAACAACCCAACCATGTGACATGCTAGATCCGGTCGTAACGTCTAGGTCAAGTTTGGGGTGTTACACAAACCTTTCATATATTTAATCATAAGATTAAATGTGTCTTTCACAAGTTTCTTCAATTTAAAGCTTATACGGTTTATGTACATACCTGTACCATCTCGTATCAATCTCATACTTAACTACATCTTTCATTTACTCGTTGAACCATTCGAAATACTATCGGATACTCGGGAAACTTGTACCCTGAGTGCCAATAAATATATATAGCCAAAGCTATCTCAATATCATAACTCAATATTGCTCACTCTCGAGCTATCAATGGGCCTGTTCACACAAGCTGTCAGTCAAGATGTAGCTCCACAGTGCTACTCACACAAGCTGTCAAGTAATCACAACACATGCCGGTATACTCAGCCACCGGTAGGACGTACATTACCAGCACCCGGATCACAATATCACAAAACCCCTAATGACATGCCATTTGAATCCTAATCTATTCCTAAGGTTCAACTGGGATTTCTAATGTTGAATCACTGTTGAATATATCTGCAATGTCGTAATTCACAATTTATTCAATATTAAATCATTTAAAACACACTAAAGATAAGGCTTATTACATATGAACTTACCTCGAATATAAAAACGACAAAACGAGTAAATTAATCCAAAACCTTGTTCTTTCCCTGATCTAAGTTCGTAGTTCAATTTTCTTGATCTATATAATATCAAAGTTATCTTATTTAATCCAAAACACGCACTAAGGGAATTTTATACATTTACCCCTAATATTTTACATTTTTGCAATTTAGTCCTTATTTTATAAAAACACAAATTCATGCTATTTAATTCACACCCATGCTAGCCGAATTCTCCTAGTACACATATCAGCCCATATTTTTCATTTATTTCAAAATTTAACCACATAATTTATAAATTTCACAATTTAATCCCTATTTGACATTTTTATCAAAAATCACTTTACAAGACTTGTATAACTTTCACCAAACTTTCATTTTCATCCATCAAACACTAAAACTCATGCATATACAATAATGGTAAAACTCAAATACTTTATCAGTTTTGTAAAATAGTCCCTGGGCTAGCTAGACTAAGCTGCAACGATCTCAAAAACATAAAAATCATCAAAAAGGGACAAAAATCCCTAACCAATTGAGCTACTAAGTGATCGAACCCTAAAAAGATTCCATGGCTTCCTTATTTCTTTGCATTTTCGGTGTAAATGAAGAAATGATGATGATACATTATGTTTTCCATTATTTTACTTAAGTTATTTACAAATTACTATATTAACCTTGACTAAAAACATTAAAAATCACTTAATATATGCCCATAATTTTCCACTCACAATTGAAATGGTCTAATTACCACTTAAGGGCTCTTACTTTAAGGTCCTATAACTATTATACCCCTTTAGCTATTAGAACACAAGTTTTACACTATACGCGTTTTAGTCCTTTTTATCAAATTGACTAATCAAACAAGAAAATTATTAACGAAAATTTCACACAAACATATTATCATGCTGTAAATGTTAAAATAATAATAAAATAATTATTTTGACTTTGGATTTGTGATCCCAAAACCACTATTCTGATTTGACTAAAAATGGGCTATTACTATTGCCATGCACATTCCCATAGCAGCACCTTCAGTCATTCGGGGCTCATTTCACCAGCAAATATTGAATTCCTTGAAGTAGCTAGAGCAAAGGATGTCCCTGTTTGAAAGTCAACAATACTAACTAGCTGAAGAGTTGGTCTAGGCTAAAGAGCAGCAAGATTAGTAGTGGTCATATGTAAGGGATAGGGATTTGGCAGTTAAGCGATCTTTGCAAAAGAAATTTTCAAAGACAACTCCAGAGTTTTATGTCTTCCCCACAAATTTGCTCCCATCTGTTGAGGCTGAAGCTAAACTAGCTCCAACTACTGCAGGAGGTGACTTAATAAATGAAGAGACCAATACTGATGTTGGACAAGTTGCTGAGGAAACCGAGAAGTCAACATCCGTTGAGCTTGGAAAGGATAAAGAAGGAGGAAATGAAGGACAGAATGACACTCCTACTACTACAACTCTTACCACCACAAAAGGCAAAACTCCTGTATCACTATCTCTACTAGGCTCTATGGCTGAACAAGATCGTACAATTGATTAGTTTATCGATTATCTCACGGAGACCGATAAGGAAGGCAAAGGTGTAAACCTCATGAAAAGGAAGATGAGGTACAAGGTCAGTGCCCACAAGTCCACACGAACAACTGAATAAATAGAAAGTAGTAGCTAAATAGAGGAAAAATGAAGGTAGTCCCTCTCGGCCACCTCAGGACACTTTGAACCTGGAGTGTGGATTGGACAAACGAACACTATTTTCCCGACGTTCTTCCATTATTTTTAATCTGTTCCTTTTTGAATTATAATGATGAAAATGATGTTTGAGTTGAATTTTATTTACTAACCTATGAGCTAAATCTCATAAGGTTGGGATTACTTTAATGAAACTTTAACTATCTTTAATGGTTACAGTATAAATCTAAATTATTTTACTATATCATTCCATTATTTTATTCTTTAAAATGTATGTGAGCAATCCCTAGACATAGTCGACTGTGCAGCGTACCTTTAAGTTAATCTAAAGTCTAAAAAGGTTAGATTAGTTAGACCGTGGTTGAATGATATGAGCAAGTCTCAACAGATACTAGTAGTAGACTCTAGACATAGAGCAGCGTTCATGCAGACGGAAACAGTGCAGGGTACCATATTAAAGGCCTACAGACACAGGCAAGGTAACTTGAGGTTTTTGCTCTCAAAAGAGGTAGGCCACTTTAGAACTCTTCTGAGCAGTAGGTTAAGTATGATTTTGCTGAGGCATTGCTGACAGGAAAAGTATATTCCTAGTAATCCCGACCTTTCCACTCAATATCACGTAACCCTTATATTTTTCCATAGAATCTTTGCCATCACATTCTTAGTTATTTATTCATTCATTTACATAATATTCCTGTAGTAATTCTCATAATAGCCATTACATTTCTACTCTCGTTGCCATAACATTTCCAAGTATTAATTAATTCCATACATTGCATACATTATTATTCCTTAAATTGCCACTGCATATTTACCATAGCTTTACCATAGCATTAATTGAATTTTATTATAATAAATTGACCAGTTTTGTGCCTCAATCCGATCCTTGTGGGAATGATACTAACTCATCACTTTATTATTTGATTCGACGTATACACTTGCACGTTCGCGTATTATATTCAGACGCGACAGTAGTGAGTGGAAGTAGAATCTTTCTTTTTCTTTCCCCATATCCAATAATGTCCCTGAGTATGAGGCAGTCATTGTTAGGCTATAATTAGCCCACAAGTTGAAGGTGTAACACCCCAAACCCAGCCTAGACGTTATGGTCGAATCTGGCGATGTCACATGATAGTGCTTTTGAAATCATAGCCACGCTCAAACCCTTTCTCCTTTTTAAAAGTTTTTCATTATTTTATGTTATTTCTAATTAGTGCCATTCATTTCCAAAATGCTGTCCATTTTCCAAACATTTATACTTTGCGGAAGCATTTAAAAACAGTTTGCGTAATCGTGATGTTTTGGTAAAACATTTGTTTTTTTTGGAAACCCGCGCTTTCCTACAAGCAATCAAAACCATAAAGCATTGCAAACCCTAAATTTAAACAAAAATATGTAATGGCCATAATTACATAAAACTTTTCCCAGATATAGCCAAAACCATAATTAGTATATAAACTGTGAATCTATCGTGAAGGTAAGCGGCCACCGCCGAGTCCTTCACAGACCGATCCGTCTAAGTCGGGATTACCCAACAGTTAAATAGAAAAGGATGAGTTTTTGCAAACTCAGTGTGTAATCCCCATAAAAAATATGCACACAGCATAATATTAGAAGACAGTCATATATTTACAGTTCGGGTTTGAGCCCATTACAGAACCAGTGTGGACCTTAGCCCACTCAGATATAGAATAAGATACAATTTAGGGCCTCAGCCCATCGGATATAACATGCAGAACAGAATAGAATATCAGAATCTTACCCACCAACTTTTACACACCATCTCCGACCAACCCTACACACCATGTGAGGATAAAATCAACCCACCCATCCCTACACACCATGCTATACAGAAATGCGGCACATGATTAGATAATTGAAGCTGAGCTGCCAGATAAGAGGCTTAATAGCCTTTCGGACACTTCTTCCAATAACATCCACCTACCCCAATGTAATGCAGCATAAAATCAATGACATGCTATAATGCAATTAATAGATCATACATTCAAATTGGTATACATGCTTAATACATATATCACATAATCAAATCACGTAATTAGGGGTCTAAGTTATGCTTACCGACCCTACAGTAGGTCCACAGTAGACTTGGGTGACTCGTGCAACCTTACAGATCAGTTCAAAAAACTGGGCTCACTTGCCCAAATTGGCCTTGGTCAGGTGGATCACACGGCTTGGCCCAGAATTTCACACGCGCGTGTTGGCCCACACATTTGTGTGGCCCATATGGCTCAATAGGTCGAGCCCATGAGTTGCACACAGCCTTGCCCTGTCATCACACGGCCATGTCACTTGCGAACGGCCTGGCCTATCAATCACATGGTCGTCTTGTGGCTCACAGCCTTGCACACGACCTACCACAAGGCCGTGTGGTATCGACAGAATCATTTTTCATCTTTCGTCGATTCTCATTTCCGTGTTTCTAGGTACACACCTAGTTTTAGTTGATGCTAAAACGATCCTCGAGCAATCTAGAAACCTATAATTGACCAACCAAAGTCCTTAATCAAATATGAAAATACGAGATTCAGACAGCCCCTAATCAAACGCACCCTATGGACAATATTTTTCCCGAACAAAAGTTACCGTTGCCGAACCATAACTTTAATTGCTTCTTCTGCTACGGAAACCCCAACCAGAAATTGTTCTTCGCTTACCAAAAACAACATATAATTTTTCCCTTATCAAGATTAACCCAAAAGTAACATTAAGGCTTAGCGAAGTAAACTTACCGAACGATCGCGGATAGACGTGTAACGTCAAAAAACAGTGTGGAAAAGAATTTGAGAAAGAGATGGGTGTGAGAGAACAAAATTTTGGTAGCCAAAGAAAGGGGAAAGAACGCCAAAAACTGTAGAAAGAACTGAATATTTTTCAAAAGAGAAAAATATGTTCAGATTTTGGATAACTCCTCCATATCCCCTGATTCCCTCCTAAATTCTCTTAACCTCACTCCCCACTATTCAGAGTTTTAGTCCAACACAAACTCTTTGGACATAACAGGCAAAAATAATGCTCACGCAGGGATTCGAACACAGGATATTCAGTACCTTGACACATCTCTTAACCACAGACCAGCAGGCCCATTCTAACATGTTCTTACAAATAAATACTTATAAGCCTAATAACCGAAGGTAATGTTTTATTCCATAAAAACCCAAAATTTGCCCAAGATAAGTCTTGAGCTTGGGACCTTTCAGACACTTCCCATAACACTTAACCACCGAAGCAGATACACAGTTGTGTTAATATTTCACCAGAACATTAACATAAATTTTAGGGCATTACAACTCTACCCCTTAAAAGAAAAGTTCGTCCTTGAAATTTTACCTGATCAGAAAAGGTGAGGATACTGCTGACGCATCAAATCTTTCAACTCCCACGAGGCCTCTTAAGTGCTATGATTCTGCCACAGCACTTTTACTAAGGGGATAGACTTCCTTCGCAGAACTTGAATGTCGCGATCTAGGAACTGGACAGGCTTCTCCTCAAATGTCAGATCTGGTCTAACCTCAATGTCCTCCACCATAGCAATATGTGTGGTATCAGAGCGGTAGCGTCTCAACATGAAAACGTGAAAAATATCATGAATGCGATCCAACTCTGACAGTAGTTCCAACTAATATGCGACTGGCCTTACTCGCTTCAGAATTCAGTATGGCCTGATAAATCTAGGGCTTAGCTTACCCTTGTGGCCGAACCTCAGAACCTTCTTCCATGGCGAGACCTTGAGAAAAACTAAGTCCCGCATAAAATACTCGATATCCTCTCTCTTCAAATCAACATAGGGCTTCTATCTATCAGATGCTGCTTTCAGTCGATCTCGAATCAATCAGACCTTATCTTCAATTTCAAAAACCAATTCTGGACCCAGAACACGTCTCTCACCCAACTCAGTCCAGCACAAAGGAGTGTGACACTTACGATCGTACAAGGCCTCGTAAGGTGCCATCTAAATGCTAGACTGATAGCTATTGTTGTAGGCAAACTCTGCCAACGACAAATACTCCTCCCAACTGCCACGAAAGTCTATAACATAGCTCCTCATCATATCCTCCAGTACTTGAATCACCTTCTCCAACTGGCCATCTGTCTAAGGATGGAAAGCAGTATTGAAGTCCAACATAGAACCTAGAGCCTCATGCAATTTCTTTCATAACTGAGACGTGAAACGAGGATCCCTATCGGAGATGATCGAGACAAGAACCCCATGCAGTCTCACTATTTCAGATATATATAGTTTAGCCAATTTCTAGAGAGAGAAGTCTGTCTTGACAGGAATGAAGTGAGTCGACTTGGTCAATCGGTCCACGATGACCCAGACAGAATCCTTCTTAGTGGGTGTTAGAGGAAACCACTAACAAAGTCCATAGTTGCTCACTCCCATTTTCATATTGGTATCTTTACAGGCTGCAGTAACCCCGAAGGCAACTGATGCTCAGCCTTTACCTGCTGACAAGTCAGACAACGAGCAACTAAGTCAGCAACCTCACGCTTCAACCCTGGCCACCAGTACAACTCTCAGAGATCTCGATACATCTTGTTCCCACAGGGATGCATAGCATAGGGACTACTATATGCCTCCCTCAGAATCGGCTGTCGCAACTCCGCATCACTCGGTACACAAATCTGGCCGCAGAAACAAAGTACCCCATCACTGTTAATCCCAAAATCAGCAGCATCTCCAGTCTTGACCTGACGGAACCACAACTCAAGAGACTTATTCCTCCATCTTTTTACCTCTAATCTGGTCAGTCCATGTAGGTTTAACCTAAAGTTCCTCTAATATACTCCCATCGTCGAATAAATTGAGTCGAGCGAACATTGCTCTCAGATCGGTTATAGCCCTACGGCTCAAAGTATCTGCCACCACATTGGCCTTACTAGGATGGTACTCGATGGTGCAGTCATAATCCTTAAACAGTTCAACCCATCTATGCTGCCTAAGGTTTAACTCCTTCTAAGTGAGGAGATATGTGAGGCTTTTATGATCGGTGTAGATAGTACAGTTCTTCTGCAGGTAGTGCCTCTAAATCTTTAAAGCGAAGACTACAACAGCCAGTTCCAAATCATGAGTAGGATAGTTTACCTCATACGTCTTAAGCTGACGTGACGCATAAGCTACAACCTTACTATCCTGCATCAGTACACAACCCAAACTCACATGCGACGCATCACAGTATACGATGAAATCCTTCCCAGATTCTGGCTGTATCAGAATCGGAGCCTAAGTCAAAATAGATTTGAGCTTCTTGAAGCTCTCTTGTTGCTTATTAGTCTAGACAAAGGGAACTCCCTTGCACAGAAGCTTGGTTATCGATGCTGCGATCAAGGAGAACCCTTCTACGAAGCGTCAATAATAACCCACTAGCCCCATAAAGCTACAAATTTCAGACACATTCTTTGGCTATTTCCAATCCAACACACCTCAATCTTACGAGGATCAACACGAATCCCCTCATCAGAAACCACATTTCCCAAAAAGGTTACTTTTCGGAGCCAAAACTCACACTTACTGAACTTCGCATACAACTGTTTCTCACGAAGAGTCTGTAGTACCACTCTGAGATGCTCATCGTGCTCGTCCTTAGTCTTAGAATACACTAGAATATCATCGATGAATACTACCATAAACTGGTCTAGATAAGGTTGGAACACACGATTCATCAAATCTATAAATGCTGCTGGTGCATTGGTTAACCCAAAAGGCATAACCAAGAACTCGTAATGTCTATAATGAGTCCTAAATGTCGTCTTATGCACATCTGCCTCCTTAACCCTCACTTGATGGTATCCTAAACATAGATCAATCTTGGAGAACACGGAATCCCCTTTGAACTGGTCGAAGAGGTCATCAATCCTCGAAAATGGGTACTTGTTCTTAATTGTTAGCTTGTTTAGCTATCGGTAGTCGATACACATCCTCATTGTCCCATCTTTCTTCTTCACAAACAACACCGGTGCTCCCTACTGAGACACACTGGGACGAATGAATCCATGATATAACAATTCCTAAAGTTGAGCCTTAAGCTCCGTAAGCTCCTTCGGTGCCATTCGGTAGGGCGCGATAGACACCAGAGATGTACCTGGAATGAGCTCAATCACAAATTCTACTTCTTAATTTGGAGGTAAACCCTGTAATTCGTCAGCAAAAATGTCTGGAAAGTCCCTCACGATTTTGATGTCCTTAATCGAAGAGTCCCTAGAGTTAGAAATACTAATGTAGGCCAAGAATGCCTCACACCCTTTCCTCACTAACTTTTTCGCTACCAAAGCTAAAATTACATTAGTCAGATAGTCTCGTCGCTCCCCAATCACAACTACCTCACTGTCCCCTTCGGTCCTTAGGATGACCCTTTTTGTCGCACAGTCTAAACTTACCCGGTGTTTAACCAGCAAATTCATTCCAGAATCAAGTCAAACTCTCCAAATGGTAGCTCCCTCAGATCAGCCAGAAATATTATCCCTTGAACCTCTAACGGAACATCACTAAATAATTTGCTCACTCGGATAGACTGCCCCAACGGACTCACCACAGTTACTTCACTAGAAGTACTCTCAAACGGAATCCCCAAGGTTTCAGACACAGTACTGGTTACGTAAGAGTGTGTAGAGCCTATGTCTATCAATTCCAAATAAGGTATATTATAAATTAAAAATGTACCTGTGATGACATCCGAAGCATCTTGGTCCTCACGACGACGTGTAGCATAAACCAAGATGGGTCGCCTCCCTCACCAAATTTAGCACATCCGTTTCTAAGGTTTCTATCCTTGGCCCCTGCCGTTACCACCCCTGACCTAACCTCGGACCCTAAGTGGTTACTGAACTACTCTTGGTGACTGCACAGTACCAGTACCCGCAGCTTGCATCTAATCGGTTCTCAGTGGACAACCTTTGACACAATGCTCAGTAGAGCCACATCTTAAACAAGCCCCAGTTGTCCTTCAACATTCGCCTGAATGGCGTCTACCACAGTGCCCACAAAGTACCACCCCAGTAGGTGCAACAAGAGGCCCAACTCTTACTGGCCCATCAGATCTGGCCTTTTTCTTAGGCCCCATCACAAAACTCGAAGGCTCCGATTCCCTCTTATTCTTTCCTCTCTCTCGATTTTGGCACTCAATGCGCTTAACTTCCTCGGTGATCTTTGCCTTCTCAACCAAAATAGAAAAATCACGCTTCCTTTGTGGAGCTATCAGAACTCACAAACTATCCCTGAGTCTATCCTCAAAATAGACGCATCGCTCATACTCGGTCGCTACCATTGCCCACGCATAACGGCTCAATCTCAGGAACTCGGCCTCATACTCGACCACTGAATGGTCCCCTTGGGTGAGATTAAGAAACTCACGTCTCTTAGAATCAATGTAGCTAGCTCCCACATTCTTACTTTGGAATGCAGTCTTAAAATAGTCCCAAATCAATTGGTCGAGTTGAGTGCCCTCCTTAACCGTCAGCCACCACTGGTAAGCTTTATCGCGAAGCAGAGAAACAACCCCCTTAAGCTTCTGCTTCGCGGTACTATCTATGTCATCCATAATTCTTTTCGTGGCCTCTATCCAATATTCGGCCACATTAGGGGTGACTCTAGTGACACCTTTGAATAACCCAGCCCTATTGGACCGGAGTCGTTTTGTAATTGACCCTTGGCCCCCTAATCTAGTGTTGGGCATAGTGACTCTCTCCAATATCCTCAGCATGGCCTGGGCGGTCGTCCCCAGCCATGTGATCTCAAGACCCAGTCTCTGTCACAGGTGATATCGGTGTCTCACTTGTATCCAGATCAGGTAGATTTCCAGATATGAGGACCAACTCGAGCCCCTCTACGACCTCTACCACAGCCTCTTGTACCCCGCCCGCGAGTACCTTGTGTGCTCAACGTAAATTCAGAGTTTATCTGTATTAATAATTTTATGCATTAGTCTATGATTTCGATATTTATTAATAGATATTTTATACAGAATAGTATCAGGAGTTCAGAATTTGTTATCGTGAGTCTCAGTCTCACTATAGTTTTTAGTTACACTACCTAGAGTGTTTTCAGTACAATATACTACCTATTGGTTGTTTCAAGCATGCTAGTAGTATTTTTAAACAAATCTAAATAGAATTTTAGAACACTTACAGAATCGACATCGGAGGCTTGGTGTACCACATACTCAGTTTAAAAATATTTCATATCACTTAACAATCGTTTCTTTAAAACCAATCTTTAAAACCCAATCCACAGCTGAGTTTTACAACTTGGCTCTTATACCACTAAATATAACACCTCAAATCCAACCTAGACGTTATGGCTAAATCTGGCGATGTCACATGATAGTGCTTTTAAAATCGTAGCCACGCTCAAACGCTTTCTCTTTTTTAAAAGTTTTTCATTAGTTTATGTTATTTCTAATTAGTTCTATCTGTTTCCAAAACGCTGTCCATTTTCCAAACATTTATACTGTAACAAAATGCGATACATAATCAGATAATTGCAACTGAGCTACCAGATAACAAGCTTAATAGCCTTTAAGATACTTCCTCTAATATCATCGACCCACCCCAATGTAATGCAGCATACAATCGATGACATGCTATAATGCAATTAACAGATCATACATTCAAATTGGTATACATGCTAAGTGTAACATGCTTAATACATATATCACATAATCAAATCATGTAATTAGGGGTCTAAGGAATGCTTACGAACCCTACAGTAGGTCTATAATCGACTTGGCTGACCCGTGCAACTTTACAGATCAGTTCAGAAAAAAGGGCCCGCACGCCCATGTGGCCCACACTACCCAAATTGGCCTTGGTCGGTGCATCAAACGCCCTGGCCTAGAATTTCACACTCCCGTGTGGTTTACCCATGTAGGCCTACACCCATGTATGGCACACATGGCCTAATAGGTCGAGCCCACATGTCGCACACGACCTTTCCTTGTCGTTACACGGCCATGTCACTTGCGCACGTCCATGTGGCATCGATAGAATCATTGTTTGGCTTTTGCTGATTCTCATTTTCTATGTTTCCAGGAACACACTTGGTTTCGATTGATTCTAAAATGATCCTCGAGCACTCTAGAATCATATAATTGACCAACCAAAATCCTTAATCAAATACGAAAATACGAGATTCAGACAGTCCCTAATGAACGCACCCTATTTATAATATTTTCTACACACGAAACTTATCGTTGCCGAACCAGAGCTTTGATTGCTTCTTCTGCTATGGAAACCCAAACCAAAAATCATTCTTCGCCTACAAAAAACAACACACAATTTCCCCTTATCAAGATTAACCCAAAAGTAACATTAAGGCTTAGCGAAGTAAACTTATCGAACAATCGCGGATAGACGTATAACGTCAAAAGATAGTGTCAAAAAGAATTCGAGAAAGAGGGGTGTTAGAGAAAAAAAATTTGGCAGCCAAAGAAAGGGTAACGAATGCCAAAAACTGTAGAGAGAACCTAAATTTTTCGAAAGAGAAGAATATGATCAAATTTTGGATAACTCCCCCACATCCCCTGATTCCCTCCTAAATTCTCGCAACCTCACTCCCCACTATTCAGATTTTTAGTCCAACACAAACTCTCTTGATGTAACAGACAAAAATAATGCTCACGTAGGGATTCGAACACTGGACATTCAGTACCTTAACACATGTCTTAACCACCAGACTAGTAGGCCCATTCTAACATGTTCTTACAAATAAATACTTATAAGCCTAATAACCAAAGGTAAGGCTTTATTCCATAAAAAGCCAAAATTTGCCCAAGACAAGGCTTGGATTTGGGACCTCTCAGACACTTCCCAGAACACTTAACCACTGAAGCAGATACACAGTTGTGTTAATATTTCACCAAAGCATGAAAATAAATTTTGGGGCATTACAGAAGGTCCAGAACCTATAGGTCTATAAAGATTCCAAGTAATAGCTAAGGAAATTTAAGGAGAGTACGAGGTTAATGAGCCTACACTAGTCAAGTACTATTCCTTGGTTGTAGGCTTGTTCAAAAGGCTTTATGTAACATCCGAAAAATGGGGTTATTTGGAATTTAATCATTTTTCTTATGTATGAACTGCGGAGATACTATTTATGGAATATTAGAGCTTAATTTAAGGCTTTGAATGTGCACGGTTTGGTAGAAAATCTCAGGTTTGTAACTTTAAAGGTAGGGAGCCTTAGCGGGAGGGTGTTATAAGAATAAATAAGGAAACATTTGACATAAAATAAGCCTAGAATAAGTGGCAAAGGGAAGGCCACAGGGAGCTACATGTGGCGCCACCAAGGAAGCAAGGGAGCCTTGGTTGAGTCACAAAATCCCTCTTTTGGCATTATGTTGGGCTGGCACATATAGGAGAGTCTTCCTCCATTTAAACTCTTATTTTTATAAAAGATAATATGAGCTTTTAAAAGGGATTTTATTTATTCTAAGGATAATAGATGAATATTGTATGGATTAATAAAGATTATTAGGAATTAAATTCAAATTAGTGGGAATTAATTTGAATGAGTGGCTTGAGTGATTCAAGGAAGTTGATCAAAGATTGAACTCCTTGTTGAAGTGGAGTGGGCGGCATGGAGTCTTGGTAAAGGGAATAGGCCGAATTCTTCTTGCCATTTTACTTGGCAATTTCGGCTATCCTTTTCCTTTTAGCACCTCTTTTCTTTTCTTTTTCCAAACCGATTACCCTCCTTCTCATTCTTCCTTTAATTTCTTTCTTCATAAAGTCCTTTGGCGAAACTCCCACTTCTCCTTTCTCCAAAATTCTCCCTTCTCTACTTTTACTTACATTAGCCGAATCTCCCTTTTACTTTTCTTCTTCCTTTTTCTCACTAAAAGTCCAGCCTTGTATAAGCCAATCATAGCCGAATTTAAATCCCTATCAAAGTGCGAAATCCCTTTCTTTAAACTCTACTTGGCGAATTTTGTGCAAGAGAAGTAGGCTTCCTTTTTGACGATCTCGGAAGGTAAGGGTCTTAGGTAGAATGCCTATATTATTTGTATCTCATTATGTCGACTTTGGTAAAGATAGGTATGGGTTTGACAATTGTTGACTAAGAATACTAATCACGATTAAACCAATCCTTGTAGGATCTTGAGTTTGAAGATAGGCAAGTAAGATCGCCAACGTTAGTCAATCAATTTTCGTAAGAATCTACATATGGGTTTGGTGTTCATTTAAAAGTCAAAGGCTATGGTTATTAATATTGACCGATTGTAGTTTGTGAACAGATTCGTGATTTGGGTCTTTGAGGCTAGAATTCAAAGTGACTAGGTAAGGATTCGCACAAAAGGTTACCCTTTAAATTGCTTGGATTGGCGAATAGGCCATAGGGCTAATCCATGGTTGGTCGAATGTAGGTACAAAGAGATCTAAGGTGGTCGACTCCTTCATTCGGGATTTAGATCACTCAGTGGTGACAGGTGTGTACATACACACTTATAACAGTTAATATGTGTGATAAATTATGTTGCTTGTAAATCTGCTTGATGTAGATATGGATTTGGTACCTTAAAAGGTACAAGCAAGGACCTCGGTAAGTCTCTATTTATATGAGATTATTATGGTGCTTTTGGGAAGCATGATTTATTTAATACATGTGATAAATGTATGAACTCTGTTATGATTGTGATATGGGTTGATGAGTGGAGGGGGCAGTATTATTGTACCGACGGGCACCAGTGTTTTGGTAACACACCGTAACCCGGTCACCGTGAGGTTTGGTACCTCCAGAGGTTTGGTACCTCATAGCGACTTGTCCCTCGTGGTTAACACCACCGTGGGTTGGCCCCACTTGAGATATGGGATCGTCGCGGTGATTTGGTATCACACGATGGGTTGGCCCCATCAAATGATCTCGTCTCTACGGACACCAATGTTTTGGTAACACATTGTGACTATATGTCACCAGTGGTTTGGCACCACCAAAGGTTTGGTACCACAACGGGTGAGCGAGGCGTTTGGATGGCTAGGTCGGGAATTAAATATTACGCATATTAATTGTTATGTCGTGTATGAAAAATGTTTTAAAGCGGGAAGGGTTACATCTTGAGTCTTGGTGACTCACCTTCTCCATTATTTTTTTCGGGTGATGCTTAGATCGCGGACATGGAGCCGGAGGGACTTGAGGAGGCCATGCGGTGGATTTAAAATTAAATGAACTTTAATTTTAGTCATTTTAAATCTTATTATTGGGTTGTTTTGTTTTGGATGTAATAAGGCCTCCATATACTTTTCTTTAGTTATTTTCTTATATGTTGGATATTTTGTTTTAATTATAAATTTGAATCACACGTTTTCTAAATTAACATGAAAATGTTTTATCGTGTCGTGGACACATTCAAATTTGGTATAATAACTTGACTTCAATTAAATTTTGAATTTTAGTCTAAGAATGTTTTCACAAGATAACCAAAAGCGAGAAGTTTTCAACAAAATTTAAATTGGATTTCAAAATGGGTTTCAAAAAAAAAGTTCTTAAGTAACGACCCATAGTCGGTCCTAACGTTTAGGCGGGTTTGGGTATTACAAATTGGTATCGAGCCCGCTCAAAACTTCATTTGTGGGGCCCAAGGCCCAAAAATGTTTTAGTAGGCCTTATTAATTGATTTTGGGTTTTAAAGCGGCATGGCCGAACCTCCCAAGACCGATCCGCCTGAGTAAGTACATCTAAACCTCTTTGTGAATTATATTACGTAGAAGGGTAGGAAGCATGGGCGTAGATAGACTTATAGGAACTTGAACCCTAGGATTAGATTACTCAAACACACAAGCAGAACATAAGACTTAAAGAACTAAACCAACCTATGACTTGGTCATTGAGCTAGGGTGTGGTAACCCACATGCATGTCTAGGATTGGATCCCAAGAGCACAGTATTTAAGCGGTCAGAGTGACTCACCACCTCTTGAGTATCCTAAGCGGTGCGTAGCTTGGGTTCACCACAACCTGGAGGGCTCGATGGTGTGGTAACCTCTCATGCGCATGTCTAGAAAGGTTCTTGGGAGCTTGGTATTTAAGCGATCCGTGTGACTCACCTCCTCTCCACACTAAACCCGCACAGTGCGTAGCTTGGGTTCACCTGGGCCGAGAGGGCTCGGTCATAGGCTAAACATAATGACTAAAACCCAGAGGAATTAGCCTTGATTTTGAAAAAAATGAAACAACAAAACTTGGTTTTAAAACTTTTCAAATCACTCCTTCAAAAGTAAGAACAACTCTTTTACAATGTTTTCCTGAAAAGTTCGATTTGTGGAAAATTACGAAAATACCCTTAGGGGTAAAATTACTAAAATACCCTTGGTTCATAAAACATCAACTCAATGATTTTGTCCAAAGATTTTAACTACTTCTCAAATATTCAACTCAATTTTGGAAATCATCAATGAAACATTTTGGTTTTGGAAAAATTACGAAAATGCCCTCAACTTATAAAATTACCAAAACGACCCTGAGTACAAAATTTTTGCAACATCACCGTTTTAAGAAAGGAAAATTCTCAAAAGGGACCCTCAGAGTTTTACAATTACTAAAACACCCTTGATTTACAGAAATTTCAAAATTACCCCTGATGGACAAAATTACCAAAATACCCCTGATTTCCGAAATGATGCCATATCTTCAAATTTTACAAATTTTCAGAAACGCTCTTGATTTTGGAAATTTCAAGTGACTGCTTTATCAAAGTTTGAAATCTCTCAATTTTATTACAAAAAATACCCCAGTAGGAAAATGGCGAAAATACCCTGGGTTAAACAGAGATGAATGTCAGGAGTGAATAGGTATGGAAAGTGTTAGGGAATGAATGTGGCCTTTTGTGTGAACTAGGATAGGATACTTAAAACATTGTTTGATCGAAGAACCCTTATTCAATTTTTCATAAAATTTCTTCATGAGTAATGAAGTGGAACAAACGCTAATACATAAAATTTCTCTTAATCAGTTAAAAGCGCATAGATAGAATGAGTTCTAGAGGACGTGGGCGCCGTGGGCGCAGTAGGGGTAGGATGGCGTGTCTGAACCCGTCAGTCGGGGCAAGGTTACAAAGCGATGTACCACCGCCACCACCACCTCCAACTTTTGGAGCGGAGGAGCGAGATCGAGACGGGGAGAGGCGATCGCATGGCGGTGTTGCAGTCCTCGAATTGGTGGTGAGGTGGTGGAAATTTAGAGCTCGAATCTGTTCCCTAGCGAATTCGGTCCAACAGTGAGGTGTTAAAGTGTGTCGAGTGGCACCAGTGTAGCGAATCTTGGCTAGAGTCAACTGAAAGGATCATGGATGATCTTGACTGATGAGGGGAAAAGCGAAAGGGCCGTATCGCTTCTAAAGGATGAAGCGTGTCGATGGTGGTGACGGTGCGAGATGGCGCTCTGGCGATGATTTGACTTGGGATTATTTCAAAACCGCCATCGGAAGAAGTATGTGGGCACCAGTTATCTGATGCTCGAGGAAAGCTTTTAGGGGTTAGTGCAAGGAACTAAGTCGATGGCGGAATATGAGGCGGAGTTTTAAGATCGAGTAGGTATGCTAGAGGCATCGTAGCTCTTGAACACATGACGTGTCCGCTTTGAGGATGGACTCAAGAGATGATTTGAGGTTCTTGATTGCCCATGACAAGTTCGTGAGTTTTCATCTCTTGTGGAAAAGGCTAAAGTAGCAGGGGATCAAGGAGGTGTGAGGCAAAATTATAGTAGGAATAATCAAAAGAGAGGATTTGGGTCACCGGATCCAAAGGTAATGATCGAAGAAGAAGCTAGGCGAGTGGGCCGTCGGTGACAAGGCCGTGGTCGCTAATCGAGACCGACTCGGTCTGATGTTGTGGGAAGTCCCATTGGGAGGTTGTTCGACCGCGATAGAGGATGTTTAGTGTGGGTCTTTAGAGCATCGAATCGAGATTGTCCCTAAGTGAGCTCGAAATCAGCTAGAGGCGAGACAGTACTCGGATGTAAATATGGGACCGCAGAGGGTCGTGGTAATGGCGAGGAAGAAGCAGCGGTCCTAACAGAGGTCGAGGAACTTCGAGGCGGAGGTTCGAGCAACCTGAGGCTAAGCGACTGGCTTAGTCTATCTGGCAAGGCGTCATGAGGAGGGTGGCGCACTGCAGATGTCATAACCGTACATTTTGATTTTGGTCTACCTTATTATGCATTAATCGATGTGGGATCTACGCATTCATACGTAGCAAGTAGTGTGGTAGAGACTTTGAACCTAGACTCGAGATTGCTTCAGAGTGATGGTGTGGTTAGTCCGTTAGGTCACTCTGTAGTGGTAGACAAACTTTATAGAGGCGTACCCTAGAACTCCAAGGGTAGTATTTGTGGGCGATCCGATGGAACTACCGCTTTGGGGAGTTCGATTTGATCCTTGGAATGGATTGGTGGTTAAGTACGGGCGAATTTGGATGTGACTAAGCGCATGGTTCTTAAGACGGTGAGAATGATGAAGTGGTCATGATAGGTGATAGAAGGAATTACCTATCCAACGTGGTGTCTGCCTTGAAGGTTGAGAAGATGGTCAAGAAGGGATGTAAGGCGTTCTTGGTTCAAATCTGTGCTTTGGAAGCTAAGGAGTCAGTGGTTGAAAAGGTTGAGCGGTTGGGGAATTTCTTGATGTGTTCCCGGAAGAACTTCCGATGCGCCTCCGGATCGGAAGTCAAATTGATATAGACTTGCTACCCTAACAGCACCGTGTCTATATCACCTTACCGAATGGCACCAAAGGAATTGGTGGAGTGAAGGCTCAAATTCAGAGCTCTGGATAAAGGGTTTATTCGACCTAGTATATCTCCGTGGGGGCGCTGTATTGTTTGTCAAGAAGAAGGACGGTTCTATGCGGATGTGCATCGACTACCGTCGATTAAACAAGTTAACGATCAAAAACAAGTACCCATTGCCTCGAATCGATGACTTGTTTGACCAGTTGAAGGGGGCGTCGGTGTTTTCAAAGGTAGACCTTAGGTCGGGTTACCATCAACTTAAGGTGAAGGGGGCCGATGTTCACAAGACGGCTTTTCGAACTCGGTATGGGCATTACGAGTTTCTAGTGATGCCATTCGGATTGACCAATGCACCGGCGGCATTCATGGATTTAATGAATAGAGTATTTCAACAGTACCTAGACCAATTCGTCGTGGTGTTCATTGACGACATATTGGTTTACTCTAAGACGGAGGAGGAGCACGACAAGCATTTACGAATAGTTCTGCAAGTGTTGAGGGAAAAACAATTGTATGCCAAATTCAGTAAGTGCGAATTTTGGCTAAGGGAGGTGGCTTTCTTAGGTCACGTAGTGTCAGCGGAAGGGATTAGAGTGGATCCCCGCAAGATTGAAGCGGTGTTGGAGTGAAACCGCCTAAGTCGGTTGGCGAGATCTGAAGTTTTACGGGTTTAGCGGTATTATCGGAGGTTTGTGGAAGGTTCTCTCGATCGCAAACAGCTTGACTAAGTTGCTAAGGAAAGGTGTACCATTTGTATGGCTAGAGAAGCGTGAAAGCTTTGATAAGTTGAGGAAGATTACGCGGAAGCTCGGTTTTAGTACAACTTCGGCGGAAATTATTCACGGTTTATTGTGATGCATCTCACCTTTGGTTTGGGGTGTGTGTTGATGCGAGATGGGAAGGTAGTAGCCTATGCGTCCCGTCAGCTAAGACCGCATGAGGTTAACTACCCAACTCACGACCTAGAGTTAGCAGTAGTTGTCTTCGCTTTGAAGATATGGAGACATTATCTTTATGGGGAAAAGTCGGTAATTTACGGATCACAAAAGTTTGAGGTATCTTGACGACGAAAGATCTGAATCGAGGCAATCACCGATGGATTGAGCGATGAAGGACTACGACGCTCCATCGAATATCATCCGGAGTAAGGCTAACGTGGTGGTGACGCGTGGCCTAAGGTTGTGGCGATTTAAGAGCCATGTTTGCTCGATTGAGCCTATATGACGATGGAAGCCTTTTGGCGAGCTTCAAGTTAAGCCAACATGGATCGAGGAAATTAAGGACAAACAGTTAATGGATGAAGGGTTAAATGCTAAGAGAATGCAGTTCGGGATGGTGGTTTAGAAGGGTATAGTTTGTTGGTGATGGTGTGTTATGTTTTCAAGGACGGCCTGTATGCTGAAGGATATGGAGTTGAGGCGTAAAATTCTCCATGATGCTCATAGCAGCCCATCGCTATGCATCCGGGAGGAAGCAAGATGTATAGAGATCTGACTTGATTACGGTGGCGGGTTGAAACGTGAAGTGGCCGAAGTTAGTGAGGAAGTGTTTGACGTGTCGGCGAGTTAAGTGAACACCGCTACCATCGGGGCTACTTGACGGTAAAGATTCCTCAATGGAAGTGGGGCGGATAACTATGGATTTCGTCGGTGGTCTACCCTTACGCCCAACAAGAAAGATGCGATTTGGGTAATCGTGGACCGTCGATTAAATCGACTCACTTCATCTGGGGTGAGAATGGACTACTCACTCGAAGCTAGCAAAGTTGTATGTGGTAGAGATAGTCGGATTGCATGGTGTACCGTATCGATTATCTCGAGATAGGGACCCAAGGTTCACTTCGAGGTTTTGGAAAGCATTACATCAAGCGTTGGAGTGCGTGATTGGATTTGAAAGACTTTCCATCCTCGGTCGACGGGCAATCCGAAAGGTCATCTGAGATCTTAGAAGATATCTTTGAGGGTTGTGCCTTGGAATTACGAGGTAGTTGGGAGAATTCTTACCTCTAGCCGAGTTAGCCTACAACAATAGCTACCAGCGAGTATTGAGATGGCACCATCTGAAGCCTTGTATGGGCGAAATGCCGAACTCCGACGTGTTGGGCGAGTTGGGAGAACGACAAGTGTTGGGTCGAGTTGGTATGAGATCAAGACAAAGTCAAGGTGATTGGTCTCATCTCAAGGAAGCGGAGATGGGCGAAATCTTATGCCGATCTCAAGCGCAAGGAAATGGAGTATCTTTGTGGGAGACAAGGTCTTCCTAAAGGTGTCGCTTGGAAAAAGGTGTTAAGATTTGGGCGGAAGGGAAGTGAGCCCAAGATTCATTGGCCCATATACAATATTGAAGCGAATAGGACCGGTAGCTTATCATTTCGAGCTATCGGTGAGTTAAGTCAAATTCATAATGTCTTCCATGTATCGATCTTTGGCGGTATGGTCGGATCCATCACATGTGGTGCTGTGGCGGAAATCGAGGTTAATCTGAGACTTATCTTTTGAGGAGGAACCGGTTCGGATCTTGGATAGAGATGTAAAGGTTCTCGTGGAAGTCGATGCCCTTAGTGAAAGTCTTTGTGCAAAACCATGGTGTGGAAGAAGCTACGTGGGAACTGAGGATGTGATCTGTGATAATACCCTCATCTGTTTTAGTTATGTAATTTCGGGACGAAATTTATTTTAAGGGGGGTAGAACTGTAACATCCCAAAAATGGGGTTATTTGGAATTTAATCATTTTTCTTATGTATAAACTGCGGAGATACTATTTATGGAATATTAGAGCTTAATTTAAGGCTTTGAGTGTGCACGGTTTGGTAGAAAATCTCAGTTTGTAACTTTAAAGGTAGGGAGCCTTAGCAGGAGGGTGTTATAAGAATAAATAAGGAAACATTTGACATAAAATAAGCCTAGAATAAGTGGCAAAGGGAAGGCCACCTGGGAGCTACATGTGACGCCACCAAGGAAGCAAGGGAGCCTTGGTTGAGTCACAAAATCCCTCCTTTTGGCATTATGTTGGGCGGCACATATAGGAGAGTCTTCTCCATTTAAACTCTTATTTTTATAAAAGATAATATGAGCTTTTAAAAGGGATTTTATTTATTCTAAGGATAATAGATGAATATTGTATGGATTAATAAAGATTATTAGGAATTAAATTCAAATTAGTGGGAATTAATTTGAATGAGTGGCTGGAGTGATTCAAGGAAGTTGATCAAAGATTGAACTCCTTGTTGAAGTGGAGTGGTGACATGGAGTCTTGGTAAAGGGAATAGGTAGAATTCTTCTTGCCATTTTACTTGGCAATTTCGGCTATCCTTTTCCTTTTAGCACCTCTTTTCTTTTCTTTTTCCAAAACCGATTACCTCCTTCTCATTCTTCCTTTAATTTCTTTCTTCATAAAAGTCCTTTGGTAAAACTCCCACTTCTCCTTTCTCCAAAATTCTCCTTCTCTACTTTTACTTACACTAGCCGAATCTCCTTTTACTTTTCTTCTTCCTTTTTCTCACTAAAGTCCAGCCTTGTATAAGCCAATCATAGCCGAATTTAAATCCCTATCAAAGTGTCAAAATCCTTTTCTTTAAACTCTACTTGGCGAATTTTGTGCAAGAGAGTAGGCTTCCTTTTTGACGATCTCGGAAGGTAAGGGTCTTAGGCGAATGCCTATATTATTTGTATCTCATTATGTCGACTTTGGTAAAGATAGGTATGGGTTTGACAATTGTTGATTAAGAATACTAATCACAGATTAAACCAATCCACCGTAGGATCTTGAGTTTGAAGATAGGCAAGTAAGATCGCCAACGTTAGTCAATCAATTTTCGGTAGAATCTACATATGGGTTTGGTGTTCATTTAAAAGTCAAAGGCTATGGTTATTAATATTGACCGATTGTAGTTTGTGAACAGATTAAGTGATTTGGGTCTTTGAGGCTAGAATTCAAAGTGACTAGGTAAGGATTCGGTACAAAGGTTACCCTTTAAATTGCTTGGATTGGCGAATAGGCCATAGGGCTAATCCATGGTTGGCGAATGTAGGTACAAAGAGATCTAAGGTGGTCGACTCCTTCATTGGGATTTAGATCACTCGGTGGTGACGGTGTGTACATACACACTTATAGCGATTAATATGTGTGATAAATTATGTTGCTTGTAAATCGCTTGATGTAGATATGGATTTGGTACCTTAAAAGGTACAAGCAAGGACCTCGGTAAGTCTCTATTTATATGAGATTATTATGGTGCTTTTGGGAAGCATGATTTATTTAATACATGTGATAAATGTATGAACTCTGTTATGATTGTGATATGGGTTGATGAGTGGAGGCGGTATTATTGTGCCGACGGGCACGGTGTTTTAGTAACACACCGTGACTTGGTCACGAGGTTTGGTACCTCGGAGGTTTGGTACCTCATAGCGACTTGTCCACATGGTTAACACCACCGTGGGTTGGCCCCACTTGAGATATGGGATCGTCTGCGCGGTGATTTGGTATCACACGATGGGTTGGCCCCATCAAATGATCTGTGTCTCGGACACCAGTGTTTTGGTAACACATTGTGACTATATGTCACCGGTGGTTTGGCACCACCAAGTGGTTTGGTACCACAACAGGGTAGAGCGATGGCGTTTGGATGGCTAGGTCGGGAATTAAATATTACGCATATTAATTGTTATGTCTTTGTGTATGAAAAATGTTTTAAAACGGGGAAGGGTTACATCTGAGTCTTGGTGACTCACCTTCTCCATTATTTTTTTCGTGATGCTTAGATCGCGGACATGGGCCGGAGGGACTTGAGGAGGCCATGCGGTGGATTTAAAATTAAATGAACTTTAATTTTAGTCATTTTAAATCTTGTTATTAGGTTGTTTTGTTTTGGATGTAATAAGGCCTCCATATACTTTTCTTTAGTTATTTTCTTATATGTTGGATATTTTGTTTTAATTATAAATTTGAATCACATCGTTTTCTAAATTAACACGAAAAATGTTTTATCGTGTCAGCGGACACATTTAAATTTGGTATAATAACTTGACTTCAATTAAATTTTCGAATTTTAGTCTAAGAATGTTTTCAGCAAGATAACCAAAAACGAGAAGTTTTCAACAAAATTTAAATTGGATTTCAAAATGGGTTTCAAAAAAAAAAAAAAAAAGTTCTTCCGTAACGACCCATAGTCGGTCCTAACGTTTGGGCCGGGTTTGGGCTGTTACACTTTAGATGTTGACCGCCTATAAATATTATCATTTATAGTAAAATATAACACCAAAAATATAAAAGAATTTAGAACAACCATGTTCGCAAGTGCATGTGTCAAACTGTAGTATAGTTAGTATAACAAAACACTTGGAAGTATTCTGAGGATTGTACCCAAGGTTGGATGGATTAAATTATGAAAACTTTTTACAATAATAAATCTAGGCAATAGTAATTAATTTCTATACTACGATGAACCATAAAAGAGATAATTTGGGAGAAAAATAAATAATGAAAATAAATAAATAAGAAAAATAAACAATAGAATAAAATAAATAAACCAATTAGGAAGATTAACACGCTTCAGGGTTTGTAACTAACTTTAGATTAGGGTTTTAGGGTGGATTAGCTACCGATTAACCAATTATTGCCTCCCAACTTCTAAGTAACTAGTCGATTGTTTGATACTTGCTTATCTCCCGACCTCACTTTCTAAACAAGGATAAATCACGATTTACTTAGTTCAACTTATCTCCCTACCTCGTCTAGCTTATGATAACTTCTTAGGGTTGTCAGGCCTAGGGTTTAAGAACACGTAATTCATACCAACTAATCCCTTTGGGGAAAATCCTAAATCCTCTATTAATCACATCCCCATCCACTCATTAATCTCTCCTAAAGGATTTAGCCACCCACATTATTCATAATCCCAAGTCCAATTGAATTAATCATGTAAACAATAAGATTGATTCGAAAGAGAAATGAGATTTCAATAATCGTGGATTGAATATCAAATAGAGAATGGAGTAGCAAATCTATTGATTGGAATAAAGAAATAAATTGAATGCAACAACAAGTAAACAGAAATACTTCGATAATATAAATAAACTTTTGGATCAAAACTGATTCCAAGATGAAAAACAAAAGAGTTATGAAAAGCCAAAAGAAAAATAATGTAATCCTACTCCTAAACTACTAGGGTTTTTAAAGGTGTTTAGGATGACTTAGTTACATCAAACCCCTAATTTCTTATTTATATAAGTGTTGGCAACCCCAATTAGGCCTTAGATACGTCCTAGGTCTTCGTATAAAGTTGATTGCATGGACAAAAATAGCCTCGATATACTTGGGCAGCACATCGACTTGTGTCGCGCACACCATGTCTATCGTGTGACACGACATGCAATTTCTGCCTTTGTCATTCATTTTGTGCATTGACATCTCGGAAAGCTTTTGCATCACTCATCCCTTACCATGTCAATTGGGCATTTATGTCTTAATCCTACACATTCAATTAAACATATTAGCACAACCTAAGGCCTGTGTCGATTTTTTGGGTTACAACACTTATAAAATGTGTTTAAAAAACACTTATTTTATTAATATTTAATCCTAAGACCTAAATACTAAAAATGTAACATTAAATACTAAATTTCATTGAAAATACACTCCATAAGTGCTGAATTGATCCAAATTAACTTTTACATTTGACGACAGGTCAAATACTCCCGCACTTAAGTCTTTGTTTGTCCTTAAACAAACAAAACTAAAACAAATTAAAAACTAAAATTGAAAACAAGAAATAAACATGCAAAGAAAAGAAAATGTACTCGAGCTAGCTTGATATACGAGATTGGATCGGAGCATCGGCACTTGGAAGATTTGCCTAAATATATAACTCTATCTAGAAATTTAAGCAATTCAAAGTTACTTACACCTAAATAGATTAGTTCAATAAATTAGAAAGTAAACATGTTAAAGAAAGTTAAACATATAGCTCCATCAAAATGTATATACAAATATAAAATTTATTTTTGCAGAGTATAGTCAGTTCGAATATTTTTTCCATACTCAATTTATTTTTTTCCATGCTTTGAACTCTAATGCAGTGATATTTCCTTGTATAATCCTTTATGATTTTTTTATTTGTGCCAATACAATTCAGATTTTTCTTGGGAAGTTTTTGTAAGGGTTATACTAATCATATTGCACCACTTCAATAACCATGGATTTTACTAAGTATTTTCATTTTAATTCAAACATCCTATACTTCTACAAATATAATTACCTATTCGTATCTACCTTTACCACTTGGTATATTTAATCTCTTTTTCCTATTTACAGTCTAATAAACTGAACTAATTACTCTAAATATAAACAACCTAAATCACTTAATTTCATGCTAAACCTACAATTTAAACAAACAACATAGGTATATGCTCCTAACCAATCACTTACATTTCTACAAGCTCAAGCACATAGAAAACATGCAAAGAAAAATTAAAAAAAAATAAAACTACTAAAACAAAGAAAACAAAATAACTTAAAAGAAAAAAAATTAAAATTTTCCTAAGTTACCCCCAACACTTTACTTGACACATTGTCCCTAATGTGCAATTAAAAAAGTGAAGGAAAGAGGTTACCCGATTAGCATGATATGTTAAACTCAATTGGTGATACTACTTCTCCTTTCAATTTTGGCTCGTAATGTTAGTGCCGTAAAAATTTGTGGGGTTCCTACAAAGAAAAATTAAAAATGCAAAAATATGTATAAAAACTAAATATTAACTAATTAAAAACTAAAACAAAAATTAAAAATCATCCCAAAAATATAATACGAAATCCCAGATATAAAATAAAAATGTTCAAAATTAGTCAAACTCAGATTCCAACTCCTCCATCATCAGGGCTTACCCCTATCACCCCTCGTTGATGCTTTCGTAGTTTGTCTTCCCGAAATATGGGTCAGGCTATGTTGGCTCCAGTCACGGATCATCATGCCCTTCGTCGATGAGTGGTTTGGTCTAAATACTCGCTTATAGTCTGGTGGCACGATTGGGACCTACTCCTCCTTATCCTCATCGTCATTGACGCCCTCCTCGCCTGGCAGTGAGAACCTCTTGTACATGTCTAGAATGGTGCTAGTGTGGGCCACCCATTCTGTTCCACAATGTGGATTAGAATGTCTCCCATGTCTTGCATCCATCGGGTGTGCCACTTTGATATCGACATGTACGTGAGGCTTGTCTTGTTCGAAATGTTTGATTTACCCTTTCTATTCATCGACCCTTGGGTGTCGCTCCTATGTTTTGTTCTTTGATCATTTTCCTGATTTTGCTTGCATTGGAGCTTGAGGAACTGGTTGTACAAGTTGTCTCCAATCACGCTCCTCGTGGGTCTCGTGAATGGTTTGATCGAATAAATGGGGATGTCAGCTCAATGCCATAGGGCAGTAATTAGATATGGGAAGTACATACTTTGCTTTCAGTGTCGTATGCACTTAAGCAGCTCCTTATGAATCCAGTGGCCTGCACAAATTTCATCTTTCAACAAGATAGAGTAAAGCATAACCGCTCGATAAGCGGTGATGAAAAAGGCATTATGAGTAGGTGCTATGCGGTGCAAATAAATTGCATCCACATATTGGTCATCGGGAACATGATGGCCGTGTTAAATTTCAATGGCACCTCAAAGTTGACTTGGCGAGTCCACTCGCCATGCCCAACCGTTAAATAATAGATAATACCCTCCATGTCAAAATCCTCAAATGTGAATAAGTCTAAGGTCTCTAGGTGATCATGGGTATAATACTGGGCATCATAGGACCAACAAATATCTTGAGGTGTAACCAGAACCTCTTTGCCTCGGATAGTCCCGCAGGTGATCCTCTCATCCTTTTGCTTGCGGTTCGTTCTATCTTTTAGGTAGTCATAAAATTTGTTAATGATAGTGTTAGCTATCAGGTTGGCCGGGGTTGCACAAATGTTAACCTAATGATAAAATTGGACTAGTTCCCATATCTCGTTGCAAGCAGACATGGTGGGATCGAACCCACGCTCCTATATAAATGAATGCCCACTCATCTAAAGGAAAAATAGCTTAAATTTCATGTTATGGATTTGTTTATCAACTAATGGTAGTGTTATTGATTTGTTTATCAACTCCTTGAGTCCGAGTTTCTGATAAATAGACAGGGGCATTAAATTTATACTAGCTCTTAAGTCGCAAAGGACTTCGCTACAATATTGATCCCCTATCTCTATTAAAATTGTAAAGCTACTTGGATCTTTTAATTTCAGGACTATTTTTGTTACGCTACGAGTTGATATTACCACATTAGGCACTAAATCAATTACCTTCTCGATCAGCTCATGGTGCTCAGTTTCTTCCTCCGTCGTGAGCTCATCGACATCTTTTGTAATTTTCTCCTCTTCATGGATGGTTTTGCTTGGTGACTTCAATTCTTTTCTCGATAGCAATGCGATCACCTTTATGTGTTCTTTCCCATCTCTCCGAGGGTTATTCTCAGTGTTACTTGGGAGACTCTAGCCAGTTTGATTTTGGAGCATCGTAATTAACTGGATCATTTGGTTGTATAGCTTATCCATCCGGGATTCGAGTAGTCCGCACGTCGCCTAGACTTGTAGAATATCCGTCTTCATTGTTTACATCTCCCCTTCTAGTCAATTGAATATTTGACCACATGCAACATGATCATTTCCCACGGATTGTTGTTGTAATCGCGAAGGATGGTAAGGAGGATTTAGTTGGGTTTAGGCTTGACTCGCACCTCCTTTATTACCTCCCCACTTGAGGTATGGATGATCCTTCCAATCGAGACTGTAGGTACTTGAATAAGGGTTTCCACCCCTATTACTTATGTAGCTTGCATCCTCGGGTTGAGCTTTTGAATGTGGCTCGACTCTTGTCGGCTTGACGCATGTCTCCAAACAGTTAAGCTTTTCTAAGATTTGTTGGAATCTACCATCGTTGTTTTCTTTGTTTACCACTTTTATGTTGGAGGGTTAGATTGGTAGTTAAACCTCTCATTCCACATGTAAAAATTCATGGCCATTTCTTTAATGATTTTGTAGGCTTGTTCGTATGTATGAAACATGAGAGATCTACTGGATGCTCAGTCTAAGTTATATCTAAAATGTCTGTCAACACGTTTGTAGAAAATTTGTATTTGGAGCCATGCTTGCAGTCCATGGTGTGGGCACTTTCTTAACATTGTTTTGAAATGCTCCTATGCCTCGTACATGGTCTTACCTTTGTATTGTTTAAAGTTGATAATTTCTCATTGGATCTGAATGGTTCGACTAATCTGGAAAAAATTGTAGAGAAATTTTTCTGCTAAATCGTTCCATGTGGTGATGGAACCTGAATCTAATGAATCCAACTAATCCACTGCGTTATCACACAAATAAAACAAAAATAACCAAAGATGTAAGTCATCATCAGATACTCCGTTATACTTTAAGGTGTCACAGAGTTGTAGGAACCGCTTCAAGTGTTGGTTTGAATCTTCAACCTTGCTCCCTTTAAACTGAAGCGTATTTTGGGTCATCTAGATCGTGGCTATTTTTATTTCAAAATTATTGGCATTAATCGTCGATAGTTCTATGCTTCCTCACACCATGTCTAATATAGGTAGGGCGTACTCGCGCAACATCTTTGTTCCATTGGGACTTCTTCCCGATTAAATACTTTTCACTCTTGTGGATCGTCAATGACGAGTTTGCCCAAGGTAAATTAATTACCGTAGGTGGATCGGTGTTTATTACTGAATGATTGCATCTAATTATTTGCTCCGGATCTGGGTACGGTTCGGTTGGAGTGTTGGAACTTCCAGTCATAAAAGACCTGAAAAGAAAATAAACATAGGAATAAAAATAAATAAACAAGAGTTAGAAATCGTATCAATAAATCCTAAAGTTCCTACTAATATTATTAATTTTAAAAATATATTTTTAAAATTTCTCAACGAAACCTCCCTGGCAATGATGCCAACAACTTCACCACTTATAAATGAGTTATCGCTTATAGTAAAATATAATACCAAAAATATATAAGAATTTAGAATGACGATGTCCGCAATTGCACGGGTCAAATTATAATATATTTAGTACAATGAAACACTTGGAATTATTTCGAGGATCGTACCCAAGGAATGATGGAATAAATTATGAAAACGTTTTTACAATAATAAGTCTAACTAGTAGTAATTAATTTCTATATTACGATGAACATAGAAGAGATAGTTGGGATAAAAATAAATAACGACAATAAATTAATAAGAAAAATAAACAATCAACTAAAATCAATAAACCAATCAGGAAGATTAACTTGCTTTAGGGTTTGTAACTAATTTTGGATTAGCGCTTTTGTAACAACCCGTTTTTGAGTCAAATCGGAATAGTGGTTTTGAGACCACAAATTTGAGGTAAAAATATTTATTTTATTATTCTAATAAGGTTTACAGCACGATAGAATTATTATGTGAAAATTTTGTTAAGAAATTTTACTGTTTAAATGCTTAATTTAGTAAAAAGGACTAAAGGTGTTTAATTTCTATGATTTATTAAATGAGAAGTCCTTAGTTTTAGACCATAATTAAATTTAATGGACATTAATGGGCATAATATCATGATATTTGATGGATTTTAATTAAGGTTATTTTGGTAAAATGTTTAATAAGTTATAATTAATAAAACCAAAATAATTTTATTCATCATCTTCCATAAATATTACTGAAATTGAGAAAGAAAATAAGGGTTTGAAGCTTCCATGATTTCGGCGCACTCTTAGCTTGATTAAGGTACGATCTTAGCTCGATTTTTTGATGATTTCTATGTTTTTGTGATCGTTGCTTCGTATTCTAGCTAGCTCGTACCTTAGATTTTAAAAATGTTAAAGATTTAACATGTTTCCATTGTTGATTATTTGAGTTATTTGATGTTTGATGATGGATTTTAAATATTTGTTAATAGTTAAACTAGTTTTGTAAAGGGATTTTTGACAAAAATGTCAAAAAGGGATTAATTTATAAAAATGTAAAATTATGTGGTTAAAAGTGTGAAATAATGAAAGATATGGGATGCTAGGAGTCCTTAGGAAATTTCGGCTAGCATGAAATTGTACCAAATTGCATGAATTTGCAATTTTAATGTGAAAAGGACTAAATTGTAACTAATGTAAAATATTGGGGACAATGTGTAATTTGCCAAAAATTAGGAAATATGGGCTTAATTGAATTGAATAACTATTGAATGGGTTAGATTTGATATATTATAGATTAAGATAAGCAAATATCGGAACTAGATTGGGGTAAAAGAAAGGTTGGCGAATAGACGATAATTTCCATCCGAGCAACTCGAGGTAAGTTCGTTTAATTAGAACGAACTTTTAGATACTTGTAATTATTTGCAATGAATGTATATAATTGAATAATTGATATACTTGAAATATGAATGCTTTATCGATATAATCTATTTTTTACTAAGCCCTGTTTGAACCGTATGAATTCATAGGATACGAGTGGCATGTCACTAGGGTTACCCTTTTGGTCGAGCTCCTGCATTTGTTGCGGACTCACCGCAGCTCGTATGAGCTTACTGATATATCAGCTCGTAAGAGCTTACTATTTTTAGCTCGTATGAGCTTACTGTTTAGCTCGTCAAAGCTTACCGTTTCAGCTCAATAGAGCTTACTGTTCATCAGCTGAGGAGGAGCTTACTGATCATGGCTCGAAAGAGTAGGAATGATAATGAATTGACGGATTGCTGATGTTTATCACCTGAGTATCCTTTAAAGTTCTAATAGGTTTAACAGGCATAGATACTGTTTATACAAATGAGATATGGTTTTCAAATGAATTATTGTTTGTATGATTGAAAATGAGATGTTACCAATATTGTACAATATATATGAATTTGGTTTAATGCAATGTGTTGAGATATTAGATGATATCATGTATTTATATGACTAACCAATTGATGAATGCTTGTGTTAGGCATTTGGAAATTGTAATGAGTTTACCTTATTTATTTATCTTAATTTGGTATAAATGGTAAGTTTAATTCTGAATTATATGGGTTTACTAAGCTATAAAGCTTACTCTGTTTCTTTTTCTATGTTTTATAGAGGTTCGGTAGCTCGCTCGTTTCTGATCGTGTCTGCCGAGTCTTAAAAATTTATAAAAAGAATGATCGAACTTGGAAACTAACTAAGACAACGATGGAGGCAAGCGCACGTATTGTAAAAGTAGTATAGCTAGCGGCAAGACCGGATTGTCAATCCCAAAGTACTAATATTAACTTGATCGTGTCAAACAGTCGAGTTTCAAAATTTATAAAAAGAATGATCGAACTTGTAGACTAACTATGACAACGATAGAGGCAAGTGCATGTAACACCCCAAACCCGACCCAAACACCCCAATCGATTTGGCATGTCACTAAGAAAGTTTTATAAAACATGTTGCATTTTTTTTTTTGAAAAGCATAGTTTAAACATTTATTCGGGAAAAACTTAATAATTTGATAATTTGTAAAAGAAATAAGTTTTAATTAATGCCTTAATGAATAAAACCGAAATTTTGCCTCTGAGTTTTATTTAAATACATGCCTTAGTTTCAATTAATCATAAAATCTAAGTGTATGAAAACCCAAAAATCGAAAACATAAAACCAATACATAATAGCCAGTGGCCTTATTACAATAAAATGTAAAACCAAATAAATTGAAAGTATTAAGGGAAAATAATTAAAACAGCGTCCTTTATTGAGTCAAAATAAATCCATGCATGGCCACCTTGCGCTCCTTTCCAGCCTGATCCGATGCACTAAGTGGTACTTGAAAAAAAAAAGATGTTAACAACGGGGTGAGTCACAAGATTCAGTGTGCAATCCCTCTTGCACCATCAGACTGGGCCTTAGCCCCACAGAACAAAATAACAAAATATCACATATCAGAATTAAGCAAAGCCTATCCCAATCCTAGATCCATCCGCTACACACCACCCTTACCTGCCAATCACACCAATGGGGATTTCTACAATCACCCTCACCGCTACACACCACCGATGGCGCTCATCTTTGCGATTAATGCTCATCATCGATTTGTGACATAGTCACCAGATCAGATCGTGGCAGAGCCACTACAACAGATCGTGGCAGAGCCACTACAACAGAACACTTCCCCTTTCGTATACATCAATCGCCCAACCCCGAGCAAACATAGAAAACGGCATGCATGTATATCATATCAACTCAAGAGAATCATCTTACTTAAAGAAAATCACAGAAATCACTAACCTTATGAGTCGCCCTTTACCCTCCACGGGTTTTCAACAGTCATGCCGGGATTTCGGCATTTAACAGAATAGAAATAGATTTATATATATACTAACAGACAACAGAGATGGTGTGAGAAATTACACACCTGATTACGCTTAATGCTATATTATCGAAATTGATGCTCTCCCTAGTCGAAATCGCGATTATCAGATCACTATTCTGCCAGTCAAAGACTTACTACAAGAGATACGGTTTGAGTGTCACCTAACAAGGTTAATTGACAAATGGGAGATAAATCGATTAATAAAACGGCTAAGATGAATCTTCTTACCCAAATCAATTAAATCCCGAAAGTAGTATGATTCGAGTGCTACCGATTTAAAAACCTAGGTGATTAAATCTCCTTCAAATCTTGGAATGCCGCTCATGAAATAAAACACGAGATTAGTCAACTATTTAACCATTCAACTATGGTCTCCAAAAGCCAAAAAAGATCGAAAGAATACACAAATCGACATTTACCTTTACAGAAGGTTTTGACTACCCCTTGTAGAAAGATTCGGCAATCACAGAAGAAGATCGAAGCGTAGAAGATTAAAGATCTAGGTATTTTAGCTTTTAAGAAAATCTCGAAAAAGATGAACAAGAGGGGGCTGATGCGTTTTTAGCTTTTAGAAGAACTGAGTGAGGAGTTTCGATTTTGGCTTAGGAAAAGAAAACAAAAAGAGCCTTAGAGATTTTAGCTAGGAAGAAGTTTCAACAGAAGAAGAAAAAGAATGGAAAAGTTTCGGCATCAGAGAAAACTGAAAGAGAGAGCTTCGAAAAAAAAACTCACAAAGTTCGGCTTTGCCTAACTCTATCTAGCCATCCACCCCCCTTCACAGACACAGTCCCACATTCGGCCACCTCTAGCCTCCTAGATAGCTCCTCCTCCTTTCCCTTATCCTTATCAGAACACATATCCAGAAGAGACCTACATCACACCACTTCCTCCCTCCTTTATCAGCTTATTATCCACCTTTCTTTTAACACATTAAATCCCTATTTTCTAGCCTTGATTCCGTCCCACCTAGCTCCTCTTTAAGTGCCAAAAATGACCCAATTCTATGGGCTCCATACGACTCACACTTGGGCCTCCTCCCTTGCCACTGACACCACTTAACAGCTTCCCTTGCTGCGCCCCTTGTTACTGGGCCACAAGTCGATTTTACTTATTTAAACTACAGATACCATCCTTAAAGCCCTATAGTGTCTAAATAGAATATTTTAACCGAAACCTCAGCCCATTCCTGAGCCCAATCCAGACCCCTAATTCTCAAACTAACACATTAAATCTACAACACACAAAATGCATAGGCCCACTAATTCAGGATCTTATAGTTCTACCCCCTTAAAGAAATTTCGGCCACGAAATTTACCTGATAAGAAGAGATGGGGATACTGTTGTCGCATAACATCCTCTGGCTCCCATGTCACTTCCTCTGCGCCGTGGTTTCGCCACAACACCTTGACCAAAGGGACGGACTTCCTTCTCAACACCTTTACATCTTGCTCCAAAATTTGCATTGGCTCCTCCTCAAAGGACAAGTCTAGCCTTACTTCAATCTCTTCCACTGGCACAATGTGCGATGGATTAGAATGATAACGTCTGAGCATCGAGACATGAAACACGTCATGTATCTACTCCAGCCCTAGAGGCAACTCTAGTCGATACGCCACTGGTCCCACACGTTCTAGTACCCGATAAGGTCCAATAAACCGAGGACTTAGCTTCCCCTTCTGACCAAACCTCATTACCTTCTTCCACGGTGAAACTTTCAAAAAAACTTGATCACCCACCGTAAATTCCAACTCTTTCTATTTTAGATCCGCATAAGATTTCTGTCGATCAGACGCTTCTTTCAACTGAGCCTGAATCAACTTAACTTTCTCTTTCGTTTCCGAAACCAGTTCTGGACCCAACACCTGACGCTCTCCCAACTCTGTCCAACAAGTAGGAGTACAACATCTCCATCCATATAACGCCTCATAAGGCGCCATCTGAATACTAGATTGGTAGCTATTGTTGTACGCGAATTCTGCCAGAGGTAAATACTCCTCCCAACTACCCCTAAAATCAATGATGTAACCTCTTAACATATCCTCCAAGATCTGGATTACCCTTTCAGACTGACCATCAGTCTGCGGATGGAAGGCGGTACTAAAGTTTAGCCTTGTTCCCATTGCCTGATGTAGAACCTTCCAGAATTGTGACGTGAACCTAGGGTCTCTATCTAATATGATCGACACAGGTACACCATGTAGTCTCACAACCTCAGCCACGTACAGCTTAGCCAGCCTTTGTTGAGAATAATCAACATGAACCGGTATGAAGTGAGTAGACTTCGTCAGCCGATCCACAATCACCCAAATCGAATCCTTCTTAGTGGGCGTAAGAGGTAACCCACTAACAAAATCCATCGTGATTGTTTCCCATTTCCACTGGGAAATCTTCACCGGCTGCAACAACCCCGAAGGAAACTGGTGTTTCAACTTCACCTGCTGACACGTCAAACATTTACCCATGAATTTTGTTACCTCTTGCTTCAGACCTGGCCACCAGAATTACTCTCGTAAATCCCGATACATCTTAACCCCTCTAGGATGCATAGCGTATAGGCTACTATGCACCTCCCGCAGAATCATCTGCCTTAACTCAACATCCTTTGGAATACAAATTCTCTTACGGAAACACAGAACCCCATCACCATTCAAACTATAGTCCTCTCCTTCACCATTTTGTACTTGCTGGAGTCGAGCACTCAAGACCTCGTCTAGAAGCTACTTCTCTTTGATCTAACTTGTCCACACTGGTCTCACTTGGAGTTCAGCCACCAAACTGCCATCTTCATAAAGGCTGAGACGAGTGAACATCGCCCTTAAATCTGCTATCACCTTCCAACTCAACGCATCCGCCACCACGTTTGCCTTGCCCGATGATATTCGATCAAGCAGTCATAGTCCTTCAAAAGTTCAATCCACCTACGTTGTCTTAGATTCAACTCCTTCTGGGTAAGGAGGTACTTCAGACTCTTATGATCGGTGTAAATAACAGACTTATCCACATACAGGTAGTGTCTCCAGATCTTCAAAGCGAACACTACTGCAGCCAATTCCAAATCATGCGTACGGTAATTCAATTCACGTGGTCTTAACTGTCGGGATACATATGCAACAACCTTCCCATCTTGCATCAGTATACATCCTAAACCCATGTGTGACGCGTCACAGTAGACGGTAAACTCTTTTTCCACCTCTGGTTGAATTAACACCGGCGCTTCTATCAAAATTTTTTTCAGTTTCTCAAAGCTCTCCTACTGTTGGTCGGTCCAACCAAACAGTACTCCCTTCCTCAACAACCTAGTTAGAGGTGCCACAATTAATGAGAACCCCTCAACAAACCTTCTGTAGTACCCTGCCAATCCCAAGAAACTTTGAATCTCTACCACAGACTTTGGTGGTTTCGAATCCAATACAGCTTCTATCTTCCGAGGGTCAACCCTAATTCCCTCTGCAGAAACCACATGCCCTAAGAAAGTTACTTCCCTTAGCCAAAACTCACACTTACTGAACTTACCGAACAGCTGCTTCTCCCTCAAAACTTCCAACACCACACGAAGATGTGCATCATGCTCCTTCTTGGACTTGGAATAAACCAAGATATCGTCAATGAACACCAGAACAAACTGATCAAGGTATGGTTGGAATACCCAATTCATCATATCCATAAATGCTGCTGGTGCGTTCGTTAACTCGAACGGCATCACTAAAAATTCATAATGACCGTAGCGAGTTCAAAACACTATCTTATGAATGTCCCATTCCTTTACCTTTAACTGATGATAACCCGACCTTAAATCTATCTTAGAGAAAATCGAAGCTCCTTTGAGCTGATCGAATATATCGTCGATTCTCGGCAGCGGGTACTTGTTCTTAATCGTTAACTTATTCAGTTGACGGTAGTCCACACACATACGCATGGATCCATCCTTCTTCTTCACAAATAGGACCGACGCTCACCACGAAGACACACTCGATCGAATAAAACCTCGATCCAATATTTTTTGGATCTGAGCTTTGAGCTCCACTAGCTCCTTCGGTGCCATTCTATAAGGAGCAATGGACATCGAGCCGTACTCGGTGTAGCTCAATCCCAAACTCCACTTTGCTATTCGGAGGTAATCCTGGCAACTCCTCAGGAAAGACATCTATGAAATCTTTTACTGTTCTTACCTCACCGATAGTCACCTCCTTAGCGTCCAAAGCACTGATAAAAGCTAGAAAGGCATTGCATCCTTTTCGAATCATATTAACAGCCTTCAATGCAGATACTACATTGGACAAATAATCCTTTCTTTCCCCTAGCACAACCACCTTCCTGCCTTCCGGGGTACTCAACACCATGCGCTTAGTCTCACAATCCAGCTTAACACGATGTTTAGCCAACCAATCCATTCCCAGGGTAAGGTCAAACTCCTCAAATGGTAATTCCATTAGGTCTGTCGAAAACACTACTCCTTGAGTCTCTAACGGTACACTCCTAAATAGTTTGTCCACTATCCTAGATTGTCCTAACGGGCTAACCACCGTCATCTTCCTAGTAGTTATTTCAGATTCTATACTTAAATTCTCAGATACCGAGCATGCAATGTAAGAGTGGGTTGATCCAATATCAATCAAAGTAAGAAATGGATTATCAGTAATAAGAAACGTACCGGTTATGATGTCCGGTGTGTCACCATCCTCCTATCGATAGGCTGCGTAAACTAGACCCAGCTGTCTCGCGTCTACATTACCTGCACCCCTACTAGGTGCTCCACGACCCCTACCGAACCCATTTCCTCCTCTGACTGAGCCACAACCCCAAGGTAATGGTTGACCACCCATCCTAATCTGATCAGAACCCCGCTTCGATGTCAGACTGATCCACCAAAGGATGATCTTTCACCATATGATCCATAGATCCACACCTGAAGCATCCACCAGTTTTCCTTTTGCACTCTCCGAAATGTACCTTCCCACATGAGGAACATGATCGATTTTGACCCCTTGCAGCAGATGTCGGTACTTGAGCTGACCCATCGAACCTAGGCCTTTTCTGAAAACTCCCAGATGATCTCGACGACACAAAATTTCTCTTGTTCCTACTCCGATCCTTATCCTTATTCTGCTTCTTAGTCCGCTTCACCTCCTCAGATATTTTAGCATTCTCGACCAGAACGACAAAGTCCCTTTCTCGCTGCAGTGCTACCAACACTCTCAACTCATCCTGCAATCCATCTTCGAACCGTACACAGCACTCATAGTCAGTCACTACAATTCCTCGAGCATAACGGCTCAAACGCTAAAATTTTGCTTCATATTTAGACACAGATTTGCTTCCCTGCACCAAGTTCAAAAATGCCTTCCTTTGCGCGTCCACATAGCTGGCCCCAACGTACTTTCCCTGAAATGGCTCATTAAAGAAATCCCAGTCAATCCGGTCTGCGGTAGTACCCTTCTTTGCCGTGAGCCACCACTAGTAAGGCTCGTCTCGAAGAAGAGACACGACCCCTTTCAACTTCTCCTCCACCGTGAAGTCTAGGTTATCCATTATGCGCTCACTCACTTCTAACTAATACTCAGCTGTGTTAGGGGCTACGCTAGAAACACCCCTAAACATCTCTGCTCCATTGGCTTGGAGTCGTTTAGGCACAGATTTCTGAGCTTCTGAACCCGTGCCTACCCCAACAACTCTCTCAAGGACCCGCAACATCGCCTGAGATACTGCATCCTCTCCGGCCGTCTGGTCCTGAAATTCTCCTTCCACAACTGGCAGATCCAGCATCTCGTTTCTTGACCCGTGGCCAGACCCTACTGGCTTTGACACGGTTATTCTACCCCTACCACGACCACGCGGCAGACGTCCTCGACCCATTGTACTCACTCTTCCGATTGGCGTTTATCTGATTAGAAATTTTATAAATTATTAATTCTTTCCATTGATTATCCACGAATAATCTTATGAAAAGTTATTTCGATAGTGGTTCTTTTGAATTCAGATTTATGTCTACAGGTTCCAGTCTCAAGTCTACTCCTCCTAGTTCTGGGAACTACATACATTCAACAATCAACATACAGACAACATCCATGAACCCACATTTAATACATATGGGTACTTTCGTCATTTCACTACCCAAGGGTATTTTTAAAATTTTATCCTACAGGGGTATTTTCATAATTTTTTCAAAATAGGGTATCTTGGTGATTTTTTTCAAAATAAGGGTATTTTGATAATTTCGTGAAGCAGGGGTATTTTGGAAATTTTACAATTCGAGGGTATTTCGGTAATTTTACAAATCAGAGGGTATTTCGATAATTTTGCAAATTTTGATAATTTCCAAATTAAGGTCATTTTGGTAATTTTTTTCAAATCAATGGCATTTTGGGTGATTTTTTACAAAACTAGGGGCATTGTAGTAATTTTGTGAAAATAAGGTGGCTGGTCCCTTTCGGGTTTTAGTTAGAAACTTTGGCCCGCCGACAAGTCCTCGTGGCTAAGGTGAACAGTCACTACGCACCAGGTAGGATTCCAGCAAAGAGGAGGTGAGTCACTACGACCGCTTAAGTACCAAGCTCTCCCTGGATCCAATCCTAGGCATGCGTATGCCTGTTGCCACACCCTAACCTTGTGACTTGTCCACGGACAGGTTTAATTAGATTAAGTCTTATGAGAGTTAAGAAGTTGTTTAAGCTAAGCCTAAAGTCCATCAAGTTCTAATTAAGATAATCTACGTCCCATAAAGCCCATCAAGCCCACATACCTATATAACACACAGTGAGTTCAGAATTCTTACCTGACGGACTTGGGCCGAAGACGTAGGTGCCATGCCTGCATGTTTCCAAAACCCATCTTTAGAAAACATTTTGAGCCCAAAACCCCAAAGTCGAGCTTTGAACTAGGCTCTGATACCAATTTGTAACACCCTAAACTCGGCCCAAACACCCCGACTGGATCTGGCATGTCACTAAGAAGGTTTTATAAAACATGTCGCATTTTTTTTGAAAAGCATAGTTTAAACATTTATATGGGAAAAACTTAATAATTTGATAATTTGTAAAAGAAATAAGTTTTAATTAATTCCTTAATGAATAAAACCAAAATTTTTCCTCTGAGTTTTATTATTTAAACACATGCCTTAGTTTCAATTAATCATAAAATCTAAGTGTATGAAAACTCAAAAATCGAAAACATAAAACCAATACAAAATAGCCAGTGGCCTTATTACAATAAAATGTAAAACCAAACAAATTGAAAGTATTAAGGGAAAATAATTAAAATAACCTCCTTTATTGAGTCAAAATAAATCCACACATGGCCACCTTGCGCTCCTTTTCAGCCCGGTCCGATGCATTAAGTGCTACTTGAAAAAAAGATGTTAACAACGGGGTGAGTTACAAGAATCAGTGTGCAATCCCTCTTGCACCATTAGACTGGGCCTTAGCCCCACAGAACAAAATAATAGAATATCACATATCAGAATTAAGCAAAGCCTATCCCAATCCTATATCCATCCGCTACACACCACCCTTACCTGCCAATCACACTAATGGGGATTTCTACAATCACCCTCACCGCTACACACCACCGATGGTAGTCATGCTGCAGTTAGCTGCTCATCGTCAGATTTGTGACATAGTCATTAGAATAGATCGTGGCGGATCCACTACAACAGATCATGGCAGAGCCACTACAACAGAACACTTCCCCTTTCGTACACATCAATCGTCCAACCCCGAGCAAACATAGAAAATGACATGCATGTATATCATATCAACTCAAGAGAATCATTTTACTTAAAGAAAATCACAGAAATCACTAACCTTATGAGTCGCCCTTTACCCTCCATGGGTTTTCAATAGTCATGCCGGGATTTTGGCATTTAACAGAATATAAATAGATATATATATACTAGCAGACAACATAGATGGTGTGAGAAATTACACACCTGATTACACTTAACGCTATATTATAGAAATTGATGCTCTCCATTGCCGAATCGCGATTATCAGATCACTATTCTGTCGATCAAAGACTTACTACAAGAGATACTATTTGAGTATCACCTAACAAGGTTAACTGACAGATGGGAGATAGATCGATTAATAAAACAGCTAAGATGAACCTTCTTACCCGAATCGATTAAATCTCAGAAGTAGTATGATTTAAGTGCTACCAATTAAAAACCTAGGCGATTAGATCTCCTTCAAATCCTGGAATGCCGTCCATGAAAGAAAACACGAGATTAGTCAACTATTTAGCCATTCGGCTATGGTCTCCAAAAGTCAAAAAAGATCGAAAGAATACACAAATCGACATTTACCTCTATAGAAGGTTTCAGCTACCCCTTGCAGAAAGATTCGACAATCACAGAAGAAGATCTAAGCGTAGAAGATTAGAGATCTTGGAATTTTAGCTTTTAAGAAAATCCTGGAAAAGATGAACAAGAGGGGACTGATGCGTTTTTAGCTTTTAGAAGAACTGAGTGAGGAGTTTCAGTTTTGGCTTAGGAAAAGAAAACAAAAAGAGCCTTAGAGATTTCGGCTAGGAAGAAGTTTCAACAGAAGAAGAAAAAGTATGGAAAAGTTTCGGTATCAGAGAAAACTGAGAAAGAGAGCTTCAGAAAAAAAGACTCACAAAGTTCGGCTTTGCCTAACTCTATCTAGCCATCCACCCCCTTCACACACACTGTCCCACATTCGGCCACCTCTAGCCTCCTAGATAGCTCCTCCTCCTTTCCCTTATCCTTATTAGAACACATATCCAGAAGAGACCTACATCACACCACTTCCTCCCTCCTTTATCAGCTTATTATCCACCTTTCTTTTAACACATTAAATCCCCTATTTTCTAGCCTTGATGCCGTCCCACCTAGCTCCTCTTTAAGTGCCAAAAATGGCCAAATTCTATGGGCTCCATACCGCTCGCACTTGGGCCTCCTCCCTTGCCACTGATGCCACTTAACGGCTCCCCTTACTGCGCCCCTTGTTACTGGGCCACAAGCCCATTTTGCATATTTAAACTACAGATACTATCCTTAAAGCCATATAGTGTCTAAACATAATATTTTAACCAAAAACTCAGCCCATTCCTGAGCTCAATCCGGGCCCCTAATTCTCAAACTAACACATTAAACCTACAACACACAAAATGCACAGGCCCACTAATTCAGGATGTTACAGTGCACCTATTGAAAAGTAGTATAGTTTAGGCAAGAATATCTTATCGAACCCAAAGGATCCAAAAAGTACTACTACTCACTTTCTTTCTATTATTTAGCCTGAAATATGGAGTGATTGGTTGATTTATCTAATACTAAATGAAATACTTAAAGTAAATGCAAAGACAAAAGAATGAATTGGAGAAAGACTTTAGGAAAACTCAGTTGATGAAGACGACACCTTCAGAAAGAATCCACCTATGACTTCACTTATTATTTATTCCCCAAACCATATGATTTCTTTACTTAGCTTGATCCGTGAGACTCCCTAACCTATATTAAACCCTCTCTCGAAGTGAATAACATCCAACCTTAGGTTAATTAGTGGAACTCTCGTTCTCTTATAATAGCCACCTAAGGAAGCAGTAAATCGATCAATGGGCTCCCATATTAGGTTTCACCCTAATCTGGCAAAATCTCGTAACCCTATCTTTAGGCGTTTGATCAACTCCACTTAATTATGCTAGATCTACTCTTAGGCAGGGTCTATTCCTCCTCCACCTAAGCATATCAGATTAAATTAAGCAATATAATTAAGAACAAACTAAGTACTTCTCATATAATTTAGAAATCAAATAACAAAATCCATCATAGGTTTCATCTCCTTCAGGGATCTGAGGGGTTTAGTTCATAACAAAGTAAGAAAACATCTCAAGAGAAAAGATAAAACAAAACATAAGAAATTCCTAAAACCCACTGAAGGAATTGAAGGAGAGATCCTCCGTTTTGAATAGAGCTCCTGGCTTCTTGAGATGGATCAACTAGCTATATTCAAGTGATTCCCTAACAGATGAAAGCTTCGATAAAAGCCTTCCAAAAGCCTGCTCTTGAATGCCAGCCTTGGGTTGTTTATATAGGCTTTTGAGATGCTTTACTTGGCTCCTAAGTACCTCCTTCAAGTAGAATTACTATTAGGGTGTTTAAGTAGACTTAGGAGTATGTTTATTTGGCTTCAAGCATCAAATTTCGAGTGAAATTACTCATTCTCGCTGTAGGGGCACGCCCATGGCACCCGCTCGTGTCAATCAGGGTTGGGCCGTGCCTTGATCCTATCGTTTTGGGCATAATCGTGGCACGACCGTGTAAGTCAAGATTCAGGCCATGTTTTAGGTCTATCAATTGGGACATGGCCATGTAGATCGCTTGACACGCCCGTGTGTGGTAATGAGATGATGCGCGGCCGTCCAACTCATGAGTTAGACTGTGCTCTAGGTAGTCGGTGAGACACGGCCGTGCAGGCTTTGTGCCAGGCTGTGTTAATTTCTTGCTGAGGCCCAATTACTCCGTTTTAAGCCCGTTTTGTGTTCTTTTTCTCCTTGGGTGCTTTCCTGAGTCTATGACATGAAAAGAAAGGATTACAAGCACCTTTTATATAAATCAAGGGCTAAATCATCAAAAAGCATACAAAATGTGGGATTAAAATATGTTACTTTTATGGTTTATCAAATACCCCCACACTTAAGCTTTTGCTTGTGCTCAAGCAAAATTCTCAATTTATAATTAAAACAAACTTTCCACAACCCATAATTCCTACCGATAACGTCTCATCATAATTCATAGATAATTTATACATGGATAATTTAACTCAAAGAGTCCTAAAGATTCAATTATGATAAGTCATACCTTTGTAGTACAAAAACATAGGTCTCTCCCCTTATCTGAATAATTACCTTTAATTCAAAATCGACAAGGATTGACATCCTCACTGAAGGTTCACTCAAATCACTCAAAGTGTTTAAGGTTCAAGAATAAGCATTCATAAGTCAAACCTAAAAAATTAATCCCATTGGCTTGCCAAAAATCAAATCTCCACCACCGTACATGAGATGATACACAGATCAAAAGGTCTTTATCAGGGTTGTAACGGGGCTAAGGTTAAGGGTGTGGATACAGGCTAAATTAAAGGGTTAGAATCAAGATCGAATTGACTAATTACCTAATCTAAAAACAATGAATTGAATATGAATATTTACATTGAATGAAAACTAATAATACCACTATTGATAATTACTATATAATAAAGATTATTTTCATCACTTAAAATTTGATAATACTTTAATCGAGCTTTTCTTCAACAATTGGAGTTTAAATGCTCTAAGCTCTTTTATATACTACTAATATTGAATAAACTTGGATTTTTTAAGAACAAACTAAAATATTACATCATAAATAATAAATGTAACTACTGAACTAATATAATTCGGTAATTTAATCAAATCAAACCTCGATTAAAGGGTAGTCAAAAGAATGGTGATAACAAATTCAAAGGGATTTTGGGTTAATATTAGTGGGTGAGTCAATAAAAAGGTTGTTAGGATTCAACGGGGTTCACTAGGGGTTAATTTGTACGGGTAGGCTTTTTAGTGGAGTGAACGGGTTAAAACCTAGGTGCCTTTATCATCTCGAGATATCAAATCATTAATGTGGTCTCGACATGTATAAGCGAGGCAAGTTCTAGAATAACAGTTCAAAGTTGACACACTTATAATTAATAAAGTGAGCACGAAAAAGAATATATGCTCTATAAGGCTCAAAATCTCACAAAAATTATGGGTGTTTTTGACATCAATCCTTATAAATTCCAAATTTCAAGGTAGTACTCAAATTCAGTTCAACGACCTAGCAATTTTAATATTTAGAAAGTAGGCTTATCATGCTTGATTCTCTAGTATTCTTTAATCATCAATGTACAATTATCAATGACTTACTTTAAAACATATCAATAATAATCATAAATCATTAGAAATTTCATCCTAATTAGTAATATGAGAAAAAATACTTTTGAACAAGTTTAAAATTTAGGATTAATGGAAAATTAGGCATTAAATTGAGAATTATGCAAAACGTTAGGCACTTTTATCCCCCCACACTTAAGATGTACATTGCCCTCAATGTACAAAGATAGATAATGATAATTATGGAAAAAAAATCAAAAGAGAAGGGGTAGAGTGACACTTCCTAAATTTTGGATGATTCCAGGCGTCTTTGGTGGCGGTGATGGTGTTTTTATGGGCCCGGTGGTGTGGCTACCGAAAAGCAATTTGCTAGATGAAGAAATTGGGTAGCCTACAAAGATATAGCCAAGAGATCTAGAGAAATAATAATAATATTCTAATACTATAATTAAAGACTAAGAAAAAAAAGAAGGAGACTAAGAAGAAAACTAAAATTTAAAGAAAAAATTAATGGACTAAGGAGTCATTATTGGCAGATGGTTCGTGAGGTGGGATGATTTCTAAGGCTGCGGAGTGTTGGTGGTGGTGGAAGTGGTGTGATTCCCTAGCAGCCTTTAGAACCTAAAACTAAGAAACTAATATGAAATAAATTAAATTAAGTAGAAGAGAAGTATAGATAAGGAAAATAAAGGAGAAAAGAAAAGAAAAATAGAATAAAAAAGGTTTCGGAGACCCTTGGCGTGTAAATTATCTGAAGCTACCGGCATGAACTCATGTTGAGGTCTCCTCTGAGGAGACAATACTTACCTTCTTACGCTTCTTCCGCATTATTTTGGTGTTGCTCAAGAGTCTTGAACCTTTTCTATGAACAGAAAGAAAAATTTGAAAGAAGAGAAGGAAAAAAGAAGATGGGAAAAGGGGAAGGGATGTGGGGGTGTGGGGATTTAAATAAGATTTCAAATATGGCACATTCCCACGCCTGTGTACCGAGGGTGTGTCGATTTACACGCTCGAATCGCACGGTCGTGTTGTGGAGTGTGTTGTTCTTCCACACCCATTTGTCAATTAGCATGCCCGTTCCTAAAAGGCCAATATGTGAGCACGGATGGAATGCATGGGCGTGGTCTGCCCGTGCTCAATAAGTTAGTATCTTAGCACGGTCGTGAGGCACGGTCGTGCTATTTTGTCGGTGCTTATGGTGTGGGTGGTTGGCTCCGTGATGTTGGGGGGTGGGTGGACTGACTTGCACGGCTCTACTCTATTAGTGTGGTGGTTCTGGTGGTCCACACGGCCACGGGCACAGCCCTGTGCAAGGCCGTGTGACCTAGAATCCTATACTTTTGTGTTAGTTTAAAGTTAAATTTTGAGAAAAGGAAGAAGGAAATGAAAGAAACTAAGAATAAATTTGAAAGTAAATAGTGTTAGTGGTCGGGTTGCCTCCCGAGAAGTGCTTGTTTATAGTCTTAAGCTAGACTGGCCTTGTCTTTGAAAATTTTAGGGAGGTTTAAACGTTTGAATATTTTCCTCTTCTTTGTTGTTTTATTTTCGTGATGAGTTTAGTTTAGCGTTTACTTTGGAATTGCCAAATTTTGGACTGCTTACCTCGACTATTTCGTGTGGGAAGATATCATGTACCTTAAGGAGTATTTCTCCCTTTTACTTCAGGTCTGTTGAAGTGATATGAGGATTGGCTTTGTCTAACAGCACCTAGTCTCCTATTTTAAAGTGATTTGATGTCCCTATGAGCTCTTTTGGTGGTTCCTTTGGTTTTACTTCGTGTGGATCCGGCTTTTCTTTGGTGTGTATCTTCTGCTCTTCTAAATTGTCGATCTTACGGTTTTGTTTCTGGTGTGATTCTTCTGTGTCGACTTGGGGGCTATAAGTTGGCTCAGGTTTGATGCATTGTGATGTTTCCTGCGATGAAGGTTAAACAATTTGATTATCTATTGAAATGACTTTCTTACCTTCATCTTCTGTTGTTTTGGCTAAGTCGAGAGGTTGAAGATTGACCGATTCATCTCCTACACGAAGTATGAGTTCTCATGTGGAAACATCAATTTTGGTCTTGGAAGTTGTAAGAACAGGTCTTCCTAAAATTAAGGGGATTGAATTATCCTCATCCATGTCTAAAAGAACAAAGTCTACCGGGAAAACAAATTTATTGATTTTTACTAGAACATCTTCAAGAATGCCCCTAGGAATTCTAACAGTTTTATCAGCTAGTTGTATACTCATCCTAGTTTGTTTGGGCTTCCCTAGACCTAGTCGTTTAAACAATGCATAAGGCATGACGTTTATACTTGCCCCTAAATCAGCTAATGCATTATCAATAGTTAAACTACCAATTAGACATGGAATCGTAAAACTCCCTGGATCTTTTAATTTCTGTGGTAGTCTGTTTTGTAACATTTCTGAGCATGTTGCGTTTAGTTCCACATGGTGCTCTTCATCTATTTTGCATTTGTTCATCAAGAGCTGTCTTAAAAATCTCCTTGAGTCGGGCATCTGAAAAAGAGCTTCAAGAAGAGGTAGGTTAATATGTAATTTCTTTAAAAGTTTTAGAAACTTACCGAATTGTTCCTTTGAATCATCTTTTTCAATGCTTCGGATAAGGTATGCGAGGTTGGTATTCTTTGATTACCAATTTTGGCCTTTCGTGAGCTACCTCTGTTTTACCTTTTTCTTCCCTAGTTTCTTGTATTGAGGTGGGCTCGTCTACCTTTGTACACCCTTGAGCTATAATGGCTTGGATCTACTCTTTTGGGTTTATTTCTGTGTTGCTTGGTAGACATCCTTGTTGACATTCATAAATCAGCTTTGTGAGATGTCCCACTAACCTAGTAAGTTCTCCAACTTGATTCTCGATCCCCTTGATCGATTTTGTTGTTCATCAAGTGTTGCTTCAGTCTTTTGGAGACGAGAATCAGAGTCGCCATGAATTTTGTCGACATCTCTTCAAGGTTTGATTTCTTTTCCTGTGGATAGGGCTGATTTTGGTAATTTGGAGGAGGTTGCTGCCTTTGAATTCCTTGATTTCCTTGTCCTCCCCACGAAAAATTTGGGTGGTTCCTCCAACCTGCATTGTAAGTGTTACTATAAGGATTATTATTAGATCTAAAATTGTTACCTATATAGTTTGTTTGCTCATTGTCTGCGCCAGGTTGGTAGGGTGGGTACTCAGAATTCGCCACATTTCCACTCGCTTCGCATTGCATGACTGGGTGTACCTGCGAAGAACATAAGTTATCAAGCTTTTTATTCATCATCTCCACCTGTGTTGATAGCATTGTTACTGCATCTATGTTAAAAACTCCGGCTGATTTTGTCGATTTGGCTCTTGTAATTTGCCATTGATAGGTGTTCAAAGACATCTATTCAATAAAATCGTAAGCTGCTTTAGGAGTTTTGTTGTTCAAAGTTCCACCGGCTGATGAATCAATCATTTTCCATGTTGAAGAATTCACACCGTTGTAAAAAGTTTATACTTGAAGCCACAAAGGTAATCCATGGTGTGGACATCTTCTCAGGAGGTCCTTATATCTCTCCCATGCATCATATAATGTTTCTGCATCATTCTGCATAAAAGAAGATATGTCATTCCTAAATTTGGCTATTTTGGCTAGTGGAAAATATTTTAAAAGAAATTTTTTGGTCATTTGATACCATGTGGTAATTGACCCTCGTGGTAACGAGTTCAACCACTGCTTTGCTTTATTCCTTAATGAAAAAGGAAATAACTGAAGATGTATGGCATCGTCAAAAATGCCATTTATTTTGAAGGTATCACAGAACTCTAAGAAATTAGCTATATGAGTATTTGGATCTTCATCCTGCAAACACTCAAATTGAACAAACTATTGAATCATTTGTAATGTGTTAGGCTTTAATTCAAAATTATTAGCAGCTATAGCAGGCCTAACAATACTAGATTCTGCTCCTATCAAATTAAGTTTAGCATAATCATACATAGTACGAGGAGCATTCTATTCTTGCACATTTGGCGGTGGATTGTTTTCGTCCATCCCTTCAGTAGGATTGGATCTGTCTTGTTGTTCTTCTCTTTAGTAGTCTAGAGCTCGTCTAATTTCTCTGTGATTTCTGTGAGTGGTAGCTTCAATGTCACTTTCTTATGCTAAAGGTCCTCTCGGGTTCCTTCTAGTCATAAACTAGAGATACCTGCTAGGAGAAGAAATAAATTTAGTATAAATAGAAATTTAACCTAAACAAAATAAAAGTAATTTGCGAAATAATAAAATTATGACTAAAGTAATAGAAATAGAGCTTTCTTAATATTTTAGGGTTCCCTGGCAACGGCGCCAAAAAATTGATCGTGTCAAACAATCGATTTTTAAAATTTATAAAAAGAATGATTGAACCTATAGACTAACTATGACAACGATAGAGGCAAGTGCACCTATCGAACAGTAGTATAGTTTAGGCAAGAATATCTTATCGAACCCAAAGGATCCAAAAAGTACTACTACTCACTTTCTTTCTATTATTTAACCTGAAATATGGAGTGATTGGTTGATTTATCTAATACTAAATGAAATACTTAAACTAAATGCAAATACAAAAGAATGAATTGGAGAAAGACTTTAGGAAAACTCAGTTGATGAAGACGATACCCTCAGGAAGAATCCACCTATGACTTCACTTATTATTTATTCCCTAAACCATATGATTTCTTTACTTAGCTTGATCCGTGAGACTCCCTAACCTATATTAAGCCCTCTCTCGAAGCGAATAACGTCTAATCTTAGGTTAATTAGTGGAACTCTTGTTCTCTTATAATAGCCCCCTAAGGAAGTAGTAAATCGATCAATGGGCTCCCATATTAGGTTTCACCCTAATTCGGCAAAATCTCGTAACCCTATCTCTAGGCGTTCGATCAACTCCGCTTAATTATGCTAGATCTACTCTTGGCGTATTCTATTCCTCCCCACCTAAGCACATCAAATTAAATTAAGCAACATAATTAAGAACAAACTAAGTACTTCTCATATAATTTAGAAATCAAATAACAACATCCATCATAGATTTCATCCCCTTCAGGTATCTGAGGGGTTTAGTTCATAACAAAGTAAGAAAACATCTCAAGAGAAAAGATAAAACAAAACATAAGAAATTCCTAAAACTCCCTGAAGGAATTGAAGGAGAGATCCTCCGTTTTGAATAGAGCTCCTAGCTTCTTGAGATGGATCAACTGGCTATCTTCATGTGATTCCCTAATAGATGAAAGCTGCGGCAAAAGCCTGCTCTTGAATGCCAGCCTTGGGTTGTTTATATAGGCTTTTGAGATGCTTTACTTGGCTCCTAAGTACCTCCTTCATGTAGAATTACTATTAGGGTGTTTAAGTAGACTTAGGAGTATGTTTCTTTGGCTTCAAGCATCAAATTTCGAGTGAAATTGCTTATTCCCGCGGCAGGGGCACGACCATGGCACACGCCCATGTTAATCGGGATTGGGCCGTGCCTTGATTCTGTCGTTTTGGGCACGATCGTGGCACGACCGTGTAAGTCAAGATTTAGGCCGTGCTTCTGGCCTGTAGATTGGGACACGGCTATGTAGATCACTTGACACGCCTGTGTGTGGTAATGAGATGATGTGCGGTCGTGCAACTCGTGAGTTAGGCCATGCTCTAGGTAGTCGGCGAGACACGGACATGCAGGCTTTGTACCAGGCCGTGTTAATTTCTTGCTAAGGCCCAATTACTCCATTTTAAGCCCGTTTTGTGTTCTTTTTCTCCTCGGGTGCTTTCCTAAGTATATGACATGAAAAGAAAGGATTACAAGCACTTTTTATATGAATAAAGGGCTAAATCATCAAAAAGCATACTAAATGTGGGATTAAAATATGTTACTTTTATGGTTTATCATAAATCTCTTTCTATTATTTAGCCTACGAATTAAGGGAATTTTTATCTAATCTAAAATTAACTAATCAACTAAACTAAAGATGCGAAGACAAAGAAAAGAAATTAAGGAAAGACTTGAGAGGAAAACCAATTGATTTAGATAATACCCGAGGAAGAATCCTCCTAGACTTCACTTGTTATCTAACTCTGAACCAGACGATTTTTTCACTTGACTTGATCCGTAGGATTCCCTAAGTTATATTAATACCTCTCTCGAGGCTACTAACGTCTAACCCTAGGTTGATTAATTGAAATCTCTTTCTAATTAAAACCCTTATAATTGCATTAACTCGATCTATGGACTCCCATATTAGGTTTGACCCTAATCCAGCAGATTTTTGTCACCCTATCTCTAGGCGCGCGAGCAATTCCACTTAACTATGCTAGATCTACTCTTAGAAAGGGTCTCTTCCTCCTCTGCCTAAGCACATTACACTTGAATCAATATCCCGGAAATACCAAAACAAGAATTAAGAACACATAGTTAAGACAAATCAAGTATTTATCATACAACTCAGATAACAATAACAAGATACGTCTTAAGTTTCATCCCCCTCGAGTATCTGAGGGTTTAGTTCATAATCATAAAAGAATACATCTCAGGCAAAAATATAAAACAAAACATAAAGAAAAACCTAAAACCCCTTGAAGTAATTGAAGGAGAGTTCCCCCATCTTGAGTATGATTCCAGCTTCTTGAGATGAATCAACTGGCTTTCTTTGAGTAAATCTCTGAATTTAACTGCCCTGGCTCGACTCTTTGGCCTAGCTTAATGCCCCCTAAAAGGTTGGCCTATAGGGTCTTTATATAGGCTTTTGGTATATGTCGTCACCTCTAAGTACCCTAATCCAAATAGAATTCATCTTATCTACGACAGAGACGCGCCTATGGCACACACCCGTGTATTTCGGGGTCTCGACCGTGGTCGAACCTGTTGATGAAGCACGACCGTGTATTTTGGTGTTCAGGCCATGGTCAGCTCTTCTTATGGGGCACAGCTGTGTGGTCTTGGGCCCAGGCCATGGGGATTTCATGCTTTGGCCCATTTTCTTTGTTTTTCGCCCGTTTCTCATTCTTTTCATCCTTCAGTGCTCTCCTGAGTATAAAACATGAAAACAAAGGATTAGGATTACCTATTTCCATAATTAATGGGATAAATCATTTAAAAGTATGCTAAATGTGGGATTAAAATATGTTAATTTATAGTCTATAAAATACCTCCACACTTAAGCTTTTGCTTGTCCTGAAGCAGAATTCTCAACTCCTAATTAAAACAAACTTCCTCAATTCATAATGTTCATCAATAATGTAACATCATAATTCATAGATAATTTATACATGGATAATTTAACTAAAAGAGTCCTAAAGATTTAAACAATCAAAGTCAAGAGTTTTTAGCATGAAAGCATAGGTGTTTTCCCCTTATCGAAATAATTACCTTTAATTCAAAATTGACAAAAAGTTGACATTCTCACTAAAGATTCACTCAAATCACTCAAGGTGTTTAAGGTTCAAAAGTAAAGCACTCATAAGTTGAACATGAAAAGTTAATCCCATAGGCTTGCATGAAAATCAAATCTCCACCACTGTAAAATGAGATGATACACAAATCAAAAGGTCTTTAAAAAGGGTTGTAACGGGGCTTATGTTAGCGGTGTGGATAAAGGCTGAATTAAAAGGGTTAGAATCGAGATTGAATTGACAAATTACCTAACTAGCTAATAACCTGAATAATTACATCAATTGAAAAATTTGTAATACTAAAAATACGAGCTTCTTTTTCAATATGATGAAATTAAACGTATAGGCTCGCTTAATCACAAAACTAATAATGAATATACTTTGAATTTTTTTTTGAAATACGAAAACAATGTAAGATAAAACTTTAATGACTAAAATAATATAATTAGACAACTGATCAAAACAAGTCTCGATAGAAAGGTGGTCAAAAGGAATAGTGATAACAAATACAAGATGGGTTTTCAGGTTAATATTAGTGGGTTGAGTCAAAAAAAAGGGTTGTTAGGATCAAAGGGGTTCACTAGGGGTCAATTATGATGGTAGGCTTTTAGTGGAGTAAGTGGGTTAAATCCTAGCTGCTTTAATCATCTCTGTATATCAAATCAATAGTGTGGTCTCGACATGTATAATCGAAGCAAGTTCTAGAATAACAAATCAATGTTGACACATTCATAATCAATAAAGTGAGCACGAAAAGAATGTATGCTCTAAAAGGCTCAAAATCTCACAAAAATTATGGGTTTTTTGACGTCAACCTCATAGATTTCAAACTTCAAGGTGACAATTAGATTCAGGTAGACAACCTAGCAAAATTTTAATTTTTTAAAAATAGACTAATCATGCTTGATTCTCTAGTATCTTAAAGTTTAAATCATCATTGCACAATTATCAATGAATTAATCTAAAACATATCAATAATAATCATGAATCAATAAGAATTTCATTCTAATTAGTGATATGAGAAAATTACTTTAAGACAAAATATCATTCAGGGATTTGAGAATAACGCAAAAAGTTAGGCACTTTTTCTAAATAATTTTCACCCCCACACTTAAGATGTACATTGCCCTCAATGTACAAAGATATATAACAAGAAAATCAAAAAGTGAGGGAGAGAGGTGAAACTTCCTGAATTTTTGGATGGATTCCTTGAGTTGGAAGTGTGGAAACTTGATTTGTAGATGAAAGATAAGTTGGAGAGGGCGCCTCTACTTCCTGTACTAGATGAAGAAATTGGGAACCTCGTGAAGAGTTAGCCAGAAATAATAATAATAATAATTTAAATTATACTAATTATATAATTAAAGTAAATAAAGATAAAAAGAAAGAAAATATGAATTAAAATAAGACTAAAAGAAAAGATGAATGGACTAGAAAGTCTTATTGGTAGATGGTTCGCGAGGTGGGTGTGGTTTCTAAGGCCGTGGTGTTGTGATTCCCTAGCAGCCTTTAGAACCTAAAACTAAGAAACTAAAACAAAATAAACTAAATTTAATATATGAAAAATAAAGAAAAGAAAAATAAAGGAGAAGATAAAAGTAAAATAAAAGTTAAATGGTCTCAAAGACCCTTGGCTTGCCGTGTTAATGAAGCGACCGGCATGAACTTATGTTGATTGGTCTCATACAGGGAGACAGGACTCAGATCTTTCCGTTTCTTTGACATTTTTGAAGCTTAGATTGAGACATTTATAGAATGAAGAAGGGGGAGAGTGAAGATAGAGGGGAGTTGAGAGTGGATAGGGAATGGGTGAAAAGGGGAGAGGGGTGTTTTGAATAGAAATTTTCAGCTCTGGTACATCCCCACGCCCGTGTATCATGGGCGTGTTGTGTCACACGGCCATGTCGCATGGCCATGTAGAGGTTCAATTTCTTCTTCCATGCCTAGTATTTAAGTTGCCACACCCGTGTTGGTTCAACAGTGTCGGCCACGGCTATGTCGTACGGCCGTGGTGTTAGGTGAGTCCGTGATTCAAAGATATTTTTCTCGTCCTGTCTCGTACTATCTTTGCCATGTCAGTACGAAAATTTGTAGCATCCACATGACCACGGCAACGGTCGTGTGTAAGGCCGTGTAGTGTGAAGATTTGTGCTTCATTAACTTGGTTAGTCTATAGTTAGGTGCTAAAAGAAAAAGAAATGATAATAAATAGGGTTAGTGCTCGGGTTGCCTCCCAAGAAGCGCTCATTTATAGTCTTGAGCTAGACTTACCTCTTTTTTTTCATTCGTACCTTCACAATGGTTTAAGGAGTGAAAAATCCTTTTTCATGCTATCATTATATAGTTTGAGTCGAGTAGAGTTTACTTTAAAAGTACCGAAAGTAGAATTACTTACCTCGACTGTTCCATAAGGGAAGACATTAAGTACCGTAAAGGGGATCTCTTCGTTTATCTTCAGGTTTGACTTGGCGATTCGCGGGTCTGTTCTATCTAATAGTACCTGATCTCCTATTTTAAAGTGATTTGATGTTCCTTTAAGTTCTTCCGGGTTTCCTTCGATTTCACTTCGTGTGGGTTTGATTCCTCCTCAAAATGTATCTCCCACTCATCTAGCTCATCGGTCTGAAGCCGTCATTCCTTATGAGATATTTCTTTATTGGTACGAGCTGTAGGATCTAGCTCTGTAGTGTAGTTCTTTGGTGTTTCTTAAAAATAAAGTTTAATCGAATACTTATCAAGGGAATTTATGTCTTTACCTTTCTCACTCGATGTCCTGGCTGAGTCGAGAGCTTGAAAACTGATTGATTTGTCACCTACACGAATTATGAGTTCACCTGTGCTAACATTAATTTTAGATATGGTAGTTGCTAGAAAAGGTCTTCCTAAAATTAATGGGATACTATTGTCTTCATCCATATCTAAAACAACAAAATCTACGGGGAATATGAATTTGTCAACTTTAACTAGTACATCTTCAATTCTACCCTTAGGGATGCGAATAGTCTTATCAGCTAGTTGAATACTCATTCTAGTTTGCTTGGCTTTCACTAGACCTAGCTATTTAAACATTTTAGATGGCATAAAACTGATGCTTGCCCCTAAATTGGCTAAAACATTCTCAACAGATAAACTACCAATTAAACATAGAATTGTAAAACTCCCTGGATCTTTTAATTTTTGTGGTAATCTATTCTGTAACATTGCTGAGCACACTGCGTTTAGTTCCACATGCGACTCCTTGTTTAACTTTCACTTGTTCGTTAGGAGCTCTTTTAAAAATTTCCTTGAATCTGGCATCTGCGAAAGAGCTTCAAGAAACGGTAACTTAATATGTAATTTCTTTAAGAGTTTAAGGAACTTACCAAACTGTTCTTCTATGTCGTCTTCCTTCATCGCATTGGGGTAAGGTATATGAGGTTTGTATTCTTTAATTACCGGTTTTGGCTTTTCTTGGCTTACCTTAATCTTACCTTCACTTACCACAGGTTCTTGCCTTGGCTTAGATTCAGATTCTACTAACTTTTCATTGTCATGAGCTGTTATGGCTTGAATTTGCTCCTTTGGATTATTCTCAGTGTTACTTGGCAAGCTACCTAGTGGTCGTTTAGAGATTAGCTTTGCGAGTTGCCCTAACTGGTTCTCGATTCCTTTAATCGATGCTTGTCAATTTTTAAGTGTTGTCTCGGTGTTTTGAAATCGAGTTTTAGACACCGCTATAAATTTTGTTAGCATCTCTTCAAGGTTCGACTTCTTTTCCTGTGGGTAGGGATATTGTTGGAAGTTTGGAGGGGGTGGTTGTTGTCTTTGATTTCGTTGGCCACCCCACAAGAAACTGGGGTGGTTCCTCCAACCTAGATTATAAGTATTACTATAAGGGTTACTTTGAGGTCTAAAATTGTTACTCGTATAGTTTAGCTTTCCATGCCCGGATTGTATGGTAGGTACTCAGGATTCGTCACACCTCCTAGATTTGAATCACATTGCATAATTGGATGTACCTGCAAAGAACCACACAAACCATCAATCTTTTTATTCATCATCTCTACCTGATTTGATAGCATGGTGACTGGGTCGAGATTGAAAACTCTGGCATCTTTAGTTGGCTTTATCTTTGTAACTTGCCACTGATAGCTATTCAGTGGCATCTCCTTTATGAATTCATAAACCGTTTTAGGAGTTTAGTTATTTAGGGTTCCGCCGACTGCTAAGTCAATTAACTGCCGGGTTGAGGGGTTCACACCATTGTAAGAAGTTTGGACCTGTAACCACAAGGGTAATCCATGGTGTGGGCACTTTATCAACAGATCTTTGTATCTCTCCCATGCGTCGTATAAAGTTTCTTAATCTATCTGCACAAAATAAGAGATATCATTCCTTAATTTGGCCGTTTTGGCCGGTGGAAAATATTTCAGTAAAAATTCTTCGGTCATTTGGTCCATGTAGTGATTGATCCTCGTGGAAGAGAATGTAACAACTATTTGGCATTATTTCTCAAAGAAAAGGGAAATAACTGAATACGAATGGCATCATCAGAAATGCCATTTATTTTGAAGGTATCACAGAATTCTAGAAAATTAGCTAAATCAGTATTTGGGTCTTCGTCCTGCAAACCATCAAATTGGACAAACTGTTGAATCATTTGTGTAGTGTTAGGTTTTAATTTAAAATTATTAGCGGCTATGGCAGTCCCAGTAATACTCGATTCAGCTCCTGCTAAAATAGGTTTAGCATAATCATACATAGTTCGAGGAGCATGATGATCGACCACCTCCTGAGGTATTGGATTATTCTCAGCCATCCTTTCGGTGGTATTGGTTTCGTCCTCTTGCTCTTCTTGTTTGTAATATAAGCCTCACCTTACTTCTTTACGATTTCTGCTTACGGTTCCTTCAATATCACTGTCATAAAGTAGTGGTCCTGTCGGGTTCCTTCTAGTCATAAACTAGAGGTACCTGCTAGGAAAAGAGAAAAAGAAAAAGAAAATTTAGAAAAGTAAAAATAAAATTTAATTGTAGAAAAATATGGATAAAGTAATAAAAATTGAGCGTTCTTAATATTTTAGTTCCCTAGCAACGGTGCCGTGTCTATCGAGTCTTAAAAATTTATAAAAAGAATGATCAAACTTGAAAACTAACTAAGACAACGATGGAGGCAAGCGCACCTATCGAACAGTAGTATAGCTAGCAGCAAGACTGGATTGTCGAACCCAAAGGAACCAAAAGTACTAATATTAAATATCTTTCTATTATTTAGCCTATGGATTAAGGGAATTTTTATCTAATCTAAAATTAACTAATCAACTAAACTAAAGATGCGAATACAAAGAAAAGAAATTAAGGAAAGACTTGAGAGGAAAAATGATTGATTTAGACAATACCCGAGGAAGAATCCACCTAGACTTCACTTGTTATCTAACTCTAAACCAGACGATTTATTCACTTGACTTGACCCGTAGGATTCCCTAAGTTATATTAATACCTCTCTCGAGGCTACTAACATCTAACCCTAGGTTGATTAATTGAAATCTCTTTCTAATTAAAACCCCTATAATTGCATTAACTCGATTTATGGACTCTATATTAGGTTTGATCCTAATCTGGCAGATTTTCGTCACCCTATCTCTAGGCGCACGAGAAACTCCGCTTAACTATGCTAGATCTACTCTTAGACAGGGTCTCTTCCTCCTTTGCCTAAGCACATCACACTTGAATCAATATCCCTGAAATACCAAAACAAGAATTAAGAACACATAGTTAAGGCAAATTAAGTATTTATCATACAACTCAAATAATAATAACAAGATCCGTCTTAGGTTTCATCCCCCTCAAGTATCTGAGGGTTTAGTTCATAATCGTAAAAGAATACATCTCAGAAGAAAATATAAAACAAAACATAAAGAAAACCCTAAAACCCCTTGAAGGAATTAAAGGAGAGTTCCTTCGTCTTGAGTATGATTCTGGCTTCTTGAGATGAATCGACTGGTTTTCTTCGAGTAAATCCCTGAATTTAACTGCTCTGGCTCGGCCCTTTGGCCTAGCTGAACGCCCCCTAAAAGGTTGGCCTCTAGGTTCTTTATATAGGCTTTTGGAATATGTTTCTTCGCCTGTAAGTACCCTAATCTGAATAGAATTCTTCTTATCTATGGTAGAGACACGCCCATGGCACACGCTCGTGTATTTTGGGGTTCAGGCCGTGGTTAGCTCTTCTTACGGGGCACGACCGTGTGGTCTTGGGCCCAGGCCATGGGGATTTCATGTTTTAGCCCATTGTATCTATTTTCGACCCGTTTCTCATTCTTTTCATCCTCCGGTGCTCTCCTGAGTGTAAAACATGAAAACAAAGGATTAAGAGCACCTATATCCAAATTAAAGGGATAAATCATCCAAAAGTATGCTAAATATGGGATTAAAATATGTTCATTTTATGGTTTATTAGTTTTAGACATGTCAGAGTTAAACATCACACTATCCAATTTTAGATCGGTACTTTTGAACTTGTAGATATACGTAAATATGGCATGTATAGGCTAGTTTAAATGGTGGTAGTTATGGTTACTTGAAAATTATGCTTTTGGTATATCTTGTGTATGAGTTAAGCCATGAGATTTGGCTTATTTTGGTATCATATTTGGTTGTGTATAAGTGTTCAATTATGGATGGATTATGCATGGTATTAATTAGGTAATTGAGTACCAAGTTGAATTGGTATATTATGTGTATGAAATGTTATGGAATGAGTGCCAATTGGGTTATGAAATGTGGTCATTTATGCTTGTGAATGCTTGTGTCTATAGGGTGGCAAAATGGTGTTACAAATAGCCTATTTTTGTCCACACGGGCGTGTGTGACACACGGTCATGTTTCACAACCATTTGTATCCTGGTGTTGTTATGGAATTGAAGTCAATATGCTCTACACGGCCTCACACACTAGTGTGTGACCGGCCGTGTTGTACAAGGTAGTATACCCCCTAAATGGCACACGGCCTAGCATACAGGCGTGTGACTTGGGTGTGTTGCATAAGTCAATATGCCCTACAATTTTGGCTCGGCCTGACACACGGACATGTCTGGCCATTTCGAAGGGCACACGGGCTAGACACACGGGTGTGTGGTTGGCCGTGTGACCCAAGTCAGTATACTCTCCAGTTCTCACATGGCCTGGCACAATGGCATGTCCTTGGCCGTGTGATGTAAGTTAATATGTATGCCCTATTTTCACACAGTCTAAGACACGGGCATGTCTACTAGCCGTGTGAGGCACACGGCCTGTTCACACTGGCGTGTGACACTTGAAATGTTGAATTTTTCTAAGTTTCCAAAATTTTCATATGTTACCGATTTAGTCCTGAATGTATGATTTAAGATTTGTATGCTCGATTTAGGTATATATTGAATGTGAATGAATGATATTTACTATAATAATATGATATTTGATAAATGATTGTTCTGAACTGAGTTACAAGTCCGGTAATGCCTCTTAACCTATTCCGGTGCCGGTTACGATTCTAGGACTAACGTAGCGTATGTGAGTCTAGCTATACATACCATATATAAAACTGTGAGAGTGTGATGACTCTTAAAGTTTTCAATGTGTTTTTATATAGTAATGGATCTCGAATGAGTTGTAGCGATTGACATAGAGAGTAACGCGCCAGCTCCCACTCAAGGGATAGCGCCTTCTGAATCTAGACCCGTGAGGAGTAGTCACGGGGGTGAGGCTAAAGAAACCTTCTTTTAGATAATGAATGAGTGGTTCACACAGTACATTCGTATGAACCCAATTGTTCAGCAAGCTCCACCCCCACCTGTTCCCTAAAGGATCCCTGTAGTTCCTCAAGGTATGGATCCTTTGCGATTGAATAAACCACATGTCAATAAGATACGAAAACATGGAGCTGAAGAATTCAGAGCTACTGTTAATGATGCCCTAAGAAAGCCGAGTTTTGGCTTGAGAACACAATTCGGGTATTCGACGAATTATCCTGTACACTTGAAGAATGCTTAAAATGTGTTGTATCACTGTTAAGAGATACTGCGTATCAGTGGTGAAATACCTTGATATCCATAGTTCCGCAAGAAAGAGTCATTTGGGATTTCTTTCAAGTTGATTTTAGAAAGAAATACTGTAACACCCCAAATCCGAGTCCGTCGCCAGATTAGGGTTACAGGCATTACCAGAAAAGCCAAAACCACTTAAGTGTAAGATATGATCATTCTTAATCCAACATGTTTAACAAGAGATACGATAATAAACAAATAATCACTTAAGTGTAAGATATGCTAATAATAATAAACTAAAACAGGCAAATAAGTAATATAGTTACTTATGAACATGATTGGTTACTCAATGTACACATTACTATTGCATACTAATACTATAATTCTATAAACCTTAATTGTCATATTCTCAATATTTATAATAATACATGAACCATTGAATCATTAGTGTCCAATAAGTATATATATATAAACATATAAGCATGATCAAAATGTCATCACATAATTACACCCTATTAAGACCAAATTCTTATAGCTTTAACCTAATTCCACATAATCAAATACATGCAACTTATTACACATCACTAACATACTCAAGCATTTGATCGAATATACAAGGTCCCATTTATGACATTTCATGTTTATTACTTAACACAAGTCGAGTTTGGTAGTTTCTTGAACTCGATAAAATTTAAACAATCTCTCAAGCCATTTACATATATAAATGTATATATATATATATATCATAGTTATGCACATTTCCAAATTCAAACATAAGCCCAATCAACTAGTTCTTTGAGCATGTTAACTACTTTTGAATATAGCACATAGACTCAGCCGAATATACATACATACAATACACAACGTAGCCCCTTTTTTTTGAATTTATTTAATCAAAGCCACATTGAATACTAGGGTCATACAGAAATACTATTAACCTACCAAACACATGAGCTAATATAGCTAGTGGAATTGCATAAGTATAACCAATTCTTCAACCACATGCTCAGATCTCAAATAAACGCTCCAATGCTCAACCTCAAATATTCATGCATAAACATTTTTCACTATCATCATCGACTCATAGCTAAACTTCTCAATATAAATGTCATAATATATGCTTTCAAGCTAAACTTAAAACATAACAAGAAGCACATAACCAAGAACAATTATACAAACCAATCTATCAAACACATAAGTAAAGTTTAGCCAAAAGTAATAGCCATTTAGCAAGGCTATACATATATATACAAGATTAAATACCATTAATTAACAACATAGCCTAGCTTATACATGCCTTTCGAATCAAACTAGGTTTATAAGTACCAAAAGAGTTGATAGTGTGGTTGACTTCTCCGAAGATCCTCTGAGCCCGTAGTTGACCCAAAATCTATATAACAGCACATTAAAACACACAAAGTAAGCTTACTAGCTTAGTAAGTCTCAAGCAAGTATTAATGCAATAAATGAACATTTAAACATATTAATCTTCATGCTTTCGGCATTGAATTTAATCATTCCAATATGTAAATTATGCTTAACCGAATACTAGTAATACTTTGACTTAAATATTAGCACATGGATATCATAAAGGTATATGCCAACAAATCATTGAGCATTATGTTTATTCATATATTTTGAGTCAAACAAACTCAATTACAAATACTTTCAACACTTTTACCAGTCGTCTTTTCATTATAATCGAATCTTCCATATGTTATATATACATATCTCAACCTCACACAAATTAAATGTTCATACCTGTTAATGATAAGATCATCATCACTAAATAAAATACTTAATGAATCATTCACTTCATCACACCATACTTAAGTAAAATGGTAATGAATTGAGCTACTTCATTTCTTACTAATACAATAAGCCAACTCTTACCCGAGCTTATAACACATATCATTTAATATGCCATACCTCATTTCATTCTCAAATTCTTCATTTATAGCGTATCACCGGCATTTAGCCTGCTAGGCATTCAAGCCTGAATTACCTACCGGCATTAAGCATGCTAGACCAAATGTTTGAAGTATAAACACCGGCATTGAGCCAGCTAGACCAAAGGTTCGAAGTATAAACACCGGCATTAAGCCTGCTAGTCTGTAAGCCCGAATTAAATCACCGGTATAAGGCCTGCTAGGCTCAAAGCCCGAAATAAGTCACCGGCACAAGGCCTACTAGGCTCAAAGCCCGAAATAACAACATAATAAATCGTTCAATGCACATTTCTCAACACTAGCATCTCAAACAACCTATGTAATGCTTATCACTTTCACATAACAACCGAGCATATCTATTACACATTACTTTCAACAAATAAAACTCAATCCAATATTATACCCCTACATTCGGCCATTTGATATATTTATGCTTAAAATATTCGAATTTCATCATTTATTATATTCACAAATAATTCTTTGACTTATATTTGCTTAAGGACTTACCTCGACTGTCGACAGACAACGTATACCGGCTATTCGATAATCTTCGCCTTTCCCCGATCCAAATCCATTTTTCTTTGTTCTTGATCTAATTGAGCTTGATGATGGCCGAATGTTTCAAGCCTTTAAACCCCTTTTTCTTAGCTAACTCATGGCAATGGAAGAAGAAAAACAACTAAAATGGCTTTTAATTTCATACATTTTAACATATAATAATATTTTAATGATTTACCATTTTAACCTTTATTTAATAATAAAAACAAAATATATAAGGTTAATCTTGTCATAAGCCACCCACTAACTTACAAATGGGCTATTTTCCCTTTTAATACCTCATATTATAAAGCCATCATCATTCTAGCACTTTACGCGATTAAGTCCTTTTATTTAATTAAACACACAAACGATTAAATTTTTCTACAAAACTTTCACACACATTAATTCACATATAATAAAAACAAAATACAATATTTAAGTATTTCTCAGACTCGGATTCGTGGTCCCGAAACCACCATTCCTATTAGGATCAAATTCGGTCTGTTACAACTCTCCCCCTAGGGATTTTCGTCCCCGAAAATCTTACTGTTAAACAAAGTCGGATATTGTTGCCTCATTGAATCTTCAGGCTCCCACGTAGCCTCTTCAACTTCGTGTCGATTCCATAATACTTTCACTAATGGAATTTTCTTGTTTCTCAACTCTTTCATTTCCCAAGCTAAAATATGGATCGGTTGCTCTTCATACGTCATATCAGATCGGATTTCAATCTCAGACGGAACAATCACATGTGACAGATATGATCTATATTTACGAAGCATTGAAACGTGAAATACGTTGTGTATCTTTTCTAATTCAGAGGGAAACTTTAATCTATAAGCAACAGGCCCAATACGTTCAATGATCTCGTATGACCCGATGAATCTCGGACTTAGTTTACCTTTCCGAACAAATTTGAGTATTTTCTTCCACGGAGAAATTTTCAAGAATACTCGATCTCTGACCTAAAACTCAATGTCTTTGCATTTCAAATCAGGATAAGACTTTTGTCGATCCGAGGCAGCTTTCAAAGTATCTCTGATTACAGCCACTTTCTGCTCAGTCTCTTTAATCAAATCAACCCCGTGTATCTTATTCTCACTGAGCTCGGTCCAGTACAATAGAGTACGACACTTGCGGCTATAAAGAGCTTCATATGTTGCCATTTTGATACTAGATTGAAAACTATTATTATAAGCAAATTCAATCAATGGTAAGTATCTTTCCCATGTACCTTCAAACTTAAGAACACAACATCTCAACATGTCCTCAAGTATCTGAATGGTTCGTTTAGATTGACCGTCTGTCTGCGGATGGAAGGCTGTACTAAAGTGGAGTTTAGTACCTAAAGCATCTTGCAACTTCTTCCAAAATCGCAACGTGAATCTCGGGTCTCTGTCTGAAATAATAGAACTCGGCACACCATGTAATTTCACAATCTGTGATACATACAATTCAGCAAGTTTATCAAGTGAATAGTCTATACGAACTGGTACAAAGTGAGCTAATTTGGTCAGTCTATCTACTATAACCCATACTGCATCTCTCTTGCTCGGTTTCATAGGCAAGTCGGATACAAAATCCATAGTAATTCTATCCAACTTCCATTCAAGTATCATGATTGGCTGAAGTAACCCAGAAGGCACTTGATGTTCGGCTTTTACTTGCTGACAAATTAAACACTTTGAAACATATTCAGTCATATCCCGTTTCATGCCAGGCCACCAGTAAAACTGTCTCAAATCATTATACATTTTCGTGCTACCCGGGTGTATCGACAATCGACTAGTATGAGCCTCGTTCAAAATCATCTGAATCAAATCCACATTCCTCGGAATACATATTCGACTTTTGAAGTTCAAACAATCATTTTCATCAATTCGAAATTATGACTCTGCATTACTTTCACATTGAGCTCGTTTAGCAATCATATCTTTGTCAATTTTCTGTGCTTCACAAATTTGCTGAATAAACAACGGTCTAGACTTCAACTCGGCTATGATCGAATCATCACCAGTCATAACCATATGTGCGTTCAACGCACGAAGAGCAAATAATGATTTTCGACTTAAGGCATCTGCAACAACGTTAGCTTTTCTCGGATGGTAGTCAATTACCAATTCATAATCTTTCAAAAATTTTAGCCATCTGCGTTGTCTCAAGTTCAAGTCTTTCTGAGTCATCAAATACTTCAGACTTTTATGATCCGAATACACATGACATTTCTCACCGAATAAGTAATGACGCCAAATTTTTGATGCTAATACAATGGCTGCTAACTCCAGATCATGAGTTGAATAATTTCTTTCATGAGGCTTTAACTGTCTCGAAGCATAAGCTACTACCTTGCCTTCTTGCATTAAAACGCAACCCAAACCATTCAAAGAAGCATCACTGTACACAATGAATTCTTTACCCGATCCAAGCTGAATTCACACTGGAGCTTCAGTCAAAAGAGCTTTCAACTGATCAAAACTTTTCTGACACTTTTCTGTCCACTCGAACTTGACATCTTTCTATAGTAGCTTTGTCAGGGGTGTAGTTATCATGGAAAAACCTTTCACGAATCGTCTGTAATATCCTGCAAGTCCTAGAAAGCTTCGAATCTATGAAACATTCTTTGGTGGCTTCCAATCAAGTATAGCTGATATTTTGTTCGGATCAACCCAAATACTTGACTCTGAAACAACATGTCCCAAAAAGCTAACTTCATTCATCCAGAACTCACACTTACTAAACTTTGCATACAACTGCTAATCTCGCAAAGTTTGTAGCACCAATCTCAAATGCTCGGCATGTTCAGTTTCATCTTTAGAGTAGATGAGGATATCATCTATAAACACTACCACAAACCGATCTAAATACTATCTGAAAACCCGATTCATCAAATCCATAAAAATAGCAGGTGCATTAGTAAGCCCAAAAGGCATAACCAGAAACTCAAAATGTCCGTACCTCGTTCGAATGCAATCTTTGGCACATCAGAATCTTTGACTCGCAGCTGATAATAACCCGATCTCAGATCTATCTTTGAAAACATTGAAACCCCTTTCAACTGGTCAAACAAGTCATCAATTCGAGGCAATGGGTATTTATTCTTTATTGTCACTTTATTTAGCTGCCTATAGTCAATACACATTCGCATAGTCCCATCTTTCTTTTTCACAAATAGAACTGGTGCACCTCAAGGAGAGAAGCTCGATCGTGCAAAGCCCCTATCTGTCAACTCTCGCAACTGTGTTTTCAACTCTTTCAACTCAGTAGGTGCCATTCGATACGGAGCTATTGAAATCGGAGTCATCCCCGGTACTAATTCAATGCCAAACTCAATCTCTCATACTAGTGGTAAACCAGATAATTCTTCAGGAAACACATCTGGGTATTCACACACAACTGGTACAGATTCAATCTGCTTTTCAGACACTTTATTATCCAACACATAAGCCAGGTAAGCTTCACATCCTTTTCTCACGTACTTTCAAGCTAACATCGAGGATATTACTATAGGTAACCCACTCAGATCATTAGATTCAACTCGAATGATTTACCATTCTAACATCTCAAATCAATAATCTTTCTTTTGCAATTCACCACTGCATCATGCAAAGTTAACCAGTCCATTCCAAAAATTATGTCGAACTCGTCAAAAGGCAACAACATTAAATCAGCTGGAAAGCAGGAATCCCGAATCATTAATGGGCAACCTTTACACACTTTATCAACAAGTACACAGCGACCCAAGGGGTTAGACACACGGATCACATACTTAGTAGACTCAACAGGTAGAGTCTTACTGGATACTAGAGTTTCACACACATATGAATGAGTCGAACCAGGATCAATCAATGCAATCACAGTAGTGTCATAAATAGTGAAAGTACCAGTGATAACATCTAGGGAAGAAGCATCCTCTCTGGCACGAATAGCATATGCTCTAGCTGGTGCACGAGCCTCCAATCTAACTGCAGTGTCTTTAGTTCCTTTCTGACTGCCACTAACATTTCTCGAATGCCTAGGTGGTCTGCCTTGCACTGACACATTGCTCGGTCTGATATTCTGGGCCATATTTTGCTCGGCTAACATCGGGCACTCTCTGATAAAATGATTTGACGATCCACATTTAAAGCAAGACCGATCACTAAATCTACAACTCCTGGAATGCCATTTACCACAATGTTTGCATTCAACTCGATTATGCTGGATATTACCAACATTGGCCATCGAAGTAGTTCGGGAACTCACTGGAGGTCGATCTCGTCTAGACATGTCTGAGGTAGCCTTATGTCGGTCGAAGTCATCTCTAAACTTTTTAGATACAGATTGGAAAGCCTTACTCGATGATCTCTTACGAGTGTCTCTAGCTTCTATCTCAACTTTTCTTTTGTCTTTTCCAAGTTCTTCAGCTTTGCAAGCTCATTCGACAAGTACTACGAATTCTTTAATTTCAAGAATGCCTACAAGCAACTTTATGTCTTCATTCAAGTTGTCTTCAAATCTTTTACACATAATGGCTTCAGTGGATATACACTCTCGGGCATATCGGCTCAATCTGACAAATTTCGCTCATATTCAGTTACAGTCATGCGGCCCTGTTTTAGTTTCAAAAATTCTTTCCTTTTTTGATCGATGAACCTCTGGCTAATATATTTCTTACGGAACTCGATCTGGAAGAAATCCCATGTCACTTTTTCTTTTGGAACCACTGATACTAGTGTATTCCACCAGTGATATGCAATGTCCCGTAATAGAGATATAGCACATTTCAGGCATTCATCTGGAGTACAAGATAGCTCATCAAGTACCCGAATAGTATTATCAAGCCATATCTCAGCACGTTCTGCATCATCATCGCCATTAGCTTTGAATTTTCAGCCCTATATTTTCTGATTTTATCAATATAAGGCCTACTAGATCTCATTGGATCTATCATCGGAGGTGCTGAAGGTATCGGAGTTGGATTATTAGGGGGTGGAGGTTGTTGTGCAGTGGGTTAGTCTGAATAAACTAGGTAAACCACTCATTCATCATCTGATAGAAGGCTTGTTTAGCCTTCCCCTCATGGCTACCCGAAACTGGTCGAGAGTCTACTGGCGTTGATCCATGTGCGCGGTCAGGCGCTACACTCTCTACATCATCCGCTACGGCTCTGTCGGGATCAGGATCCATTTACTATATAAAACACAGTTTGAAATGTCAGAAGTCACCACACTATCAAATATACAATAAAGGCATGTATAGCTAGACTCACACGCGCTATGGTAGTCCTAGAATCGACTAAACTGTAAGCTCTGATACCAATCAAATGTAACACCCTAAACCCAAGTCTGTCTCTGAATTAGGGTTACGGGTATTACCAGAAAAGCCAAAACCCCTATTCAGTCAGTCATTCTTAATCCAACATGCTTAACAAGAGATACGATCATAAAAAAATAATCACTTAAGTGTAAGATATGCTAATAATAATAAACTAAAGCAGGCAAATAAGTAATATAGTTACTTATGAACATGATTGGTTACTCAATGTACACATTACTATTACATACTAATACTATAATTCTATAAACCTTAATTGTCCTATTTTCAATATTTATAATAATACCTGAACCATTGAATCATTAGTGTCCAATAAGTATATATATATATATATAAACATATAAGCATGATCAAAATGTCATCACATAATTACACCTATTAAGACCGAATTCTTATAGCTTTAACCTAATTCCACATAATCGAATACATGCAACTTATTACACATCACTTACACACTTAAGCATTTGACCGAATATACAAGGTCCCATTTATGACATTTCATGTTTATTACTTAACACAAGTCGAGTTTGGTAGTTTCATGCACTCGGTAAAATTTAAACAATCTCTCAAGCCATTTACATATATAAATGTATATATATATATATATATATCATAGTTATGCATATTTCCATATTCAAACATAAGCCCAACCAACTAGTTCTTTGAGCATGTTAACTACGTTTGACTATAGCACATAGACTCAGCCGAATATACATACATACAATACACAAAGTAGCCCTTTTTTTCGAATTTATTTAATCAAAGCCACATTGAATACTAAGGTCATAAAGAAATACTATTAGCCTACAAAACACATGAGCTAATATAGCTAGTGGAATTGCATAAGTATAACCAATTCTTCGCCCACATGCTCGGATCTCAAATAAACACTCCAATGCTCAACCTCAAATATTCATGCATAAACATTTTTCACTATCATCATCGACTCATAGCTAAACTTCTCAATATAAATGTCATAATATATGCTTTCAAGCTAAACTTAAAACATAACAAGAAGCACATAACCAAGAACAATTATACAAACCAATCTATCAAACACATAAGTAAAGTTTAGCCAAAAGTAATAGCCATTTCGCAAGGCTATACATATATATACAAGATTAAATACCATTAATTAACAACATAGCCTAGCTTATACATGCCTTTCGAATCAAACTAGGTTTATAAGTACCAAAAGAGTTGATAGTGTGGTTGACTTCTCCGAAGATCCTCTGAGCCCGTAGCTGACCTAAAATCTAAATAACAACACATTAAAACACACAAAGTAAGCTTACTAGCTTAGTAAGTCTCAAGCAAGTATTAATGCAATAAACGAACATTTAAACATATTAATCTCCATGCTTTCAACATTGAATTTAATCATTCCAACATGTAAATTACGCTTAATCGAATTCTAGTAATACTTTGACTTAAATATTAGCACATGGATATCATAAACGCATATACCAACAAATCATTGAGTATTATGTCTATTCATATATTTTGAGTCAAACAAACTCAATTACAAATACTTTCAACACTTTTACCATTCATCTTTTCATTATAATTGAATCTTCCATGTGTTATATATACATATCTCAACTTCACACAAATTAAATGTTCATACCTATTAATGATAAGATCATCATCACTAAATAAAATACTTAATGAATCATTCACTTCATCACACCATACTTAAGTAAAATGGTAATGAACTGAGCTACTTCATTTCTTACTAATACAATAAGCCAACTCTTACCCAAGCTTCTAACACATATCATTTAATATGCCATACCTCATTTCATTCTCAAATTCTTCGTTTATAGTATATCACCGGCATTTAGCCTGCTAGGCATTCAAGCCCGAATTACCCACCGGCATTAAGCCTGCTAGACCAAAGGTCCGAAGTATAAACACCGATATTGAGCCTGCTTGACCAAAGGTCTGAAGTATAAACACCCAAGATTAAGCACCGCTAGGTCACAAGTCTGAATTAAATCATCGGCACAAGGCCTGCAAGGCTCGAAGCCTGAAATAACAACATAATAAATCGTTCAATGCACATTTCTCAACACTAGCATCTCAAACAACCTATGTAATTCTTATCACTTTCACATAACAACCGAGCATATCTATTACACATTACTTTTAACAAATAAAACTCAATCCAATATTATACCCCTACATTCGGCCATTTGATATATTTATGCTTAAAATATTCAAATTTCATCATTTATTATATTCACAAATAATTCTTTGACTTATATTTGCTTAAGGACTTACCTCGACTGTCGACGGACAAGGTATACCGGCTATTCGATAATCTTCGCCTTTCCCCGATCTAAATCTATTTTTCTTTGTTCTTGATCTAATTGAGCTTGATGATGGCCGAATGTTTCAAGCCTTTAAACCCCTTTTTCTTAGCTAACTCATGGCAATGGAAGAAGAAAAACAACTAAAATGGCTTTTAATTTCATGCATTTTAACATATAATAATATTTTAATGATTTACCATTTTAACCTTTATTTAATAATAAAAACAAAATACAATATAAGGTTAATCTTGTCATAAACCACCCACTAACGTCAAAATGGACTATTGTCCCTTTTAATACCTCATATTATAAAGCCATCATCATTCTTGCACTTTACACTATAGTTTGTAACTTTTACACTTTACGCGATTAAGTCCTTTTATTTAATTAAACACACAAATGATTAAATTTTTCTACAAAACTTTCACACAAATTAATTCACATATAATAAACACAAAATATAATATTTAAATATTTTTCAGACTCAGATTCATGGCCCGAAACCACCATTCTGATTAGGGTCAAATTCGGTCTGTTATAAATACATTAGCCAAAGGTTCATTGATCAGAAAAGAAAAGAATTTCTTGAATTAAATCAGGGTCGTATGTCAGTCACATAATATGAAAGAGAGTTTGTACAACTCAGCAAATATGCTCGTAAATGCGTTTCTTCTGAAGCTATACTGTGTAAAAGATTTGAGGATGGATTGAATTAAAAAATCAAACTTTTAGTTGGAATTCTTTAGCTGAAAGAGTTTCTCGTTCTATTTGACAGATCTTATAAAGTGAAGAGCTTTGCAAAGAGAAAAGAAAAGCAGATTCTGAGGCTAGGGATTCTAGAAAGAGATTTGTGAGTAAATCACATCAGTCAGCATCAAAAAAATCTAGAGAATATCATCCTCATTCTATGGCTTCTGCGGGAATTTTATTTATAGATAGAGATATGAGACATTTCAGTTCTAAACCTTAGGTGACATCTGTTGCTAGTGTGGGAAGTGTTAGAAATGCTGGACCTGAATGTAAACACTGCAATAAGAGACATTACGGTGAATGTAAATTACTGAGCGGAGCTTGCTTTAAATGTGGATCTCTTGATCATTATCTCCAAGATTGTCTAGAAAAGTCTATAGCTGAAAGAGATCAACCAGCAAAAATGAGTAATACGACTACTAGAGGGAGGCCACCCAGAAACACTGGAAATATGAGTGGTAACCGAGGTGCTACGAGAGATTCTACTATGAGATCTGAGGCACAACCACCTGTCCGAGCTTATGCTATCCGTGCACGGGAGAAGCATCATTTCCAGACATTATTACTGGTACTTTTTCTCTTTTTGATACTGATATAGTTGTGTTGATAGATCCTGGGTCAACCCATTTATATATAAGTATGAATTTAGTATTTAAAAAGAGTTTACATGTCTAGTCTACAGAATTTGTAATTAAAGTATCGAACCCCTTAAGCAAATCTATTTTAGTTGATAAAATTTGTAAAAATTGTCTTTTGATGATTCGGGGTTACTATTTTTGGGCTGACTTGATGCTTCTACCACTTGAAGAGTTTGACATGATTCTTGTTATGGACTAGCTGACTATGCATGATGCAATTGTGAATTGTAGATGAAAGACTATAGAATTGAAATGTCAAAACAGTGAAATTCCTCGGATTGAGTATGATGAATCGAGTGAATTACCTATTGTGGTATCGTTTATGTTAGCTCAGAAATATATGAAAAAGGGCTATGATACATATCTTGCATATGTGCTGGATACAAAGGTGTCTGAATCAAAGATTGAATCTGTACCTATTGTTTGTGAGTTTTCGGATGTATTTCCAGAAGAATTACAAGGTTTACCTCTGACCAGAGAAGTTGAATTTGGTATTGAATTAGTACCTAAAACAACACCGATATTGATAGTTTTGTACAGAATGGCTCCAACAGAATTAAAAGAGTTGAAAACTCAGTTGCAAGGATTAACAGGCAGAGGTTTTGTACAACCTAGTTATTCTCCCTAGGGTGCACCGGTATTGTTCGTGAAAAGAAAGAAGGCACAATGAGAATGTGCATCGATTACAAACAGTTGAATAAAGTGACTATAAAGAACAAATACCCTGTACCGTGGATTGATGATTTATTTAACCAGTTGAAAGGGGAAAAGTATTTTCAAAGATTGATTTGAGATCGGGTTATAATCAGTTACGAGTTAAAGAATCGATGTGCCAAAAATTACGTTCAGATCGAGGTATGGACATTATGAATTCCTTGTTATGCCTTTTGGATTAACTAACGCTCCTGCAATTTTTATGGATTTGATGAACCTGATATTCAGACCGTATTTAAATATATTTGTTGTTGTATTCATTGATGACATTTTGATCTATTCACGAGATGAATCTTAACATACCGAGCACTTAAGAGTTGTGTTACAAACTCTACGTGACAAGCAATTATTTGCAAAGTTTAGCAAATGCAAGTTTTGGCTTTGAGAGGTTGGATTTCAGGGGCATATTGTTTCAGTCGATGGTATTAGAGTTGACCCGAGTAAAATTTCTGCTATTGTTGATTGGAAACCTCCAAGGAATGTGTCTGAAGTCCGTAGTTTTCTGGGTTTAGTGGGCTATTACCGAAGATTCGTGAAAGGATTCTCGATGATTGCAACACCTATGACATGACTGCTTCAAAAAGATGTGAAGTTTGAATGGTTGGAAAAATGTTAGTAGAGTTTCGAACAGTTGAAAGTATTGTTAACTGAAGCATCAGTTTTGGTACAACCGAAATCGGGGAAAGAATTTGTGATTTATAGCGACGTGTTATTAAACGATTTGGGATGTGTTCTAATGCAAGAAGGAAAATTTATAGCTTATGCTTCTGGAAAATTGAAACCACATGAAAAGAACTATCTGACACATGACTTATTGATGGCTGCAATTGTAACGCCCAGAATTTGGGCCTTGAGGTATTGGGCATATTGGGCTTTGGGCTTTGGATCTCATAATTTTTTTAAGTGTGCGAGAAAATGAAAATTTGCATGTGGATTTTGAGGGTTAATGAATTTGGAATGTCTACGAGTGTTGGAGAAGTCCTGGGATCAAGTAAGGTTACAAGAAAAATTTTGGTTTTAGCCCCAAGGGAACTGTGACTTCAGTTAGTAGGCCTCTTAAGTAGATTAAGAGAAAATAGGACACAAATGGGCTTGTGGTCTAGTAGAAAGTGGCATCACTTGGGAGCTATGAGGTGGTGTGTGTGAAAGCTGAAGAGGTCCAAGGTTCGAGCAAGAGGAGTGCATTTTGGAGTGTTTTATTTTGCATATGTGGACGACAAAAGTTGTGTTGGTTTTGTACTCTTGCTGTGGAGAGTTTGTAGTAAGCAGGACTGATGGATGTGGAGGAGATTTCGGATAAGATAAAGGTATTATCAAAGAGAAAAGAAAGAAGATGAGGAGGGTGAAGTGTTGGGGCCGAATAGGACTATGGGGGAAAGGTAGTTCAGTTTTGGCTATAAAAAAAGGGGTGCCGAAATCCTTAGAAGGGGTTCTTGGAGCTTCCATCTTTCTTTCTCTTTTTTCCCTCATCATTATTTCCTTTCATTGCCGAATACCACCATCCCTGTTTGCTAAAATCCCTATTTACCGAAATCCCTATTTGCAAAATCCTGTTTGCCAAAACCCTTGTTTATGCCAATTCTTTGTTGTTTGTTCCTCCACCTCAATCGATTATTATCTACTCTTAGTCACGTTTGGAAGCCGAATCTTGTTCAAGTAGATATCTAAGCTGTAGGATCAAAGGAGAATTTCGGTAAGTGCTTAGTTAATCTTTTTAGTGTGTTTTGTTAAAAGTCAAGGGCTATCTAACCCCTCCTTGTCATTAACTTGTATTAACAAGGGTAAGGTTCAACAATTGTAAGTGTGGTAGGTAAGAATTGCTAACAAGGTGGTAAGTGTTTCTCGACCCATTCATGGTTTAGTAAATGGCTGAATCTAATGTGGCTCATAGGGGTGACTTATGATCAATATGGGTCACTTGGTTTTGACGATATAGGTGTTTGGGTGCAGACCTAGAGGATAATTGTAAACAGTAGCAAAGGAAGGGATACTAGAACGTGAGGCACACAGTAAGGGTACGGTGAGGTTTCGATTTTTGATAAGTATGTGTTAAAGTCTTGGTTAATCACTAGTAATGTCGATTGTAGGTTTTTGAATAAGGGGTTTACAACAAGCGAGGTTACCAGGTGTGTACAAACACTACACACACGATATCGGCAATGCCAAAAAGCTGAAAAGCTGAATGTGGCTAAATGGGCCCGGTGGGCCTTGAGACTAAGTTTGATGAAATGGTTTGGTTGGTTATACGAATTGAGTTAGTCATGCATGATACATGATCTGGATTTGTTTTGGGCCTAATAGGCCAAATGATGAGATTTGGGCCTAATGGGCTGTAAGGATGTGATTTGGACTTGATGGGCTTTTGGGGACGTAGACAAGTATGTTAGGGTTAATGGTCTTTAGACCTAGTTTGAACAACTCTTAAATTTCATAAAACTTAATTTCATAAGACTTAATCTAATTAAACATGTCCGTGAACAAGTCGCTGGGTTAGGGTGTGGCAACGGGCATACGCATGTCTAGGATTGGATCTAGGGAGAGCTTGGTACTTAAGCGGTCTTAGTGGCCCACCTCCTCTTTTCAAGAATCCTATCTGGTGCGTAGTGTCTGTTCACTTTAGCCGCGAGGACTTGTTGATGGGTCAAAGTTCGTAATTAAAACCCGAGAGGGACTAAAATACCCTTATATTTATAAAATTACTAAAGTACCCTTAGATTTGTAAAATTACTAAAATACCCCTAGATTTGTAAAATTTCTAAAATACCCTTAGATTTTTAAAATTACTAAAATACCCTTAGATTTGTAAAATTACTAAAATACCCCTAGATTTGTAAATTATCAAAATACCCCTATTTTACAAAAGTACCAAAATACCCCTATTTTGTAAAATTACTAAGATACCCCTATTTCGCCAAATTACCAAAATACCCTTGTAGTAGAATTACAAAAATACCCTTGGGTAGTGAAATGATAAAAATACCCCTATGTGACGGATATGAGTTTATGGATGTTACTCGTGTATTTGATGCATTCATATGATATTCTGCTTAGGATGCATATGGGTGGGAATTATGGTACGGAGGAAGATTTGAGGATTGCATAGTCGTATGTCCATGGATCCACCGATGGCTTTAAGCCCATTATATGATTAGTAGCTTTGCTACAACGTTAGGTAGTATCGTAACTAGGCTACCTTTGGTGTGTAGAGGATGGGTGGGTTGATATAGAAATCCCCATAGGTGTGTAATGGTTGGAAGGGAAATTGTGTGTAGCGAATGGATAATTGGGATGGGTTTTGCATTATCTTATTTGTATATGATACGATATGATATGAAATGAGGTCATTGTGGGCTAAGGCCCAAGACCACTGATTTTGGTAGGGCTTAGGCCCAATGTGAATATTTGTATGTGATTTGATTGCTAAGGGTTGTACACACTGAGTTTCAAAACTCACACCCTTTAATTTATTGTTTCAGGTAATCCTGAATAGACATCTCGATGTGAGAGAGGACTCAGAGATGGCCACACTACAAGCTGAACAAATGTTTTAATTCATTCAAATGAATACGTTTTTAAATACTTTGTTTTTTTTTCATTGGATTGTAATAAGGCCATGTAACTCCTAATTGACTTTAGATTTTGTGTTTATTATTATTATTGTTTTAACTATCCGCTTAATAAATTTCATAAAATTATTAAAGTTAACCTAGTTTTTGAAATAACTCAACATACGATCATTTTCTTAAAATTTAGGTTTTTCCTCTTAACTTAACAAGATACAAGGGTTTTGGGCTTTTGGGCCTTAAATTGTCAATTAGCAAAATCGTTTTAAAATTGGGCCTTTAATGTTACATTCCAGACTCGGACCTAACTTTTAGGCCGAGTTTGGGGTGCTACATTTAGTGGTATCAGAGCCTGGTTGCAAAACTTGGGTTGTGAAATAGGTCTTGGATTTTGGGTTTAAAAAAAGAAAGCTTTTGGTAGGATTCTTGAACCATAGTTCACCGAGCCCTCAACGTCGAGCCAAGTAAGTGTTTTTGTTATTTTACTTGTTTAAATTGCTGAACTATATTTAGATATTGGGCTACTTTAAACAATAGGTTTTTAGAGACTAAAGCCCGTAGGAAACTTAAGCCTGTAGTGGATTCACGACCGCGAAATAACTTTTAAATTGTTACTTGCATAAGACATGTGTTTTAAATAGTGGAACCATGAATTAAATACATAAAAATTCCTAATTCAAATAATACGAGAATCAACGATGAGCACTAGAAGAAATGCAAGGGGATGCGACAGAGGCCGTGGAGGTGTTAGGGTTGATGTGCTGACTCAGCTAGTTAGGGAGGTATTGGAGGAGGTGAAAGAAATTGGCAAAACACTTCGGGTTAGGTGCGTGATTTGTAAGAAAAAAAGAGATCGCAATTTTCTAGGGCCGTAGTCTCGTTTTGTGAAGCATGTTAAGGTACGTCCAAACTTTTCGGCTTACGAATATTGCAGAAGGCGTCCTTCGAGTGAATGCTGTAGGAAGTCAGGAGCGTGTTTAAGATGCGGGTTTGAGGAGCATAAGGCTCGGGATTGTTCAATCACCATTAAGTCGGGTATGCTTTGTGTAGATGCTATATTTTTGGGTATATAAACTGTATGCGTGCAGTGTTTATGTGTTATTAAATTAGAGTGCGCAATAGAAGCGCAGTTCTGTAATTTGGGTTGTGTGACCTTTCTAAGAGTTGGAAATTTCGGGGTCGAAATTTTTTTAAGGAGGGTAGAATTGTAACGCCCCAAATTTAGGCCTAGAAGTATTGGGCCTATTGGGCTTTGGGCTTTGGATCCCAGAATTTTTTTTAAGTGAGCGAGAAAATGAAAATTGGTATGTGGGCTTTGAGGGTTAATGAATTTGGAATGTCTAGGGGTGTTGGAGAAGTCCTGAGATCAAGTAAGGATACAGAAAAAATTTTGATTTTAGCCTCAAAGGAACTGTGACTTTTGCCAGTGGGCCTCTTAAGTAGATTAAGAGAAAATAGGACACAAATGGGCTTGTGGTCCAGTAGAAAGTGGCGTCACTAGGGAGCTATAAGGTGGCATGTCTGAAAGCTGAAGAGGTCAAAGGTTCGAGCAAGAGGAGTGCATTTTGAAATGCTTTATTTTGCATAGGTGGATGGCAAGAGTTGCGTTGGTTTTGTACTCTTGTCATGGAGAGTTTGTAGTAAGCAGGACTGATGGATGTGGAGGAGATTTCGGATAAGATTAAGGTATTATCAGAGAGAAAAGATAGGAGATGAGGAGGGTGAAGTGTTGGGGCCGAATAGGACTTTGGGGGGAAGGTAGTTCGATTTTGGCTATAAAAAAGGGGTGTCGAAATCCTTAGAAGGGGTTCTTGGAGTTTCCATCTTTCTTTATCTTTTTTCCCCTCATCTTTATTTCCTTCCATTGTCGAATACCACCATCCCTATTTTCCAAAATCCCTGTTTGTCAAAATCCCTATTTGCCGAAACCCCTATTTATTCTGATTCTTTGTTGTTTGTTCCTCCACCTCATTATTATCTACTCTTAGTCACGTTTGGAAGCCGAATCTTGTTCAAGTAGATATCTAAGCCTTACGATCAAAGAAGAATTTTGGTAAGTGCTTAGTTAAACTTTTTAGTGTGTTTTGTTAAAAGCCGAAGGGCTTTCGAACCCCTCCTTGTCATTAACTTGTATTAGCAAGGGTAAGACTCAACAATCATAAGCGTGGTAGGTATGGATTGCTAACAAGGTGGTAAGTGTTCTCAACCCAGTCATGGTTTAGTAAATGGCCGAATCTAATGTGGCTCATAGGGGTGACTTATGATCAATATGGGTCACTTGTTTTTGACGATATAATTGTTTGGGTGCAGACCTAGAGGATAATCGCAAACAGTAGCAAATGAAGGGCTACTAGAACGTGACGCACACGGTAAGGGTACGGTGAGGTTGTTTTTGATAAGTATGTGTTAAAGCCTTGGTTAATCGCTATTAATGTCGATTGTAGGTTCATGACTAAGGGGTTTGCAGCATGCGAGTTTACAGGTGTGTACAAACACTACACACACGATATCGGCAATGCCGAAAAGTTGAAATGTCGAAAGTGGCTAAATGGGCCCGGTAGGTCCTGAGGCTAAGTTTGATGAAATGGTTTGGTTGGTTATACGAATTGAGTTAGTCATGCATGATACATGATCTGGATTTGTTTTGGGCCTAATAGGCCATATGATAAGATTTGGGCCTAATGGGCCGTAAGGATGTGATTTGGACTTGATGGGCTTATGGGGACGTAGACAAGTATGTTAGGGTTAATGGACTTTAGGCTTAGTTTGAACAACTCTTAAATTTCATAAGACTTAATCTAATTAAACATGTCCGTGAACAAGTCGTTGGGTTAGGGTGTGGCAACGGGCATACGTATGTGTAGGATTGGATCTAGGGAGAGCTTGGTACTTAAGCAGTCATAGTGGCCCACCTCCTCTTCTTTGGAATCCTACTTGGTGTGTAGTGTCTGTTCACTTTAGCCGCGAGAACTTGTTGATGGGCCAAAGTTCGTAACTAAAAACCGAGAGGGACTAAAATACCCTTATATTTGTAAAATTACTAAAATACCCTTAGATGTGTAAAATTATTAAAATACCCCTAGATTTGTAAAATTTTTAAAATACCATTAGATTTGTAAATTTACTAAAATACCCCTAGATTTGTAAAATTACTAAAATATCCCTAGATTTGTAAATTACAAAAATACCCCTATTTTGTAAAAGTACCACAATACCCCTATTTTGTAAAAGTACCACAATACCCCTATTTTGCAAAATTACAAGATACCCTTATTTCGCCAAATTACCAAAATGCCCCTATAGGGTAGAATTACGAAAATACCCCTGGGTAGTGAAATGACGAAAATACCCCTATATGACGAATATGAGTTTATGGATGTTACTCGTGTGTTTGATGTATTCATATGATATTCTGCTTAGGATGCATATGGGTTGGAATTATGGTATGGAGGAAGATTTAAGGATCGCATAGTCGTATGGCCATGGATCCACCGGTGGTTTTAAGCCCATTATATGATTAGCAGCTTTGCTGCAACGTTAGGTAGTACCGCAACCAGGCTACCTTTGGTGTGTAAAGGAATCCCCACAGGTGTGCAATGGTTGGAAGGGAAATGGTGTGTGTAGCAGATGGATAATTGGGATGGGTTTTGCATTATCTTGTTTGTATATGATACGATAAGATATGAGATGAAGTCATTCTGGGCTAAGGCCCAAGACCACCAATTTTGATAAGGCTTAGGCCCAATGTGAATATTTGTATGTGATTTGATTGCTAAGGGTTGTACACACCGAGTTTCAAAATTCACACCCTTTAATTTATTGTTTCAGGTAATCCTGAATAAACAGCTCGACGTGGGAGAGGACTCGGAGATGGCCTCACTACAAGTTGATCAAATGTTTTAATTTGTTCAAATGAATACGTTTTTAAATACTTTTTTTTTTCATTGGATTGTAATAAGGCCATGTAACTCCTAATTGACTTTAGATTTTGGGTTTATTATTATTATTATTGTTTCAACTATCCACTTAATAAATTTCATAAAATTATTAAAGTTAACGTGGTTTTCAAAAAAACTCAACATATGATATTCTTCTTAAAATTTGGGTTTTTTCTCTTAACTTAACAAGATACAAGGGTTTTGGGCTTTTGGACCTTAAATTGTTAATTAGCAAAATCGTTTTAAAATTGGGCCTTTAATGTGGCATTCTGGACTTGGGCCTAACTTCTAGGCCGGGTTTGGGGTGTTACAACAATTATATTTGTGTTGAAAATTTGGCGACACTACTTATATGGTGAGAAATGCTACATTTATATAGATCACAAGAGCTTGAAATATCTGATGTCACAGAAAGATTTGAATTTGTGACAACGAAGATGGCTCGAGTTATTGAAAGATTATGACTTTGTGATTGATTATCACCCGAGAAAAGCTAATGTTGTTTCTAATGCTTTGAGCCGAAAATCTTTGTTTGCATTATGAGCAATGAACACCCAATTGATGATTTGTGATGATGGGTCTATTTTAGCCAAATTAAGATCTAAACCGGTATTTCTTCAACAAATCTATGAAGCTTAGAAAGATGACCGTGAATTGCAAGTTAAACGGATTCAATGTGAGAACATCCCTGATTCAGAGTTTCATATTAGAACCGATGATTGTTTAAGGTTCCAGAGTAGAATTTGCATACCGAGAAATTAAGAACTCATTCAGAAGATTTTGCACGAAGTGCATCATAGTTGCTTATCTGTTCATCCAGGAAGTACTTAAATGTACAACGATCTGAAACAGCTTTACTGGTGGTGAGGCATGAAATGAGATATCTCAGAGTTTTTTTCTAAATGTTTTATCTGTCAGCAAGTCAAAGCTGAACATCAAGTACCATCGAGATTACTACAGCCTGTAATGATTCTTGAGTGGAAATGGGATAGAGTTACAATGGATTTTGTGTCAGTATTGCCTCTTAACTCCAAAAAAAAGATGCTATCTAGGTTGTTGTTGATCGACTAACAAAGTCTGCTCATTTCATACTGATACGTACAAATTACTCACTTGATAGATTAGTTGGATTGTACATTTCTGAGACTGTTTGGTTACACGGGGCGCCATTATCTATTATTTCTTATAGAGATCCGAGATTTATGTCGCGATTCTGGAAGAAACTACAAGAGGCTCTGGAAACAAAGTTGAATTTCAGTACTGCTTTTCATCCTCAGATTGATGGTCAGATTGAGAGAGTTATTTAGATTCTTGAAGACATGTTGAGATGTTGTATTCTAGAGTTTGAAGGCAGTTGGGAAAAATACTTACCGTTGATTGAATTTGCGTATAAAAATAGTTTCCAAACGAGTATAAAGATGTCACCGTACGAAGCTTTGTATGGCTATAAATGCCGAACTCCGCTATACTGGATTGAATTGAGTGAGAAAGATTCACGGGGTTGAATTGATCAGAGAAACTGAAGAAAAAGTGAAAACTATTTGTGACAGTTTAAATGCAGCTTCAGATCGATAGAAATCCTATGTGGATTTGAAACGTAGATAAAGTGAATTTCAAGTCGGAGACAAAGTATTTCTAAAAGTGTCACCCTGGAAGAAGATTCTCTATTTTGGACGTAAAGGGAAACTGAGTCTGCGATTCATCGGGCTGTGTGAGATCATTGAAAGAATAGGGTCTGTAGCATATCGACTAGCTTTACCATCAGAACTTGAAAAGATTCATAATGTCTTTTACGTTTCTATGCTACATTGATACAAATCCGATCCATCACATGTGATTTCTCCATTAGATGTTGAGATACAAGCTAATTTGACGTATAACAAAAAACAGATTAGGATTCTGGCCCGTCAGATGAAAGAGTTGATAAATAAATGTATAGCCTTGATAAATGTTCTTTAGCATAAACAAGGGATTTAAGAAGCTATGTGGGAACCCAAGGAAGCTATGCGAAAATAGTACCCTAACTTATTCACTGGTAAGATTTTTAGGGACGAAAATCCCTAAGGGGGGAGAGTTGTAACAACCCGTTTTTGAGTCAAATTGAAACAGTGGTTTCGAGACCACAAATCTGAGGTCAAAATATGTAATTTATTATTTTAATAAGGTTTACAGCATGATAGAATTATTATGTGAAAATTTCGTTAAGAAATTTTACTATTTAAATGCTTAATTCGGTAAAAAGGACTAAATCACGTAACGCATAAAAGTTGCATTCTAATTGATAAAGGTGTTTAATTGCTATGATTTATTAAATGAGAAGTCCTTATGTTGTAATTATACCATAATTAAATTGAATGGACATTAATGGGCACAATATCATGATATTTGATGGATTTTAATTAAGGTTATTTTGGTAAAATGTTTAATAAGTTATAATAAATAAAACCAAAAACATTTTATTCATCATCTTCTATCTATATTGCTGAAATTGAGAAAGAAAATGTAACACCCCAAACCCAGCCTAGACGTTATGGCCAAATCTAGCGTGTCACATTGAAGTGTTTTTTGAAAACCATGTTTTCATTGAAAACCCTTCTTGAAATTTAAAACTTTTTTGCCACTTAAACTTGTACAAAACCTCAGCTTGCGTTTGTTTATTTTCAATTGAGGTTTATTAAAAAGTTATTCCCTTTTTAAAATGTTATTACATTTAAAACCTTATTTGTTGTGGAAGCTTAATTTAAAATAAATGATTTACAAAAATGTGGTATTTAAAAATTAAGTTGTGGAAGCGTAGCGTTTGAAAATAGTTATTGTTTTGGAAACCTCGTTCTACTTCTAGTAGATATAAATCACCATTAATAAAATCCCAAATTTAAAATCCAAAAATTATAGAGGCCTTACTACAACCCGAATTAAAATCAAAGTGCTTAAGTAAATGAACACAATAGAATAAAACATGTGCAGTTGTGTGGCCCTCTCGAGTCCCTCGTAGCTCCGAACCGTTTAACGCTGGTGATTACCAGGAAGGTTAAAAACGGGGTGAGTTTACAAAAACTCAGTGTGTAATCTCCTTATTAAAGATACAACAAGATATCTGAAATGAATCGGCCTCTACCGAGCCTTATAATAGTAATAATGACAAAGTGGGCCTTAACCCATTACAGTAACGGTGGCAATTGGGCCTTAGCCCATAACAAATGTCACATATCACATCTATTTGGGCCTAAACCCATCTCAATATTAGAATTAGTATATGCAATGCATAAATACCCATACCAACCCTGTAATCCGTCTCCCGTCCAACCCTACACTCTTGTGAGGATTAAATCGACCCAACCATCCCTACACTCATTATGTAGCACCGGTTGTGGCACTAACCAATATTGTAGCTTAGCTGCCAATAACAGTATATGTGGGGAAGCCACCAGTAATAGTATTGAAGCAGAGCTGCCAGTAATAATATTTATGGCAAAGCCACCAGTGACATTTCCTCCATAACAGTATCCCAACCCCATGCAATATGTCGTGTATACAGTATGCCATGCTCAGAATCAGTCATATCTTTCACAGTTAAGTCAGTCAAACCATAGTCATACAATCACAATCAAATCAGTCAAATCATAGCACAAGGCAGTCATTTACCTTCGAGGGGCAAAATAGTCATTTTACCCTACACGGGCATTACGGTCATTTTACCTTACAAGGCATTATGATCATTTTACCCTACATGGGCATTACGATTATTTTACCTTACAGGGGCATTACGATCATTTTACCCTATAAGGGCATTACGATCATTTTACCCTATAGGGGTATTACGGTCATTCTACCCTACAAAGGTATTTCAGTAATTTTACCCTACCGAGGCATTACGGGCAATTTACCTTATGGGGGTATTTCAGTCATATAATAACCTTTCTGAAGGTCTATAGTCGCCTCGAGCGACACAGAAAACATATATGATCGAAACGGTGTAATTAGGCTCAAAGCCCAATATTTGGCCCAAGTAGGCCCACACACTCGTGTGGCCCATTTAGCCCAAATTCAGTTACGGCTATGCAATCGTTATAGCCCAATTCAGTAATTGCCACTTATCGTGGATTTATACCGTGTGGGGCCCACAAGCCCATTGAGCCCACATGGCCCATTTCAGCCAAACGAGGCCCATAACGACCCAAGTGCACGAGAACACTCATAATGGCCTCTAAAGTCTATTGCCTATGATTGTGGGCTCGGTTTACCACACGAGTGATCGCATGCTCGTGAGGCCTCAACTGTCGAATTTTGGCTTTTGCCGACTCATAGAAACAGTAGTGTAATTACACACACTCTTTTGGCTTTACGACAATAATGATTTATGGTGTATAGATACACACTTGTTTGTGGAATCACATGAGAAATCCCTAAGTACCAACCTTGCTTAACGACTGACTTTAATCTCTTAAGACCACCGATCAGGATTGATCACACGCCTATGCCGAATATCTGTATCAAAACAGATCTTATTAACCAAAATAGTGATCAAATATGTGGCCTTAATCCACAAATGCTAACTTACCAACCACAGGAATATTCAGCATAATCTAAGAGTATGGTAGTGATCTTACCCTTAACGAGAGATAGAGTTTGATGACTTGAATAATCTTTGCCCTACTTCACTCCTTAGGACCTCTTACCCCAACGTACCCCACTTATTTGTTAAAACTCCAGCAAGATTGAACCACCACCCCCAGCGCACCGAAATGATCCACCAAACACCGAATAGCAGACAAGAACCCGAAAAGGCAGAAGAAGGGATAGTCAGCTTAGAAAAGACCGAAGGAAGGATAGAATTTTAGGGAAGAAGAAGGCTATATTCGGCTAAAAAGGAAAAATGAAGGAGAACTAAGAGGAGAAGAATAGTTTCAGTAAAGGGAAAATATGGGAATGAGAAGAGAAAAAAAGAGGTTTTGGTAATTAACATTTTCGACAAAATGAGAATAGTAGAGGAAAGAAACCCAAAAGGTACAAAGAGGCACTTGACTTACTAGGAATTAACCAAAATGATTTTACGCTACCAAGAACCAATAGCCATTCGGCCAGAAAGAAACAAAAAAGAAGTAAAATGCCCAAAAGAAAGAAAGTCGAAACCAAAACTACTCTCAAAAGCTACCTTTACCAAAATTCTGAGTACTAGGACTCCCAATTCAGTACTACACATCCCACACACTTCAAATTCCTAACTTTTCTCCACAAACCTCTCCCTATATCACTCCCCATATCGCTCCTTAAATCCCTCCTCATATCTCTCCACAACTCCTCTATCAAAATTGCACTATAACACAACTACTGGCCGATCCATGCTACAAAATAAAATACACCATTGCTCATCCCAAGACTTGAACCTCAGACCCATTGCCACACTTGTAACGCCACAACCACTGTACCAACAGGCTCTTTGTGTGTCATATTTTGAACACAAATATTCTTAAAGCCTACATGCTAAAGCTAAGGTTCATTTAAGAGAAAAACCAAAAAATTTTCAAAAGTCAGGGCTTGAACCCAAGACTTCTCAGACACTTCCAAACACTCCTAAATCACTTAACCATTAAAGCAAACAAGCAATTTATGTCATTTTCTTGCACTCATAAATATTTATGTGTAATCTCCTAGCTAATCCCACACTCAAGGCCCATTCTTTCTAGGCCCAAATTTAGGGCTTATAGAAATTTCGTCCCCAAAATTTCCAAATAACCAGATAATCGTACCACACAGGCTTTACCACTATGCTCCCATTGCACACTCTAATTTCAAAACATTACTACAGCCTCTTGAACCATGTTCACGTGTATCTCTTGTGCCCATTGCCTATTCGTGTTTTATCAGAACTAACAATTTTATGCAGATCTGTTTACAATTTTAGTGTTTATTAACAAATATCTTATGGAAAGTAGTATCAGTATTTAAGAGTTTATTTTCGTAGATCGTAATCTCACTACAATTTTCAGTTTCTTATAGTTTCAGTTTGCTCTATCTAGAGTGGTATGGTCTAATTTCTAAAGTAGCCATAATACTTCCTAACTTACTGCATTCTAATTTCTAAACAGACAAAAGTGTCTAAAAAACTTACGAATTTGGTGCCAGAGACTCGGTGTGCCACACTTTATAGAAGAAATATCTCAGACCCTTCACATATTGAAAAACAACTTATTGAAATCCAAAATTTGAAAACCCATTCCACAGTTGAGTTTTGCAACTGGGCTCTGATACCACTAAATGTAACACCCCAAACCTGACCTAGACGTTATGGTTGAACCTGGCGTGTCAAATTGAAGTGTTTTTCGAAAACCATATTTTCATTGAAAACCCTTCTTGAAATTTAAAACTTTTTGCCACTTAAAACTTGTACAAAACCTCAGCTTGTGTTTGTTTATTTTCAATCGAGGTTTATGAAAAAGTTATTCCCTTTTTAAAATGTTATTACCTTTAAAACCTTACTTGTTGTAGAAGCTTAATTTAAACCAAATGATTTACCAAAACGTGATATTTAAAAATTGAGTTACAGAAATGTAGCGTTTGAAAATAGTTATTATTTTTGAAACCGTGTTCTACTTTTAGCAGATATAAGTCACCATCAATAAAATCCCAAATTTAAAATCCAAAAATTATAGAGGCCTTATTACAACCCGAACTAAAAGCAAAGTGCTTAAGTAAATGAGAACAACAGAATAAAGCATGTACAGTTGTGTGGCCCTCTCTGAGTCCCTCATAGCTCCGAACCGTCTAATGCTGGGGATTACTTGGAAGGTTAAAAATGGGGTGAGTTTATGAAAACTCAGTGTGTAATCCCCTTATTAAAGAAATAGTCAGTATACAAAAATAGAATCAGTTTGGGCCTGAGCCCTATAACATTAACAGTACAGTGTGGGCCTTAACCCATTACAGTAATGGTGGCAATTGGGCTTTATCCCCCATCAGCCTCGGTTGGGCCTTAGCCATAAAAATGACACATATCACATCTATCTGGGCCTAAGCCCATCTCAATATCAGAATCAATATATGCAATGCATAAATACCCATACCAATCTTACACTCCGTCTCCTGTCCAACCCTACACTCTTGTGGGGATTAAATCGACCCAACCATCCCTACACTCCTTATGTAGCACCGGTTGCGGCACTAACCAATATTGCAGCGTAGCTGCCAGTAACATTATATGTGGTAAAGCCACCAGTAACAATATTGCAGCAGAGCTACCAGTAATATTTATCGTAAAGCCACCAGTAACAGTACACTTCCTCCATAACAGTATCCCAACCCCATGTAGTATGTCGTGTATGCAGTATGCCATGCTCAAAATCAATCATATCATTCACAGTTAAGTCAGTCAAACCATAGTTATACAATCACAGTCAAATCAGTCAAATCATAGCACAAGGCAATCATTTACCCTCGAGGGCCAAAATAGTTAATTTACCCGATAGGGGCATTACGGTCATTTTACCCTACAGGGGCATTATGATCATTTTATCCTATAGGGGTATTACGGTCATTCTACCCTATAAGGGTATTTTGGTAATTTTACCCTACCAAGCATTACAGTCAATTTACCTTATGGGGGTATTTCAATCATATAACAACCTTCCTGAAGGTCTTGTAATATCCTGGGTTAGGGGCTATTTTGTTGCTGCATGTTATTGCATGTGTTTAGTGTGTTTGTGTTGCTATTTCGTGTTTTAGGGGCTTAATTGTAGCCTAGGAGTGTGCCTGAGTGAATGGGAAAATTTTGGTTTTGGGTGTCAAGTCGGGAGCTGTTGGAGCTAGGGTATAAGAGTTTTCTTTGGTATTTTATTGCACAAGTGAAAGTCAAGAGTGGCAAGGGAGGAGCTTGGTGTGGCATCATCCACATGTGAGGGAGGTCCAGAGTTCAAGCAAGCAGAGTCCCTTTTTGTCACTTATTTTGGGCTAGATAGGAGGGAGGAGTTGTGGGTGATTTAAACTCCACCTTGGACTTGGTCTAGTGGTGACTTGGATGGTGGAGAGCAAAGTGTGGAGGAGGACTTGGTCCACTCATTTCAAATGAGTGAATGGGAGCTTTGGGGGATTGTGGCGAAATTTAGGGGAGTTGGAGGGGAAAGTGACGGCTTAGTGTGGGAGAGGGAAGGCCGAATATGCCTTTGCATCTTTGGTGCATTTTTCTCATTTTGGTAAGCTAAAGTCCTCTTTTTGTCAAAAAACAAACCAATTTCCTTTGTAGAAATTCTCTCATTGTTGTTCTTTCTTTCACCTATTAGAACCAAACTCAAGCCTCTAAAAAACATTTCCTTTTCCCATTTCTTCTTTTGTAAACCAAATTCTTCTTCTCTCAAAAGCAAGTTTAAACTTTCCAAGTAAATTCCTCCATCTTTCCTTCGTGAAGTCAAAGCCTAGTTGCTTAATTTGTTTTATTTTTCTTCAAACTCCTTGATAGCCGAATGTGCTCATTCATCACTTTTTCTTTTTCAATTGTGTGTCAAACCTATATCCCTTCTTCTCACATTTTCTTCCTCTTTCTTTAATTGTACAAAGCCGAAAGTAGGGTGTTAAGCACTCAAGCGAACCCTTCTCATTTGTTGGCCGATTCCTTCTTATCTCTTAAACCATTTTCCTCTGTTGTACTTCTCGAGTTTTAAGCAGTAATACCTCCTTCTCTTAGTGTTTTGGTTGGTCAATTCTTTCCTTCTTTTGATCAAGGTGTTGGCGAATCTATCCCTCTTCTAGTGGTTGTCTTGGCCGAGTATCGCTGGTGTTTGAGGCCTTCCTTCCATCGGTTGGAATTGGTAAGTCCTTGGTCGAATGGTCATCTCCTTTCTCTCCTTATACTTTGTCAAGGTTGGTTGATTAAGGGTCAAAAGGGTCATGCCGAAGGATTCTAATCTCTTTGTTATAGGGTCTTTGGAGTGTGAAAGCAAGCAAGGAATCGTTATTCTTTTGTTAATCAATTGGTAAGTAGGGGTAAGTACATGGTATTGTTATTATTTCAATCTTTTAGGTTCGACATGCAAAGGTAACAAAAGATTAACGGTTCATCTTTTATGGTGTAGCCTATTGCTAAGGAGAATCATTGGGTGATTCGGATTGGGTAGAAACCAAATCATCTTAAAAGGATCTAGTAATCGAGGGACTTAGATCATTTTCGTTGGATTCTAGACTCAGATTTACCTGTGTGTAAACTAACACACTTCGCTTAGTAATATAATTGATAACCCGTGTGATGATTAATGAAACAGTTGATGATTGATGTGATACCCTAATGGGTATGATTCGACTCTCGTAAGTCAAGATATTATTATGAGTTTATCGATGATCTATATGATACCATGGTTGTGGATATATGTGACATGGGGTATGAGATTAGACATATTAGCATGATATGCATGATTATATGATATGCATGATTACATGAGTGTGGTATGTTGATGGGTGATACGAGTGGAGGAGCAAAGGATATTTTGTGCCGACGAGCACCGTTGTTTTGGTAACACACTTTGTGACTTTGGGTCACCAGAGGTTTGGCACCTCATTGCGATTTGTCCCTCGTGGTTTAACACCACCGTGGGTTGGCCCCACTTTTGAGATACGGGATCGCCTCGCTAGTGATTTGGTATCACACGATGGGTTGGCCCCATCATTGGATTTGTGATCATGGTCACCAAAGCTTTGGTAGCACAATTGTGTCTTTGGGACACCAAAGTTTGGCACCACATTGACGGATATTGTGTCTTTGGGACACCAAGTGTTTTGGTAACACATTGTGACTGTATGTCACAGGTGGTTTGGCACCACCAAAGGGTTTGGTACCACACGGGTAGAAAAGGCGATATGGATGGTTAGGATCGGGTTGCATTGATTATGTTGCTTTGTATGATGTGTGTTAGCATGTTGTTTTCTAGGAGCGGATTTACACATCGAGTCACTCGACTCACCCTCTCCTTTGACATTTCAGTGACTCGTGAGACGCGACACCTGAGTCTGGATGGACTCGGGGTGCACATGCCATGCTTTAATAAAAGTGTTGCCCGGACTTTGAATTTGGGTACTTTAGCTTATTTACTTTACTTGGGTTTTATATTGGATTTGTAAAAGGCCTTTAATTTATGTTTTGTGATGTTTATGTTTTAATTAGATTTTAATATGCCTTAACAAAACAAGTTGGTATGAATTTTCTAAAACTTGGAAAGATAATGATTTCAAAATTATAACGAATGTGTTCTTAAACCATACCATCGGGTATCACACTATGTCTTTATGGTAAGCAAACTCAAATGATTTTCAAATCAAACTTGTATTACTCCTAAGTCTAAAAAGGTTTTAAGTAACACTAAGAAACTATTAAGGTTTAAATGGTTTAAACTCGCTTAACCACACATTCTCGTTAAGATTTCAAAATCTCCGGTTTCAAATACACCATCCGATTTCAAACAAGTCTACTCAATTGTCTTCAAAATACACCGTGTTTTCACTCGGCTTTTAACGAAAATTTAACCTCTCACAAACATGTTTCCGTAACATACCGATTTGGACGTGGTGTCTTGTCCTGGTTTGGGGTGTTACATTTGTGGTATCGAGCCAAGTTCAAAAGTTTCTACCATGGCCGAGGCCCAAAATGTTTTAAACTATAGTTTTCAAGTATTCGCTTTAAAAGTATGGTTTGAAGGGCATGGCACCGAGTCACCGCACCGGTTCGCCTGGTAAGTACCTGCACTATTGGTTGTGATATTAATTGATATGATTGAATGTCTAGTGATAGTAAGATTACTTTAGAGACCAAACTGATAGGATTCGTGGACTCATGAAACAAAGTCTCTTTAATATTCATAAAACTTTGCTTTAAAAATAGTGGAATAATGACTGATACATAAAATTCTTTAATCGCATTTAGATTTAGTCATGAGTACCCGAGGTGGACGTGGTCGTGGACGTGGTCGCAGAGGATGATCTGCTTCGAGCCCGTAGGTTCTCAGGCAGGGTTCGAGAATGAGGTACTTGCCCGCCACCGCCAGAGGTGGTGAGTTCCAAGAGCAGATCGCCGATGACGCAGATGTCACAAAGCGATCTCGCGGGTTTTAGAAAGGGTAGCCGGAGTGTGGAGGCGAGGAGCTAGGAAATCGTGCTCGAGCGACTTTCGCAAATGGGGTCAATTCTTTCGGTGTCTCGGATGTTGCTCCTAAAGATCGCCGAAAATCGGCCGAAGTGACAGAACGGATCATGGATTTATCCGGACCTAACGGTAGAAGAAAAATTAAAGGGATCGATCATTCCGAGATGAGTCATACCATGGTGGCTCACGGTCCGTGATAAATACCGCAAATTAAGATCCGACATGGGATTATTTTGGGTCGCTTATCGGAAAAGTACGTTGAGCTAACTACATAAATGAGCAAAGGAAAGCATTTCGAGGTTAGTTCGGGGAGCAAATGCGTGCCTGAGTACGAGGTAGAGTTTCGAGGTCGAGCCGGTGATACCGGGTATGGTGGCGATCGAGCATGAGAGGTGCGCTCGCTTCGAGGATGGCTCGCGAGACGAACTAAGGTCGATAATTGCGCCCAACAGGAGCGTGAATTTACGGCTCTAGTTGAAAAGGCGAAGGTTGCCGAGGGCATTAAAGAGTCTGTGAGGCGTGGTATGGAGAGAAACCGCCACAAGAGGAGTTTTGGGTCTTCCGGTCATCGAAACCAACGAAAAGAGCTAGACCGAAAGTGGGCGAATCACGGGTAGGTTTGTTGTCGCTAGGCGGGGACCGCCAGATGTAACCGCTAGGAAAGGCTCACCGGGAGGATGTTGGACCGATGGTAGAGGTTGTTTTGAGGTGGCTCATTGGATCACCGAGTGAGGGATTGTCTGCAAAGTTAGCTAGAATTGATCGAGAATCGGTAGTAATCAATACTGTAAATAATGGACCACCGCAGAGGGGCCGAGGTAATGGCAGAGAAGTAATAGTTCGGTGGGGCCGTGGAGCACCGGCAGAGGTGCAGTAGTTCGAGGCCGCATACCGGATTGGTATATCTTTGCGGCGCCGAGAGGAGGCGGCCTTGCACCGGACGTCATAACCAAGACGTTTTTGATTTTTGGTTCTCCTTATAACGCTTTAATTGATGTGGGTTCTACGACTCTTATGTTGCCGTAGTATAGTAGAGACAATGGATTTAGACTCGAGATATCTTCTAGGCGTATGACCGTAATAAGCCCTCTAGGTCACTCAGTAGTGGTAGATAAATCAGATAGAGACGCACCTCTAGAACTCCAAGGGTATCTTTCGAGGTCGATCTGATGGAACCGCCGCTTGGGGAGTTCGATCCGATTTTGGGATGGATGGCCGAGTAAGCACCAGCGAAGTTGGATCATGGCTAAGCGCATGGTTCTCGAAACACACCGAGGTGATGAAGTAGTTCGATCGGTAATAGGAGAAACTATCTGTCTAATTTGGTATCTGCCCGAAAGCCGAAAATGGTCGAAGCAGGTCGTAAGCGATGTGGTTCATGTGTATGCCTTGAAACTAAGGAGTCTACCGTGGAGACGGTTCGGACAGATTAGGAATTTGTGGATGTGTTTCTGAGGAGCTTCCGGTTTGCCACGGATCGGAGGTAGAGTTCGGATAGATCTATTACCGGAATTGCGCCAAGATCCATTGCTCCGCATGTGATGGCACCTAAGGAGTTAGTGGAGCTTAAGGCTCGACATCTGAATTGTTGGACCGAGGCTTTATCGTGCCAAGTATTTCGCCATGGGGAGCGGTACTTTTGTAGAAGAAGAAAGACGGTACTATGCGGATGTGCATAGATTACCGCTAACCGAATAGGTCGACGATCAAAAACAAGTATCCACCGCCTCTGGATAGATGACTTGTTTGATCACCAAGGGTCGTCGGTTTTCTCAAAGATCGACCTAAGGTCTGGGTATCACCAGTTGAAGGTAAAAGAGGCGAATATCCGTAAGACGGCATTTCGTACTTTCGGTATGGGTATTTTGAGTTCCTAGTTATGCTGTCGGGTTGACTAACGCACCGCAGCTTTCATGGATCTCGATGAATAGGGTGTTCCAACAAGCATCTAGATCGGTTCGTGGTGGTTTTATCGACGACATCTTGGTATACTCAAGGACCGAGGAAGAGTATGACGCCATTTACGGGTGGTATTGCAGATTTTAAGGAGAAACAATTCTATGTCGAAGTTCAAGAATGCGAAGTTCGCTCGTGGAGGTGACATTCTTGGGTCATATAGTGTCGGCGAGGGATTAGAGTGGACCCCGTAAGATAGAAGCGGTTTTGGATTGGAAGCCGCCTAAGTCGATGCGGAGATCCGTAGTTTTCGGCTTGGCGGTGATACTACCAAGATTTGTAGAGGGTTTCGTTGATTGCAGACCGATGACCAAATTATTGAGAAAGGAGTTCCGTTTATTTGACCGAGAAGCAACAGGAGAGCTTCGACAAGTTGAAGAAGATTTTGATCAAGCTCCGCCTCGATTCAACCCGAGGTCGGTAAGGAATTTGATGTCATCGCGATGCATCACATACGGTTTGGGTTGTGTCTTGATGCAAGAAGGAAGGTTGTGGCTTACGATCCCGACAAACCGAGGCCACATGAGGTAAATTATCCAACGCACGATCCGGAGTTAGCAAATGTAGTATTTGCCTTAAAGATATGGAGGCATTACTTGTACGGAGAAAGATCGATAGTCTATAATGGACCATAAGAGTTCCAAGTACCTTCGACTCGTAAAGACTTGAATCGAGGCAGCGCAGATGGATTGAGCTACTAAAAGACTACGATTGCTCAATTGAGTATCATCCGGCAAGGCTAATGTTGTGGCGCATTTATTGAGCCGTAAGGTTGTTTCGATTTGAGAGCGTTGTTTGCCCACTTGAGTTTGTATGACGACGGAGTATTCTCGCAGAGCTACGTGTTGCCTACTTGGGTTGAGCAGATCGAGAAAAGCGCTTGTTGGATGAGGTTTTGAGCGCATTGAGGACACGAAAGCGCGTAATGATGGAGTTGAAGGGTATAGCTTGTCTAGTGATGGGGTTTTGTGTTTCGTGGGAAGGCTTGTATGCCGAGAGATTACGAGTTGAGGCAAAAGATTCTTCAGATGCACATAGCAATTTACGCTATGCATCCCGGAGGTAGCAAATGTATAGGGACCTCGAGAACAGCCTGTGGCGGGTCCGAAAAAGGAGGTGACCGAAGTTTGTGGGTAAGTGTCCGACTTGTCGCCAGGTCAAGGCCGAGCATCGCTTGTCATCTGGGTTGCTTCACCAAGGAAGATTCCACAAAGGAAGTGGGAAAGAATAACTATGGATTTCGTCAAGGATTACCGCTTACACCGAGCAAGAAGGATTCAATGCTGTATCAGGATCTACCGACTAAATCACTCACTTTATTCCGGTGGGTGGATTACTCACCGCAGAGGTTGGCAAAGTCGTATGTATCGTAGATAGTGAGATCGCACGAGGTGTTAAGATCGATCATCTCGGATAGGGATCCGAGATTCACGCCAAGGTTCCGGAAGGCGTTACATCGTGCTCGGGTACACTGTTAGATTTCAAAGATAGCATTTCATCCGCAGATCGACGGGCAATGGAAAGAGTTATACGATATTGGAGGATATGCTTCGAGGTTGTGTATTGGACTTGAGGGTAGTTGGGAGGAGTATCTACTTGGTATCGAGTTCGCCTACAACAACAACCTACCAAGCGAGCATCAAGATGGCACCATATGAGGCATTGTATGGTAGGAAGTGTCGCCACCTACTTGTTGGATGAGCTAAGTGAACGCCGCTTATTGGGACCAGAGTTGGTTGGTCGAGACCAAGATAAGGTTGTTGATTCAGCTCGATTGAAGGAAGCTTGGACCGCGAAGTCCTATGCCGATCTTAAACGAGAGATATTGAGTTTGTGTGGAGATCGGGTTTTCTGAAGGTCTCACCGTGGAAGAAAGTATTAAGGTTCGGAAGAAAGGAAAGCTAAGTCCGAGGTTTATTGGGCGTATAAGGTATTAAGACGAGTAGGACCATTGCATATCACCGAGTTGCGGATGAGCTAAGTCGATTCACGATGTGTTCCACGTTTGATGCTTGGCGATATCGTTCCGATCCATCACATGTGGTAATAGTAGAGAGATCGAGGTAAATCCAGATATGTCCATGGAGGAAGAGCTGTCTGATTTTAGACCGGATGTGAAGGTTCTGCAGAAAGTCTGTGCCTCGGTTAAGGTTCTTTGGCGTAATCATGGCGTGGAAGAAGCTACGTGGGAACCCGAGGATATGATGAGACAAAGAATACCATAACTCTTTTGATCGTAATTTCGAGGTCGAAATTATTTTAAGGGGGTAGAACCGTAATATCCCGGTTAGGGGCTATTTTGTTACCGCATGTTATTGCATGTGTTTAGTGTCTTGTGGTTGCTATTTGGTGTTTTAGGGCTTAATTGTAGCCTAGGAGTGTGCCCGAGTGAATGGGAAAATTTTGGTTTTTGGGTGTCAAGTCGGGGAGCTGTTGGAGCTAGGGTATAAGAGTTTTCTTTGGTATTTTATTGCACAAGTGAAGAGTCTGGCGAGTGGCAAGGGAGGAGCTTGGTGTGGCGCCATCCACATGTGAGGGAGGTCCAGAGTTCAAGCAAAGCAGAGTCCCTTTTGTCACTTATTTTGGACGGCATAGGAGGGAGGAGTTGTGGTGATTTAAACTCCACCTTGGACTTGGTCAAGTGGTGACTTGGATGGTGGAGAGCAAAGTGTGGAGGAGGACTTGGTCCACTCATTTCAAATGAGTGAATGGGATCTTTGGGGATTGTAATGAAATTTAGGGGAGTTGGAGGGGAAAGTGACGGCTTAGTGTGGGAGAGGGAAGGCCAATATGCCTTTGCATCTTTGGTGCATTTTTCTGGTCATTTTGGTAAGCTAAAGTCCTCTCTTTTGTCAAAAAAACAAACCAATTTCCTTTGTAGAAATTCTCTCATTGTTGTTCTTTCTTTCATCTATTGGAACCAAACTCAAGCCTCTAAAAACATTTCCTTTTCCCATTTCTTCTTTTGTAAACCGAAATTCTTCTTCTCTCAAAAGCAAGCGAAACTTTCCAAGTAAATTCCTCCATCTTTCCTTCGTGAAGTCAAAGCCTAGTTGTCAATTTGTTTTATTTTTCTTCAAACTCCTTGATAGCCGAATGTGCTCATTCATCACTTTTTCTTTTTCAATTGTGTGTCAAACCTATATCCCTTCTTCTCATATTTTCTTCCTCTTTCTTTAATTGTACAAAGCCGAAAGTAGGGGTGTTAAGCACTCAAGCCAACCCTTCTCATTTGTTGGCCGATTCCTTCTAATCTCTTAAACCATTTTCCTCTCTTGTACTTCTCGAAGTTTTAAGCGAATACCTCCTTCTCTTAGTGTTTTGGTTGGTCAATTCTTTCCTTCTTTGATCAAGGTGTTGGCTTAATCTATCCCTCTTCTAGTGGTTGTCTTGGCCGAGTATCGGTGGTGTTTGGAGGCCTTCCTTCCATCGGTTGGAATTGGTAAGTCCTTGGTCGAATGGTCATCTCCTTTCTCCTTATACTTTGTCAAGGTTGGTTGATTAAGGGCGAAAAGGGTCATGCCGGAAGGATTCTAATCTCTTTGTTATAGGGTCTTTGGAGTGTGAAAGCAAGCAAGGAATCGTTATTCTTTTGTTAATCAATTGGTAAGTAGGGGTAAGTACATGGTATTGTTATTATTTCAATCTTTTAGGTTCGATTAAGGAAAAGGTAACAAAAGATTAACGGCTCATCTTTTATGGTGTAGCCGATTGCTAAGGAGAATCATTGGGTGATTCGGATTGGGTAGAAACCAAATCATCTTAAAAGGATCTAGTAATCGAGGACTTAGATCATTTTCGTTGGATTCTAGACTCAGTATTTACCGGTGTGTAAACCAACACACTTCGCTTAGTAATATAATTGATAACCTGTGATGATTAATGAAACAGTTGATGATTGATGTGATACCCTAATGGGTATGATTCTCGACTCGGGTAAGTCAAAGATATTATTATGAGTTTATCGATGATCTATATGATACCATGGTTGTGGATATATGTGACATGGGGTATGAGATTAGACATATTAGCATGATATGCATGATTATATGATATGCATGATTACATGAGTGTGGTATGTTGATGGGTGATACGAGTGGAGGAGCAAGCGGTGATATTTTGTGCCGACGAGCACCAAGTGTTTTGGTAACACACTTTGTGACTTTGGGTCACCGGAGGTTTGGCACCTCATTGCGACTTGTCCTCGTGGTTTAACACCACCGTGGGTTGGCCCCACTTTTGAGATACGGGATCGCCTGCTAGTGATTTGGTATCACACGATGGGTTGGCCCCATCATTGGATTTGTGATCGGTCACCAAAGCTTTTGGTAGCACAATTGTGTCTTTGGGACACCAAAGGGTTTGGCACCACATTGATTTGGATATTGTGTCTTTGGGACACCAAGTTTTGGTAACACATTGTGACTATATGTCACCGGTGGTTTGGCACCACCAAAGGTTTGGTACCACACGGGTAGAAAAGGCGATATGGATGGTTAGGATCGGGTTGCATTGATTATGTTGCTTTGTATGATGTGTGTTAGCATGTTGTTTTTCTAAGGGATTTACACATTTGAGTCACTCGACTCACCCTCTCCTTTGACATTTCGGTGACTCGAGACGCGACACGAGCCGGATGGACTCGGGTGCACATGCCATGCTTTAATAAAAGTGTTGCCCAGACTTTGAATTTGGGTACTTTAGCTTATTTACTTTACTTGGGTTTTATATTGGATTTGTAAAAGGCCTTTAATTTATGTTTTGTGATGTTTATGTTTTAATTAGATTTTTAATATGCCTTAACAAAACAAGTTGGTATGAATTTTTCTAAAACTTGGAAAGATAATGATTTCAAAATTATAACGCAATGTGTTCTTAAACCATACCATCTGTATCACACTATGTCTTTATGGTAAGCAAACTCAAATGATTTTCAAATCAAACTTGTATTACTCCTAAGTCTAAAAGGTTTTAAGTAACACTAAGAAACTATTAAGGTTTAAATGGTTTAAACTCGTTTAACCACACATTCGTTAAGATTTCAAAATCTCCGGTTTCAAATACACCATCCGATTTCAAACAAGTCTACTCAATTGTCTTCAAAATACACCGTGTTTTCACTCGGCTTTTAACGAAAAATTTAACCTCTCACAAACATGTTTCCCCGTAACATACCAGATTTGGACGTGGTGTCTTGTCCGGGTTTGGGGTGTTACAGGTCTACAATCGCCTCGAGCGACACAGATAACATATATTGTCAAAATGGTGTAATTGGGCCCAAAACCCAATATTCGGCCTAAGTGGGCCCATACGCTCGTGTGGCCCATTTAACCCAAATTCAATCACAGCTATGCGATCGTTATAGCCCAGTTCAATAATTGCCACTTATCGTGGATTTATTCCATGTAGGACCCACAAGCCCATTGAGCCTACACGACCCATTTCAGCCAAACGAGGCCAATAACTATCAAAGTGCACGAGAACACTCTAGTGGTCTCTACAGTCTGTCGCCCATAATTGTGGGCTAAGTTTACCACACGAGCGATCGCATGCTCGTGAGGCCTCAACTGTCAAAGTTTTGACTTTTGTTGACTCGCAGAAATGGTAGTGTGATTCCACACACTCTTTCGGCTTTACGATAGTAATGATTTATGGTGTACAGATACACACCTGTTTATGGAATCACGCGAGAAATCCCTAAGTACCAACCTTGCTTAAAGACTGACTTTAATCTCTTAAGACCACCGATCAGGATTGATCACTCGACCAAGTCGAATATCTGTATCAAAACAGATCTTATTAACCAAAACAGTGATCAAATATGTGGCCTTAATCCACAAATGCTCACTTACCAACCACAGGAATATTCGACCTAATCTAAGAGTATGGTAGTGATCTTACCCTTAACGAGAGATAGAGTTTGATGACTTGAATAATCTTTACCCTACTTTGCTCATCAGGATCTCTTACCCCAACGCACCCCACCGATTTGTTAAAACTCCAGCAAGACCGAACAACCACCCCCAGCGCATCAAAACGATCCACCAAACATCGAGTAACAGAGAAGAACCCGAAAGGAAAGAAGAAGGGATGGTCGGCTCAGAGAAGACCGAAGGAAGAATAGAATATTAAGGAAGAAGGAGACTATATTCGGCTAAAAGGGAAAAATGAAGGAGAACCAAGAGGAGAAGAATAGTTTCGGTAAAGGGAAAATATGGGAATGAGAAGAGAAAAGGAGAGCTTTCGGTAATTGACACTTTCAGCAAAATAAGAATAGTAGAGGAAAGAAACATGAAAGGTACAAAGAGGCACTTGACTTATCAGGAATTAACCAAAATAATTTTACGTTACCAAGAAACAACAGCCATTCGGCCAGAAGGAAACACAAAAGAAGTAAAATTCCTAAAAGAAAGAAAATCGAAACCAAAACTAGTCTAAAAAGCTACCTTTGCCAAAATTCTGAGTACTAGCACTCCCAATTCAGTACTACACATCCCACACACTTCAAATTCCTAACTTTTCTCCACAAACCTCACCCTATATCACTCCCTATATCGCTCCTTAAATACCTCATCATATCTTTCTACAAATCCTCTATCAGAATTTCACTGTAACACAACCACTAGTTGATCCATGCTGCAAAATAAAATACACCATTGCTCATCCCAAGACTTGAACCTCAGACCCATTTCCACACTTGTAACGCAACAACCATTGTACAAATAGGCTTTTTGTGTGTCATATTTTGAACACAAATATTCTTAAAGCCTACATGCTAAAGCCAAGGTTCATTTAAGACTAAAACCAAAAAAATTTCAAAAGCTAGGGCTTAAACCTAGGACTTCTTAGACACTCCCAAACACTCCTAATCACTTAACCATTAAAGCAAACAAGCAATTTATGTCATTTTCTTGCACACATAAATATTTATGTGCAGTTTCCTAGCTGATCCCATACTCAAGGCCCATTCCTTCTAGGCCCAAATTCGAGGCATTACAGAAACTATGTGTTTGAAGCTTCCATGATTTTCGCACACTCCCAGCTTGATTAACGTACAGCTTTAGCTCGATTTTTTATGATTTCTATGTTTTTATGATCGTTGCTTCGTATTCTAGCTACCCCGTACCATAGATTTTGAAATTGTTAAAGATTTAACATGTTTCCATTGTTGAATATTTTAGTTATTTGATGTTTGATGATGGATTTTAAATATTTTTTAATAGTTAAACTAGTTTTGTAAAGGGATTTTTTGACAAAAATGTCAAAAAGGGATTAATTTGTAAAAATGTAAAATTATGTGGTTAAAAGTGTAAAATAATGAAAGATATGGGATGCTAGGAGTCCTTAGGAAATTTTGGCTAGCATGAAATTGTACCAAATTGCATGAATTTGCAATTTTAATGTGAAAAGGACTAAATTGTAAATAATGTAAAACATTAGGGGCAAATGTGTAATTTGCTAAAAATTAGGAAATATGGGCTTAATTGAATTGAATAACTATTGAATGGGTTAAATTTGATATGTTATAGATCAAGATAAGCAAATACCAAAACTAGATCGTGGAAAAAGAAAGGTTGGCGAATAGACGATAATTTCCATCCGAGTAACTCGAGGTAAGTTCGTATAATTAGAATCGAGCTTTTAGATATTTGTAATTATTTGTAATGAATGTATATAGTTGATTAATTGATATACTTGAAATATGAATGCTTTATCGATATAATCTATTTGTTACCGAGCCCCGTTTGAACTGTATGAATTCGTAGGAAACGAGTGACATGTCACTAGGGTTATCATTTTGGTCGAGCTCCTACATTTTTTGTGGACTCACCACAGCTCGTATGAGCTTACCGATATATCAGCTCATAAGAGCTTACTGTTCTCAGCTCGTATGAGCTTATTGTTAAGCTCCTCAGAGCTTACCGTTTCAGCTCAATAGAGCATACTGTTCATCAGCTCAAGAGGAGCTTCCTGATCATGGCTCGAAAAAGCAGGAATGATAATGAATTGATGGATTACTAATGTTTATCACCCGTATCCTTTGAAGTTATAATATGTTCAATGGGTATAGTTACTGTTTATATGGATAAGATACGATTTTCAAATGAATTATTGTTTATATGATTGAAAATGAGATGTTACCAATATTGTACAATATATATGAATTTGGTTTAATGCAATGTATTGAGATATTAGATGATTTCATGTATTTATATGACTAACCTATTGATGAATGCTTGTGTTAGGCATTTGGAAATTGTAATGAGTTTACCTTATTTATTTATCTTGATTTGGTATAAATGGTAAGTTTAATTTTGAATTATACGGGTTTACTAAGCTATAAATCTTACTCTATTTCTTTTTCTATGTTTTATAGAGGTTCGATAGCTCGCTCATTTCGGACAAGTCAGAGTTACACATCACACTATCCAATTTCTGATCGGTACTTTTGAACTTATGGATATATGTAAATATGGCATGTATAGGCTAGTTTAAATGGTGATAGTTATGGTTACTTAAAAATTATGCTTTTGGTATATTTTGTGTATGAGTTAAGCCATTGGATTTGGCTTATTTTGGTATCATATTTGGTTGTGTATAAGTGTTCAATTATGGTTTGTTTTAGGCAAGGAATTGATGAAATGAAAATGTACAAGTGTAGTCTTGATATGTAGTTGATATATGCATGGATTATGCATGGTATTTGTCGAAACCATTTTTTCGTTGAAAAATAGGTCGACATTAAAACGAAAATGGAGTCGCCACCAATGTTTTTTTGAGATGTGATCGGATCACCTTGAGATTAATCATTAAAACATTTTGATTTATTAAAACAATGACATTGGCCTACAAAATTTGATAAAATGGGTTCGGGAGTCAGTTACGCACGAGGAAGGATTAGCACCCTCGTAATGCCCGAAATTGGCATTGAATTGATTGATTAACATCTTAATGTCGAGAATTTGAAAAGATTTTAAAATACGATCCTCTTTGTTTAAAGAAAACTTGAATAAATTAAATTGGATGCTTAGACCCGCCTATTTCTGAAACACCCCACACCCGACCCACGAGCCTGAACCGGATCTGGTATGTTCCTAAAGTAAACCGGTTTCAAAGAATTTCGTTACTTAGAGAAAATTCGTAAAATTTTTAGAAAATGTTGTTGTGGATTGGGCTTAGATTGGAAACCCATTTAATTAATCTTGTAAATCCAATTTTTATTAAGGTGATAAAAAATTTTTTTAGGGTTTTAAAAAAAACACTTAGCTTTTAGTCATAATAGTTCGTATCATAACAATTTAAAGTAAAGCAGAATAAGAAAAATCCACTGGGCCTTATGGCCTTATTACATCAAGTAAAAACCCAAAACAAATAACAAAGTCCAAATCGAATAAAATCTTCAAATGGAACATGGCCACCTCGAGGTCTACCGTCCCGTCCACACCGCTCATCACCGAAAATATTTCCCACAACGGGTGAGTCCACAGACTCAATGTGCACACAATACTAACATTCAACAAATCGTACATACATGTTCAAACATCAGATCCATATAAAATAAATTATGATGCAACCCAAACCCAAGCCTAATGGTCCATCCGTTACACACCACCCGTACCTGCTAGTCACACCGTGGGGACTACTAAGTCAACCCTCCATCCGCTACACACCATCGAAGGCGATCATGCAATGACGTGCTCATCGCCCATATAATTTGTGTCATTAGACACCATATTCAAATAGTGTAACCGAAGTTACCAAATTCAGATAATGTAATCGGAGTTACCATGTTCAAAATATTATGACCGTAGTCACCATATAACGTTGGTGAGACCGAAGTCAACACCTTCTTCCCCTTTCACATAAATCCCAAATGCCCCAAAAATATATATCATGCATAACATACTTAATTTCATATTCATATACATATATTCACATGTTATGGAATAACATATTTCATAATCCTATCGGAGGTTGGAAACGTACCTGAGTATTTTTACCACATTTGTGGTATTTAGCCACATTCATATTCTTATGCATATTCACATATTAAAATAATTGCCATATGATAAATCGAAGGTTAGTGTGCGTACACACCTGATTTGCTTAACAAGGTTCCTTGAGATCTCGAAAATCCCGATCTAACTTTAGATCTATTAACTCCTATATTCAGCCATCATATAAGACACATTAATAAACCCATTTGGCTTGAAAAAAAAAAACCAAATCCTAGTAGGATTTGTAAAAAGGCTTACCTTTGATGCCGATTTGGTGTTTATTCAAATCTCGAAAACTTGGTTTTCCTTCACCTGATATTCGGCCAACCTTGATTCTTAACATGGGTTAGTTTTTGCTTTAATAATTAAAGAACCGATCTAGGTAATCACAAAAGCCTTGGCGAATACTTTTAAGTGCTTACCTTATGGACTTTAAATCCCAAACCTTCACCTTCCTCTTCCTTGAAATCGCCAAATTCTAATTCCTTGAATCGGTTAGTTTTTGATTACGTTGATCCTAATACCTAAGATTTGCCCTTGGCGAATGTATATACTCACTTACCTTGGATCCTTGATCCTTCTATTCGATAATGGTGGAAACCTGAGAGACCTCTTGTAGATTCGGCCATGAACAAGATTTGGGATTAGTACTTTTACTTTCGGCATTTAGAAAAGAAAAGAAAGGAAATTGAATAGCTTAACCTTACCTTGATTCTATTGTTTCCTTGCCTAGTGTCACAGAGATTCGGCTATGGTGATTTAACAGGGATCAAAAGAGTTTTGGCTTAACAATGACAGAGGAGAGGAGAAGAAAAGATGGAGTCTTTGCTTAGTAAAGATTTCGGCAGAGAGAAATAGAAGAAAAGAGGATGGATTTTTGCTTAAAGAGAATTCGGCAGAGAGGGGGAGAGAGATAGGAAAATTTCAGCAAGTGCTTAGAAAAGGTGAGAGAATAGCCTTTAGTTCTCCCTCTTTAGCCGAAATTGTCAATAGGAGAGCCCCTTTCTTGGCCACTACTCCATAAATGATAATATTATCTCCTTTAATTATCACCTAATTAAATTAAAAGTATTTAATCCATCCTTTATCTCCTCATTTATCTTAGTAAAAGAAAATCCTTTATTTATCACTTATTTTATCATATATTTATGGAATTAAAACTCCTCTAATTCTAGAAGCTTGTGCCGTCCAACCTCTTAGCCTTGGAAGCAAAATAAAACCTTCATTATTTTCTTTCCAAGTGACTCGAACTCAGGCCATTTCCATAAGCCCTAAGTGACCCCCTTCAGGCCACTTTTCCAAGCCTGTTTGTGTGTCAAATTTCACCAACTTTTTCTTTTAAGGCCCTCTTGCCCTTATTTCCTATTTTGAACTTTAAAATTTATCATTCCTACCTTATTTCTAAGTTTCCTAAAATTTTCGATCGGCTCAGAACTTGCCATTTTTCTTACATCTTCAAGTTTCCAAAATGTTCAGGTTTCCAAAATGTTTAGGTTTCCAAAATGTTCAGGTTTCCAAAATGTTCAAGTTTCCAAAATGTTCAGGTTTCCAAAATGTTTAGGTTTCCAAAAATATCAAAAATTATTCTTAGTGCTTAAACTTGTCATTTCATACAATCAAACCGAAAATGCATAGGCCCTTTTCAGATGTTACGATTCTACCCCTTAAACAAAATTTCGTCCCAAATTTCCTAACTAAAATAGTTGAGGGTAGTCTTTGTCGCATGGTCTCTTCGGCTCCCACGAAGCTTCTTCCGCTCCATGATTGTGCCATAGCACTTTGACTAGAGGAACCGTCTTCCTTCGTAGTACTTTCACATCACGTTCCAAGATCCGAATCGGTTCTTCCTCATAGGATAAGTCTGGCCTTAGCTCCACCTCTTCAACAGATACCACATGCGACGGATCCGATCGATAGCGATGTAACATGGACACATGAAATACATTGTGCATCTCGCCATTCGTGGCAACTCTAATTGGTATGCCATCGCCCAACTCGTTTCAAGACTCGATAAGGCCCTACAAACCTTGGGCTTAACTTCCTTTTCGATCAACCTCATTACCTTCTTCCAAGGCGAGACTTTCAGAATACTTGGTCTCCCACTTCAACCTCTATTTCCTTTCATTTAAGCTCTGCGTACGACTTCTGCCTATCAGAGGCCTCCTTCAACCGTGCCCGAATTAACTCAACCTTCTCTTCGATTTCTGCCACTAATTCTGGACCCAAAACTCGGCGTTCTCCTAACTCGGTCCAACAAGTAGGTGTTCTACACTTCCTTCCATACAATCCTTCGTATGGTGCCATCCGAATGCTAGCTTGATAGCTGTTGTTGTAGGCAAATTCAGCTAAAGGCAAGTAATCTTCCCAACTTCCTCGAAAATCTATTACACAACCTCTCAACATATCCTCCAACACTTGTATAACCCGTTCAGACTGCCCGTCTGATTGTAGATGAAAAGCCATAGTGAAGTCTAACTTAGTGCCTAAAGCTTGATGAAGTGCCTTCCAAAATCGAGACGTAAACCTTGGGTCTCTATCAGAGATGATCGACATTGGTACTCCATGCAATCTCACAATCTCTGCCACATATAACTTGGCCAACTTCTGAAGAGAATAATCCATTCTTACTGGGATAAAGTGTGCGGACTTGATCAAACGGTCCACTATCACCCATACCGAGTCCTTCTTAGTAGGCGTAAGGGGAAGCCCACTAACGAAGTCCATGGTAATTCTCTCCCACTTCCATTGGGGAACTTCGATTGGTTGAAGTAATCTTGATGGGACTTGGTGTTCAGCCTTAACTTGCTGACACGTCAAACATTTCCACATAAATTCAGTCACCTCTCGTTTCAGATCATACCACCAAAACTGTTCCTTAGATCTCTATACTGACTTGATGCTTCCGGATGCATAGCATAAGGGCTACCATGCGCTTCCGAAAATCCTTTGTCTCAACTCCTTATTCCTCGGCATACAGACTTTTCCCTTGTAGCACAATACTCCTTCATCATTGACACCATAATCCTTTAATCCCCCTTGATGTACTTGCTGCAACTTAGTACTTAAGTTGTTATCAGCCAACTGTCCCTCTTTCACTTCCTTTAGCCATGTGGGCCTGACTTGTAATTCTGCCAACAGACTTCCGTCATCAAACAGACTTAAATGAGCGAACAAAGCCCGTAGATCCGATACAACCTTCTGACTTAGGGCATCGGCTACCACATTTGCCTTGCTTGGATGATACTCTATTGAACAGTCGTAGTCCTTTAGCAATTCCACCCACCTTCGTTGCCTCAAGTTCAACTCCTTCTGAGTCAATAAATACTTAAGGCTCTTGTGGTCTGTAGATAATCACCTTTCTCCATAAAGGTAGTGCCTCCAAACCTTGAGGGCGAAAACCACATTGCTAGCTCTAAGTCATGAGTGGGGTAGTTAACCTCATGCGCCTTAATCGCCGTGGCGATAAACGACTACTTTGCCATCTTGCATTAACACACATCCTAACCCCGTGTCTGAAGCGTCCACAAGACACCACAAAATCTTTTCACGCCTCCAATGAATTAACACTGGAGCTTAACAAGACCTTCTTAAGCTTTTCAAAGCTCTCCTGCTGCTTATTCATCCATTCAAAGGGTACTTCCTTCCTTAGCAACTTTGTTAAAGGCACGGCTATTGACGAGAATCCTTTCACGAACCTTCTGTAATAGCCTGCCAAGCCTAAGAAACTTCGAATCTCGGCCACGGACCTAGGTGGTTTCCAATCCAACACTGCTTCGATCTTCCTAGGATCCACTCTTATTCCTTCTGCGGATACCACATGTCCTAGGAATGCCACCTCATTAAGCCAAAATTCACACTTGCTGAATTTGGCATAGAGCTTCTTCTCCCTTAACACTTCCAACACAACTCGGAGATGCTCATCATGCTCCTTCTCCGACTTCGAATACACCAAAATATCGTCGATGAACACAACAACGAACCGATCCAAGTAGGGTTGGAAAACTCAATTCATCATGTCTATGAACACGGCTGGAGCGTTCGTCAACCCAAATGGCATCACTACAAACTCGAAGTGGCCATATCTTGTCCTAAAAGCGGTCTTATGGATATCCGTCTCCTTCACCTTCAACTGATGGTATCCCGATCGTAAGTCGATCTTCGAAAACACTGAAGCTCCCTTCAGCTGATCGAACAAGTCATCAATCCTTGGCAAGGGATACTTGTTCTTAATGGTAAGCTTATTCAACTGATGGTAGTCTATGCACATACGCATAGTTCCGTCCTTCTTCTTCACAAATAGGACCGATGCTCCCCACGGAGACACGCTAGGTCGGATGAACCCATATCCAACAGTTCTTGTATCTGAGCCTTGAGCTCCACTAACTCCTTTGGTGCCATTCGGTATGGAGTGATTGACACAGGAGCTGTTCCGGGTAGCAAATCTATCCCAAATTCCACCTCCCTGTCTGGGGTATTCCGGTAATTCCTCCGAAACACATCCACGAAGTCCCTTACCGCCCTAACTCCATTAATTCCTTCCTCCTTTCCACCCATCGCGACTTACGAAAGCTAAGAACGCCTCGCAACCTTTCTTAACCATCTTCTCGACCTTCAAAGGTCAAACTACATTAGACAAGTAGTTCCTCCTTTCTCCGATCATTACTACCACTTCATCCTCCGGGTTTTTAGTTCCATATGTTTAGCCAGACAATCCAACACGGCTCGGTGTTCTACTAACCAATCCATTCCGAGTATAAGTTCAAATTCTCAAGGGTAATTCCATCAAGTCCGCCTAAGTTCACTCCCTGAATCTCTAGGGGTACATTTCGAAAAATCTTGTCTACCACTACAGTTTGGCCAATGGGCTTACTACAGTCATCTGTCTATCAAAAAGTTTAGAGTCTAGGCCTAGTGTTTCCACTACACTACTTGCAACATAGGAATGGATCGAGCCCACATCAATCAGAGCAAAATAGGGTTTGTCAAAATAAAGAACGCGTCTGGGTATAACATCGGTGCGTCTCCATCTTCCTTCGGTGAATCGTATAAACCAAACCCGATTGTCTTGCATCGGCATTAGCGATACCTCACCACAGTTCCACGGCCTCTGCCACACCACTACCTCGTTATTCAACCACGACCCGCTGAGGTCATTCCGCCTCTACCTATCTGCTAGCATTCGAATCGCGGCCGGCTCTCATCTGGTTGCTTGGGACAGTCTTTAAGCATATGGTCCTTGGACCCACACTTGAAACATCCACCCGTCTTTCTCCAACACTCTCCCATGTGCTTCTTCCCACAATGCTCACAAGGACGATACTGCCCGCCCGTACCAGCCTGTTGATTTTGTGGCCCATCAACCCTAGGCCTCTTGTAACCCTTTCCAGATGACCCAAATCCTCTCTTGGCCTTATTCCTATTCACGGTCTGCTTAGTAGCATCCTTAATCCCCTCGGCCAGCTTGGCCTTTTCCACCAAAGCCAAGAATTCCGCCCCGATGCGGTGCTATCAACAGTCTCAGATCGTCCCTCATCCAGTCCTCAAAACGGACACAGCGTTCATGCTTAGTTGCCACTACCCCTCGAGCATAGCGGCTCAACCTCGAGAATTACGCCTCATATTCTCATGATGACTTACTCCCTTGTACCAACCCTAGAAAAGCCTTCCTTTGTTCATCTCAGATACCGTTCCCACATACTTCTTCCAAATGCCTCTAACATACTCCCAAGTCAAATTTTCAGCCGTGGTACCATCCCGAACAGTTAACCACCACTGATACGCTTCATCCCGTAACAACGCCACCATCCCTTTCAACTTCTCCTCTGGAGTCACATCGAGCTCATCCATGATACGCTCCGTTGCTTCCAACCAGTACTCAGCTGTACTGGGTGCCACATTAGATACTCCTCGAAACATTTCCGCTCCATTAGCTCGAAGCCATTCAGGTACAGACTTTCGATTTCTTGAATTTCCTCCTGCACCTGCCACCAATTCCAAAACTCACAGCCTGACTGCGACACAAAGATCTTCCCCGTCTGAGCTCACCGCTCAACATTAACAAATTTGGGGTGGTGGTGGCATTTCATTGTCGGACCCTTGACCCGATCTAACGGGTTTCGACACGGTCATCCTTCCTCTCCTTTGACCACGACGGCCATGTCCTCTAGAGCTCATTTTCTAACGTCGAGATCTAATTAAGAAATTTTATGAATTAGTCATTGTTCCACTTATTTACCAGCGAAGGAGTTTTATGAAAAAGGGATTTAATAGTGGTTCTTTCAGATTCGCACAAACACACAGTCTTTTCCATTCATTCATTCATCCATCAAACAAATATGAACTTTCGCTCATTCGGAGAAATGTTGTAGTTTTTATTGTTGTTGTTTTCCACTACCTGGGGTATTTTCGTAATTTTGTCCTACTGGGCATTTTCGTAATTTTCGAAGAAAACGTTCCTTGGTGTTTTTTCAAAATTATTTTGAAAATTTTGAAGTTCACGGGTAATTTGGAAAAATTTTAAAATCCGGTTATTTTAATTTTGACCTCGGGGTATTTTGGTAATTTTTCACAAATCAGGGTAAATTTGTATAATTTAGGAAATCAGGGGTATTTCAAAAGTTGTAAAACTCTGAGGGTTCTTTTCCAAAATTGTTCCTTCAAAAATGGGAATATTGCAAAAATTTTGACATTCAGGGTCATTTTGGTAATTTTGTAAGTTAGGGGCAATTTTGTAATTTTTTCTAAAATCAAGGTATTTTGATATTTTACAAATTAGGGTTTTTGAATGTTTATAAAATAATGAAATTTTGGTAAAGCTATTGAGTAGTTGAACATTTTATAAACCAAGGGCATTTTGGTAATTTCACCCCTAAGGGCATTTTTGTAATTTTCGCAAATCAGGAGTTTTTCAGAAAATGTTGTAAAAATAATTTTTCTCAGCTTTAAAAGAAAGTTTTAAAAGTTTGAAGAACTAGGGTTTGTTGTTTTGTTCTCTCTTTTTTTTTTTTTTTTTTAAACATGGCTAGTTCCTTTCTAAGTTTTAGTCATTATGTTTAGCCTATGACCGAGCCCTCTTGGTCGGGGTGAACCAAAGCTACGCACTGGCAGATTCGTGTGGAGAGGAGGTGAGTCACGCGGATCGCTTAAATACCAAGCTCCCACCAAAACCATTCCTAGACATGCATGTGAGAGGTTATCACACCACCGAGCCTCCGAGTTATGGTGAACAGAAGCTACGCACTGGTAGGATTCTGCGAAGAGGAGGTGAGTCACTAGGACTACTTAAATACCAAGCTCTTCCTGATCCAATCCTAGACATGCGTGCAGGGGTTACCACACCACTAGCTCGATGACTTAGCCATAGGTTGGTTCGGTCATTAAGTCTTATGTGGTTTTGTGTTTGAGTAGTCTAATCCTGGGTTCAAGTTCCTATCATTCTATTCTACGCTCCATGCCTTTTCTACCCTTATAAAGTTCATGTAATCACACATAGAGTTAGGGGTACTTACCGGTGGATCATGGGTCGAGACTTATGGACCATGCCAGAAGCCTGCTTATTTTCAAAGAAAATCATTTGACTCGTTTTGAAAATGTTTTGGGCCTTAGCCCACAGGCCGAGAGTTTAAAACTGGGCTCTAATACCAAATTGAAACACCCCACACCCGACCCACGAGCCCGAACCGGATCTGTATGTTCCTAAAGTAAACCGTTTCAAAGAATTTCACATTTAGAGAAAATTCGTAAAATTTTTAAAAATGTTATTGTGGATTGGGCTTAGATTGGAAACCCATTTAATTAATCTTGTAAATCCAATTTTATTAAGGTGATAAAAATTTTTTAGGGTTTTAAAAAAACACTTAGCTTTTAGTCATAATAGTTCAGATCATAACAATTTAAAGTAAAGCGTAATAAGAAAATCCACTGGGCCTTATGGACTTATTACATCAAGTAAAACCCAAAACAAATAACAAAGTCCAAATCGAATAAAATCTTCAAATGGAACATGGCCACCTTGAGGTCTCACCGTCCCGTTCAAATCCTTTATTCATCACCGAAAATATTTCCCATAACGGGTGAGTCCACAGACTCAATGTGCACACAATACTAACATTCAACAAATCGAGCATACATGTTCAAACATCGATCCATATAAAATAAATTATGATGCAACCCAAACCCAATCCTAATGGTCCATCCGCTACACACCACCCGTACACCCAGCCACACACAGGGGACTACTAAGTCAACCCTCCATCCGCTACATACCATCGAAGGCGTCATTGCAATGACGTGCTCATCGCCCATATAATTTGTGCCATTAGACACCATATTCAAATAGTGTAACCGGGTTACCAAATTCGATAATGTAACCGAGTTACCATATTCAAAATATTGTGACCGTAGTCACCATATAACGTTGGTGAGACCGAAGTCAACACCTTCTTCCCCTTTCACATAAATCCCAAATGCCCTAAAAATATATATATCATGCATAACATACTTAATTTCATATTCATATACATATATTCACATGTTATGGAATAACATATTTCATAATCCTATCGGAGGTAGGAAATGTACCTGAGTACTTTTACCACATTTGTGGTATTTAGCCACATTCATATTCTTATGCATATTCACATATTAAAATAATTTCCATATGATAAATCAAGGTTAGTGTGCGTACACACCTGATTTGCTTAACAAGGTTCCTTGAGATCTCGAAAATCCCGATCTAACTTTAGATCCGTTAACTCCTATATTCGCCATCATATAAGACACATTAATAAACCCATTTGGCTTGAAACAAAACCAAATCCTAGTAGGATTTGTAAAAAGGCTTACCTTTGATGCCGATTTGGTGTTTATTCAAATCCCGAAAACTTGGTTTTCCTTCACCTGATATTCGGCCAACCTTGATTCTTAACATGGGTTAGTTTTTGGCTTTAATAATTAAAGAACTGATCTAGGTAATCACAAAAGCCTTGGCCGAATACTTTTTAAGTGCTTACCTTATGGACTTTAAATCCCGAAACCTTCACCTTCCTCTTCCTTGAAATCGGCCAAATTCTAATTCCTTGAATCGGTTAGTTTTTGATTACGTTGATCTGAATACCTAAGATTTGCCCTTGGCCGAATGTATATACTCACTTACCTTGGATCCTTGATCCTTCTATTCGATAATGGTGGAAACCTGAGAGACCCCTTGTAGATTCGGCCATGAACAAGATTTGGGATTAGTACTTTTACTTTCGGCATTTAGAAAAGAAAAGAAAGGAAATTGAATAGCTTAACCTTACCTTGATTCGATTGTTTCCTTGCCTAGTGTCACAGAGATTCGGCTATGGTGATTTAACAGGGATCAAAAGAGTTTTGGCTTAACAATGACAGAGGAGAGGAGAAGAAAAGATGGAGTCTTTGCTTAGTAAAGATTTCGGCAGAGAGAAATAGAAGAAGAGAGGATGGATTTTTGCTTAAGGAGAATTCGGCAGAGAGGGGGAGAGAGCTAGGAAAATTTCGGCAAGTGCTTAGAAAAGGTGAGAGAATAGCCTTTAGTTCTCCCCCTTTAGCCGAAATTGTCAATAGGAGAGCCCCTTTCTTGGCCACTACTCCATAAATGATAATATTATCTCCTTTAATTATCACCTAATTAAATTAAAAGTATTTAATCCATCCTTTATCTCCTCATTTATCTTAGTAAAAGAAAATCCTTTATTTATCACTTATTTTATCATATATTTATGGAATTAAAACTCCTCTAATTCTAGAAGCTTGTGACGTCCAACCTCTTAGCCTTGGAAGCAAAATAAAACCTTCATTATTTTCTTTCCAAGTGACTCGAACTCGTGCCATTTCCATAAGCCCTAAGTGACCCCTTCGTGCCACTTTTCCAAGCCTGCTTGTGTGTCAAATTTCACCAACTTTTTCTTTTAAGGCCCTCTTGCCCTTATTTCCTATTTTGAACTTTAAAATTTGTCATTCGGCCTTATTTCTAAGTTTCCTAAAATTTTCGATCGGCTCAGAACTTGCCATTTTTCTTACATCTTCAAGTTTCCAAAATGTTCGTGTTTAGGTTTCCAAAATGTTCAAGTTTCCAAAATGTTCAAGTTTCCAAAATGTTCAGGTTTCCAAAATGTTTAGGTTTCCAAAAATATCAAAAATTTATTCTTAGTGCTTAAACTTGTCATTTCATACAATCATACTGAAAATGCATAGGCCTTTTTCAGGATGTTACAATTTCGAAGAAGTAAAATGCCATGCCAAGTGAGTTAGGATACGGCACTTCGAATCCTCGAAACTAAGCCTGTCTTTTGACTTTTAAAACTAGTGCATTTAAATTCAAAAAGGATATTCGGTCATTTGGGTCAAATGAGAAATCAGAACCGAGTAAGTTAGGGCACAATTTCTCAAAATTCCAAATACATAATATTGACTTTGTTTTTAGAAATCCTTACTCGAGATAACAAAATGCCACATCCAGTGAGTTAGGACACAATATTTTCGAATTCCCGAGAATAATTTTTTTATTAAACTTATATGCTTGGATTCTAAAAAATAATAATTGGTTCTTTAGACTTGATGAGAAAAATCGAAACCCAATTAGTTAGGGTACGATTTCTTTTGAATCTTAAAACGCGGCGTATTTGGTTATTTCAAAACAAAAATTTTAATGTATTGGATAAAATGTAATATGATCTTAGTAAAATTTAAATGAATTACAAGACTAAAATGCATAATAGGCTAGTAATAAATGCATTAATGTAAATAACAATAATAAGAGCAAAAATAAATAAAAGGTAAATAATAAAATAATGAAACAAACCAAAGGTATATAAAATAATAAGAAAAGTAAATAAACAAATAAAGACTAAAATTTAATAATAACTACTAATGAATAAAGAAATAGAGAAATATTGGGTAGTTTGAAAATACTAATGATGGTGAAAATAATATTAATAATAATACAAATAATTAATAATCTAAAATTTGAAATTATTTAAGAGGATATAAATAAATAATAATATGATAAATGTTTTTACAAACAATAGGTAAATAGATATTAAAGAAATAATAGTAATGGAAACAAAATTAATTAAATATATTATTAATAACAATATATTAATAATAATGAAGGTAATAATAAAATGAATACAATAATAGTAATAGTAATATTAAAAATAATAATAGTAAAAATAATGGTAATAATATTAAAATTAATTAATAATAATAATAATGATGATGATAATAATAATAATAATAATAATAATGGTAATTATAATAATAATTAGAATTAGAATTAATAATAACAACAATAAAATTGCAAAAATAACTAAAAGGAGCTAAATTGAACTTAGAATAAAAGTTTGGGGCAAATCTGAAATAAATACAAAGAAAAGGACCATATTGAACGCGCGAATAACAAAGAGGGACTAAAAGGGAAATTAATCCCTACCCTCTAAAGCGACGTCGTTCGAATAAGGGTCCAATTGGAATTGCAATAAAATATGGGGCTAAATTAAAAAACAAGAAAGACTTGATTACAAAGTAATAAAAAGCGGAAGGGCTAAAAGTGCAATTAGCCCTTCTGTTAAAAACACGCGGATCCTCCCCGGGTCGGGTCAACATGCAGATCTTAGCCATGAAATGACGCCGTTTTAGGTCTTAATGACCTACTTCAAAACGATGTCGCATGAATAAGCTTTAAATACCAAAAAAATTAAGGCTGAAATCATTTTTTCACGATTTCTAAAAAAAAACCTTAAAAAAGCCCCAGAAAGCTCTCGAGTTCTAACCTAACTCTATCATCGAGCCGCCGTGCTTAGCCACCGTTCACCATTGTGCGGGGTGGTCGGAGACCCAAAAATGGCTATTTTTGTCCCTTAAAATGACCTAAAAATAATCTAAACCCCGAATAACAAAATACCACCCCAAAATCCCAAGCAAAGACAAGCGACTCCTTGGATTCGATTTCTCTGATCGCCATAAAAAGGTAAAAACCCCTCTCAACAGTCTTCTTTTTTATTTTCTCTTATACTTAATACTTAAATAAATAGATAGAAGCTCTAGTAAAATACCTTTAAAACTTTGTCTTCTTTGATTTTTGATTTCTATTCGTAAAAATAGTAAGTATTTACAGATTATCTTCAGCCTCTTTTATAGTCGAAGTAATAATAAAAAAGAAAAATACAAAAAGCCTTCTATTTCTGCTATACATTTGCTGGCCATTTTCTATTATTTCTTTTTGCAGGTGAAACCGTTGTACGGAGGAAGAAAGCCATTTGTGGGGTGACGTGGAATGTGCGGAGGTATGTGATGTGCATGTGGGGGAGCGGCGCCAGAAGGTTCTAGAGACCTTTAGGGTTTCTGAAACCCCAATTAGTTTTGGGTCATCCGAGCCTATTTGACTTGGGCTATCTGAACTGGTTTTAGACTTGGGTCTATTAATCTGTTATTGGGCTTGTAATAAAAACTGGACTGTTTATTATTTTGGTTTATTTTGGTTTTTTGAATGGGCTGGATTGTTAAATCTGGACTATTATTTTATTTGATTTTGTATTTTTGTTAATGAATGGGCCTAGGCAAATTGGGCTAATTATAGTATTAATTAGGTAATTGATTACCAAGTTGAATTGGTATATTATGTGTATGAAATGTTATGGAATGATTGCCAATTGGGTTATGAAATGTGGTCATTTATGCTTGTGAATGCTTGTGTATATAGGGTGGCAAAATGGTGTTGCAAATAGCCTATTTTTGTCCACACGGGCAGGGACATGGGCGTGTGTCTCAGCCATGTGTGACACACGATCATGTTGCACGGCCGTGTGTATCCTAGTGTTGTTATGGAATTGAAGTCAGTATGCTCCATACGGCCTCACACATGGGCGTGTGACCGGCCGTGTGGTACAAGTCAGTATACCCCCTAAATGCACACGGCTTAGCACACTGGCGTGTGACTTGGTCATGTTGCATAAGTCAGTATGCCCTAGAATTTTGGCACGACCTGATACACGGGCGTGTATGGCCATTTCGAAGGGCACACAGGCTAGACACACGGGCATGTGGTTGGCCGTGTGACCCAAGGCAGTATACTCTCCAGTTTTCAAATGGCTTGGCACACGGGCTTATCCTCGGCCATGTGATGCAAGCCAGTTTGTATGCCCTATTTTCACACGGTCTAAGACACGGGCGTGACTACTAGTTGTGTGAGGCACACGGCTTGTTCACACGGGCGTGTGACACTTGAAATGTTGAAATTTTTCTAAGTTTCCAAAATTTTCATATGTTACCGATTTAGTCATGAATGTATAATTTAAGCTTTGTATGCTCTATTTAAGTATATATTGAATGTGAATGAATGATATTTTACTGTAATGAGATGATATTTGATAAATGATTGTTCTGAACTGAGTTACAAGTCCGATAATGCCTCCTAACCTATTTTGTCGACGGTTACGGTTTAGGGGTGTTACAAATTTAGGGTGGATTAGCTATTGATTAACGAATTACTACCTCCCAACCACTAACTAACTAGTCGATTGGTTGATACTCGCTTATCTTCTGACCTCACTTTGTCAACCAGGATAAATCACGATTTACTCGGTTCGACTTATCTCCCGACCTCGTCTACCCTATGATAAATTTCTAGGGTTGTCAGGCCTAGGCTTTAAGAACACGTAATTCATACCAACTAATCCCTCTTAGGAAAACCCTAAATTATTATAACACCTAAACTCGGCTTAGACGTTACGACTGGATCTGACGTGTCATATCGAAGTGTTGATTTGAAAACTGGTCTTGTTGATGAAAGTTCGAGGCTAAAGTTTTAAATCCTTTTTAAACTAATTGCTATTGAAAACGTTGGTGTTGAAAAATCAAAAATCGTTGATCACTTATCGGTAGACAATGTGGAAGGTGACATGTGGGGGAATGCTGGGGCAATTATAATAATATAAGTTGCTACAAATGTGGATAAAGAGATCACTTCATTCGAGATTGCCCAAAGTTAGCTGAAGAAAAAAATGTTCAGAGTGTGAGATCGAGTAACATGACGGCTAAGGGTAGACCACCCAGAAACACTAGAAATGTGAGTGGAAGCCAAAGAGGGACTACGGATACGATTTGAGATTCGAGGCGAGAGCACCTGCCCGAGCTTATGCTATACGCGCGCGAGAAGAAGCGCCATCTCCAGACGTTATCACTGGTACTTTTCCTCTATTCGATACTGATGTGATTGCATTGATAGATCCAGGTTCTACTCATTCCTCTGTGTGTGTGAATCTAGTATCAAGTAAGACTCTACCTGTTGAGTCTACTGAATTTGTAATTAGAGTATCGAACCTCTTAGGAAAGTGTGTCTTGGTGGATAAAGTGTGCAAAAATTGCCCATTGATGTTTCGGGATGCTTATTTTTTGGCTAATTTGATGTTGCTACCATTCGATGAATTTGATATAATTTTGGGTATAGATTGGCTCACTTTACATAATGCTATTGTGAATTGTAAAAGAAAGAGTATTGATTTGAAAAGCCAGAATGGTGAGATAGTTCGAATTCAATCTAGCGAGTTGAATGGGTTACCGGCTGTTTTATCTTCGATGAAAGCTTTGAACTATGTGAAAAGGGTTGCGAAGCTTATTTGGCATATGTGATTGATACAAAAGTGACATAAAAGAAAGTGGAATCTATACTTGTGGTTTGTGAATTCCCTAATGTGTATCCTGAAGAACTACCGGGATTACCTCTGATTCGAGAAGTTGAGTTTGGTATTGAATTAGTACCGGGGATGACTCCTATCTCGATAGCTCCGTATAGAATGGCACCGAAAGAATTGAAAGAGTTAAAGTCTCAGTTACAAGAGTTGACAGATCGAGGATCTGCATGACCGAGTTTCTCACCCTGGGGTGCTTCTGTGTTGCTTGTGAAAACTAAAGATGGCATTATGAGAATGTGTATTGACTACCGGCAGTTGAACAAAGTGATGATAAAGAATAAATATCCATTGCCTCGTATTGATGATTTGTTTGACCAACTGAAAGGAGATACAGTGTTTTCGAAAATAGATTTGAGATCGGGCTATTATCAGTTGAGAGTTAAAGAATCAGATGTGCCAAAAACTGCTTTCAAAATGAGGTATGAACATTATGAATTCTTAGTTATGCCATTTAGACTAATGAATGCTCCTGCAGTGTTTATGGATTTAATGAATCGAATATTCAAACTGTACTTAGATCGCTTTGTTGTGGTGTTCATTGATGATATTCTTATTTATTCCTGTGATGAGACGGAACATGCTGAACATTTGAGAATTATATTACAGACTCTACGTGAGAAGCAATTGTATGCAAAATTCAGCAAATGTGAGTTTTTGTAGCACCCCAGACCCGGCCCAAACGTTATGGTTGTATCCGGAATGTAACATCAAAGGCACAATTTTAAAAAAATTTCTAAGTTAAAATTTAAGGCCTAAAAGCCCAAAATCCTTGAATCTTGTTAAGTAATGATAAAAGCCCATTTAATTATTTTAGGTATTTCGGAAACCATGTTTAAACATAAGAAATTACTCAGGTTTAATAAATAGTTGAAATAACAAAACTCAAAATCTAAAGTCAAAATGGAGTACAGTGCCTTATTACATCCAATGAAAATAAAGCAATTAAAGTCATGTCCTTTGAAACAAATAAGTAAAACTTCTAAATATCTTGTAGTGTGGCCATCTTCGAGTCCTCTCCCACATCGACCCATTTACTGAGGATCACCTGAAACATTTAATAAAAGGGGTGAGTTTCGAAACTCAGTGTGTACGACCGTTGGAAATCAATTCAATATGCAATTATCACATTGGGCCTAAGCCCTATCAAAATCGGTGGTCTTGGCCTTAGCCCATAATGACCTTATATCATATCATATCATATCATATCATATGAAAACAAAGTTATGTAAAACCCTCCCCAAAAGTCCATTCGCTACACACCATTTCCCTTCCAACCTTACACACCTGTGGGGATATAAATATCAAGCCACCCATCCATACACACCAAATGTAGAACCAACAACGGCACTACTCAATGTTGCAACAAAGCTACTAAGTATATAATGGGCTTAAAGCCACCGGTGGATCCACGGTCGTCAAGCGACTAAGCGATCCTCAAATTCTTCCTCCGTGCCATAATTCTCACCTATATGTATCCTAAACAGAATATCATATGAATGCAGCATGCACATGAGTAACATCCATAAAACTCATACTCATCACATAGGGGTATTTTAGTCATTTCACAATCAAGGGTATTTTCGTAATTCTACCCTACAGGGGTATTATCGTAATTTTACCTTACAGGGGTATTATTGTAATTTTACCCTACAAGGGTATTATCGTAATTTTACCCTACAAGGGTATTTAGGTAATTTTATGAAATAGGGTATTTTAGAAATTTTGTAAATCAGGGATATTTTGGTAATTTCATAAATTAATGGTATTCTGGTAATTTTATAAATTAGGAGTATTTTAGTAATTTTGTAAATCTAAAGATATTTTAGTAATTTTTCAAATCAGGGGTATTCAGTCCCTCTCGAGTTTAGTTATGAACTTTGGCCCATTAACAAGTTCTTACGGCTGAAGTGAATAGACACTATGTACCAAGTAGGATTCTAGAAAAGAGGAGGTGAGCCACTAGGCCTGCTTAAGTACCAAACTCTCCCTAGATCCAATCCTAGACATGCATATGTCCTTTGCCACACTCTAACCCAACGACTTGTCCACAGACATGTTTAATTATTAGATTAAGTCTTATGCGGTTCAAAAGTTGTTCAGAACTAGACCTAAAGTCCATTAAACCGTAGCATACTTGTCTACGTCCTCATAAAGCCCATCAAGCCCATTTCACATTCATATAGCCCTTTATGCCGAAATCACATCCTTATGGCCCATTAGGCCCAAATCTCATTCTCATGGCCTATTAGGCCCAAAATAATTCCAGATCATGTAACATGCATGACTAACTCAATTCATATAACCAAATCAATCGATTTCATCAAACTTATCCTAAGGGCCCACCGGGCCCATTTAGCCACTTTCGACTTTTTGACTTTTCAGCATAGTGTTTGTACACAACTGGTTACTACGACGTGCTATATTATCTTTAGCCTTGAACCTACAACCAACCAACCTTCAATCAATCACTAAATCAACACATTTACCAAAAGTCGAAGCCTTACCGTAACCTTACCATGTGCCATCGGGTTCTAATAGCCCTTCCTTAGCTACTATTCACGAATATCCCCTAGATCTGCACCCAAACGTATATCATCTAAAATAAGTGACTCATATTCCACATAAGTCAGCCCTATAAGCCATACTACATTCGGCCATTTACTAAACCAAAACCGAGACGAGTGCACTTACCTCTTACTAATGATCCTTACTTACCACGCTTGCGATCTTTGACCCTATCCTTGTTATTACAGGGTTAACAATAGGAAAAGTTAGATAGCCCTCCGGCTTTTACAAAACATACTAAAGGAAAATTAACTAAGTACTTACCCAAGAAGCAATTGGCCCAAGAAGTATTCGTCTTTTGAGATTAGTATGGTGGCAGGGACTATTTGATACCAATAGGGAGAAGAAGAGAAGAAGTGATCGGCTAGAACCAAAGGTGAACAAGAAAGGGAATTTGAGAAGAGAGGGTATGGAGAATTCGACTTCTAAGCACTTAGAGAGAAAATAGTGTTTAGGCAACTCTCAAGAGAAGAATTTGGCTATAGGGAAAAACAAAATTTTGACAAAGGAATGAGGTTTCTTTTTTCGGTATATGGAAGAATTCGGTTGAGGGGGAGAAAAGAAAAGTAATGGAACCTTTCAAAAGAATTTAGCACCCCCTTTTATGGCCAAAAGCCAAGCTCCCTTCCCCCTAGAGTCCCATTTGGCACCAATATATCCACACCTCAATCCCCTATATTTTCTCTCTTATCTTTACCTTAATTTTCTCTCCTAAACACTCCTTCAGAGTCCACTCCAACGCCATTACTGACCATCTAGAAGGCAAAAATAAAACCTCTAATTTACCACTCTCAATTCTCGAACCTTGGACCTCGTCACCTGTTAATGACGCCACCTCCATGCTCCCTAAGTGGCGTCACTTTGCCACTACACCACAAGCTCCTCTTGTTTCATTTTCCTTCTGCATTTATCTAAAAGGCCTACTAACTGAAGTCATTATTCCCTAAGGCTAAAACCAATTTTTTTTCCTATACCTTTACTTGATTCCAAGACATCTCCAACACCCCTAGACACTCCAAATTCCTTAACCATTAAAGCAAACATGTAATTTTCCATTTTCTTGCTCACTTAAAAATTTTCTAAGACCCAAAGCCCAATAGGCCCAATACTTTTAGGCCCAAATTTAGGGCGTTACAGTTTTAGTTGCATGAGGTTAGTTTTCTGGGGCATATTGTATCAGCTGTGGGAACACGAGTTGATCCGAGTAAGATCTCAGCTATTTTAGAATGGAAACCTCCGAGAAATGTATCAGAAGTTCGTAGTTTTTTGGGACTAGCGGGATACTATAGACGATTTGTGAAAGGCTTCTCGATGATTGTGACTTCGTTGACGAAGTTGTTACAGAAAGATGTTAAATTTGAGTGGTCAAAAAAATGCCAACAGAGTTTTGAACAGTTGAAAGCATTGTTGACAGAGGTGCCTGTGTTAGTTCAACCTGAGTCCGATAAAGAATTCATAGTTTATAGTGATGCATCGTTGAATGGTTTGGGCTGTGTAATGATGCAAGAAGGCAAACTCATCACTTATGCTTCGAGGCAGTAAAAGCCACATGAAAAGAACTATCCGACGCATGATCTTAAATTAGCTGTGATTGTATTTGCATTGAAGATTTGGCGTCACTACCTATTTGGTGAGAAATGTCATATTTATACCGATCACAAGAGTTTGAAGTACTTGATGACTAAAAAAGAATTGAATTTTCGATAGAGAAGATGGCTAGAATTGTTGAAAGATTGCGAACTTGTAATTGATTATCATCAAGGTAAAGCTAATGTTGTTGCTGATGCTTTGTGCCGAAAGTCTATATGTGCTTTACGAGTAATGAATACTCAGATAGATCTGTGTGATGATTGTGCGATTTTGGCTGAGTTGAAAGTGAAGCCGATGTTCGTACGCCAGATTTGCGATGCCCAGAAAAGTGATGTTGAAATGATGGCCAAACGAGATCAGTGTGAATTGATGTTGATTCGAAATTTTGAGTTGATAGTGATGATTGTTTGAGATTTAGAGATTGGATTTGTGTTTCGAGGAATTCAGAGTTAATTCAGATGATTTTAAATGAAGCTCACAGTAGCCGGTTTGATATTCACCCGGGGAGTACAAAAATGTATAATGATCTGAAACAATTTTATTGGTGGCATGGTATGAAAAGAGACATCTCTGACTTTGTGTCGAAATGCTTAGTTTGTCAGCAAGTTAAAGCTGAACATCAAGTTCCATCCGGTTTGTTACAACCAATTATGATTCCTGAGTGGAAATGGGAGAGAATCACGATAGACTTTGTGTCGGGATTGCCTTTATCTCTAGGAAAGAAAGATGCAATCTGGGTGATAGTTGATAGATTGACGAAATCAGCTCATTTTGTTCCGATGAGAATAGATTATCCACTTGAAAAGTTAGCTGAATTATATATTGCTGAGATTGTGAGATTGCAGAGGTGCCACTATCTACTGTGTCTGACAGGGACTCTAGATTTACCTCCTAGTTTTGGAAGAAATTGCAAGAGGCTTTAGGCATGAAGCTACATTTTAGTACTGTATTTCATCCGCAAATGGATGGACAATCCAAATGGATCATTCAAGTTCTTGAAGATATGTTGAGATGTTGTATTCCTGAATTCGAAAGTACGTGGGAAAAATATTTGTCGTTGATTGAATTCGCATACAATAATAGTTTTCAATCTAGCATTAAAATGGCACCGCATGAGGCTCTTTACGGTTGAAAATGTCAAACTCCATTGTATTGGACTAAGCTGAGTGAGAATAAGATTCATAGGGTTGATTTGACAAAAGAGACTAAATAGAAAGTGAAAGTGATTTGTGATAATTTGAAAATAGCGTCAGATCGGCATAATTCTTATGCAGACTTAAAATGAAATGATATCGAATTTGAGATCGGTGATAAAATACTTTTAAAAGTGTCACCATGGAAAAAGAAACTTTGATTTTGCCGAAAGGCCAAGCTGAGTCCGAGATTCATCGGGCCGTATGTGATTATTGAACGAGTTGGGCCGGTTGCTTATAGAATGATGTTACCACCTGACCTAGAGAAAATTCATAATGTATTTCATGTGCCGATTCTTCGACAGTACAGATTTGATTCGTCTCATGTGATTGCTACTACTGAGGTTCAGATTCAGTCAGATTTGTCATACAGTGAAGAACCAATTCGGATTTTGGCACGTGAGATCAAAGAGTTGAGAAAAAAAAGATTTCTTTAGTGAAAGTGTTGTGGCACAAACATGGAGTTGAAGAGGCTACGTGGGAGCCTGAAGATGTTATGAGACAGAAATATCCGAACCTATTCACTGGTAAGATTTTTGGGGACGAAAATCCCTAAGGGGGGAGAGTTGTAACAGCCCAGTTTAGACCCTAGTCAGAATAGTGGTTTTGAGACCACAAATCTGAGGTTAAAAAAATATTTAATATTATTTTTGATGTTTATAATATATGATTGAGCCTGTGTGAAAGTTTCGTGTGAAATTTTATCGACTGTTTGTCGAATTGTGAAAAAAGACTTAATCGCATAAAATGTAAAAGCTGTGTGCTGATTGTTAAAGTACTAATTTGGTATGGCTTATTAAAATGTGAGTCCTTATGTTGTTAATATTCCATTGCTAAATTGTATGGACAAAAATGGCCCTTAGTTGGTGGATTTTAAATGAAATAATAAAAAGGGAAAAATGGTAAATTGTGTATTAATGTGTAATAAAATAAAACAAACAAATTGGATGGCCATTATCATCCAAATTTTACAGAAATTGAAGAAGAAAAAAGGGTTTTAGAAACTTTCTCATATTCGGCTATTACTTGGTTTAATTAAGGTGAGAGTTTTGTTTGGGCTTTGATAATTTCTACGTTTTTGTGATCGTTGCTTTGTGTTCTTTCAAACCCATACTTTAATTTTAGAAATTGATGGTGATTTTAAGATATGCCATTGATGAGTGCTTGAGCTTTGTGATAGTCGGTGATGGAATATGAAAGATATGTGATAGATTAACATATTTTGTCTTTGAAATTTTGGTGAATTTGAGTAATGTGGGCTAAATTGAGAAAAGTGTAAATTGAGGGACTAAAATGTGAAATAAATGAAATATGTGGGCTTGTATGAACATGAGGAATATTCGACCAAGCATGGAATATTGAAATTTTGTGTATTTTGTGATTTTGTGAAATAGGGACTAAAGTATCGAAGTGTGAAAATGCGAGGGTTATTTTCTAAAATGCCCTAAATATATGTGTTTGGACTAAATTCAATGAATTGGTAATTGAATGAGTCAAAATTGAATGTGTTTAGACCAAGAAAGGAGAGATTCAGATCGAGATTGAGGCAAAGACAAAGTACTTGATTAATCGGCCGGTTTCGATATTTCGACGTCCGAGGTAAGTTCGGACATAATATGTGTATTTAATTATGTTTAATGTTATGAAACGAATGGTATGATATTATTGAATTGTAAATGCTATCTGAGTAATCGAGTTATGTGGCACTAAGTGTGTGTATTAGGAAATGTGACCGAGATGATTAGCACTGTGTGTGCGAAATAATAGAAGCTTCAACTTTGTGGTTGGCACTGTGTATGCGATACCAAATTACATCCAGTTTTGTATTGAGGCACTAAGTGTACTATGTTATTTAAGCTTCGACTATGAATTGAGGCACTAAGTGTGCGGTGTTATTTCAGTTTCGACTATAAATTGGGCATTAAGTGTGCGATTAAACCTAATGAATAATGAGGGCCGATCAAAATGCAATATCGAGCATAAATTAGCTTGGATGTTGAGTAATTATGTGTTGGCTAAAGTATGTATGGAACCTTTGTGGTTGATGAGATTGTGTATGATTTCATGAATGATTGAGTGAGATTATTAGCTATGAATGATATAGTATGAATAATTGAGGGTTGATCTATGTGATGGATGTACTTGTATAATGAGTTTGATTTGTTAATTTGAATGTATTATGTTACGAATTTACTAAGCTTTTAAAGCTTACTGTGTGATCTATTTCTCTGTTTTACAGTGTCAGTAAAGCTAGCTCGGATCGAGAAATCGTCAGCATCTCTATCACACTATCAGCAATCTATTTTGGTACTTTGAATATGTGTATATTTGAATGTGGGAAGTCAATGTGGCATGTTTGAGTTGTATAACCTTGCAATGTGATATGGCTTGGAAATTGAATGTTGTTAGTTTATATTTGAAGCTATGAAAATGATGATTTTAGTTTGATATAGCGAGATTGGAATTGGTATATTTCATGCTTGAATTGGTTGATGAGAATGGCATATTAAGTGTGAATTTGTAATATGATTAGATGATGCTTAGTGATAGTATTTGAAATGTGAAATTGGTTGTGTTTAAATGAGTTTAATTGAGTAGAAATGATGTATGGTTAGAGATGGTATGATTGATGATGAGTTGGTGTCATTATTGGTATATTTGGATTCATTTTGAGGTATGATTTGGTATTGATTTGAGGTTGTGGGTGATTCAATGTGTTGGAGGCAAATTTGCCCTTGAAAATGGCCTATAGTTGCCCATACGGTTGAGCACACGGGCGTGTGGCCCGACCGTGTTATTTGAGTTTGCCAAGTGAATCAAGTCAGGCTCGACCACAGGCTGGACACACGTGCGTGTGACTGGCCGTGTGGTGCAAGTTAGTGTCGACCACGGGTGAGGCACACGGGCTTGTCTCAGGCTATGTGGACAAGTTAGTAGGTATGCCCTATTTTGCACGGCTTAGACACATGGGCGTGTCCAAGGCCGTGTGAGGCACACGGCCTACCCACATGGGCGTGTGACCTCTGTAACTTAGAAAAATTTTTAAATTTCTGAAAATTTTTATATGTGATCGATTTAGTATCGACCCTATTCTAAAGCATGTTTAAGGTCTCGATAACCTCACCAAGGGACTATATGGTTATGTTTGAATATGATTGAATGATAAATGACTTGGTGTCGTGAAATGGATATGAAATGTTTTGATTGTTCAGTAATGCCTTTTAACCCTATTTCGACGACAGTTTCGGGTTAGGGGTGTTACACGCCAATCCATGCCTAATATGAGATCGAATTCACCAAACAGCAGTTCCATCAAATCCACCAGAAAGACAACCCCTTGAACCTCTAGGGGCACGTCTCTGAACAACTTATTCACCCTAACAGACTGTGCTAGTGGACTCAACATAGTCATCTCACTATCAGAAATTTCAAACTAAAAACCCAGCGTCCCAGACACAGTGCATGCAACATACGAGTGTGTAGACCCAATGTCAATTAAAGCAGCGTATGGTACATTAAAAATTAGGAACGTACCAGTTATGACGTCCGGGGCGTCGCCATCCTCTCAGTGACGAGCAGCATAGACCAAAGCTGGTTGTCTCACCTCAGTATTTTCAGCACCTCTACCCGGTGCTCCACGTCCTCTTTCCAAACCGTTTCCCCCTCTGGCCTGACCAGGGCCTCTCGGTGGCTGCTGACCACCTCTCCCTGGCTGAACATGGCATTAACTTGCATCTTGCATCTGTACAGGCCTCTGAGTATAGTTCTTAACCTGATGATCCATGCACCCACATCTGAAACACGCCTCAGTTCGTTTCCAGCACTCACTGATAAACCATAATTTATACATATTTTGACCCCATGCTTGGCTTATTTTTGGATGAATTTTCATTAGATTTGATGAATTCGATGCTCCTAATCCTTTAATTTCATGTTTTACACTCATGAGAGGTTAAAAAGTCGAAAAGAACGAGAAACGGGCCAAAAAGGGACAAAATGGGCCTACCTCAGAAATCAACACGGCATGGACTATAACACATGAGAAAATCGCACGGCCGTGTGTTACAAGCAGAATCGAACACGGCCTAAGCTGTCATACATGGGCGTGTCCCTGCTGAACCCAAGTATAATTCTTTTCAAAAAATACTATTTGTGGGCCAAGAAAGGTGTTCCAAAGTCTATATAAACACCCTAGGGGAGGACTTAAAAGGACACGCAGTGTAGATCAAAGAAATTACTCGAAGAAAATCGCCAGAATCATCTCGGAAGTAGGATCTCATTCAAGATTGAAGATCTCCATCAAGTTCCTTAGAAGTTTTTGGGATCTTTATGTCTTGTTGTTTTCTTAATTCTATAACATTTTCCTTTTACGTTATGAACTAAACTCCCTAAATACCTAGGGAGGATGAAACCTAGATGAATCTTCTTATTTAATAAATTTGAATTACGAGATAAATACTTGTTCTTGTTCTTAATTATGTGTTCTTAATCTTTGTTTTAATGTTTTCAGGAGTATTAATTCAAGATTGATGTGCTTATTCAGTGGAGCAAAAGTCCCTATTTAAGAGTAGATCCAATATAATTAAACGGAGTTGATTCCAACCCTAGAAATAGGATGACATAAATCTACCGGGTTAGAGTCAAATCTAATAAGGGAATTCATAAATCGAGTTAATGCAACGATAGGGGTTTTAATTCGAAAGAGATTTCAATTAATCAACCTAGGGTCAGTTGTTTTTAGTCTCGAAAGAGATATTAACATAATTTAGAGATTTCTATAGATCAAGTCAAGTGAATAAATCATTTAATTCAGAGTCAGAATAATAAGTGAAGTCTTGTGGATTCTTCCTTGGGTATTGACTTAATCACTGGTTTATTCGATTACTTCTTTCACTCTCTATCGCGTTCATAATCACTTAGTTAGTCAATTAGTTAGTTAAATTTTAGATTAAAATAAATCCCTTAATTATTAGGCTAGATAATAAAAAGATAGTTATTACTAGTAATTTTAGTCCTTGAGGATACGATAGTTATTACTAGTAATTTTAGTCCTTGAGGATACAATATTTCGCATAAACCAATCCTAACTCTCTCGTATCTGTGTTACCCTTATTACCAGCACCCCTACCCGGTACTCTCTGACCATGCCCTATAGCATTTCCACCTCGAATCGGTCCATGACCTCTTGGCGGCTGCTGAGCGCCTCCCACTGGCTACAGAAATCTGTGATGAACTACTTGTGTCTAAACAGGCTCTGCAGGACAATCCCTAAACCGATGGTCCTTGGATCTGCATCTGAAACACCCACCGATTCTCTTCCAGCACTCACCTGAGTGAAGTTTCCCACAGTCCACACAAGGTTGTAACTGATTGGTAACAACTGGAACACCCACTCGAACTGGCCCTTTGAACCTGGGCCTTTTCTGAAACCCTCTTACAGGACCTGAGTACCTAGAATCTCTTTTATTCTTGCCCCTATCCTTATCTCAATTTCGCCTCTCCAAGTATTTTACCACCTCAGCTATTTTAGCTTTTTCCACTAATGTAGCAAAAATCCTCTCTCTCTACGGGGCTATCAATATCTGCAACTCATCACACAGCCCATCCTCAAAACGCACACAGCGTTCATATTCAATCGACACTATTTCCTGAGCATACCGACTCAGTCGTAAAAACTCTGCCGCATATACTGCCACAGATTTACCTCCCTAAACCAGATTTAAAAATTCTTTCCTTCGGGCATCCACATAACTAGCCCCGACATATTTTCCCTGGAATGCTGTCTTAAAGAAATCCCAGGAGATGCGATCAGCTTGCGTGCCTTCTCTAACAGTGAGCCACCACTGGTACGCCTCGTCTCTCAGCAAAGACACCATCCCTTTAAGTTTCTGTTTAGCTGTGCATTCCAAGTCATCCATAATCCGTTCCACAGCCTCAAGCTAATATTCCACTACATTTGGGGCTACACCCGAAATACCCCTAAAAACTTCGGCCTCATTCGATATAAGTCACTCGGATATAGACCCACAAGTTGTCGACCTAGTACTTGCCCCATCAACCCTTTCTAGTACCCGCGGAATAGCTTGGGACAGAGCATCGTTCCCTCCCATTCGGTCATGAGACCCAGTTTAATCACTGGTGATGCAGGTGCGTCCATTTCAGGCATGTGCCCTAATGCTTCGAACCTAACTCCAACACCTCGGCCTCTACCACGGCCACGTCTACCGCGTCCACGTCTTCTAGTGCTCATGTTTGCTAAGTCAATTTAATCTGATTAATAATTTTTTGAATCATTATGTAATTCAATGTTTATTAACTAGTGTTTCATGAAGTGTAAGTATGAAAGTTGTTTTCGCGAATAGCATTCGTATTCCTATAGTCTAAATCTCTATAGTTTTAGCTCCTAGAGCTAAAAGTTCTAGTATACTACTGTCTCACACAATTTTCTTACTACAGTCATAACATTATCACAACAACAATCATAAAATCAAGAGACTTACAGATTTGGTGCCGAATACTCGTGGTGCCATACTTCCACTAAAGATGTGCATTTCTAAACCAAGTTTCAAACAACTATTTTTTTAAAATATTTTTGAATCCATTCCACAGTCGAGTTTTGCAACCGGGCTCTAATACTATAATTTGTAACACCCTAAATCTGGCCTAGACGTTACGACCGGATCTGGTGTGTCACATAAAAGGGTTGTTAAAACTATGTGATCGTTGAAAATGTTTGCATCACTGTTGAAAACTCCGTGTTGCATTGGTTGTTTATAAAAGTCCATTTTACTCAATGTTCATTTTATAACAGTTATAATTAGCTTGAAAACTACCTTTGTTATGAAAATCGAATTTGAAGATTCGATAAAAACATGATATTTTGGAAACCAGTTGATAAAGCTTTAGAAAAACCACCAAATTAAACAAGCGATAATAATAATTATAGCAGAAATAAGAATTTAAAAGAAATTTAAATCCAGAGGCTTTATTACAAAATTTTAAACCCACATGATAGTAAAAATAGTCTTATGAAATAAAATAGAAAAGAAATTTACTAAGTTTCTCAAGCGATGCTCCTAAAGTATGACCTCCACCGAGTCATCCAAAGCTCCAAGTCCCTACCACTGAGTATTACCTGCGAGGGTAAAAAAAGAGGGGTGAGTTGCAAGAACTCATTATAAAATCCCCTTACCGTCACCAATTAGACCCGAGCCCAAATGACATCAAATTGGGCCTAAGCCCTAAAACATAGTAGTGCAGATGAGTCAATGCAGCCCAACCCAATCCAACCAACACACCTCCGACCAGCCAATCACACCTGCAGGGATCAAGTCAACCCACCCCGCCGCTCACATCAATAATACAATCAAGCTGCTAAACATGGGATATTTGTGGTTGAGCCACCCGAGTCATGGTTACGAACACACACACACATATATATATATATAAAAGGCTACACTACTCTTCTGTCAAATTCCCGCCCCATGCAACATGGTAAAATGCAACATACATATCAGTATATATATATCAAGGTATTTCGCAACACACAATCGGCCCAATGAGGGCATTTCGGTAATTCGGCCCAGTAAGGGCATTTTGGTAATTTGGCCCACTGAGGGCATTTTGGTAAATCGGCCCACTCAGGGCATTTTGGGAATTCGGCCTGCAAACCCCAATTTTAGTGAATCACTGAGCTAAAGTTGTTTAAGCGAGTTATTTAATTCCATGCAACGTCTGATTTATTAAACTTACAAGTATCGATGGTTTGGTTTACCAACATTGTGATGTATTACAAAACTAAAAAATTATAGTGTAAGATTACACACTTGACTACGTAGAGAACTATACCCTCCTAATCGTCGTCACCTATACCAACATATCACACAATTAACTAACAAAAGGGCGATCTTAAATCCATATCTAAATCAAACGATTTACAACGCTTACCCTCACCTTCACGAACAACCACGATTTGTCGATTCGCACTGGATGTTGGCTCCCTTCCACAACCCAACGAGAAATCTCGAACTGCTGACACCGCCCTACATTTGAACTTGGGAGCAGGGGTTACGAGACTACTCCCCTTAGTTTCCCTTAGCAATACCCCCTTCGACTAATCGTCACTTGAATCAATGAGGAAAACCCGATAAGTAAAATACCATAGCAAAAATGGTACAAAGGGTTTCAGCTCTTGCCACTACTTCCTGAAGTCCAAACGATTAGAAAATAGAGAAGGAAGTTGCTTGTTCTAAAGCACAATTGACCTTGATTAAAAGAGAGTCGAGCACAAACAGATTCGGCTATGGCATGTTGAGAGAAACAGAGAAGAGATTAGTGGTGAATGAAGTGAAAGTGAAAAAAACACTTCGGCTATGGAAGACATAAGAACGAATCAGAAAGAAAAACGCGAACGAACCACCTTACCTTGATTATAGACAAGTCGACTGAGAAAAAGAGATTCGTCCAACTCCGTTTAAGCAACTACAAGATGAAGTCACCTAAAGAAAGAATAAGGGAAGTGGAATTTCGGTTAGAGATGAAATGAAATGAACAAATGGTGAGGGTTATACATTCGACCATGAAAAAGAGAAAATGAGAGGAAGGAAAAGAACCTACTTACCAAATTTGGCCAAGGGAGATGGTGCTAAGAACGTAGAGGAAGAGGAGATGAAGTGTTGAATAGATTCGACTATTTGGAAAAAAATGGACTAGAGAGGGATTCGGCCACCAAGTGTTTGTCAACTACCGAAGAGGAAAGAATGACAAAAGAAAAGATGAAAAGAAAAAAAAGAGGAGAGGTCACTTAATGGTTAAGGTTTGATAAGAAAAATGCACAAAATGGCAAAAAAGAAAAGAAGCTCCTAACGCACAAAAACTTCCACAAAAAAAAACTTAAGAATTTCGGCACCTCCCCTCCCTACCAAAACCGAATGACCTATTAACCCAAAAGACCCCTCTTGACTGAAATTCTCCCCATGCACTTCCCCAAAGCCAGCCACTACTCCCTCTCACCACACTCCATGATTTTCTCCTTAATCTATTCCTTAAACTCCTCCCCATCACTAATTCAAATTCATTTGACTGAGTCTTTAACTCTTCTTGCAGAGTTCAAGCTAAACTCTACCACCCTCACCTGCTTAGCACAAAAATAAATAACATAAGTTGTAGTAGGTGGGGTTTGAACCCAAGCTCTCCTCTTTGCCCATTCACGCCACAACCACCTTGCCAAAGCTCAACTTGTGCTAACAATTTACCACTCTTTTCCCTTATGCCTTGCTGCCCACAGCCTTCTCCCCTTACGTGCCCAAAAACCAAAATTTTACCAGGGCCCAGACTCGACCCCATGCCTTCTTAGGGGCCCCGAACATACCCAAATAACAAGCATAGCTAGCCTAACGCATGAAATAGTGCAAAAATGCAAAACCCCCAAATTTTAGGATGTTACAGTTCTACCTCCCTTAAAGAAATTTTGGC